>CM060976.1:257399751-258692751 GCA_030765065.1 Deroplatys truncata | reverse complement strand
TATTCTGCCATCAAAAACACATGGTAATGCGAAGCAATGATTTTTGCGACGGTAAATGCTTACGTAGTATGTTTTTTGTGTATTTGTAGCCCCACGTTGTGGAAGCCAATTTGTGAGAGAAATGTTTCTCACGTAATGTTGTTTACATCAGTATTGAAGCCATCTTGTGACGTCATTCGTTGGTTTGGTTTGTAGCTCCATCTGGCGTAGCAATTTGTATCAGTTTTGAAATAATTTATTTTAAATGTCCTCCGGCTAGCTATTTAGGTCGAACATTTATCTCTTGCAGGGTGTGAATCGGAAAGGAATCTTTTATCCAGAAATTATACTTAATGAAGAAATTTGGTTTTATAATTTTTATTGTCGAAACACGTTCACTAACACTTTTACATATTGATCTGGATACTCGCCAAACTGAAACTGTTTGTAATAACTTCTTATCACTTTTAACTCACGTACTTCAACTTTGTATATATTTAACTGTATAATACTTTAGATTCTCATAATTCTGCTGCGCGTAACTTATGACGAACTGAAGACAGCATACTAGAAATTTTGATGAACTGGGCGACCGACGTGTAAGGTATTGAGAATTTTGTTGAACTGCGGGGCGATCTACCTCGGACCTGGCTTATATACTCCCACTCCTCGACATGCCTAAAGATTATAAATGAACTGCTATTGGCTAATAAAACGCGCCAACATTAGCGTCTATTTTAATATCCAATGAAAACCACGAATACATATTGCTTTTAGGGAAACATTCTAGAAGCTTCTACCGAAAAGGCGCGAAACATTACGTAACTTCCTTGTTCCCGGTAATGATAAACAACTCACCCCATCGCTGCATTATTGCGTTATTATTGACAGTTTCAGTAAAGCCTTATAAACTCACTTTCCAATAATAATTACAATTAATAAACATCTAAAATCAATGTCACATAAAAATACATATTCATATTACAATCAATATTTACATTTAAGTAATTTGTGATACAAATTACCGTATCATATGCCCCACTAGAAACATAATTATAAATATTTACAGCTTGTTTGGAAATTTGATAATTGGGTTTTTAGTCTCCTAAATCTTGGAACACACGCTATCACTTTCACTTAACACTTCACACGCATTTAACACACGACATATGTTTTATCTCGCCACTACTTACTGGCTCTGGTTTAATTAATTTAGATATTCATCCGACATCACAAATTTTTTTATAGCAAATACTTTACCCTAAATTATTTAATCACTGCTACCAAATTGTTTACTTTAAGTTGTTGACAAAAATTTATACATTTAAGATTTTTTTGTAATTATTACACATATTTACCAAAATATTCACCCTCTATACAAATATTTACATCTCTTAAATCTAGGCACAGTTTCACATGTTCTATTTACTACATAAATATTTGTTTTAATTATTTTTACACATTTTTGTTATTTTGTACTTTATTTTAACAAAACTCTTGGAATTGTATTTATGTACTTTACTTTAGTATAACATCATGCTTTATTTCACATGTTCAGTTACTAATAAAAGGTTATTTTCTTTTTTTTAAATATTTATTTCTTTTTATTTTTCTATTTTTTTTTTTTTTTTTTTGGAATTTATTTCTGTTTTCTCATGACATATATATATTTAGTTAACCCTCTTACGTTCCAATACATTTCTCTGCAAGTCATCTTTACCTATCCAGCATTTACTTTACATCTCATTGCTATTTACCCTCCTGGATCAAATTGTGTGTGGCTAAACATTACTCGTAGCCGTAACCTAACCTTCAAATTTTTGTTCATGAATAACCTCTTGTATTCATTTGAAATTTCATCACATGATAACATTTGAAAACAACCTAAAGTTTCCTGAACAACACATCTTTTACCAACTTTCATTTTCAATTCTTCTGCTATCTTTTTAATCTGAGAATACTCTGACAAATCTGTCCTAAACTGTACTGGACTGGAGTTTTCATTTTGAACATCTTGGTACAATTTCTTTCTTTGCATTACTGTCTCATTCTGTATTTCTGATATTTCCCCTCTGAAATTAACTTGCGCCTTATTTACATCTACATTCATAACCTCTTTCATCTCTCTTAACTCACTTGAAATACTACTCATTTGACTTCCTAATTCTGTGCATTCTACATTAACCTCACTTTCTTTGTTATCTCTATCCCCGCTCATGTCTAGCATTTTCTTTGAAATTTCTCCTGTCTCACTTGCTATTACTTCCTCATTTTCATCTCTCATTTCTGGCATACTACTATCTAGCTTCATAACTTTCTTTTTAATTTCTTCACTGCTTTGATCTACTTTTTGCTCTAATATCTCATTACTCCTACCAATATCTTTTCTGTTTTGTTCAAAGCTCCTACGAATATGTTCCCTTAATTCCCTATTATTCTTTTCCATATTCTGAGTTAGTTTTTGTTCTAATTTTTCACTATTCTTTTCCATATCTTCCCTGTTTTGATCTATTTTCTTACTAAGATCTTCCCTTAATTCCCTATGACTCTTTTGCATATCTTCCCTGTTTTGTTCTAAACCCTTATTTAGTATTTCACCAAAATTTCTTATCATTTCCATCATCATACTAGCATCAAAATTAACATTTCCTACTATTCTATTCTCACTTTCTGCACTAACATTTCCTCCCTCCAATACTACATTGTTTGAGCTTTTTTTTGTAACCTGTATTGAATTACAGCTAACTGTTACACTATCCCCTTCCATCATTGTTTCTTCAATATTATTAGTAGCCATTGTTTTTGTTTTCTAAAAAAAAATTACAATCACCTGACCTTTGTGATGCTGTCTGTTGATGTAGCTTTGATGTCCAGCGTTCTGCCCCATTCTCCTAGGTTTGTATGTCGCTTCTGCGTTGTATTATGATGAATCTACATTGTCTTGATGTTTTTGTAGTTGAATTACCCTGTTGCCTTGTAATCTCGGAATTACGATGTCCAATCTGCGTCTTGTAGATCATTTCACTGCTCCATTCATTCCACATGCTGGTTAATTCTGCTACTTTCCTGGTTAATTCTGCTACTTCCTGGTTATTCTTGTTCCTTTCCTGGTCATCTTGCCCCACGTTCTGGGTGCCAATTATGCGACGGTAAATGCTTGCAAATGTTTGTTTATATAACTTTAACTGCCCCACGTATGGGAGCCAATATGCGATAGTAGGTGCTTACGTAATTTGTTTTTTGTGTATTTGTAGCCCCACGTTGTGGAAGCCAATTTGTGAGAGAAATGTTTCTCACGTAATGTTGTTTACATCAGTATTGAAGCCATCTTGTGACGTCATTCGTTGGTTTGGTTTGTAGCTCCATCTGGCGTAGCAATTTGTATCAGTTTTGAAATAATTTATTTTAAATGTCCTCCGGCTAGCTATTTAGGTCGAACATTTATCTCTTGCAGGGTGTGAATCGGAAAGGAATCTTTTATCCAGAAATTATACTTAATGAAGAAATTTGGTTTTATAATTTTTATTGTCGAAACACGTTCACTAACACTTTTACATATTGATCTGGATACTCGCCAAACTGAAACTGTTTGTAATAACTTCTTATCACTTTTAACTCACGTACTTCAACTTTGTATATATTTAACTGTATAATACTTTAGATTCTCATAATTCTGCTGCGCGTAACTTATGACGAACTGAAGACAGCGTACTAGAAATTTTGATGAACTGGGCGACCGACGTGTAAGGTATTGAGAATTTTGTTGAACTGCGGGGCGATCTACCTCGGACCTGGCTTATATACTCCCACTCCTCGACATGCCTAAAGATTATAAATGAACTGCTATTGGCTAATAAAACGCGCCAACATTAGCGTCTATTTTAATATCCAATGAAAACCACGAATACATATTGCTTTTAGGGAAACATTCTAGAAGCTTCTACCGAAAAGGCGCGAAACATTACGTAACTTCCTTGTTCCCGGTAATGATAAACAACTCACCCCCATCGCTGCATTATTGCGTTATTATTGACAGTTTCAGTAAAGCCTTATAAACTCAGTTTCCAATAATAATTACAATTAATAAACATCTAAAATCAATGTCACATAAAAATACATATTCATATTACAATCAATATTTACATTTAAGTAATTTGTGATACAAATTACCGTATCATTTTCTTGGACTTCTTTCCATGAAGTTGCTATGTGGCCATTCACAATGAAAATTAAGCATTAACATTAATTAATTTTGAAGATTGAGAAGTTAGTAACAATGATGTGTCATAATTTAAAATAAAGACAGTTGGAGGTTGTTTCACTACATCACTAAAATGTTTTCACTTGAGCGCGTTTCGGGAGATGGTTTGCTCCCATTGTCAGCACATTTTCAACTGATTTTGCCAGTTATTGTCTGGGGAATGTGTGTGGCTAGTGGTGTTCTCTGGTGCTGGGCTGTTGAACCTCCAAAAGCTGCTGGGTGGCGGTAGTTCGAAATTCATTAGGTGATTCCTGTGTTTGACAATATGTATTTTTTCCCAGATGTCCAATTCATTGCTGCTGTTGATCGGTTTTAAGAGCTTCATATTCGGAGTAATTTCATGGTTTGAAGACGTGATGTTGTATTTCTTGAAAATCCTTTAAAATTTATGATGTGTCCAAGGGTGGTAAGCGAACTTCCTATATGCTTGTGGTTTTTGTTGTCTGAGTAAAGTAGTCGTTTGTTGGATGTATTTCTGTCTTTCAAACTTTTTTATCTTCTTATCTATTATTTTTTTCTGGTATCCATTCATGGTGGCTATGTGGATAATGTGTTGGTATTCTTTCTGGTATTCCTCTTTCTCCAATAGTATATGTACTAACCTGTTTGTAATACTATTTAAAATTGCATGTTTGTGGCTTGTAGGATTGTAGCTATTGTTTTTAATATAATTTTCTGTGTGAGTTGGTTTTCTGTAAATGTCGAATGTTAGTTTGTTGTGTGCATTATTTCTGATGATCCTGATGTCTAGGTAAGGTAATTGGCCATTTTATTCTTTTTCTATTGTGAATTTTATAGATCTTTTTTTGTAAATTCAGTAATTTCAAAGCATCTTCTGAAAGTTTTTTTGGAACAATAGCAAAAATATCATCTATGTACCTATACCAGGTTTTGAATAGATGTGGGAAAGATTTAGTAATATGGCATTCAAAATGGCTCATATATAGTTCTGCTAAAAATGGTGAAAGAGGGTTTTCCATAGTTAGGCCTGTGGTTTGTTTAAAAATTTTGTTATGGAATGAAAAGAAATTCTGGTCCAGACATAATTCTGTTAATTTTAAGTAATCTTCTGTTTGTACTCTACGTGTGCCATTATTTAATATCTAAGTTTCTAGAGTGGTAATAATTCTTCTTCTGGTATGCTTGGGAAGAGTGCAGTGTCATCAAATGATACCATCATGTCTGTGGGTGATATATTTATATCTGAAAGGTGACTGGTTAATTCTAATGAGTTTTTGATACTTAGACTTTTGAACATAGGCATGGAGTTGAAGGTATTTGAAAGCCATTTTGCTAGTTTATATGTGGGAGAGTTTATGTTGTTCACTATGGGCCTCATTTTATTGCCGAGTTTGTGTATTTTTGGTAGTGCATATAACCTAGGTATGGTGGGAAAATCTGTTTAATTCTAGATTTTTCGGCTTTTGTTGATGTTTTGGTTTCTATCAATGTGTTTTGGAGTGACTTGGTGCATTCTTTTAATGGATTTTTGTTGATTTCTATGTAATCTGGGCTATGTAGTAATTGCTTAACCCTAGTTTCATAATATTCTTGGTCTAATATCACTAATGTGTTTCCTTTGTCTGCTTTTGGTGTATACTACACGCTTTGACTTCAGAGATTTGATAATTTTTTATGTGGTATGTAGTGGTATTTTTGGGCTTGTATCTGGTCCAATATTAGTTCACACTGATAAATCCAACGATAAATCAGCTGGTATATATCAAATAGTTTGTAATGATTGTAACCCGGTACATACACATAGGAAGAACCAAAAGAAATCTTGAAATAAGACTTAAAGAGCATACAAGATGCATTTACCATAAACAGACAGATAAATTAGCAGTAGCACATCATTTCTAGTCTTCAAACCACGAAATCACTCCAAACACAAAACTCACATGCATAAACTTAAAGTGATATGTTGTCATTTAGAATGACAAATGGAAAACAAACAGCAGCCATTCGCAAGAGAGCATGAAACAGCTGAGCTAATGTGACAGCCTATGAAGCGACCACTAACAGTACACAAAACAAAAGAGGTTATGTACATGCATCAAAATGAACAAGAACTAGCTATTAAGGACATTAAACTCACACAAAAAAGGGACCACCTACCAAACACAATTTATTTTTCTGCAATTTTTATAGATATTCCAGTGATTCCTAGTCCATAATCTTACACAGAAAGCAGTTAGCAAATCAACACATGGCAAGCAAAATCTGATGTGAAATGGCAGAATAATCATACGATGAAAAACGCTCTGTGATTGGCTAGCTTCTAATGCTTGAAGTAGACATAAACTTGAAAGCTTGAACCATGCAAGTTATAAGTTTAATTTAAATTTAATGTTTATTTTTATGTTTATGTAATTCATTATGAATGTCCATTAAAATATATATCATCTAGTTTTTAAGTTTAAGTTATGCTTACTTTTCATTGTGAATGGGGCCTATTTTGTCTAGTTTTTCCTTGGTTAGACTATTGGTTATCTGTGTTTCTTTTTGTCTTAACACATGCGACGGAATTGATGTTACAATGTGTTTAACATTATTGTAGCCCCTCGTTTGGAAGCCAATTATGGGACGGTATTAATGTTACAAATGTTGTGTGTTTACTTCACGCGTTGCCATCTTGTGACGTCACTTCTTTGTCTGGTTCGTAGCTCCCTCTGGCATATCAATTTGTATCAGTTTTGAAATAATTCACTTTAGATGTTCTCCGGCTAGCTATTTAGGTCGACATTTAACTCTTGCAGGGTGTGAATCGGAAAGGAATCTTTTATCCAGAAATTATACTGAATGAAGAAATTGGTTTTATAAATTTTATTGTCGAACACGTTCACAAACACTTTTACAAATTGATTTAGATACTCGCCAAACTGAAACTGTTTGTAATAACTTCTTATTTATCACTTTTAACTCGAGTACTTCAACTTTGTGTATTTTTTTAACTGTATAATACTTTATAATAATTCTCGTAATTCTGCTGCGCGTAACTTGACGAAATGAAGGACTGGCTGACGATGTGTAGTGTACACGAAATTTTGATGAACTGAACGGCAAGCTACCTCGGGCCTGGCTTATTTATACGCTTGCCTCAAGATACGCCTAAAGATTATAAATGAACTGCTATTGGCTAATTAAACGCGCCAACATTAGCGTCTATTTTACTATCCAATGAAAACCACTAATACATATTACTTTAGGAAATGTTCTAGAAGCTTCTAACGAAAAGGCGCGAAACATTACGTAACTTCCTGGTTCCCGGTAATGATAAACAACTCACCCCATCGCTGCATTATTGCGTTATTGTTGTGAGACGGTAATTTGTATCACAAATTACTTTAATGTAAATAATTATTTACATATGAATATGTATTTTTATGTAACATTGATTTCAGAGGTTTAATAATTGTAATTATTAATGGTAAATAATAATTTTCGGCTCTACTGAAACTGTTAACAATAACAATACTGCAATGAAGGGTTTGAGTTGTTTATCGTTACCGGGAACCAGGAAGTTACGTAATGTTTCGCGCCTTTTCAGTAAAAAAAGCTTCTAGAACATTCTATAAAAATAATATGTATTAGTGGTTTTCATTGGATAGTAAAATAGACGCTAATGTTGGCGCGTTTTATTAGCCAATGGTAATTCATTTATAATCTTTAGGTGTATCTTAAGGCAAGCCTATAAATAGCCATGCTCGAAGTCAAGCGTCCCCCCAGTTCGTCAAGATTCACGAAGCATTACACATCGTCTCCCGCTCAGTTCATCAAAGATTCGTGTACAATACGTGACTACATGTTGCCTATCGGTCCTTCAGTTCGTTAAATTACACGCAGTGAAAATCATTAAAGATCTAAAATATTACAAAGTCACTTATATACAAAAATTGAAGTACGTGAGTTAAAAGTGAGAAGTTATGATAAACAGTTTCAGTATGGCGATCATCTAGATAAATCTGTGAAAGTGTTAGTGCACGTGTTCGACAATAAAACATTATAAAACACATTTCATCACTAGTAATTTTTTTGAAAAAAGATTCCTTTTCCGCTTCACACCCTGCAAGAATTAAATGCCTACCTAAATAGCTGGCCGGAAGACAATATACATAACCTTAAAACTAATTCATATAGATTGCTACGTCAGAGGGAACTACGAGCCAGACCAACGAATGACGTCACACGAGATGGCTGCACTAGTGAGGTAAACAAAATTACGTGAGAAACATCCACAACGTGGTGCTACAAATATACAATTTGTGCTATAACTACTTTCAAATTGGCGCATCAACGTGGAGCGACAACTAGGAAAGGAAGGCTAGACGACTAGGAAAGGAACAAGAATAATCAGAAACAGGCGAAAGCAGCAGTGAAACGACCTACAAGACGCAGATTCCGAGACAGAAGGGTAATTCAGCTACAAGAAAACATCGAAACGACGTAGATTCATCACAACACAACGCAGAAGCGACATCAAACCTAGGAGAATGGGGCAGAACGCTGGACATCAAAACTACAGCATCAGACAGCATCACAAAGTCAGGTGATTGTATTTTTTTTTTAGAAAACAAAAACAATGGCCACTAATAACATAGAAAAAACAATGATGGAGGGAGATAGTGTAACAGTTAGCTGTAAGTCAATACAGGTTACAAAAAAAAGCTCAAACAATGTAATATTGGAGGGAGGAAATGTTAGTGCAGAAAGTAAGAATAGAATAGCAGGAAATATTACTATTGATGCTAGAATAATGATGGAAATGCTGAGAAATTTTAGAGATCAATTTAGGGAAGATATGCAAAAGAGTCATAGGGAATTAAGGGAATATCTTAGTAAGAAATTAGATCAAGAAAGGGAAGATATGCAAAAGAGTTTTGAGAAATTAGGGGAAGCTATGGACAGGAATCATAGGGAATTAAGGGAAGATATTATTAAGAGTGTAGAACGAAAAGTAGATCAGAGTTTTAAGGAATTGAGAGAAGATATAAAAAAAGATCATAGGAAATCAATTGAAGATATTGGTAGGAGTAATGAGATATTAGAGCAAAAAGTAGATCAAAGCAGTGAAGAAAGTGAAAAGAAAGTTACGAAGCTAGATAGTTGTATGCCAAAAATGAAAGATGAAAATGAGGAAGTAATAGTAAGTGAGATAGGAGAAATTTCAAAGAAAATGCTAGACATGAGCAAGGAAATAAGTAACGAAGAAAGTGAGGTTAATGTAGAATGTACAGAGTTAAGAAGTCAAGTGAGTAATATGACAAGTGAGCTAAGAGAGATAAAAGAGGTTAGGAATGTAGATGTAAATGAGGCGCAAGTTAATTTCAGAGCGGAGATATCAGAAATACAAAAAGAATCAGAAATGCAAAGAAATAAATTGTACCAAGATATTCAAAATGAAAACTCCAGTCCAGTACAGTTTAGTACAGATTTGTCAGAGTACTTTCAAAGTAAAGAGATAGTAGAAGAATTGAAAGTGAAAGTTGTCAAAAGATATGTTATTCAAGAAACTGTAGATTGTTTTCAAATGTTATCAGGGAACAAAATGTCATATGAATACAAGAGGTTATTCATTAACAAAAATTTGAAGGTTAGGTTACGGCTACGAGTAATGTTTAGCCACACACAATTTGATCCAGGAGGGTAAATAGCAATGAGATGTAAAGTAAATGCTGGATAGTTAAAGACGACTTGCAGAGAAATGTATTGGAACGTAAGAGGGTTAACTAAATATTTATATATGTCATTTAAAAAGAGAAATAAGTTATAAAAAAAAAAAAAAAAAAAAAAAGAGAAATGTTTTAAAAATAAATAAATAAATAAATAAGTAAATTAAACTTTTAGTAACTGTAACAACATTTGAAAATTAAGAATGCAAAGATTAAAACTTAATATGATATGAAATTAAAAGTACGTAAATATAATTCCAAGATTTAAAAAAAAAAAAAGAATTAAAAATTAAGAATGCAATGATTGAAATTTAATATGATATTAAAGTAAAGGTACGTAAATACAATTCCAAGATTTAAACAAATTAAGAATGCAAAGATTGAAACTTAATATGATATTAAATTAAAAGTACGTAAATACAATTCAAAGAGTATTGTTAAAAATAAAATTCAAAATAACAAAAATGGTAAAAATAATTCAAAACAAATACTTATGTAGCAAACAAAAAAAGGTGAAACATAGTCAAGATTTAAGAGATGTAAATATATTTGCAAAGTACAAAATAAAAAAAAAAAAAAATTGGTAAATATAATTAAAAATAATTGAAACAAATACTTATGTAGTAAATAGAACATGGGAAACATTGTCTAGATTTAAGAGATGTAAATATTTGTGTAGAGGGTGAATATTTTGGTACATATGTATAATAATTACAAAAATCTTAAATGTATAAATTTTTGTCAACAGCTTAAAGTAAACAATTTGGTACTAGTAAATAAATAGTTTAGGGTATAGTATTTGCTATAAAAAAAAAAAAAAAAAATTTTTGTGATATCAGATTAATATCTTAATTAATTAAATCAGAGCCAGTAAGTAGTGGCGAGATAAAACATATGTCGTGTGTTAAATACGTGTGAAGTGTAAAGTGAAAGTGAATAGCGTGTGTTACAAGATTTAGGAGACTAAAAACAAAATTATAAAATTCTAAACAAGTTATAAATGTTTATAATTATGTTTCTAGTGGGGCATATGAGACGGTAATTTGTATCACAAATTACTTTAATGTAAATAATTATTTACATATGAATATGTATTTTTATGTAACATTGATTTCAGAGGTTTAATAATTGTAATTATTAATGGTAAATAATAATTTTCGGCTCTACTGAAACTGTTAACAATAACAATACTGCAATGAAGGGTTTGAGTTGTTTATCGTTACCGGGAACCAGGAAGTTACGTAATGTTTCGCGCCTTTTCAGTAAAAAAAGCTTCTAGAACATTCTATAAAAATAATATGTATTAGTGGTTTTCATTGGATAGTAAAATAGACGCTAATGTTGGCGCGTTTTATTAGCCAATGGTAATTCATTTATAATCTTTAGGTGTATCTTAAGGCAAGCCTATAAATAGCCATGCTCGAAGTCAAGCGTCCCCCCAGTTCGTCAAGATTCACGAAGCATTACACATCGTCTCCCGCTCAGTTCATCAAAGATTCGTGTACAATACGTGACTACATGTTGCCTATCGGTCCTTCAGTTCGTTAAATTACACGCAGTGAAAATCATTAAAGATCTAAAATATTACAAAGTCACTTATATACAAAAATTGAAGTACGTGAGTTAAAAGTGAGAAGTTATGATAAACAGTTTCAGTATGGCGATCATCTAGATAAATCTGTGAAAGTGTTAGTGCACGTGTTCGACAATAAAACATTATAAAACACATTTCATCACTAGTAATTTTTTTGAAAAAAGATTCCTTTTCCGCTTCACACCCTGCAAGAATTAAATGCCTACCTAAATAGCTGGCCGGAAGACAATATACATAACCTTAAAACTAATTCATATAGATTGCTACGTCAGAGGGAACTACGAGCCAGACCAACGAATGACGTCACACGAGATGGCTGCACTAGTGAGGTAAACAACATTACGTGAGAAACATTATCCACCACGTGGGGACACAAATACACAAATACACACTAATACTACTTCAGTTGACAGTTTCAGTAAAGCCGTATATTATTATTTACCAATAATAATTACAATTAATAAACCTCTGAAATCAATGTCACATAAAAATACATATTCATATTACTATCATTAATTACATCTGAGTTATTTGTGATACAAATTACCGTATCATATGCCCCACTAGAAACATAATTATAAATATTTATAACTTGTTTAGAAATTTTAAAATTGTGTTTTTAGTCTCCTAAATCTTGGAACACACGTTATCACTTTCACTTAACACTTCACACGCATTTAACACACGACATGTTTTTCCCCTATCTCGCCACTACTTACTGGCTCTGGTTTAATTAATTTAGATATTAATCTGACATCACAAAATTTTTTTTTTTTTTTTTTATAGCAACTACTTTACCCTAAATTATTTAATTACTGTTTCAAAATTGGTTTTGAGTTTCTTATATTAACAAAATTTTGTGCATTTAAGAATTTTTGTAATTACTATACATATTTATCAAAATATTCACCCTCTACATATATTTAAATCTCTTAAATCTAGACAATGTTTCACCTTTTCTGTTTGCTACATAAGTATTTGTTTTGAATTATTTTTACCATTTTTGTTATTTTGAATTTTATTTTAACAATACTCTTTGAATTGTATTTACGTACTTTTAATTTAATATCATATTTCAATCTTTGCATTCTTAATTTTCAAATGTTGTTACAGTTACTAAAAATTTAATTTATTTCTTTATTTATTATTTTTTTTTTTTTTTTAAACTTTTCTCTTTTTTTTTTTTTTTTATAACTTATTTCTCTTTTCAAATGACATATATATTTAGTTAACCCTCTTACGTTCCAATACATTTCTCTGCAAGTCGTCTTTACCTACCCAGCATTTACTTTACATCTCATTGCTATTTACCCTCCTGGATCAAATTGTGTGTGGCTAAACATTACTCGTAGCCGTAACCTAACCTTCAAATTTTTGTTCATGAATAACCTCTTGTATTCATTTGAAATTTCATCACATGATAACATTTGAAAACAATTTACAGCTTCCTGAATAATACATCTTTTACCAACTTTCATTTTCAATTCTTCTGCTATCTCTTTACTTTGAAAGTACTCTGACAAATCTGTACTAAACTGTACTGGACTGGAGTTTTCATTTTGAACATCATGGTACAATTTATTTCTTTGCATTACTGACTCATTCTGTATTTCTGATGTCTCCCCTCTGAAATTAACCTGCGCCTGATTCACATCTACATTTATAACCTCTTTCATCTCTCTTATCTCACTTGAAATACTACTCATTTGACTTCCTAACTCTGTGCATTCTACATTAACCTCACTTTTAGTATTAACCTCACTTTCTTTGTTACCTATTTCCATGCTCATGTCTAGCATTTTCTTTGAAACTTCTCCTGTCTCACTTGCTATTACTTCCTCATTTTCATCTCTCATTTCTGGCATACTACTATCTAGCTTCATAACTTTCTTTTCAATTTCTTCCCTGTTTTGTTCTAAGCTTTTACCAATATCTTCTCTTAATTCCCTATTATTCTTTTCCATATTCTGAGTTAGTTTTTGTTCTAATTTTTCACTACTCTTTTGCATATCTCCCCTTAATTGATCTGTAATACTCTTACTAATATCTTCCCTATTTTGATCTATTTTCTTTTCTAATTTCTCATTATTCTTTTCCATATCTTCCCTTAATTTCTCATTACTCTGAGTTAATTTTTCTAATTTCTCATTATTCTTTTGCATATCTTCCCTATGACTCTTTTCCATATTCTTCAGCATTTCCATAATCATCATACTAGTATCAAGATTAACATTTCCTGCTATTCTATTCTCGCCTTCTGCACTAACATTTTGATCCTCAAATCCTAAAAAATCTGGGCTATTTCCTGTAATTTGTATTGGATCACAGCTAACTGTTACACTATCTCCCTCCATAATTATTTCTTCTGTATTACTAGCAGCCATTGTTTTTATTATCCTACCACTCCTAAGGTACATTTAAATTGGTTTACCTTTTTGATGCTGTATGTTGCTGTTACTTTCATGTCCAGCGTTCTGCCCCATTCTCCTAGATTTGTATGTCGCTTCTGCGTTGTGTTATGATGAATTTACGTCGTCTTGTTGTTTTGTAGTTGAATTCCTTGTTGCATCGTAATCTCGGAATTACGATCGAAGTCTGTCGTCCCTGTTGTTTCTTGAATCTGCGTCTTGTAGATCATTTCACTGCTGCATTCCTGGTTACTCTGCTTCATTCCTAGTCATCGTGTTCCTTTCCTGGTCACTTCGCCTTCCTTTCCTGGTTATCGCGCCCCACGTTCTGGGTGCCAATTATGCGACGGAATTGATGTTACAATGTGTTTAACATTATTGTAGCCCCTCGTTTGGAAGCCAATTATGGGACGGTATTAATGTTACAAATGTTGTGTGTTTACTTCACGCGTTGCCATCTTGTGACGTCACTTCTTTGTCTGGTTCGTAGCTCCCTCTGGCATATCAATTTGTATCAGTTTTGAAATAATTCACTTTAGATGTTCTCCGGCTAGCTATTTAGGTCGACATTTAACTCTTGCAGGGTGTGAATCGGAAAGGAATCTTTTATCCAGAAATTATACTGAATGAAGAAATTGGTTTTATAAATTTTATTGTCGAACACGTTCACAAACACTTTTACAAATTGATTTAGATACTCGCCAAACTGAAACTGTTTGTAATAACTTCTTATTTATCACTTTTAACTCGAGTACTTCAACTTTGTGTATTTTTTTAACTGTATAATACTTTATAATAATTCTCGTAATTCTGCTGCGCGTAACTTGACGAAATGAAGGACTGACTGACGATGTGTAGTGTACACGAAATTTTGATGAACTGAACGGCAAGCTACCTCGGGCCTGGCTTATTTATACGCTTGCCTCAAGATACGCCTAAAGATTATAAATGAACTGCTATTGGCTAATAAAACGCGCCAACATTAGCGTCTATTTTACTATCCAATGAAAACCACTAATACATATTACTTTAGGAAATGTTCTAGAAGCTTCTAACGAAAAGGCGCGAAACATTACGTAACTTCCTGGTTCCCAGTAATGATAAACAACTCACCCCATCGCTGCATTATTGCGTTATTGTTGACAGTTTCAGTAAAGCCGTATATTATTATTTACCAATAATAATTACAATTAATAAACCTCTGAAATCAATGTCACATAAAAATACATATTCATATTACTATCATTAATTACATCTGAGTAATTTGTGATACAAATTACCGTATCACACAAACCCATCTGTTTAAAGCTTTCTAACAACATATAAACTGGTAATTTGTTAGCGGCAGTGACACCAGAGAATTCTATATAAATTCAAGTTGATAGTCCATATGCAACTCCAGTTGAGGAAATCTTAATACAATAAACACATTGTGTTATAGTATACACCATGATAACTACACACAGCTTCATATAGCATTATTTCATGATGCCAAAAACATAAAGACTGAACTGCAAATGCTGTTTTCATAAGGGCATGAGCAATATTATCACAGAGTGAGGTCATTCAACCTAATATCTGCTATGAGTCAGACCCAGCTGCTGCCACTTGCATTATTCCAGATAAGCATGTTATAAAAAATTGTGTTTTCTTAAGTGCAATGATTCCTGAGTTGTTTCATGTGTTCAAATGTATCAATGAAGCTCTAAAATATGGAGGATTAATAATTAATGATGATAAGAATATGAAAACATTGATTTTTTATGTTATGTGAAATGGAAATTCTTCAGATTATGAACACAGATATCTGTAAATATGGACAACCTTAATATTTACAACAAACCTGCTAAGTCAGAAAAATTTAAAACATGGAAGATTGAACATTGAATGCAAAAATATTCTGTTCAGTTCATTTACATTAATACACTAATGCACTTTAATATTTTTGCTTTAAACCAGTTACATACCTCTCTTGCAAAAACTCCCCGCAGATGAGACTGAATAACAATAGCCGCTCTACGCTGTCGCAAGAATAGCAAACGTTGCTTCCAGCCACGATAGGCATGTTGTACTTTCAGAGCAGCATTTCTGATCTTCTTGTACTCTGAAATAGAATAATTAACATCTTTAAGCCTTTCTATTTTGTATGTTCTTACTAAAATAAACAAGCCCTGGTTTTATAATTTCATGCATTTGTGTCTAAATTGAAAATTCATGCAACCTATTCAACATTATTCTAGAACTAAGACACCATGAGAAAGTTATTTATGCAATTGCTAAAGAAAGAAGTGAGTCAAATTCAATTAAGAATAGAATTCTGCATGGTTCACAAGTGGTTCACAGAATTTCAATATGCCCGTTCAAGCACAAGAGATGCTGTGCGCATAGGATGGCTGGTTGAGGTCACAACAGAAGAAATGGTGAACAAAGTTCACAATATTGTGTTGGAAGACTGCCAAATGAAAATCTGTGAGATAGCCAGCACCGTAAACATCTCGAGTGAAGGGCTGTATAACAAACTCTTTAAAATAATATACCCAGGACCAATACAAAGGACAAAATTCTAGAGAGAAAAACTTACATATTTATGAAATTGGATGTCAGGATTGCAAGAAAGTGACATAGGGAACACAAGCAGGAATATAGACACAAGGTTTAAAGAACACTGAGAAATGTGAAACATAAACAAACGAAAAAATCAGCAATTGCAGAGATGTTTTGGTCCACAGATCATCAGCAGAAGAGAAATCAAACCAAGGCCCTTGGAAAAGCAGCAGAACTCTCCATTTGGGAAAAATTACAGAAGAAGAAGCACAATATATTAAATGTTGATGTCCCATGTGAAAATGATCTGATTACACAGTACCTCCAGCCAGATAATACCATCTACAAGTCACAACAGGAAGCACAGCGGTGAATCAGGGCTGATGATGGAGACAACAGTCTCCGAAACATGTTACAAGAAGTTATGCTGCAAAAGTGAAGCTAGAATAATAAAAATCTCAGTTTGTGCATACAAGTGTAATAAGTTTGGTATTTATCCAACTTTTTGTTTTTTGAGTTGTGGCATTCATAGACACTTTTTCTAAAAATGTTTCATTTTATTCTTTGGGAGAGGACATGGGGAGCCTCAAAACATGTATATCTGGTGAAATCTTGATATCAAATTTCTGAGTGGAATACAATACTTCCTCTATATGTTTATAAGTAGGTACTAGAGATAGCAAACAATATTCACATACCTGCTCTGGCTACATAACCTCTCCAGCACTTTTGTATCCTTGTTGCCATGGTTTGAACTATTTGATTTCTTCCATCTTCCAGTGGTTCATGTACACAACTACGAAGGAACACTTTAGTTTTGCCAATTTGCCATTCTTTGTTACTAACGCCCAGTTGTTTGATCAGTGTCCTATAAAACCAGAATATAAAGCAATGGTGGTATTACTTTTATAATCTCAAATGCTGGAATTCTACTATCAGTATCTTTCTTTAAAGGTGTAAAAGGCTACTCTCACTTCTATACTCAGATTATCCTCATTATTATTACTGCACTGAATTATACAGAGTGATTCACTCGAATGTCCCTAATTTCAATTGTATGTGACCAGTAAGCAGTTGAAGCTAGATACAATAATATTTATATAAAAGGAAAACTCAACAAGTTTCGAATCCTGTCAGTAGATGGTGCAAAGACACGGTTTTCATTCTTAGATTTTATCGTTTATCAAAATGGCGACACCACAGATCAAAGTGCAAACTGTTCTATGGTATGCTGAGTTTAAATCAATTGTCCGAGTTCAAAGGGAGTTTTGGCAAGTCTTTAACCATGATGCTCCAACTGCTAAAAGCATAAAGGAATGGTACAATACATTTTTAGCCACTGGAACTGTGTTAAAGAAGCACAGTGGTGATCACAGAACATTCAACAAAATGGTTGCAAATGTTCAAGCCACATTTAAGTAAAGCCCATGGAAGTCATTAAGAAGAGCTTCGCAGGAACTTCAAATACTGAAACTAACATTGCAATGAATCGTCCACAAACGTCTCAAACTGTATGCATACAAATTGCAGTCATTGCACCATCTGAAGCCGAATGACAAGCCCAAATGAGTGCATTTTGCCGATATGATGCTAGACCATCTCAGCCCTGATCCTGATTTCATGCCCAAGATTTTCTTTTCGAACAAAGCCGCTTTCTATGTGTAAGGCAAGGTAAACCGGTATAATATGCGGGTCTGGGGATTGCAGGATCCTTACGCTACACAAGAGCATGTTTATAGTAGTCCCAAGGTCAATGTTTGGTGTGGTTTGTCACAGAATAAAGTCACTGGACCGTTTTTCTTTGCCAAAAAAACTGTCCATGGTACCACATATCTTGACATCCTGGAGCAGTTCTTCTTTCCAAAAATTGAACATCTGCAGCTTAACATCCTTTTCCAACAAGATGGCGCTCCTCCACACTGGTTCAATGAAGTTCATACAACTTTGGACAACATTTTCCCTGGGTATTGGATTGGTAGGGGAGGATCGATCGCGTGGCCCCCAAGATCTCCTGATTTAACACAGCTCAATTTCTTTCTCTGGGGCTACATTAAAGATAAGGTTTATGCCACCCCAATCAGAGACTTTTTTGATCTTAGTGAGCGCATCATAGAGGCTATTGAGAGCATTTCAGAAGACATGCCCCAACTTACTTGGCAAGAAGTCATCGCCTTGACATCGTCACAGTGGCTGCTGGAGCCCACGTAGAGATGTGGTGATGTGCATATAAAAACTTGCTGAGTTTTCCTTTCATATAAACATTGTTGTAAATTTCTATCTTTACCTGTTTACCGTTGCATACAATTTGAAATTAGGGACATTTGAGTGGACCACCATGTACATTATAGCTTAAGTGTGTAACTATATACTTTACTATTCTATTATTTTAATAGCTTGCATCTGTATTTATTGTATATGGACTGTAGTCTAATGATTTAGATGAATTTTGACAGTAAACAATAACTCTTTATTTAACTATTATGTTATTGAACTGAATTATGTACTACAGCTTAAAAATTACCATTTTAACATTTGTATCTTTTATGTCTTGTATACACAGTGAGTCATCTAACACTACCACTGCAAATATCTCAAGCAAAAATAGGAACTCAAAAACAACTTTCACAAACATAATATAGGGCATTCAAAAATCCAAGCAAATATTATTTTCAACATATACTTTTTTTTTTTTTAGTGAAAACTCCATATTATTTTCTTGTAATTGATAACATAGAAAATAACATTAAGAATGACATTTTTGTATTGTGACGTATGTAAGCATTGTTACGTATGTGACCTGGATGCCCGGATCGGGTATTGCGTAAGAGAGTGGTGGGGATAAACGAGTTTTAGATAGCGTCCCACGCCGAGTTAGCATGAGTTCAGTCAGTCAGCAGACAGAGTCGTGGCTAGTTACTGGAAGAGGCAGGTTGTGTTGTGTACGCACTACCCATGCGTTCAAGCATGGCGTCCTTACCGGCAGACATGGAAACAAGGAGGTACTGTATCCCCTTTTATTAATAAACCCCCTTGCCATCCACTTCTATTCAGTTTAATTTATCATAGTAGATAGATCCCTTCTCTCATCTGCACCATGTAGTAATCCTTTTACTAGGTATTTCCTAATATTTTTCACATTTCTCTTAGCTGCGTCCCTCGTCGTGACCTCGCATAATGTAAATTATTAACTTTCAGATTCTTCGGTACCTGAGTTGCGAGTTGCTCTACCTCCCATTGAGCTAGTGTGTTTAGAGGTCACGACAGTATTGTATTGCAATAGATCAATTACATCCAGAGAAATTGTAATGTGAAGTTGATGTTTGAGATGCAATGAATGAGGCAAACTTTATTTTTCATTGTGACTGTAAATGCTGTGTTATTTTCAGTGCAATTGATAACAGCGAAAATAACATTAAGAACAGGAAAGGTAGAATCAGATGATTGACAAATTCAATGCCTTAGTTGAGATTTGAACCACAGACCTTCCATTTCCATCCGATTGTTCTAACCAAGTGAGTTATCATAGAAACATGCTGGTACAACATTAAACTTCCCAACTGACACAGTTTCCCTGGTAAACCACAACGAGATCTCAAATTATTTTGATATGACATGTCCCAATGCTGACTTACAATGTCATAAGTCACAGACTTCATAGCTTAACCACTATTAGGTAAATCAATGGTAATTTATGCAAAATTTAATGTCGTATTGGCATGTTGCCATGGTAGCTCAGTTGACTGGAGCAACCGGAAGATCCATGGTCAAATCCCGGCTGTGACATTGAATTTTTCAGTTATCTGATTCTCCTTCCCAACCTTGTCTACACATGGCTTTTGTTGAAGAACAATTAATTACGAAACACAGCCTTTTTTGCATTGTAATATGTCAATTTCATCATAATTAACTGCAAGGTAAAATTTGTGCTTGAGACCCATTGACATGGTTGAACCTCAGAATATGCAACTGATGTACGTTTCATTTTATCTCAACCATCCACTTTTCAGAATGTAATTCATCTACTGCACTGCAATAAACACCATTCTTAATGTTATTTTCCATGACAACAATTAGCTGAAAAATAATACAGTGTTTTCATTTAAAAAAACCATAAGTTTATATTAAAAATCATTTTTGCTTATTTTTTGAATGGTCTGTACCATATACTTTAATGAGCCCTTCCCTGTCTTCATGCCTGAGAAAGTCATTTTTCAATTTCTATTTTTGTTTTAGAGATATTTGCGATATTAATTTTAGAGGACTCACCTGGTATATTGTTCTATTTTCATTTTGACATGTTCAACATCATCCATACCTTTTACTGAATATGACTAATGAATGAATAAACATTATTATTATCATCATTAAATGCTAACTAATGTATTTTTCCAAATACAGGACAATATTTTCTTTTCAAATTTTTACATTGAAACCGACAAGTCATTTTGCATTCATTATACGAGGGTAATCCCAAAAGTAAGGTCTCCAAAGTGCTGGGATCGCAGGGAAACTGTTTGTGTGGATGTTGGCCATACTGCTTTCTTCCTTCCTCCCTCCACTCTCTTCAGAAACCACTGCACATCCCTTAGCATCCTTAATCTTGGCTTGGCAGCCAGTTATAATGGAGCTCCCATTAGCCACTACCACCAGGTGCGAAGTTCGCGTTATTCGCTTTTTGAGTGCAAAAGGGGTTAAACCTGTCGAAATTCATTGACAGTTGATGGAAGTGTACGGAGAGTCCTGTATGGATGTAAAAAATGTCTGCAGGTGGTGTAGAGAATTTGAAAATGGTCGCATGGAAATTCATGACGAGGAAAGAAGCGGGAGACCATCCATTTCTGATGAAACAATCGCAAAGGTTGAACAAATCGTGCTTCAAGATCGGCAGATCACTCTCAATGAGCTCTGCATTGTTGTTCCTGAGATTTCTCGAAGCACTATTCATCGGACTTTGATTGAAGAGTTGAAATTTCGGAAGGTGTGCGCAAGATGGGTCCCAAGAATGCTGACAGAAGATTACAAAAGGCAACGCGCTGAAACTTCCCGCCAATTTCTTCAATGCTTTGCAGATGAAAAGGACAACCTTTTGGATTCAATAGTCATGGGTGATGAAACCTGGGCTTTCCACTTCACACCTGAGACCAAACAACAATCACGTGAGTGGCGGCATTCTGGTTCACCCAAGCCGCGAAAGTTCAAGAGAACACAGTCTGCCAGTAAAGTCATGGCAACTGTATTTTGGGATCGAAAGGGGATATTGTTGGTCGACTTTATGGATCCTGGGACAGCAATAAATGCCGACAGGTACTGTCAGACTTAAAAAAACTCAGACAGGCAATTCAGAACCATAGAAGAGGAATGTTGAGCAAGGGCATAAGCCTTCTCCATGACAATGCTCGCCCCCACACTGCCCCTCAAACCATGAATCTTCTGCAACAGTTTGGATGGGAAACTATCGCCCATCCACCCTATAGTCTGGACTTAGCACCCAGTGACTACCACTTGTTTCCCAAGTTGAAAAAACAGTTGGCTGGAAGGCGCTTCGGTGACGACGATGAAGTGAAAAATGAAGTCCATCAGTTTTTCATGAACATGGCGGCAAGCTGGTATGACATGGGATACAAAAACTGCCACAGTGCCTACAAAAATGCATCGACCGAAATGGCGATTATGTGGAAAAATAGAAAAATGTTAAAGCTTCAAAACTATGTACCATTTGTTGTCAATAAAAGTTTCTTTGTATTTTAAAAAAAATTGGAGACCTTACTTTTGGGATTACCCTCGTATATACTTTCCACAGTATATGGTAAGAAATAAGTTTCAAACTTCATAGGTTTGGAGCAAGGGAAATGAGATGCTTGGAGGAAATGCTGAAGGTTACTGCCAGATCACATTGTGTCAGCTGATTTCTGTGTGTTTCATTGGGGGTTTTGTGCCTCTCTAAATCAAATTAATAAATAACCCCTGCTGTAACCAGAGTTGAAGAGATCCAAACCCATTGTTGCATTTGATGATGATGATGATGATGATTATAATAATAATGATGAATCATCTCAATATGTCTCAATTTATATAAAACTCATATTCAGTGCTGTTTTAAATTTAATTTTAAAAACTTGAGTCATAGTGTCTTTTTTTATATTTATTTATTTAAGGTTTGTTCACAATAACCTAAGAATGGAAACTGTAATGAAAATGATAACAAGAAGCAAAATAGCATACAACATTTTGGTTCACAATACCCCAGTAACGAGAATGGAAATGCATATATGATGCTAACAGCTAAGTGGAACATCAATTTTGTGCACTGGGATATCTTTTGCTTACAAATGACCAATGATAATTTTTCACCTACTTCAATTCAGCCAACAAAATGCAGATTAGTCAATGTCAAAATCTGATAGAATAAATGTTTTCTAACGCAGATCCTTGAATATTTCCGATTCTTCTAGTTTTACTGAGCTTCAGTCCTTTAAAATTAATAGCATACATTAAATTTGTTTGTTGTTCTTTGTTGATTTCCATAGATTTTTGCTGCTCTTTGTAGGTTTTGCTATTACTTCTGAGGCAATAACCAGTTTTGAGTGGTATATAAACAAACTACAATGACACCTTCACTAGAAGAATCAAAGCTCAATGGTTCTGAGGGAGTCAGGATCTGTGGTCAAGAAAGTCATTCGCTGGAATTACTTCTGGTTTTATTTGCATCTATATTTGCCACTTCCAGTTTGTGACAAGAGAGAGCTGTCTGCTGCTTATGTCATGTCTGCCTTGAGTAGTTTTTACAGTGAAGAACCTAATATGCGCAATATGGATCTAATATGCCGTGCCCAGGAAGAACAAGAAAGTTAACACTTGACCAAGGACTTGGAAAGCTTAATCCGTTATAGCCTGGTGCACCATATTTGAAACAAAGATTTTTTTTAAAAGGCTTTATGTTTTTAATGACTGTTTTTCTATTTTCAAATTATGCTAACCTTCAACAATAAAATACAGGTAGTATTTATAGCTGTTTTATATTGTAAAAGTATTAAATTTTTTCAATAAAACTATAATTCTTCTTTTTAAATAATAATTAGCAAAATCCATGCAACTGTAATGTAACCTTGTCAACATCTATACTCCCACCGTTGAAACGTTGCACTTGACAGCTAGCAATTAAGTTGGTACACTCGCAAAAAGCAGATGAAAAGCTTTAACCGTTAGACTTCCTAAACCAATCACAAGGCAGCATTCCAGTGGTCGATGACAAAGCGAACTTGAAGCAGCTCTGTTGTCGGATGTAGCTATCTCCAACCACATGTTTCAGTTTGTGAATCTCTAGCACGTGCGTCGAGTTTTCTTTGCAAGCTAGTATTGTTCATTGTTATTTATATTTGTGGTTATTGTTTGATAGCTTTGTTATTATTGGTGTTCATTTATACATTTATTTATATTTATCTATTTTTATATATATTTCATTCATATTATTTATATAAAATTTGAAGTGTAACAATGTCTCAAAAAACGACGCTGATCACCGAGTGATGATTCACGAAGTGAAAATCCTTTGCATAGAGATGTGCCACTTAATAGTCAGGCAATGGAACTGTTAAGAAGGATCCAGGAATTCCTTGAACAGGAAGAGGAGTACGTTAAGGTTCATGGGCATCCCTCTATTCCTGCTGATAAAACCGTACAATGAATTGCAGCAGCTCTTGGACTAAACATGAGAACTGCTGTTTACAAGGGAGTGAAACTCCAAAAGAGAGAGAACGAAATTCCTGAACCATCTGGAACGCAGCATGAGTGAAAATAATTTTGTTATCGTAGCTTATAATTTGTTTTATTTCTCCTCATTGCAGCAGGCATGTTTGCATTATTTTGTTTCTATATTGTCAAAAGCGCTAATTTATTATTCAATGATGTTTGCTACTTACGTACACTTTTTGTATGTGGTTTAGATACGATAGAAAGCAGAACAATCAGCTTTTGTTGTTTACTAGCCATTCTGACAATGTTGCAACCACAATATAGCCAACGTTATGTGAAGCCACATGAACTGTCAAGTGCAAAGATTCAATGGTGGATGTATAAGCGCGCCATTACACCAGTTGTTTTACTTGGGCCCTCCCCATCCTTACCACAGACACATTTGACTGCAGTCGTTGGGACTTGAACTCACCACAATGGTTTTGAATGGACATCCAGTCCATTTCATCTTGCTCTAATGATCATGGCTATTCGAATTGCTTCGTTGGTGCTGGTGAAAGGGATATGAAAGCCAGTTAAGAATTAGAGGAAGAGTGGCATATGTAGCAAAATAATCCTGGTAATAAAGGGATATTAAGTGTAAACACTCACATTATATTACATGTATTTTAATTTTGTCATTCTCATTCCAGTTTCCTCTCGGCTACTGTGAACCAGCCTTTACACATATCATGCTTAAATTTCTAAATCAGGTTCAAGATCATCTTATATTCAGAAAAATGCAGTACCTTTATTTTCTGTAAAGCATAAAACAGTTTCATTTTATTGCATATAGGGAAGAAAAAGAAGAAAATACTAGTACACATTAAAACTTCTAATAATATAAGTACAAAGTATGAGGTTAAAGGAAGGTAATAACAAACCTGACTGCATCCTTTTCACAAGCAGGTAACTTCATACGTGCCAAACATCTGTAACGCTGAATAAAATCTGAGAAAGTCATGTGAACAGGATAGCCTTCTTTACGTATTCTAATTATGTCAAGCATTCCTAGGTATTTCAGCTGATCCAATACCAACTTTTCATTATAGTTGTTTGGGGCCTTCTTCATATTTGGCTTGATGCAGCGCACGTACCTGAATTACAGAACAATCCTTATGAGAAAATCGTTGATTATTATTCCTAAAGGTTATTCTCAGCTAGTTTGCTTTATTGTAAAACTCTTAGCACAATAAAACTATATACTAATATACTATATTAGATTCAACATGAATGTTACCATGTTCTAGGTCTTATTACTTATTACACCATGAATTGGAAAGGTTATATTGAGCTCTGCATGTTTTACAGTCAGATCATCAATTAATTTTGCAAACTAAAATCACTATATTATGCTTACTTTCATTCATTAATGACTTAGGAAATAATTTTCTGGAGAAATTCGGTAGATGTTAAAAGATATTTCTTATACAAAAAGGTACTAAGAATAACTGCAATTAACCAGTTAAATGGCAACTATTCTGCTGTCAAGCTTTCGAGAGCTGTGATTGCTGCTCTCTCCATCGGGGCGATGTCCCAAAAAGGATACAATTCCCAGTATTATACACTGAGAACACTAAGGTGGGAAGCGACATTAATTGTAAAGAGCTAGTGTCAATTGGAGGGAAATGTTTGCAGATTACTGATGTAAAAATAGGGATCCACAGGACTCAGTGCTTGGATCTGCTTTTCTTAATAATGTATCCATGTCATATGGTTGTTTGTGCAGATGAAACATCATTTCCTAATATACCTAACAATTTTGATTTACTGTCACAGACTGTCCAAGAGAACTTAAAACAAGCTCAACTAAGGTTAAGAAGCAATGGATTTTTTATCAATGAAATTAAGTCATAAAATATTCTTTTTGCATTAAGAAATAATAATTCTTGTATTGACTTGTTGCTATGATAATTGATAATCATCTGTCTTGGAACTCTTACATTGATTCTGTATGTAGTAAGCCATCACGTGCAGTGTTATTAGCCAACTTAAAAAGACAGTGCCAAATAATTTTGTTCGCATGGCATATTTTTCATTCTTTCAAAGCATTCTTCAGTATGGTTTGATATTGTAGGGCAGCATCACGAATAATAGCTGTGCTTATCATTCTAAAAAAGGTGGTTAGAATATTGACAACTTCTAATAAAACTGAATGTTGCAAACCACTATTTAAAACACTAGAAATTCCAAATGTTGTTAATCTATACCTTTATGATGCTCTCATGTACAAAACTGTAACACAAGAAGTGAAATACACAGAGTGGATATACCATTCTTAGGCTTCTGAAGTCCTCTAGCTATTACAAGTTAAATGGCACAAAAGTATTTAATTCACTTCCTTTGCAAATACGCAAAGTTTTATAGATAAAATATGGAAGTGGTTAACAAACCCTCCATTCTATAGCACACAGGATTTCCTAGAGATAAGTAAACATGATGTATTAGTATTACTATCTCTTCATTGCATACATTTTGAAATACTTTTTTTTTTTTTTTTTAATACTAGTAGTTTTATTGTGCTAAGAGTTTTACAATTTGATTGTCTACTGCACTTTGACCCTGGTCACTCATTCAGTAGACAATCACTACAGTTTATTTAATTTTATAATTTCTTGTCAATAAATTATCTTGCTTTTTTTTTTTTTATTTATTTTATTTTATTCAGTTCTTTTTTTTTCATGTCCCATTTCCGCTTGTTTTTCACTTTTCATTTATAAATTACTTAACCATCACAGATTCACTATAGTTTTCCATTCAAACTAAGATGCGCTACCTCTTACTTTTCTCTTTCCACTGTCCAAAGCCATTTATTTTTTACTTTACACAAAAACTGTCCAATGCTCCTAGCGTCCTTGTATATCATTTCAATCATAAGTGTATTTCTATCCCCCTTCAACCACTTCTTATTAAAAAATTCTTTTCTCCAATTTTCTGTTCCTTGGCACTTAAATACCATGTGTTCATCTTCATTACCACCACATATCGGACATTGATTCTGAGGAATACCCTGTCTTAACCCTCTTAGCCTCCATGCTCCGGTTCTTACCTATGCAATAGATTCTCTCTCTTCTTTATTTACTATGTCTATATATTTTTCCCTACCCCATGTATTTTTCATTGGCCTATAACAAACTAATGAGCTCTTTTCGGCAATCTCACTGAACATGATTTGTATTTCTATATCTTCCAGTCTTTTCCTCGCCTTTTTCCAAAAATTTTTCACATTATTTTCTCTCCTTCTCCACATATCTCCTAACCCATTTTTCTCCAAAATGTTCCGTAATTTACTTACCCATCCATCATTCATTAAGCTATTCTCTTGGTATTCAATACATTGTCTTAACACATTACGTTTTCCTAGATTTAAAGTTCTGAACCAAAATTTCAAAGCTCTTTCCATTATCTTCCCCTTAGTTGTCACCCTGCCCATCTCTAATTGTGCTACCTGTCTTACAATTGACTTTTTATTAGTTAAGTTATTCTTGATGAAGTCTATTTTAATTATTATAATTACCAAATGGTGAATAAACTATTATTATTATTATTATTATTATTATTATTATTATTATTATTATTATTATTATTATTATTGCCAATGAGAATGCAGGCACCTCATGATTGGTGTAGATAGGCAAGCCAATAGAAAGAAGGGGTTTGTGGTTGGTCCAGAGTATCAAAAAACTAACCATTCTTTACTGTGGATGTTCCTACAATGAAATAATTGACAATTTGGTTTATTTTCAAAACTTCCTGAATTATCACTGTCACTAATTTGTCACTGCAGTTCAAATAGATATGACTACTGAACTTTTTTTCTGTGGAATTATCTGAAAGAGTGAGCATTTGGAAGACACCTTAAAGCACTTGTTTCTGCAAAAAATGACCACCATCACTCCAGACCAACTGCTGGCAACGAATAACAACATGGTATTATCTATTAAGTTGTAGTACACATTTTCAATGCAATTTTTAGATAAATGCGCAATGTATAGAATAACTTTAAACACATTTCTCTGGTGATCACAGTATAGACCACTAAGGCAATGCATCTGTGAAAATGCAAAAATGTACACTTTTCTTCTCATTACTTTGACATTTTTACCATATACTCTAAACATTAAACAATTTTATGTCCTCTGTTGCATGTGACCGAAAACTGAGACCTTAAATCAGCAAACAGGAAGACAGAAGGCCCGTTTCAAATGCTAGAAAAACTGGAAAATCATTCAATCCATGCCAAGAATGTTATTAATACTTAGTAATAATTAAAAACTGTTAATATTTTTAATGATTCCATTGTAAACTCATTGAGCTCTGTATATATTATTCTAAATAATGTTTGACGTTTCCCACGTATTAATATAACTTGAGAATGAAATAAATTACAATTACATATACTGCATACAATAGTTTAACAAGATATGTCCAACCATTGTTAAGATATAATAATGTTTATTCATAATTAATCACTTGTTGATATGGTAATACGAAATGCCCCTTGGACCCTATGGTTTATCATATCACTCCCAAATTTTTGATTTGAGCTTAATATACAAACATAAAGAAATTATTGTGCAGGCATTTTTTAATTTTAATTAGTATAAGAGAAAATAATTGTTTTGTATACAGGATGGAAGGTGACCTATGATTATCCTTTTAAACTATGAAAGAGCACATTGTTTTAAATGTTTTTTCTTAAAGCTTTCCATTCTTGAGATAATTCTTATTTTATTTTGCACAATATTGCAACACAGCAAATTCAGCAGGTTCACTTTACATTCAACAGGTTAACTTTTAATTCTTTAGCTTCTGCTGCAATGACAACAAACAAACAAATGACACATGATTGTAACGTAACCTAAATATCATTCGGAATATGGAACTGAGGAAGCATTTACAATATTATGCAAATTATTATTGGAACACTTATTTATAAAGATAAATAAAATCTTGAGAAAATCAAGTTACAAGATTATGCCTCTTTTCTTTGTAAATTATAAAACTCTGTGTGAATACCTAACTAAAGCAAGACAAGAACACAAAATGAATGAGAAGTTCTTTTAATCTTTAGAGAAATTGCTCAAAATGTGCACCTCTTGCCAACATACATGCTTCACGTTTTCTCCAATTCTGCTGCACCCACAAAGTACTGATAGAAAAGAAGGCAAGCAAGAGGAATGTATAACATCAACACTTTCCTGCGTCCGTATCATATTTATGCTCGCTGTGTGGATACGATAAGCATGTTAAGGAGGTTATAAATTACTACACAGTGTTGTCAAGTACTCACCCATGGCAAGAGCCAATGAGTTAACACCTATTACGGCGGTTGCTGTTCTACTAGTATCAGATCTGGCAGCATGGGTGGTTCATTTGCACACATAAACACATTTCGTAGCAAACAATCGACAGTACGTGAGCAGATAAACAGTTACAGAACCCCGCTCACCCCTCAGGCCCCGCTCACCTTCTTCTCGTTGTCCAACAGTATGTCCAGGTTGTTTTTTATTTCTTTCGCTACTTGAAATATTCTTTCTTGCAATGTTTCCATATTAGGTACTTCTGTGAGTACCTAATCATATCATCCCAAAGAAAAAAATTGATTGGATTTAGATCTGGCGATCTTAGTGGCCATCTTATTGGTCCCTCCAGCATTCTACATAGGCCACATCGGCTCTACTTATGTGCAGAGGTGTGCCGGTCTTGTAATAGCTGCCAGGGGGAGCATCTTTAAGCAGAACTGGTAACGTTTCTTGAAGAAACTGGAGATACAATTGCTCCTGTCAAAACGCAAGGAAGAATCCATGCACTCAATGCATTTCCAACGATTCCTGCTCAAATATTTACAGAAAATCTGCACTGAAAGCTGTCTTGTCTTATTCTGTGTGGATTTCATAAGTCCGAGTGTGTGCATTATGGTATTTAGTTACTCCAATTCCAGTAAAAGTTGCTTCATCCATTGCAAGAATTTTAAGGGGAAAGTCCCCTCCTTGTTGAAGAAACCATTCAGAAAATGCTACCCTTGGTGTATGATCTGCTTCAGAGAGATACTGGATGCACCGAGTATGATAAGGGTGTAGCAATTCTTTTTTTAATGTTCTCAAAACAGTTCAATGGGATACGCCAATAGTGTGAGCTATAGCACGGCTGCTGCTTCCAGGATCTTCTTCCACCAAGTGAAGTATTTCTTCTTCTTGTGCAATATTTCTTTGACCAACTACTTCAAATGAGGTACGCTTCCTGTACCTAGAACTCTTTGACAGATGAGAACAAATGTCTTATGATGTGGTACTTGTCAATTTGGAAATCTTTCTTGATAAATTCTTGCCGCATGACCATGTGTTTCACCATACTCAGCATTAGTAAAGTGAGCCATTTTATAACTGACAATCTGCTGTTTTGAAAACAAGCCATAAGCACAATAAACAATAGCTGAAGTGCGTTTCTTTATAAACAAACGGATGAAGTGCATTTCTTTTGATCTTACATATTGTGTAGACTTGTGGCTAATGATGTAGATTCAACTGAGACAAATTTCAAAGGCTTATAATATGAGGGTAATCCAGAAAGTCCCAGATGTTTTCAAGTACTCAATTAAGATAATGCAAATATCAACGTTTATTATGTGCATTTGAAAGGTACACTCTTAAGCTATTTTTCTACATAATTGCCATTCAAATTGAGGCATTTATCATACCGTGGCACAAGTTTTTCAATATCTTCTCTGTAGAAATCTGCCGCCTGCGTCTCTTCAACCACTGGTTTACACCGGCATGCAGTTGAGTGTCAGTATCAAAGTGTTGTGTACCAAGCCATTTCTTCATCGCTGGGAAGAGGTGGTAATCGCTCGGCGCCAAATCCAGGCTGTATGGTGGATGGTCAAACACCTCCCCAAAGAGTGTTCAGGTATGATTGGCTGTGTGTGGGTGTGCATTGTCATGAAAAAACACCTTGGTGCTAAGTTTTCCCTGATGATTATTTTGTATGGCATGCCTTAACTTTGTTAGTGTTTCACAATACCTCTCCGAGGTTATTGTTGTTCCACGTTCCAGAAACTCAATGAGAAGCCCTCCCATAGAGTCCCAAAACACAGTAGCCATGACCTCTCTTGCTGACAGCGTTTGCAAACACTTTCTTGGTTTCTTGGGAGAAAGTGTGTGCCCCATTCCATCGACTGCTGTTTTGTTTCACAATTGACATGCTTCACTCAAGTCTCGTCCCTGGTTATGATACGATTGAGTAAAGCATTACCATATTTGTTGAAATCTTGGAGGAAGGTCAGTGCTGCAGCCAATCTCTGTTTTATGGTCTTCTGTTAGGATTTTTGGAACCCACCTCTCACAAACTTTGTGGTAACCAAGCTTCTCCACCACAATTTGATGCACCAAACTCTGTGAAATTTGGGGAAAATGTTCCAAAAGTTCTGTAATCGTGAAACAGCAATTTTCACGAATTTTGTCATTGATTTGCATTGACAGTTCATCAGTCATACGGCTAGACCTACCACTGCGATCCTCATAGTGAACACTGGTACAGCCATTTTTAAAATCAATGCACCACTGCCTCACTCGGCTTTTACTCATTATTCCCTGCCCATAAACATCATAAAGTTGACGATGAATTTCAATTGGTTTGTTCTTTTTAGCGAACAAAAACCTAATCACAGACAGCACTTCACAAGTGGCAGGATTTTCTATTGCAGCGCACATTTTAACAACTCGCAGAGAGCAGACTAAGGAAGGCACAGTCCTCACACTACTACAGCTGGATGCGCACTAATGTAGGAACGTTCTGACACCAAGATGGCAGCTCGAGCCCTACTCATCACCACGATAGGCCAAAATGTCTGGGACTTTCTGGACTGCCCTCGTAATAGTAAGAGTGCAAAAATGTATTTAAACATGCAGAAAATATTTATTTTTCAATCTCCTCTAAGAAATATTTGAAAAAGTATTTAAGTTTCCTAAAATCTTCATTTAAAATAGAGTTAATATCAAGCAATTTTCATTTTTTTCCCTCAAAAACTACTTTAAAAACAGAAAAACTGCACAAAGATTTTTTGTACTATTCATTACAAAGAGTCCTCCTGTTCAAAGATGATCACAGGTCACCTATCCTGTATTTGTTACTGAATTTCTCAACTTTTTCAATGTAAGTTATGGAAAATAATTAATTTTAACTGAACTATTTATGTTTTTTTAACTACTGCACAACAATCTTTAAATATGTAATTCATAAAGATATCCTGAAAATGTCGAGCTTCTTTAATTATAAACTGTGGTCCAAGGACCATTTTGAATAGTGAAAAATGCAAAAACAAAGGAATTAAGAAAAATGGAGTTTAAAGTTCAATGTGGTACTTTATTTAAATGGGAAGGCACCAATTAAATAGCCATTTGTGGCTTTAAAATTGCTGATATTAAGAAACCGATTATATATCATGAAAGTATAAATATAATTGCAATACAAAAAATCTGATGTGTTACACTCACATAACTTTCTCTACTCTTGTACAACCTAATTTTACAAACGCCTATTCTCCATATGCTTAATGTTAATCGAGATATCGAGATGTCAATCTTATTGGTAATTTTCTTGTAGATGCAAGGAAAATATGGTAGATTTTAAGTGATAGTCAAATATTTTAACGCTGGTTGCTATGTGACGCATTCCATTCTCTTTGCATGTCCAGGACATAAAAAAAATGAATAACACATTTGAGAAAAAGTATAAGTATTGGAAAATTTAAGGAAATAACAAGCAATATCTCGAAAACGGTTCACTCAACAAAAGAAATGTATATGACATAGGTTGTGTATTTTAACGCGATCTACATTTTTTGTGTAGTAAAATTTTGTCTATCTCTTATGGTTTACCAGTTATGCAAAAGTCGTTCACAATGAAGAATACTTTTGGAGACATTCCCAGAAAATTCGAGATATACATTTCATTTCTCATGACATTACCCTAAACATATGATATTTTCATCAAAATCGTTAGAGCCATTTTTGAGAAAATTAAAATTTTCGAAAAATCTTCCATGTAAAGGGTAGTCTGGGGTGGGGGGATTTTCTTGAAAACCTTCGTGTCGCATCTCTGGAAGATACTGAACCTAAATACCAAGTTTGGTGCTTATCCGATTGTTCGTTTTTGAGTTATGCTGTTCACACACACACGCGCACGCGCGCGCGCACACGAACACGCACACGCACACGCGCGCACACACACACACACACACGGACATGTTTCCAAAAATGCTTTTTTTGGATTCAGGGGGTCTCAAAACATGTATTTCCGGTGAAATCTCGGTATCAAAATTTTGGGTGGAATACAATACTTCCCCTACTTACTATACGTAGTAGAGAAAGTAAAAATTGAACGTTTTCACAATTTTTTTTTTTTGCTAAATTTTACATATCCATTGCTTTAATATTATTGCTCTTATTTACAGTCTGCTTGTTATAAAAATTTTCTATTTTTTAGATTCTTTAGTTTTGTTTAATTGTTACAACCTCAATTATTATATTGCATTCAGTTTTTGATACTGAAAGCTGGACTACTCTACTTCATTTTTATGCCAGCACTTCCGTCCTGTACTTAAACAGCATGTGTGGTTACTATATCATAGTTTTCATCATGGATTGTCTAGTGAAACTAGGCCCAAAAAATAATTAGATTTGAAATATTTGAACATCCATTATAGGATATCAAAATTTTCATAATTTATTTTTAATCTGCATACATTTTTCTCAGTTATTCATATATTACTATTGTATATACAGAAAGAAAATTTTACTTTATCATTATACCATGATGTAAGGATTGTAGTTATGTATCAGACACAAATACTTTGTAACATTTCTTACCAAGGGTTAGTAGCCTGCAGAACGTCTACCAGAGCCTGCAGTTGGTGCCTAAATGTGTCACTGACAGTTGGTTTTCCTTTGCTTGTTCCTCTAGCAACAGTGGCACCACCTGAAGATCCCATCCGAGCAACAGTACATCCAAGTAGGTCCTAACAACAACAAAAAATATCCGTTACGAATTTAATCTATGTATGCATTAAAAAGTGCAAATGCCATCTTTTATTCATTATGTTTTCTTATTTGGGAAGTTATTGGGGAAGAGAAAAATATATTGAAATTTGTGACAAAGCAGGAAGGCAAGAGTTGGCATGGTTTAGAACTGGGGTAACATACTTAAGCAAGATAAGGAATGGATGCATCAAGGGAAAACATCCAATGTGTCAAGAAGCAGATAACATATGGCATTGAATTCTGGAGTGTAAACAAACTAAAATGTGGAGGGACGAGTTCCTTTTATAAAAGAGGGAAAAACTTATCAAATGAAATAAGAGGCAGAAGAATTTTAAATCTAAGATCCAAGGGAAACATAAAAAAACTGGGAATGAACATATGTAAAGTGGACAACTTTAATGGAAAGGGCAATGGAGATAATATTGTTTGAGGTATACAAGAGACTTTTAACTTTCAGGATGACGGATCCAATATATAACTCTATTTTATATATATAATCTGGTGTTAAATATAATGGTGCAGAGGTGCAGGATGCAGCAGGTAGGTGGCAGGCCTTGGCCCGGCAATTTAGTTTAGTTTAGTTAAATACGAGTATAATTGGGGGAATGGATGTAATACAACTCCATAAATAAGAGAAGTTTAAATTATAAATTATAATTGTAATTGTAGCAATAAGATTATAGTAATATTGTATTAATGAAAAAAAAAATTATGTATGGAAAATCTTTGAATGAACTTGTTTGTTCATTCATTCATTCATTCAGTCATTCATAATTGGGAAGTTATGGTGATGTAATTAATTAGTACATTGAGAAATTTTTTAGAATGGGGAAGACCAAGAGAACAATTGATGGATAGGTCCAAAGGAGCATGGCATCTGGAGGACTAACAGATGAAGATGCAAAGCATAGGGATTTGTGGAGAAATAAAATTACGAATGGATTGTAGGATAACTACTATATGGTAGATAATTCCTAAATAAAAGAAACAAAAAAGAAGTTTTTAGCACAAAATCACTACCTAGGCTTTTTACCCAGAATGTGTTTCTTTCATTATTAGCCGACTCCAATGCCATGATTTCTGTTCTTTCTTAGGTGGTGGATGTATGTATTGTGACACAGCTATGTACCCAGCTTATCATGTGAATGTCGCTGACCGTCTGCCTGGTTGAAGAGATAAGGAGGAGCACTCTCCCGCACAACACTCGTGATGCAACAAGATCCTTCTGGAAGCATCTTTCTCCTCTCCCACTAAACTTCCAGAAACTCTTGCAGTGGTATATAAGTGAGCAGGCTTGCGAGTAGTGAGCGAGTTGATTTCTTGATGCGACACAAAGTGCTTTTCTTCGAGTGACAACAGTTGCAACATACAGTAAATGCTGCTACTGTGAGCAATTAGAGAGGTCTTGTGTTCAACAAATGAAGTGACAGTGAAAACTGAATAAGGTCACAGTATTTTGCATTAAGCTTTCTTCAACTGACATTTCAAAGTTCATTAAATCCTTTTTGTGTTTGTGTATGGTAAGTTTTTCCTAAGTTGATAGACATGCTGGTCCATCAGTCTGTTTTAATAATTTCATCTCTTTTCTTATTTCATGTCCTCCTGCTCAAAAATATGCTGCAATGGCCGATTTTTCTACCTGTTTGAATTTTATATTCCTTAATCAGACCTCAATGCTACATTTTTTCTGTCCAGTGGAGAACATTTCACTGAAATTAGAACTGATTTTGTAGATACTTGACTTTGCGTTAGGAGGTTCTGTCTCTATGATTTGTTTCCATCACTGATATAATGTTTAAAATGTGTTTTGACATCAATTTTATGTTGCAGTCTTTGAATATTTTCTGGAATTTTTTGTATACCCATGGACAATATCTACTCCTTTTTCTTCTTTCTTTCTTTCTTTCTTTTAAGATAGCTATTGTAATTTCTTTTAAAACTTGTATATTTCTTCAACTTCTTTATTTCCTAACCCACCAATTCTTCTTGTATGCAGTTTTCCTTGCTGTGTTATCATTTCTCTGCATTATTGATTATATTCTGTTTCACTCAATGGAACATTTACTGATCAGCAGGTTATGCTGTTGATTGCTTCTTGTTTGTGGGCTATACATTATAGCTGTCCTCTTCAATGTAGTTCTCTCTGTGTGTGTTTTCTTAATATACTGCACTCTTAATTTGTTCATTTTCTTGATTATCTTCATGTCCAAGAATGGAGACAGCTGTTGATTTCAGTTTTTATTGTGAATTTGATGTTTTGCTCTTGAATGTACAATGGAAGATTCTTTGAAACATGTTCTGGATATATATATATAAAACAGGAGTGAGGTTGTGTGTTAAAATCTGCCGTGTTTAATGTCAACTTTGTGTGACAAGGTGAAGACCACTTAATTTTAAATCATCCAAAACAGAAACTTAACATTAGTTTTATTTAAATTAAATCACACTTTAGAATTTATCAATAGGCAAGACACATTGCTTTAAACAAAGTTAAAACATCAGAATTTAATATTTTCATACATCTGAAAATTAAAATTGTTGTGTATATATATATATATCCCTAAAACCTTTCATTGAAATTAAATCATGCTCTGCTGTGACTCTTAGATCTTTTAATAGATAACATTGCTTAGATGGTTGGGGCACTATAAACTTCATGTACTTTAATTCTTTAAAACATGTTCTAAAAATGTTAAGTAATTAACAAATGAGTTTCATTGACTAATTTTGAAGATTTAGAAGCTAGTAACAGTGATGTGTCATAATTTAAAATAGAGAGTTGAGGGTTGTTACACTACATCACTATAACATTCTTACTTGAACGCGTTTCGGGAGACAGCTTGTTCCCATTGTCAGCATTTTCTCTCAACTGATTTTTGCCGGTCATCGTCTGGGGTATGTGTGTGGTTTGTGGTGTTCTCTGGTGCTGGGCTGATGAACCTCCAAAGGCTGTTGGGTGGCGGCAGTTCGAAATTCATTAGGTGATTCCTGTGTTTGACAATATGTATTTTTTCCCAGATGTCCAATTCATTGCTGCTGTTGATCGGTTTTAAGAGTTTTATGTTTGGAGTGATATCATGATTTGAAGACCAGAAATGATGTGCTACTGCTGATTTATCTGGCTGCTTTTGGTAAATGCATCTCATATGCTCTTTAAGTCTTATTTCAAGATTTCTTTTGGTTCTTCCTATGTATACCAGGTTACATTCATTACAATCAATTTGATATATACCAGCTGATTTATCGTTGGGGATAGGATCTTTTGTTCTGTTGCATAGTAGTTTCTGTATATTGTGGTTATTCTGTGGAGACAGGGTGATGTTGTATTTTTTGAAAATCCTTTGAAATTTATGATGTGTCCAAGGGTGATAAGTGAATTTTCTATATGCTTGTGGTTTTTGTTGTCTAGTAACGTAGTCATTTGTTGGATGTATTTCTGTCTTTCAAACCTTTTTATCTTCTTATCTATTGTTTTTTTCTGGTATCCATTCATAGTGGCTATGTTGATAATGTGTTGGTATTCTTTCTGGTATTCCTCTTTCTCCATTGGTATATGTACTAACCTGTTTGTAATACTATTTAAAATTGCATGTTTGTGGCTTGTAGGATTGTAGCTATTGTTTTTAATATAGTTTTCTGTGTGCGTTGGTTTTCTGTAAATGCCGAACGTTAGTTTGTTGTGTGCATTATTGCACACAACAAACTAAAAAAAAAAAAAAAAAAAAAAAAAAAAAATGTGTTTCATTATTAGTTTTATTTAGTTTTTTTGCTTTTATAATAAAAGAATATGATTGAAAGCTAAAAATACCCATCAAGAGCAAGAAGAATGTTCCTGTGCATTTGAATTAATTGTTTTTAAGATTCCAAATAAATTAATAAATTTCATGTTTAAAATTTCCTTCAAAAATATACTTTAGACTGAGGCAACAGTTTTGTATTAACACTTTTTATAAATATAAATTTATGACAATCTTCAACACATCCTGCAAGTTTTGTTAAAATTGATTACTGTACTGTTGCAAATTTTGAAACCTCATTTTAATCATTATGGGGACTTAACAGTAATGTAAAATAGTAACTTAAGTCAGTTTTTGCAACACTTAAAATAACTTCCGCTTTCTTGAACGGAAGTTTAGAGTGATGTATTAAACAATTTAATAACACTATTGTGAGCCCCGTCGTTTATTGACACTACATCACTTATTATAAAATGGTATACTGCAGTCGGCATCAGGTTGATGATGGGAGCAACTGAACTCTTGAAACATAAACCTGTTATAAAAAGCAAGTCATGTAGCATTAATAACTGACTCGCAATAGCGTTATTATTACATTTAAATAACTTATTCATTATTTAGAGAAGACATGTTTCAGGGACTAACAGCTCCCATCACCAGTTCTAAGTTGACTGCCAGTGTTCTTCATGGTCATGAATCCTTCTCTGGTGATGGCCAGCCAAACTTTTGCATTACGATGCAGTCTAGCATAATTTCAAAGTTGAAGATTTGGCGCTTGTTTCTCCAAATTTGGATATTTTCTCATACTGAGAGTTCTGATCTGCCTGCAACGTTTTTGATGAGTTTTAGACTTCTATTCATGATGTGCCTTTCTTTCCAAATGTGACAATTACTGCTAATTTCTGATTATTCTTTTAGTGCCAATTACGATCTAATCATGACTGGATAATTCTTTGAGAATTGCCAGTCACGATCTAATTGTGATGTCAATTTCATGTATTTATATTCATCCCTGAGGGAACGTCTGTATACGTACTATGTCAGAGCCATAGAGAAAGGTTTTCTGAAGTGTTTTATGCCTCCTTGTTACACTCCAAACACAAATCCACTCTAAGCATAATTCTCAAGTCCATGTTTGTTTATACGAGTTGAAATATGGAATGTCAAGCAAAAGGTTACAAACAGAAGAGGAAATAAGGCCTGCAGTTCAAAATGTTTTAAAGGAAAGTTGGAGACATAGCTAGGGAGAGGTTTTGGGGGTTGGAATCCCTTCCCCCTTGCTAAAAATGAATGTAAAAATTAATAGCAAAAATACTTTGTTAAAATAATAGCATTTTTCTAGGTGGGCGGGAACAAGATACTTCCTAATCTTATTACTGGTAGCTACATATATGCTGCATGTCTTACACAATATGACCAAAGGTGACAGCAACAGAATCTGTACTTGATGGTGTGGGTATAACCGTGTTAAGATATTGGGGCAGGTTTTCATTTCAGTGCTAAATCTGAGTGCAATATCTTCCAGTTTAGGACATAACTAGAAATCCTATTTCATAGTGAAATAGAATGACCTGCAGCGGCAATATAAAATACTTCACTACTTGTTACTTGGAATATGCAAAACATCCTATCCTAATTTTAATTCCAATTGCTGCACGTTACTCTGTGAATATAAAATCTATTTATTTAAATACTTAAACTTTGGATTAATTCATATTTATCATTTGAATGGATACAAATTGTTTAAAAAATGGATCCCTATACATAATATCCCACCCCCATAATATTTCTCTGGCTTTGCTGTTGAGGAAAGTAATAAGGTATTTAAATTTTCAGACATAAATGACAATGTTTCTAACACTAGAGGTAAGTGAGGAAGATCTACTTTCTAGCTGCAGTGCAGAAAATACAACTCATAACAGAGCCACTCCTATGCATGTAAATAATGTCTGCTTATCAAAAGGATTTATGGAGGTGCAACCAAGAACAATATGTTGGCTGTAAAAATGGAGACTGCATCCTAAATGTGTGCAACAGCACAAGTGTTGAACTGTAAAGTTACTTTAATTTATGCGTGCCCCCTTTAGTTCTTGTATTTGCATTAATATTTGTTCAATGTGCGTGCGTGCATGTGTTTTTTATTTTTTGGCCTTTTTTTTTCAGTTTGCAGGTTAAGTTAATTAATTATCTGTACCTATCTTAAATTTAAGACACCAGATCAAAACTTCCACTGGCTTTAGTGAAGAACTATGTATATTTTCATTTTATCAGTCTGAATTTTCTGCATTATAAGGTTCTGCATGAAGTATCACCGATTCTTTTTGAGGTTAACTTTTTTTAAATGTTGTTCATCATTTTTTAAAAACATTAAAGAGACTTTTTATCCATATAATGACTATTATGCAACAGGAGAGAGTATTTACTACAAATTAAAAAACAATCAGCTCCCTTTGTCACTTGGTTCTCAATTTATCACTAATATTTTAAAATCCTGCATTTTGCTCCTAAATTACCTGGCACTTGTCACATAGTAATTAGCTCTTTGGGCTGGTACTAAAAAGGTTAAGATTTATCTTCCTGATATAAACAAAAGAGAAAAGGAACACATCAGGAAAATACATTTCATACAGGAAGAAAAATCTGCAGTAGCCTAGCACTTCTGGAAAGAAGAGTAGGTGCTACATCAACAGAAATTAAAAAATAAAAAACCTTACAAGCAGAACAGAAGTTTCAGTAGGGGAAGATAACCAAATTCTTAAAAACAAGGGCAGTTTTAAACTTTGAAATTACATTTGATGACAGCCTAATGCAAAGAGAGAGACATAACAACCATGAGGAGGAATACTGGCAGTTGACTTGGAACTGAAGACGGGAGCAATTAGCTCCTAAAATAAGTCTTCCACAACTATAAGCAAGTGATGACTCAAATTACCTTCCCATTTATTCTACAGCATTCTCAAATGTAAGTGCTTCTGAGATAATAACATTGTAAAACCTGTAGGAGAAAGATACAAAGGGGGGCACAAAAGTTAGAAAAGTTTAGGAACCACTGAGCTTGAATGTCAATTAAGACCAGAGGTTTTACTTGAAATAGTTAATTTATTCTGCTGAAATCATTACCTGATAAAGTGTTATTTCCTGCACAAATTCATTGGTGGAGCGGCTCATGAAATCAAAGAACACATCCTGTTGCATGTCACGGTTCTTGTCCACAAAGCCTTCAATGTTATACGTTACACATCCTGCATAGTGCTCAATTCCAAATTCTTTCTCCCATCGACGTCTGTCATCTCCTTTCACATAGTTAGTATGTCCATCAAACTCTGTATGAAGGTTGGTCAAATAGGCAAGATCCGAACCCTGAAAAATAATGGTAATATAATTATATACGTTTTCCTTATCTAAATACAGTGCAGGCATTTTAAGGTGAGGCCACAGACCGGCTATATGCATAGGATGCTGTACTGCAGTGATCTCGGTACTTTTACAATGCACAACTGGCAGCACATGATGCATTCAAGGTTATGTTTATCAGCTGTGTTTCAGTTGCTGCTGTGTTCGTGCCGTAATGAGAGTTGTGCATTGTGCATCTCAAAGATGAAAGTTTATTCAAGACATCTGTGTTGTATGTGATTTGCTTAAGAGTATTAATGTCGTTATTAGTCCACTGCAATGTCTGCTGACAAATTCACATTTGAGCAATGAATATTTACATGACTTTAGAACTGGAACATGAGTTGAAAGCAATTACTCTAGCACAAAAACTGCAAGTCAATAGAAACAGATACAAGTGGTACCACACAGCAGATACTATAAGTAATTTAAAAACTCAAATAAGCTTCAGAACACATATTAATAACTTAAAATACAAGAATATAATTACAACAAATATAATTGCAACAGAGGTAACGAGTCCAATAGAATATATTGATATACAATATCACAATGACCTGATATATACAACACACAAAAAAAACAATATACCAGATGAAATGAGAGCCATAGCAATAGCTACGGAAAATGAAAGATACCCAGAAAAAGAATGGCTCTGAATATATACAGATGGATCCCTCATCAATAAAAAATAAATGCCGGTGCAGGAGTATACTGTAAACATTTTGCACAGTATCTAACATTAGATGAAACGTCAAACCACTATGATGGAGAATTAATAGCTATAAAAGCAGCATTACACAACATTTTATATAGACCATACATAAAACAAAAAATAGTCATCTTATCAGACTCAAAATCGACCATAGATGGAATAGTAAATTACAATAATAAAACAACAAGAAATATTAAAGAAATAAGAAGCCTAATTAAAGCAGTTGAACATAGAAATCATGTCGCTCTACAATGGATCCCAGCTCATGGTGGACTTTTGGGCAATGAACATGCGGATCAATTAGCAAAGAAAGGTGCAATATAACAAATAAAACCTGTAGGACAAATAGAAATAAATAAACAATTAAATAACATTAAACAACATTTCAAAAGACAGCAGAGACTTGATGAAGAAGATAAATTAAAGGATAAAGATTATAAGACTATTAAAGATAGAATTGATATACAAAAAATGCCAAAGAAGACTGCAATGGCCTTATTTAGGATGGCAACTGGCCACGATTGCCTCGCAGAACATCTCTACAAGATACGATGCCTACCTACACCCAAGTGCACTCTCTCTGAAGAAGATGTCATCCTGAACTAATGCAAAGGCCTTAAAAGTGATAGCTTACAGACTTTATATTGGGAAGCAAGAGGAAAAATGATGCAGATCAATTAATCCCCAGTGCCATTGGTGAACAACAACAACAACAATGAACATTTATGAATGGTACAAACGTAAAAACCAAATCATGTAGACAGGTGTGTAGACAATTTCCTGGTATTCCAGTTCCAGTAGAGAAACTGTTAGACGTCTGGTTAATAAGCTTAGCATAAGCGATCACCAAATGCTAAACCTAAGAAGCAAGATGTTCTAACACAGGAAAAAATTGATGAAAAGGTGTTAAATCCCTCCTGGAACCAAATTCTTGCTAGGCCACTGAAAAGTAAAATCAAATTAAAAAAGCTTTGTTTACAAAATTGCCTAAAAGTTCTAGATTTAAATAATATATTACCTTTGGCATATGACACTGCTCTGTGAGCAATTTTAGTATACATCTTGGAGGTTTCTCGATGAGCTCCAGGCAGGCGGTATTATCGGTGAACTGAATGTGTGAGAACTCAATCTCCTCTTGACGGTACTGAAAACCAGACATAATTTGTCAGATATGTTTATGAATCAAACAGGTAACTAATAGCACACCACCTCTTAAGGAACAAAAAATAAAATTACTTACAATTTCCTGTTCTAATGCAAAGACATAATGGTTGAAGAACTTGTGCAACTTTTCATTGGTATAGTTGATGCACAGTTGTTCAAATGAGTTGACAGCGAAGTTCTCAAAGCCAAAAATATCCAGCACACCAAGAAACCTGTCTGAATCTTGGCCAGGGTTGGTGCAGGTGTTTATGTGGTTCACCAGCCATGCAAACGTCCGGGAATATAACGCCTTCGCCATCGCATGTCGATTTTCTTTAGCCTGTATAAAACAGATATTTTCACTTTGTAAGCTTTTTGGTCTTACTTTGTCTTTCTGCATTTAAATACAAAATATTCCTTTAGTAAATTCAATGACAAATCTTAAGACCGTAACAGAACTCTAAATATGTGACCTTGGGCAAAAGTCTTATGGTATCCAATAATTATTATTTCACACTGTTGATGTAGACAAATTTGGATAGTTGGATTAAAATTTATATAACTATTTACATTGGGCGATTAGAACCCAAAATACAAAATGTAATTTTCTTTCTCCAGGGCTAACTCATCTTCAAACTGATTTTATAAATCTCAAGCTAGATAATATAGAGGGCAGTCCAGAAAGTCCCAGATGTTTTGGCCTATCGTGGCGATGAGTAGGGCTAGAGCCACCATCTTGGTGTCAAAACGTTCCTACATTCAGTATGCATCCAGCAGTGGTAGCGTGAGGGCTGTGTCTTCCTTACTGTGCTGTCTGCGAGTTGTTAAAATATGCGCTGCAATAGAAAATCCCGCCACTTGTGAAGTGCGGTTGACTAAAAAGAACAAACCAATTGAAATTTTTCGTCAACTTTGTGATGTTTATGGGCAGGGAATAATGAGTGAAAGCTGAGTCAGGCATATGCTGCACTGATTTTAAAAATGGCCATACCAATGTTCATGATGAGGATCGCAGTGGTAGGCCTAGCCTTATGGCTGGTGAACTGTCAGTGCAAATCAATGACAAAATTCGTGAAAATCGCCGTTTCACGATTACAGAACTTTCGAACATTTTCCCCAAATTTCACGGAGTTTGGTACATCAAATTGGTGCTTTGATACTGACACTGAATTGCATGCCGGTGTAAACCAGTGGTTGAAGTCGCAGGCGGCAGATTTCTACAGAGAGGGTGTTGAAAAACTTGTGCCACGGTATGATAAATGCCTCAATTTGAATAGCGATTATGTAGAAAAATAGCTTAAGAGTGTACCTTTCAAATGTAGATAATAGACATTGATATTTGCATTTTGTTAATTGTTTATTTCAAAATGTCTGAGAGTTTCTGGATTACCCTTGTATTATAAGTGACATTAAGCAGTCTACTAAACTCTTTAGTTTGACCAAGTAAGTATGTTTCAAACTGCATTAAATTTGTATTTCATTAACAAACATTTTAAAATTGCTTCCCCCTGCATTATATATCATAACCATCGATCTGAAACTATCACATTGCCAATGCTGAACTTCTTCCAAACTATCAAACAGCAAACCTTAGAATCAAATACAAAATTTAATACATGGCAGACACCATCACCTTAGGTGCAGGCAGTTTCATAATAAAAAAAAAACCCTCTAAATTAGGAAATTACATAATTTTGGAGGACACTTTTAAAAGGGATTTTTTTATATTTTTTTCCATCCACCAGGAAAACACAAAACTCTTCAAAACACAAGTAGTACATCACAAAACTTGGTACATCTCACCACCCTTTATTTATCTCTCATGTTAAGCCCTTTTATTAAAATTCTTTGTTTGAAAAAAAGATCTGATGCATTACATTCACATGACTTTCCTTTACCCATTCTTCGACAAACTTAAAAAAGCTTACTTTTCTATCTACTTCACGTTAATAGAGCTAAACATTTGTAGAAATGGCTTTATTACATATTTTCTAGTAGATACAATGGGAATAGAAGACTTCAGTAGACTTATGCAGTAGTAAATCTTTTAGAGCTGGCTGCTATGTGATGACTGAAATTCCATTTTCTTTGCCTTGACCAGAAGGGGAAAAAAAATGAATGACTTCCCATTTGGAAAAAGTATAACTATTTTAATACTGAAACCAATAACAAGAAACATCTCTAAAATGGTTAAATCCACCAACAAAACAAAACGAAACTAAAATTGACATAAATTGTGTGCTTTAATTTGATCTGCATTTTTGTGTAGTAAGATTTTGTCTATCCCTTACAACTTACAATGCAAAGGTCATTGAGAATGAAAAGGACTTGAGAGGCTATTCCCAGAAAATTCAAGATACACAATTTATTTGCCATGAAAATGTCTTAAAACATTGGCTATTTAAACAAAATTATTAGAGCCACTTCAGAGAAAATCCAAATTTTTGAAAAATGTTACATGTAAAAGTGGTTTGAGTGGGGATTTTCTTGAACCCCCCCCTCTCTTGCTCTCGCTCTCTCTCTCTCTCTCTCTCTCACACACACAAAAATACTTTTCTATTTCTATTTGTATTTATTACTTTCTCTACTACGTATGGTAAGTAGGGGTTAGTATTGTATTCTACCCAAAAATTCGATACCGAAATTTCACTGGAAATATGTTTTGAGACCCCCTGAATCCAAAAAAAGCATTTTTGGAAACATGCCCTTGTGTGTGTGTGTGTGTGTGTGTGTGTGTGTGTGTGTGTGTGTGTGTGTGTGTCTGTGAACAGCATAACTCGGAAACGAACAGTCGGATAAACACCAAACTTGGTATTTAGGTTCAGTATCTTCCAGAAATGTGACATGGAGGTTTTTGAAGAAAATTCCCCCACCCCAGATTACCCTTTACATGGAACATTTTTCGAACATTTTAATTTTCTCAAAAATGGCTAACGATTTTGATTAAAATATCATATGTTTAAGATATTTTTATGACAAATGAAATGTATATCTCGAATTTTCTGGGAATATCTTCCAAAAGTATTCTTCATTGTGAACGACTTTTGTATAACTAGTAAACCATAAGAGATAGACAAAATTTTACTACACAAAAAATGTAGATCACATTAAAATACACAATTTATGTCATATACATTTTTTTTTGTTGAGTGAACCATTTTCGAGATATTGCTTGTTATTCCCTTAAATTTTCCAATACTTTTTCTCAAATGGGAATTCGTTATTCATTTTTTTATGTCCTGGAAATACAAAGAGAATGGAATGTGCCACATAGCAACCAGCTCTTAAAAGATTTGACTATCACTTAAAGCCTACCATATTCCCCTTGCAGCTACAAGAGAGTTAGCAATAAGATTAACATCTCGATTAACATGAAGGATATGGAGAATAAGCGTTTGTAAAAATAGTTTGTACAAGAGTAGAGAAAGTCATGTGAGTGTAACACATCAGATTTTTTTTTTATTTGTATTTGTCTACAAATACTTTTTTTTTTTTATTTAGAGGACTCAAAACCTGTATTTCCAGTGAAATCTTGGTATCAGATTTTTGTATGGAATGCAATATCCTCTCTACCTATTATGTATGTTATAGAGCAAAAATAGTTTAAAGATTACAGAAAAAACTGCAATCTTTTGTTAACATAATTATTTAACAATACAGGCCTGAATGCCTGTGAAAATTTTGCATATTTGGGTTAAGGGGAAAAAAACCATGAATATCAAATATTGTAGTTTTCCCTTAAATTGGATTTTAAATATTGATATTCTCCCTGTGAGCTGTTTTGCTCACCCTGTGCCTTTCATACACTGTCTTAATGAAATGTTTTAGCTGTTTGCAATTTGTTTCTATCTTTAAAATATGTGATAAAAATTTTAAGCTGGTATAAAAAAGGCCACAAGCATAATAGTAAATGTGAACAAGAAACATGATATACACACTGCTGCCACCTCTCAGCGGTTTGTGGCCAGTCACCTTAGCTTGGTCAACCGCTGAAAGCGCTACAATATACCCACAATCACCTCACATTCTCATATTTAGTTAAAATTACAATGATAATAAGCGCATACCTTATGATAAGAGATGTCCTCTATCCACACATATCTGGCATATTTTCAGGAAGTTTACATTCACACGCAAGAGTTTAATATCCGAAACTGAGTGAATTTCTCGCCTGAGATATTTTCTTTTAGTTCTTACAATGTATGGGGGTTGTTGCATAAACTTTATTTTTCAAGTTCCCCATAATCCTTTACTAATTATCCTATATTAATCAATTTCCTGAATTAAATTTAACAACTCATCAATGATATCTGCGGTAGCAGAGTCTTGCTGGAAAAATCCTGACATCCAATCTATCGGCCATTAAAACAATATAAGTCCTGTTATTATGTATGCATTACTGCACACCAATTTTCAAATCATGCAAGGAAATCTTGAGTGTAATATTTGGTTTCTCTGTACTGCAATATGTGTTATTTTGCGATGAAACATAGCCATATAAATGGAGCCATGCTTCGTAAGAGAAGAATATTAAGCTTGGGTCAATTACTCTACCATTCCGCAAAATCCAATTTCAGAAATTTACCCAACTCTGATGATCACATGATAAATAAGATGTATGCAGCAAACTTCCATACAATGTAAGAACCACCTTCTTCACTTATGATAAGGTATGTGCTTATTATTATTGTAATTGTAGCAATGAGTATGTGAGGCAGTTGCGGGATATTATAACTGTTTCAGTGGGAGTTTGAGCTGTGGTGGCTGGTATGTGAACAGCTATGTGGTGATCACAGTGTGAAGGATAAAGCACTGTATTTTGTACAAACACATCAAATATGTAATTGAAAACAATACAATACAAAAGAATTGCAATAAATACTGGAAATTTATATAACATGTTACCAGAAAAATTTGAATCCTAAAAATTACTCTAACTAGACATTAAAACGATAAAAATATATTTAATAAAATATGCCATTTACATTATAGAGGAATATAAATGTAGACAAAAATAGATGTTAAAGTGTATCACGAAGTAATATGTATTTATTGTGTATTACATGTTTTTACTTATTACTTTCTCTACTAGTATAGTAAGTAGAGGAAGCATTGTATTCCACCCAAAAATTCGATACCGAGATTTCACCGGAAATTCATGCTTTGAGACCCCCTGAATAAAAAAAAAGAATTTTTGGAAACATGTCCGTGTCCGTGTGTGCGTGTGCGTGTGGTATTTAGGTTCAGTATCTTCCAGAGATGCGACACGAAGGTTTTCAAGAAAATCCCCCCACCCCAGATTACCCTTTACATGTAACATTTTTCGAAAATTTTATTTTTCTCAAAAATGGCTAACGATTTTGATTAAAATATCATATGTTTAAGATATTTTCATGACAAATGAAATGTATATCTTGAATTTTCTGGGAATGTCTCCAAAAGTATTCATTGTGAACAACTTTTCCATAACTGGTAAACCATAAGAAATAGACAAAATTTTACTACACAAAAAATGTAGATCGCATTAAAATACACAATTTATGTCATATACATTTTTTTTTGGGGGGTGAACTATTTTCGAGATATTGCTTGTTATTCCCTTAAATTTTCCTATACTTATACTTTTTCTCAAATTCGTTATTCATTTTTTTTGTCCTGGTAATGCAAAAAGAATGGAATACTCCACATAGCAACCAGCGTTAAAATATTTGACTATCGCTTAAAGACTACCATATTCCCCTTGCACCTACAAGAAAATTAGCAATAAGATTAACATCTCGATTAACATGAAGCATATGGAGAATAAGCGATTGTAAAAATAGTTTGTACAAGAGTAGAGAAAGTCATCTGAGTGTAACATATCAGATTTTTTTCTGGTGTAGTAATCTTTGTGCAGAAATTTGTTGAACCCTTCTATGTATGCTTATTTTTGAAATTCAGTTTTAAAATAATATGATGCATCCTTTGTATGTATTACAAAAGGACAATATAAAATTTAAATTAAATGAAATATTAGAAACTAGAAAAATCTCATGTATCTCAAGTGAATAAAATAATGGGCGAACCGTTGGAGCTCCCCTTGTAGAGCAGCCTACATACAACAACATTCCTGTTCTCTTCTGTATTTTGACTTGGAATATTTTTTGAGGTAGGTATATGTGTTGGTACTAATCTATTTTTAGTAACTAAATGGTTAAAGAGTTTGCCTGTCATTTGTAAGGCACCTATTGTCCATTTCAAACCAGAGTTCCCTCTGATGTAAACAGAAGCACGTGTTTCTGCTTGTCACGAACCGAAGAATACACTCTTACGCCAACGTAAATAGCTCCTTAATACATGTATTGTATTATGAAATATTAGAGCAGAAAAGGTATAGAACTGCACATTTTATTGCGGTTATCATAAGAACTCGTCGTTAAAAGTAATGGATATATACTAGCTGTTAAGAGATTACAAAATATGATTTTCGCCTGCTATTGCGCTAACGCCGAGAGCATCTTGCTTGTTAATACCAACTGCATGCATGACTACCACTCTCTTACATATACAAGAAATGCAGCAATGAATTCCCAGAGGTGCTATCCGAGTACCAAATAAACACTTTGCATAACACAGGATATATGATAAATGAAGTCATTCATAATACGCAGGCATGCATATGCTCAGCTCAGGTCAAATCTTCTGATTTAGTCAGTTGGTATTTGAGTTCACATGGCAGAGGAAGGTGCGTGTAGTGCGAATAAACTGTTCAAACAAAAAGCAGGAAACAGTTAAAAAGTGGCGAAAAACAAACAGCTCTTCATATATTCAAACTCACTATTAGAAAAATACCCGATGCTTGCATTAGTGCATATTGCGAAACTAATATTGGTTTTTACAGGCATTTCAGTGAGAAGTGTAACCAAAGTGAGCAAGGAATATAAACAGACATAATAGAACATAGAAGAGGATAAAATGTGGGAACTTGTTTTAAGTGTGACAGTGCTGTGGAATTGTGGATAAGCTTATCAATATTTTGGAGAGTAGTTCTGATTCTGATATGGCAGCTGAATCATCTTCGGGGGATTCGGATTTGGGTGTTGCATCTTTGCCTGAGGATTATGATTAACGTAAGTAAAATGTTCATTTCCGCAGACTTATAAAATAGATTTTACCTCAGGTTGCATTTTGAACTATAATTCTCAGACAGGGCGTGTTTTTATAGTTTAAATAGTGTTCAACAAGCACGTGAGAGGGGAACAAGCAGCTATTAGGGGCGGGGATTGTGAACTACTTTCGCGCAGATAATACAAAGAGTTTGTTTTCAGTGAAAGGCACTCTGGTTTGGAATGGACAGTAGTTTACGTCTCTGAGTACTCTGTTTTTTCATTAATAACTAAACACAAGTGTAATCATTATCACAAAACTGTTGTGGGCTTTTGATACACTTCGCCTTAAAATGTACTACATGCAGAAAAACGATGCACAAGAACTTGTAGAATAGAAAGCACACTCTTGAACAGTAAGTACCTCTAGTCACTGTGTCTGATGTGATGGTACGCTAATACACTACCTACAGTACGCGCTAGTTTCTCATTGTGTACCAGTTCTCATTATTTGAAACACACTTGTTGTGTGACTTATAGGCAATTGAAGATGTTTCATGCAGTGCTCCTGTTAGTATACTGCACCTGTGCCCCTAACCTCAAAATGCTTAGTTTGTTACTGCGTTTCTACTCTGCAATTATCTGAACATTTTTTTTCTGCACCCTGTATATTTTTGAACTAGAACATATAGTTTGTCTTCCTCAAACAATTTTTTTTAAAAACAAATAAAACAAAAACAAGAGAAGTGGACTTAATATTCTGGTCAAACTTTGTTCTGCTTTTTCAATGTTGTATATGAATTAAAACCACTTCTTTTTTACTAATATTAATTTATTGTTAAAGGACTGGTGTTGCTCTACAGCATTGATTTTCACAAACTTGTAAGATATCTCAATGATTTAGTTACTTTTAGTGGTAATTTTTGCATTGTGTTAATCTGGTATAACTCTATAAGAAGTCCAAGGTACACATTCTAAGATGTTAAAAGAAGTGTATCTAATCATGGCATTTATGGTCTTCGGCAACCAAGTTGCAGACGATTTGGAATATGTTTGACGCATTTCTCCCCTATTCCACATGTGACAGTTTGCTAACCACTACACCACTGAAAACTACTGATCTGTGATTTTTCTACCATTCCATAAACAAATTACAATCTAGTGCAGTAGCCTAACTTTTGTACCCTCTTTAAGAACTAATTCAGTTCCTCCTTTCGAGGTGTAGTCAATTCCTTCAGAATACATTATGATGCCATGTGTAATAGGACAGATTTTAATATTAAAGTGAGCAGCATCATCTTTAAGGGTTTACTGTTGGGAAGACTCAAATTTCAGGCAGCCCAATACTTTTATTGTTCAAGTGTACAGCACTGATAAATGAAATAGAGCTATAATACAGAATTATTTAATATTTAAGCCATAAATGGACATAACACTTACCTCCTGAAGTTTCAAAGGAATTTCTGTGATATTTCCCCTAACATTTATTTGCCTTAGTAAAGCCACTTGCACCAAATCTTCCTTCTGAAGGCCTAATAGAGATGCAACAGTTTCTAACACTTCTCGATCTTCATCCGTCAGTTTACACTTCTCTCCATCAATATCCTGAAAATTACATTCATTTTTATTTAGGTGCATTTTAGGTGTATTTATTGTGCTAAGAGTTTTACAAATTTGATTGTCTACTGCACTTTGACCCTGGTCACTCATTCAGTAGACAATCACTACAGTTTATTTACATTTTACAATTTCTTGCCAATAAATTATCTTGCTCTTTTTTTTTTTTCCATGTCCCATTTCCACTTGTTTTTCACTTTTCATTTATTGATTACTTAATCATCACACATTCACTATAGTTTTCCATTCAAAGTAAGATACACTACCTCTTACTTTACTCTTTCCACTGCCCAAAGCCATTTATTTTTTACTTTACACAAAAACTGTCCAATGCTTCTAGCATCCTTGCATATCATTTCAATCATAAGTGTATTTCTATGCCCCTTCAACCACTTCTTATTAAAAAATTCTTTTCTCCAATTTTCTGTTCCTTGGCACTTAAATACTATGTGTTCAATGTCTTCATTACCACCACATATCGGACATTGGTTCTGAGGAATCCCCTGTCTTAGCCCTTTTAGCCTCCATGCTCCGGTTCTTACCCATGCAATAGATTCTCTCTCTTCTTTATTTACTATATCTATATATTTTTCCCTACCCCATGTATTTTTCATTAGCCTATAACAAACTAATGAGCTCTTTTTGGCAATCTCACTGAACATGATTTGTATTTCTATATCTTCCAGTCTTTTCCTCGCCTTTTTCCAAAAAATTTTCACGTTATTTTCTCTCCTTCTCCACATATCTCCTAACCCATTTTTCTCCAAAATGCTCCGTAATTTACTTACCCATCCATCATTCATTAAGCTATTCTCTTGGTATTCAATACATTGTCTTAACACATTACTTTTTCCTAGATTTAAAGTTCTGAACCAAAATTTCAAAGCTCTTTCCATTATCTTCCCCTTAGTTGGCACCCTGCCCATCTCTAATTGTGCTACCTGTCTTACAATTGACTTCGGTAGCCCTAGTATTTCTCTACAAAACATCCTGTGCACCACATCTATACTTTCCCATCCTCTATCTAATCCCCATATTTCTATACCATACATCATTTTTGCCTCCACAACCATCTCGTAAACTTTTTCCAGCCATTTAACATTTATATTAGGTACTTTATATTTGCAGCTTCTAATTGCTGCCATCGCCCCTTTACCTTTTGCATTATTGTATTGCTTCGTAACTGTATTTACTCCATTAATGAATTCCTGGAATCTCATTAATAATCCTATTATTTGGTTTTTATCTCCAGTTTTTTACTGTTATGTAGTATTGAATTAATATGTTTATTAATAAATCTTAGTCAAGATCTTTTGCTCTTCAGTTTTATATTTTAAACTGTAAAAGTGACTTTTAGCTATGTTTTAAGCAATAAATTTTGTAAATAATTATAAGTGCAATTTTGTAAATGTTTTGACTTGTCCTACATTGTAGTACCTACGTACATATGTATGATTTTTCGGTGAATAAAGATTTATTATTATTATTATTATTATTATTATTATTATTATTATTGCTACAAAGGCAGCATTTATACTCACTTTCATTTGTTAAAATTATACCTACTTTTATTTTTTTTCTCTACCAAATACCTATGGTAGTTAAAAAGAAGTAGTGAACTCCACTCAAAAATTTGATATTGAGATTTCACCGGAAGTTTTAGAATCCCCTGTAGCTGAAAAAAGCATTTTTTGAAAAAGGTCTGTGAATGTGTGTCAGTTAAATACTAAACTTGGTATTTAAGTTCAGCACCTTCTTAAGTACAACATGAAGATTTTCAAGAGAATCTCCCAGTCCTGTACTACCAATTACATGGAAAATGCAATTAAAGTTGTTAATGTTTGTAAATGTTAAAATGACCATGTATATTCTGTGCACTTTCCTTTATTTGAGTGAATTATGTATAACAAGGAAATCTTAATAGAGAAAAACTTACTAAAAGAAACAGGTAGGGCACATTAAAATACACAATTTGTTTCAACATTTTTCATATTGTTAGATATTTCCAAAATATTCCATGTTTGAGAAGATATTTTGTTGCTCCACGTATGGAAAGCCAATTTGAGAATAGATGGTTTGTTACGTTATTTATTTTGCACCACGCTTTGGGTGTCAATTGAAGTAGGTTGTATTGAAGGAGTTGTATTATATTTGAACTATTGGGGAGCCGAACTTGAAGTAATTCAACCACACGTATGGCACCTGGTAGCCTTCGCCCCAAAAATGTACTTTCAGGTGGCCTTTGCCCCAAGCTTAAAAAAATATTAACTTTGTAATTTGACTGCTTCTTTAAATATTATATATTTATGTTTGCCTCGGCTGGGTCAGTGTTATTGTTAGAGACACGTTTCTCTTAGCAGGGTTGTGGTGTGACACAACCCTGCTAAGAGGCTTACACAGATTATAATTTTTACTTCACTCCTTTTATTACTGCTTGATACGATTTAAACAACACTTAACTGATATATAGAGAGAGAGCAGTGAGATGTTTTTATTAAAAACTTGCACTTTTTAAAACGTAAACAATTTTTTCGTCTCACACGAATATGTATTTACTTCTCGAAGATGTGTCTTGCGTCCGGTTAGGAACACTGTTTGCAGGTAACTGAATTGATTTCAACCACCTAAACTTGTAAATTTCTGTATTTCAAGTCTCTGATTGGCTAATCCTACTCCAATAGAATACCTTCATTTAACTAATACTCTTTCTGGTTGTTGATTGGCTATTTTTAAACTGTCTCAAAATTTACATTATTGTTGCTCCAATAATCACAAGTAACATGATTAAACTCTCAAACTCATTATTGCCTCAAGGTTACCTCATTGTTATCTCATTGTTAACAACTTTTAACCTATTATTCTCACAGCTCCTACATTATTAAATTACGTAATACATTCACAAAACATTATTGAACGTGTATACAATAAGATAAGCATATGCAATGACTGTTACATACATTTTACAAATTATTATATACACATATTGCTTCAAGGTGGGCTGTTATTGAATTTACATATTATATAATTAGACTGAAATTATTTAAGTGTTAAAAATTTGGCCTCATGTTGCAAGTTTATACCTTTCCTAAGTGTCATCTAACACTTGGTCTGCTTGAAAGTTTGCAAACCTTGCTTTTGTTTCTCCTTTCTTTTCGTTCCATCACAAGAGCTTGAATAATGTTTCCTCATGTTGAATCCTTCTTGAATTTAAAACAATTCCCAGGTAAAAATATATAATGAGTAATGTAGTCAGGATAGATGAATAGTTTTTTTTTTATGTGAATAGCATAACATATTATATATGTGGCTTTGCCATTGGTAGAGAAAGCCATCTGAATGCATCATATTCAGATTTGTTTCCTACTACAATTCAAAGATTATTAAGGAACTAACATTCCTGATGAAAATCTTTCTGAAACAATTCTTCTGAATCAATATCAACTTGGGTCTATGAATAATGAACCACTTACCTCAAAACCCATATTTCCAAGCCAAAGAATCGCAGAAAGAACACTGAATATACCATCGCACATTTCTGGAGGGATATGCAGAACATTGAATGCCAATCTCAGAGCATCAAATTTTTTCGCATCGTTCACACCATCAATCTTGATGCAACCTGACTGATTTAGGTACTTATAATGTTCTGCAGGTTTGAGCTTTAGTTGGTCTGCTAACTCTTTGTTGTGCTGTAACAGATAAAAATGAATAAAACATTGTTTATATAAATCCATTATCTTCCAATATCAGGCTAAATATAATGCCATCATTGTTTCCAGTAATCTAGGCCAGGGTTTGCAAACTACGGCTTGGCCCATAAGCTGTTTTGGTTTGGCCCACCTACAAACTTAAAAAAAATATAAGCAAAAAGAAATGGTGCATCTGTATTAGATTAATTTATTCACAAATTTTGAACGATTATATAAAATTAATGCTCAGGTTATTAACTAACATGCACTGTCATAGCCTACTGAAGGACAAATACAACAAAGTTAATTTGGTTGATTTTTACAACTGTCTGCTGAATGACATATTTCCTCGTTTCACAGACTTTGCACAAAGACTAGTATCACTGTTTGCATCAATGTATACCTGTGAAGACATTTACAAAAATCAAATATATTAAATCAAAATATAGGTCTGCTATAGGTATAAACATTTAGAATCCGTTTTGATGATAGGCAGCACAAAATTTGTTTAGATTTAATTACAGCAGCTATTAATATGCAAGTGTAGAATTTAGTTCAATAAAACACTGTTTGAAAACTTGATATGTGTACCTCATGCCTGTCAGCTTATTGTTCCTATCTTAAACATATATGGCTTTACCTGCAATTCATTATTGGATGATTAATGTGGACCCTGTTACATAAAGTTTTGCAAACCCTAATCTAGGCCATGAAGTAATGTGCTAATCATCTCGTCCCCATCTTATTGCATTAGTGCAACAGAAATTTATTTCTTATGCAAAAATATATATCTTGTAATAGAAATAAATAAAAGCATGTATCATATACATTGAAGTTAAACAGTTGAATATATCCTGTTTTGTGTGTATGCTGGCAATGAAGTGTTGTTTAAATTTTGGTTCTTAATTCTTTTTTCTGATATAGCTTGTAAATCAGTTGATAAACTTCATAATGCATAAGGTTGCATTTTGAAAGGTTTAAGAATTTATTAACCAGTTTCCTTTGCAGCCTTTAACAATTCATTAAAACCGTTGTTATAATAATACCTACTCTTAAGGGAAATGTATCAGAACAATGTTCAAAATGGGGAAACGTGAGTCCTGTAAGGAAGTCTTCAAAAGGGAAAAACTGCTTACTGTAGTGTCTTTGTACATATATAAAGTAATCTGTCTGACTGAACTGCACAAACCTAAAACAAATAGTGAAATACATAGTCACGACACAAGGTGTAAATTGGACTTACACCAAAATAGTTATAATTTAAAATCTATAAACAAAGATCTCAGGTTTATATATGCACAACCGACTAACAACCGAAGCAAAATGTGAAAGCAGCAGCTTTAGATTCAAACAGAGTGTAAAAAAATATCTTTTAAACAATCCTATATATAAGATTAATGATTTTCTTCTTTGTACTTAACAATGCTTGAAAGAGCCTGTATACAATATTCATACTGTAACCTTTCAACAAAGGATAAACAATGCTGTATATTTTCTAAACTGTAATTTAACATTTTATCTTTGTACTTGACAATGCCAAAATTTGTAATTGAGTCTATGGGCAATAAATTATTATTATTATTATTATTATTATTATTATGTTGTTGTTGTTGTTGTTACACTGAACGGTATAAACTGAGAAAAACGACATTTTTAGTTTTTGTGCAGTCTTCTTAATTGGGATTTCCTCTTTAATTTGATATATACTTTATCATTTTAGGCACAATGCTTATATTTTAAATACATTTTTAAAAATGATATGCATATGCCATTTTGTACTGTGAATTACGCACTGCTTCTTAGCAAATAATCATAACTCCTATATACTTTGGAATGGATGTATATTATAGCCCATCTTTTAGCAGAGTTTTGCTCTACAAGTTGGTACTACTGTTAAGTATATCACTTCTGTGTACTCAAGCCATGTGGTTTCTTTTTTTGTATGTATGCGAGTTTTGCTTTCTCCATTTTTGCTTTGAACAGTTTTTTCTGTGAATAACATTTTCTGATATAAATGATGCTTTTTCTCAGAAACTATTGAAGATAGATAAATGGAATTTTATAATTATAAAAGCAATCTCTAAATGTTTTTGTGGATGTACTTTGGTGTTAATAACATGGTTGATTATTAATTTAAAAAATAATTGTTGATCAATTTAAGCAAAAGATAGTATAGTTAAGAAAATAATCCTTTTCTTAACAAACAAACTTATTATATAAAATTAGATCAATGAACTTAGAAGACTTTACTCTACATTCTGTAAACATTTCAGTCTGATATGCTGAATAGTTCCTAAGAATAATGGGACATGAATTTACAAATTTAACATAAGACAAAGAGAGTTGAAGATTGTTACACTACATCACTAAAATATTCTTACTTGAACGCGTTTCGGGAGACGGTTTGTTCCCATCGTCAGCATGTTCTCAACTGATTTTGCCGGTCATTGTCTGGGGAATGTGTGTGGCTAGTGGTGTTCTCTGGTGCTGGGCTGATGAACCTCCAAAGGCTGTTGGGTGGCGGCAGTTCGAAATTCATTAGGTGATTCCTGTGTTTGACAATATGTATTTTTTCCAGATGTCCAATTCATTGCTGCTGTTGATCGGTTTTAAGAGTTTTATGTTTGGAGTGATATCATGGTTTGAAGACCAGAAATGATGTGCTACTGCTGATTTATCTGGCTGCTTTTGGTAAATGCATCTCATATGCTCTTTAAGTCTTATTTCAAGATTTCTTTTTGTTCTTCCTATGTATACCAGGTTACATTCATTACAATCAATTTGATATATACCAGCTGATTTATCGTTGGGGATAGGATCTTTTGTTCTGTTGCATAGTAGTTTCTGTATATTGCGGTTATTCTGTGGAGACAGGGTGATGTTGTATTTCTTGAAAATCCTTTGAAATTTATGATGCGTCCAAGGGTGATAAGTGAATTTTCTATGTGCTTGTGGTTTTTGTTGTCTGAGTAACGTAGTCATTTGTTGGATGTATTTCTGTCTTTCAAACCTTTTTATCTTCTTATCTATTGTTTTTTTCTGGTATCTATTCATAGTGGCTATGTTGATAATGTGTTGGTATTCTTTCTGTTATTCCTCTTTCTCCATTGGTAATACTGTTTGTAATACTATTTAAAATAGCATGTTTGTGGCTTGTAGGATTGTAGCTATTGTTTTTAATATAATTTTTGTGTGCGTTGGTTTTCTATAAATGCCGAACGTTAGTTTGTTGTGTTCATTATTTCTGATGATCCTGATGTCTAGGTAAGGTAATTGGCCATTTTCTTCTTTTTCTATTGTGAATTTAATAGACCTTTTTTGTAAATTTAATAATTTCAAAGCATCTTCTGAAAGTTTTTTTGGAACAATGGCAAAAATATCATCTACAAACCTATACCAGGTTTTGAATAGATGTGGGAAAGATTTAGTATGAAATAGCAATTTTTACGTGTTTATTTATGTTTATAGCACCACGTTGTGGAAGCCAATATAATGGGAGAATGTTATGTTGATTTCTGCGTTGCCATCTTGTGTGACGTCATTCGTCGGTCGCCTGCTAACTCCATCTGGCGTAGCAATCTATATGAATTAGTTTTAAGGTTATGTATATTGTCTTCCGGCCAGCTATTTAGGTAGGCATTTAATTCTTGCAGGGTGTGAAGCGGAAAAGGAATCTTTTATCCAAAAAATTACTAGTGAAGAAATGTGTTTTATAATGTTTTATTGTCGAACACGTGCACTAACACTTTCACAAATTTATCTTGATAATCGACATACTGAAACTGTTTCTAATAACTTCTCACTTTTAACTCACGTACTTCAATTTTTTTTGTATATAAGTAACTTTGTAATATTTTAGATCTTTAATGATTTTCACTGCGCGTAACTTGGTGAACTGAGCGGCCAACGTGTAATGTACGGAGAATTTTGTATAACTGCGGGAGACGATGTGTAGTGCTTCATGAATCTTGCCGAACTGGAGGCGATGTGTAATGTGTCGTGAATCTTGCCGAACTGGAGGACGCTCGCTTTGAATCTACACTATTTATAGGCTTACCTCAAGATACACCTAAAGATTATAAATGAATTACCATTGGCTAATAAAACGCGCCAACATTAGCGTCTATTTTACTATCCAATGAAAACCACTAATACATATTACTTTTATAGAATGTTCTGGAAGCTTTTTTTACTGAAAAGGCGCGAAACATTACGTAACTTCCTGGTTCCCGGTAACGATAAACAACTCACTCCCTTGCTAAACTATTATGTTATTGTTAACAGTTTCAGTAGAGCCATATATTATTATTTACCAATAATAATTACAATTATTAAACCCCTGAAATCAATGTTACATAAAAATACATATTCATATTATTATCGTTAACCACATCTGAGTAATTTGTGATACAAATTACCGTCTCATATGCCCCACTAGAAACATAATTATAAATATTTATAACCTGTTTAGAAATTTTATAATTTTGTTTTTAGTCTCCTAAATCTTGTAACACACGCTATTCACTTTCACTTAACACTTCACACGCGTTTAACACACGACATATGTTTTATCTCGCCACTACTTACTGGCTTTGGTTTAATTTGTTTTAATATTAATCTGTCGTTACAATAAATATTTTTTTTTTTTTTTTTTTTTTTTTGTTTTTTTTTTTTATAGCAAATACTTTACCCTAAATTATTTAACTAGTGTTACAAAAAATGGTTTACTTTCTTATATTGTTACCAAAAATCTATCATTCAAGAATTTTTGTAATTTTAAACATTTACCAAAAATATTTACCCTGTACACAAATATTTACATCTCTTAAATCTAGACAATGTTTCACATGTTCTATTTACTACATAAGTATTTGTTTCAATTACTTTTAATTATATTTACCAATTTTTTTGTTATTTTGTACTTTGCAAATATATTTACATCTCTTAAATCTTGACAATGTTTCACCTTTTCTGTTTGCTACATAAATATTTGTTTTGAATTATTTTTACCATTTTTTTTTTTTGTTATTTTGAATTTTATTTTAATAATACTCTTTGAATTGTATTTAATTTAATATCATATTAAATTTCAATCTTTGCATTCTTAATTTTTAAATCTTGGAATTGTATTTACGTACTTTTACTTTAATCTCATCTTAAGTTTCAATCTTTGCATTCTTAATCTCCAAATATTTTGTTACAGTTACTAAAAATTTAATTTATTTATTTTCTTCTCAAACAGTTAGTCATGACCACAATTTATTTCTCCATTCATATGATTTACATTTTTATTTAACCCTCTTACGTTCCAATACATTTCTCTGCGAGTCGTCTTTAACTATCCAGCATTTACTTTACATCACATTGCTATTTACCCTCCTGGATCAAATTGTGTGTGGCTAAATATTACTCGTAGCCGTAACCTAACCTTCAAATTATTGCTCATGAATAACCTATTGTATTCATATGACATTTCGTTCCCTGATAACATTTGAAAACAATCTACAGTTTCTTGAACAACATATCTTTTAACAACTTTCATTTTGAATTCATCTGCTATCTCTTTAATTTGAGAATACTCTGACAAATCTGTACTAAACTGTACTGGACTGGAGTTTTCAATTTGAACATCTTGGTACAATTTATTTCTTTGCATTTCTGACTCATTCTGAATTTCTGATATCTCCCCTCTGAAATTAACTTGCGCCTGATTTACATCTACATTCCTAACCTCTTTTATCTCTCTTAACTCACTTGTAATGCTACTCACTCGACTACCTAACTCTGCGCCTTCTACATTAACCTCACTTTTAGTATTAACCTTACTTTCTTTGTTACATATTTCCCTGCTCATGTCTAGCATTTTCTTTGAAATTTCTCCTATCTCACTTACTACCACTTCCTTTTTATCACTCATTTCTGGCCTACTACTATCTAACTTCATAACTTTCTTTTCAATTTTTTTACTGCTTTGATCTACTGTTTGCTCTAATTTCTCATTACTCCTACCAATATTTTCAATTGATTTCCTGTTTTGTTCAAAGCTCCTACGAATATCTTCCCTCAATTTCTCATTATTCTGAGTTAGTTTTTGTTCTAAACTCCTATCAATATCTTCTCTTAATTCCCTATTATTCTTTTGCATATCTTCCCTTAATTCCCTTATATTTCTCAGCATTTCCATAATCATCATATTAGTATCAAGATTAACATTTCCTGCTATTCTATTCTCACTTTCTACACTAACATTTTCATCTTCAAACCCCAAAAAATCTGGGCTATTCCCTGTACTTTGTATTGGATCACAGCTAACTGTTACATTATCTCCCTCCATAATTATTTCTTCTGTATTATTGGTAGCCATTGTTTTTATTATCCTACCGCTCCTAAGTCTCATTTAATTACCTTTTTGATGCTGTCTGATGCTGCAGTTTTGATGTCCAGCGTTCTGCCCCATTCTCCTAGGTTTGTATGTCGCTTCTGCGTTGTATCGTGATGAATCTACGTCGTTTCGATGTTTTCTTGTAGCTGAATTACCCTTCTGTCTCGGAATCTGCGTCTATAGGTCGTTTCACTGCTGCTTTCGCCTCTCTGGTTATTCTTGTTCCTTTCCTAGTCGTCTAGCCTTCCTTTCCTAGTTGTCGCTCCACGTTGATGCGCCAATTTGAAGTAGTAAATAGTGTGAATTGTATATTTGCTTCACTTTAACTGCCCCACGTATGGGAGCCAATTTGGAGTAGTATTAGTGTGATTTGACATATTTGTATTTGTTTCGAGCCCCACGTTGGTGGATAATGTTTCTCACGTAATGTTGCTTACCTCACGCGTGCAGCCATATTGTGTGACGTCATTCGTCGGTCGCCTGCTAACTCCATCTGGCGTAGCAATCTATATGAATTAGTTTTAAGGTTATGTATATTGTCTTCCGGCCAGCTATTTAGGTAGGCATTTAATTCTTGCAGGGTGTGAAGCGGAAAAGGAATCTTTTATCCAAAAAATTACTAGTGAAGAAATGTGTTTTATAATGTTTTATTGTCGAACACGTGCACTAACACTTTCACAAATTTATCTTGATAATCGACATACTGAAACTGTTTCTAATAACTTCTCACTTTTAACTCACGTACTTCAATTTTTTTTGTATATAAGTAACTTTGTAATATTTTAGATCTTTAATGATTTTCACTGCGCGTAACTTGGTGAACTGAGCGGCCAACGTGTAATGTACGGAGAATTTTGTATAACTGCGGGAGACGATGTGTAGTGCTTCGTGAATCTTGCCGAACTGGAGGCGATGTGTAATGTGTCGTGAATCTTGCCGAACTGGAGGACGCTCGCTTTGAATCTACACTATTTATAGGCTTACCTCAAGATACACCTAAAGATTATAAATGAATTACCATTGGCTAATAAAACGCGCCAACATTAGCGTCTATTTTACTATCCAATGAAAACCACTAATACATATTACTTTTATAGAATGTTCTGGAAGCTTTTTTTACTGAAAAGGCGCGAAACATTACGTAACTTCCTGGTTCCCGGTAACGATAAACAACTCACTCCCTTGCTAAACTATTATGTTATTGTTAACAGTTTCAGTAGAGCCATATATTATTATTTACCAATAATAATTACAATTATTAAACCCCTGAAATCAATGTTACATAAAAATACATATTCATATTATTATCGTTAACCACATCTGAGTAATTTGTGATACAAATTACCGTCTCAAGTAATATGGCATTCAAAATGGCTCATATATAGTTCTGGTAAAAATGGTAAAAGGGGGTTTCCCATAGTTAGGCCTGAGGTTTGTTTAAAGATTTTGTGATGGAATGAAAAGAAATTCTGGTCCAGACATAATTTAGTTATTTTAGGTAATCTTCTGTTTGTGCTCTAGGTGTGCCATTGTTTAATATCCAATTTTCTAGGAGTGGTAATAATTCTTCTTTTGGTATGCTTGGGAAGAGTGCAGTGACATCAAATGATACCATCATGTCTGTGGGTGATATATTTATATTTGAAAGGTGACTGGTTAATTCTAATGAGTTTTTTATACTTAGACTTTTGAACACAGGCATGGAGTTGAAGGTATTTGAAAGCCATTTTGCTAGTTTATATGTGGGAGAGTTTATGTTATTCACTATGGGCCTCATTAAGACTTTTAATCCTCCCTTAAGTTAAATACAAAATGTTACAGCAGGCTAAAATATTTCTATAACTGTATAAAATTATTCTAGATATAAAAAAAATATGGTATACCAAAACTTCATTTTTCCTAAAAAGTGTCTCCACTGAACAAGTTCATTCTTTGTATTTTTCTATAGTAAGCATTGACTAAGCTTTTAAATTTTGGTTGACACAGCAGCAACCCATTTGTTGCACACGTGTCGATTCTTATCTCTGACAGGGAATGAGTAATAACCAACATTTCTGTTTATTTGTTCAACCATAAGCACTGCATGCAGATAGTTTTGACCTTACACCTCACAGAAGACTAGGAAAGGAAAACTGGCCTACAGTCACAAAATAAAAAGAGGAATTGAATGCAATGCATGGCTAACTAATGCAAGCGACATTCAGTATTGTGGCACTATCCTAACCTTATGACATCACTGTGAGGTGAGCATTAAACATAAAAGTGCTTCCTGAATGAAAACAAAAGCAGGTAGAACAACATGGTTTTCAACAATGTGCTCAGAATTGTTTATATTTCATTGTTAGAAGTCCTTAAAAATTTAATTCAGTCCTCCTTTAAGATAAATATTCCCACTTCGTTGATTGGATTGCTAGAATGTTTTACTTTCTTCACTTTTAATTTGCACTCTTTGCATTTGTTTAACGAGTAAACCATAAGAAATAGATAAAACTGTACTACACAAAAAGTGTAGCTCTTTTTAGAACACGCACTTTATTTCAAGTAACTTTTTGTGGCACCAGCCATTTGCAGACATGCGCTTTTCCTAGTTTAAACTTTTAACACAAAAAAGTCAAGAATTGGTTTCATAAACACCTGTAGTCAAGCATAAACAAATAAAAACACTAACTACATTTAGAACTCTGGACCTGATAAAACATTTACATTAGAAGAATGAAAGCATGTTTTCAAAACTTAGGCACTACATTTTCATAAATAAAATAATATAACATATATAAAAGTTTTGTTTTCCTGCTTAGAAAGCATGACCTTACCTTGGCACCCTCAACAAGCTGATAGAATACGTGATAATTTCGCTCTCCTGGACTCTGGAAGGTGATGCGAGATTGCTCAAGCAGATAATCTTGGATTATGCAACCTTTGATCATCCATTTGCTGTCAAAGCAAACCTGCATGAACTTTCCAAACCTACTGGAGTTGTCGTTGCGAACAGTCTTAGCATTTCCTGAAACATTCACATGTTTCTGTGAGAAAATATGTTTATATTTCTTTGTACAAAGTCATTCCAAGTAAACCTCCAATTAAATTAAAAATTATAAATCAAAAGTTATTTGTTACATGCTGTTTGTCTGCTTTTTGTGGTCACCCTGGATCTGCATTTGCTGTTTTTCCCAATGAAGTGTTTTTTTGATTTTAATATTTTGGTGTGTGTGTGTGCACGCGCGCATGCAGGGATGCCCATCCTCCCCAAAGGCATTCCCCCTTGCCAAAAAAACATTATTCCCCCCAATTTTTCTGAGAGTTCAATTTCAACCATTTAGTTTCTTTTTTATGCACCTGCAAAACTTTACAAAGTGGCTGTCCTATAGGTACTATAGTAGCTATTGTGATATAGGAACACAATGAAAGCTTAAATAAATAATTTGAAAGTTAAAATCAATAAAAAGTCGTAATGTTTATACCAAAAATTAAAAATGAAAATATTTGACAGGTGTGTATTTTATTACTTGGTATTTCAATGTATCTATCTAAACCAATATGGTAAGTGAAATAATATGTTCTGAACAACTACATACCTACCTATAATGTTATAATTTCTTTTATACAATTCCAAAAATTATCATTTGTTACGCCACATTATACCACACGTTATGAACAGTACTTCAAATTACTATTCTTTTTTAATTTCCCTACTATGTATAGTAAGTAGAGAAAGTATTGCATTCCACCCAAAAACTCCATATCGAGATTTCACCGGAAATACATGTTTTGAGGTGCCGTGAATCCAAATAAAGCATTTATGGAAACATTTCCGTGTGTATGTCTGTGAACAGCATAACTGAAAAACAAAAAGTCATATAAATACCAAACTTGGTATTTGAGTTTAATTTCTTCCACGGATGTGACACAAAGATTTTTAAGAAAATATCCCAACCCCTAACTACCCTTTAGATGGAACTTTTTCGAAACTTTTGATTTTCTAAAATATGGCTTTAACGATTTTGATTAAAATAACATACATGAAACACATTTACATCAGAAATAAAATGTATATCTTGAATTTTCTGGAATAGCCTAGGAAGTCCTCTTCATTTGGAAGGAATTTTATATTATCTTGTATAACTTGTAAACGTTAAGCGATAGACGAAAACAGCAGATGTCTTTAAAACACAATTTACTTAAAATAAGTTTTATTTTTTGTAGCATGATCCGTTTCTGAGGTATCCGTTATTAAAGCTTCGAATTGTTCAATACTTGTCATTCTTTTTTAAAGTACCGTCGATTTTCAGTTGTTTCTCGGGATTGCATGGAAACAGTATTAAATTCTAAGGCCAGGATATACAGAGAGAGCCAAAAGACTTCAACCGGCTGCGCGGTGCTTTTCCTGTCCGTGTCCTCGGCGCTCGTTGCCGTCTGCCGCTATCATAGAGAGGCGCGGATGAAACCATACATGGGTTTTAAAACTACTTTTAAAGGCTTTACTTACCAACTTTATTGTTGGTAAGCAGAAAAAAATTGGAGCTTTTTTTTTTTGAGTCAATACAATTTTGCCCCGTTTTTAGAGAATTAACAGGTAGAGAGCGTAATTTTGCCTTTTTGTTAACAAGACTCTGCAACAGCTCATACTGCCAATATTTCGATGAGAACAATTTGAAAGTGTGTTTGAGGACAGAATTATTAGTGGAGATTTGTGGCCCCCTCGGTCCCGCGATTTAACCCCCTGCGATTTCTATCTCCGGGGTAACTTAAAACAAAGTGTACAAGACAAACCCACACACCCTGGAAGAATTAAAACAAAATATCCACGAGGATGCCAGCATTTCTCAACGAGAACTACGGCGAGTGATGGATAGTTTCCTAAAGAGGTGCCAAAAGTTGTATGGACAATGACGGTGGCCAGTTTCAGCATCTCCTTTCATAAAGTTGGTACGAAAAGCCTTTAAAGGTAGTTTTAAAAATGCTGTATGGTTTCAACCGCGCCTTTCTATGATAGCGGCAGACGGCAACGAGCGCCGAGGACGCGGACAGGATAAACACCGCGCAACCGGTTCGTAGTTTTTTGGCTCTCCTTGTAGCATCCAATGTTTAAACATGCGACTATCGCTGTTCCCTTTGTATCTATAACGAAATGTTTAATGCAGCTATTTTTAAAAAGGTTTATTTGGATTAAATGTAACAGCTACGAAAATAAGCTTTAGTCAGAATAGTATGTACCCACTAATACAGATAGAGGATAGAGAAAGTCATGTAAATTTATCACATCAGATTTTTGTTGCTACAGCATATTTAGATTAATAAACTTAAAGATACAAACTAAGTTAATTACAGTACCTACTCGATTAAAATTGTAATAAATGTGTTTATATTACCTACGTTAATTTACTTCAATATTTTTATATTCTCCAAAATTTTAATTCCTCAACCCCAAAATTTTCCTGGTGGCGCAACTTGCACCATGATTTGTCCAATGGTCAGCCCTGTGTATATGTTTTTTTGTGCATATCAAAACAAAATTTCCACATTTATTTTATTGTAGTCACCCTAGTTGTACACATGCGTGACATCTATTTTCACGGTCTCAATGGCCAAATCAATAAATTCACAAATGCAATCTAATCTAATCTGACAAAAAATAAAGTAAAATGTGAAATACTCTGTCCTGTTTCCTAAACTAGGTTGTGCATTGCAAATTTTATAGTTTTATTTCTCACTTTTCATCCTTTGTTACACCATTATGTTACAGACAAACTTCTAAACTAACACTAAGTAAATAAAAAGAAAAGAAGCGGCAAGTGTTACCGAAAGCCTCGAGTATGGTGTTGGCCTCGAGGATCTGTTGCTCCACCCAGGTGCTCACGTTGCTGGTGACAGAGCAGAGATACTGCAGGATGAACTTGGTAGTCTCTGTCTTGCCGGCGCCACTTTCCCCCGAGATGACGCACGACTGGTTGCTGCTCTCCGACGCCTGTAGCGACTTGTATGCCGCCTCTGCGAGGGCAAACACGTGGGGCTCCAGCGTGCCCATCTTCTGCCCGTGGTACCGGAACACGTACTCCTGCAAGTCAACAAATATCTTGCTTAGTAAAGTTACACAACTAGAAACCTTGCTTTAACCTTACCTCACCCCACAGGAATCTTTGGGACGAACATTTACAGCTGTCCCTCCCTCACTACCTTCCTACTTCATATAGTGCACCTTACAATTGCTAGCAAAAGAAAAAACAACGCTGATTCTTAAAAGAAATAAATGGTTGGTCCCCTTCCTATGAGGTCGCTATGACCTCTTCTTCGGCAGGGTTTTCGAGTTCAAATACGAAGTATAACGGCAGTGGATATGACTGCCTCACCTCATGCAACTTCTTGGAGTGGCAGCCCAAAAATTCGATATGGAGATTTCACCGGAATACATGTTTTGAGGCTCCCTAAATGAAAAAAAAACTAACTTTTAAACTAGGCACAACTGTGCGTCTGTCTGCATATCTCTGAGCAGCATAACTCAAAAATGAAATACCAACATTCAGAATCTTCCAAGGACATGACATGAACATTTACCTCAAATTTCCCCCACCTCAAAGGCTAGTTCACAACAGCCGAGAACGGTAACCAGAATGAGAACACAAAGTTTAAATACATGTATTATATTGGGAGCGTTCACAATCGACGGTAAGCTTCCGGGCCCTGGAAACGGGAAAGAAGAGTTGTCCAAGTTTTAACTTTCTCATTCTCGTTCCCGGGCATGGCATATTAGTTCCATATTGTGAATATTACTCTTCACTGTAGAGATTATTCTCGGCAGAGTGACATGAAACAGCCACTGGTGCTCTCTCTAGTCGCAAGCTGGAAACATGAAAACTGGAAAACATTCCGTTCATTTTTATTTACTCAAAAATTATTTTGATTATAATAAAATATGTTTAACGTATTGGTAAACCTAGTAAAATGTACATCTTTAATTTTCTGCGCACAGCCTGTGAAGTTCCCTTTATTCTATACCTAATTTTGCATAACTGGTAAACCATAAGACAGAAACTCGCCATATAAAAAACCTAGGCTTCGTTAAAACACACAATTCATGTTTAATGAGCTTTTTGGAGCATTAACTATTTTCGAGATATCAATTATTATACATCTGAGTTTTCAAGTATTTCCGCGTTTTTGACGTGCTAAGTCGACATTCGTTTGTTTCTCGTGGTCATGCAAAAATTGTAATTTCAAAGCAAGCTTATAACGACTCGCTTTTTAAAGATTTGACATCGCTTCAGTCTCCTGTATCCCTTTAGCACCTAATGAAACAAGCAATGAAACCATTTCTGCAAGTTTTTATCTCGATTAACAGGAAATAGAAGAATAAGCTTTTGTAAGAATATTTGTAAACGATGGTTATCTTAATAGTTTGGGGGAAACTAGTTTTAATAACTTTTGTAATATTCAAGTGTGCTTCTTAAGTACTTAGTTGGTCACGATATGAGTGCGCTTGGAGGAGGGCGCCAGCGTTTTTGTTGACAATGCCTAACATCACCAAGGCTTAGGATCAGAGGGAAGTGAGGGGTGGATATACAGTTGCACAACGAAAACAGTAATGCATTTTGCAGGCCGCCTGCCCTCACTAGTAGATAAATGCAACTCAGAACTGGGGAGTTGTCTTTACCTCACTTCTCTTCATATGGCCCATCCACTTGTTCCGTAACTGTTTAGCTCCCCTTCCCACCCCAAGCATTTATAGCGTGGCCGACTAGTAATGCATAACACCAATAAAACTAAAATTGTCTTTTATAAAAATAAAAGACGTTATATTTAATATTTTAAGAGGAACATTTTACAAAAAACGAACAAGACTACCATTTTATTGCAACGGCGTAATATTTTTACAATATAAAACAGCTATAAATACTTTTATTTTATTTTTGAAGGTACAATTTGAACATAAAATCATTAATAACATTTTAAACCCTAAAAAAACACCTTTATGTAAAATATGCTATTAAACTTGACGAGTCCGAGAGTTAATTTTAGTTTTATTACACTGGCGTTACTTGTGTAGGTCTATTGATCCAAAGTTCATGATGCAGAAATTATAGGTAATTCTGAAGAAATAAAAATATTGACGATTACGTTAAAATACAGAAAACTGGCATATATCATTTTTGTTATTCTGCTTGTTTCAGCACAAAATTTAACGTTAATGGATAATTAATTATGTCATGTTTTGGGGAATCTAAAAGAACAATGAAATAATATACTATTACTAATAATATTATAATATACGTACTATAAGGTCAGCGCGCGCGTGTGCATGAACAGCATAACTCAAAAACGAAAAGTTGGTTAAATACCACATTTGGTATCTAAATTCAGCATCCTTCAAGGACGGAATATGAAGATTTTCAAGAAAATCACCTCCATTCCAACTATCCCTTAAACTAAAAAAAAAAATCGTTATTTTTTAGTTTCTTAAAATGGCTCTAACGATTCTGGCCTGCAAATAGCACATGTTTAAAACATTGCAAGACAAATAAAATGCATATCCTGAACTTTCGGGAATAGCCTGTTAAATCCTCTTGATTCTAAATGAGCTTTGATTGTTGGCGTTATCTATTTCCAAGGTATTCTTTGTTATTGGTTTAAATTTTCAAATACTTACAATATTTTCAAATGGTAGGTCGCTATCAGTTTTTTCTCGTGTCGCGTAAAGAGCATGGAATTTCAAAGCCTTCACATAGCCCTTTTTAAAACTCTGACTGGCTTTAGCCCACTGTCATTTTTATACGTACAACGACATGGGTAAAGGCTAGTTCACAACAGCCGAGAACAGTAACCAGAATGAGAACGACAAAGTTTAAATACATGTATTATATTGGGAGCGTTCACAATCGACGGTCAGCTTCCGGGCCCTGGAAATGGGAAAGAAGAGTTGGTCAACTTTTAACTTTCTCATTCTCGTTCCCGGGCATGGCATATTAGTTCCGTATTCTAAATATTACTCTTCACTGTAGAGATTATTCTCGGCAGCCTGACATGAAACAGCCACTAGTGCTCTCTCTAGTCACAAGCTGTAAACATGAAAACTGGAAGAAATTCTAGCATATGTGCGTCCTAACCTCATTCCAGTCACTTGCAGATCCTTTGAGGTCGGTTCTTCTAGTGAAAGGATCATCTGTAATTTGTTTGTATGCAACTCAAAACTGGTTATTGACTCAAAAACAACAGCAAACATTATAAGGAACACTAAAAACCAGTAGAAATTATCCAAGAAAAGCAAACAACTTTAATGTACGCTATTAAAGGAATGAAAGCTTGGTACGACTCGAGGGATCCGAAATGTAATGCATCTGCACTTAGGTTAGGAGACCTACCACCTCGACACACACAGGGAGCTTTTGTGCATACACCGGCAGGAACGGATGAAATGAAAGAACCGCAGGTGACGTGTGGGCTGCAGGACCGGCCGACGTAGGCGACAGAGACGCGCAGAGGTCCCTAACATTACAAGCTTGACCATTCAGCCTCCCAAAACACCGGAGGTGATTCACAGGCTCCCTCCAGCGGAGACCGGGGAAAACCCGACCAAGCAGCAGAGACTTGAGTGGCCTCCATCTATGGGGCCGAGAGGAAGTTCCAACAAGCAAGCCATCCGCAATCGTTCGACACACAGCCCCGGAGCCAACCTGTAACGTGAAAGAGGAAGTTGAAATGAGAGGGAATGAGGGTAGAGAAATTCGGGGAAGTCAATGAGCCTTCCCAGCATTCGCCTGGTGATCCAGGGAAACCCCAGAAAACAACCCATGGGTCAGGAAGGTCGGCCGCGGTAATCAAACCCACGAGCTCCCGAATGCGGTCAACAGACGAAACCGTTTGAGCTCGGCTGCACTTAGATAATGTTGACTATATCGAACTTTGACTTTGGCTAACCTGCATTATGTTGGCTGAATTGGAAGGAGGTTTAAAAATATCATTGGTCACTTAAAAACAAATGAAATTCCAAAGCGCAAAATCGATTTTCCACTTTGTGGTCGACATAACGATATGCATTCCCGTTCTTGTTACCGGGCTATTGTGAACCAAAATATTGTATGCTGTATTCCTTCCCGCTTTCGTTTCCGTTCTGGCTGTTTTGCCGTGGTCTGCAGGTTAAAATAATTTGACCTGAAGTTTCAGCCCTGTCTGTGAGGGACATCTTCAGAGATCTCATCGTCGTCGCTTCTTTCTTTGGAGTCATATTTTAAGCTGCAGTCCACGACAAAACAGCCCGGAAATTTTAGAACATAAAACTGTAGCCACCGGCCATTAAAGCTTACGTATATATTTGATAAGAATAGTTTGTAAAAAGCGAGTAGAGATGCAACGCATTCCTTTTATTCATTCACGATAACTCCATAGCAATATTCCGAATGTAGAACTAGAAACGTATTCAAGACTTTAAAATGCCAATCTTAGGAGTAGCAGGTAGTGTTTAATATAACAACTTCCAGAAGCAAACTCTCAAAGAGATATTAACGAGAACTGCTGTTCACAAGACCATGGAATCCCTCCTAGCGCTGACTGGCTTACGCAGTTTTGCTGAGCGAACATTTCACGTCAGTTCATTTGAATAAAGTGTTTCCATGCCACTCTTGTGAGATTATTATCGAGCCAGCCCTAGAAGGAAGCCCTCGCCCTTATGGATTTTAAGGGTTTATCTTACTTTAAGCCCTCCAACCCTTCTCCCACTTTTCCAGTCTATGAATCTCGTCTTCCGAGCCGAAGAAGAGTTCCGAGAAACAACTAGATAGGATTTCAAATGTTAGCTTGCACTGGATTACCATTCTGACTAAAGGCATCGCATTCTTGCATTATTTTAGTTATGTAATCTCCACTAATATAAACAAACTTTCAGGTTTTATCGACTATTTCACTTATATGTCTCCCAAGAATGCGACAAAAAGATTTTCAAGAAAATCCTACTACCACAAACTACCCTTTACATGGAAACATTTTCGTTATCTTTGACTTTCTCAAAAATGGCTGTTAAGATTTTGATTAAAATATACAATGTTTAAGATATTTGCATGAGAAATTAAATGCATGCCCTGAATTTTCTGCGAATAGCCTGTGAGGTTCGTCTAATAAGTAAGTTTACCTATTTTATAAAAAAAAACATTACACACAATTGATTATGCTGAATTAATTTTATTTATATTGTATCTACAATCCTTCTGTTACTTTTCTACATAGTCAACATGTTTTTTCCAAGCATTTTTGGGGACGTGACACACGTTTTTCCAAGCCAGTGTTGTACCAGGTCGGGTCCTGTGCTCGCAACCAGCTGTTCACTGATTTGACTTCATCACCGGTGTTAAAAGTACTTACCTTTGAGTTGGAGGAACATGTGAAAATCACTTGGGGCAAGCTCCGGTGAATACGGAGGATACGAGAAAACTTCCCAGTTGAATCTTGACCCAGGTGGAGCTCAGAAGATTCAACTGGGAAGTTTTCTCGCATCCTCCATATTCACCAGATCTTTTCCCAAGTGATTTTCACATGTTCCCCTGTCTCAAAGGTCATCATGGAGGTAAGCACTTTAACACCGTGACGAAGATCAATCGGAAGTGAACAGTTGGTTGCGAGCACAGGATCTGGTACAACGCTGGCTTGCAAGAACTTGTGTCACGTACCCAAAAATGCTTGGAAAAACATGTTGACTATGTAGAAAAGTAACAGAAGGATTGTATAATGTAAATAAAATTAATTCGACATGATAAATTGTGTGGAATGTGTTTTATAAAATAGAGAAACTTACTTATTGGACGCCCCTCGTGCTATGCAGAAAGTGTAGATCCAGTTAAATCACACAATTTCTGTCTAATACATTTTTATATGGTATTAGCCTTTTTGCGAAATATTCTTTATCACTTCATTTTTTTCCGCCCTTTATGGAAAGAGAACGGCATTTCAAACCCATCATATGGCGACCCGCTTTTAAAAGATTTGACTATCGTTTAAGCATACTCCATTCACCTAATCCACTTGTATAGACAAAGAAATGTGCAATATAATTATTTCTGCAAATGTTTATCCCAAATAACATGAAGCAGATAGAACAATAAAAGTAAGGGCAGCTTCTAGAAGTGTGGGTAGAGAAAGTCATGTGAATGTAACGCATCCGATTTTAGTATGTTTCTTCCTTCGCCCATTGTTTCAAACCAGCTTTATTATTACTATTTTGTCCGTCCAATGTTTTTTTTCTTTCGTATTATCCTCATTTCAGACACTCTCAGTAGTTTTCCCTCACTACGTCGCATCGTTCAAGTTTCCTCACTGTGTAATATTGCACTCTGCACAAAGTATTCCACTAATTTCTTTTTCAAGGGTCCAGATATGCCTCATTAGATGATAAAGGAAACCATAGCATTTCTTATGCACGCGGGTTATAGCTTCTTTCCCAGGAGATAATGCTGACGCGATGAAATTCAAAGAAACACCTACTTTCTTTCGGATCTACTTTACAAAGCACATGCATTATGGAAGATGTCTGAGTGTCTGGCATTTCCAAACGGTCACGAGGTGTGGTTAACATTCATTTACGTCCCTCAAACCTGTCATTTTGTCCACGCTGTTATCGATTTTCAGGAAAAAGCCAGGTTGTTATTGGCTTTTTGCCTTTTTCCAGATGCTAAATATTACGCTTTAGTACACAAAAGACAGTCGGGCTGATATTGCAATTAAAACTGCTAATATTTGAAAACAGGAAATTGCTGGTTTTGTGTGTATCCCTCATTTCAGTCATAAACGTGATTAGCTTTTATTGAAACCGCTGTGTTTAATTACTTTAAAAAACGAATGGAATCCTTAGCAATTAAAGCGGCCGTTGCATTAAAAAAATCGGATGTGTAACATTCACACGGTTTTCTCTACCTACTATCGTTTATTTTTATATAGCTTCTACAAGCTATTCAGACAAAAACTTATTGTTCTAACTAATTCAAGTTAATCGAGATAAAACTTTTCAGAAATAGTTCCATTACACATTTCGCTGAAGGCACAAAAAACAGAATTGATGGTCAGATGTTTAAAAACCTGGTCGCTATATTATGCTGGCCTAGAAATTCCACACTCCTCCATGGCATTGCAGAGACAACTGAGTAGCGACAGCACTTGAAAATATGATGTGTTGCATCCACATTACTCTCTCTACCCTCTATAACTTATAAGTAGGTATATAACCTATCTTACTAAAGCTTATTTTTCTATCTACTTCATCTTAATCTAAGTAAACCTTTATAGAAATAGCTAAATTACACATTTCGTTATAGATAGACAGAGAACAGCGATAGTCAAATGTTTAAGAACTGGACACTATATGCTGACCTTAAAGTTCCATGACATCGCGAGAAACAACTGAATGTTGAAAGGACTTTAAAAGATTGGCTAAGTATTGAACAATTCGAACCATTAATAACGCATACATCGGAAATGGCTGAAACCACAAAAAAAGTTATTTGACATAAATTGTGTGCTTTAAAGAGATCTACATTTTTTGTGTAGTACGTTTTCGCCTATCACTTAACGTTTACCAATTATACAAGGTTATACAAAATTCCTTCCGAATGAATTCCCAGAATTCCCAGAAAATTCAAGATACATATTTTATTTGTTTGTGTAAATATCTTCAATATACCTATGGGTTTGAATCAAAATCATTAGACATCTTTTCAGAAAATAAAAAATGTCGAAAAATATTTCATTTAAAGGGTAGTTTGGGGTGAGGGGATTTTCTAGGAATTTCTGTGCCCTCTTTGAAAGGTACTGAACCTAAATATCAGGTTTAGACTTTTCTTTTTGAGTTATGCTGTTCACAGACGCACACACACACACACACCTTTTTCTAGCAATGTTTTTTGCTTTCAAGGGGCCTCAAAACGTGTATTTCCGGTGAAATCTCGCTATCAGTTTTTGGGTGGAATGCAATACTTGCTTTACTTCCAAAGTACATGTTGGTTACAGCTGGGTTTGAACCAGTTACAGAAGACGAGCAGCGCTAACTACTCAGCCAAGGCGCTGTCAAGAACACAGGCACAAAAAGGTACAAAAACACTACCATTATTCAAGTTCACTGACTCTCGAAGACCAGTCGTTGTAAATTTGTGAAACATGTGTTTTGTTGCACGGTACATAATGGCAGCCAACAACGAGATAAAGCTCGTTATACTCTCCAGGAAGGGTTTAGCCTTCCAGTATTTTGTTTTTCCACATAAGCAGGTTGAATGAATTGGTTTAAGACGCAGCAACATTACCATGTCTAATAAGCTGCCCGGAGCGAGGAACCTCCTAACGATACCATCGTATAGTCACACCTTGTTTGGGGTAAATTACCCACGGAAGCCATCAGCAAACTCTCTACTCCATACTTGTCGACTATAAAACCAGGTATTATCCTCACATGCTGGCTGCATCTTGCATTTCAATTCGTCACATTCAAACATACGTTTAATGACCTCACTAATGTGTGTTTCGGTGAATTCTAAAAATATATACCTCCCCCTTTTCATTCTTCCTCTTCACCCTGAAGTACGCAAGTTCGAACTCCAAGTGTTCATCGTCACAATGGACTTGTTGATGTGATACATTCACACAACTTTCTCTACCAATGACAAGTTCACACATACCGGTTATACACGGTGGAAATCAAATCAATGAACATAGGGATTTAACATTGTAAATCCGTTATTCTCAGATACTCTCTTCCGGTCGCTCACTAGCTGTCGAACACAGGACTCCTCCCTCTTCCAGTCGCAGCCTATACTTGAATTAACGTAACTTCTCAATTCTGACAGCTAGCTCAGCGGGCTTTTCGCAGGTGTATGTGGGTCTGTTGTCATGACAACCAGGGTTGGTCTTGAAGTAGCCAATCGCCGTTTAAGCCTCCTCCACACCCTTCACCAGAGCTCAGAGGAAGTGTTGCCACATGGCAAACGTTGTTTTGTTTGATTTATCAGATACTTGCGTGATTTGTGTATCGTTGTAGTGTAGCGCGATATTTTAAAGTAAAGCATACAACTATTTTAAATGAGTGAACTGTGCAATTGCATATTAACGTTATTTTTCAAGTCTTAAACGTGTAGCTGTAGTGTAGCGAATGACCTGTATTGTGGTGAGTATAATATTTTAAAATATATAACCTGTGCTGTGATTGACAATGTCTAATCCCGAGCAAAAGCGCAGGGGAAGACCGCGAACTCGTTCCCCAAGGAAAAAATACGCTAAGCTTGGGCAAGGTACTGCAATTCGCGGCCAAGCTCATGAGATAGTATGTGCTTTAAGGGCATACTTCGAACTGAAAAGAGAAAACGGTGGTCCAATGGCTGATGTAAATAAAGTCATAGATAGGACAGCTGCTGCACTTAAAGTAAATAAACGGACTGTTGACAATATAGGGAAAAAACAAGAAAGAAAAGATGAATAAGCTGAGAAACCGCAGCGTGGATCTTCAAAAGTAATATTAGAAACCCCAGGAAAAACCCGACATCGTCAACAATTATTACACATAGGTGCCTTCCAAGTAGATGCTATTCGTCGCATTATGTATAGTTATTATTAAAAAAATTATTATTATGAAAGAACACAATTACTTCACACTTTTAAATGCAAAGTTTGTCTTATCTAATTGAGAGTTAAAATAAACATAACAGTAAAAAAAATGTGTTACACTCACATGACTTTCTCTACTCTTGTACAAACTATTTTTACAAACTCTTATTCTCCATCTATTTCATACTAATCGAGATAAACATTTGCAGAAACGATCTTTTGACATGCAAAGAGAATTACATTTTACACATAGCGACCAGTTCTAAAAAATATTTGACTATCGCTTAAGGCGTACTATGTTCCCCTTGTTTAGTATTTGCAAGGGCAATATAGAAATACAGTAGCCTTTAAGCATAGACATATCTCTTAATAGCTGGTTGCTAGGTGCAGCACCATTCTCTTTGTCACAGATTAATACTCTTTGCATATCCAAGACAAAAAAATTAATAACGAATTCATTTGAGAAAATAAGTATTGAAAAATTTAAGGGAATAACAAGCAATATCTCGAAAATTGTTCACTCAAAAAAAAATGTATGACATAAATTGTGTATTTTAACGCGATCTACGTTTTTTGTGTAGTAAAATTTTGTCTATCTCTTATGGTTTACCAGTTATGCAAAAGTCATTCACAATGAAGAATACTTTTGGAGACATTTGCAGAAAATTCAAGATATACATTTTATTTGTCATGAAAATATTTTAAACATATGATATTTTAATCAAAATCGTTAGCCATTTTTGAGAAAATTAAAATTTTCGAAAAATGTTCCATGTAAAGGGTAATCTGAGGTGGGGGGATTTTCTTGAAAACCTTCGTGTCGCATCTCTGGAAGATACTGAACCTAAATGTCAAGTTTGGTGTTTATCCGACTGTTCGTTTCTGAGTTATGCTGTTCACACACACACACACACACACAGACACACACACACACACACACACTCACACACACAGAGACACACACACACAGACACACACGGATATGTTTTCCAAAAATGCTTTTTTTTGGATTCAGGGGGTGTCAAAACATGTATTTCCGGTGAAATCTCGGTATGGAAGTTTTGGGTGGAATACAGTACTTCCCCTACTTACTATACGTAGTAGAGAAAGTAAAAAGAACTTCAGAATAAATATGGTACTAACTTGAATAATCTGCTATTCTGAAAGTTTCGCAATAGTATTAAAAAGGTTTGTGAAGAAGCGCATTTTGAAATTTTAGAAATATAATAAAGGTGAAAGTGGAAAAATCAGCTCTAAAGCTTTGTTATATATAGGTAATATAATATTACGGACGGACATTTAAAGCACCACGCAAAGGAATTTAAAATATACAAAATGAAAGACAGGCACTAGAATAAAATAATACAGGCTGAAAAGGTATTAAAACTATTAATATTTAATAAGCGCTTATTCTCGTATAGCACGAAAATGAACATGAACATAATGCAATAGTTGACAGGCGTGTTGTACATTGTATCTTTAGAAGTGTATAGAGATGTTTAGTGTAGTATATTATTTCAAAATTACGTCATTTCGTTAGACACCACGAAGAACTTTTATCTTTATTTAGCTCTCCTCTCCTCTTCCACTCCACACGTCTGGCGGACGGACGAGCCGACAACACCGCATGTTTTACCCGTGGCGTAGCTGAAACACACATGGCAGGGGAGCAACTGTCAGAATTGAGAATTTACGTTAATTCAAGTATAATTGTGGAATATAGGACTCCTCTCTTCCACTGTAGTTCATTTCAGTGTCGAAAGCAGGACTCCTTTTCTCTTCCGCTGTCGAACACAGGTCTCCTCTTCTCTCTTCCGCTGTCGTTCACTAACTGTTGAACACAGGATTCCTGTTCTCTCTTCCACTGTCGTTCATTTCAGCATCGAACGCAGGACTCCTCTTCCGCTGTCGCATACAGGACTACTTCCTATTCCGGTCGTTCACTAACTGTCGAATACAGGACTCCTATTTTCCGCTATCGTTCACTTCAGTGTCGAACACAAGGCCCCTCTTCTCTTCCACTGTCCAACATATAACTCCTTCCTCTTCCGGTCGCTCACTAACTGTCGAATGCAGGACTCCTATTTTTGCTGTCGTTCACTTCAGTGTCGAATGCGAGGCTCATCTTCTCTTTTCCGCTCTCGAACACAGGACTCCTTCCTCTTTCGGTCGCGCACTAACTGTCGAATACAGGACTCCTCTTCTCTCTTCCGCTGTCGAACACAGGTCTCCTCTTCTCTCTTCCGCTGTCGTTCACTAACTGTTGAACACAGGACTCCTGTTCTCTCTTCCACTGTCCTTCATTTCAGCATCGAACGCAGGACTCCTCTTCCGCTGTCGCATACAGGACTACTTCCTATTCCGGTCGTTCACTAACTGTCGAATACAGGACTCCTATTTTCCGCTATCGTTCACTTCAGTGTCGAACACAAGGCCCCTCTTCTCTTCCACTGTCCAACATATAACTCCTTCCTCTTCCGGTCGCTCACTAACTGTTGAACACAGGACTCCTCTTCTTTTGCTCTATCGCTTGCTGACTTTGACAGAACTCGCGAATAACAGTACACATCACTGCCTGCCTCACCAACAACTTGGTAATTCGGCAAAGACGCTCCTCTTTTATACGCGCAAGAGCTTTCGAGTAATTTCTTATGCCGCCGAAGGGAGGCCAGTTTTCGCAGCTTCACCGTTATTCATTAGCCTTTCAGATGTTTCCTGGCCTGGTAGTGCCTCCCCGTTTCTCTCTCCAGCCAATCATGCGCTGCTAGCGCTGAGTACATGCCCGCTATCCACGAAGCGGAAAGCCCGGATTCATCACAATATTTTAAGAACATTAAAAGAACAATAGAATCCGAAAGCAGCAAGTTTATTGTTGTTTACTTTTAGAGGGAATAATAATACGGTAACTTCCATAAATTATTTACGTCATTAATTTTGCTTCATCACTGTGGACTACGACTAACTACAAGTCTGTAACAAATGAGAATCATGATATGAAAAACAAATTACGGGAGTTTAGATTATACACATATCTGTCGTGGAAAGTAACTAAAGCGATTAGCATTGTAATGATAGAAGGTATTGGTAAATAAAAATAAAATTGTTTCTGACTCGCTTTTTAACTCTTATTACAATGGATTTATAGGATTTTTCTTTGAAATTAACTGGGACAGATTATTAAAGAAAAACTGATTTCTCACTTTATCCCTATGTCCAGTGTTTTGATTTTCATCTGTATATTATACCATTCATTCAAAAATTAATTCTTCTATCCTCGCTAGTTTATTCACGGTATGATTTAACCTAGAAATTGTTTTAAATTATGCAACAAGGTTTCAACTTGCGGAAGATGCATTCACATGTTTATTCGCGATAATAAGAAAATGGGGATCGCGAGCTTTCAAGCATATCCATTAGATGACACAATCACACTAGGGGGAAAAAATGTAAATGTGCAAATATCAGATAGTTTGAAAACAGCTAACGCTACGCAAACTTTGACACAAACCAACTTTACATTTTTAGTTGATTAAGTATCTGTGTTGCTCTTATAATTTCCTAGTTATACAAAATTATACATTTAATCAAATAAAGGAGACTTCACGGGCTATTCATAGAAATTTCAAAGATATACATGTTATTAGTCGTGCAAATATATTCAACAAATAGTGTAATAATCAAATCGTTGTAGCCGTTTTTGAGAAGAAAAAAAAATCCGTGTAGTTTAGGGTAGAAGGATGTACTTGAAATTCTTCGTATCATATCTCTGTAAGATGCTGAACTTAAGTATAAAGTTTGGTATTTGTTCAACGTTTGGTTTACCAGTTATGCTGTTCACAAACAAACACACACACACACACACGCATGCATACAGGGAACCTCAAAACATATTTCCGGCGACATCTCAATATATAGTACTCCATAGGTGCTAGAGAAAGTGAAAATGGAAACTTTCTTTCCCTTAATTTGGCTGCTAGAATTTTTTGAATTGGTAGGGGATACTTCTGATGTCATACGATGTTTTGAAAATCGACAATAAAAACCTTTCTGTTGTAGGTGCTTGTTAAAAAAAAAATTGATGTGTTACGACCGGACTAAAGAATTTCCAAGCTTTAAAGTCAGGATGGAATAAAATAAAGTTCAACTGCTACTAGACTATAGGCAAGGACTTCGCAGGTAACAAGCCACCCCATTTCCGTACATTCTATTAGCGCTTTTAGACGCCACTTAGACTGCTTCTACCTGCCAATCACTGCCTTTGACCACTCTGTTTTGCATTCTTTGTAGTAATAATGGAATTACTATGCCTGGTTATGACTTTCCTTATTCACTTTTCTACAAACTATTCTTAAAAATCTGATGTGTTACACTCACATGACTTTCTCTACTCTAGTAAAAACTATTTTTACAAACGCTTATTCTCCATATGCTTCATGTTAATCGAGATGTTAATCTTATTGCTAATTTTCTTGTAGATTCAAGGGGAATTGGTAGACTTTAAGCGATAGTCAAATATTTTAAGAGGTGGCTGCTATGTGGAGTATTCCATTCTCTTTGCATTGCCAGGACAAAAAAAATGAATAACGAATTTGAGAAAAAGTATAAGTATTGGAAAATTTAAGGGAATAACAAGCAATATCTCGAAATCGTTCACCCCCCCCCAAAAAAAAAATGTATATGACATAAATTGCACATTTTAAGGCGATCTACATTTTTGTGTAGTAAAATTTTGTCTCTCTCTTATGATTTACCAGTTATGCAAAAGTCGTTCACAATGAAGAATACTTTTGGAGACATTCCGAGAAAATTCGAGATATACATTTCATTTGTCATAAAAATATCTTAAACATATGATATTTTAATCAAAATCGTTAGAGCCATTTTTGAGAAAATTAAAAGTTTCGAAAAATGTTCCATGTAAAGGGTAATCTGGGGTGGGGGGATTTTCTTGAAAACCTTCGTGTCGCATCTCTGGAAGATACTGAACCTAAATACCAAGTTTGGTGTTTATCCGACTGTTCGTTTCTGAGTTATGCTGTTCACAGACACACACACGGATATGTTTCAAAAATGCTTTTTTTGGATTCAGGGGATCTCAAAACATGTATTTCCGGTGAAATCTCGGTATCGAATTTTTGGGTGGAATACAATACTTCCCCTACTTACTATGCGTAGTAGAGAAAGTAAAAATTAAATTGACCCTAAAATGACCATTACAACGTCCTCCAAACAAAACACGACCAATGGCATTTACTTTCCCCCATAATACCAAGCAACTTTTATCCAAGACATTTCTTTCTACAACGCTTAATTTTGAAGATATTGTACAGTCTCAACTTAAATGGTCCACCCTGTATAAGTAAGTAGTAGAGAAAGTAATTAAACTTTCAGTAAAACGTTTAACAATGCAAAAACTTGTGCCTCCTCCTTATGTTTGTTATACAGGGTCTTCGGACTTGACCGCTCGCACGGTGTTGTGCGTCAGAGCCAATGCCGGCTGGCTTACCCACTCCCCACACCCCGCACTCACGACAGGCTTTCTGTCCTTCAGTTACCACGCAGTATTAGCGTCAGTAGTCCACTTCATTTGCGATGATGGAAAGGCATTTATCTTAAGAAAAACTTTTGTATGTAACTATTATTTTAAATCCGAATTGGCTCGTCGCGTTCGTGAAGAATTCATCCTGAAGTTTCCTGCACAATTGCTTCCTTCCAGAACTTCAGTTCACGATCTTGTGAATAAATTTGAGACTACTGGTTTAGGGCAAAACAAGAAACACATGCGAAGACGCACAGTGTTAACAGAAGAAACATTAGACGAAACCGATGAAAATCACTATCGAAGTTGGCACAAGTTGGGGTTTCAGTGACATGTACATACATCGTTTGCTATGAGGTAAGAGTTAATGTTGTTATATTTTAGGTACAGATTTACAGGAATCCAGATTTAAGAAGCGCAGACAGAGTGCTGGCACGGCCTGCTGTGGTATTTCCTACTACCCAGAGGCAAAACCCCGTGCGACCGGTCAGTTTTTATACCGTGAGGCAGTATTATTAACACTTAAATAATTTCGGTCTAATTATATATGTAAATAAAATAACATCCCGCCTTGAAGCAAAATGTGTATGTAATAATTTGTAAAATGTATGTAACAGTCATTGCATTTGCTTATATTATTGTAAACATGTTCAATAATGTTATGTGAATATAATACGTAATTTAATAATGTAGGAGCTGTGAGAATAATAAGTTAAAAGTTGCCAACAATGAGGTAACAATGAGGTAATAATGAGTTTGAGAGTTTAAATGTTACTTGTGATTCTTGGAAGTAATAATGCAATTTTGAGACAGTTTAAAAATAGCCAATCAACAACCAGAAAAAGCTTTAGTTAAATGAAGGTATTCTATTGGAGTAGAATTAGCCAATCAGAGACTTGAAATACAGAGATTTACAAGTTTAGACGGTTGAAATCTATTCAATTGCCTGTAGACAGAGTTACTAACCAGATGCAAAAAGTGTCCTCAAGAAATATATTATGTGTTTGTGTGAGACGAAAAATAAGTTTACGTGTTAAAAAGTGTAATTAATTAATAAAAATAATCTCACATCTCTCTATATCATTGAAGTGTTATATAAATCATATCAAGCATTAATAAAAGGAGTGAAGTAAAATTATAATCAGTGTAAGCCTACATTCTTGTCGCATCACGCCCTGCCAAGATATCCATGTCTCTAAAATAATACTGACGCAGCCGAGGCAAACATAAATATTTAATACTTAAAGAAACAGTCAAATTACAAGGTTAATTTTTTTTTTAAATTTGGGGCAAAGGCCACCTGAAAGTACATTTGGGGCGAAGGCAACCGGAAACTGTTTACTATTCGTGCGGTTGCAACTACTACAAGTTCGGATCCCCAAAAGTTAAAATACGATACAACTCCTCCTAAAATACTCCTTCAGCCGAAGACCCTGTATGTTTCTTGTGGCAACTTGCACTAACGAAAAACTCGCATAAATTGTTTACATTAAGTATGTAGAAACAAAAAGCTTGACGCATTTCAAAATGCACCAGTTTAATTTGGAAACATTCAAATGTACAACGACGAATGTTCCGGAAATGTATGAAGCCACACTTGACATAAATTGTATATTTTAACGAGATCCACATAGCTCGTTAGGGAGGACTGCGGGGAGAGGATGACTAGCAGGATGTCAAGGATCTTGATGTATTAGACGACATCGACTTTAAAGGGTTCTGTTTCAGATATACATCGATCCTGGGTAACATCACAGCTGAATAAAGGAGGTTTCTTTTATGAATGTGTACCGTGATAAGAACCCCATGTTCGACTTGACACGGAAACAATATTGATGGGGCGTGAATCTTACAGGTCAGAGTTTGTAGTTCAGGTAACGCACACTCGTGTCTCACTGACATCTTCGGAAACAAATGACGAGCATGTTTTCAAATGATACCAAATCTGACTGCACAGATTCTATTGGAACTAATGAGGTAGAGTAATTTAGTAGTGATTGACGCCTGTTGATAGGCGGTGGACACTGTGCTCTAATGTTCCTTTTATATGTATGAACTGCATTGAAAACTTCCATAATATGCACATAAAACGTATTAAGACGTCATGTTGACATAAAATAAAAATTTAAAGCACTATAATGTAATATCTCCATGAATAAACCTTTTGTAGAACTATATAAATTATGCAACTCATCAAAATTGATCATTACTATTGAAGGGTTAGATAAACCCATGTAGCTCACTTTTACTTCTGGCACGATTAAACGAAAACGAGCTTCTTCACCATATTGTGATGCAGCGGCTATGACCCAAGGTTATCGGTAGGTCGGCACTGGGTGCTCGGAGTAAACAACGATAAGTACCACTCGCCAGCGTAAACACCGGGCGCGCTATCAACAAATAACCAGAACCTCCTGGAATTTCTTCCCCCTCCTCAGAACGCATGTCGAGGTAGTTCTAGAATGTTCTGTGGAAGATTCCACTGCCTATATAAGCGAGCGTTCTCGCGAGTGTCAAATGAGTTAATTAGCGAGTGCGTTTCGATTGCGACATCGAGTGCAATTCTCCGAGCGAGTTTGTGGCGACTGTTATGGCGTGCAGGGGATGCTACTGTGGAGCGAGAGATTATGGAGGCCGTGTGTTCGATTCCCCAGGGAGTGAACCGTCCGGAAGAAGAGGCTACGTTCACATTAGAGGAGTGATAGTGGAAATTAGTGAAGTTCCAGTGAACGATGACTGGATAAAACAACTAAACAGTGACATCAAGAACTTTTAGAAGTGACAGTTAAAAAAAATGGACAAAGTCGCAATATACAAACATCACACCACTAAATTGAATGACCTGAAGTTCTGCAGAACGATCGCGAGCCTGCAGGAATATTTTCGGAATTGAATTCCTAAAACTATTAAAGGTTGATGTAAATAAGTAGGATAGATCTTTACATATCTTAAGAGAATCTAAACAGTAACATTTAAACTAAAGTTAATGTAACCACCAAACTTGAACCCAGTTCCGAGAACTCCTTAACAGCCACCTTCGTACCTTAAGATATTTATTGCATTGCATGTGAGCTACCATCAGTGTTGCCAAGTTTCAAGGCTGACTCAGTGGCACATATTATTTGGAAATAACGTATTTGTAAACCAAAGGTGAAGATAAAATTAATACTATAAAAATATAGTTATAAAACATACATGTAAAACAAGCAAGCGGCGCCGTGGCCTAGTGGTTAGACCGTTCGCCTCCCACTAAGGCAGCCCGGGTTCAATCCCGGGACCCGCATGTGGGATTTTAGTAGACGAAGCGGCCTCTCGGCGGGTTTTCTCCGGGTTCTCCGGTTTCCCTCGCCATTCATTCCACGAATTGCTCCACCATCCTTTCATCCAGTTCAACTTCATTTCACATCATCTTCTTCTCTGCCTACGGGTCGATTCCCCGTTACAGTTTTCATTCTCTGATTCAATGTTCGTCTGCTCCTCGACAGCCTCTGACCGTAGGTACGGTTGTAAGTCCTAAGGGATGTAAGCCCTACATACGAGGAGGGTAAACCGACTAAGTAAGTAAAACAAGCAGTTTGTAAATTATGCACAGTTGATTGCATAGAATCGTGCCAGTATAATCGCAGTGTTTTATGTTGATAAGGAAATACCAAACCGCCTCTGCCACGCTTTTACCTGGTTCTAGCACTATACTTAATATTTGTCTTACTTCCCCCTTTTCCTTCACTCCTGAGCCTGAAACCGAATGTTTGAATGCCTGACTTTTGACATCAAATCAACACGAGATGAACTCATCCATGGACTGGTGTGGACAGTCATTGCGAAGCACGCCTTCCAGCTACTAGGGCGAAATGTTTACGTACTCCTCCCCTCTCGCCGCTCACCTAGGTCTGATGTTTGTTCGTGGATTAAGGCGTGTGTGTCGGACTGGAATTCAAACGAATAAGGGATTGGCTCACCCAAAATTAAATAAAGAATAATACTATAGGCTACCAAAAGCATCGGCACCTTTCAATACACTTGACTGGTTATAAAATACCCGAACGATCGCATTAGTGCAATGGATGGAGGATTATAATTTTGAAGTGTATAACTAGACGTATGATTTACGTTTATTTTTCCCGCTATCTCCACAAGCAACTGCGTTTATGACAACTGCGAAGCAATGCAATTTTACACTTTTACGACAAAATGTTTACGAAGCTCGAATCATTGGAATACAGAAATGCCCACAGAGGTTTTGAATCAAAATGTCACAGGTTAAACATTCGTCTGCATTAGTTTATTACCACCGAGACAAAAGGAAACAGCCAAAATTGTTTAAAGGGGCGAAAACCACAGAAATTCAACAAAACCGCAGAAGCTGCACAAAAGGATGAATTCAGGCAGCCGAACAACCCCATCTCTTCCCTCCCCGTACCATTCACCATCTGACACCAGCCTGGTCTCTGCGATCAATGGCAATGTTCAACTTTACGTGCTTGCACTCATAGGTTATGTCTGGACAAGTATACGAGACATACAAAGGCTTTAATGATAACCGTGAGATTATTAATGTTGGTAAATAACTTGACTGTACTGGCGATTAAACGGAAGGTCTGATATACTTACCTTCTCACCACCTACCTATAGCAGTAAAAGGACCTATTGTATTCCACCCGAAAGTTCGACGTCCAGATTTCACTGGAAATAGATGTTTTGAAGCCATCCGAATCCAAAATAAGGATTTTTAGAAAAAGGCCCGCTTGTGTGGGTCTATAAACAGCAAAATGAAATGCTGGTTAAACACCAAACTTGGTATATAGTTTCAACATCTTCCAAGAATACGACACGAAGATTTTCAAGAAAATCCCCCCACCCCAGACTGTCCTCGAGGCAGTATTTTTAACACTTGAATAATTTCAATTGTATTATATAATATATAATTCAATAATAGCCCGCCTTGAAGCAATATGTATATAATAATTTGTAAAAATGTATGTAACAGTCATTGCAAATGCTTATATTATTGTAAACATGTTCAATAATTATATGTGAATGCATTAGGTAATTTAATAATGCAAGAGCTGTTAGAATAATAAGTTTAAAAGTTGCTAACAATGAGGTAACCTTGGGGCAATAATGAGTTGAGAGTTTGAATACTATAGTCATCATTAGGGCAGCAACAACGTAAATTTTGTGACAGTTTAAAAAAAATAGCCAATCAACAGCCAGAAAAAGCTTTAATTAAATGCAGGTATTCTATTGGACTAGGATTAGCCAATTAGAGACTTGAAATACAGAAGCTTACGGGTTTGGACGGTTGAAAAATGTTCAGTTGCCTGTAGATCTTGGTAGTGACCGGATGGAAGATGTGTTCTCTAAAGAAATATTACGTATTCATGTGAATCGTAAAATTAAACATACGCGTTAACTAAGCACAAGTTTTAAATTAAATAATCTCACAGCTCTTAATATCAGTGTAGTGCTATTTAATTTGTGTCAAGTGAATTTAAAACTTAAAATCTGTGTAAGCCTACATTCTTGTCGCACAGCACCCTGCCTAAGAGATTGACTCTAAAACAATACTGACGCAGCCGAGGCAAACATAAACATAAATACTACCTATAGAAGCAGTTTAATAACAAACTTAATATAATATTTTAAAACTTGGAGCGTAACAACAAAAATACATCATCTTCACATCAGCTTCTCATACGTAGCAGTATATTACGTAATAAATGATCCACTTCAAAGTTGGCGTTCATACATGGAGCTGATTAAATAAATAAACTCCAAGACAATAACTACTTCAGGTTGGCTTCCCAAGCGTGAGGCTAATAACTTACGTAACAATAAATTACGTAAACAAACCACCTTCTCATCCTCCATATGGAACATTTTTTCGAAATCAAATGTCAATGCTTTTTATTAAAATGCTATTTATTTAAGATATTTAGTTGACAAATAAAATGTATACCCTGAATTTTATAGGAATAGCCTGTGAACCCTCTTCATTCGGAAGGAATTTTGAAAAACATTTATAACTGTTAATCCTTAAGAGATAGACAAAAACATACTGCACAAAAAATATAGAACTCTTGAAAACACGATTTATTTCAACTCACTTGTTTGTGATATCAGCCAGTTCCGAGATATCAGTAATTATTGGTTTGAATTGTTCAATACTTTGTCACTTTTTACAGTGCTGTAAACAACTATTCGGTTGTTTCTCGCGATTTCATGAAAAGAGCATAGAATTTCAAGGCCAGTACATATTCAATAAACTTTGAAAATAGATATGCAAAAAAGATTTAATGGTAATAACTGAAACCTGTAAGGCTGTTTTTGGCCAAAAAACTCTCAAAACTTCAGTTCTTACAAAACGATCTTAACTTGTTAATGTGTGTAATTAAATGCTGATTGGGTGGCAGATTTGATGCAGGTTTACCTTGAGCGCGTTTGTGAGTAGTGCAAAAGAAGGAAGTGAAGTCCCATGTCATAGATCTACGGCACGTGAAAGAATCTCAAGCCTGATAGGGCCTCTTGAGCAAAATTTCCCTATTTATTCTTTTTTACTTTCTCTACTACGTGTAGTAAGTAGGGGAAGTATTGTATTCCACCCAAACATTCGATACCGAGATGTCACCGGAAATACATGTTTTGAGACCCCCTGAATCCAAAAAAAGCATTTTGGACACATTTCCGTGTGTGTGTCTGTGAACAGCATAACTCAGAAACTTGGTATTTAGGTTCAGTATCTTCCGAGATGCGACACGAAGGTTTTCATGAAAATCCCCCCACACCAGATTACCCTTTACATGGAACATTTTTCGAAAATTTTAATTTTCTCAAAAATGGCTCTAACGATTTTGATTAAAATATCATATGTTTAAGATATTTTCATGACAAATGAAATGTATATCTCGAATTTTTCTGGAAATGTCTCCAAAAGTATTCTTCGTTGTGAACGACTTTAGCATACCTGGTAAACCATAAGAGATACACAAAATTTTACTACACAAAAAATGTAGATCGCGTTAAAATACACAATTTATGCCATATACATTTTTTTGGTTGAGTGAACCATTTTCGAGATATTGCTTATTTCTTTAAATTTTCCAATACTTATACTTTTTCTCAAATTCGTTATTCAATTTTTTTGTCCTGGTAATACAAAGAGAATGGAATGCGCCACATAGCAACCAGCTCTTAAAACATTTGACTATCGCTTAAAGCCTACCATATTCCCCTAGCACCTACAAGAAAATTAGCAATAAGATCAACATTTGGATATTTCGATTAACATGAAGCATATGGAGAATAAGCGTTTGTAAAAATAGTGTATACAAGAGTAGAGAAAGTCATGTGAGTGTAACACATCGGATTTTTTTTGCAGATTACGTGAAAGCAAGACGCATTGAAGCAAACAAAATGAACTGAATTTATTACAGTTTTAAAATTACAATGAAAATAATTTATTTTAAGTACACATGTTTCATTGTTTATCTAGGGAATGGATCCCAGTGGACTGCTGCTTTAAAGGTGTTAAAAGGTATGGGCGATAGAGGAGCTGCGCGCGTCGCTGAAGTACAGGGTTATTACAACTGATGGACCCGATTTCATAAATTCACTATAACTACATTATTTGACAAAACTCAACAGGCATACAGAAAAACTCGCAAAGTTTTGTATTGTTGAAGTCACGTTTCAGATTTGTACCACCCGATAGCACAGCAGTGAGTAGTTACTCAAAATGGCGACAGGCGCTGAGAAGGCTTGTGTTGTGCTTGAATTTCATTCACAGTGCAACGACACCGAAGTTCAACAAAGATCCACAACTGCCAAATCCATTTACAGCTTCAGGATGCCTCTGTAAGGGGAAATCAATGGGTCGGCCTACAGTTGAGAGCCAGTTTTGCACGTAGCCCACAGAAGTCGACGAACGGAACAAGCAGAACATTCCACAACCGACCGTTTGGAAGAGTGTACGGAAACGCTTGAAGCAGAAGCCTTACCGCTTGCAATTGCTACAAGCCCTGACGCCCGCTGACAAAGTCAGGCGCTTTGAATTTTCGACACAGATGCAACAGCTTATGGAAGACAATGTGGTTTGTGAGAAATTAATTTTCAGTGATGAAGCAACATTTGTTGTGAATGGCACAGTGAACAGGCACAATCTGCAAATCTGGGGACAGAGAATCCCCACGTTATCGTGCAGCACATTCCAGACTGTGTTCTGTGCAGTCTCACAGTTTAAAGTTTACGACCCCTTTTCTTCTGCGAAAAGACCGTTACAGGACACGTGTATTTGGATATGCTGGAAAGTTAGCTCATGTCACAGCTGGAGACCGGCACTGTGGACTTCATCTATCAACAGGGTGGTGCTCCACCCCACTTTCATCATGATGTTCGTAAATTCTTAAACAGGAGATTGAGAAGCCGATGAATCGATCGTGGTGGGGATGATGACCAGCAATTGCTACCATGGCCTCCATGTTCTCCCGACCTAACACCGTGACTTTTGGGGGGGGGGTTATGTGAAAGATTCAGTGTTTCAGGATTCTCAGGCCCCAACAAACCTACCAGAACTGCGAGCTCCACCAACAGTGCTTTTGAACAGATTAAGAGGGACATGCTGTATCGAGTATGGGGGAGAACTTGACTATCGACATGATATCTGCAGATGAGTAGGGGCAGATGTGGAGCACTTGATATGTCAAACAAACAAAAATAAATAAAAAAATAAAAAGAGTTTTCTATGTGTCTGCAAAGTTCTATGACAATGTGTGAAATAATATAGCTACGGCAAACCTGTGAAATCGGGTTCATCATTTATAATAATCCTGTATAATGGATGCCATAACAGTTGAGTTACGTCACATGCAATCAGCGTGTTACAGTGTGCCGACCAAAAAACATGTGTTACACTCACATGACTTTCTCTAATCTTGTATACACTATTTTTACAAACGCTTATTCTCCATATGTTCATGTTAATCGAGATATCGAGATGAATAACGAATTTCCAATTGAGAAAAAGTATAAGTATTGGAAAATTTAAGGGAATAACAAGCAATATCTCGAAAATGGTTCTCAACAACAAAAATGTATATGACATAAATTGTGTATTTTAACGCGGTCTACATTTTTTGTGTAGTAATATTTTGTCTATCTCTTATGGTTTACCAGTTATGCAAATATCGTTCACAATGAAGAATACTTTTGGAGACATTCCCAGAAAATTCGAGATATACATTTCATTTGTCATGAAAATATCTTAAACATATGATATTTTAATCAAAATCGTTAGCCATTTTTTGAGAAAATTAAAATTTTCGAAAAATGTTCCATGTAAAGGGTAATCTGGGGTGGGGGATTTTCTTGAAAACCTTCGTGTCGCATCTCTGGAAGATACTGAACCTAAATACCAAGTTTGGTGTTTATCCGACTGTTCGTCTCTGAGTTATGCTGTTCACAGACACACACACACACACACACACACACACACACACACGGACATGTTTCCAAAAATGCTTTTTTTTTTTTTTTGGATTCAGGGGGTCTCAAAACATTTCCGGTAAAATCTCGGTATCGAATTTTTGGGTGGAATACAATACTTCCCCTACTTACTATACGTAGTAGAAAAAGTAAAATAGGGAGGGAAATTATTTAATCATTTGGGTCTACAAATTAAGGTCCCTGTAAGCAAAGTAGAAACCAAGTTGACATATTTACAGAAAAACAAATTATGTACTGACACGCTAGCAATCCCAGGAATAATGCACACAGTGCATGCGCTCGCATCTGTGTGGACATGGGCGGTTATCTATTGGGTTACGACGTATGGGTCATACTGAAGAATTCTCTTCACATTTAACACTACTGCATAAAAGCTTGTCTACAAGTTATTGAAATAGTAAGACAAGATCGCCAACGTTAGTGTCTTAGATTCAAGATATTTTACATATGAAATTAGAAATGAATGAATTGCTTCTCGACGGCGGTGACTGTAGTAACATTTCTCTGTTTTCTTTGCGTTTTCATGAAGATTGCATTACTAACAGATAAACCACCAACCTACAGGAACGACAGATTTCTGACTATAAGGGTACAGGGATATACATGACATCACAGGGGGGGTTTTGAAATCGCATTCTTTTCATTTACAGGGATGGCTGTAATGGGTTAAAATTTCATAAACTCCCATTAGGTATAGATTGACAATCGCTATGTATGACTTATGAGCTAAATTGTGACCATATTGCGACTTTTTGGTTTTCTCTGCCACTTCGTTTTTCTTTTCTTCTCTCTTCCACTCTTTGCTCACTTCAGTGACGAACACAGGACTCCTCTCTTCTGGTCGCTCACTAACTATCGAACACCTGACTCCTCTTCTCTCGCTCTAGTCGCTCAGAGAACCCGTTGAGTAAGTACGTCACCTCAACAACAAAACGCGCCGCAGAGAATACGCCCCTCTTTATACCTGGCACTAGCTTTCTGGAACCTTCGTATGCCGTCGAGGGGCAGGAGAGATCAGTTTCTATGCTTCGCCTACGTTCTCTATTACTCTTCCAGATGCTTCGAGAGCCATCTCCCCCACTCTCTCTTCTCCCTCCAATCATGCGCAGAACTTCAGGTCATTCAATTTAGTGATGTTTGTATATTGCGACTTTGTCCATTTTTTCAACTGTCACTTCTAAAAGTTCTTGATGTCACTGTTTAGTTGTTTTATCCAGTCATCGTTCACTGGAACTCCACTAATGTGAACTAGTTCATCACTTCACTTCTTCGTGACGTAGCCTCTTCTTCCGGACGGTTCACTCCCTGGGGAATCGAACACACGGCCTCCATAATCTCTCGCTCCACAGTAGCATCCACTGCACGCCATAGCAGTCGCCACAAACTCGCTCGGAGAATTGCACTCGATGTCGCAATCGAAACGCACTTGCTAATTAATTCATGACACTCGCGAGAACGCTCGCTTATATAGGCAGTGGAGTCTTCCACAGAACATTATTAATGATCCAATCGAGCCTAAATTCAACATGTCATTACTCTGGACATGTACCAAAAAGCATCTCCCTTAAAAATGTAAAAAACTACCCTTCCGTGTATTTCAACCCCGTATATTATTATAAACTACATCGCTATGCCAATCGGGCCACAAATTTGTGTATTTGAGCTTTAGGACTCGGTGAAAATTATACGTTATCTTATAACTTTCAAAAACTACTCCTACTCATATTTTCATACCCTTACTTACAGAATACCCCCATGCAATGCCGGGTAAGACAGCTCAACCAGCTTATAAAGAATCTTCAGGGCAGAGTATAGATTTCTGCGTTTTAAACACAGACATGATGTCCGGCAGTGTGAAGAAATAAATACAATAGGGAAGTAGGCTGATTGAATTTCAACAGGCTACAGATTATCAATGCATGTTTATAGGCTATTTCCACGCACGCCTCGCCGATGTCAGTGTGAGATTACGCCTTGCACATCCACAGCGATGGAAACTCTGATAAGAGCGGTCATTTTGTATCCAACATTCTTTTGTGTGCTCGGTTTTAGCAGGGTGTATATCCTGCACTTATAGGCGATATCTTCCGTATTTTAATACGCCCCATCGGCAAAATTCTTGGTTCCACCTGTTAAAATATTACACCATGAAGTTTCAGCTATTGTAGCACTGGTTATTTTGGAACAGAAATTTAATGACACCCACTTGTTTTCAAAACTTTCACCTTTATTCCAGATAATTGAAGTAATAAACAAAATTGAAACCTCTATTACTAGATAAATAATCTGGAACTATCACGACGGATATTTCTGAAACCAGAGCTGCCATTTATGAAATGAAGAGCTGGTAGCTTTATATAGCAGATTCATTGAGGAAGATAAAATTAAAAAACAACTACTAATGGTGCATGAGATAAAAATATGATGTGTTGCACTCACATGACTTTCTCTACGCTTGCACAAATTAGTTTTACAAACGCCTATTCTCCATGTACTTCATACTAACCGAGATAAACATTTGCAGAAATATCTTATTGCTAATTTTCTTGTGTTGCAATGGGAATATGGTAGTATTTAAATGATAGTCAAATGTTTTAAGAGCTGGTTGCTATGTAGACCATTCTATTCTCTTTGTATCTCCAGGATACAAAAAAAAAGAATAACGAATTCCCATTTGAGAGAAAGTATAAGTATTGGAAAATTAAATAAATAACAAGGAATATCTCGGAAATGGGTCGCTGACCAAATATATAACATAAATTGTGTGCTTTAACGAGATCTACAATTTTTGTGTAGAAAACTTTTGTCTATCTCTTACGGTTTACCAGTTATGCAAAAGCCATTCAGAAATAAGAGGATTTTTAGGGACATTCCCAGAAAATTCAAGATATACATTTGCCATAAAAATATTTTATATATATATGATATTTTAATCAAAATCGGTAGAGCCATTTTTGAGAAAATAAAACATTTCGAAAAATGTTCTATGTAAAAGTAGTCTGGAGTGAGGGGATTTTCTTGAAAATCTTCGCGTCGTATCTCTGAAGGATACTTAACCTAAATACTAAGTTTGATATTTATCCGACTTTTCGGTAAGTTTTGCTGTTCACAGACACATACACACGGACCTTTTTCTAAAAATGCTTTTTTTTGGATTCAGGTGGTCACAAAACATATATTTCCGGTGAAATCTCGGTATCGAATTTTTGGGTGGAATACAATACTTCCCCTACTTACTGTACGTAGCAAAGAGAGTAAAACTAGAGAAAGTATTATATTCCACCCAAAAACCTTTCAGTTTCCTTCAAGGTATGGATAGCATTAAATTTCAGGTGCATTCATTCTGGGCGGAAATAACGCAGCAATACATTATTATTATTAGTATTATTATTATTATTATTATTATTAAATGTTTAAAAACAATTCTAAAAATCCCGAGTTTCCCGGCTGGAAGATGGGAATTTTTCTTTAGCCAGAATTATTCCCCACTCTCCCTAGAGTCTGGAAGTATGATTGATACGTGTGTGAATTTAATGTAAAAAAATGTATACAAACACAAAGATACACAATAATAAATGAGTGAGCACTATTGCTGATGAGGAATTGTTCTAAAGCCAAAGCCGTCGCCAAAAAAAAAAAAAAAAAAATCTAAAAATCCTGTGTTACATTCTCATGAACATCTAATTAATAGTAATCAAAATAATATTTCCAGAAATAGTTTCATTATACATTTTAGGTAGGTACAAGGATATAAGAGGCTAAGCCATAGTCGAATGTTTAAACACCGAGTCGCTACTGCCTGACTTTGAATCTTCTCTTTCTCTAACTTCGCGAGAAACAACTGAATGGTGTCAGCAGTTTAAAAATGCGCAACAATTGTTGATGCACAAGTAAAATGTTATTTGAAAGAAATTGTGTGTTTTGAAAATGCCTACATCCTTCTATATCTATTATGGTTTACCAATTATGCAAAATTATACAAAACTAATTCAGCATGTAGAGGTATTCACAGATTATTCGTAGAAAATTCAAGATATACATTTTATTGGTCATGCAAATACATTACCTTCTAATCAAAGTAGTAAAGAGCCATTAAAATAATCACAATAATAATAATAATAATAATAATAATAATAAAGTTTCCCTTTAAAGGCAAGTTTGAGGTGACGGAACTTCGTGCCTCAACCTTGAAGCATAATGAACATATCTTAAACATATGGTATCTTGATCGAAATCGTTAGACCCATTTTTGATAAAAATGAAAAATAAAGAAATTTATACAAAGGGCAGTTTGGGGTGGGAATTTGATTTTTTTTTTGTTTTGTTTTTTTAATCTTCGTCTAGCATCCTTAGAAGATGCTAAACTTGAACACCAAGTTTGGTATTTAACCAACTTTTCGTTTTTGAGTTTATGCGATTCACACACACACACGTTTTTTTAAATGTCTCATTTTTGGATTCAGGGAGATTTCCAGTGAAATCTCGGTATCGAATTTTTGGGTGGAATATAATACTTCCTGTACCGAGCGGGATGGCTCAGGGGTAACGTCTGCGGCCCGCATTCGGGAGGTCGTGGGTTCGATTCCCGTAGCCGACCTTCTTGACCATAGAAAGGGGTTTCTCCGGGCGGATGCTGGAAAGGATCATTACATCTCCCGAATTTCCTGTCCCTCCATTTCACCTCCATTCTCATTTCACTTTACCTTTGATCTGCTTGGTCTCTTTTAGGGGCGGTCTCCGAGCCCCGGGCCTCCCAGGTGATGTGTAAGCCCTGCGAAGGTCTACCCAGGCAAGAGCCGTAGCCCAAGCCTCCTCCTAACAATCCAGGGTCAGCGCCATCCGAGCGGCTCTCCAACCGTGGGGGTCTCCCGTGAGGCTAATACCTTGTTTCCTAAAAGGGCCCCCCCGCTTTTGCGAGATTGGAAGTGGATACGCCACTTACGCGCGTCACCCTTTAAAGGATGACTACCGAAAACCTCGGTAGGGCCACAGCAATCTAGCATGCCGTCTACCAACTCTCACTTGTGGTTGGTGCCGGAGAACATCGAGACGTCTCACAACCCCGCCTGGGCGGAAAACAAGCCACAGTACCCAATCACCCATGGGTATCGGGAACTACTGCTCCGCCGAGTCCAACCCAATCCGAACAACGAGGGCCTCGAATGTTCGACCCAGCGTGCTTCTAGTAACGTCAGAAGTACCACGAGTGCTAGGGGTTCGCAGTGCTCACACCACGGCAGCTGAAGGGGTCGGAACCCCTCCCCTACGGGATGTGTAAGCCCACACGGGGAAGGGGAGCCGGCTGCACCAGCTGCCATCAGGGGACTTTAAATCGGTAAACGGTGGGACCCTGACCTCTGATCCGGCCGCCCTCTGTCTCCTCTCACTTCATCCCTCCCTCCCGGGGCTTACGCACAAAAGATCTGCCTAGAATGAGGTGCCAAGTCTGCCTTCGCTTCTAATACAGATCAATTTTTATATGAACACCGAAATATGTAACAGATGTGTGAATTTGTCATTAGCAGAGAAAGCCGTGTGAATGCAGCTCGGACTTGGCTTGTGAACGGTGAAGGACCGACTATTAAAGATACGATCGGCGCCATTGCAATGACTGAACATCGCCATCTACAGTTCACTGAGTCGTGTATGATCACGTTAGTTCAAAGGCTCGCTCGATTCACTGAATAAGTGGCGATGGAGTAGCTATCGGTGTATTTAACAAATGCTTTTAAGGGTTCTCTGCCGTTTCTAACACAGTATCATAAACGAAACCTTTCAAAATTATTTCAAGAGTAAATGTAGTGCACGGCGAGGTCCTTATGGTTTACTGGTTCTTTATGTTAAGGTACAATTTACAAACATAATCACAAATGTAGTGTTCTCGCGGAATTTTAAGAACTTCCGCGATCACTTAAAGCAAGGGCGGCCAAAACAGCCTTCAGCTCCGAGTCATACTGGAAACGCAACCCGCAAAACAGTCGTAGCGGCTGCATGTTTGCGTGTGACACGGACGGGAAGAGGTGTCTTACGAGTGGACGCATATGGCTGTTCGAAATGAATGTACTTATTCAAGAACTATATTATTTCTAGAGTTATACAGTAGCAGTGTTTAATTACAAAGAAACACTTGCAATTAATGCATACAACGTTATGTTTTACAAATGACATGTATCTGCTAACAGCTAATTATTTATTTAATACAGAAAGGGCTTCTTGGTGTAGAGTGCAATGCAAAGTACAAACATTTACTACATCCTTTGCCTTAAGAAAGGCTTTGAGCCTGCCAACTATGAAGATGGATTTATTATTACGTTGTTTGCACCATGCTTTGGGCGCCAATTTGATGAAGTAGTTATATTGTAGTTCAAATGTTGGAGAGCCGAACTTGAAGTAGTTTCAACCGCACGTATGGTAAAAAGTTTCCGGTAGCTTTCGGCCCCCCCCCCAAAATGTACTTTCCGGTGGCCTTTGCCCCAAATGTTTAAAAAATATTAACTTCGTAATTTTGACTGCTTCTTTAAATATTATATATTTATGTTTGGCTCGGCTGCGTCAGTATTTATATATCTTTATAGAGACATGAATGTCTTAGCAGGGAGTGGTGCGACTGAAAAATGTAGGCTTACACAGATTATAATTTTACTTCACTCCTTTTATTAATGCTTGATACGATTTAAATAACACTTCACGGAGCTGTGAGATATGTTTTTTATTAAATACTTTCATTTTTTTAACACGTAAACTATTTTCGTCTCACACAAAATACGTATTAAATTTCTCGAGGGCGCATCTCGCGTCCGGTTAGGAACACTGTTTACAAGCAACTGACTTCTGAATTTGTAAATTTTGCTCCATTTTAGTTTCTGATTGGCTTATCCTAGTCCAATAGAATACCTTCATTTAATTAAAGCTTTTTGTGGTTGTTGATTGGCTATTTTATAAACTGTCACTAAAATTACATAATTGTTTCCAAGAATCACAAGTAGCATTATGAAACTTTCAAATTCATTATTGCCTCAAGGTTACCTCATTGTTAGCACCTTTTAACCTATTATTCTCACAGCTCCTACATTATTAAATTACGTAATGCATTCACATAACATTATTACACATGTATACAATAATATAACATATACAATGACTGTAATATACACTTTTTATACATTGTTACATACAAACATTGCTTTAAGGCGGGCTGTTATTGAATTTATATATTATACAATTAGACTGAAATCATTTAAGTGTTAAAGTACTGCCTCAACTAACCCTTTCTTATCTCCAATCATCGAGCGAGCCTCATCCGTTGCAATTGACGCTATCTTGGACCACTCTAAATTGTGTTTATTTACGCACATACAAAAGCGTTGAATATGTCTTCTATTGTAGTAGTGTCTTGCAAAGGAAATAATTCTACACATACTCTCCGACATTTAATTCTTCATCAACTCCTCTTACAAATATTGCCAACTGAGCTGTGTTAATCAAATCTGCGCTTTCATCAAGAGCTAGAGAGAATATACAAATTTACAGATTTTCACATTCACTTGTTTACTTGTATCACTGGACAACTCAATTCTTCGGGAGGTACTTTGTCGTGAAAGGTGCAAGTTGTTTTTTAAATTAATCAGTTCCTGGGGGGCACACAATTTTTACCACGTCCATCATACATAATTTAATAAACTCCCCCATTTGAAAACATTTATGGAGTTTAACTATGTTCCACGCCACAACGTAACTAGCCAGTAGTTGTTTTTACTTTCTCTACTACGTATAATAAGTAGAGGAAGTATTGTATTCCACCCAAAAATTCGATACCGAGATATATGTTTTAAGGCCCCCTGAATCCAAAAAAAATCATTTTTGGAAACATGTCCGTGTGTATGTCTGTCAACAGCATAACTCAGAAACGAACCGTCGGATGAACACCAAACTTGGTATTTAGTTTCAGTATCTTCCAGAGAATGTCTCCAAAAGTATTCTTCATTGCAAACGACTTTTGCATAACTGGTAAATCATAAGAAATAGACAAAATTTACTACCCAAAAAATGTAGATCGCGTTAAAATATACAATTAATGTCATACATTTTTTTGGTTGAGTGAACCATTTTCGAGATATTGCTTGTTATTCCCTTAAATTTTCCAATACTTATATTTTTTGGGAATTCGTTATTCATTTTTTTATGTCCTGGAATGCAAAGAGAATGGAATGCGCCACATAGCAACCAGCTCTTAAAACATTTGACTATCGCTTAAAGCCTACCATATTCCCCTTGCATCTACAAGAAAATTAGCAATAAGATTAACATCTCGATTAGCATGAAGCATATGGAGAATAAGCGTTTGTAAAAATAGTTTGTACAAGAGTAGAGAAAGTCATGTGAGTGTAACACATCAGATTTTTTTCTGGCACACCAGTTGACCCTTCCCACTACTTCATCAGATAGACGTTTGAGAAAGTAAAAATCAATGCACGATATGGCCCAAATTGCAAGCATTTCTCACCCGGATAGTGTTGGGTCGTGTCTCGCAGCATGAGGAATGCGATGAAGGACCCCTGCAGACCACATTGTATTGCTTGTGACAGGTGTAATATTTCTTGTTGACACCTTGAGTGAGTCACGGAATGGAAATGATGCCGCATCAATCACAAAACGTCCCAGTCTAATCCAGGGTCAGGGACACAGGTCTTCATCAAGACGGCTCAGCAAATCCCTGCAAAGCCAATTAAAATCCCTCGGTTTGCTCTGCAACAGAACTACAACCGCACATGTTCTCACATATTATCTACTCTACCGCTTTCCTAGAGTAGGTAGAGGCAGTACTGTATTCCAGACAAACATTCGATATAGAGATTTCACCGCAAGCGCAAGTTTTGTGGCTCCCTGAAATAAAAAGGAGTATTACTTTCTCTACTACGTATAGTAAGTAGGGGAAGTATTGTATTCCACCCAAAAATTCGATACCGAGATTTCACCGGAAATATATGTTTTGAGACTCCCTGAATCCAAAAAAAGCATTTTTGGAAACATGTCCGTGTGTGTGTGTGTGTGTGTCTGTGAACAGCATAACTCAGAAACGAACAGTCGGATAAACACCAAACTTGGTATTTGGGAACAGTATCTTCCAGAGATGCGACACGAAGGTTTTCAAGAAAATTCCCCCACCACAGATTACCCTTTACATGGAACATTTTTCGAAAATTTTAATTTTCTCAAAAATGGCTCTAACGATTTGATTAGAATATCATATGTTTAAGATGTTTTCATGACAAATGAAATGTATATCTCGAATTTTCTGGGAATGTCTCCAAAAGTATTCTTCATTGTGAACGACTTTTGCATAACTGGTAAACCATAAGAGATAGACAAAATTTTACTACACAAAAATGTAGATCGCGTTAAAATACACAGTTTATGTCATATACATTTTTTGTTGTTGGGTGAACCATTTTCGAGATATTGCTTGTTATTCTCTTAAATTTTCCTATACTTATACTTCTTCTCAAATTCGTTATTCATTTTTTTTTGTCCTGGTAATGCAAAGAGAATGGAATACTCCACGTAGCAACCAGCTCTTAAAATATTTGACTATCGCTTAAAACCTACAAGAAAATTATCAATAAGATTAACATCTCGATATCTCGATTAACATGAAGTATATGGAGAATAAGCGTTTGTAAAAATAGTTTGTACAAGAGTAGAGAAAGTCATGTGAGTGTAACACATCAGACATTTTGTTTTCAAACGTAACGCGCCTGTAGTCATGTGTCCGTGTACAACGTAATTCCAATACAAAACTCAGATGAATATCAAACTTTATCTTTCACCAAACTCCAACATCAAAGTACTCGTTCTGTGGTAAACATTCAATTTTTCTCCCTCCTTCTCTCCCCTTCTGTCTTCGTCACAAATTGCTTTAACGATTTTGACTGACGTATCGCATGTTTGAGGTACCCTGTGAGTGAATGTTCAACTTTTTTGTAATTTTGAAGTTATTTAGTGTAAAATTTAAAGAAACATGCGTACAAATATTAAAATTTAGTTTAAATTATAATTACTTTACAAGAATATATATACACATTAGGGATGGGACTTCGAAACCGTCGATACTCGCTGGTATCCAAGTTTGTCTAATACTTTGAGATAAACTTTCGATATTTTTACATTTTTAAGATTTGCATTATTGAGAGTTGTTGCGTTTAACGTTGTGCTAGATAAGAAATAAAACGACTCGAGACACGTTATTGTCTCGCACGTGTCCTCAAAGAGTTGCTGGGCTATAATAGTTCTTGATAGACCTTGACTGTGTTTCCTGTGGATGAATCAAAGCAACATTCCATAGACTCCTGTGTCTAGATGAAAACAATGGGGAAGGAGTAGATGTACTCACGTAACATGCAGCGTTAACTGAGTTGTGATTGACGCTGATTTAGCTGACGCACTAAATCACATTTCTGCAATAGCATGGCTTGGTGACATACTCTCAGCTATATCATCTACCTATTCCGATGACCAAAATCTATGAATCCAGCAGAAACAAACCATAGTTTGTGTTTAAGCAAGTCAAATTCGGGTCAGAGCGTAGTTTACCGATATACCGTACGACTAATTTCCATAATACGGATAGAAAATCCTTCAAAAGGAGATTTTCAACACAAAATATAATTACATAAAAAGTGAAGCAAAGAAATGATTATTATTAGCCTTGCCTAACAACAGGGGATATTGAAGGTGTTTTGTTGCTGCTACTTATGGAAAGTCAGTTTGAAGATGTATTCTATTTCAACTGTTGGGGACCCGAACTTGAAGTAGTTGCAACCGCACGTATGGTACCCGGTAGCCTTCGTCCCAAATTTAAAAACTTTGTAATTTGACTGTTTCTTTAAATGTTATATATTTATGTCTGCCTCGGCTGCGTCAGTATTATTGTTAGAGACATGTTTCTCTTTGCAAGATTGTGGTGCGACTGAAGAATGTAGGCTTACACAGATTATAATTTTACTTCACATCTCTTATTAATGCTTGACACGTTTTAAATAACACTTCACTGATATAAAGAGAGCTGTGAGATTTTTACTTCCTCTACTACGTAGAGTAAGTAGGGGAAGTATTGTATTCCACCCAAAAATTCTATACCAGATTTCACCGGAAATATATGTTTTGAGAGCCCCTGAATGCAAAAAAAGCATTTTTGGAAACATGTCCGTATGTGTGTGTGTGTGTGTGTATGTGTGTGTATGTGTGAACAGCATAACTCAGAAACGAACAGTCGGATAAACACCAAACTTGGTATTTAGGTTCAGTATCTTCCAGGGATGCGACACGAAGGCTTTCAAGAAAATCCCCCCACCCCAGACTACCCTTTACATGGAATATTTTTCGAAAATTTTAATTTTCTCAAAAATGGCTCAAACGATTTTGAAAAAATATCATATGTTTAAGATATTTTCATGACAAATAAAATGTATATCTTGAATTTTCTGGGAATGTCTCCAAAAGTATTCTTCATTGTGAACGACTTTTGCATAACTGGTAAACCATAAGAGATAGACAAAATTTTACTACAGAAAAAAATGTATATCGCGTTAAAATACACAATTTATGTCATATACATTGTTTTTGTTGAGTGAACCATTTTAGAGATATTGCTTATTATTCCCTTAAATTTTTCAATGCTTATTTTCTCAAATGAGAATTCGTTATTCATTTTTTTGTCTTGGATATGCACAGAGTATTAATCTGTGGCAAAGAGAATGGTGCTGCACCTAGCAACCAGCTATTAAGATATATGTCTATGCTTAAAGGCTACTGTATTGCCCTTACAAATACAAAACAAGAAGTTAGTAGGCCTTAAGCCATAGTTAAATATTTTTAGAACTGGTCGCTATGTGTTAAATGTAATTCTCTTTGCATGTCAAAAGATCGTTTCTGCAAATGTTTATCTCGATTAGTATGAAATAGATGGAGAATAAGAGTTTGTAAAAATAGTTTGTACAAGAGTAGAGAAAGTCATGTGAATGTAACACATACGCTTTTTTTATTACTTAAATGCACTTTTTAACACGAAAACTATTTTCGTCTCATACGAATACGTATTAAATTTCTCGAGGACGCATCTCACGTCAGGAACACTGTCTGCAACCAACATGTCCAGTTATGAGCACTGTCTATAAGCAAATAACATGATTTCTATCGCCTAAATTTGTAAATTTCTGTATTTCAAGTCTCTGATTGGCTACTCCTAGTCCAATAGAATAGCTTTATTTAACTAAAGCTTTTTCTGGTTGCTGATTGGCTATTTTATAAACCGCCATAAAAATTACATTATTGTTGCTCCAAGAATGACTAGTAGCATTATTATACTTTCTTACTCATTGTTACCTCATTGTTAGCAACTTTTAACCTATTATTCTCACAGCTCCTACATTATTAAATTACGTAATACATTCACATAACATTATCACATGTATACAATAATATAAGCATATACAATGACTGTAATATACACTTTTTATATATTGTTATATATACACATTGCTTTAAGGCGGGGTGTTATTATATTTTTTTATTATATAATTTGACTAAAATCATTTAAGTGTTAAAAATACTGCCTCAATATATATAACCTGTGGCATTATGAAGATAAAAAAAATTGCTGCCAATTGGAGAGTGCCAAACAAACAGTTTCGGAATTAGCATGCAATAAAACTATTTATACACAGAAAACTACCAATAAGAATATAATTCAGTGAAAAAGCTCTCGGATTTACAGTTTTTTTTATAAAGTGAGTATTCCGTATCGAGTGTTGGTGCTCAAAAAATAGGTATATACGTTTGTTCTGGCCCGTCTCCCTTATGTTATAGAACAATTTACACTTTAGCACACATTCATGCTTATTCTATACATACAAACTCTGATTTGTATATAAGTATAGTGTAAAACAACACATTCTTTTAATGATATGCTTAAAAGTTACATAATAGTCCACCAGGTTCTATTCGGCAGCTTCTAGTATTTAGGAGAAGGATCCGAACAGCACTGGTTTTTAAACTTGACGAGTTTTATGAAATGAATGTATAATGCAAGAGTTTGACTTGATTATGACAATATCATACATTACATTCATGCCAAGATATAAATAAATTAATTATGAATTACGTCTTTTATGATGAAATATAATTTTTCTTTGCCTATACCGGAAGTATTGCCTTTCAACCAAAAATTCGAAATCGAGGTTTCACTGGAAATTAGAGGTCTGCACAGGCTCAGACCCAGATCGACCTGGCCCACGGGCTTGAAAATGAAGATCAAACAACTTTTTAAAATGTTTATCACATTTAACATATTAACTTCATTTGTGGTGTAAATATCTTAAGCATAAGGCGTTTTAATCAAAATCATTAGCGCCATATTGAGAAACAATTACGAAACATTTTCCACGTAAGGGGAAAATTAAGAAGAAAAGAATTAATTTATCAAATTTTTTTGGTCCGTGATGTTGAGACGTCCGGAGTAACATAATTATCGCCCCCCATACACTCTCGCAGCAGAAATAAATAAATGCTCGCTTCTACCAATTGCGAATAACGCTTCCCTCCGTCCGCCAACACCCAGGACATCCTGGACAGAGTGCAGCAATAGGGGGCGGCATGTGGACTCCAGGACCTCACCCGCCATTATTTCTATAAACTGGCTCCTCAATTGGTCCCAAGGACTTGAGTGCATCCTTTATCAGGCCTCCCAACGGGAAAACATCCCCATGCCGGTACCGGAAATCAAACCTGAGTCCCTTCGCATCGCAGGCCAAAACGCTTCTAGACTACACGTCGCCAATCTTTATCTTCTTCCCATTGGTTATTTTCCTTTCTACTATTTTGTTGTGATTTCTCATTGGTTACTTCAAACATTTTGTATTTTTAACTGCCTTTTAAAAGACGTTGTGTATCCCCAACGGCTCACCAAAGCCCCTAACTGTACACAATAGACAACGCGTCACCCACGTCACCGCGTTTGAAATATAACAGACAGGAACGGTCTCTAAACTTCATTTTTTGCGGAAAATCTTGCAAGTAACACTGCATGATTACGGGCTCATTTATTAATCAATATAGGTATACAAGATTTATAACATAGTGGTAGTTTTCTACGGACCTTCTAATGGTGCTAATTTCAATCCCATAATGTCAAAACTGTGGAATTTGGTCAATTTTGATTTCAATTAACATCTGATAATGTTTTAATAAGTGATATTTAACTATTTATTTTCTGACCATCACAATTGTTGCCTCAATTTGCAGGTGCGCAACTCAACCTCTTCCAGTCAGTTGCTAATGCGTCGAACTCAGGACTCATCTCTTCTCATGTACACAATGCTACTTTCCCGCTCACTGCAAAAACCAGCTGAGGAAAAAAAAGAACATAATTGAATCGAATATAACAGCTAGAGATCAGTCTTTCTGTTATACGCAACTTTTCTAAAATTCACACCAGACCTAGGAGAATAAATTCTTGAGGTGTTTACCGGCGTCCCGGTAGGAGTTACGGATAGTTCGATAAACTCTGAGCAGCATATCCCTTTCCTCTCTAACCAAACGCATGTCAGCCAGCGCTGAAACCACGCCCTGCCCACAGTGGGGTAAGTAGCGTCCGCCACAGTAGTTTCCTGCAAGTCCTTATTTGCGTTTACATATAAAATACCATTAGTTTGCACCAGTTTCAGCCAAATATGAAATACGTTTATAATGTTCTTTAAACTATTTTCAACCCCAATGTTCAGCGGGTCAGGAGGTTTTCATTCGTATAGAGGGACGAGATGCGAATAATTAATACGCAGTAATCTACTTAAGATATGGAATTCAAAGCCCCCTGCAGGCGTGTCTCAGTTGTGATGTGCAGTTGTTATCTCCAGAACGTAATGGACAGTATTGACTGCAGGAGTGGGGTCGGATTGATCTGTGGTAACTCAATTTTAGCTGTGTATATATAACATCAAACCTGCAGCTAATGAAAAGGGTTTGGGGCTGCGAAGCCACACTAATCAGAGCAACCACCCGCGCTAGGAACTAGGGCAAAGGCATATTTGCTACTCTAAATGGCACTCCAGTGTGTGTGTGTGTCTGTGAACAGCGTATCTCAAAACGAAATGATGGATAAACACCAAACTTGGTAATTAAGCTGAGCATCTTCCAAGAGTGAGACTCGAACATTTTCAAGAACATTTTCAGACCACAAACTACCCTTTACATAGAACACATTTCGTTTTTCTTTTCTTTTCTCCTAAACGAAGAGTCCGTTAAAGGTTTTGGTTAAAATTCTATATGTATAAAACTTGCACCGCGAATAAAACGTAGGAAATATCTTGAATTTTCTGTGAACAGCCTATGAAGTTCTCCTGCCTCTGAATAATTTTTTTGTAATTTTACATAACTGGTAAACCATGAGAGGTAGACAAACCTTACTACATAAAAAAATCTGATGTGTTACATTCACATGACTTTCTCTACTCTTGTACAATCTATTTTTACAAACGCCTATTTTCCATATGTTTCATGTTAATCGAGATATCGAGATGTCAACCTTATTGGTAATTTTCTTGTAGATGCATTGGGAATATGGTAGCTTTTAAGCGATAGTCAAATATTTTAACGCTGGTTGCTATGTGGCGCATTCCATTCTCTTTGCATGTCCAGGACATTAAAAAAATGAATAACGAATTTGAGAAAAAGTATAAGTATTGAAAAATTTAAGGAAATAACAAGCAATATCTCGAAAACGGTTCACTCAACAAAAGAAATGTATATGACATAAGTTGTGTATTTTAACGCGATCTACATTTTTTGTGTAGTAAAATTTTGTCTATCTCTTATAGTTTACCAGTTATGCAAAAGTCGTTCACAATGAAGAATACTTTTGGAGACATTCCCAGAAAATTCGAGATATACATTTCATTTCTCATGAAATTATCTTAAACATATGATATTTTCATTATAATCGTTAGAGCCATTTTTGAGAAAAATAAAATTTTCGAAAAATGTTCCATTTAAAGGGTAGTCTGGGGTGGGGGGATTTTCTTGAAAACCTTCCTGTCGCATCTCTGGAAGATATTGAACCTAAATACCACGTTTGGTGTTTATCCGACTGTTCGTTTTGGAGTTATGCTGTTCACAGACACACAGACACACACACACACCCACCCACCCACACACACACACACACACACACACACACACAGACACACACGGACATGTTTCCAAAAATGCTTTTTTTGGATTCAGGGGGTCTCAAAACATGTATTTCCGGTGAAATCTCGGTATCGAATTTTTGGGTGGAATGCAATACTTCCCCTACTTACTATACGTACTAGAGAAAGTAAACATCTGATGTGTTACATTCACATGACTTTCTCTACTCTTGTACAAACAATTTTTACAAACGCTTATTCTGCATCTACTTCATGTTAATCGAGATAAAAATTTGCAGACTCTATTTTATTGCTAATTTTCTTGTAGATGTAAGGGAAATATATACTTACAAGGGCGATATAGAAATACAGTAGGCTTTAAGCATAGACATGTCTCTTAATAGCTGGTTGCTAGGTGCAGCACCATTCTCTTTGCCACAGATTAATACTCTCTGCATATCCAAAACAAAAATGAATAACGAATTCCCATTTGAGAAAATAAGTATTGAAAAATTTAAGGGAATAACAAGCAATATCTCGAAAATGGTTCACCCCCCCCCCAAAATGTATATGACATAAATTGTGTATTTTAACGCGACCTACATTTTCTGTGTAGTAAAATTTTGTCTATCTCTTATGGTTTACCAGTTATGCAAAAGTCGTTCACAATGAAATGCTTTTTTTTTATTCAGGGTGTCTCAAAACATATATTTCCGGTGAAATCTCGGTATCGCTTTTTGGGTGGAATACAATACTTCCCCTACTTACTATACGTAGTAGAGAAAGTAAAAAAAATATCTCTGAAATACACAATTATTGTCAAACAACCCTTCTGCAGCATTTCGAAAAATTCGTTGGTACACTCCAGTTTTTTTTTCAAGTGTCATGTGCCATCTATAAAGCATTTTATGTGATCCCCCCCTGCATGGATTTATTTAGAACAAAACCTGACACGATATGAAAACAGTTGTGATTTGTTTTCCGAGTTGTCCACTCAGCAAAGTCCACAATAGTTAATTTGAGATTATTTATAGTAAAAAACCGGATGTGTTACATTCACACGGCTTTCTCTACCCTCTATCGGTTATTAGTGGCTTTACAAATTATTCTTACGAAACCTTATTTTTCTACCTACTTCATTTTAATCCAGATAAACCTTTACAGAAATAGCTACATTACACATTTCGTTATAGATACAAAGAGAACAGCGATAATCAAATGTTTAACAACTGGACGCTATATGCTGGCCTTAACATTCCATACTGTTTCCATGACATCGCGAGAAACAACTGAAAATCGACGGGACTTAAAATAATGTAAAAGTATTGAACAAATCGAAGCATTAATAACGGATATCTGGGAAACGGCTTATGTTACAAAGAAGTTATTTGAAGTAAATTGCGTGTTTTAAGAGATCTGTATAAAATTATACAAAATTCCTTTCGAATGAAAAGGACTTCACAGGCTATTCCCAGAAAATTCAAGATATACATTTTATTCGGCATTTAAATATTTTTAATATATGGGATTTTAATCAAAATCATTAGCTTTTTTTTTTTTTTTTTACTTTCTCTACTACGTATAGTAAGTAGGAGAAGTATTGTATTCCACCCAAAGATTCGATACCGAGATTTCATCGGAAATACATGTTTTGAGACCCCCTGAATCCAAAAAAAAAGCATTTTGGAAACATGTCCGGGTGTGTGTGTGTATGTGTGTCTGTGAACAGTATAACTCAGAAACGAACAGTTGGATAAACACCAAACTTGGTATTTAGGTTCAGTATCTTCCAGAGATGCGACACGAAGGTTTTCGAAAATCCCCCCACCCCAGATTACCCTTTACATGGAACATTTTGCGAAAATTTTAATTTTCTCAAAAATGGCTCTAACGATTTTGATTAAAATATCATATGTTTAAGATATTTTCATGACAAATTAAATGTATATCTTGAATTTTCTGGGAATGTCTCCAAAAGTGTTCTTCATTGTGAACGACTTTTGCATAACTGGTAAACCATAAGAGATAGACAAAATTTTACTACACAAAAAATGTAGATCGCGTTAAAATACACAATTTTTTTGTTGAGTGAACCATTTTCGAGATATTGCTTGTTATACCCTTAAATTTTTCAATACTTATTTTCTCAAATGGGAATTCGTTATTCATTTTTGTCTTGGATATGCAAAGAGTATTAATCTGTGGCAAAGAGAATGGTGCTGCACCTAGCAACCAGCTATTAAGAGATATGTCTATGCTTAAATGCTACTGTATTTCTATATTGCCCTTGCAAATACTAAACAAGGGGAACATAGTACGTCTTAAGCGGTAGTCAAATATTTTTAGAACTGGTCGCTATGTGTAAAATGTAATTCTCTTTGCATGTCAAAAGATCGTTTCTGCAAATGTTTATCTCGATTAATATGAAGTAGATGGAGACTAAGAGTACAAGAGTAGAGAAAGTCATGTGAGTGTAACACATCAGATTGTTTTTAGCAAATCTTCGTGTCGCCTCTATGGAAAGTATTACTGTACCTAAATACCAAGTTTGGTATTTGTGCGACTTTTCGTTTTTGAGTTATGGTGTTCACACGCGGGCGCGCGCACACACACATACACGGACCTTTTTCTAAACAACGCTTTTTCTAGATTCAGGCCTCAAAACATGTATTTCGATAAAATCTCGATATCGAATTTTTAAGCAGAATATAATACCTTCTCTACCTCTTGTGTACGTGGTAGAGAAAGTAAAAAGTTATGATGCACTACATTCACATGAGTTTCTCTACCCACTCTACTGCAAGCTGTTCTTGCCAAAGTGTATTCTTCTGCCTGCTTTTTGGTAATAAAGATAAGGATTCATTACACATTTACACATAAGGGTAGAGTAAGCTAAAGCGATAGTCAGATTTTTAAAAAGGGATCAGCTACTTGCTACTGGAAAAGAGTAGAAGTATTTCAAAACTCAAACCAAAAATAAAGAATATCTGTAAAATGGTTAATGAAAAAAAATGGCATACCTAAATTGTGTTTTTAACGAGATTCCATTTTTTGTGAAGTAAGATTTGGTCTATCCTCTTACGATTTACCGTTAAACAAAATTCAATCACAATGAAGAGCACTTCTAAGCCTATTTCCAGAAAAGTCAAGATATACATTTTATTAGTCGTGCATATATTTTAAACATACGAGTTTTTAATAAAAACCGTTACAGCTATTTTTGAGAAAATTACGAATTTCAAACATTTTTCTATGTAAAGGGTAGTTTGGGGTGGAAGAATTTTCTTGAAAATCTTTGTGTCGTATCTTGGGAGACAGTGAACTTAAATACCACGTTTGGTACTTAATCGCTTTTCTTTTTGAGTTATGTTTTCCTTAGACACACATAGGGACTTCTAAACGTGTACTTCTGGTGAAATCTCGGTAGACTGCATTACTTTCTCTGTTTACCAGTGATAAGCAGTACAGAAAGTGAAAATGTAACACAACGTGAAGAGAAAAATAGCTTTTTATACGAGTACTGTAACTTATAAGGGGTTATGTGAAGTTGTAATCGGTAGAGAAAGTCATGTGAAACACTTCAGGTTTTTACTTTCCCTACTACATACAGTAAGAAGGCGAAGTTGAGGCAGTATTTGAATACCTGAATAATTTCCATTGTATTTTTTATAATAAGTAAAATCAATAACAGCCCGCCTTGAAACAATATGTATGTAATAATTATTTAAAATGTAAGTAACAGTCATTGCAAATGCTCATTTTTATTATAAACATATTTAATAATGTTATGTGAATACATTACATACTTTAATAATGCAAGAACTGTGAGAATAATAAGTTTTAAGTTGCTAACAATGAGGTAATAATTAGATAACCTAGTAGCAATAATGCGTTAGAGAGATTGAATGTTACTAGTCATGATTAGAGCAACGATAATGTAATTTCAGTAACAGTTTAAAATTAGCCAATCAACAGCAAAGGAAAGCTTTAAGTAATGCAGATATTCTATTGGACTAGAATTAGCCAATCAGAGACTTGAAATACCGAAGCTTACGGGTTTAACGGTTGAAATTATGTTCAATTGCTGGCAAATCTTGGTAGTGATCAGATGGAAGATGTGTTCTCTACAGAAATATTACGTGTGAATCGTAAAATATGTCTACGCGTTAGCTAAGTGAAAGTATTAAAGAGCTCTTAAAAAGTATAGTGCTTTATTAAAAATGTGCAAGGATTAATAAAAGAAGTGAATTTAAAAACTTTAATTCTGTGTATGTCTACAATTATTATCGTACCACACCTTGCCTAAGAGATACATGACTAAAAACATTACTGACGCAGCCGAGTCAAATTCAAACATAAATAATATACAGAAGTAGTCTTAATAACAAAGTTAAATCTTATAGTGTAAAACTTGGAGTGTAACAACAAAAACACATATTTAAATCAGCTTCTCATACGTAGCAGCATATTGCGTAACAGTAACTATTACGTAATCAACAACTTCAAACCGACGGCCAAAGCGTGTTGCAAACTTCTTAAACAAAGCAACTTCAAGAACAATACTTCAAGTTAGCTTCCCAAGCGAGAAGTTAATAATTTACGTAAAAATATATTACGTAACAAAACATCTACTTCAAGTTGGCACCCATACGTGGGGCAGCAACTATTATACACCTACTTCAAGTTGGCTTCCCAAGCGTGTGGCTAACAACAACAGTAAAACTTTAACAACAATAAACTCCAACAGATGAACAACAATACTTCTTCAAAGTATCGTGTTCCACCCAAAAATTCCATGTTGAGATTTCATCGGAAATGTTTTGAGGCTCCCCTCTAAAATGACACTTTTAGAAAAAGGTACGTGCCTATGAACAGCATAACTCAAGAATGAAGTGTTGGATAAATACCAAAGGTGGTGTTGAAGTTCGGTACCTTCCACCAAACGACACGATTTAAAAAAAAATTCCTCCACCCCAACTACCTTTTATATGGAACATTTTTCGAATTGTTTGACTTTATAATAAATGGCTCTAACGACTTTCAGTAAAATACCATGTATTACATATATTTATACCACAAATACGATGTACATCTTGAATTTTCTGAAAATAGCTTGTCAAGTCCTCTTCATTCGGAAGGAAATTGGTAAATTGTATAATTGGTAAACTTGAAGCGTCAGAGAAAACGTACTACACAAAAAATATAGATCTCTTTAAATCACAATTTATTTCAAATAGCCTTTTTGTGTTATCAGGCATTTCCGATATATCGGTTATTAATGGTTCGAATTGTTCAACACTTAGCCATTCTTTTAAAGTCCTACCGATTTTCAGCTTAAGGCGACGGCAAGGAGAGAAATGTGATTATAGCATGAGGATAGAGGAAGAAGAGGAAAGGAAAGAAGACGACGGTGATGTTGGGGTGCAGGTTTAATGTGGTTTGGGAGGGATAGTGAATGGAGTTGTGGTGATATTAGATGCATGGAGATGTGAATTTGTTATTGTTATTAATAAGAGGGGAATTTTGAGTTTATGTAAGTTGGAGGTGGAGTTGGTGTTAGAATAAAACGGAGGATGTAAGAGAAGTGAAATCTTGTGGGGTAAAGTGAGTAGATATTTAATGATAGAAGAAAGAAGATTTAGTGTTGGTTAAAAGAGGTAAAGGTTTAATATATAATGACAAAATTTAAAAATTGGTATATAAAAAAAATTCTGATGTGTTACACTCACATGACTTTCTCTACTCTTGTACAAACTATTTTTACAAACGCTTATTCTCCACCTACTTCATGTTAATCGAGATGTTAATCTTATTGCTAATTTTCTTGTAGATGCAAAGGGAATATGATAGGCTTTAAGTGATAGTCAAATGTTTTAAGAGCTGGTTGCTATGTGGAGCATTCCATTCTCTTTGCATGTCCAAGACATAAAAAATGAATAATGAATTCCCATTTGAGAAAAAGTATTGGAAAATTTAAGGCAATAACAAGCAATATCTCGAAAATGATTCACTCAACAAAAAAATGTCTATCTCTTATGGTTTACCAGTTATGCAAAAGTCGTTCACAATGAAGAATACTTTTGGAGACATTTCTAGAAAATTCAAGATATACATTTCATTTGTCATGAAAATATCTTAAACATATGATATTTTAATCAAAATCGTTAGAGCCGTTTTTGAGAAAATTAAAATTTTCGAAAAATGTACCATGTAAAGGGTAATCTGGGGTAGGGGTTTTTCTTGAAAACCTTCGTGTCGCATCTCTGGAAGATACTGAACCTAAATACCAAGTTTGGTGCTTATCCGACTGTTTGTTTCTGAGTTATGCTGTTCACAGAGACACACAGACACACACACGGACACGTTTCCAGAAATGCTTTTTTTTGGATTCAGGGGGCCCCAAAACATGTATTTCCGGTGAAATCTCGGTATCGAATTTCTAGGTGGAATAGAATACTTCCCCTGCTTACTATACGTAGTAGAGAAAGTAAAAATTAATTAAGGAAAATTTTAAATAAAATATAAATTAACTTATTAAAATGATTAACAGTTTAGTAGAAGGTTTTGTGCTGGCTACCAGTACATTTTCGCTGGTTTCCAGTGAATATAGTTAAATAGGAGTAGATAGTAGGTGGTTACCAGTTGCTAAGTTTGCTGGTTTCCAGCAAGTGTAGATGAATATAGAATTTAGATTTCTAATTAATTTTTTTTACGCCTTTAGTCTAATCAAATAATTTCTATTTTTCTTCCTTTCTTTTATTTTTATTTATTATTGTGTAGACATTGTGTAGCTTATAGTTATTTTATCTGAAAAAATTTGATGTAATCTAAAATGTAAATGTGCTTGTGAGAATAAATGAAAGTTTGAATGTATGCCCCGGTGTAGTAACCAAGTTGCCGGGATAGTGTATTCAGATTTTATTTATTTATTTATTTATTTATCTATTTATTTATTTGTTTCTCGGGATGTCTTAGAAAGATCATGGACGTTTAAGGCCAGCCTATAGCGTCCAGTTTTTAAGCATTTGACTAGCACTGTTCCCTTTGTATCTATAACGAAATGTGTAATGTAGCTATTTCTGGAATGGTTTATCTCGATTAAAATGAAGTAGATAGGAAAACTTTTGTAAAAATAATTTGTATACTCACTAATAAGCGGTAGAAGGTAGAGAAAGTCATGTGAATGTAACACATCACAATTTTTGTTCAGTGTCCAATGCCCGTTGAGTCTCTTGGCACATGAAATGAGAACGAAGCATTTGCTATTTATGAAGACTGAGGGAAATCTGGAAAAAAAAGCCTGTCAGGGAGGACGCTCCTGGTGTGATTCCAACCGCGGATTCCCATTCAAGAGCCATGCCTTAACAATGTCGGCCACCCGTGTCGATTTAAGTGGTAATGGGAGAAAATCGTGTGAGAGTAACACTCAATTCTCGCCCTCCTAAAAAAAGTTTTGGATTAAATGCAATATTTCATCCTGCATAAAGGTTAGAAAAACAAACCCGCTTTTTGTCCACCACGTTAAGACAATTATACTATTCATTGGTACAATCTCATTGATTCTCCATTTTCACACCCACATCCCCTGACCATGCAACGTCCCATACACGTATACCTCGCTCATATAATTCTTGTGTGATCGCGTGACCTGACATGCGCAGTGGTCACCACGCACCTCTCTCGCACGATAATGAGTGGCTGGGGAGCCCTTTGACCCTCGGGCGTTTTGCGAGTTTTATTTGCCTCTGCAAGACAAACAAAAATAACGCACCTATGTTAGTTACGAACACCATCTGCTAGCATTTCCATCGTCCTCATTTGTTCACAAAGCGTGTAGATGATTTCGCCCTAAAGGTGCAAATTTCTATTTTCTAGTGTTGTATTTCCAGTGAAATCTCTATATTAAATTTTTGAGCGGCTAATTTCAAGTCTGTTGAATAAAAAATAATAATAAATAAATAAATATAAAGATTTTTACAAAATGTTTCGAGCGCGCGTGTCTGTATATATATTGTTATACCATGATGTGTACAGCCATAAAAACCGAAGGCTGGGAAATAACAAATGCAGATCTAGAAGGACACTATAAACAGCAGACAATCAATCAGAATGCAGACGCAACACAAACGCTGTATAAAATATAGCGGGCCATTTCAAACCTGCCAGCGTTCTAGCGGGCCGTACGACGCACGTTTACGGGGGAGATGCGAGCGTGCTCTCGCATAATATGAAAACTCAGGTGCGGTGAATGGCGGAGATTCAGTCTACGGTCCCATACGAATAATGAGCCAGTAGGAGGTAATAACAAAACGTGACGTTGATTTTACTCTTTATCAGAGCATATGTTGAAATTAATGTCCATCTTTCTGGATGCAAAGATCACACCCCCTTAGCAATTACTACGAGGGCAGTCCAGAAAGTCCCATACGTTTTGGCCTATCGTGGCGATGAGTAGGGCTAGAGCCGCCATCTTGGTGTCAGAACGTTCCTACATTCAGTACGCATCCAGCTGTGGTAGCACGAGGACTGTGCCTTCCTTACTGTGTTCTCTGTGAGTTGTTAAAGTGTGCGCTGCAATAGAAAATCCCGCCCTTGTGAAGTGCGGTTGACTAAAAAGAACAAACCAACTGAAATTTATCGTCAACTTTGTGATGTTTACGGGCAGGGAATAATGAGTAAAGGCCAAGTCAGGCAATGGTGCATTGATTTTAAAATGGCCATACCAATTTTCACGACGAGGATCGCAGTGGTAGGCCTAGCCATATGACTGATGAACTGTCAATGCAAATCAATGACAAAATTCGTGAAAATCGTCGTTTCACAATTACAGAACTTTCGGAAAATTTTTCCCCAAATTTCACGGAGTTTGGTGCATCAAATTGATGCTTTGATACTGACGCTGAACTGCATGCCGGTGTAAACCAGTGGTTGAAGTCGCAGGCGGCACATTTCTACAGAAGAGTATTGAAAAACTTGTGCCACGGTATGATAAATGCCTCAATTTGAATGGCGATTATGTAGAAAAATAGCTTAAGAGTGTACCTTTCAAATGTAGATAATAAACGGTGATATTTGCATTTTGTTAATTGTTTATTTCAAAGCGTTTGGGAGTTTTTGGATTACCCTCGTATTATAATCTAGAGATTAGCACTCGCCTGATTTCACTTTCAAATTCTTCAAGTGAATTGTTTACATGTACTTTGTTTTAAATCCCCCCCACAAATCAAAACCACTATTTGTTTCTCGACACTGTACCCCACCATTATAAACAAGGGATTTACGAGGGTAAGTCAATAAATATACGCACACTATTTTTAATTTTTTGTACGTTGGCTGTATCGGTTTGTGCGCGCGCACATCAATATTTTGCTCCTTTGACTCCGTTTGTGAAATGTTTGACCGTTATCACTTCACCGAGTGTTGCATTGTTGCATAACAAGCATGGCTGCACCCCTCACCGTTTGCACCAAGGAAGAACAGCGTGCGGTTATCCGTTTTTCGTCGTCTGAAGGTGTACCAGGAGACAAAACCCGTCGAAGACTTTCCCCACAATATGGGGGCAGTGTTTATCCCGGCGAAATGTGTACGATTGGATTGAAAAGTTCAAAAATGGTCGGACAACTGTGAAGAACGGGGAAAGAGCACGACGCCCATCCATATCCACTAGTGACGCAAGTCCGTATACTGATTCAGAGACCCGAAGATTGACTGTCGATGAAGTGGCAAGCCATATCTTTTTTGATCCACTTAAAAATGCCTTAAGGTGCCGTCGCTTCACCACAGACCATGTCGCGGTAATCTGTCGTGTTATCTTATTTGCTGGCGCTTGTTATTGTTTTACTATTTTGAATTTTGGGCTCTTTGTCCTCCGGCTAGCTATTATTACTCAGTCGAGCAAATATCTCTTGAACAGGGTGTGTAAATGGAAAGGAGTTGTTACTAAAATATAACACGGATAAAAGAATTTGTTTTTACACTTTTATTGCCGTCACACTTAATTAATAGTTCACATCTGTAATCTTTATACACGCCTGACTGAAACTGTTATATTTCCGAATGTAATTACTGTCGTAATAGTTGTCGCGTACCTACTTCACATTTTGTAACTAACTTTACGACGCGAGAGATTCTGTAGAATTGCGTCATGTGTAACTCGCGAGGGATTCTGTAGAACTGCGTGATGTGTACCTCGTGAATGACTCCTTAGAACTGCGCGATACTTGCTTTTGGCTCAAGAAATTATACTTCCTCACCCCGATATGCCTAAACATTATAATAGAGCTGCTATTGGTTACCAAATCGCGCCAACATTAGCGTCTGTTTTGTCAGCCAGTCATAATTAATAATACATATGCTCTAGGGAAGATATTCCCTCCATTTCTAAAGAAAGGCACGCTACCCTGACGTCATTTGTTTGTCTCTTCTAAGTGATAAACAACTCACCCCATCGCTTCATTGTTACTCTATTGTCAGTTTCAGTGAGGCCGTGTAAACTTATTTCCTAACAATGCTTATGGCTAACAAACATATAAAATCATTGTCATACAATAATGTTAATTTACACTACAATCACTCTGGCATTCACAGTGTTGTGATATAAAATACTGCCTCACAACTGAATTATTATACCTGCTAACTTCTGTAGTATTAAAGTTACGGTTGGAAATAACTGTTTCCGCAATAAAAGAAACTAGAAGCGTAACTTACCGTGAGTCGCTAAAACGCTTATTGGCAAGACCTCTCGCAATAGCCGCGAAATCTTACACCAGCGCGTCACTACGCTTAAAATATAGAGCAGTACGTGCCGGTGACGGTACCAAAGAGAACAACTCTCTCATCTCGATTGACCAACATTTATTCATTTTACCCCAGCTTACATGTTATTCCCCTTCCAACTTATCTTTCCTGGACCAATACTTAACCCCTCTTCATGCACGTCTCTTACTTTGTTGCTATGGAGCTTGGCTAAAATCTCGGAAATACTTTTCACTTCTCATTTTCGGAATTCTGCCTACGTGGCCATGCAAACGTATTGAGCTTATAAGCTAACTGAATTGCAAAAATCTGTAAGCTAATGCGTTCGCTACTTCGGCTGTCGCTAATGACTTTCCCTAAATTGACACCTAATTACCTTCGTCTTTCCGGACAAATCTTTTCAACTCAGGTTTGTTACGTCATACATGGGTTTAATATACAGAAATTATTCCTTTATCTTACTATCATTTCCATATTTAATTATTTATATCTCCCGTAAATAATTACGGTATCAACACACACAACACAAACTATTTCTCTTTATTATATATATAGATTAATCGCTCTACCATTTGTACCCTTAGTATTATTTTGAGCTAAGCTCCATTCATTTAAAGGGTAGTTATATTTGGGCCGCGGCCCGCCTCAAGTAGAATTACATATCCTTTTCTTTCTCATCTTTAATTGTATTTACTTATTGTTTTTAACATCTCAGTGCCATTAACTGGGAAGAAAAACATTGTAACATACTTAGCACAAAACTCAGCGGATGCTTATGCAAATACAGAAAGCAAATATCGCTAACCTACATGGAAAACGCAATTAGAAAGGGAACGAAACATGGACTAACTCTCCAGCTCGAATTTTCCAGCCTTCTCAGAGTGCAAACATTTTCCCTTTTAATTCTTCTTCTTCTTCTTCTTCCGTCAAGCATGGGAAGGGTTTCTGGGCACGAGGCTGATAAATAAGGCATAATGATTTGAGCAGAATGTGAAGTGTATTCTCTGCTAGGCTGAGCATGCAACGGTTTTATTTCCGAGATGCGGGCGCCCTAAGGGTGGACTACCTTACTATTCATTCCCCCACCCCAAGTGTCATCCTCGAGATGTACGAGTGGTCACCCACCCTCGTGCTGACCAACCTCAACGTTGCTTATGCTGTGTAACACCCTTTCTCTCTCAAGTGAGAGACAGGCTTTATGTAAGCCCCATTCTATCGCCAGCAACCGTATTCAGCGCCCAAGTCGTGTTTCGTTATCGAACTTCCTCCAGTCGATAAGCGGCTTCCACATTCCCTTCCGCTCCAAATGCTGTCCTTGCTTTACAGCCTACTGTGCGCCAGAGATTGCAAATTCTATAGCTCTAGGGGGTTTCATCAGTTGCGCGCAGCAAAACTGTCAGTGCACCAGTTGCGCGCGGTGGTTACTATTCATCAGTTGGGCGCGGTCATATTTCCGCAACACTTCCCTTCTCATTTTATGAGATAAGTGCTGCCAACATATTTCATGAAAACTTTCAAACTGTTCAATGTTACGACGGTTGTCCCAGAAGTATCCGACCTAACAAAGAAAACACAAAGATTTTGGGAAAAAACATCTTTATTTCTCTACATAGTCTCCTTTCAGCTCGATACACTTTTCCCAGCGATGTTCAATAGTTTCGATACCCTGTTTATAGTGAGAACCGTCAAGTTCTGCAAAATAGCCATCAACTGCAAACTCCACCTCTTCACTGTTGGCAAATTTTTTACCACCAAGCCATTTCTTCAACTTTGGAAACAGAAAATAATCAGAGGGGGCTAAGTCTGGCGAATAGGGTGCATGAGGAAGCAATTTGAACTTTAACTCATTGATTTTGGCCGTAGCGATAATGGATATGTGAACTGGTGCATTGTCCTGATGAAGCAGAACTTTCTTTTTCGCTAAATGCCGCCGTTTTTTGCTTGATTTCATCACTCAAACGCTGCAATAAGTTTGCATAATACTCGCCATTGATTGCTTTTCCTTTTTGAAGATAATCAATGAAAATTATCCCACGCGCATCCCAAAATACTGACGCCATGATCTTGCCTGCAGATGGAAGTGTCTTCGCCTTCTTTGGAGCCGATTCTCCCCTTTCAATCCACTGTTTTGACTGTACTTCGTCTCAGGTGTGAAGTGATGGACTCCATGGTTATGAATCGACACAAAAACTCGCCTTTATTGCAGCGAAACATCGCCAAACGCTCGACTGAAACATCCTCACGACGCTGCTTCTGTACCATTGCGAATAAACGCAGCACCCATCTTGCGCACGGCTTTCTCATGCCTAAATTTTCAGTTAGTATGCGATGTACGGCACATTTTGAAATGCCTACGATGTCTGCTAGCCCGCACACTTTCAGTCGACAGTCATCCAATACAATTTTGTGGATTTTCTTCACAATTTCTGGCGTGGTCACCTCATTTGGTCGACCACTGCGATGTTCGTCTTGGCAGCTCGTACGGCCTCGCTTAAACTCTGCCACCCAATATTTTACTGTTGTAAACGAAGGAGCAGACTCCCCCAGAGTAGAATCTAGCTCAGCTTTAATATTAGTTGGACTAAGACCTTTCAAATGAAAGTATTGTATCACATAACGATGACCAGTTTTATCCATGTTTACAACTCGCTGAGAGGATTCACTATTGGTGGCTGCCAAACAATTATTAAACAACGTATCATCGTCAAACTTCAAACTTAAGCTTTATAAGGGTGGTACTTTCTACCATAGTCATTTGTTTGAAACAACAACCGCTATATCTACGTCAGGTCGGGTACTTCTGGGACTGCCCTCGTATCACCCAACCAAAACTGATACAGAAGTCTTCACGCGCAACTGATATACATCTCGTGTATTGGTCGTTCATACTATGACACTTGACTATCAGTATACATCGGATTTGCATGAAAATGCACATTTAGTTTGTTTTTAATGAAATGTAGAATTAAGTTTTGCACTAGGTATATTTTATGTTCTATGTTCGTATATAAAGTTTTATGGTGTATATGCGCAATTGCATATTTCATCATTTTTCATTGCATCCGGGATATAATACACATATTTTAATTTTAATTTCAATTCTAAAATTAATATTTAAAGACATTAGTGAAAACATAATAAAGTCATAAGAAGGCTCTCCAGTGTGGTTATTACTCTCCTCTATGCAGATAATTTCAATTCTGTTAAAGAATTCATGGGTGCGCGGATCCAAATGACGGTTTGTCAATTCAGTGTTTTCTTTTTTTTGGGGGGGGGAGCCATTTCTATAGCCCCCTTTAGCTGCTATGGTCATATCGGAGGCTTTTGATGAAACATTTGATGATGTTTCTACTCTTTAAACTTGTTAGGTTAGTGTAGGTTTTGAGTAAGATGTTGTATTGTTATTTTGAAGGAGTTGTATTATATTTCAACAGTTGGGGAGCCTAACTTGTAGTAGTTGCAACCGCACGTATAGTACCCGCTTTCCGGTAGCCTTCGCCCCAAAATGTACTTTGAGGTGGCAATTGCCCCAAGTTTAAAAACAAATATTAACTTTATAATTTGACTGTTTCTTTAAATATTATATATTTATGTTCGCTCGGCTGCGTCAGTATTACTGTTAGAGACACGTTTCTCTTAGTAGGGTTGTGATGCGACAAGAATGTAGGCTTACACAGATTATAATTTTACTTCACTCCTTTTATTAATGCTTGATACGATTTAAATCACACTTCACTGATATAGAGAGCTGTGAGATTCTTTTTATTAGTTAATTAATTACACTTTTTAACACGTAAACTTATTTTTTTGTCTCACACGAATACGTATTAAATCTCTCGAGGACACTTTTTGCGTCTGGTTAGGAACACTGTTAGGAACACAGAACTGACTTCTGAATTTGTGAAATTTTCTCCTTTTCAGTTTCTAATTGGCTAATCCTACTCCAAAAGAATACCTTCATTTAACTAAAGCTCTTTCTGGTTGTTGATTGGCTATTTTATTAACTGTCTCAAAATTTACATTATTGTTGCTCCAATAATGACTAGTAGCATTTAAACTTTCAAACTCATTATTGCCTCAAGGTTACCTCATTGTTAGCAACCTTTAACTTATTATTCTCACAGCTCCAACATTATTAAATTACGTAATACATTTACATAGCATTATTACACATGGATACAATAATATAAACATATACAAAGACTGTAATATACACTCCTTATATATTGTTACATACACATATTGCTTCAAGGCGGGCTCTTATTGAATTTACATATTATATAATTAGACTGAAATTATTTAAGTGTTAAAAATACTGCCTCGGTTTTCGTCGTCTTTTACTTTCTCTATTGCATTCCGCCCAAAAATTCGACAACAAGATTTCACCGGCAATGCATTTTTGAGGCCCCTGAATCCAGAAAAAGCATTGAAACAAAAAGGTTGGTGTGTGTGTGTGTGTGTGTCACTAAACAGCGTAACACGAAACGAAAAGTAGCAGAAATACCAAACTTGGTATTTTACTGGCTGATCTTCAACACTTCATTACATTTCGTTGGCCGAAAATGGTAACAACACGTATAAAAGCGTTGTGTCATTTCATGCCTACACGTGCGAGGACGAGTAAATCGTATTTTGGACGTAAAGGTCAGCCGGTATCGCATTACTGCCTAATTAAAAACGTGGGGTATATGTATAATATGTTTTCGGGTGTAAGAACAGCAGCAAAGACAGCTTAGCTCGCTTGATTTTGGCCAGCTGATGAGTCAGTAGCCCACACTGGGATATGCGTTCTCTGTCTCTGTCTCTCTCTCTCTCTCTCTCTCTCTCTCTCTCAAATAAGAAGGCACCCTTTCGAACATTGCTCTTAATTCATTAGCTTAACTGATATAATGCCGTTGAGCAAAACATTTATATGACTTTCTCTACCCACCCTTTTAAAGAACCGAATAGCGACAGTAGGGTATATAGAGGAATTCTGGCGCAGTTTTTGCGTTTATATGGGAAAGGATAGGGAAAACGGGGGTATATGCGCTGGTTCACGGAGGAAAATGCGTTTATATGGAGAAGATAGGGAATACGAGGACTGACGCTAGGCTAGACAGTGGTTGAAGGAATGAGGATGTGCTTTATATGAGAGATACGTGGAATACGAGGAGAAGTGTTGGACTAGATAGGGGTTGAGATATGGAATATGCATTTATATGGGAAAGTTAAGGAAAACGTGAACAGAGGCTAGGATAGACAGATGCTGAAGCAGGGGGAATATGAACATATTTACAGGAGAGATAGGGGATACGTGGAGAGGTACTAGACTATTCAGGGTTTGAAGGGTAGAGTATGGCTTTTTATATGGAGAGACGAGGAAAACGAGGGTATATGCTAGGTTGAGAGAGCCTTCAAGGAGGAAAAAATGCGTTTATATGGGAGAGATAGGGAAAACGAGGAGAGTTCTGAGGTAGAGCAGGGACTGAAGGAGGGAGAGATATGCTTTATTCGACAGAGATAGGGCATGCGAGGGGAGGTGCTAGTGCAGACAGAGGTTAAGGAGTACGGTATACATTTATATGAGGAATATGTGGAAAACGGGGGCAGGCGGTATGATAGACAGAAGCTGGGCCACTTTTGCGCTTATATGGGAAAGGATAGGGAAAACGAGGGTATATGCAACAGTTCAAGGAGGAAAATGCGTTTATAGGGGAGAGATAGGGAATACGAGGGCTGATGCTAGGCTAGTCAGATGCTAAAGGAGGGAGGGATACGCTTTATACGAGAGAGATAGGGAATACAAGGAAAGATGTTATACTAAACAGGACTTGAAGGATAGAATATGGCGTTTTATATGAGCGAGAAGTGAACCGAGGAGAGGTATTAGGCTAGGAGTTTTGAATGATAGAGTAGGCGTTTATATGCGAGAGATAGGGAATACGAGGAGAAGCGCTAGGCTAGACAGGGTTGAAGTAGGGAATGCGTCTTATATGAGAGAGGTGGGGGAATATGAGGAGAAGTGTTAGGCTAGACAGGAAGGTCTGAATGATAGAGTATGCGTTTATATGGGAAAGATAGGGAAAACGAAGGTAGGTGCTAGGTTGAGAGAGTCTTCAAGGAGGAAAATGCATCTATATGAGAGCGGTAGGGTATACGAGGAGAGGTGCTAGTCTAGATATGGTTTGAGGAGCAGAGTATACGTTTATATGGGAGAAATATGGAAAACGGGAGAAGTAGGGTAGAATTGAGAGTTCAAGCACAGTTAATTTATGCATGGCTATTCATATGCAAATGAGCTCCCCCACCTCCTCCCTCCCCCTCCCCCCGCTGTGCCTTGGTAGTTTTAGCTGCACCTGCGGTCGTAAATCATGTTGAGTACAATGGAGGCTTGACAGTTAGGTAATTAAGGCTGTCAATCAACTGTCAAAACGAACAAAGGGGTCATAAATTTAAGGTTCTGTAACAAAGGCGAGATGTTTTTCCTACCCATTCCACATCCGGCCACTTCTGTAACGCAACAATTATCTCTTTCAAACAGAGATATCAAAAACCTTTACGTGCATTGCCTCTCTATAATAAAAGTTTTCATTTCCCTCACTGAATCATTTATTCTCTTGCATAAAAAAACACATTCATCTCCCCCCCTCCCTATAGATCGCTTCCCCCACCGATCCTCTCTGCAAGTCATTACATGTGATAGAAGAACCGGTTTTTCTAGCCGCTATATATAAGCAGCCCTTCTCGCACTGCTCTGAATATTATTCGAGGAGTAATCGAGTCGATAATACAATGGACGATTTTTGGAGTGAATGCGGAGAAGAATCATACCATTATACATATTATCATAAAGAGTCGTGTAATGGCATCATGCATTCTATAGTATGTAACATGCCTTCCTATCATGACCAGATGACTTCTCGAGGCATATGCACAGACAACTGCCCTGTCTACAAAAGAAGCATCATGTAAGTATCGTTTTTATTATTGAATGCAAGCTCTAAAAAGAATGCAATTGTTCTCTAAAGAAGAGTGAAAAATTAAAATGGTTCATTCTATTGTACCTTCTTTCTTTCCAGAGAAACTGATACCGAAAGTGAGGGCGAGATGCTCAGCCTCATTTCAAATCACGGCTCTCTGTGGCATTCAGAGTACTGCAATGGGTATACTCACTCTGTACTGTGTGCAAAACCAGAGGTGCACGACAAGATGGCGTCATACTTTCCATGCAATGAGAGCTGCAGTGTATTCCTCTTCAGACAGAGAAATTTAAAGTGAGTACCTCTTTAAATATGTATCATTATTGTACATTGCTATTGTCATATACGTAACTTCAGAGAACATCAATGTAAACATTAATTGTATGCGATACTAACATACATTACATGCTACTATAGTACAAGAGCAGTTGTATACGACTAACACTGGAAATGATAATGACTTTTGCAGAATTCAAATGACGACACCAGCGCCTAAAACCGAGGTAGATTCCGATGATAAAGAACCAGAAGATATAGTGGAATATCCCATTGCACAGCAGTATGCTAAACACGTAGATGAGGAACAGGATTCCAATTCACAGCAGGTGGGGGATCTAACACAGACAACCTCCGAGTCTCCCCTTGGAAAGCCTGCAGAACTCGGGAAAATATTGACGTGAGTATTTTCACATATATAAAAATCATTGTTTCATTTTAAGTGTACACTAACAGAAATTTAATTCTTTTCAGGTTACCTTAACTTCACCCAAGCACTTTTCTAAGACCTTCATTGTGTAATGTTTCAGGCGGTGCAATAAGGGGAAGAAGAAGAAGAGGAACAGCTTTGCAGACCTGCAAAGGAGGCTGACGCTATTGGAGGATAGAATAAGCAACATCGAGACGCCCAAGAAACATGCCGGTAAGAAGCGTGTGCCGAGACGTCTACATCTCGAAAAGGCGCAGCATTAACATAGCATTCTTCTATGATCTTCCAGTGCTTTTAGTGCAAAACACAGACAAATTTGTATACATGACAATTCAAGACTGGGTGATAATTCGTGAGAGTCTTCCTACATTCAGTGCATTCCTCCAAACGAGAAAGTATCCGCGTGTGGAATATTGTGAAAATATTCTTTTTTCTTATAATATTGTTGCTTATATGCAAGAGACAGAAATAAAATTTTTGAACACTAATTTAAATAATTGTGAAATATTTTTAAATAGAGATGAAATTTGCAGGCTAAAAAGACTTGTACCGTTTATAGACTACCATTTAGGTAACATAACTGATGCAAATGTAATGCAATATTTTGGAACGAGGAGTTGGAGGAAGAAAGTGATGGAAATGCAGGATAAATAATAACAATAAAAAGATTGAAAGTATGTTTTTACATAGTGTTTTTATTCATTAATAATCCTTACATTGCTAATGAAAAAACAAATCCTTACAATGATTAGTTTAAAATAAAAGCTGCATCACATGAGTCAGAGGTTTGTATGTAAATACTTTATCGTGAATTATCAAACAATACAAAGTGGTCTGTGCAGGAATATTTGCACTAGCTTGAATTTCTATTCTAATGTTAACAGCACCATTTACAACTTCCTCTGGTTGATGTGAGCAATCTATAACAAATATAGGAGCAAATTTAAGAAAATCTTTTCTCTTCAATAAAGGATAGTTCTCTTTTTCATAATAAGAGTTTTGAAACTTTGAGTACATGTCATACAAAGATGCAAATCTAGAGTTTCCAAAATCCAAATTCATGTCATGATAGGGATAACATTCGCTATTAAGATAAATTCTCAAATTAGTTATGTTACAATGATCAAAAAGAGAACCGTCTTTAGATGCATTACTCGATCTTAAAGTTTGAGCACCCAAAATGACAAATCTCGGCTTCTCCATTTTTGATGTGGTGGCGACATTCCAAGTGAATGATTTAGTTTGCGGCACAGCAGGTTGAGTATGCAGATCCATGGTCCTAAATGGGAGATACAGCGCCTTGTCCGACTTGACAATCTTGAGAATTTCAACCTTTTCAGCATCAGAAAGTCGTATCACTGGCATTCTCCACTCGATTCGTGCAAGTTTAACGCTTGCATTCTCTTCACCCTCAGACGCTATAATACAGTTTTTAGAGTCCTTGGATCGAATCAGCACCAACTCAAACTTGCTATTGAGTATGAGTTCCTTGTGGTCGTCAGCAAATCCCAGTAGCATCGAAAGCGGTACTATGGCGTTGAAGGCTCCATTTGCTGCATTCACAATGTCCATGTCTTCTCCAGGATAGCACCATCCAGCATTCAGCAAGCGATCAGACTCCATTGGATTGAGAGCAGCATAGTTGCGTAAAGTTGAGGCGATCCCGGGGTTCCTGGTTCGATCAATAGTTGAGCCGTTCATATCCAGTCGAATCTCCTCAAACATGAATGCAATAGCGTTATTGGTAAGCTTTGCAGTAGTAGCTGTTCCATTAGGTTTAGTAATACTCCCCTCGATGTATAGATAACTTCGATTAGGTAAAGTATATAAATCCTCAGCTTGACAAGGGATTCTAATTTCATCATTAGCGTCCAGAGCCGATGTATTATACGGTAAAAACACATGTTCCTCTTCTTTAGTGATCTTGTCATCGAATGTCGGTGCGCTGGTAACATTGAAGATGTCCATGATTATAGAAGTCTAAAGCCCAATACCTGGAGGAAGTGTCGATTGCGTGATGTTAACCCTCCGGGTGTCAAGGGTAGAGTATGATGTGTGCGTCGAATCACTCCCTTATTATATCCTCGACGTCGTTGACTTCTTCTAAAATCTATTGGCATTGCAACGGATGTGAAGCCTTATGCTTATATCCTCGTTTCTAAAGTCAATGATATTACCACTTTGGTCCACTACACGAAGACTAATTTGCTCTATAGCATTGGTGTTTATGATTGGAAGGTAAATTGGATTTGACGGCTCTTGAGAAATATGATATCCAGGCGGAACAGAAGGGAAAAACTCGTAGATCGAGTGGCCGCTTTTACCGTCGATGAAAGAGCCTGTTGCAATACTGCACTCGATTCGAATGATGCTCACCTTAAATATATTCACCAGGTAATCAGATTCAGACAGCTGATTAGCTGGAATAACTTTACCTCTGAAGCCCAGTAGTGAGCCTATAGAACGATCACCGGAAAAATCAATAGTGAAAGGGCACTTAATTTCAGCCTTCATTGTGTTATTATTAGGTCTAATAAAGACGACATTCTCATCTACACCTAGCTTATCTCTGATGTATTCATTAATATCAGAAATCTCATAAGTTCCATCAGGTATATCAATGATCTTAATTTCATCATTGTGCATGTAATGAAATTGATTATTACCCCAATCAACATTAGGAATTGAATAGAAGGTTTCAAAATTCAGTAGAGCAATCTCATAATGATACTTTGGATCTAACTGAAGAGGAGGATTCAGGTATGTAGTAAGCACAGACTCGTTGCCACTGACTGCAATAGTGTAACTCATTGCGATAGAAATTGCAAGCACAAGTGCCCACAGATGACTGAGCTGAAACTCTGAAACCTCTTAGTGTTATACAGTACCTTAACATCTCTGAGGTACCTTTCTATCTCTTTTGGAGGCTTCAAGTTTCCAAAGCTATCGAAATAAAATGACACGTTGCCATCCTTCTTTATAGCAACCCAATGAGTGCCTTCATTCTCTGAAGTATCGAGATTAACAATAATTCTCTCTCTGTAACGAGGTCTTGAGGGTAGCTGATCGATCATGTATACACCCCTAAAATGAGGAATCTTTAAACGTCGGGCATACAAGTCGAGGTCTATGTTACTTAATGCTTTTTCCGGGACAAGTATAGCCCTCTGCCGGAGTTTTTTGAATTTCCTTTCTTGCTCGGCCTCCTCTTCCTTTCGGTGTTCCTCGCCTTATTCTTCTTCTTCTTCACTCGTAGGCCTTTCCCTCTTGCTTCAATTTCTTTGTTATGTCTCATCATTTCAGCAAGTTGTTTATCCGCAGCCTTTTTCTTATTTACAGCAGAGGCTATTTGTGCAGCGCCTCCAGCGGCGGCTCCTAGTGCTGCAATAATTGGTATGAGTGGTAGAAATCCTCCTCGTTTCTTCTTCCTGGATCCCGCACCAACAGCTACCTTACCCTTCATGATGGTTGTTACTAGTCGGGCTGCCAACCTTTCACCTAATGTAGCATCAGATGATTGCACTCTTTTCCAGGCCTTTTCAGCCAAGATTTTGTCGGCAACGTTCCTCGAAGCAGAGTCCTTATGCTGTGCGTAGGCTATGTCGTGAAGCTTACACGCTTCGTCTAAAGGATTTATTCCGGGGTCGCCTCTCTTTAGTCTTTTTTCTAGTTTTGTCCCAGGTCCACAGTATCTGTAACCAGGCAAATGTCCTTCAAATGGCAGCAGGTTAATGAGAGAGTTAATTAAACCGGAACCTCTTGAGACCTTAACCCCCTTAGCGCTCATGGTACACTAATCGATTTTAATGGCACATAGTTCTTTTATACTCTGTCATTGCTACCATTTATTAGCATATATACATTAAGGATGATTTATTTTATTTTAGTTGCTACGATGGAGCTGGTGAAGCAAGATTGCTCGCTGCCTATCCAGGTGCTAGACTTTGAAAGTGACTTTAGACGCGATCGTCACGGGAAGCTGTTTCCAGGCAATGTTAGAGCGCTAATTCTAGGTAGCTCCAGTGCTGGAAAAACAAATGTATTACTCAATATGATACTTCACGAGAATGGACTACGCTTTGAAAATGTGTACATTTATTCAAAGTCGCTATACCAGCCAAAGTATCAATATCTTGTTAAGCTGCTTGAAAACATTGAGGGTATAGGTGTGTATACTCACGAAGACGGTGAAAGCGTCTTGCACCCATCAGAAATTAAAGAAAATTCAATCTTTATATTTGATGACGTCATCACTGAAAAGCAAGACAAGATTGCATCCTTTTACAGCATGGGCAGACATCGAAATGTAGATTCAATATATCTAGCACAATCCTATGCCAAAGTCCCAAAGCATTTAATTAGAGATAATGCGAACATGATTATACTCTTCAGGCAAGATAATTTAAACTTGAAACATGTATATGAAGATTACGTAAACACAGATATGACGTATACTGAATTTAAAGATTTGTGCAAAGGTGTTTGGGAGAGCTCTACAGAAGGAAGACCTTTTATGGTAATAGTTCCCGAATTCCCGATGAATGACGGTCGATATAGGTGCGGATTCGATGTATATATTAAAGTTGTTAATAAAGAAATTGCTCATTCATAGTTCATCATGAGTATTGACAGGTTTGGATCACAGAGGGCTGCTCCAGTGAAAAGATCGCTACATCAATTTATCATAAACAGAGATGGAAAAGGAAATTACCAATTCAGGAACAAGAGACTGTGCATTGTTCAGGATCCTGAGGAGGACGACGACGCAAGCACTAAACGCTACGTGGATACGCTTACGTCTTCTACTGAAAATCGAATGCAGGAGTTCACGGAAAAAACGACATATCAGCGCATGGCGAACTTCAAACTACGCTTAGGGATCACATCCAGAAGTCGCTAGACGTGCAACATGATGCTCTAATGGAATATCTGAATAAAAATACCCTTAAACGCGACGATGGAAACAACATTATCCTGGATTCTATAAGATTGAAGATAATGCTGCCACCTCAAGAGGACTATGACGTGCCAAATAAGAAGCATGTATTAGAATATATAAGTGCAAGAACACCACCGCTCGATTCAAGCGGTAACGTTTCATTCCAAAAAAGAAGGCTAATTGAAGTAGCAGATCCTGTCGATGACAGTGATGGAGCAACAAAAAAGTTTGTTAAAGTTCACGTGGGAAGGAAACAAAATGAAATGCTCCAAGATTTAAACAACAGACTTGGTGCAATAAGTACCACTGTTACAGAAACAGTGGGAAAACACATGGAAACTATGGCGAACCGCCAGAAATCAATGGATGGGCATCTGACATCTGCAATGGATAATATCAATACCCTTAAAACACAAATGAAAGTCGTAAATTCATTAGTAGAGCAAATGAGAGGGGAACATGTAATTACACTGCAGTCGTTGCCTTTCAGAGGGAAATCACTGAGGTACATGTTAACAACAGGTCTTGAATATTACAAATCAAGCGTAAACGGCGAGATTGTTTCTTGCTATATGACGTCACCAACAGCTCCTACTGTAAGACCTGATACAATAATTGAAATAAATAACAAGTCTCTGAGAGCTCTACCTGCACCAATTGCAAATGGTGATAAACTAGCCTTCACTGCTCCTGCAAATCGTGTAAGGGACGGCCATTTTCTAAATATCGAGCTGAAAATCTCTTATAAACTGAAGTCTGCTAAATAAATAGGGTATATATTAAGGTGAAAGTCTAATTTCAGTGTCATTTCAAGATGGACAGCGAGTGCATACGACTTAAAGAATCTGTAGCTATGCACACGAAGGCTATAAGAGAAAAGTTACGTTCCCTTAAAGGTCAGCAGTTTGAAACCCAGAGAGTGATGAGTGAAGCTCTTCAACCAGTGACAGATCCGCTTCAAGATATACTTGAAATACAGAAAAAGAATACTACAAGCAAGGAGGAATCACCGAAAGACATGAAAGATGAGAAACTCTACAACTACCTTAATAAAGTTCGAAAGAAGGACAAAAATGAAATAGATTCATCATATGGAGTACGATATGAGGATGGCAGCTACATGCTAGGCAACAAGATTATTGATTTCATCAATAATAAAGTTCGAATAGGGGACGAAACGTATGAAACCACGCCTGGATTGAAGGAACTCATCTTCAAGAGAATACCTGAAATGCATGCATACACCGAGGATGACCTTGAAACATACAGTAAAATACTTAAAGCAACACATGTTCATCGAAGAAACTTCAGCAAGCACGTGCCGTTGAGATCGGGTAATTCCTACAAGTATAAAAGCGTTATACGTCCTCTAGTAACGAAACACAAGGGATTAGGACTACAGTGGAAAGAACATCGCCCTAATACGAGGCAAGACTACATCTACTGGACCGACCCTAATGATCTGGTGGATCGCCTTAGGCTACTTGTGGCATCCAGAGACGCCGGCAATAACAATCATACTCAAGAAATTGAAGAGATTATTCAAGAACTAAAAGCGGCAAAGGTTATAGCATGACATCAGTGAAGCAACATATAGCAAGCGAGCTCCATGCTCCAGCCCGGAGAAACTTCATGCGTCGAAAGATTATCAGCAAGGGGCTCCACGACTTGGTGCAGATCGACTTGGTGGAGATGATACCGCATGCAAAAATCAATAAGAATTTCAAGTACATCATCATTGCAATCAACTTCTATTCTAAAATGGCATATGCGAGACCTCTAATGGACAAGACAGGACTTCAAGTTGCAAAGGCTATGGAAGATATACTGCAAGAAATGATAACCCCACCCAAGAACATACAGAGTGATAATGGAAAAGAATTTTATAATAAACATTTTAAAAATTTAATGGCAAAATATAACATCAATCACTACAGTACCTATACCCATGTGAAGGCAGCTGCTGTTGAACGATTAATAAGAACTTTTAAAAATATGATGTATCGCGAATTTCTAGCCAATGGATCATACAAGTGGCTAGACCTTTTACCTCAGATCATTGCAAGATATAACAACACTTACCACTCCACTATTCGAATGAAGCCTATAGAGGTGAAGAACAATGATCTTCTTCTGACTGTTTACAACTACACTCAAGATCGAAAAGAGAAGAGAGGGGCAAGAAAGTTTAGTGTTGGTGATTATGTGAGGATATCAAAGGACAAGGGACATTTTGAAAAGGGCTTTGAAGCTAACTGGAGTGTTGAAATATTTCAAGTTGTTCATGTGAATCACACCAATCCCGTTACATACATGCTAAAAGGTAATGATGGTGACGAGATAAAGGGGTCCTTTTATGGTCATGAACTGCGACCTACACTGTACCCTAATACATTTCTGGTAGAGAAAGTATTACGCAGACAGGGAAATAGGATTCTTGTAAAGTGGTATGGATTCCCCAATACTCAATGGATTGACAGAAAGGATTTATTGTAGAAAAATAATAATGAAAATAAAGAGGCTTTCATTCCACAATAATGTGTGTTTTTTTATTTTACTGTATATATATATATATATTGTGTTACATAAGAAAATCATTATTTAAAAACATTTGGTGTTTACAGGGTTTACATGATTAAAAATCAATAAGTTGTTTTAAGTAAAAAAAAAAATCATAAACAAAAAAATTACATATATATATATATACAACATTATCATTTGCATTTTTTTAGGTCAATCTTTATATATACACACACTCACACACACACACAAACACACAATATATACATGATAAAACACTCGCTCACTAGACTGCATTTTACATACATTTTATAAAACTAAAAATCAATAAATTAATAAATAGAAGAGCTAAACATTTACATTATCCATGTACATATATAAATACACACATACACAACCACTCACGCATACACCTATACACACGCATACACACACATAAAAGCAATTTGTTTAAAAACTTCACAACTAAAAATTTACACAACTAGAAATTTACATATATACATCTAAGGGTCAGTCATACTCAGACAATAGTGACCCCAGGCAATTGTCTGGTCTGAACCTTCAATCAGTTTTCTCTTATCGTCTCTACCACAGAGAGCGACCTTATTCATTTCTATGGTCGAGACTTTATGTTTGAAACTTCGAAATGTTGTTGTTTTTGTTAAAACTTTTTTTCTAATATCATTTAGACAGCCGAAATAGTGCTCAAAATTTATGTTGCGCATGCCGGTCTTGTTGATGCCCTTTGCTTTCATCATAGTTTGGTCCTTGTATCTGTAAGCATATAACTTGAACCTTAGCCCAACATATTCTATCATAGGGATTCCTGCAAGCTCATCCTTAAACAGGCCGATGACTTTCTTGTTTTGCGGTGTAATTCCATAGCTGTTTTGTGTTTCGTAATTTGATGTGTCAAAATGCTCTTGATTTTCCTTAATAAATTTGTATATGTCGCTTGAGGTTTCCAGAATAAATGAATCCGTATCCATGTAATTTAAAATTAAATCTTCTAGGCCTGGCTTCAATATATTGTAATAAAAACTGTACATGATATGCTTGGATATATCAAGGATGGCTTGCCCTATGTAGATGGGTTTGTTCATGTAAATTTCCTCTCTGGCAAGTTCTATCCCTACAAGATTTTCCGCAAATAAAATGCTCCGAACGTAAGTTGGTCGCGCTGTCAATTTCTTGCATTGCTTCCAACTTGTAACGATACGGAAGTCATTGTATTTGCGCACATTCTCAATAAATTTGCCATATACAGAGTTGTTCATTTTCTTCCATAAATTCTGACCGAATTTGGAAGTTTCCCTTGCACGTCTCTCTGTATTTATATTGATGTAGGTTTTCAGCCATTCTGACTGATCATATGCAAACACTCTATGGATCTTCTTTAACTTCATGCCCAAGTCAATGCACTGCTGGAGGTTTCTATAGTGCAAGGTATATTTCTCTTTGTTCTCTAGTGTTGCCAGCAGTTTCTTGTATTGGCCTCCAGGTGGTATCTCACTTTTCGGGCAGAGAGGAAGGTTATTGTGCTCATCATGTAGGTGCTCAGGGTACTCGAGGTCGACTTCCAAAACGTATCCAGTTGGGGAATCAGGAGCAACAGCAAAGAAGTTTATGTTTAAAATTTCTTCTGGCAGAAGCCATCTGAGGTTCTTGTGTGGCATATGGCTCGCCATTGAAGCTCCATATAAATTGTTTATGTCGAGATATGCCAAATATAAGTCTTTTTGTGTCTGTTTATGTCCAGGAAGGTACTTGTTGTTTGCTTTAGCATGCCTCTTTGACACTGTGCACATTCCGCCCCTGATTCCTCCCTCAAAGAATTTGATCATTTCCTCATCATGGATGAGGTCAAGCTTGACCTGAGTCACCTTGAGCATTGCATCAAATGCAAGTCCTGGTAGTGTATAGTACCAGCAGGGGTCCAAGTTATATACCTCCAGAGAGAGGTCCCTAAACTTCTCGAATGCATCGGCCAACAAGAGCGTATCCGTTTTCAAATAGAGGTCGCTGTATTCGCCTAGATTGCCAATGTTGAAAGTGTTCCAGACTTTGACAGCATGGTTGTATTCCTCTTGTGTTATATTGTCAAAATTTTCAATTGAAGGGAGTGCTGTTTCCTCTAGTTTTGAAGGAGAGTCGACGTAGCTATAAGGGAATATTCCCTTAGATCTCACTAACTGCTGATGTTCAGGATCGGGATACTCAGAGTTTGTGATCTTGAACTCATCACTACTCAGCATGCAGGCTAAACTAGATAGCTTATCATCCAAGAACTTAAAGCTATCTAGAAACCTGAAAAAGATAGTCCTGTACTTTTTGCTGAATGATATATATCGCTCAGAGGAGCTTGAGATACACGAAATGGGGTGATCATCATATGCCAGGTGTTGCATCAGGAAATGGCTGTCATAATTGCTAAGACAATGAAAAAAGATGGGTATAAAGTCAGGTACCCGTCTATTTAAATTGCATGCATTATGAGCAGCCCCCAGGAATACACCGGTCACATGGCAGTGGTCACGTACCTTCAAGTCGTCTACCGCAAACTCCTTCTTGCATATGTGGCAATGACGAGCATTATCGAAGTCAGCCACGTCCTGAGCAGTCAAGGTCATTTCTTCATTGCGGCTATATTGCTCAATAACCATGTCGGCTATTGACCTAAGTTCAATGAAGAACTCCTTGATTGCATCAGGACCTCTGAATAGCTTAAACCTCGACAATGAATCGTCATGGCGACATACGAGCTTAAGCGATATAGATATAGCCTCATGATGCTGGATAGCCCGAGTCCAGCTCTGATTAGCCGACGGTTCACAGGACTGAACTCGGGCTAACACGCTCTCAATATCGGCATACACAACAAAATTTACAGGACTACCCTTCGAGTATGATGAGAACTCAATCACTTCACCCTGATTAGGCATTTTGAGCACCTGGCACTGCATGCACTTCAATTGATGCTTTTTAAAAGCAGCTTCAGTATTGAAGTGCTTCAGGCAGGGCTCGCATACCCATTGTTTCCCGTTATGTTTACTGATTTGCATTGAAGTCAGCCTTGACATATCCTTAATCAGACAGTAGTGAGATCTTCCATCTTGTTCAATTAGTAATAGGTTGACATTGAAATCTTTCCTGCTGCTGGTTTGGTATAGTGGTATAATTGAGCACTCCCTTTCTATTCCAAATACTGAAACTGATATTCCGTTGTTTTGCTGTTCAAAGTCTGGAATCTGGTGTAGGCTAACAGGGAAGTCTATCCCACTGTAGTTGAATGCAGTGAATAACTGTTTTGCAGGGTATTTGCTCGTTCTTTGACCATTGCGCTTTGCAGGATACTTTGCAGCGAGCAAACACCATGCAAAACAGTATTCATCTTCATTTTGTATGTTTATTACCGCTCTCTTAGCCCTTATTGCACCGGGTAACTCTATGTATCGCGATGCATTCAAGGGATCATAGAAGCTAGTTCCAATAACAAGAGCCCTGACAGCGAACAGAGATTTTGAGCTTGCACCTCCTTCGAAATTCGAGATGTTTTCTAGCATTTCATCGACCATAGAAGTGTATAAGGCATTGAGATTACTTGATTGAAGACCCAGCTTTGTCTTACTATTGAAAAAGATGGTTTCTGCATGCTCTTTTTCAGGAGATTGTATTAGGTACGTGATCTCTATGGAGGCGTTTACTTTAAACCCAGAAGAGCTTCTCCCGAGTACAGAAACCATCTCTCCCAATACAAGATGTCTGCATTCCTGCAGAAATTGACTGGGGTCAGCTATCTCTAAAGAGTTTTCTATGCGGCTATTGAAAAGGCGGCCCTTGAACGCCGATTCAATAACGTTACACTCTAGCTGAGTATGACTAACCTTTAGTTTTTTGGTGTTGTTCCCGTACTCGGTGTCGTCACTATCGGAGTCAGCAGTGGTGGTTGGGTTGTCACAATGGTTGCGACCGATGCCTGATGGCCCTGCAACTGGTGATGGAGGAGCCATAGAAGATCCTGGGCGGGCGAGGAGGCTAATTGCTTGTCCGTGTTCCTCTTCTGCATCGTGAGGTCTTTTGGTGCCCCGGAGCAATGCTAAGTTGCCCGCATGCTCAGGCTCCGGGCTCATGACCACTATTGAAGGTTCTATAACAATAATAAAGTGGAATTAATTGGAATGTCAGTTGAAATAGAAATGCAAGGATATAAGTTTATTAAATCACTGGAGAAAAATCTTAAAGTCACATGTTAATGTCACGATAATTATTTATATAATTGTATATTTTAATAAATAAAGAAATGAGTAAAAAATGTTGATTGAGAAAAGTTATACGTTAACGTTACGATAATTATTATGTAATTGTATTTTAATCAATAAAAATGATTAAAAAAATATTATTGAGAAAAGTTTTGCGTTAACGTTACGTTAATTATTTATGTAATGATGTTACTAGAATAAATGAAGTTAAAAAAACTCACCATTCAATTCACGAAGCATCTGCAGGTACACGGTCCTGTATGCACAATTTTCGCAAGTGCACACATCGATGGGAATAATCGCCCATGGATCTCCTACAAGCATCGGCGCAACATCCTCGAATCCAGGAGGTGGCGGGGTCAGGTAGTCCTGTGAAAAGATTGGCGAGGGCAGGCTACCAGCATCGTCCATCTCCCCCGCCCCGTCTGAAGTTGTTTCAGGAACTAGAACAAAGAAGCAAAGCAGAATTAGCTTCACATTGAATATTTTGATTGAAAGGTGCTAGTAAATTGAATCCTTCATTCCATTATTGAAGCTCTGAATTGTTCTCTGGTTATACATTGATTAATGATAAAGATAATATTTCCAGAAAAAGTGTAATAATATATCTAAACTCACCGTTCGCTTCGTTAAGCATCTTTATTGCAGCAACTTGGTATTCGCAGTTATTGCACATGCAACATTGGTCCGAAGCGCTGCCCATGCCACCATTCACCCCTGTAACGGGAGTGACATCCTCAAAACCAGGTGGTGGAGGGATAATATAATCACCCCCCGATAAGATTGGTGACGGGGGGCTATTAAACATGTGAGTGCCTTGCAGCGTCACATCTGGTATCAGATCCCCCGCCAGGGGTATCGGCATGTTGTACATTGTGCTGTTATTAGCGGGCTCTCTATTGACTTGCATAAATTGGTTAAGTCGAGAGCCCGCTCCTCTGACGAGTGCCGCTCTTGCGAGTCCCATTGAGTTTGCAGTATTACCTGTGAAAAAGTTTAAATGTGTAAATTCAATTGTTTTTTATAATTGATAAAAGATGAATGAGTAGAGAAAGACGTGTAATATGAAATAAATGAGTAGAGGAAATCGTATGAATGTTAATAGAATGCTTTGTGAAAAAGTCGCATGAAGCTTTTCGGAAAGAGGAACCTGTAGCGAAAATCATATGAATGTTAATAGAAGAATGCGAGGAGAGATCATGTGAATGTCAATAGAGAAATGAGCTGAGAAAACCATATGAATATTTACAGAAGATGTAGAGAAAATCATATAAATGTTACAGAAGAATGTGTGTTGAGAATATCATGTGAATGTTTATGCATGAAGAACGTGTAACGAAAATCATATGAATGTTAATGGAAGAACGTGATGAGAAATCATATGAATGTTATTAGAGGAATGCTAATAGAAGAACGCGATGAGAAATCATATGAATGTTAATAGAGGAATGTGGCGGGAATATCATGAATGTTTGCAGAAGAAGAATGAGCGGAGAAATCATGTGAATGTCAATAGAGGGATGTATTGAAAAACCATATGAATGTTTTCAGAAGAAGAAGAACGCGTAGTGAAATCATATGAATGTCAGACGAATGTTTTGAGAAGATCATGTGAATGTTTATGCATGAAGAACGTGTAACGAAAATCATATGAATGTTAATAGAAGAATGCGAGTAGAACTCATGTGAATGTTTACAGAAGAAAGTGTAGCGAAATCGTATGAACGTTAATAGAGGAACACTGATTAGAGACTAAGTGTGAATCTTTATGTCTGTATCTAAAGAACTATTCTTACACCATTGATGAAAGCACCACATTTTTTAACAATTCTGATGTTAATTATTAAAGAAATGAAAAATTTAGATAAACAATATGGTATTCTTGCAATGATTCGTGTTTCACTTAGTCATGTAAAAAACTCACTCACCTTGCATTATGTAGATGATGATGAATGCAGTCTGGAAGACAATATCACTAAATTCGATGAAGCGAATCAATATACTTTAACTTAAAAGTCGCAGTGGCTTTCTTATGCGCCAGCGCTGGTTTATATAGGGAGCCTAGAGCCCCTCAGGCAATTTCAAGCGTTGGTGTGGCGGGGGGAGAGATGTTACACGTCACGTGATTATTGTATCCAATGACATCATCTCTTTCAGCGCATGCGCGCGTTGGCATGGCGGGGGGAGAGATGTTACACGTCACGTGACATCGTCTCTTGCAGCGCATGCGCAGAGAGAAGTAGCCCTCGGGCAATTCAGGTGACGCCTGGAAGTCGGGGGGTGGAATGGGAGAAGAAAGAAAATAAAGAATCGTGTCTAGGCATCGGAATATCTAAGTATACACAGGGGTTTAATATAAATAATTATATTTGATAAATACATTTTAATATGCCCGTGCATAGTTTAATAGTTATTATAGCGTTTCGCAGGGCAGGATTCGAACTAGCGACCTCTGGTTCCTAAGAATACAGCTCGTTAAACATTGTAATGTCGTGTATATTAAATTATATTTGTTAAACACATTTTAATCTGACCCGTTCACTCTTCAATAATTTAGTATTTATTATGGCGTTTCGCTGGGTAAGGTTCGAACTATGGGCTTCTGGGTTCCTAAGAATACCTTTCATTAAAACAGCGTAATGTATAAAATTAAATTATATTTGTTAAATACATTTTTAATTTTATCGTGCACGCTTCCGTAATTTAATAGTTAGTAGGCATAGAGCTTGCAGGGTAAGACTCGAACTAGAAACCTCTGAACGGGCTTTAATCAGGGTAATGATATAATAATGTTTTACCCTAAGAAAATATCAACTTGGATACCTATGTATACGCATGTGTTTAATATATTTTTAGAGTACGCATCCGTAATTTACTAGATGTTACACATTAGAGTTTGCAGGGTAAGATTCGAACTAGGGTCCTCTGAACGGTCTTTCATTAATTAGGATGATGGTGTATAAAAAATTAAATTATAATTGATAAATACATTTTTTTAATCTGACCTTGCATAGTTTAATAGTTATTACGCGTTAGAGTTTCACTTGGTAAGACTCGAGCTAGAATTCTCTGAACGCCTTTTTATTAATTAGGGTAATGATATAATAATATCAATCATTAATTTCTCATTAGCAATAAACTTTTGATTACAGTAAGAATCGAACACCGATCTATGGATATCACTCAGAGGTTTAATGCACGTAATGAAATGTATATTAGATGCTTTTCGGAGTCGTTGGCTGAAACAGAATGCTTGTTAACTATGCTCGGATATATTCGTAGGAGGTCGTAAAACATCGGGGAGAACTCCCTCAGGCAAAATCATGATGGCCGACCTGACGTCACGCAGAGTTGGTAAACAAGTTTCTCTCTCTTTCACACAAACAAGGAGAGGACGAGTATAAAGCAGCCCTCGAATTCTTTTGTTAAACTAGCAGGTGGCCAAACAATGGGAACGCTGCAGGTGTCTTTCTAAACTAGCCTTGCACAGAACAATAGAAAGGCACACACAATAGAATCTCTTACACAATGGAAAGGGTCAGGCTTTGTTATGGAGCAGGTGTCTTTCTAAAGTATGACGTCACGCAGAGTTGGTAAACAAGTTTCTCTCTCTTTCACACAAACAAGGACAGGACGAGTATAAAGCAACCCTCGAATTCTTTTGTTAAACTAGCAGGTGGCCAAACAATGGGAACGCTGCAGGTGTCTTTCTAAACTAGCCTTGCCAAGGACAATAGAATCTCTTACACAATGGAAAGGGTCAGGCTTTGTTATTGGGTTGCCAGGTGGTCTTTCTAAAGAATGCTTGCATCGGACAATAGAAAGGCACACACAATAGAATCTCTTACACAATGGAAAGGGTCAGGCTTTGTTACAACCCTAATTCATCATGGGCTTTGTTCATTTTGACAGCTGAAGGGCAAGCATTGTTCTTTTGTTAAAAGCTAGTGGAACGAGTATGCCACGTGTTCGACACACACAATGGAAGTGGGGGCGGGTAACTGACCAGGTGCAGAAGTGGCCGGATGTGGAATGGGTAGGAAAAACATCTCGCCTTTTGTTACAGAACCTTAAATTTATGACCCCTTTGTTCGTTTTGCAGTTGATTGACAGCCTTAATTACCTAACTGTCAAGCCTCCATTGTACTCAACATGATTCACGACCGCAGGTGCAGCTAAAACTACCAAGGCACAGCGGGGGGGAGGGGGAGGGAGGAGGTGGGGGAGGGAGGAGGTGGGGGAGGGAGGAGGTGGGGGAGCTCATTTGCATATGAATAGCCATGCATAAATTAACTGTGCTTGAACTCTCAATTCTACCCTACTGGGAGAGATACAAGGATAGACAGGGTTTGAAGGAGAAGGAATGTAGGTTTATACGGTAATATAGAGAGTAATTCGATTATAAAACTTTTATCATCCAGCGTTACAACACTTTTATATACTTTTTTCTAAACCTTACAAACTTTTTATATGTTAAAGAGTAGTGTGCGAGACGGAGAGGGACAAACTGTATATCGTTTCACAGTGAAGTATACGTCCTAACCTATTACCACCACCTTGTTTGCCCTGGATCTTCTCATTGTCTATTCATTCCTATCATCATCTAACGTAACCACGTAACAAGACGTAACACAACGTAACATAACAGCATGACAAGACGTTACACTACGTAACATAAGCACGTAACCACGTGTCAAGACGTAACACCACGTAACAAACTCATCACGCTATGTAACAAACTGTTCGCGCTATGTAACAAACTGATCACACTATGTAACAAAGGAATCACGCTATGTAACAAAGGAATCACTCTATGTAACAAAGGAATCACGCTATGTAACAAAGGAATCACGCTATGTAACAAAGGAATCACGCTATGTAACAAAGGAATCACGCTATGTAACAAAGGAATCACGCTATGTAACAAAGGGATCACGCTATGTAACAAACTGTTCGCGCTATGTAACAAAGGGATCACGCTATGTAACAAACTGTTCGCGCTATGTAACAAAGGAATCACGGTATGTAACAAAGGAATCACGCTATGTAACAAAGGAATCACGCTATGTAACAAAGGAATCACGCTATGTAACAAACTGATCAGGCTATGTAACAAAGGAATCGCGCTATGTAACAAAGGAATCACGCTATGTAACAAAGGAATCACGCTATGTAACAAAGGAATCAGGCTATGTAACAAAGGAATCACGCTATGTAACAAAGGGATCACGCTATGTAACAAACTGTTCGCGCTATGTAACAAAGGGATCACGCTATGTAACAAACTGTTCGCGCTATGTAACAAAGGAATCACGCTATGTAACAAAGGAATCGCGCTATGTAACAAAGGAATCACGGTATGTAACAAAGGAATCACGCTATGTAACAAAGGAATCACGCTATGTAACAAAGGAATCACGCCATGTAACAAAGGAATCACGCCATGTAACAAAGGAATCACGCCATGTAACAAAGGAATCGCGCTATGTAACAAAGGAATCACGCTATGTAACAAAGGAATCACGCTATGTAACAAAGGAATCACGCTATGTAACAAACTGATCACGCTATGTAACAAAGGAATCACGCTATGTAACAAACTGATCACGCTATGTAACAAACTGATCACGCTATGTAACAAAGGAATCACGCTATGTAACAAAGGAATCACGCTATGTAACAAACTGTTCGCGCTATGTAACAAAGGAATCACGCTATGTAACAAACTGTTCACGCTATGTAACAAAGTGATCACGCTATGTAACAAACTGATCACGCTATGTAACAAAGGAATCACGCTATGTAACAAAGGAATCACGCTATGTAACAAAGGAATCACGCTATGTAACAAAGGAATCACGTTATGTAACAAAGAAATCACGCTATGTAACAAACTGATCAGTCTCTGTAACAAAGGAATCACGCTATGTAACAAAGGAATCACGCTATGTAACAAACTGATCAGGCTATGTAACAAAGGAATCGCGCTATGTAACAAAGGAATCGCGCTATGTAACAAAGGAATCACGCTATGTAACAACTTCATCACGCTATGTAACAACCTCATCACGCTATGTAACCACCTCATCACGCTATGTAACAAAGGAATCACGCCATGTAACAAAGGAATCACGCTATGTAACAAGCTCACACGCTATGTAACAAAGGAATCACGCTATGTAACAAAGGAATCACGCTATGTAACAAAGGAATCACGGTATGTAACAAAGGAATCACGCTATGTAACAAAGGAATCACGCTATGTAACAAAGGAATCACGCTATGTAACAAGCTCTTCTGCTCACGCTATGTAACAAAGGAATCACTCTATGTAACAAACTGATCACGCTATGTAACAAAGGAATCACGCTATGTAACAAAGGAATCACGCTATGTAACAAGCTCATCACGCTATGTAACAAAGGAATCACGCTATGTAACAACGGAATCACGCTATGTAACAAAGGAATCACGCTATGTAACAAGCTCATCACGTGTATTAACCCCCCAGCCATATAACCTCAAGTCCAGAGACAGGATGTTTATGACGTCACACCCAGAGACAGGATGTCTGGCAGCATCAAACACGTTTAAACCCGTCTCATAACTACCTGTTTATGATGTCACACCAGCAAGAGAAGTATTCCCTCACGCTCATTCAGACATATATTTCAAATTCAAGCCCATCACCACTACCACCACCATCACCACCTATTGTACCAAGGTTAATTCAAGCTGTATTATCACAATACTTAAAAGCAAAAGCTTAAAAGGTAACGTAGAAGATTTTTCCCTTATTTACTTAATTATTTCATGTTTTCATTCCCTTTTCAATTCTTCCTTTCCATCTTCCCACAGAAAGACCATTACATCTCGCTGCAATCACGAGAAAAGCAAACGCTCATTCAGGCATATATTTCAAATTCAAAGCCTACCACCACCACCACCACCACCACCACCACCGCCACCACCACCACCACCACCACCACCACCACCATTACCTATTGTACGAAGGTTAATTCCAGCTGTATTATCACAATTCTTAAAGTAAAAGCTTAAAAGGTAACGTAGAAGATTTTCCCCCTTATTTACTTAATTATTTCATGTTTTTATTCCCTTTTCAATTCTTCCTTTCCATCTTCCCACAGAAAGACCATTACATTTCGCTGCAATCACGAGAAAAGCAAACGCTCATTCAGGCATATATTTAAAATTCAAAGCCTACCACCACCACCACCACCACCACCACCACCACCACCACCATTACCTATTGTACGAAGGTTAATTCCAGCTGTATTATCACAATTCTTAAAGTAAAAGCTTAAAAGGTAACGTAGAAGATTTTCCCCCTTATTTACTTAATTATTTCATGTTTTTATTCCCTTTTCAATTCTTCCTTTCCATCTTCTCACAGAAAGACCATTACATTTCACGACAATCATGAGAAAAGCAATTTTTCCAGAGTTACACAGATTCTAAGCTTCTAGAATCGAACTCGGTAATACTTTTAATAAATGTGTTTTAGCTCCCCAATATCAGCATCTACCATTTAATCTTTACTTCACATCGTATAAAATACGATTTCAAACGTCCATGGAATGAAGTTTCATATTCTTTCATGTCACACTCCTCCATCGTAGATAACAACTCATGCTTTGTCGGCTTCTCAGGTCTGTTTATTTCACACGCATCTTCGTGTCGACGACCCTTATAACTGTCTTTGAAGGCTACGTTACAATATTTACACTTGAAGAGTTTTTTACAACGTAGCTCATGTCGTCTTTTATCATATCCACGGAGGAACTTCTTACAGCATTTACCACAAGAATATCCTGAGACACTAGGAATGATATCCTTATACGAGGACTTATTCATTTTTCTTCTTGATATAATAAGGTATTTACCTTTCTTCAAGGAAATGTACGCCTTGATATCACTTAGAAAGCTGATTATTTTCTGAGAGAACAGCGATGTTAACACCTCAGAGATGATCAACAGAATGAATTTCAATACTCAAGTTCGCTCTATTTATAGAGAAAGCACGAACCTTTTTTAATCAATTATATCCTGATTATTAATACTAAAACGGTGATGAAGCGTATAAGCTCTTATATATTTCAATTCGTGTTACACTGATGTTCGAGCGTCTCCGTATAGCTTCGTATGTTTAGAGAGAAAGTGTAAAGTATTGTGAAGATGTTATGTATTGTTCGGCTATAATCGTACAGATTCGGAGAGCTTGACTGGTGAAGGTGATGAACGATCCGTCAACCGAGCAGGAGGCAAGCAGTCCCTTCGCGCAACGAAACCTAGATGCAAAAGAAAGAAAATCGTGTTAGATGAGAAACCACCCAGACATTCGCCTGCAGACCATGGAAAACCATGAAAAAATATGTCAGAGTGAGCGTCCAACGGAACTCGAACCAGGGACTCTAAAAGCACACGTGAAAGGTATAGATTATATAGAATGAAAGGAAATCGGTGACGGTGAGAAACCACTCCAGCATTCGCCTGCAGACCAGGGAAAACCTAAAAAATATGATGTCAGAGTGATCGACCAACAGGGAAATCAAACAAAAGACCTTAGAAACATATAGGTTAAGATGTAAATCAAATAAAAATGCAATAAAATCGTGATAGATGAGAAAACACCCAGACATTCGCCTGCAGACCATGGAAAACCATGAAAAAATATGTCAGAGTGAGCGTCCAACGGAACTCGAACCAGGGACTCTAAAAGCACACGTGAAAGATACAGATTATATAGAATGAAAGGAAATCGGTGACGATGAGAAACCACTCCAGCATTCGCCTGCAGACCAGGGGAAACCATGAAAAAAATCAAAGGGCTGAGCGACTGACGGATAGAGTGTGCGACCGACAGAGAAATCAAGCAAAAGGTTTCTAGAGACAAAAAAAGATGCAATTGAAATGGAATCGTGATAGATGAGAACCCACTCAGGCATTCGGCAGCAGACCAGGGAAAACCATGAAAAATCGATATCGGAGTAAACAATTGATTGAAATCTAACCCCTGAACCCTAGAAATTCACGACAACTGAAAACGAAACCCAGATGTAAAGGAAATTTTGTACACCCTTGACGAATAACCCCGTCCGCTGGGGAAGTAACCTTTAAGTATACAATTGACGTCTGTCATACCGATAAGGGACGGTTTGAAAGGCTTCCTAATTGCTCTACGCAAGTCACCCGAGCAAACACAGGAAATTCCTAAACCAGACAATTACAAGCCTGCTAAAACATTTTTTCCTACAATAAGTAATTTAAATTCTACATGAAGATTATTCCAAAAGTTTCATATCTCTTATTTCCTTCAATAAAATACCGAATATGACTCTAGCACCAGGAAAAAAAATTAAACGGAGGTTAGCGATATTTTCTTTTTACGCTGAAATTATAATTAAACGCATAGCGTTCTTGCAGGAAAACCCGCCCATATAGATTATAGGAATGGATTCTGTTTAAAACATGTATTTTCACGCGGGGTGTATAGATTGTATTAGTAAGCATTCGTGACTATTACAATTATTTCCAAGTATTATTTTAAAAAAGGTTGTCTTATTCTCTTAGTAAACATACGTCGAGAACGTTTTTTTACTTGGTATTTAGGGGCGTTCTTGCAGGAAAACACTGTCCATATAGATTATAGGAATGGACTCTGTTTAAAACATGTATTTTTCACGCGTGGTGTATAGATTGTCTCAGTAAGCATTCGTGACTATTACAATTATCGCCAAGTATTATTTTACAAAAAGATTGGCTTATTCTCTTAGTAAACATAGGACGAAATCGTTTTTAAACAACTCTCCATTCGAGAGATATTGTTTTTGATTATTCCAGCAGAGAGAGAGAGAGATCGGGCCATATTTGTTTAAAAAAGCTTTTTTTTCATTCACAGGAAATCTTCGAGAAAATTCGAGGAATTATTCAGTTGTACACCCTTGCTAAAATAGTTTGTATACACTTTGAAGAATGTTTACCTGGCTGGCGGAGTCTTGGAAATACCTCTGGCGACAGGCTGTCGCCTGCACGGCATTTTGGACATTTATACATTAGGGAGGCTATTGTGCTTTAAAATGGGATAGCTATGTTTTAAGCTTTCCACAACAAATGTTTTCCTAATAATTAATATAATTCTACATGAAGAATATTAATGAATAAGTTTTCAATTAAACGTATACTGTATAGATTCTGTACTTAAACATTCGATTGTATCTTTGTCATTATTTAAATACTCGCATACAAGAATTGCAGGCCTGATATAAAAAATTGTAGAAGTTTTTCCACCCTTATTTAATTAAATTCATGTATATACTCTATTATTTAGCGATTTTTTCAATAATTTTTCCCACTCATGTACATCATTCGTCAAAAAATCAGTGTACAATACGCATTTTTATACGTTTTAATGTTCGTTTATTTTTAAAACCGCCGCATTTACCCGTAATTACGAGCAATAATTTTTTTTCAGATTTACACCGATTTTTAGCTTGTAGAATTGAATTAGGAAATGTTTTAATAAATGTATTGTATTTTTTAGCTTAAAGTATCTACATTTTTAAAGTTAGCATGCCCGTTATTTGTATTTAGCGTAAAGATATTCATATATCATTTTTAAATCCCTCTTCTTAAATATAATGTATCGCAATCCATTTTTAAAATCAAATCATACATGCGTTTAATGCATATAATGGATGTCTTCATATACCCAATATGGCTGCCATGCACGTTAAACATTCAATATGGACGCGTCAGGCATCTTTTTCATTGAACATGCTTCCGACTCTCTCCGTTAGGTGGAGCGCATGATGCCTGCTACGAGGATGGAGGGGGACAAAACAGATTTATTTACGCCTGCATTGAAGATAGCGTACCAGTCGGCCTGAGAGCCTCGTTCAGGGTGGTCGTATAGTTCTCGCAGCCATGTTAATACGCGTCGTCGTATCGCATGTTCGTTACGTAATTTTTTTTGTTTTTTTGTTTTTACCTTTCTTAGTCCTACATTCATCTAAGAGATATAATATTCGCAAGTATGACAGATGTCCAAATATACATAACAAAGAAATTAGTTACTGACATAAATGTAATATCGTATGTTCACCATTTTATTTTAATTACTTTTTTATTTTATTCGGGGGATGAAATTTGTATTCATGTCACTGGATTCAATCCTAGTCCTCCAGCCCGACTTGGAACAACAATCAATAACGCGCGACATTCCAAGGATATAATCGGTAATAATAAATTTTCTTTTGGAAAGACCATCAAATAAAAAGGCCTGTAAACGTATGTATTTCCCCTCACTTCCCCTCTTCCCCCCACCCTACAGTAGAATAAGAATGCCGATACGCAGCTTCAAAGCCGATATCAACCACTTATAAATTCCTTTCTTCTATGCCGCCGACTCCCACCCCCGGTTTTTGCTATTCCGACACCGCCATTTACGATGAGAACAATAATGCATTGTCCTGTGTCTCTGTTTTGCGGTGAAAGAATAGCACACGTGAAAACACTTAACCTTTGTGGTTTCACCCTTAAAAGCTACTGGAGCATGATACCCCCTCCTCTCTGCTCTACTCCAATACCGAGGCCAGTGTGGGAGTAGAGCACAAAGAGAGGGCGTGCCCAGTGTACGGGATAGGATTAGAAAGATGGGGTAGGGGGATCGGGTGTCCAGTAGCTTTTAAGAGTGAGGTCACAAGGGAAGGGGTGGGGGAGGGGTGGCCGCCAGCACGTGACCAGACCACATGGGGGGAGGGGGCGGGGCTAGTGGCACGTGCGGCCAGGGTGGCATGTGAGGCCTCAAAGGGAGGGGGCGGGGCTTGTCGGCATAGATCAAAGAACCTTATCAGATGGCGGCAAATCCTTTGCGCCAGAATCGGCATTCTTATTCTACTGTAGGTTGGGGGGGAAGAGGGGAAGTGAGGGGAAATACATACGTTTACAGGCCTTTTTATTTGATGGTCTTTCCAAAAGAAAATTTATTATTACCGATTATATCCTTGGAATGTCGCGCGTTATTGATTGTTGTTCCAAGTCGGGCTGGAGGACTAGGATTGAATCCAGTGACATGAATACAAATTTCATCCCCCGAATAAAATAAAAAAGTAATTAAAATAAAATGGTGAACATACGATATTACAGTTATGTCAGTAACTAATTTCTTTGTTATGTATATTTGGACATCTGTCATACTTGCGAATATTATATCTCTTAGATGAATGTATGACTAAGAAAGGTAAAAATAAAAAAACAAAAAAAAATTACGTAACGAACATGCGATACGACGACGCGTATTAACATGGCTGCGAGAACTATACGAACTCCCTGAACGAGGCTCTCAGGCCGACTGGTACGCTATCTTCAATGCAGGCGTAAATAAATCTGTTTTGTCCCCCTCCATCCTCGTAGCAGGCATCATGCGCTCCACCTAGCGGAGAGAGTCGGAAGCATGTTCAATGAAAAAGATGCCTGACGCGTCCATATTGAATGTTTAACGTGCATGGCAGCCATATTGGGTATATGAAGACATCCATTATATGCATTAAACGCATGTATGATTTGATTTTAAAAATGGATTGCGATACATTATATTTAAGAAGAGGGATTTAAAAATGATATATGAATATCTTTACGCTAAATACAAATAACGGGCATGCTAACTTTAAAAATGTAGATACTTTAAACTAAAAAATACAATACATTTATTAAAACATTTCCTAATTCAATTCTACAAGCTAAAAATCGGTGTAAATCTGAAAAAAAATTATTGCTCGTAATTACGGGTAAATGCGGCGGTTTTAAAAATAAACGAACATTAAAACGTATAAAAATGCGTATTGTACACTGATTTTTTGACGAATGATGTACATGAGTGGGAAAAATTATTGAAAAAATCGCTAAATAATAGAGTATATACATGAATTTAATTAAATAAGGGTGGAAAAACTTCTACAATTTTTGATATCAGGCCTGCAATTCTTGTATGCGAGTATTTAAATAATGACAAAGATACAATCGAATGTTTAAGTACAGAATCTATACCGTATACGTTTAATTGAAAACTTATTCATTAATATTCTTCATGTAGAATTGTATTAATTATTAGGAAAACATTTGTTGTGGAAAGCTTAAAACATAGCTATCCCATTTTAAAGCACAATAGCCTCCCTAATGTATAAATGTCCAAAATGCCGTGCAGGCGACAGCCTGTCGCCAGAGGTATTTCCAAGACTCCGCCAGCCAGGTAAACATTCTTCAAAGTGTATACAAACTATTTTAGCAAGGGTGTACAACTGAATAATTCCTCGAATTTTCTCGAAGATTTCCTGTGAATGAAAAAAAAGCTTTTTTAAACAAATATGGCCCGATCTCTCTCTCTCTCTGCTGGAATAATCAAAAACAATATCTCTCGAATGGAGAGTTGTTTAAAAACGATTTCGTCCTATGTTTACTAAGAGAATAAGCCAATCTTTTTGTAAAATAATACTTGGCGATAATTGTAATAGTCACGAATGCTTACTGAGACAATCTATACACCACGCGTGAAAAATACATGTTTTAAACAGAGTCCATTCCTATAATCTATATGGACAGTGTTTTCCTGCAAGAACGCCCCTAAATACCAAGTAAAAAAACGTTCTCGACCTATGTTTACTAAGAGAATAAGACAACCTTTTTTAAAATAATACTTGGAAATAATTGTAATAGTTACGAATGCTTACTGATACAATCTATACACCCCGCGTGAAAATACATGTTTTAAACAGAATCCATTCCTATAATCTATATGGGCGGGTTTTCCTGCAAGAACGCTATGCGTTTAATTATAATTTCAGCGTAAAAAGAAAATATCGCTAACCTCCGTTTAATTTTTTTTCCTGGTGCTAGAGTCATATTCGATATTTTATTGAAGGAAATAAGAGATATGAAACTTTTGGAATAATCTTCATGTAGAATTTAAATTACTTATTGTAGGAAAAAATGGTTTAGCAGGCTTGTAATTGTCTGGTTTAGGAATTTCCTGTGTTTGCTCGGGTGACTTGCGTAGAGCAATTAGGAAGCCTTTCAAACCGTCCCTTATCGGTATGACAGACGTCAATTGTATACTTAAAGGTTACTTCCCCAGCGGACGGGGTTTTTCGTCAAGGGTGTACAAAATTTCCTTTACATCTGGGTTTCGTTTTCAGTTGTCGTGAATTTCTAGGGTTCAGGGGTTAGATTTCAATCAATTGTTTACTCCGATATCGATTTTTCATGGTTTTCCCTGGTCTGCTGCCGAATGCCTGAGTGGGTTCTCATCTATCACGATTCCATTTCAATTGCATCTTTTTTTGTCTCTAGAAACCTTTTGCTTGATTTCTCTGTCGGTCGCACACTCTATCCGTCAGTCGCTCAGCCCTTTGATTTTTTTCATGGTTTCCCCTGGTCTGCAGGCGAATGCTGGAGTGGTTTCTCATCGTCACCGATTTCCTTTCATTCTATATAATCTGTATCTTTCACGTGTGCTTTTAGAGTCCCTGGTTCGAGTTCCGTTGGACGCTCACTCTGACATATTTTTTCATGGTTTTCCATGGTCTGCAGGCGAATGTCTGGGTGTTTTCTCATCTATCACGATTTTATTGCATTTTTATTTGATTTACATCTTAACCTATATGTTTCTAAGGTCTTTTGTTTGATTTCCCTGTTGGTCGATCACTCTGACATCATATTTTTTAGGTTTTCCCTGGTCTGCAGGCGAATGCTGGAGTGGTTTCTCACCGTCACCGATTTCCTTTCATTCTATATAATCTATACCTTTCACGTGTGCTTTTAGAGTCCCTGGTTCGAGTTCCGTTGGACGCTCACTCTGACATATTTTTTCATGGTTTTCCATGGTCTGCAGGCGAATGTCTGGGTGGTTTCTCATCTAACACGATTTTCTTTCTTTTGCATCTAGGTTTCGTTGCGCGAAGGGACTGCTTGCCTCCTGCTCGGTTGACGGATCGTTCATCACCTTCACCAGTCAAGCTCTCCGAATCTGTACGATTATAGCCGAACAATACATAACATCTTCACAATACTTTACACTTTCTCTCTAAACATACGAAGCTATACGGAGACGCTCGAACATCAGTGTAACACGAATTGAAATATATAAGAGCTTATACGCTTCATCACCGTTTTAGTATTAATAATCAGGATATAATTGATTAAAAAAGGTTCGTGCTTTCTCTATAAATAGAGCGAACTTGAGTATTGAAATTCATTCTGTTGATCATCTCTGAGGTGTTAACATCGCTGTTCTCTCAGAAAATAATCAGCTTTCTAAGTGATATCAAGGCGTACATTTCCTTGAAGAAAGTTAAATACCTTATTATATCAAGAAGAAAAATGAATAAGTCCTCGTATAAGGATATCATTCCTAGTGTCTCAGGATATTCTTGTGGTAAATGCTGTAAGAAGTTCCTCCGTGGATATGATAAAAGACGACATGAGCTACGTTGTAAAAAACTCTTCAAGTGTAAATATTGTAACGTAGCCTTCAAAGACAGTTATAAGGGTCGTCGACACGAAGATGCGTGTGAAATAAACAGACCTGAGAAGAAACGTAGATTAGAGCCGACAAAGCATGAGTTGTTATCTACGATGGAGGAGTGTGACATGAAAGAATATGAAACTTCATTCCATGGACGTTTGAAATCGTATTTTATACGATGTGAAGTAAAGATTAAATGGTAGATGCTGATATTGGGGAGCTAAAACACATTTATTAAAAGTATTACCGAGTTCGATTCTAGAAGCTTAGAATCTGTGTAACTCTGGAAAAATTGCTTTTCTCATGATTGTCGTGAAATGTAATGGTCTTTCTGTGAGAAGATGGAAAGGAAGAATTGAAAAGGGAATAAAGCAATGAAATAATTAAGTAAATAAGGGGGAAAATCTTCTACGTTACCTTTTAAGCTTTTACTTTAAGAATTGTGATAATACAGCTGGAATTAACCTTCGTACAATAGGTAGTGGTGGTGGTGGTGGTGGTGGTGGTGGTGGTGGTGATGGTGGTGGTGGTGGTGGTGGTAGGCTTTGAATTTGAAATATATGCCTGAATGAGCGTTTGCTTTTCTCGTGATTGCATGCGAAATGTAATGGTCTTTCTGTGGGAAGATGGAAAGGAAGAATTGAAAAGGGAATAAAAACATGAAATAATTAAGTAAATAAGGGGGAAAATCTTCTACGTTACCTTTTAAGCTTTTACTTTAAGAATTGTGATAATACAGCTGGAATTAACCTTCGTACAATAGGTAATGGTGGTGGTGGTGGTGGTGGTGGCGGTGGTGGTGGTGGCGGTGGTGGTGGTGGTGGTGGTGGTGGTGGTAGGCTTTGAATTTGAAATATATGCCTGAATGAGCGTTTGCTTTTCTCGTGATTGCAGCGAGATGTAATGGTCTTTCTGTGGGAAGATGGAAAGGAAGAATTGAAAAGGGAATGAAAACATGAAATAATTAAGTAAATAAGGGAAAAATCTTCTACGTTACCTTTTAAGCTTTTACTTTTAAGTATTGTGATAATACAGCTTGAATTAACCTTGGTACAATAGGTGGTGATGGTGGTGGTAGTGGTGATGGGCTTGAATTTGAAATATATGTCTGAATGAGCGTGAGGGAATACTTCTCTTGCTGGTGTGACATCATAAACAGGTAGTTATGAGACGGGTTTAAACGTGTTTGATGCTGCCAGACATCCTGTCTCTGGGTGTGACGTCATAAACATCCTGTCTCTGGACTTGAGGTTATATGGCTGGGGGGTTAATACACGTGATGAGCTTGTTACATAGCGTGATTCCTTTGTTACATAGCGTGATTCCTTTGTTACATAGAGTGATGAGCTTGTTACATAGCGTGATTCCTTTGTTACATAGCGTGATTCCTTTGTTACATAGCGTGATCAGTTTGTTACATAGAGTGATTCCTTTGTTACATAGCGTCAGCAGATGAGCTTGTTACATAGCGTGATTCCTTTGTTACATAGCGTGATTCCTTTGTTACATAGCGTGATTCCTTTGTTACATAGCGTGATTCCTTTGTTACATAGCGTGATTCCTTTGTTACATAGCGTGATTCCTTTGTTACATAGCGTGATCAGTTTGTTACATAGCGTGTGAGCTTGTTACATAGCGTGATTCCTTTGTTACATGGCGTGATTCCTTTGTTACATAGCGTGATGAGGTTGTTACATAGCGTGATGAGGTTGTTACATAGCGTGATTCCTTTGTTACATAGCGTGATTCCTTTGTTACATAGCGTGATTCCTTTGTTACATAGCGCGATTCCTTTGTTACATAGCCTGATCAGTTTGTTACATAGCGTGATTCCTTTGTTACATAGCGTGATTCCTTTGTTACATAGACTGATCAGTTTGTTACATAGCGTGATTTCTTTGTTACATAACGTGATTCCTTTGTTACATAGCGTGATTCCTTTGTTACATAGCGTGATTCCTTTGTTACATAGCGTGATCAGTTTGTTACATAGCGTGATCACTTTGTTACATAGCGTGAACAGTTTGTTACTTCGCGTGATTCCTTTGTTACATAGCGCGAACAGTTTGTTACATAGCGTGATTCCTTTGTTACATAGCGTGATCAGTTTGTTACATAGCGTGATTCCTTTGTTACATAGCGTGATCAGTTTGTTACATAGCGTGATTCCTTTGTTTACAGCGTGATTCCTTTGTTACATAGCGTGATTCCTTTGTTACATAGCGTGATGAGCTTGTTACATAGCGTGATTCCTTTGTTACATAGCGTGATTCCTTTGTTACATAGCGCGATTCCTTTGTTACATGGCGTGATTCCTTTGTTACATAGCGTGATTCCTTTGTTACATACCGTGATTCCTTTGTTACATAGCGCGATTCCTTTGTTACATAGCGTGATTCCTTTGTTACATAGCGCGAAAAGTTTGTTACATAGCGTGATCCCTTTGTTACATAGCGCGAACAGTTTGTTACATAGCGTGATCCCTTTGTTACATAGCGTGATTCCTTTGTTACATAGCGTGATTCCTTTGTTACATAGCCTGATTCCTTTGTTACATGGCGTGATTCCTTTGTTACATAGAGTGATTCCTTTGTTACATAGCGTGATTCCTTTGTTACATAGCGTGATCAGTTTGTTACATAGCGCGAACAGTTTGTTACACAGCGTGATGAGTTTGTTACGTGGTGTTACGTCTTGACACGTGGTTACGTGCTTATGTTACGTAGTGTAACGTCTTGTCATGCTGTTATGTTACGTTGTGTTACGTCTTGTTACGTGGTTACGTTAGATGATGATAGGAATGAATAGACAATGAGAAGATCCAGGGCAAACAAGGTGGTGGTAATAGGTTAGGACGTATACTTCACTGTGAAACGATATACAGTTTGTCCCTCTCCGTCTCGCACACTACTCTTTAACATATAAAAAGTTTGTAAGGTTTAGAAAAAAGTATATAAAAGTGTTGTAACGCTGGATGATAAAAGTTTTATAATCGAATTACTCTCTATATTACCGTATAAACCTACATTCCTTCTCCTTCAAACCCTGTCTATCCTTGTATCTCTCCCGTTTTCCATATTTCTCCCATATAAACGTATACTCTGCTCCTCAAACCATATCTAGACTAGCACCTCTCCTCGTATACCCTACCGCTCTCATATAGATGCATTTTCCTCCTTGAAGACTCTCTCAACCTAGCACCTACCTTCGTTTTCCCTATCTTTCCCATATAAACGCATACTCTATCATTCAGACCTTCCTGTCTAGCCTAACACTTCTCCTCATATTCCCCCACCTCTCTCATATAAGACGCATTCCCTACTTCAACCCTGTCTAGCCTAGCGCTTCTCCTCGTATTCCCTATCTCTCGCATATAAACGCCTACTCTATCATTCAAAACTCCTAGCCTAATACCTCTCCTCGGTTCACTTCTCGCTCATATAAAACGCCATATTCTATCCTTCAGGTCCTGTTTAGTATAACATCTTTCCTTGTATTCCCTATCTCTCTCGTATAAAGCGTATCCCTCCCTCCTTTAGCATCTGACTAGCCTAGCATCAGCCCTCGTATTCCCTATCTCTCCCCTATAAACGCATTTTCCTCCTTGAACTGTTGCATATACCCTCGTTTTCCCTATCCTTTCCCATATAAGCGCAAAAGTGGCCCAGCTTCTGTCTATCATACCGCCTGCCCCCGTTTTCCATATATTCCTCATATAAATGTATACCGTACTCCTTAACCTCAGTCTGCACTAGCACCTCCCCTCGCATGCCCTATCTCTGTCGAATAAAGCATATCTCTCCCTCCTTCAGTCCCTGCTCTACCTCAGAACTCTCCTCGTTTTCCCTATCTCTCCCATATAAACGCATTTTTTCCTCCTTGAAGGTTCTCTCAACCTAGCATATACCCTCGTTTTCCTCGTCTCTCCATATAAAAAGCCATACTCTACCCTTCAAACCCTGAATAGTCTAGTACCTCTCCACGTATCCCCTATCTCTCCTGTAAATATGTTCATATTCCCCCTGCTTCAGCATCTGTCTATCCTAGCCTCTGTTCACGTTTTCCTTATCTTTCCCATATAAATGCATATTCCATATCTCAACCCCTATCTAGTCCAACACTTCTCCTCGTATTCCACGTATCTCTCATATAAAGCACATCCTCATTCCTTCAACCACTGTCTAGCCTAGCGTCAGTCCTCGTATTCCCTATCTTCTCCATATAAACGCATTTTCCTCCGTGAACCAGCGCATATACCCCCGTTTTCCCTATCCTTTCCCATATAAACGCAAAAACTGCGCCAGAATTCCTCTATATACCCTACTAGCGACGTAGCTGTTGAAAAAAGTATAAAGCAGTTCACAATTCAAATCAATAATAAAGAATATCTCGGAAATAGTTATTGGTACAAAAATTAGATTCACATTTACTGTGTAGTAAGCTTTTGCCTATCTCCTACGGTTTATCACTTAAAAACAGGGGGTCAGGTGGTGAAGTTTGGAACCCATTGCTGTAATTTCACTAAGCATTCTCTCCAATATTAGTTTGCACTTATTCGGTTCTAGCTGGCTGCCCAACGTTGTAGGGGTAGCTTTTTAAACTCCAATGACCAATTTATTTAATTTACCTCCCCCCTAATTTGTAAGGTCCGGCTATTGCTAATATTCATTATCTGTTTACCCTCTTATGTAGGACTTACACCCCCAGGACTTACAAGCGGGTGCCTGGGGTCAGAGGCCCGTCGAGGAGCAGACACTCATGGATCAGACAGAACATCTAGGATGGGTGATCAGCCCGATGCCTGGTATGAAGGAAGCAGATGAAAGGAAATGTTGGTGAAATGAATGAAAGGAAAGGTGATGATGGAGCAGTTGGTGGAATGAATGGCTGGAGAACCCGGAGAAAACCCGCCCAGACGCCGCTTCGTCCACCACAAATCCCACATGCAGGTCCCTGGGATTGAACCCGGGCCGCCTCGGTGGGAGGCGGCCCGGGTCTAACCACTCGGCCACGGCGCCGCCCCGGCTATTGCTAATAACCGATGAAAAATCCCCCGGTATTTACACAAAAAGGTGTGAAACATTGTCGGGACGTCTGACTTCCTTAACCTCCCCTCGACAGTCTTCCAAATTGTGGAAATGTTGCACGGCCTACAAGTACCCTGTGTCTATGGAACTATCGACCGAGTAACTTGTTAGATACTAGTTGGTAGAGAAAGTTGTGCATTCCACCCAAATTTTCGATAACGGGATTTCACCGGAAATACATGTTTTGAGACTCCTGAATAAAAATAAATTAGAAAAAGGTCCTCGAGTGTGAGTGTGTGTGTGAAGTAGCATAACTCAAGAACGACAAGTCGGATAAATACTGAACTTGGTATTTAGGTTCAGTACCTTCCAAAGATGCGACAAGAAGATTTTCAAGAAAATTCCGCACCCCAAACTACCCTTTACATTGAATACTTTTCGAAATCTTTTATTTTGTTCAAAATGTTATGTCATATTAAAGATATTTACATGTATATTTTTAATTTTCTGGGAAAAGCCTTTGAAGTCCTGTTCATTAGGAAAGGAATTTTATATAATCTTGACTAACTGGCAAACGTTACGCAATAGACGAAAGCGTAGGCATAGCTATTTCCGAGATACCCGTTATTAAGTTTCGAAATGTTCAATACTTTTAAGGTCCCGCCGACTTTCAGTTGTTTCTCGCGATGTCGTGGAAACAGTATGGAAATTTTAAGGCCAGCATATACGTCCAGTTGTTAACCATTTGACTATCGCTGTTCCCTTTGCATCTACAGTGTGAGCCAAAAGACTCCGAACCGCCTGCGCATTGTTTGTCCTGTCTGCGTCCTCGGCACTCGTTGCCGTCTGCCACTATCATAGAAAGGCGCGTATGAAACCATACAACATTTTTAAAACTACTATTAAAGGCTTTACTTACCAACTTTATGAAAGGAGATGCTGAAACTGGCCACCGTCGTTGTCCATACATTTTTGGCAGCTCTTTAGGAAACTATCCATCACTCGCCGTAGTTCACGCTGAGAAATTTCCTGGCGGATATTTTGTTTTAATTCTTCCAGGGTGTGTGGGTTTGTCTTGTATACTTTATGTTTTAAGTTACCCCGGAGGGGTATTTTATGAACAATATTACCGGCTGCGCGGTGTTTTTCCACTGGGCGTGTGGAAATATGATAAAAACATAACGAACTGCTGCTACAAACAGTGCAGTTTTGAGTTGACGGTGATGTGTCGCGGTTCAGTTATTACGAGTTATTTATTATTTGGTCCTGTACTTAGTCACAAAGTATATTATGGCTCAGTATATGTTTTCTACTGCACAGCATGTATTCATTTATGATTCTCATGTGTTACTTGGTCAGCTCGCCAAGTGACAGTACGATTTGCAGAATGATTTCTAGGTGTAAAAGTTCCAGGTCGTACAACAATCCATGAACTTTATAGTAAATTTCAGGCCACAGAAAGTGTTCAGGCTAAGAAATATAAAAGACGACATCTTACCGAAGAAACATTAGACGACATCTGTCATCGTTTGGAAAATTCCCCCCAAAAATTCCATGATGGATAGTTTCCTAAAGAGGTGCCAAAAATGTATGGACAACGACGGTGGCCAGTTTCAGCATCTCCTTTCATAAAGTTGTTATTAAAGCCTTTAAAAGTAGTTTTAAAAATGTTGTATGGTTTCATCCGCGCCTTTCTATGATAGCGGCAGACGGCAACGAGAGGACAGGAACAACACTACGCAGTCGGTTCGGAGTCTTTTGGCTCACTCTGTATAACGTAATGTGTAATGTAGCAATTTCCGGAAAGATTTATCTGCATTAAAATGAAGTAGATAGGAAAATAAACGTTCGTAAGAATAATTTGTATACCCAGTAATAAACAATAGAGGGTAGAGAAAGTCATGTTGGTTTAGTGAACCACTCTGTACGCTAAAGGGAATGTTTGCCAGGGTTCGTGTCCACCAGCAAGGAGCACGTGGAGGCTGTAAGACACGAGACTGGGAAGGCGTGGCAGGCAGATATTGATCTGTTTCTGCAGCAGCCGGCAGTCTAAGGGCGCCAGCACCAGGCCCTCATTCTCTCTAACACATTGCTTCCGTTACACAGACATAGTCTTTCCATTCAATTTTCTATGGCTTCTCTCAAGTAAGCCTTGTTTTATCATTTGATACAAATTAACTGCTCCTCCTTTGTCTCATGAATCATGTTTAATGCTACTTCCTTTTTAAAACAATAATCCTGTTAATAAAAAGGAGGTATTATTTTCTCTAGCACCTATTGTAATTTACGTGTGTATGTGAACAGTATGGCTCAAAAAACAAAAGTCGGATAAACACCAAACTTGGTATTTAAGTTCAGCATCTTACAAACACAGGAACAACGATTTTCAAGAAAATCCTTCACCCCAAACTATTCTTAACATTGAAGATTTTTTGTTATATTCTATTTTTTTAATGGCTCTAACGGTGTCTATTAAAATACTATGTATTTAAGACACTTACATGACTAATAAAATGTATATCTTGAATTTTCTGTGGTAAACGGACTGTGAAGTCGATATTTGTTTTATTGGTTTGAATTTTTCAATACCTTTTCATGTTTAGAAGAGCTGTCACATTCAGTTGTTACTCGCGACGCTATACAAAGACTATGCTATCTCAAAGGCAGCATACAGTGACCCTTGTTTAAAGATCTGTCCTGTACCCATATTGAAATGTGTAATAAAAGTATTTCAACAAACGTTTATTTCGATTAATAAATAGATAGAATAAATTATAAATAATTTCACAAATTATTTATGGACACTGCCTCTGGGTCAGCGCTCTCACTTCTCAATCTAGAAGTTCGGCTGGGGTGGAGAATTTTTCTTTAACCAGAATCATTCCCTATCCCCCACAAAGTCTGAAAGTATAATTTTGTTTAGCGCAAAAACAAATCTGACGTGATGCATTTACATGATTTTTTTCTATCTTCTAACGTTTATTAGTAGGTATACAAACTATTCTTACTAAAGCTTATTTTTACTTTCTCTACTACGTATAGTAAGTAGGGGAAGTATTGTATTCCACCCAAAAATTCGATACCGAGATTTCACCGGAAATATATGTTTTGAGACACCCTGAATCCAAAAAAACATTTTTGGAAACCTGTCCGTGTGTGTCTGTGTGTCTGTAAACAGTATAACTCAGAAACGAACAGTCGGATAAACACCAAACTTGGTATTTACGTTCAGTATCCTCCAGAGATGCGACACGAAGGTTTTCAATTAAACCCCCCACCCCAGATTACCCTTTACATTGAACATTTTTCGAAAATTTTAATTTTCTCAAAAATGGCTCTAACGATTTTGATTAAAATATCATATGTATAAGATATTTTCATGACAAATAAAATGTATATCTTGATTTTTCTCGGAATGTCTCCAAAAGTATTCTTCATAAACGACTTTTGCATAACTGGTAAACCATAAGAAATAGACAAAATCTTACTTCACAAAAACTGTAGATCGCATTAAAATACACAATTTATGTCATATACATTTTTTTTGTTGAGTGAACCAGTTTTGAGATATTGCTTGTTATTCCCTTAAATTTTTCAATACTTATTTTCTCAAATGGGAATTCGTTATTCATTTTTTTGTCTTGGATAGGCAAAGAGTATTAATCTGTGGCAAAGAGAATGGTGCTGCACATAGCAACCAGCTATTAAGAGATATGTATGTGCTTAAAGGCTATTGTAATTCTCTCTGCATGTCAGAAGATCGTTTCTGCAAATGTTTATCTCATTAACATGTAGTAGATGGAGAATAAGAGTTTGTAAAAATAGTTTGTACAAGAGTAGAGAAAGTCATGTGAGTTTAAGGCATCAAATTTTTCTGTCTACTATATTTCAATCAAGATAAATTTTTACAGAAACATCTACATTACACATTTCGTTATCGATACAAAGGGAACAGCGATAGTCAAATGTTTAACAACTGGACGCTATATGCTGGCTTTAAATTCCATACTGTTTCCATGACATCGCGAGGAACAAGTGAATGTTGACACGACTTTAAGAGAACAACCAAGAACAGTTCCAACTTTTAATAGCCAAGAAATGACTAAATATCTTATACAGAAACTGAACGCATGGCAACAGAGATGGCAGAATCAACACGTGATGATAGCCTCTCTCTAATTGGCTACTTTCTTATGTTTGATGTAGACAAATATGAAAGCTTGGAACTTGAAGCTTCTAAGTTTATTTTTATGCTTACGCGATGTCATTGTCAATAGTTACATTACAATACATACCTATGAAGCAGATGTTACTAAAAGGATAAAAAATAATTTCTAAAACTTGATAAGGAATGGTAAAATAGAAACCCAATCGAGCAGGTAAGGTGTTTCATGTATTATATATTTATACACACATCGTGTATCATAACTATTATTGTACTGTTTTAAAAGAGCATTTGTATCATTAAGTTTGCCTTAAGCATTTGTACATTTTAAATTGTTAATCACGATTATATTGGTTGATAAAGAAATAAGAAAAGATTGAATAACGTTGAAAATACGTTAAACAAAATGAACGAAAAAGATTGATTTCCTAATAAAATAAATATAACAAAAATGCAAAATGAGTAACGAAAAGGAAGAATTTCAGTAACAATGTGCTTATGTATAATAGAATTGTAAATATGTTATTTTCATGAATGTTATTTATTCCATTAAAAAGTTTAAATTATACAAATCTTGTTTTACGACCGATATCAACCAGGTTAGCTTTAAATAAACAACATTCAACTTTTAGGATTTCAGAAACATTTTCGCTAAGAAGGAAACACTTACAAAGCAAGCGGAAGAAATGCAATAGTAACTCGCTATGTGAATAACCAAGCATTCTCACGATAAATAACAAATGCCTAATTGATTTATAAGACAAAGAGAATCTATAAGAAAGTAAAGCAGAATGTAAGTAAATGTTTGATTAAATGATTTGTTCGTCGGAAAGTACATTGAAAAAAAATCTGATGTGTTACACTCACATGACTTTCTCTACTCTTGTACAAAATTTTTCATTCATTCATTCATTATCTGTTTACCCTCCTCTTATGTAGGACTTACACCCCGCAGGACTTACAGGCGGATGCCTGGGGTCAGAGGCCCGTCGAGGAGCAGACACTCATGGATCAGATAGAACATCCAGGATGGGTGATCAGCCCGATGCCTGGTATGGGATGAAGGAAGTAGATGAAACGGAATGTGGGTGAAATGGATGAAAGGAAAGATGATGATGGAGCAGTTGGTGGAATGAATGGCGGGGGAAACCGGAGAACCCGGAGAAAACCCGCCCAGACGCCGCTTCGTCCACCACCCTGGGATTGAACCCGGGCCGCTTCGTTGGGAGGCGAGCGGTCTAACCACTCGGCCACGGCGCCGCCGTACAAACACTATTTTTACAAACCTTATTCTCCATATGCTCCATGTTAATCGAGATATCGAGATGTTAATCTTATTGCTAATTTTCTTGTAGGTGCAAGGGGAATATGGTAGGCTTTAAGCGATAGTCAAATATTTTAAGAGCTGGTTGCTAAGTGGAGTATTCCATTCTCTTTGCATTACCAGAACAAAAAAAAATTAAAAAAAAATAACGAATTTCCATTTGAGAAAAAGTAACTCAGGAACGAACAGTCGGATAAACACCAAACTTGATATTTAGGTTCAGTATCTTCCAGAGATGCGACACGAAGGTCTTTACGAAAATACCCCCACCCCAGATTACCCTTTACATGGAACATTTTTCGGAAGTTTTAATTTTCTCAAAAATGGCTAACGATTTTGATTAAAATATCATATGTTTAAGATATTTTCATGACAAATAAAATGTATATCTTGAATTTTCTGGGAATGTCTCCAAAAGTATTCTTCATTGTAAACGACTTTTTGCATAACTGGTAAACCATAAGAGATAGACAAAATTTTACTACACAAAAAATGTAGATTGCGTTAAAATACACAATTTATATCATATACATTTTTGTTGTTGAGTGAACCATTTTCGAGATATTGCTTGTTATTCCCTTAAATGTTTCAATACTTATTTTCTCAAATGGGAATTCGTTATTCATTTTTTTGTCTTGGATATGCAAAGAGTATTAATTTGTGGCAAAGAGAATGGTGCTGCACATAGCAACCAGCTATTAAGAGATATGTATGTGCTTAAAGGCTACTGTATTTCTATATTGCCCTTGTAAATATATATTCCCCTTACATCTACAAGAAAATTAGCAATAAGATAGAGTCTGCAAATGTTTATCTCGATTAACATGAAGTAGACGGAGAATAAGCGTTTGTAAATATATTTGTACAAGAGTAGAGAAAGTCATGTGAGTGTAAGACAATTTTTTTAGGTGTAATGAAATTCGTATATTCTGCTCCAGGAAGTGTGAAACGAGTATATATCTTGAAATGCGTTAATTAAATAGCGAGGAAAAATATAGGTTAAAACCTAAAACTCCGGGCCCTAGTAGAATCCTCCAAAAACTAAACTACAATACCTAAATACTCCAATAGGAGTTTCGTCACAACGATTTTCGAAAACACCCTTTTCAGACCAAATCTCGATATCAAATTTTGGAATTAAAATGCAACACTTCCTCCGCCTTAGGTAAGCGGGAGAGTTTTCGCAGTCATCTTTATAAGCATTTTTATCACATCTGGGGATGTCACAAAGACACGTGCAACATGCGACTGCCACTTGTCAAGTGTGAAAAAGCGCGTGACTTGAGTACTTGTTGCCTCGTGTAACATGTGCTACTTGCAGGTAATGAGTACTTCAAACAACCCACAAATGTCGTCCTTCTGAACAAACTGTTTGGACTGTCAAGATGTCTGGAAAACAAATCTGAGGTGTTACATTCACATGTCTTTCTCTATCCACTTTTCTAAAAACTATTCTTGCAAAAGCGTAATTTTCTATCATATTAATAGAGAAACGTTCGCAGAAATAGTTTATTAAACATTCCCTTGTATATATAAGAGGAATACGGAGGGTGAAGCGATAGTTAGATGTTTAATAGCGGGTCGCCATAGGTTGGCCTTGATATTCCATACTCTACATCTCCAGAGATAAAAGAATGGTGATAGCACTTCTAAAATCGACAAATTATTTAACAATTTAAACCAATAAAAGCTGAATATCTCAAAAATGGCTGATGCCACATAAAACTTATTTAAAATAAATTGTGTGTTCTCATTCTTTGTGTAGTGCCTTTTTTTAGACTAATTATGCTGATTTATCCTCTATACAAAATTATACACAATTTCTTCCGAATGAAGTGGACATACAAACTGTGGATATATTTTATTTTTTCAAAAATGGTTCTAAGGATTTTCATTAAAATACTGAATTTTAAAAATATTTACAAACAAAATATATATTCTGAGTTTCTTGGGAATAACCTGTGAAGTCCTCAACATTCTGAATGACTTTTCTGTGACTGATAAGAGACAGACAAAAAGTGTATATCTCATTAAAGCTCACAACTAGAGTAAAAATAAAAATGTTAGTGCCGTTAACCGTTTCCTAGATATTCTTTGCCATTTGTTGGAATTTTCAAAGCGGTCATGCAAAGAGACTAGAATTTCAGTCACAACATAGCGACCGCTAAGGTCTAACTATACTCTCCTTATATCACAGCGACCGTGTGAGGCTCGCATTTGGGAGTTGCGGGGTTCGATTCCCGTTGGATCGGCTACTCTGGCCTTAACTTTTTTCACGATTTTCCCTGGTTGGTAGGCGAAGCCCTGTCCCTCATTTCCTTTGATTCCATTTTCTTATAGTGTTTCAGGGTCGAAGGATCAGGAGAGCGGAAGATGGGCAAGGCGTTACCACTCTCCGTGGGAAGACATAGGCCAAAGCGGGATCCCACCAGCGTCAGAATCTAATATCTGGAGGCTTAGGGACGCCGCCTGTGTCCAAGCCTGCAGACACACCTCTCTCCGTGGGGAGAGGTACGCCATTGTGGGGTCCCGCCGGTGTGAGAATCTAATATCTGGAAGCTTAGGGACGCCGCCTGTGTCCAAGCCTGCAGACACACCTCTCTCCGTGGGGAGAGGTACGCCATTGTGGGGTCCCGCCGGTGTGAGAATCTAATATCTGGAAGCTTAGGGACGCCGCCTGTGTCCAAGCCTGCAGACACACCTCTCTCCGTGGGGAGAGGTACACCACTGTGGGGTCCCGCCGGTGTGAGAATCTAATATCTGGAAGCTTAGGGACGCCGCCTGTGTCCAAGCCTGCAGACACACCTCTCTCCGTGGGGAGAGGTACGCCATTGTGGGGTCCCGCCGGTGTGAGAATCTAATATCTGGAAGCTTAGGGACGCCGCCTGTGTCCAAGCCTGCAGACACACCTCTCTCCGTGGGGAGAGGTACGCCATTGTGGGGTCCCGCCGGTGTGAGAATCTAATATCTGGAAGCTTAGGGACGCCGCCTGTGTCCAAGCCTGCAGACACACCTCTCTCCGTGGGGAGAGGTACGCCATTGTGGGGTCCCGCCGGTGTGAGAATCTAATATCTGGAAGCTTAGGGACGCCGCCTGTGTCCAAGCCTGCAGACACACCTCTCTCCGTGGGGAGAGGTACGCCATTGTGGGGTCCCGCCGGTGTGAGAATCTAATATCTGGAGGCTTAGGGACGCCGCCTGTGTCCAAGCCTGCAGACACACCTCTCTCCGTGGGGAGAGGTACGCCATTGTGGGGTCCCGCCGGTGTGAGAATCTAATATCTGGAAGCTTAGGGACGCCGCCTGTGTCCAAGCCTGCAGACACACCTCTCTCCGTGGGGAGAGGTACGCCATTGTGGGGTCCCGCCGGTGTGAGAATCTAATATCTGGAAGCTTAGGGACGCCGCCTGTGTCCAAGCCTGCAGACACACCTCTCTCCGTGGGGAGAGGTACGCCATTGTGGGGTCCCGCCGGTGTGAGAATCTAATATCTGGAAGCTTAGGGACGCCGCCTGTGTCCAAGCCTGCAGACACACTTCTCTCCGTGGGGAGAGGTACGCCATTGTGGGGTCCCGCCGGTGTGAGAATCTAATATCTGGAAGCTTAGGGACGCCGCCTGTGTCCAAGCCTGCAGACACACCTCTCTCCGTGGGGAGAGGTACGCCATTGTGGGGTCCCGCCGGTGTGAGAATCTAATATCTGGAAGCTTAGGGACGCCGCCTGTGTCCAAGCCTGCAGACACACCTCTCTCCGTGGGGAGAGGTACGCCATTGTGGGGTCCCGCCGGTGTGAGAATCTAATATCTGGAAGCTTAGGGACGCCGCCTGTGTCCAAGCCTGCAGACACACCTCTCTCCGTGGGGAGAGGTACGCCACTGTGGGGTCCCGCCGGTGTGAGAATCTAATATCTGGAGGCTTAGGGACGCCGCCTGTGTCCAAGCCTGCAGACACACCTCTCTCCGTGGGGAGAGGTACGCCACTGTGGGGTCCCGCCGGTGTGAGAATCTAATATCTGGAGGCTTAGGGACGCCGCCTGCGTCCAAGCCTACAGACACACCTCTCTCCGTGGGGAGAGGTACGCCATTGTGGGGTCCCGCCGGTGTGAGAATCTAATATCTGAAGACGTTAGGGACGTCGCCTGAGTCCAAGTCTGCTGTCCCGGATCTGGTCGTCCTTTGCATCCTTTCCTCACGAACATTCCCAGATGCACAATAGGGGACTGTGCGCTTAAGTACCAAAATCCTCCTCCGCTTCCTTACAACCAGGCTAAGGATCCGGGACAACTTAAGAGTGAAGTGAAGGTTACTCGCATCGAGTAGAGTGGAGTGAGGTGGTGCATCGGGTGTTGTTTACCTTTGAGGCGGCGTACAATCCGCTTCCTGACTAAATACATTTTGGCCCTCATTCCGATGCACTAGTCGACCACGATATGAATGCTTGTGGTGAGAAGAGTAACTAAACGGTTACGAAACAAGTGGGCGGGGCATCGGAAGAACAGTCAGGTAAAGAAAACATCTGTAGTTCCGAGTAGCGAGGCTGAGACCTGCAAACGTAGTACTGTTTACATCCCCCTTTCGCCTTGCCCTCACTCCTCTCTGGTCCCCAGCCTTGACTGTCAACAAAAACAGTGACGCCCTTCTCCAAGCGCATTCATATCGTGGCCGAGTAGTATGTGTCCTACTTCATTTTCCACCAGCACTAAACTATATTCACTCTTAGGTTGATCCGCGGCAAAACAAACCCACGTGGTCAGTGCACCGTGGTGCAACACGGTAGCAATGCGCCCCCAGGAAAGTAGTCCCATGTTAATACTCTGAATTTTAGAATGAATTTATCCTTAAATAGTATAATATGCTATAGAAATACCTAAGGTTATATTTAATGCTGATTTATACCGTAAAACAGAGCTACAAGTCCCATGATGCAATTCGTATGAGTCACCTGACATCCGGGTAGGCGCAGAATATTGTTTACAGCCAGAAACGAGCAGTTGTGTTTAGTATCATGGCGGACGGTGAATTCGCTCTTGTGTTTTCGTCGAATTACGTAAAGCATTAGCCGCGCAAACTATTGACTAGCGGTGAAAAAACAATAATGTTGAATCTTTATTATAAGTTATGTGAGAAATATCCAACACTTTCCGCGAAAGAAATGGTGAAATTAACTTCTGAGTTCACCGATGTTTCGAGTACAAGTATAAACAGTGCTTGTGCAGGAAAATCTGAAACGAGAAAAGTGGTTGCACCCGGGAAAAAAAACAACTATTAATCTTATCATCTTTAACCCTTAACAGAATATGCTAGTCGCCGTTTCAGTTGTCGAAATAAGGACTCTATTCTTTTTTGCACTACGTGCCGCTTGTACTGGCCACATGGTCTGAAAGTGTGACAGTATTTCTAGTGCGAATGGCGGAAGGATACATCACAGCGGTGCACTGGTCACCTGGGGTTTGTTTTGACGCGGATCAACCTAAGAGTTAATGCAGTTTAGACTGTAATGTTTACAGTAGCAACTAGTAGGGCAACGCATTGACGCCTTTACGGAACTCTATAGTAAGGTTGTCCGCCTCTGTGGTGTGACGGTAGCGTGTCCGCCTCACATTCAAGAGATCCCGAGTTCGAATCTTGGTTAGGGCGAGTTGCCCGGATATGGCCTTTTCCTTATCCTGCAAAATTAATGTCGGGTAACTTTTTGCCTTATGGATCCCGGGCTCATTTGAGCATCATTTCATCCATTTCGTTCATTCACCGTCCGATAGGACCTAACCGGTTGAAGGAAACTGAACTTAAAAAAATAAATAAAATAAGGTTGCACTTACAAGTTGCTAAATTGTCCCGGATCCTTAGCCTGCTCATAACCATTACCATGCCAACAACAAAGTGTAATGAAGGTTTATCTCCATAACAAGAAACAGATAGGATAAGCTTTTATAAGAATAGTCTGTATAAGAATGAGTATACAAAGTCATGTGAATGCAACTCAAGTCTGGTCCAGGTATCCCATTTACAGCTAGGGTGAAACAACAATTATTTATCAAATGCATTAAGATAAATCAATCACATATAGAGAAGAGAAGGACATTGGAAAAGCGAAGAGATGTGTTGAAGGATTTGGACAGAAAACTATGACTGATTGATTGACATGCTTATTAAAAGGGAGATGTACAAATAGTCCCTTTGTGTGCATCCCTTTCATGCAGATGAACTAATGAGCCTTTCAGCAAATGAAAGTAAAAAAGGAGTCACGTGGATGGATCACTCTTGTGAACAAACAGTTGCCTACACCAATCTCATTAAGCACACCTTACAGCCTTGAGGTTTGTGGAGAGGAAAGTTTACCCGCTTGTCAAGCATTGGCTAATTATCAAACTTGAGGCAATTCGTCATTAACGAGCACACAAACCTTTTAGGGAAATGTTGTTCATGACGTTTTTTCCCCCCGTCCTAATTACCTACACAATGCCATCCAGACTGCGGATGGATGGATCCGGATCTCATTAGCGAACCAGAACGTGATTTACAAAGAACGATAACAAGTCTCGAGAGTGAATCCTGCAAGACGAAAGTAGAGCAATGATTACTTGAGCAAACTGTCAGAGAAACTGGATATGGGCGAGGGAGGTTTCTGATACTTGTGTGGGCAGACAAATTGCTAAAACGCTATTTTTACTGCGCTGCACAAACGTCACTGATTGAGGACATGTTGCTCAGTCCTTTCAAATTGGGTTCAAATAAAACAAAGCTGGTTTATATTACAGCCCTCTGAAATACAACAGGCGATTATTCAGTAAAATATTTACTAAATTTCAGAATGGCAAGTGAAACGGCAACTCTAGGCCGAGCCCGAGCTATGGAATTAATAATTTGGGTAATTACGTTTTAGTGAAATTAAATTACGCTATGTACAACTATTTTTCTATATACTGCCTGTTTAGCTTAAGAAGGGTGATTTAATGATATGTTTGTTGTTGAGTAATACATGTTTATGCAAACTTGAAGAGTTGTTATGTATTAATAGTTGCTTTGAGCGTCAGTTTGAATTTAATGCTTAAGTAATATTATTGTTTGAATCTGCCTCGGCTGCGTCAGTCTTAATTTAGAGTCATTTATTTTGGGTACGGTGTGGTAATGACAATTATTGTAGACGTCACAGAATTAAACTTTTAAATTTTCACTTTTATTTTAACTTCTTGCACACTTTTATAAACCACTACACTTTTAAAAGAACTGCGAGAAACATTTTACACATTCACTTAGCGCGTATATCTGTTTTTACTAATCACCCGTATAGAACACATTTTTCCATCTTTACTCTATCAAGTCTAGCCAGAAACTGAATAACCTCAACGGTCAAAACCCATAAGCTTCGGTAATGCAAGTCTCTGATTGGCCAATTCTAGTCCAATAGAATTTCTGCATTTAACTTAAAACTTTTCTTTGCTGTTGATTGGCTAGTTTTAAAACTGTCACTGAAACTACGTCATCGTCGCTCTAATCATGACCAGTACATTTCAAATTCCAAACACATTATTGCTACAATTACCTCATTATTACTCATTGTTAGCAACCTAAACCTTATTATTCTCACAGTTCTTGCATTATTGGAGTATATAAAGTATTCATATAACATTAATAAAATATGTTTACAATAAAACTAAGCATTTGCAATGACTGTTACATACAATTAAAATAATTTTTACATACATATTGTTTCAAGGCGGGCTGTTATTGAATTTACCTATTTTAAATTTCAATTGAAATTATTCAGGTATTAAACTACTGTCTCAATCTATGTTACTAATATTAGAGGAGTAACAAATTGTTTAACTAAATAATTTAAGCGCTATGTTAAAATACTGTACACGACGAGATATCTTAGATGCAGGAAAAGTGTCTCCGAAGGCAACAAGTGAGTTTTACGATGTCTCTCTGGTAGCAAAAGTATTGTTCGTACAGCGAGGGTGTAGAGATTTTGTTCTTTTGTACGGTAATTCGCCGTGACCGGAGTGAGTGAGACAACAAGCTTAACGGTAAAGTTAGGAAAAGCCGCGATTTCATGTTAAAATTGAGCAATAGGGGGTGGAATAGGACCAATGAGATCCAAGTAAATCGATATGAAATATTGAGACGCGTTGAGTGGCGCTAAAAATGCACCAATAGGAAATTAAGTAGCCTAAGAAGCCCGCGACCATAAATAGATCTGCTAAGACCAATAGGAGAATCCCTTGGGTTACCTCTTCCAAATACCTCGGAATCACCCTCGGCCGCGGCCTCACTTTCGCTCCACATGTCAGGGTAAAGGTCGGCCTCGGCGACTCCGCGCTCTGACAGCTGTACCCTATATTCCGCTCCACAATGCCCACACACCTCAAACTACGCCTACATGTGGCGATAATCCCGCTCCTGAATCTGTATGGCTGCGAGGTCTAGGGATCGGCGGCAGCGTCCACCATCCGCAGGCTGTTGACCGTCCAGAACAGGGCGCTTCGGATGATCTATGATACCGGGCGTAGATTCCCGTCACACATCCTACACACCCATTCCGGTCTCCCATACATCGTGGACGTGGTGCAGGACAGAACCCGTACCATGTACACGAAACTCGCTTACCACACCAACCAGCTGGTGAACTCTTTGGGCCGCTATGACCACAGGGCGCCAAGGCGGAGAAAGAGTTACCGGTTGCCGAAGGACGGCTTGGGCCCCCCAGGCTGCGGTCTGTCAATCCCTCACATCAAAAGCTCCCCCAAGTTAAGCAGCATTGGGCTTGGTCACTAGCTGGACGAGTGACCATCTAACAGCGACCCGCCCTGCTGCCAACTTGGATATCCCCATACCATTACCTAGTTTTCCCATCCTGCTTTGCTGCCATGTCGGCCTGCTTGGCTTGACCACACAAGCGGTCGCCCAAGTTAAGCAGTGTTGGGCTTGGTCACCACACGGTCGCTAGTCCGCCCATGTGGGAACACCGAGACCCAGCCAATGGTAGCGCAGAAAGCCAAACCCCGCCCTAGACAAGTAGACAAATATCAAAAGCTTGTGTATATTCTTTAAAACCTTCTTTATCGCACAGGTAAGGTACTGTGGCGATCACATTCCGCCCAGGTGAACCTGGGCGACCTGTTCTCGATTGCTGTAAGATAGGGGAGTTACTTCGAAACTACAGGCAGAGAAAGCTGCTGCCGGACACTTAAGAGATGTCGCGCCAAAAGTTAGTGAATTAAAACAGGTTTCGCTACACACATAAAAATCACTACAAGTAAAGAGATTTGTTAAACTTCGCGTCATATCAGCGCGGTGTTTCAACAGCAGTGGACAGTGTTTTAACGGTGACAATATCAGTCTTATGAATTACTACACGTAACAAAATAAAGGAAACAGTGGTGTCGTCTTTTGTAACTGAAGCACATCTATTTCTCTCCTCTACCACACCCGAGATCTACGTTTCCTTTACCGAGGAAAAGTCCCTGCTCTTAAATATTTCAGAAATTACTTCAGCTAGCCGAGGATAGAGACGCAGAGAATCAGCCCACGACGAACATCCGGAGTTTACGCGGAGGTTGCAGAAAGGTAAGCCGCGAGCTACGGGCATTAAGAACTAGAACAACTTCGGACAGGAAGTGATACTGCGGTACAAGGTATACATAGTACGTACATGAAGCACTGCGTTCACCCAAAAATTCTGTATAGAGATTTCATCGGAAATACACGTTCTGAGGTCCCTAAATCAAATGAAAAGCTATAAGGCCGAACTCGCTGGTGTGTCTGTCTTTCTATTCAGGTTCAGCATTCTCAAGAAAGCCACGCGAAAAGATTTACAAGGAAATCCCTGCACCCAAACTACCGTTCACATGGAAAAAGTTTCGGTTTTTTTTCCTCTGAAAAGTGTCTCTAACGAATCTGATTAAAATATGTTTAAAATATTTACATGATTAATAAAATGCCTATATTGAATTTTCTGCAAATAAACTCTTAATACCTGTCTATTCTGAAAGATATATATTCTAAATGGTAAACCACAAGAGGTAGACAAAAGCTTACGAAATTATTAGATCTCTTTAAAGCACACATTTATTTCCAATAACTTTTTGTGTCATCCATAAGCCATTTTCGAAATATCCGTTGTTATTGATTTGAATTGTTCAAACCTTTGAGGTGCTTTACCATTCAGCTATTTCTCGTGTTGCAAAGAGCCAGCATATAGGACTCGCTTTTTAAGGATTTGATATCGTTTCAGCTTCCTCTATCCTCTTGTACCTAACGAAATGTATAATGAAACTATTTCTGCACATGTTTAACTCGTTTAACATGAAATGCGTACAGTGATTTTCTTTCACAGTGTGGCCACCGCACGGCTTCTGGCGCGCCGACCAACGCAGCTCGGACTCCCGCCGAAACCGCTATCATTTCCCCGCAACTGCCGAACGTTCCCTTAGTTACAATACAATGATAATAAGCACATACCTTAACATAAGAGGCGTTGGAAATGTCCTTCTCCACCCATACATTTCTGGAATCTTCTCAAGAAATTTTCATTCGCATTCGAGAATTCAGTATCCGAGATAGGATAGTTCAGTATCCTGAAGTTTTCTTTTAGTACTTACAATATATGAGGGTTTGTTACATACACCTTATTGTTCACGTGATCATCAGTGTCAGATATTGGAGTACAGAGAAACCCGATTTTATACACGACATTCCCCTCCATGACTCGAAAATTGGTATGCAGTAAATACATACAGAGTAAATGGACCCATATTTTTTAACAAATAATAAATGCAGAGAGATACAGGGATGCCACTCTAGATTTTTCCAACAAGACTCTGCTACCGCGCATACAAGTGATGAGTCATTAAGTTTAATTCAGGAAATGCTTTGTAGATAGGGTAATTAGTAAACGATTATGGCCCTTACGATCCGTGAAGCAGTACGTTTAGAGTAGTTAAATAAAATTACAATCATAGGGAGAATAAATATCAATACCAGTAAGGATAGTGTTAAATAAAACTGGAAAGCGAGTGTGACTGTAAATTTGTCGAAGGGTTGAGTTAGAGACAGTGTCATCAGAGGCCGGAAACGGGTGGTTTTTTCCCTCTACTGTTTAGTGTCCCGTTAGGTTGCCGGAACGCAGAGATGTAGAAAAGGGTCGATGTTCGCCAAAAGCCAGATAGCCTTAGGCCTCCAATGGAAGAAGCTAGAAATCAGGTGATAGTGGAATGGGGAGATATAGAACGTTTGCAATAGACAAACAGAAAATTTTAGAATACACACTTGGCCGTGCTGGCTCCTTAGAGATGGTTGTCAGAAAAGTTAAGAATACACACTTGGCCGTGGCAGTTCCTTGGAGATGTTTGTTAGAAAAGCGTCGGCGGATAGGTGAGATGATATGAAACGTAGCAATATGGAAAGGCGTGTGTGTGTCGAAGTAATAGCAGGAATCAAATGTTAAAACGGTGACGGTAAATAAACGAGCAGGAAAACAAACAGTCGTATTCACCACTAACCCGAGATCCAAGATGCATGCAAAGAACCCTGAGCTAGTACCGAACCTGGGACCATTCATACAAACCCTGTACCACCGCAAATAGGCGAAATACTCCCGCAGTTGACTTCCTAACGTGAGCCCCACAATCAACAACCAGAAATAATACCGCTACAAACTGTATGCGAGTTTGAAAAATAAAACGTATGCAACGGAACCCCATGCCTTGAAAAAACTAAAAGAACACATCAGCAAGATATTCACTCAATTTCGGATATTGAACTCTCGAGTGTGAATGCACATTTCCTGACAAGATACCAGAAATGTGGATTAGAGGAAGACAACATTTCCAACCCTTTTTATGATAAGGTATATGCTTATTATCATTGTAATTGTAACTTTATGAGAACGGAAAGCCGTTGCGGAGATAATGTATCTCTCTGGGCGGCAGATCGAGACGAGACGGCCGGCGCGCGAGCCGCCGAGCAGTGGCCACAGTGTGAGGGAAAGCACTGTACTTAGAAAAATGCACTTTTGAAAGAATTGAGGCAGTGTTTTTAACACTAAAATGATTTCAGTCTAATTATATAATATATAATTCAAAAACAGCCCGCCTTAAAGCAATATGTGTATGTAATAATTTGTAAAAATGTATGTAACAGTCATTGTATACGTTTGTATTATTGTATCCATGTGTAATAATGTTATGTGAATGTATTACGTAATTTAAAAATGTAGGAGCTGTGAGAATAATAGGTTAAAAGTTGCTAACAATGAGGTAACCTTGAAGCAATAATGAATTTGAAAGTTAAAATGCAATTAAGTCATTATTGGAGCAACAATAATGTAAATTTTGAGACAATTTAAAAATAGCCAATTCATAAAAGAATCTCACAGCTCTCTATATCAGTGAAGTGTTATTTAAATCGTATCAAGCATTAATAAAAGGAGCGAAGTAAAATTATAATCTGTGTAAGCCTACATTCTTCAGTCACACCACAACCCTACTAAGAGAAACGTGTCTCTAACAAATACTGACGCAGCCGAGGCAAACATAAATATATAATATTTAAAGAAACAGTTAAATTACAAAGTTAATATTATTTTTAAACTTGGGACAAAGGCCACCCGAAAGTAGGTACATTTGGAGCGAAGGCTACCGGAAACTGTTTACTATACGTGCGGTTGCAACTACTACAAGTTCGGCTCCCCAACAGTCGATATACGATACAACTCCTTCTAAAATACTCCTTTCTCAAATTTGCGCCCAACGTGGGGCAAATAACAATACAATAAACCTTTCTCAGAATGGATTGTATAAAATATATAAAAATAAATGACAGTTGGTAGAGAAAGTATGTTACTAGGAAAGCTTCCCGATTGCATGCACTAGAAGGATGTTGGCTCTAAGCGCCTGAATTTTTGGATACTAGGTCACATGAACTGCAGTTTTCTTGAGAAACGCCCACAAGTTTTTCATTGTGAGAAAGAGAAAGAACTGGGTCGTTACCCGTTATATTAACCCTCCCGAGCGTGTGCACCTACACAAGAGGGCGCTGGAAAAAGTAACAAAATCGCTGGTTCGTAAACTTCACTAAAGCAAAACCCAACAACTTTATATTCTCGTTACAAAAGATCGAGGGAGAAGCGCTTCACTGCATTTCAAATTATAGTAAATGTGTTATCTCCGAAATTACAATCGATACTTCGTACTTTTATATGCGTCTGCTCACCCATAGGGGAAACCAGATATCGAGATTTCACCACCGGATTTTGAGATCCAATAAATACCAATAAAATATACCTAAGTGAAATCTACATGTGTGTGTACGTGAAAGAGAGAGAGAAAGAGAGAGAGAGAGCACGGGGGAAGAGCACAGCAAATAAATATTAAAATTGGCGTTAAAGGGTGAGGTAGTATTTTTAACACTTAAATCATTTCAGTCTAATTATATAATACGTAAATTCAATAACAGCCCGCCTTAAAGGAATATGTGTATGTAACAATATATAAAAAAATGTATGTAACAGTCATTGTATATGTTTGTATTATTGTATCCATGTGTAGTAATGTTATGTGAATATATTACGTAATTTAATAATGTAGGAGCTGTGAGAATAATAGGTTAAAAGTTGCTAACAATGAGGTAACCTTGAGGCAATAATGAATTAGAAAGTTTAAATGTTACTTGTGATTCTTGGAAGCAATAATGTAATTTTAGTGACAGTTTATAAAAATAGCCAATCAACAACCAGAAAAAGCTTTAGTTAAATGAAGGTATTCTATTGTATTAGGAATAGCCAATCAGAGACTTGAAATACAGAAATTTACAAGTTTAGGCGGCTGAAATCAATTCAGTTGGTTGCAGACAGCGTTACTAACCAGACCAAAAAGTGTCCTCAAGAGATTTAATACGTATTCGTGTGAGACGAAAAATAATTTACGTGTTAAAAAGTGCAAATAAGTAATAAAAGAATCTCACAGCTCTCTATCAGTGAAGTTTTATATAAATCGCATCAAACATTAACAAAAGGAGTGAAATAAAATTATAATCTGTGTAAGCCTACATTCTTAGTCGCACCACAACCCTGCTAAGAGAAACGTGTCTCTAACAATAATACTGACGCAGACGAGGCAAACATAAATATATAATATTTAAAGAAACAGTCAAATTACAAAGTTAATATTTTTTTAAACTTGGGACAAAGGCCACCTGAAAGTACAGTTGAGGCGAAGGCTACCGGAAACTGTTTACCATACGTGCGGTTGCAACTACTACAAGTTCGGCTCCCCAACAGTTGAAATACAATACAACTCCTACTTCAAATCGGCTTTTTCATACGTGAAACAATAACCTTCTCAAGGGGACTTCAGTAGTTTATTTTAAACTTTTTTGCCTAATATACTTACTGAAACAAATCTTCACAGCACATTTTCATCTTATTGAGATGACTAATATATTAAATAATTGGATTATTAATATTTTATAAAAAAATCATTCTTTCTTCTTGTGCATCCCATAATTTAAGATAAATGTACGATTTACTAGATAATGTAATTGTTAATTTCTAGAAACTTAAACCAATTTAGTTTAATTTTATTCCAGATTTCTTCCTCTTGATTATAAAAAAAACTTAATTTTCGTGGCCCTATGTGCCTAACTAGACAAGAAAATAATTTTCAAAAAATGAAAATCGAGTCAGATGTAAAATGCTCCACATTATGAACATTTTAAAATGTTATGCACATTATTTTTTAAATACCAATAGTTCTTTACAATCAGTGTAAAGAATAGAATATCAAAATTTCTACTGAAAAAAAAAGACGTGTAATAAATTTATATACTTAATATTGTAGCGTAAGTGTGTGTATTGTCGAGTGGGACACATTATTGCTGTGTATAATATATTGTTGAGCTAATTGTTTCGTTTGTAACTTTGAATTCTTGTCCGGCGTGGCAATTCCTAGTCAGGGGGGTGAAGGCAATATAGGGAAGAGCCTTGTCTGATAGCGTGTGTCTAGTCAGTAGCGTCCTGTGGTAGCGTCAGTCTAGTGTAGGTCTTCTGAGTGTTTGGTTGAGTGTGTGGGGTATCTCCCCCAGTGTTCGTCTGTAACCTTTTGTGTATAATGTAGGGCACCTTGTTATCTATAATAAATCATAGATAAATGTGAATTTATGTATTTTTATGTTTTAAAGATCCCACGCCCGCTTTAGCTTTGTGCAGCAAGTTCTGGTATCTCTTGCCGCCTCAGAATTACGTTCCCCAATGTTTATGCCGGGGTAACTAAACTTAATATTTTAGCTGCAAACCTTTCGGCCTCACCCCGGTGTATAACAATATGTTAAGGAATTTTAACCGAGACATCACAAAAACATTTTTAAAAACGACTGAACAGATTTTAATGATTAAGGTGACAAATTAAAAGCAATTGTCGTGTGTGGGGTGTACACTAATAATTACGGGTGTTTTAAACTTGTACAATATAATTTTGTGTCATGACTTAAAGAAAAACAAAAATTACAAGTGTTCAATATGGAATCCACTTGCGATGGGCACGGCATACACCCATTTTTTGCCACGCTGACGTTAGCATGTCTGGTGTAATGGATCAACTCGGGTAGCGATGGCTGTCACTGTTGGAACTGCTAGTTCTCGACTCGCCCGCACATTATCAGACACGCTCAGTCTTTCCTTTACAGAGCAAATGAAGAATCTTGTGTACTTAAAATTAATGTTTGAATAGATAATCTTATTGTACCCGTATTAAATATTCAAAATACACAGAAACAAAATCCTAAAATTGATATTTTTGTCAATTTCGATTGGCTGTCTTACCGATTCACACGGCCTTTACAATTCTTGGTATCATGACCTTATTACTGTTAATATGACGTCATCCTTTATTACGACCTTCGGTATTCTTTATATAAAATCACATTTGAATAAAGTCAGTTTCCCAGTTACAAAATTAAATTGTATTTTATTTATGGGCGCTCTTCAACTGCTATGGTCCTTAGCGTCCCATTCTATATTGGACGTGAAAGAAATTTTGCTCAGAGGCTTCTTTATCAGGCTTGGGGTTCCTTTACGTGTCGTAAATCTACGACACGGGACCACCGGCTTTACTTCCCTTCCGAAAGAAGCCATGCTAAGGATATTTACGCCCGAAAAAATGCATCGCTCTCCGCCGGGTTTGAACCTCGGGAACTACGGCTAGCACGGTAAGTTTCTCAATTAGGATTTTAAAACAACATGAAGAGCACTAAGTAAGCGTCGGAGTCTCACAGCAAGACGAGAACGCCTAGGTAAGTCCGTGTGGCGTTCCTTCAAATCCTGTCCTGTGAGTTGCAAATACCAACATTGTGGTGGTTTAAAAATATACTCGGCCGATTTTACATTGTCGTCATAAGGACAAAATGATTATTTCCAATTTATGAACATCGCCTTATTTGCAAAGTGTTATTGAGAACAAGCAGTCGAAGGACAGAGCTGCTCGAAATTACTTGCTCAACATTCGACAATTAAACTCTGCTTCCATCATGGTCAACACCTTTAGATGAGAAGGTAACGTATGGCATTTTTACTTTCTCTACTACGCAAGTAGGGGAAGTATTGTATTCCATCCAAAAATTCGATACAGAGATTTCACCGGAAATACATGTTTTGAGATCCCCTGAATCCAAAAACTTATTTTTGGAAACATGTCCTTGTGTGTGTCTGTGAACAGCATAACACAGAAACTAACAGTCGGACAAACACCAAACTTGGTATTTAGGTTCAGTATCTTCCAGAGATGCGACACGAAGGTTTTCAAGAAAATCCCCCACCCCAGATTACTCTTTACATGGAACATTTTTCGAAAATTTTAATTTTCTCAAAAATGGCACTAACGATTTTGATAAAAATATCATATGCTTAAGACATTTTCATGATAAATAAAATGTATATCTCGAATTTTCTGGGAATGTCTCCAAAAGTATTCTTCATTGTGAACGACTTTTGCATAACTGGTAAACCATAAGAGATATACAAAGTTTTACTACACAAAAAATGTAGATCGCGTTAAAATACACAATTTATGTCATATACTCGAGATATTGCTTGTTATTCTCTTAAACTTTCCAATACTTATACTTTCTTTCAAATTCGTTATTCATTTTTTTTGTCCTGGTAATGCAAAGAGAATGGATTACTCCACATAGCAACCAGCTCTTAAAACATTTGACTATCGCTTAAAGCCTACCATATTCCCCTTGCATCTACAAGAAAATTAGCACTAAGATTAACATCTCGATTAACATGAAGCATATGGAGAATAAGCATTTGTAAAAATAGTTTGTACAAGAGTAGAGAAAGTCATGTGAGTGTAACACATCAGATTTTTATGTTTAAAACGCTTATTCCGACTCTGTGCATTTTAAATGGAAACTTTTGAATAATCCTTAATTATAGCGTTTTACTGAAACACATAACAAGTTTTTGGATTATTTTTAAAGCGTTTGTGTTCTGGATATTCCAGAAAACCCAAAATCTTTAAGTTATTGGCATTTAAGCCATTGAAATTTAATTTTTAATCCGTAATTTATCCATAGTCGAGTGTTCACGAAACGAAACAGCCGAAAGTCTGTGAAACGATCGGAACGTTTGTTATAGTGAATTTGCTTTAAGTTGAAACATCGAAGCTTGATAGAAAGCACTATATTCCACATAACAGTTGGTAATCCTTAACTGCCTAATCTCAAAACCTTTACTATTTAAAATCTGGGTAAGGTTAAAACATGAACAACCAACACCCGCTTGTAACAACACGAAAGCTAGCGAAGCAAGGACGGCCGAAAATATTAGGATATTTTACACATTTCACTGCCAAAAGTGCAACTGGCAACAACACTATAGCTGATTCCTGAGAGATTAGGCCCCACCCCTCCTAGAGGGTCAGGTAGCCCCAAAATGGTCATATTTCAACTTAAACACTACATACTGTAGGTAAACAAATGTTATGTGTTACATTCCATTGACATTCTCTATCCTCTATCACTTACTACTGAGTATGCAAACTATTCTTAAAAGTTAATTTTACTACCTGCTTCATTTTAACCCAGATAAACCTTTCCGGAAATAGCTACATTACACACTTCGTTATAGATACAAAGAGAACAGCGATAGTCAAATGTTTAACAACTGGACGCTATATGCTGCCTTAAAATTCCATACTGTTTCCATGACATCGCGAGAAACAATGGCAATGATTGAACAATTCGAATCATTAATAACGGATATCTCGGAAATGGCTAATGCCACAAAAAAGTTATTTGAAATGAATTGTGTTTTCAAGAGATCTACAGTTTTTTTTGTAGTACGTTTTCGTTTATCGCTTAACGTTTATCAGTTATACAAGATTATACAAAATTCCTTCGGAATAAAGAACACTTCACAGGCTATCCACAGAAAATTAAAAATATATATTTTGCCAAAATATCGTTAATATATGTTATTTTAATCGAAATCATTAGAGCCAAGTTTGAAAAAATAAAAAAAATTCGAAGAATGTTCCATGCAAAGAGTGGTTGAGGTGGGAAGATTTTCTTGAAAATGTTAGTGTCCCATCTTTGGAAAATACATGGTTATTCAAAAAGAAGGAACTGACTTTAAATATTTATTTCTAATGAACGACAATAGATGGCTACACATGCGATACATCACTGAATAGAGAAAACTTCAAAATTTTATTGTGTATGTTCAAAATGAGCCCCATTTGTTATGCGAGGACAACCAATGTTTTTCCGTTTGTACACGCAACCATCTTCTACGAATTTATTGTATCAATTGTACATTTTTTATGACGAGGCGGCTCGTTGTTGGAACTTACAACGAAATGCACGCTACAATGAAACAATGGATTCACTTTTGCATAATGCAGCACACAGAACGACTTTTCCTGTGGCGTCGCCATTTTCTCGTAAACAAACACAGCGCCACTGTAGACACTGAATGGAACTAATAGGTGGGGCTTAAATCTTTGAGATTTCCCCTATTCAATGATGTGTCGTGTGTGTCGCTATCTATAGTCGTTCATTAAAAATGAATATTTAAAATCTGTTCCTTCTTTTTGAATAACCCTGTATGAAACTTAAATTTAGAAGTTTGGTATTTATACGAGTTTTCCTTTTTAAGTTAGCTGTTCACAGACACATATACACAGGCGCGCGGACAATTTTCTAAAAGTGCTTTATTTGGATTCAGGGGGGTTCAAAACATGTATTTCCGGTGAAATCTCGGTATGGAATTTTTGGGTGGAATGCAATACCTTCTCTACCTGCAATGTACGTGGTAGAGAAAGTAATATTTATTCATTTATTGGACGGCAGCTCGATGTGGGCGTGTGCAGATAAATCAGCTGTTTTATTTAATGCTTATTGTCACTAAAAGGAAATATAAGGACAATGCCGTGCAGTAACAGTAACGGTATTCATGCCTTTGTAGATCATTATCAAACGTGACTTCTTTGGTAGACCTAACGCCGCTTCTACACTGATTAACATTTAACAAAAAACTTGTCAAGTGCAACATGTTATATATATTTGTGAACGTTATGCCATTTATTCGTACAGGTTATCTAATACTTCTTTAAAATCCATTACAAAACGTTCAGTTGAAAGCTTTAAAATATTCGTTCCTGAAACAAAGGAACACAGCCACTTGAAAGACAATGGGTTGTACACAAAATATTGTTTATTCCGAACTTCGATGACTTATAACTTATTTTTACTTTCTCTACTACGTATAGTAAGTAGGGGAAGTATTGTATTCCACCCAAAAATTCCATACCGAGATTTCACACCGGAAATACATGTTTGGAGACCCCCTGAATCCAAAAAAAAAGCAGTTTTGGAAACATGTCCGTGTATGTCTGTGTGTGTGTCTGTCTGTGTGTGTGTGTGTCTGTCTGTCTGTCTGTCTGTTAACAGCATAACTCAGAAACGAACAGTCGGATAAACACCAAACTTGGTATTTACGTTCAGTATCTTCCAGAGATACGACACGAAGGTTTTCAAGAAAATCCCCCACCCTAAATTACCCTTTACATGGAACATTTTTCGAAAATTTTAATTTTCTCAAAAATGGCTCTGACGATTTTGATTAAAATATCATATGTTTAAGATATTTTCATGACAAATAGAATGTATATCTTGAATTTTCTGGGAATGTCTCCAAAAGTATTCTTCATTGTGAACGACTTTTGCATAACTGGTAAACCATAAGAGATAGACAAAATTTTACTACACAAAAAATGTAGATCGCGTTAAAATACACAATTTATGCCATATACATTTTTTGTTGAGTGAACCATTTTCGAGATATTGCTTGTTATTCCCTTAAATTTTTCAATGCTTATTTTCTCTAATTCGAATTCGTTATTCTTTTTTTGTCTTGGATATGCAAAGAGTATTAATCTGTGGCAAAGAGAATGGTGCTGCACCTAGCAACCAGCTATTAAGAGATAAGTCGATGCTTAAAGGCTACTGCATTTCTATATTGCCCTTGCAAATATAAAACAAGGGGAACATAATAGGCCTTAAGCGATAGTCAAATATTTTTAGAACCGGTCGCTATGTGTAAAACGTAATTCTCTTTGCATGTCAAAAGATCGTTTCTGCAAATGTTTATCTCGATTAATATGAAATAGATGGAGAATAAGAGATTGTAAAAATAGTTTTTACAAGAGCAGAGAAAGTCATGTGATTGTAACACATCAGAATTTTTCTGTAAAGTGGTTCAAAATTCACAGGCAGATGCAGCACTGCATTTAAAAGTGCATAAAAATAATAGTTGTGCCTACAATGATAAAACATATATCAAATTAAAGAGAAAATTTCACTTTATAAGACTGCACACAAATAAATATTCCTGCCTACTGTACGAGGGGTCCCGAGTCCGATTCCCGGTTGAAGGGGTGGGAATTTTTCTCTAGTCAAATTTATTTCCTATCCTCCCCAAAATCTGGAAGTGTGAATATGTGTGTGAGCTAAGGAATAAAACCCAAAGTCAAAACCAGAAATCCAACGACAAGTGAATACAAGTTAATACCATTAGGTAATAATATGTCCCGAAGGAAAAGGCCGCCGATAAGACCACTGTAGTTAAAAGGCGGGATAAAATAGAACTTCTTGCTTTATAAAATATTGGTGGCTGTCTCAGTTACCCATGTATAACAAGTATGTATCGTAATCTTGAAATGCTCTCTCCCCTTCCGTCTCTCCCTCTCTCACTCATACACACACGCCGCAGCTGCAAATGAAACAAGATACAACATTTGTTGTTTTGGGACTGTTTATGTTTTCTGGCTCGGGGTTGAGGAATTTTTAGTCGCTTAGCATCTCACATTTAATGCAGTAAGACACCTCCGGAGCGACGGGGCTAATGAGGGGTGGAGTTTTTAAATAGAATATGACCCTCTGCAGTGTGTCACTATATTTGGGTCCACCAGCAACATCCTAAAGCCTTCGTATAACCTCGTCCTAAATGAGCAATACTGTATATTATATATTTTTGAATTAAAGGAACAAAAGCTTAATGATTACGGTTGGGACGTAAGGGTTACAAAAAGTGACTAGTATCTCAGCAACTACCCTCACTACGTAACTAAGCACAATTACGTAGCATCGTACTAGTCCTTAAGATAGTGTGGCACTACCGTTTTGTTACACTGTCTACGACAGAAACATAAACTAGATGACTTATGAACTGTTATACAAACACACTGCTCTTTTGTAACGTTAGACTATACGTATAATACACTGGTGTGCAAAAAACCAAAGGAGAGATGGATAAAGTAACATAACAAATGAACTACTTGTTGGAAGTAGATGAAGGTGCGGGAGCATGTTGCCAGAGGTCTCTCACACGTACACAGAAAACTGGACGTCACATGGCGTGAGTGTAGCGAGCCTATAGTGGCAAATGGGTCCGGTCCCGCAACACACAGCAGTTGACGAAACAGGACAAGACGGTGTGTGGCAATTAGCGACCTGTTACGGTGCACCGTAGTAGTGTTCTTCATTGCAACATGGCCCGCAGACACCATTTGGATGACTTCACACAGGGATGAATCATCGGGAAACTGGAAGAAGGGCGAAGTATGACGAGTTTGGAATTACTCACAGCACTGTTTCACGTGTATGGGGAACCTTACAAACCAGAGGCACTGCTGTACCAAGGAGAGGTGGTGGTCGACCACGTTCAACTACAGCAGTAGATGACCGCTACATTATGCAACAGGCAAGAAGGGCTCCACGCCAAACAGCGGGTGCAATTGCAACCACATTTAACAGGACAGCTAGGCAAGCAATCTCACGATACACAGTGGCACGGCGACTACACAGAGGTGGTCTCTTTGCCCGACGGCCAGTACGTTGTGTTCCATTGGCATCCGCACACCGGCGGCACCGTTTGCGATGGACCCAAGAGCATCAAAATTGCACCAATGAGGAATGGGGTCGCCTGCTCTTTTCGGATGAGAGCAGATTCAGTCTAAGTAGTGATTCTCGACGTACCCTCATTTGGCGAGAGGTGGGAACACGTAATGTACTCAAGGGTGCAGTCGGCCCTGACTTTATTTTTATGGATGACAATGCGCGACCACATCGAACAGTGCAGGTGGAGAATATCTTGGAACGAGAGGATATTCGTTGAATGGCCTGGCCTGCCCGTTCCCCCGATTTAAATCCCATGGAACGCGTGTGGGATGCTTTGGGGAGACGCATTGCAGCACATCCACATGCACCAACGACCATCCAAAAGTTGTCAACAATGCTGGTGGAGGAATGGAACGCCCTACCACAAGAACTGCTTACCAACCTTGTGGCCAGCATGGGAGCACGATGCAGAGCATGCATTGCTGTCCGTGGTGATCATACACCCTTTTAAGCACCATGTATCTGTTTCTTTAAAGCTAGAGAGCCATCATATGTCGTATTGACTTTAGTGTAGCTTATGGTCTATGAATAAAAGTGGCATTTCTTTTCGTCTCATTACATATTTCGTTTAGTTGCCTACTGTAGCAGTTCCCTCTATGTATGATTCAAGTTTCATCGATCTATGCTACTTGGCAGTGTCACAGATTACTTTCGTCCTTAGGTTTTGCACACCAGTGTATAAGTGTAACCTAACATTTTCGAGTGATTTTTTTAATCTGTTAAACATTTGACTATCGTTTCAGCCTCCTGTACCCACCTTGTACCTTGTAAAACAATGAAATCTGTAATGGAAGCATTTCTGCAAATGTTTACCTCGATTAACTACATAGCAAAACAAGGAACAGTGAAGAGAAAAAGTCACATGAATGTGACACTCCAGACGTTTTTTGTTTTTTAATTAACTGGCATGAAGTGAGACTATTTAAATCATCTCGGCTCAATGACATGCGTCCAGAAACGACAGGTTTGCATGGACATCTTCATAAATTAAAGAAACACAAACACTACCAATAAAAGCAAATAAGACCTTGGTGAATTTCAGATAATTAAAAAACATTCTTTCACACAAAATGATAAAACTCCAGTCCTGTGGGTATACTTGCATCTGAGGTATGGAATGACATCATTTAAATAACGACAAAGCAAATCAATTTGTTAAAGAATGCTAACAAATGCTAAGCGAATGTTCATAATTGTAATTTAACATCGATAGAAATGTAGGACTAGTTTATGTGGGGGAGTCTAAAAATGTTCAGGATGTCTATTAAACACCAGAATACAGAGCAGTAAATGCTGCGAACGTACCTGAAATGTAACGACATGTGTACATTTACTTTTATATGCTTTGCTTTAGAAAATCATCTCTGCTGAAAAGACAGCTTTGTGGGCCTGTAGCGGTGTGCTATTGAAGTTCGGGATGCTGCCACGAGGTTCGCTGCTGTGCTTCTATTCTCTTCTGCTCTAAACTGTTTATATGTGCCTAGCTACTCTTGTCTCGGATCGGGTAATGATGTCGATTGTAGCGGTGAGCTACTGAAGTTCGGGAGGCTGGCTCGAGGTTCGCTGCTTCTCGTCTGCGTTGTTCTCCTAATACTTGCCTAGCTACTCTTGTCTTGGATCGGGTAATGAGAGTTACTGCTCGTGAGAGTTATCGCTCACTACTTGGATGTGTTGACGGGTCATCTCGTGCACACGGTTAAGATGGTCCACGAGATTCTTTGAACGCTGGTCTTCCAAACGCGTCCTCACAACCAGCTCACGTCTTGCGAGCACAATCCCATTTTCTGTCAGGATCCCTGCAGATCCGTATGTCCGTTGGGGGCTCCGGAGCGTCACCTTATCCCGGCCGAGTCGCAAGACGCTCTTACCAACGTCGACGTCGCGTCGTGACTCCTGAGGACATCCAGTCCCAGTATCACATCCTCAGCCACCCTTACGACAAACACCCACAGACTTAAAATGCTCCGCCCCAGGTTCAACTCCAGCAAGGCCTCCTTCTCCACAGGCAAGGTGTCGCCCGCTGCCGTCACTATCTGGTAGGGCCGATCCGGTTTACTTGACGGCAAGCCCTCCGCCACCTCAGGTCTGATTACACGTTATTTCCTGTTAAGTTCCCGCATCTTTGTCGAGATCCAAGTTGCATCTACATCCGAGTTCACACGCTCCCCCTCTACACAGACCGGGTGAAGTAGACCTCTTGGAAATCTGAATTGGAAGAACATTTCTCGGAATGTTCTACCTTTTATACTCTACCAGATTGACACTAATTTTCCCGCTGTAATAAATAACGTGTTTACTCATTGAATACTGTATTTGGCGTCTCGTGAAAATAAAATAATTAATATATTTTTCTCTGGCAAAATTTGACTGCTTTGGGAATTCCGAGTTACCTCTGCCTCTTTCTTAAATTGCCTATCTTACTCGCTCCAGTAACCATTTATGGTAATCCCTGTGTTCTCCGGTACCTTACGACTCATATTTAGCCAATTCGCTGTGATGGGGTTTCCAGCTACCCTATGTAGTCCGGTTGTTAATTACCTTCGTTAGTCAGCTTCCCGTTCAAATTTTACTCTTTAAATTAGGTTCTGCAAAAATTAAATTGGGTTTCATTTATGGACGCTCTTTAACTGTCCTTTAGCGTCCCATTCTATATTGGGCGTGAAAGATCGATAATTTTGCTCAAGAGGCCTCTTTATCAGCCTTGAGGTTCTTTTACGTGCCGTAAATCTACGACACTGGACCACCGACTACATTTCCCTTCCGAACGAAGCCGAGCTAATGATTTTTACGCCCGAAAACAAATCCATCGCCCACCGCCGGGTTGGAACCCGCAACCTCGGGATCTAGAGGCTAACATGGTAACCATTACACCACGGAGGACGGCTTTAGGTTCTGCTTGCATACATAATACTCTTATATATCAATTATTTATACACTTATTTACTGTTCCTATCTGATTTCCTATTCTTTCTTAATCGGTCGCTCTTTCAATTTATCATTATGCTCTATTTTGTATATTTCTTCCGAAAGTACGTTTATTTCCTTGAAGATTTTTCTGTATATAATTTCTTAGCATTTAATGTGAGGTAGGTCTTACCCCTAAAGACCGTAGCCAAGTAATACTAGTACTACCGGCACCTATATCGGTCCCGGGGACAGAACCCGGCTATCCCGCGCTGCAGGCAGCAAGGCATATGGGTATTTTAGTCATTTAGTTTAACAAGGTTTAACTAAACTGATTCTAAAGGGTTTCATATATTATGGAAAAGCATACCTTGATACCAAATTTTATTTCCCAGTCATAGTTTCGCTTTAAGTAATTTAAATAAGAGGAATATGTTCTGGCAGCTTGTGGAGCAATCTCCTGGAGGCGATAGAAACCACAGAGGAGGAGGTTAAGTCGATAGAGTAATGCATTTTCATCTCCGTTCCAAAGGACGATGAGAGAATTATTAATGACACATTCGTACGGCATTCAGAACACGTAGTTAGCAATCTCTCACCAAGAGAGGAGAAAACCGCGCTACGTGCCAGTTCCTTACTGTGGCTTACCTCTCCACCAGCTTCAGAAATGAATATCGAAATCTTCGCTCTTGTTACTAAATGTCAAGCATCACCTATAAAACTGCCACCCTGTTGCAGTTGTTTGAACACTGACTCCGCGTTGTAAATGTCTCGAAGCGTTCGCTCAGCCGGTTGGCGGCTAGTCCCCGCGTTGCTGCCGGCATCTTTCTAAATGAACTCGCGGTTCTCTGTGATTTCAGATGTAACGGAAATACACAGAGTGAGCCAAAAGGCTCTGAACAGCCTGCGCGGTGTTTTTCCTGTCCGCGTCCTCGGCGCGCGTTGCCGTCTACCGCTATCATAGAAAGGCGCGGATCAAACCATACAACATCTTTAAAACTACTTTTAAAGGCTTTACTAACCAACTTTACGAAAGGAGATGCTGAAACTGGCCACCGTCGTTGTCCATACATTTTTGGCACCTCCTTAGGAAATATCCATCACTCGCCATAGTTCACGCTGAGAAATTTCCTGGCGGATATTTTGTTTTAACTCTTACAGGGTGTGTGGGTTTGTCTTGTACAGTTTATGTTTTAAGTGACCCCGGAGGGGTATTTTATGAACAATATTACCGGCTGCGCGGTGTTTTTCCACTGGGCGTGTGGAAATATGATTAAAACATGATAACGCACTGCTGCTATAAACAAAATCACGCTGTTATGTTTTGCTGTGCAGTGTGAACTGCAGTTTTGAGTTGACGGTGATGTGATTACGACTTATTTATTATTTTGTCCTGTACTTAGTCACAAAGTATATTATGGCTCAGTACATGTTTTCTACTGCACAGCGTGTATTTATTTATGATTCGTATGTGTTAACTCGGTCAGCTCGGCAAGTGAAAGCACGATTTGCAGAAACATTTCCAGGTGTAAAAGTTTCAGGCCGTACAACAATCCATGAACTTTACAGTAAATTTTAGGCCACAGGAAGTGTTCAAGCTAAGAAATCTAAAACACGGCGTTCGGTTCTTACCGAAGAAACATTAGACGACATCGGTCATCGTTTGGAAAATTCCCCCCAAAAATTCCATGATGGATAGTTTCGTAAAGAGGTGCCAAAAACGTATGGACAACGACGGTGGCCACTTTCAGCATTTCCTTTCATAAAGTTGGCAAGTAAAGCCTTTAAAAGTAGTTTTAAAAATGTATGGTTTCATCCGCGCCTTTCTATGATAGTAGCAGACGCAACGAGCGCCGAGGACGCGGACAGGAAAAATACCGCGCAGGCGGTTCGGAGTCTTTTGGCTCACTTTGTGCAATAACTCTGTTTTACTTTGTATATTGTAAGATTGAAAATAAATAAATATTTTTTTCGAAATGAGATTGTCGCACCTGATTCGCAATTGTTTGGGAATGGTCGCAGCTGATTGGCAATTGTTTCTGATTTGTAAGTTAAAGAAACGTAGAAAAGTTCCTTAAGGAACATAGAAGACCGTGGTGCGTTCAGACCAGAATTAAATAATACTATAACACAGTTTTGTTTTTATTTTATTAACATTGTTTATTAAACAATGTTAATAAAATATTAAACGTTTCAATCAGTAAATACCACCTGCGAGTTCAATGTGGCAACTATCGACATTATAGAACTCACTCGTGGTACTTCTTACAAAATTTTCTCTCTGTTAATTTGGCTGCTAGGATTTTATAAGGTGGTGACGAATACTTTCTGGAATCACTGTAGGTTTTCCTACATGGAACAGAAACGACAGTAAACGACATTAATGGGAAACAGAAAATTAAACCGTTTCTGAAGTATTCGTTATTGTTATCTTGAATTTTCCAATACTTTCAGATTTATATACTCGTACTAAGGAGCGATTCTTTTGATTGTTGCTATTTTAAGATAACAGTATGGAAATTCAAAGTTAGTATATGGAAACCTGCTTTTTGAAGATCTGACTGTCGCTACAGTCTCCTGTAACCCTCTTATATCTATAACGAAATGTACAATGAAACTATTTCTGCAAACGTCATAGTTTTTTGTGCAGTTTTATTAATTGGTTTTTCTCTTTAATATACAGAGAGAGAGAGCCAAAAAACTAGGAACCGGCTGCGTGGTGTTTTTCCTCACCGCGTCCTCTGCGCTCGTTGCCGTCTGCTGCTATCATAGAAAGACGCGGATGAAACCATTCAACTTTTTTAAAACTATTTTAAAGGCTTTTACCAACTTTATGAAAGGAGATGCTGAAACTGGCCACCGTCGTTGTTCATTTATTTTTGGCACCTCTTTAGGAAACTATCCATCACTCGCCGTAGTTAACGTTTAGAAATGCTGGCAATTTCCTGGCGGATATTTTGTTTTAATTCTTCCAGGGTGTATGGGTTTGTCTTGTTAACTTAAAACTAAGTTATCGCAGGGGTTCAGGTCGGGGGGACCTAGGGGGCTACAAATCCCTACTAATAATTCTGTCCTCAACACACTTTCAATTGTTCAAATATTGACCGCATGAGCTGTTGCAGAGTCTTGTTGAAAAAAGGCAAACTCACGGGGGCAAAATTGTATCCACGTATGTACGAGGTCTATTGTTGGCTCGAAAACAATTGGCCCTATACCTGTTTCTCCGCTCATGGCGCACCCATACACCAATGTTTTCGTCATGTCAGAGTTCCAATAGCGATTGTTTTGTGTGCACACATATCCATGAAGGTAAACCAAGTCTTGTCCGTGAAAAATATTAAATATGGGTCTAACTCGCCATTGTGTACACTGCTGAGACCGCTCACAAAATGTGCGCCTGATTACAGGATACCTGGTTGAATAGGATGTGCCACAGTTAATTTATATAGTTTTAACTTCAATTTGGTGGCTCTTCGCGCAGAGAATAAGAAATGCCTGCCTGTTGTGAAACACGCCTAAGTTTTGGGAAGGAAGGAATTCTCCAAACGATTACTAATGGCGTCTAATGTTTCTTCGGTAAGAACCGTATGCCGTCTTTTAGATTTCGTAGCCTGAACACTTCCTATGGCCTGAAATTTATTGTAAAGTTCATAAAACTTTTACACCTGGAAATCTTTCTGCAAATCGTACTTTAACTTGGCGAACTGACTGAGTTAACACATACGAATCATAAAAAAAATACACGCTGTGCAGTAGAAAACGTATACTGAGCCATAATATACTTTGTGACTAAAGGCTGGTTCACAACCAACGAGAACGGTAACCAGAACGAGAACGAGAAAGTTGAAATACATGTATTCAAATGGGAGTGTTCACAACCGACGGGAAGCGTTCCCGGGCCCCGGAACGGGAAAGACGAGTTGCCCAACTTTCACCTTTCTCGTTCTCGTTCCCGGGCATGGCATATTACATCCATATTGTGCATATTAGACTCTTCAATCTAGAGATTATTCTAGGCGGTTGTGACATGAAACAGCCACCAGTGCTCTCTATAGTCGCTAGCTGGAAACATGGAACTGGAAGGGAACTAGTAGTAAATGTGCTTCCTAACCTCATCCCGACACCCGCAAATCTAATCAGCGTTGGTTCCTCTGGTGAAGGGGTCATTTGTAGTTTGTTTATATGCAACTCAAAGCTGGCTATTACCTAAAAAAACAATGGTAAAAGCTACAAAGAACACTAAAACCGGTGGAAATGAAAAAAGAACAATAAACAATTTTAATGTATCCCATTAAATAAAGGAATGAAAGATTGCCATAAGTAGAGGGATCGGAAATGTAATGGATACGCATTTAGATAATGTTTGCTCTATCGAATTTTGACGTTGGCTTAGCTAAATTGGAAGTAGGTGAAAAAATGTCATTGGTGAGTTAAAAACAAATGAAATCCCAATACGCAAAATCGACTTTCACTTTGTGATCGATATGCATTCCCTTCTCGTTACCGGGCTGTTGTGAACCAATATTTTGCATGGTGCATTGCTTCCCGTTCTCGTTTCCGTTCTGGTTACCGTTCTCGGGCGGTTGTGAACCAGCCTTAAGTACAGAACAAAATAACAAATAACTCGTAATAGCTGAACTACATCACATCACCTTCAACTCAATACTGCATTTCACACTACAGAGTAAAACCACGTTAACAGCGAGACTTTGTTTATAGCAGCAGTGCGTTATCATGTTTCCACACGCCCAGTGGAAAAATCACCGTGCAGCCGGTTCATGTTTTCTTGGTTCTCCTACCGTTTAAACATTTATTTCTAAATAATCACTACAGATACACACATATTATACTATTTAAAGCAAAGTTCAAAGTTTTATTTTATGCATTCAGCATGAGCACCATTTGTTATGCGAAGGCGACCAGTGCTTCTCCCTCTGCGTATTCCACTATCTCGCACGAATTTCTTGTACCAGTTGTAAATGTTTATGACGAGGCGGTTCCTTGATGAACTTACAGCGAAATCCACGCTGCACTGAAGCAATGGATTCGCTCTTTGCATACTGCAGCACATTTTCTGTGGCATCGCCATTTTCTCGTAAATAAACCATAGTGCTGCTGTAGGCATTGATTGGAACTAATAGATGGGCGCTTAAAACTTCGAGCTTTCCTCTATCCATTGTCGTTCATTGGAAATTAACATTTAAAAACTGCTCCTTCTTTATAATAACCATATGTATATATTATTGTGAATTCTACTCCACAGAGAAACATCATAGCTCCTCCAACCCACACTTTGAAGTAGAGAAGTAAACTTTAGCCCATCTTTATGGGGAAATTCAACTTTACATATTGATACTGCTGTTAAGTATGGCAGCTTCTGTATGCCCAAGTCATGTGGCTTCTGTCTTTACAAATATATGCGAGTTTGTTTTCGCCATTTTTGCTTCGAGAAATCTTCCTGTGAATGACATTTTCTGGTATAAATGATTCGTTTTCTCAGAAGCGATTGAAGATAGATAAATTAAATTTTAGGATGATAAAAACAAGTGCTGTTGTGGATCTGCTCGTGTTAGTAACATGGTGGTTTTTTACTTTCTCTACTACGTGTAGTAAGTAGGGGAAGTATTGTATTCCACCCAAAAATTCAATACCGAGATATCACCGGAAATACATGTTTTGAGACCCCCTGAATCCAAAAAAAGTATTTTTGGAAACATATCCGTGTGTGTGTGTGTGTTTGTGAACAGCATAACTCAGAAACGAACAGTCGGATAAACACCAAACTTGGTATTTAGGTTCAGTATCTTCCAAATATGCAACACGAAGGTTTCCAAGAAAATCCCTCCATCCCAGATTACCCTTTACATGGAACATTTTTCGAAAATTTTAATTTTCTCAAAAATGGCTCTAACGATTTTGATTAAAAGATCATATGTTTAAGCTATTTTTATGACAAATAAAATGTATATCCTGAATTTTCTGGGAATGTCTCCAAAAGTATTCTTCATTGTGAACGACTTTTGCATAACTGGCAAACCATAAGAGATAGACAAAACTTTACTACACAAAAAATGTAGATCGCGTTAAAATAAACAATTTATGTCATATACGGTTTTTTTTGTTAAGTGAACCATTTTCGAGATATTGCTTGTTATTCCCTTAAATTTTCCAATACTTATTCTCATTTTTTTACGTACTGGACATGCAAAGTGAATGGAATGCACCACATAGCAACCAGCTCTTAAAATATTTGACTGTCGCTTAAAGGCTACCAATTCCCCTTGGTTCTACAAGAAAATTATCAATAAGATTAACATCTCGATTAACATGAAGCATATGGAGAATAAGCGTTTGTAAAAATAGTTTGTACAAGAGTAGAGAAAGTCATGTGAGTGTAACACATCAGATTTTTTTAAGTAATTGCCGATACATTTTAATCATTAGATGGTATAATTAAGATCTGCTTTAATGAACAAGCTTATTGTATGAAAGAATATCAGTGAACTTAGGAAGACATACATACATTCACTATAAACATTTCAGTCTGTTATCCTAAATAGTTTCTGATATATGGTTCATGAAATTAGCAAATTTAATATTGGTGGGATACGACTTTTAACCTTCCCTTAACGTGAAGGAGATGAAGCAGGGTAAGAATAATTTGTAGACGAGCGGGTAGAGAAAGTCATGTGAATATAATACCTAGAGTTAGTGTGCGAAAGCACATGCTCAGGACTCCAAGACTCCATCTTAATATTTGTATACAAAAATCGTGAGGTTTTCGTGGCCCTAGATACTGGCGTCAAGCGCGACTTGTGGCTAGTATTCCCAAAAATTGCGTCCACATGTGGCTTCAAACAAATGTGGGTCAGGTTTCCACGTGTAGTGTCTTGAACAAGTGAGAAAACAAACAACTGTGTAGCCACAGATCCCAGTGATTGGATGGGAGGCGGTAGAGAAGATTGTGGTCTTCAAGTGACCGACTGTTGGATGAACCCGTCGTGTAATACCAGCTTAGAGACGCGTTAGTGATTCAATTAAACCAGCACCTGGCTGCCCCAACCAATTAAAGCATCAAACTGCCACGATGGAGTTTCAAGTGTATTAATGACCCGTCTTTCCAAACGGAAACAAGATAGTAACTCCTTCGCCAAATGCACCTTCCTGTCAACTCTACCGTATCTTCACGTATAAATGAATCAATCTGCATCCGAGTCAAAGTCAAGGTGATGAATAATGGCCCTACTGCACCCAATGCTGAATGCGGAAGTTAAGTAAATACTCCCAAAATTTGGATCTATTATTTGTACTTCCTCTGGCACCTACTTATAGTAACTAGAGGAAATGTTACATTCCAAACAAAAAAAATCTGATATGTTACACTCACATGACTTTCTCTACTCTTGTACAAACTATTTTTACAAACGCTTATTCTCCATCTACTTCATGTTAATAGAGATAAACATTTGCAGACTCTATCTTATTGCTAATTTTCTTGTAGATGTAAGGGGAATATATATTTACAACGGCAATATAGAAATACAGTAGCCTTTAAGCATAGACTTTACTCTTAATAGCTGGTTGCTATGTGCAGCACCATTGCCTTTGCCACAGATTAATACTCTTTGCATATCCAAGACAAAAAAAAGGATAACGATTTCCCATTTGAGAAAAATATTGAAAAAATTAAGGGAATAACAAACAATATCTCGAAAATGGTTCACTCAACAACAAAAATGTATGACATAAATTGTGTATTTTAACGCGATCTACATCTTTTGTGTTGGAAAATTTTGTCTATCTCTAATGGTTTACCAGTTATGCAAAAGTCGTTCACAATGAAGAATACTTTTGGAGACATTCCCAGAAAATTCAAGATATACATTTTATTTGTCATGAAAATATCTTAAACATGTGATATTTTAATCAAAATCGTAAGAACCATTTTTGAGAAAATTAAAATTTTCGAAAAATGTTGCATGTAAAGGGTAGTCTGGGGTGGGTGGATTTCTTGAAAACCTTCGTGTCCCATCTCTGGAAGATACTGAACCTAAATACCAAGTTTGGTGTTTATCCGACTGTTCGTTTCTGATTTATGCTGTTCACAGACAGACACACACACGGGCATGTTTCCAAAAATGCCTTTTTTGGATTCAGGGGGTCACAAAACATATATTTCCGGCGAAATCTCGGTATCAAATTTTTGGGTGGAATACAATATTTCCCCTACTTACTCTACGTAGTAGAGAAAGTAACTAGATATTGAGAATTTTCCAGAAATATGCACTTTGAGGTCGCCGTAACTCAAAGAAGGCAGTTTATTTTAAAAAGGTACGAGTCCCTGTTTGCGATTCTGAACATAACTAAAAAACGAAAATTCAGATAAATACCAAACTTGGAACTTTAATTTAGATTCTTTAAACGATGGGATATGAACACTTCTTCTTCTTCTTCAACGGATTACCCTCCTCGTTACAAGCTAATACCTTGGGTCAGTATCAAACAAAATCTGGATCATAGCACATCCAGAATGGGTAATCAGTCCAATGCGGTGAAAGAGGAAATGAAAGTACTGATGAAAGGGATGATAGGAAAATTCGCGGATCAAATTATCCAACCCAGCGTTCGCCTAGCGATCGAGGAAAACCATCGGACAGATTGGTCAGGGTTTTGAATCCGGGACCTCTCGAATGTGGGCCACACACGTTACCGTCTGAGCTATCCCGCTCGGTGCCATGAAAACTTTCAAGAAAATTACCTCACTCAAATTACCATTTACATGTAAAATGTTACGATATTTTAACCAAAAGTGTTCGAATGTTTGCTACATTGACTACATTTTTTTCTAATCTTGTATCTATAACTATAAAACCTTAAGACAGAGACAAAATCGTAGTTCAGAAAAAACTTACAGCTCATTAAAAATATAATTTTTGTCAAATCACATTTTTCAAGCTTTAGTCGTTATCGAGGTATTTCATGTTGTTAGTGGGAATTATCACAGGCCATGCAGAGAGTATTCAAAATCTCAAGTCCAGCACACACAGTGTTTCTTTCTACACATCTGACTGCCGCACTAGGGTCCTATTTAGCAACAGCAAAATGTGTATTGAAACCATTTTGGAAAATATTTATTATGATTAACAAGAAGTAGGAAATAGTACACTGCGATAGTGGTTTGGTAAGCGCTTAATACGGATCGAGGAAACGTTTTATCAATCTCCAAGATTCCGTTATGCCCTTACCAAATGTGTATTGCATACTTTTTTTGCTCGATGGGTTTTTATACCAATTGAATATATTTATTGAGATATTAGCTGAAAAAATCAGATGTGTTACACTCACATGACATTCTCTACTCTTGTACAAACTCTTTTTACAAACTCTTATTCTCCATCTATTTCATATTAATCGAGATAAACATTTGCAGAAACGATCTTTCGACATGCAAAGAGAATTACATTTTACACATAGCGACCAGTTCTAAAAATATTTGACTATCGCTTAAGGCGTACTATGTTCCCCTTGTTTTGTATTTGCAAGGGCAATATAGAAATACAGTAGCCTTCAAGCATAGACATATCTCTTAATAGCAGGTTGCTAGGTGCAGCACCGTTCTCTTTGCCACAGATTAATTCTCTTTGCATATCCAAGACAAAAAAAAATGAATAACGAATTCTCATTTAAGAAAATAAGTATTGAAAAATTTAAGGGAATAACAAGCAATATCTCGAAAATTGTTTACTCAACAAAAAAAATGTATATGACATAAATTGTGTATTTTAACGCGATATACATTTGTTGTGTAGTAAAATTTTGTCTGTCTCTTATGGTTTACCAGTTATGCAAAAGTCGTTCACAATGAATACTTTTGGAGACATTCGCAGAAAATTCAAGATATACATTTTATTTGTCATGAAAATATCTTAAACGTATGATATTTTAATCAAAATCGTTAGAGCCATTTTGAGAAAATTAAAATTTTCGAAAAATGTTACATGTAAAGGGTAATCTGGGGTGGGGAGATTTTCTTGAAAACCTTCGTGTCGCATCTCTGGAAGATACTGAACCTAAATACCAAGTTTGGTGTTTATCCGACTGTTCGTTTCTGAGTTATGCTGTTCACAGACACACAGACACACACGGACATGTTTCCAAAAATACTTTATATGCTTTCAATGCATCTCAAAACATATATTTCCTGTGAAATCTCGGTATCGAATTTTTGGGTGGAATGCAACACTTCCCCTACTTACTGTACGTAGTAGAGAAAGTAAAAAGTAAAGTTATAAGCAATATTCTGTGCTTTATCTTCACCCCGTGTAGATATTTCTTCATAATTATCGGCTGTGGAAACATTATTTATACGCTCCCCACAGAGTCGCGGTTTAATTTCAATATTGATATTGCTTCCATTAGTCCGCGGTGTTGTTAAAACATTTACAGCGCATTTTAATGTGCTGTTCGCAGTATCAGTCAAAACAAAATAAAACAGCACCTCCTATATGAATCATGTTGATGGCTCAATTGTTTATTTTGCCACCATTAGAACCGGAGTTTATTAATTCACACAAACTAATTGGGTAAGCCATGACCTGGCCTCCTCTTTCTGCAGCGCTCAGCAAGATAACGCCCCACTTAACATTTTATTGAAAACGCCAAAAAGAAGACAAGAAGTGAAGAGTAGGAATATGAATAAAAAGAACATCACGGATCCCCCTTCAAAGTCAAGGGCCTGAGTTATGATCGATAAATGGGTCAGGCTAATATATAACAAGATTTTTCATCACGTTAAAGATAAATGAAGGGCAATTTCCTAGCTACCGGTCCTATGCCATTAATTTCATATCTCTCCATTCTCCTACATTCCCTGACTTTTTACCTCGTTAAACGAGGAATATATCCTTCAGCAACAGGTCATTGTAACCCGAGAGCTTCTGAAGCAAAGAGTAAAATACAAACAGCTAATCTATATTAATACACAAGCTAGAAGTGATATAAATGATTATGAAGAAATGAATAAAAGATCATGATACCATTTTAGAGTTTGAGCTCTTATTTCAGCGAAAATGTTCCGCACAATTTTCTTAGTACCCTAATTCGAATACGGAGCAATTAAGGCAAACCATAATGAAATATATGACAGAGCAACAGCTGATCTAGTTTTTTTTATCTTCACTTTCTTCCTTAAATGCCTAGTTTCGTCACAATTTAACATATATAAATCGTAGTTTTCGTGAGAGTTAATATGTTGAAACCACGCGCTGCTACCATCACCTAGCCATCGATCCAGACACTTGTGATACCATCCTCTGTGGAAGCGTGTCTAATACTTTGCATCATATCGTTGTTGCTTTTCTTTATTGTATGTTTTTAATGAAAGTAGGATGGGTTAGTTTTTAATTTGTTCTATTAAATGGTACCTTTATACAATAAATATTCTAAGGCGAACTGCTGAACTGAGATGAAATATAAAATAATGGAAATAGGAACGAAATGAACATATTCAATATTAATTAAAGAATTCAAGACAGCAAATTTTAAGAATGACTATTGTTGACCAGGCAAAGCAGAAAGTTGAACTGCTGCTGGACTTTACACAGTGACGTCGCTGGTTACAAAACACTCCCATCCCTTCTACAGTCCGTTGACGTTTGCAGACCGCGTTTATCTGTCCGTCAGCGATTCCTGGCCGCTGTTGTTTACATCTTTTGTATCGGCATAACGGTGTGAGCGTATATAACCTGAAACCCATTGCTTAGGAGTTCCTATGCCTGCTAATGACAGACTGTTCCGACAGATAATGATCTACAGGCCGTTAGGATAAAGAAATTTGTTCGGTAACGAAGAAGATGGCAAGATAATATTTATTTCCAACAAAAAAGAATATGGAATATCTGGGACATCTACGGCTGACCACATGGATCCAGAAAACAATCCAATAAAAAAATCCGAATACATAAATGAAATTAAAATTATAATGATACTAAAATCGAAACAAAGAAACAATGCGAAAACCAAAATAAATCGAACAATGGGAAACTCAATTCAGGTTATAAAAATGTCATTATATAAATGGTTTATGAATAATTCATAAAGAGTCTCTCAAAATGTTCTAAGCATATTTTGTTAATATCTTCACTTTCAAATTTTAGTCCCAGAAGAGTGGATTTAGAAAATTTTAAAGAAGTCTCCCCTTGCACCGAAAAGAACACCCTAATGCACAATTTTTAATATTATCTCTCTCAATTAAGTGAGAAATGCATAAGCTGAACACTGAGACCTTTTCATTATTTACTCGGACTGTATGTTCTCTGTCCTTTTCAAAGCGGATAGCGGGATGTCGCTGGCTCTTCTTGGTAACCCATCTTCTGTCAAACAATGAACCTCTTCGTATATCTCTCACTGCAGCCTTCGAAGCCCTGTCGAAATATGTTCTACATGGATGAAATGGACTTTAAATGCCTATCTTTAAGTTGATAAAATAATTTTGATTTATTCTAGTACTATGAAGAACTGACACATTCTTTCTTTAATTATTCTGTTCGAAAATTACTCAATGCCCCAATTTTAGCACCAAATTAAGCAGAAACGTTCTGGAGTTTTGACTGCCTGTCACTAGATGCGCAGATGTTCATGTTTTATTCGTAATTGTTAGTTTTATTGTCGGCAACTGTTTTTGAAATTTTGTTCTAGTCAACGTGAAAATGGAGTACACAGTAAATGAATAACTCTTCCTTGTAAAGCAATACTGGATTATGAATTGAATTACAGCTACTCAAAGGGTATATCAGAGAGAATTTTGTGTTCGGAATCCTCCCCAAAGAAACACAATACTGCGACTGGTAAACAAATTGGAAACAACTGGAACTCTGGTGAGTGAAAAAGGCAAAACTCGTTCATCTAGGATTCCCACGGTTGTTGAGTAAGAGCACGACTGGATCAGTCACCCAAAAAATCATTAAGACGTTTGTCGCAGAAGACAGGGTACAGCTACTCAATGTGTCAGAGAGCTGTGAAAAGTGCAAGCCTAAAGCCGTATAGGATTACGGTTGTCCATCAGTTACAGGAACCAGATAAGGATAGACGACGGAATTATTGTCGTTGGTTTCAGGCGTTCATTGTGCAAAATCCTGCCATATTGTCCATCACATGGTTCACAGATGAAGCATGGTTCCATTTATCCGGCTATGTGAACTTAAATAACTCATGCTATGGGGCCAGCGAAAATCTACGTTATTCATGAAGCACCTATGCACCCGGTTAAAATCGGAGTTTGGTGCACAATATCTTCACTGAGAATAGTGGCACCAAATTTTTTTGACATGTGTACACTGCAGAGTACCAACGGATTTTCATGGAGTTTGCTGAGCAACTAGATGATGTAGAGCTGAGTCAAGGATATTTTCAGCAGGTCGGCGCTACATGCCATACAGCAAATGAATCAATGGCACTAATTGCAAGTTTCTTTGATGACCGGATAATTTCCAAGCGCCTGTGGCCACCGAGATCTCCGGATTTGACATTGCCGGACTTCTTTCTCTGGGGTTACTTAAAAGACACGTCCCCGACATTGAGCGATCTGAAGCACATCACACAGGAGATTCAAGCTATTGACAACAGAGTCCTCCAACGAGCGGCCAGTAACATGGAGCGACGTGTTGAGTTGTGCCTTATGCAAGATGGAGGACATTTTCAACATTTGTTATAGAGGTAAATAATCTCCCAAAATTCCTCTGCATTTCAGGTATAATAAGTTGTCGCTAGCATAAGTCGTTTTGAAACAATTAAAAAAATTAGTGTGTCCGTTCTTCATAAATCACCCTGATAAACTGTTAAATAAAACATCAATTTTAGCTCTCGAACCCTGTAAGAAAATATTTCACTTGAAGTACTAATTTTCTTTCGTTCAAACCTAAAGCAAGCATTCCGGCTTTAGTTGGCTTGATTTACTCGCTGCAACTGCACGAAAGAACTGCCTTGAGAACTAAATACCAGCTCAAAAGTTAGTAAAGTTCCTAAAATGTAGACCAAGCCGGTTTCGGAATCTTAATCGCAGCTTCTGTTGTGAAATAAACGTGGTCTTCCCTCCAACGCGAATTCTCACCCATAGGCAAGGTGAAGCGCGAGGTTACTTAAACGTCTCCTTTTTTCAAAACACTTGTCTATAATTCTTTGAAAGGTTACAAATAATGTGCTCAATAACTTTACAATTACTCATCAAGGTTTCTCTTTATTTCAAAGAAAGACATCTATTTCATTTCTTCTGGCATAAAGAGGAAATATGATAGTAATTCTCTTGAAGCTAGCTTTGTTGCTATTCAACCAATTTGAAGCATTTCTTAAACTATAGACACCTCAAACCACTGCATTTGACAGAGCCTATCGCTTTGTAAACATATATTAAGAGAAAATTCAGTAGAAAGCAACATTTTACAGTCACGACCATCTGCACACCAATGAGTGCTGATGTTTCCTCCTTTTTATCTCGAAACAATTCCTTAATATAGACTCCAGATCCTAATGCACTACAGTGTTACTGTTCATGCTTCAAGGATGACCATATTAGAGATCGAGACGCGCGTCCTCTATTGGAACTTGGAAGCAGGGACAGTTCAAGGCCTCCATCATATACACAGTTATATTATAACGTATCGTGCTGTCTATAAGAGCTTTACTTTTGGAACTGGTATAGAAGTATTCAAACGATCGCCTTAGTGCAGAGTTGGAGCACTGTTATTTTGGAAATGTGCTGTCTGAACGTCCTTTTTCCCCACTTAATGATTCCATTCTCAGAACCATTTAAAAATAACGGTTAGATTCTTTTTCTACTCTACTGTGCACGAGACATTGTGCCTCTTCAATCACCTATGGTGAATTTAAATTAAGAAAACAGCACAGGCCTTACAGCAACAATGTTGTCACATAACACAAAGAACACATATTTCAGAATGTTATGCTGCAACAAAGAAATAGTTAACTATCTAATACATGTAGCGACTATGTAGGAATGAATATTGAATGCACAAACGAACAGATTAACACTTACAGCACTAGCATTTTAAACACTATTAGGATGCAGTTTAGGCGTCGTTAGAAGAAGAAGCGACGAAACTTCAACACGAATAATGTTTATTCACTTTTAACACCGTTAAAAGCCTTTGCTTTCTTTGTTTTCATTTTTTAACCCCAAGAACTTGTAAAAACCAACATCACACAACCACTGCCTTTTTATCCTCAAGTTCATCAGGATCACATGGGCAGTGACATATACGCAATCACACAAGAATGAGTAATTGTGTGGTTTCTGGATAACAGTAAGAAACAGAGTGGAGGACATAGAAAGACAAGAGATTTGGGGAAGAGAAGGGTATGTGGATTATTGTAATAGAGCAGAAAAAGAAGCGTTTGCATGGATGAGAACAGGATCAATGTATCTGAGAGGGCTAAGAGGCAATAAAAACGGAATTTGTGAATTATGCGGAGGCAGTGAAAGCACAGAGCATTATATCACAGAATGCAAAGAATTAGTGGAATGGAGACAAAAAGTATGGGAGGAAAAATGGGAAAAAATGGATGGAAAAATAGTAGCAATTAAAATGTTAACAAGGAAAGAAGAAAAGCAAAATAAGAATATGGGGGAGTTCTTAAAGAAAGTAAAAGAGAAATGGATTAGAAAAGTAAGAGAGATAAGAAAGGTAGAAAGGCAAACGGAGGAAGGAGAGGATGGGCAATAGGGATTAAGGGTAGCAAGGGATGCTCAGATGAGCCAGAAGGCCAGGGTGCCAGGCAAAAAGAGCAGCATAGCTGGCAAGGAAATTTGTACATAGGTTAAGTTAGTTTATAAGTGGAATATTGTAAAAAGAATTGTGTATAAACATGTACAAATAAAGTTATCTATCATTATCTATCAGTATCATAGAACTCTACAACATGGAAGCGAGGATATGGCAACCATGGAGGACTGTTCCAATAACTGAGTCGAAAACTTATGCTTTTTAAACAGTAATGTAACAGAAATCACTCATTTAATACCTGCTACAAATACGTTTTACCAAAACTATGTAAAATACGTAACACTTAGGGCGAATTTAGGCAAACTTATGTCCAGAGAGTGAGAACACATAAAGTAAAAGCCCATAAGATACAATACTGTTTTCTTAAGTGTAAACACTCTATAAGCACAGCGTTGTCCAAAGAAAAGAACCACGCAACGGGTAAATTGCAAAGTGACGCATGCAGGGTGAGTTTAAAGGCAGCGCTGTGCCTCTTGGACATCACTGATGTAAGTCTTCAGCTTTCATTACAAAAGATGTTGTACTTACCGTAGTGTAGATGTCCAGTTCTTTGTACGGGTTTACAGCAACCAGGATCGTGCCTGCATATGTCTGAGGAAAAACAGTTAAGGAAAATAACACTTAAGTTTAGCTAGATAGGTATCTATATACACCATTGAGCAGCACAATGGAATCTACAATACAGACATTTGAAGATAGCGGAAGATTTTTTTGAAAACTATTTATAAGCGTAAAATGCTAAACTTGAGCAAATTTGTTATCTACGGTTTGAAACTAAACAAACACATAAAATGAGGTTTTCTCCACCACATGCCTAAGTAAAATGATGAAAAAAATTTATTCCATCTAAAAGTTGGTATCGCGATATTACCGGGGATACACCTTTTGAAATCTTCTGAAACCAAATAACAAACGTTAGAATAACCAAAAACGGAAAGCGGAATGAATACCATGCTTGTTATTTAACTTACCATCTTCCAAGAATGCGACACGAAAATTTCAAGAAAATGCTTCCAACAATTTTGATTAAAAATAAACATGTTTAAGGTATTTGATTGTGAGCCAATATTTTATATCATAGCATGCTGTGAATGCCAAAGTGATTGTAGTGTAAATTAATATTATTGTATGTACAGGATTTTAGATGTTTGTTAGCCATAAGTATTGTTAGGGAGTAAGTTTAAACGGCCTGACTGAAACTGACAATAGAAGTGGGTAACAGTAAACCGAGGGGGTGAGTTGTTTATCACTAAGAAGAGATAAACAAATGACGTCAGGGTAGCGTGCCTTTTTTAGAAATGGAGGGAATATCTTCCCTAGAGTATATATGTTAGTAGCAGTGATTGGCTGACAAAACAGACGCTAAAGGGGCGCGATTTGGTAACCAATAGGAGCTATATTATAATGTTTAGGCAATTCGAGGTGAAGGAGTATAAATTCTCGAGCCATAAGTAACTTTCGCACAGTTCTGAAGAATCTCTCACGAGGTGCACGTCACAGAGTTAGTTACAAAAATGTTAAGTACGCGAAGTAACTGGTGCGCGGCAACTAAACCACTGTAGTTACATTCGGAAATATCACAGTTTCAGTCAGGCGTGTATAAAGATTAAATATGTGAATTATTAATTAAGTGTGACGGCAATAAAAGTGTAGAAACAATTTTTTTTTCAGTGTTATCTTTTAGCAACAACTCCTTTCCGTTTACACGCCCTGCTTAGACATACTTGCTCGACTGAGTTATAATAGCTAGCCGGAGGACAATGAACCCAAATTTAAAATAATAAAACAAGAGGCGCCCAGTAAATAAGATAACACGAGCCATGAGAACTGCGACAATGGTAAATAAAATTTAGATATATCTTGAATTTTCTGCTAATAGCATTTCAAGTCCTCTTCATTTTGAATGAGTTTTGTGTAATTTGAACTCGTAAAACATGTAGCAGAAATAATATGGTAAACAACGGTCAGAAAATGTTAACTATATTTGTTTAATTATTCGAATAAGGCAGAAGAAGAAACTATAAGATAAAAAAATAAAAAACATACAGGGTTTGTGAAATTGTCCAAACAAATATAATGATTTCATACGTAATTATTATTTTGCCTAGGTATTAGAAATTTCTTGTAGTTAAATTTTCTGTATGTCATATATAGGAAACAAAAAGGTAACAGAAAACGAGATTCTACCCGTTGCTAGGGAGAATCAATAAGCAAGCAAAACGTTTCACAAGATGGCTAGAAGGTAAAACGACGCCACACATTAAAAATTCATTAGCGGTTATTCTTCAATAATATCACCGTAAAAAGGACAAAAAGGTGTGGTAAGGTATGTAAACTATTGGTATAATTAACAATTGCCATGAATTTGGTATACTCCCCGTACAAATACGTATAAATATACGCAGTGTTTGTTGTAAACTCTAATTTCATTGTTATTGAAAAGAATCAATAATCGTTTCCATAAACCATTAATATGAGTTTGCACTCAAAAAATATTTTCATCTATAGATAGAGCTTGAGAATAAATAAAACATTGAGTGAAACAAAACTTGATTTTATCATTGTTACCAACCAAATATACTACAATGTCCAACTGCACGGTAACACTTGAGTTATGGGTTTGCCGCAAATAGATTTAAAAATGAGTATATAAAAATGGAAGGTAACGAACCCTGAGAAAAAGAGACTCATCCGGGAAAGTTATGTAAGAAAACCTATGCCACGTTGTTACATAGTCAATGCTGCATCCCGAGGACAACCACCACGACCGGGATCCCCCAGAGGTAAATAAAAACGTATTCTAGGGAAAATGTACGTCTAGTTAAAATTTGTCAATTTTTATGGCAAACTCATTTTTATAAAAAGCCCGCATGCGCGTGTGTGAGCGTGTGTGAGCACAACTCAAAAACGAAATGTCGAATAAATACCAAACTTGGTATTTAGGTTCAGTATCTTCCAAAGATGCGACACGGAGATTTTCAATAGAATCCCTTTGCTCCAAACTACGCTTTATATGGAACGTTATTGGAAAATGATTTTTCGAAAAAATTTCTCTAACGATTTTGATTAAACTACCATAAATTAAAGATACTTACATGACAAATAAAATTTATATCTTGAATTTTCTGGGAATAATCTGTGAAGCCCTCTTGATTCGTAAGGAATTTTGTATAACCTTGTATAACTGGTAAACGTTAAGCGATAGACGAAAACGTACATGAAAAATGTAGATTTCTTTAAAACACACAAATTATTTCAAATAACCTTTCTCGTAGCATCAGCCATTTCCGAGATATCAGTTATATGTTCGATGTTTAATACTTTGTCATTCTGTTTAGGTCCCATGATTTCAGTTGTTTTTCGCGATGTCATGGAAACAGTATGGAATTTTAAGGCCAGCAGATAGCGTCGAGTTGTTAAACATTTGACTATCGCTGTTCTCTTTGTATCTATAACGAAATTGTAATGTATTTTGCAAAGGTTTATCTAGATTAAAATAAAGTAGATAGAAAAATAAACTCTCGTAACAACAGTTAATAAACAATAAGAGGGTAGGGAAAGTTAAGTGAATGTAACACATCAGATTTTTATAACTTGTAAACTGAAAGAGAGAAGACAAAAACTTAGAAGCATTTTTTAAAAAGTTAATAATAAGCCAGATAACATATGTGTATATATTTTCCAATGGAACCTAAGGTTGGCTACACACCACGTGTAGTAACATTCTATTTGACCATTCTTGCGTGGCAATCTCTCTCTCTCTCTCTCTCTCTCTCTCTCTCTCTCTCTCTCTGATACACACACAATCCTCAGCATGGCTTCCTTCGGAAGGAAAGTAAAGCTGGTGGTCCCGCGTATATTTATGGCACGTAAAAGAACCTCAAGCCTGATAAAGAGGCCTCTGAGCAAAATTTCCGGCCTTTCACGCCCGATAAAGAATGAGACGCTAAAAACCATAGCAGTTAAACAGCATCCATAAACCAAACTCGGTTTAATTTAACGCATACGTACATTACATACATACAATTCTCTCTCTCTCTCTCTCTCTCTCTCTCTCTCTCTCTCTCTCTCTCTCTCTCTCTAAAATGCTACATTTGTCTTCAAGGTTAGCCAGACTAGTTAGGATGAATTACTCATGCAAAACATTATCAGAAAATGTTCGATTATAATTTTTTTTATAGATATAAATTAAATGGTTTCCTTGTCAGACTTTTTGAAAACAGTTCATGTCACTACTAATGGCGGCTACCCCATCTGGAATTCGCAAGTGTAGCATCTTTACTTTTCTAGTGATAACCATAGCTTAATAACAACACACAAGAACTGTATCACATAAAACAGCGAACATAAACCGCAGATGTCACATTAAAGGCCTGGCCTTGTGGTTTTGTAGCGCCGTTCGTGTAATTAATTTGCTCTGGGAACCGTGCCCGAGTCATAAAGAAGAACCAGGTGGAGTTTCCGGGATTCTGCATCGTGGAACGCCTGGAATGGTAGGAATTCTGTAGTACTAGCATATTGCCTGGGAACTTAACTGTTGTCTGCGCACCTTGTGATAATATATGCACCCTAACATGGTCAGGACCCTGACCATTCCTTAGCAACCCTGATATTAATTTCCGTTTCCGGTACGGAACAAGCATTCTCCTATATCTAACGGTGCTCTGGGCATGTACCAATAAAGCTTGCCATGTTTCCTTGTCGGCCGCTAATGATCTTTAAGAGGGATTTACTGCTGGTGGTATAAACAATTCTAGCGCTTGCACATTATCATAACCACTGAATACTAATACACTATTTTCATTTTCTGTTCGCTTGACTGATTTTGGTGTCTTGGTATTGATTAAGCTTTGTATTATACCTTCAAGTTTTCTTCATTCTGAATCCTTTTGTTGCTTTTACTTTCTCCACTTGCAGTAATTAGAGGAAGTATTATTATTCACCCAAAAATTCGATACCGATATTTCACCAGGTATACACGTTTTGAGGCCCCCAAATAAAAAAAATAGAAAAAAGTGTCCGTGTGTGTGAGTGAGCCAGTGAACAGCATAACTCAAAAACAAAACGTTTGTTAAATACCAAACCTGGTATTTAAGTTCAGCATCTTCAAAGGATGAGACATGAAGATTTTTAGGAAAATCCCCGGCACCCAAACTGCCTTTTACATGCAATTTTTTTCGAAAATTTTGATTTTCTCAAAACTATTCCTAATGATTTTGATTAACATAATGTTTAAGATATTTTCATGAGAAATGAAATTAACTTGAATTTTCTGGGAATAACCTCTTCATTCTGAATGACTTAGAGCGTGTTTCTTCACTTGGGTGTACCGCGGTATCCAACAGGTGGGGCAGTGGATGTTGTAAACCTATCACAAACTAACGGTACTCACAATAGGGTATGGATGGATGGGGAAATGCAGCTTTAAGACCCTGAACATTCAGTAAGTCACGCCCTGGTACGGGCCGACAGGAGGCACTTCCGGACCCTGTAACTTCTTGTTTGGCATGTTGGGAACACCCCGGCCGGATGTACCGCCTTCTACCTGACTCTTACCATGGTCACATCGTCCCGCTGTAAATATTTATTGCCAGTGATTGCAAGGGAGGTTATTCACTTGTTCCCTCAACAATCCGGACTGCCTAACCCAGAGAAGACATAAGATCTGAATCACACAAACAAGTAGTAAAAGCTGAATTTGGCAAAGCACATCTTAACGTACCGAGGGAGAAACAAAATGAAAATCATAAATAAACCTTTGCAAAAACATCTGTATTACATTCACACGAATTTCTCAACTCACTTATCTACAAACTATTCTTACCAAAGCTTATTTTTGTGTCTACTTCATTTTAATCCAATAAACCTTTGACAGAAATAGTTACATTACATATTTCGTTATAGATAGTCAAATGTTTAACAACTGAACGCTATATGCTGGCCTTAAAATTCCATACTGTTTCCATGATATCGTGAGAAACAACTGAATGTTGACAGGACTTTAGAAAAATGGCTAAGTATTGAACAATTCGAACAGATATCTCGGAAATGGCTCATGGCACAAAAAAGTTATTCGAAATAAATTGTGTTTTAAAGAGATATACATTTTTTGTGTAGTACGTTTTCGTCTCTCGCTTAGCGTTTACTAGTTATACAAGGTTATACAAAATACCTTACGAATAAACTGAACTTAAAAGGCTATTCCTACAAAATTCAAGATAAAAATTTTATTTGTTATGCAAATATCTTTAATATAGTATTGCAATCAAAATCATTAGAGCATTTTTCAGAAAATAAAACATTTCCAAAACTTTTCCCTATAAAGGGTAGTTTGGGTTAGCTTTTTTTTTTTTTTTTTGGGAAAATCTTCATGTCGCATCCTTGGAAGGTACTGATCTTATATACAAAGTTTGGTGTTAATACGACCTTCCGTTGAGTTATGCTGTTCACAGACGCAGACACATACACGCGCGCGCTCTGCACTTTGTCTAAAACGGCTATATTTGAATTCAGGGGCCTCAAAACATGCATTTCTGGTGAAATCTCGGTATTGAATTTTTGGGTCGAATGCTAGGATCTCTTCTCCACCTATTATGTAGGTGATAAAGTAAAAATTTATCTCTCTTTAAAACACACAATTTATCTCAAATAAACTTTTTTGTGGCATAAGCCATTTCCTTCTCAAGTTCTGTCGATTTCAGTTGTTTCTCGCGATGTCATGGAAACAGTATGGAATTTTAAGGCAGCATATAGCGTTCAGTTGTTAAAACATTTGACTATCGCTGTTCTCTTTGTATCTAAAACGTAATGTGCAGTGCAGCTATTTCTGCAAAGGTTTATGTCGATTATAATAAAGGAGTTAGAAAAATAAGCTTACGTAAGAATAGTTTGTATATCCACTAATAAAGGATAGAGGGTAGAGAAAGTCATTTGGATATGACACATAAGATTTTTGTAAATTGTGCTCCAGCAAGTAAAACGAGCCGCCACTGTGTTTAATTAAAATTAGAGAGGACAGATATGAAAACGTTTATACTGGATAGAGAAAGTAGTGCGTAACAATAAGATTTTTGAGTTGTAGATTTCATACGTTTTAAGAATTTTCCTTTCAATTTATAGAAAATTTGTAGGTAGAAATATACTGAATCTGGGATAAGGCTATGTGCAGTTTCAGGAAATAAAATCTAGCAGTTGACGGTCTTCCACTTGAATTTCATTTGTCTGCACATTCCGTTGTCCTAGAAACGCGAGCACTTTGCACAAGCCCTAACGTCCGCTCATAAAACCAATAACGATAAAGTGGAATGCACACTGTATGTAAATCCGATGGACTGTGGACATATTGGAATCCAATTTGTGGTCACAAAGTTTGGAAGACTGTATTAAGGCCGCGGGGAGAAGTTTGAGTAAAGCAAATATTGATTGCGTCATGGTTAAAAGCACCGCCTTCAGTATTGATATTTGGGGGATATTACATTTTAAAATTAAACATATCGCAGCTAAGCTAAAAACGATCCAACAGAACTAACTCTTACTGTCCTGCTCTTGCGTTTACTTTACTTGGATAACACGTGCTCCTTAATGGGCTGAAATAAAATGCTGGTTGATTGCCTTCGATAAATAAAAATTGGTTAAGTACAGTGCCTTCGTTTTATGCCAAGGCCACAACCACCTTATATGCGTATCGGCCGAGACGGCAGTGACCAGCAGCGGCACAGGACGTGTCAAAGGTACGTGACAGTATTTTAATACCTAAATAATTTCAATTGTATTTTACAATAAGTAAATTCAATAACAGCCCGCCTTGAAACAATATGTATGTAATAATTATTTAAATTGTATGTAACAGTCATTGCAAATGCTTATTTTTATTGTAAACATGTTTTAATAATGTTATGTGACTACATTACATACTCTAATAATGCAAGAGCTGTGAGAATAATAAATTTTTAGATGCTAACAGTTAGGTAATAATGAGGTAACCTTGTAGCAATAATGAGTTTGAAAGTTTGAAAAGTTACTAGTCATGATTAAAGAAACGATAATGTAATTTCTCTGACAGTTTAAAATTAGCCAATCAACAGCAAAGAAAATCTTTAAGTAAAATGCAGATATTGTATTGGACTAGAATTAGTCAATCAAAGACTTGAAATACCGAAGCTTACGAGTTTTGACCGTTGAAAGTTGCTCAGTTGCTGGCAAACCTTGGTAGTGAACAGATGGAAGATGTGTTCTCTACGTGTGAATCGTAAAATATGTATACACGCTAAGTGAAAGTATTGAAGATTTTCACAGTTCTTAAAAAGTGTAGTGCTTTATAAAAATGTGCAAGAATTAATAAAAGAAGTGAATTTAAAAAAAAAATTAAATTCTCTGATGTCTACAATCATTGTCACGCCTCAGCCTGCCTAAGACGCATGACTCTACAAACATTACTGACGCAGCCGAGGCAAAATTCAAACACAAATAATATATAGAAGCAGTGTTAATAACAAAGTTAAATATTATAGTGTAAAACTTGGAGTGTAATAACAAAAACACATCAGCTTCTCATACGTAGCAGCATATTGCGTATTAACAGTACTATTACGTAATCAACAAATTCAAACCGACGCCAAAAGCGTGTTCCAGGAACTCCTTAAATGCAACTAAATAAATATTACATAAAATACAATTACGTAAGCATAAACTACTTCAAGTTGGCTTCCCAAGCGTGGAGCTAAATAACGATCATGTTTACGTAAAACCAATATGTAACAAAACATTAACTACTCTCACGTGTATCAGCTGTGAGCTGTCTCGTTGCTTTGTCTTCGTGTTGCGAAGTGGTGTTGTGTGTGACTTCCTTAGGAATGTTTTCTCTTATTAGTCCGCGGAAATGCCAACCAACAAATTCAGGCTTGAACACCATATTTTTATGTACGATACATAAGTGAAAAATGAATCATGTAGACAGGTGTGTAAACAATTTAGCAGCAATTTCCTGGTTATTCAGATCCGGGTAGAGACACAGAGATGTTTGGTCGATAAATTTAGAACAACGGGACCACTAAACACTAAAAAATAAAGTTTATAGGAACAATCCCCACACCATAGACGAACTTAAGGACAATATAAAAGCAGAAATTATAAAAATTACGCAAAGTTCATAAAAAAACATCACTTTCAACACTTTTAACAAGGTTAATCTCATTACATATATATTATTAACACTCGTGAGTAAGTAACGCGGGAGTTACGGAACGGAAAACCCCGCAGTGTAGTGGGCTGTGTGCGGAGCACGCATTCGCGCGATCCGCGGTCTTAATATAAAACGAAGGCACTGCAGTTCTTACTTCTGTGATAATTATTATTGAAGAACACCCATTATCGCTTATTTTTATATCTCTTCTACAAAATATTCCTACAAATACGTATTTTTCTCCCTATTTCGCGTTAATCAGATATACGTTCACAGAAATAATTTCATTACCCTGCATTTCGTTGTAGATACGGGAGGATGAAAAAAAGCGAATCGCTATGTGATGGCTTTCAAATGTCACTCGTTGCATGACGTCAAGAAGAAAAAACACAGCTTACATAAATGTTTTAATTTAACGACATCTACATTTTCGTGTAGTAAGCTTTTGTCTATTTTATAGTTTACCAGTTATATAAAATTCCTTCAGATGAAAAAGACTTTACAGGTTATTCCCAGAGAATTAAGACATGCATTTTGTTTATTATAAAAATATCTTCAATTTTTTTAATAAAAATCGTTGAGTAATTTTAAAGAAAATCAAGCAAATCAAAACTTTTTCCATGTAAAGCTTAGTTTGAAAGAGGGGGGGTCTTTTTTAAAAGTTTTCGCATTGCGTTGTATCTTTGGAAGATGCTGAACCCCCCTACCCCCTAAATGACGATTAAGTTATTTGTTTTCATGGTTATCACGTCCGCAGTGACATTTCATTAATGGTTGGCAGTAACGATTAGATGTAACTACGTTTCAGTAGTAACTACTACACAGCATTAATTATTTATTCATACCCATCCACTCGTGCATCTATAATAATCGTATGTAAATAACCATCTTAATGCAATGCAGGTTGACTGACCTTTCATCTGCGGCCTCTGACCTATATTCGAAGCGATAAGCAACACAATGTAATGAACAAATATGTACTTGCGACTCCGTGCGAGGATGACTCAAGTTGTAAATGAGTTGAGTTGTAACTAGTATCCGATAAGCGATACCAATCGTGCACATTTAGTGAATGAGATTATCCAGGCCAGTTAACGGTCTCGTTGCTTCAGTAACCGTTAATGCGATAAACACTTGTCTTCCATACTTTGGTAAACGTTACATTAATATAACCGCTACAAAGTAACCGTTACGTTATTTTCTGCCCATCCCTAGTACGAACCTTCTCGTAAAAACCCGTTTTTGGGGCTCCAAAACAGGCTTTACCGGTGAAATCTAGGTATCGAAGTTTTAGGTGGAATGTAATACTATCTACTAGGTTTTTAAAACAGGAACCTCAAAACGTGTATTTCCGAAGAAATCTCGATACGTATTTTTTAGTGGAATAGAATATTTTCTTTTGTGCTATATGCAAGTGCTACAGAAAGTGAAAATAGTGTGTATTAGGAATCTTATGTTATACTGTTTTGTTGAAAAAACGGTAACCATAGTGGCTATAGAATGCAAAAAGGAACAAATCAAGACTAAACCGTTGTTTAAACAAGGCAGTGATGCTGTATTAACTCACATATTCATAAAATCATATTTAATATTTTGAATTCTTCCTGTTTGTCAACGTGTTTTAAGTGTCGCTTGAAAGGAAGTTTTTAACTATCACAAGATGTTCAATTAAGGTTACTCAAACTTTGCTGTTACAGCTGGATGATAATACTAATATGGGTTACCCAGATAGCTGCATCCTCCAACACAGTTACAGGGAATCATTAGATAAAAGCTCCCACATCCCTAAAGGACTCATTATACCCCGGAGCTTCCCGGGAAATCGAACTCCAACGCATTTCCAATTAAACGTTACCAACCTCCAATGTAGTCAGTATTTATTTGCTTGCTTCTCGACAAAATTATCCAGATATCTGGCATTAACGGGCCTTAATTACAGCGGTGCCAGACCTGAAGCTCCAAGCAAATACACTTTATTTTAAATACAAATGTAAGTTAACCCAACGTTCTTACTTTCACTACTGCTACGTATACTTAGTATAGTAAGGGAAGTATTGCATCCACCCAAAACGTCGATACCGAGATTTCACAGAAATGCATTTTTAGAGGTGCACTGAATGCATATAAAGCATTTTTGGAAACATGTCTGTGCGTCTGTGAACAGCATAACTCAGAAACGAACAGTCGGATAAACACCAAACTTGGTATTTAGGTTCAGTATCTTCCAGAGATGCGACACAAAGGTTTTCAAGAAAATCACCCCACCCCAGATTACCCTTTACATGGAACATTTTTCGAAAATTTTAATTTTCTAAAAAATTCCTGTAACGATTTTGATTAAAATATCATATGTTTAAGATATTTTCATACAAACTTTATATCTTGAATTTTCTGGGAATGTCTCCAAAAGTATTTTTCATTGTGAACGACTTTTGCATAACTGGTAAACCATAAGAGATAGACAAAATTTTACTACACAAAAAATGTAGATCGCGTTAAAATACACAATTTATGTCATATACATTTTTTTTCGTTGAGTGAACCATTTTCGAGATATTGCTTGTTATTCCCTTAAATTTTCCAATACTTATACTTTTTCTCAAATGAGAATTCGTTATTAATTTTTTTTTGTCTTGGTTATGCAAAGAGTATTAATCTGTGGCAAAGAGAATGGTGCTGCACCTAGCAACCAGCTATTAAGAGATATGTCTATGCTTAAAAGCTACTGTATTTCTATATTGCCCTTGTAAATACAAAACAAGGAGAACATAGTAGGCTTTAAGCGATGGTCAAATATTGTTATAATCTAGTTTAGTTTAAAATATATGTTCAGTAAATTTCGGCAATTAGTAGGATGCTAATGACTACTAAAACAAGAGCGACCAATAATAATAGTAATAGTAATAATAATAATCATCATCATCTAATCGTAATAGAAAATTCACGCTTTTTTGTGAAACACTAATGTATGGGAATTTGTGGATCACTTAAAAAATTCTAAATTCAATTTTTAAAATGTAGTATACCCAGAACACTGAATCAAGCTACGCCACTGTTATATACCCACTAATAAAGATAGAAGGTAGAGAAAGTCATGTGAATGTATCACATTAGATTTTAATACAGTTAATTAAGCAAATACATAAAAATTAATTTTTATCAATTGACTCTTCACTGTTAATACTGTCCCATTTGCAACAAAGATAAACAAATACAGTTTATTTTAAATACAAATTTAAGTTAACCCAACGTTTTTACTTTCACTACTGCTTACGTATACTAATTTCAGTGTCGAGATTTCACCAAAAATACATGTTTTGAGATCCCATTAACCCAACAAAGCATTTTACTTTCTCTACTACTTTCGATATTAATAAGAGGGAACATTGCATTTCATAAAAACATTCGACGTCGAGACTTCACCAGAAATACATGTTTTGAAGTCCCAATAACTCAACAAAGCATTTTTATTTTCTCTACTGTAGTAAGTAGAGGGCGTATTGCAACCATAAGAGATACACAAAAACTTACTACACTACAAAGTTGCTGATCTCGTTGAGACACGGAATTTATGTTTGAATTTTCAAATACTTCGTACGTTCTTGACGTGTAAAAAGCATGGAATTTCAAAGTCTTCACATATCGACCCGCTTCAGCATCCTGTACTGCTCTTGTATCAACAACGAAATGCATAATGATACCATTTCTATAAACGTTTATCTCGATTAATATGAAGTAGATAAGAAAGTCATATGAATCTGACACATCCGATTTCTTGCATATCTTGAAGAATGTATTGTTCTTTAACTTGCAGTTTGTAGGTTACATAATTATTTGGAGGAGTTTGCCCCACAGTTGTACGCCAATTTGAAGAAGGCAATTTAGCGATGTTTTTGATGTGAGATGTTTCTTGTAAGCCCCACGTTTTGTGCCAATTTGAAGAAGTTATTTAGGTTACGTAATGAAGATACACTTTGATGTTGTTTGATTTTTAGGACGCCAAACTTTATAGTGAAGATGATGCTTGTTTTTACGTAATATTATTAAAGTTATTTGCCTCGGCAGCACTATAGAAACACGATTTCTTGCAGGGTTGTGATTAGACTCAAATTATAAGACGCCACACAATTTACTTTGTTTAATTTTTTTACTTCTTTTTATTTCACTTCATATTTGCACATTTTTATAAACACAACATTTTATAAAATAAAACTGTGCGCACTTAATACATTTTTGGTGACAACACAAATTTTTATCATTTTATATTTTACAACATTTTTACCCACGACTTTCACGTCTGCTCTGTCTAATATCTTGCCCGAGACTCTTACGTTTGCTGTGTACTCCATCTTGCCCGAGACTGACTAGATTCAACGGTGAGAACCTTTAGCGCCGGTAATGCCAATCTCTTATTGGCTAATTCTAGTCCAATAGAATTTAAGTATTCAAACTAAAAATCTTTCTTTACTTTTGATTGGCTAATTCCAAACTGTAAGCGAAATTACGTTATTACCGATATTTTCATAACCAGTACTTTTAAATTTCAGACACATTATTGTCACAAAAGTTACATTATTGCCTATTATTAACATCCTAAAGTATATTATTCTCACAGTTTTTGCACTATTAGAGTATATAAACATTTACATATCACTAATAAATACGTTTACAATAAAAATAAGTATTTACAATGACTTTACATACAATTTATATAATAATTATATACATATTGTTTTCTAGGCGGGCTGTTACTGAATTTAATTAATAAAAAATACAATTAGTATCATTTAGGCATTAAAATACTGCCTCAATCTTTGGTTCGCTAGCCAGAAATTGGTTATCTTACAAAGGAGAAGTAGGAGGAATACATAGCCTCCAGAAACCTAGAACAGTGCACGGCCCTATTTGCTTCTAACGCGACTCCTGGGATGAGGGGGAGACCCGAAGGCCGACCAGATCCGGACGACGATGTGCACAAGGACGGAGTTCCTAACGGCTCCAGACGCCGGCTAGCCACACCTTAGCCCGCGTGCCGCCCGGAGCGGGTCACAGAGGTCCAAGCCACCCCCAGCAGACCAGCCAAACATCCGGAGAAATCTTTCCAAAGCGTACAATCCGGCATATTCCTTTAACCTTGGAACAAACGAAGGATAATGATGGGAACAGGAAGCGATGCGGCGGAAATTCCTGGTAGAAGAATTCGCCTATCGACCCAGGGAAGCCACGAAAAACTCCATATAGTGGTCAGCCCAACAGGCGTCGAACCCGGGACATTCCGACTGTGTGCCTTACACGTTACTCGCTCGCTTGTCTTACAAGGGACCCTCCAGTTCGAACAAAAGAAACTCGCACCGAAGCCGATAGTTTCTTTGTCTACTTATGAATTCAGCAGTCCAAGAACATGGGTTATGTTAAATACTAAAAACTTTGTAGTGTTTTTTTGTCATCTGCGTGCCGAGTACCGCTCTAAAATGCTTTCCATGTAGGAGCAACGTTTCTTCATTAAAAATTCAAGTTGCTGGAGCAAAAAATTGCTGTTCTGTGCCGCACAACGCTACAAGAAGACATGTCTGCTCCGTTACAAATGGGTGGATCTTCTACCAACGAGAATTTTAAATGAAACAACTTGGGAAACATTTTAGTGCGAGCTCTGATATGCGTCCAGCTGAATGAAACGAAGGTGTATCTCCCCAGAGTGTTTCATTCTAGTGATTTTATGAATAATAGTTGGGAAACTGTGAAAGTATACTCCAGAATATAATTCAATCATTAATCTATGCATAAAATAAACTGGAGCAACATACAGTACTAGCCATGGACAAACTAATACAATAACTCATTAATGTAATAAGAAATCTAATTCACAGCTTCTCAGCGTCAACGCAATAATATTTTTGTTCTAAGCTTTATGTGCTATGTATTTTCTTTGATAATACTGTATGTACAATAATTAAGAGGATGTTAAAACACATATATATATGCATAATGTAAACATGATAGAGAATAAGTGTATAACGTTATAACATATAAATTATAATATGAGAGGGAAAGGTCATTGATAGCTATATAACCAGTAATATAAAATTACAAGAAATGTAGTAGCATCTACGTAAGCATGTAACGAACTTTGGATTCATAATTAAGAGGATGGAAAGTCTGTAAACATGCATACACTATGTGATCAAAAGTATCCGGACACCCCCACAAACATACGTTTATCATCTTAGGTGCATTGTGCTGCCACCTACTGCCTGGTACTCATTATCCGCGACCTCAGTAGTCATTAGACATCCTGAAACAGCAGAATGGGACGCTCCGTGGAACTCACGGACTTCAAACGTGGTCAGGTGATTGGGTGTCACTTGTATCAGAAGTCTGTACGCGAGATTTCCACACGCCTAAACATCCCTAGGTCCACTGTTTCTGATGTGATAGTGAAGTGGAAACGTGAAGGGACATGTACAGCACAAAAGCGTACAGGCCGACCTCGTCTGTTGAGTAACAGAGACCGCCGATATTTGAAGACGGTCGTAAAAAGTAATAGGTAGACATCTGTTCAGACGATCACACTGGAATTCCAAACTGCATCAGGATCCACCCAAAGTACTATGACAGGCGTGAGGTGAGAAACCTTGGATTCCATGGTGGAGCGGCTGCTCATAAGCCACACATCACGCAAACGACGCCTCGCTTGGTGTAAGGAGCGTCAACATTACACGATTGAACAGTGGCAAAACGTTGTGTGGAGTGACGAATCACGGTACACAATGTGGCGATCCGATGGCAGGGTGTGGGTATGGCGAATGCCCGGTGAACGTCATCTGCCAGCGTGTGTAGTGCCAACAGTGAAATTCGGAGGTGGTGGTATGGTGAGGTCGTGTTTTTCCTGGAGGGGCTTGCACCCCTTGTTTTGCGTTGCACGATCACAACGCAGACCTACATTGATATTTTAAGCACCTTGTTGCTTCCCACTGTTGAAGAGCAATTCGGGGATGGCAATTGCATCTTTCAACACGATCGAGCACCTCTTCATACTGCACGGGCTGTGGCGGAGTGGTTACACGACAATAACATCCCTGTAATGTACTGGCCTGCACAGAATCCTGACGTGAATCCTATAGAACACCTTTGGGATGTTTTGGAACACCGACTTAGTGCCAGGCCTCACCGACCTACATCGATACCTCTCCTCAGTTCTGCACTCCGTGAAGAATGGACTGCCATTTCCCAAGAAACCTTCCAGCACCTGATTGAAAGTATGCCTGCGAGAGTGAACGCTGTCATCAAGGCTAAGGGTGGGCCAACCCCATATTGACTTCCAGCATTACCGATGAAGGGCGCCACGAACGTGTACGTCATTTTCAGCCAGGTGTCCGGATACTTTCGATCACGTAGTGTATGTAACAAACTGTTATTGGATGTTCTTGGATAGTTATGGCCCAAAAAAATTCATCGCCCTCCGCGGTTTTGAACCCGCGACCTCAGGAACCAGAAGCTAGCACAAGGAACAGGTTAACTGAGCAACGCATTGCGATAAATTGAAGTACGACTTTTGAGTTGTGAACACATAATGGGACCGTCATAAGAAATTAGTTATGTAAAAAGACAATAAAATGTAAAAGGTAATTGAAAGCAAGTCGATTTATTAAACACGTAATATTGCCATGTGATTGGCCTTGAAGCAATGCAATGACATAAAACCTTTATGGCACTAGTGCGATAAAGTATTTTTAATTCGTGTGTTTTGTGTTAAAAGTTCCTGTTTTAGTTGCAGCTGTTTAAAAATACATTTACGCACATTCTTATTGTGCGCAACATGCTACATAACCGCTCATTATGGCACGGGTGCCAATAACAGTAATCACAATTTTCTACAGCAATGGCGTAAAACCGGTATTCCAACAAGATGAAACATTTCGTGATATTCTTTTCTCCAAACTACGAAGATGAAATAACCTCATTATTAAATGTAGAATAATTAAGATTGGAATTTGTAATTACCACGCTGTGTGCTGTACTGTGCTACATCACAGTCCGTAACACCTGCTCACTTCTCTCCCAGGAAAGGAATGCATGTTAAGCGGCTGTCTTGTTTATCGGTTCAACATGCCAGGTAACAAATGAAACGTACGGAGAGAAGCCAATGTCTTATTTACGAACATTCGAAGACGCTCTCACTTACGTCGCTATGTATGCCGAGTTTCACGATATGTTACTTATAATTTATAATGGTAAGATCAACTTGTATCCAGCTCGTGAGTAAAATGACACATGTGACAAAACATTCACTCATGCTATAATCATTGAGACGATCCTTTCTATGCATGTGGGTACTAACAGAAACCACAGCTCTGTTCAAGTTATTGCGTAATATGCTTAAATTCTTCTGTCCCACTTTCCCCATTTCCCTGTTTCTTCCTTCCACTCCATCTTTCCTTCCCGTTTCCCCTTTATCCTCTCTCGACCTTTCTACTCGATCCTACATTCTCTCACTACCACTGTTCCATGTGCATGTCACGTGACGTATTGACAATCTGTAAAAAAGCTCTTTTTTTGAAGTCGATAAAAAATATAACACTAGTAAAAACGTTTAACATGACACAAACTTATACTCCTTCCTTATGTATGTTATGTGATCGGAACTTAACTATTTCTGATGGTAACTGGTTACGTTTACGAATAATAGTAATGAAACTGTTTTAACCTCTTAAATATTGATGTGAAAGTAAGAAAGATGTCAACTAAGGTATCTTACAGGTATGTCAAGTTTTATCATAATCGTATGGCCATTCTTGAGTGTAAAATCTGATGTCTTACACTCGCATGACCTTCTCTACTCTTGTACAAACTATTTTTACAAACGCTTATTCTCCATCTACTTCATGTTAATCGAGATAAACATTTGCAGACTCTATCTTATTGCTAATTTTCTTGTAGATGTAAGGGGAATATATATTTACAAGGGCAATATAGAAATAAAGTAGCCTTTAAGCACATACATATCTCTTAATAGCTGGTTGCTAGGTGCAGCACCATTCCCTTTCCCACAGATTAATACTCTTTGCATATCCAGACAAAAAAAAATGAATAAAGAATTCCCATTTGAGAAAATAAGTATTGAAAAATTTAAGGGAATAACAAGCAATATCTGGAGTATATGACATAAATTGTGTATTTTAACGCGATCTACATTTTTGTGTAGTAAAATTTTGTCTATCTCTTATGGTTTACCAGTTATGCAAAAGTCGTTCACAATGAAAAATACTTTTGGAAACATTCCCAGAACGTTCAAGATATACTTTGTTTGTCATGAAAATATCTTAAACATATGATATTTTAATCAAAATCGTTGAGAGTCATTTTTGAGAAAATTAAAATTTTCGAAATGTTCCATGTAAAGGGTAATCTGGGATGGGGGATTTTCTTGAAAACCTTCGTGTCGCATCTCTGGAAGATACTGAACCTAAATACCAAGTTTGGTGTTTATCCGACTGTTCGTTTCTGAGTTATGCTGTTCACAGACACAAACACATGGACATGTTTCCAAAAATGCTTTTTTTTGGATTCAGGGGGTCTCAAAACATGTATTTCCGGTGAAATCTCGGTATCGAATTTTTGGGTGGAATAAAATACTTCCCCTACTTACTATACGTAGTAGAGAAAGTAAAAAGCGCGCACGAACACACACGCTTAACTTGTTCCAAAAATTTAATATATTGCATTCTTCTGCAAACTATTGTCATAAAAGCTTGTTCTTCTATCTCCTTCATGCTAATCGAGATAAAACATTTGCAGAAAGGTTTATTACACATTTCGTTGTAAGTGCAAGAGGAATGCAGTAGACTTATGCGATAGTCAAGCCTTTTAAATGCCGGACGCTATGTGATAGCTTTATAATTCCGTTCCCTTTGCAGGACTAAGAAGACAAAGAAAAAACGAATAGTGACTTAGGAATTGAAAAAAGCAAAATCTGATGTGCTACATTCACACGACTTTCTCGACCCTTTATCGTTTATTAAGGGTGTACAAACTATTCACAAAACAAATATTGACAGGATCTAAAAAGATAGACTACATATTGAACAATTAGAGCCATTAATAATGAATATCTTGGAAATGTCTTATGCCACTAAAAAGGTATATAAAGTAAATTGTGTTTTTAAAGAGGTCTACACCTTTTATGTAGCACGTTTCCGTCTATCACTTAACGTTTACCAGTTATACAAGAATTCAAGATGCAGATGTTATTGGTCATGTAAATGTCTTTAATATTTTAATCAAAACGTTAAGAGTTATTTTTCAGAAAAATAAAAACTTTAGATTACTTCTCCATGTAAAGGGCAGTTTGGGGTGGGGAGATTTTCTCGAAAATCTTGGAAGATACTGAACTTAAATACAAAGTTTGGTATTTAGCCGACTTTTCGTATTTGAGTTATACTGTTCATGCATACACATGGACCTTATTCTAAAAATCCTATTTTTGGACTCAGGGGGCATCAAAACAGTATTTGCTGCGAAAGCTCTTTATCGTATTTCTGGGTTGAATAAAATACTTCCTCTATTTAATGTAAGTACTCAGTAGAGAAAGTAATAACGTATTTGAAGATTGCACCCTATAACAAAGAATGTCTCGGAAATGGTTTAACTAAAATAAATGCGTTTATCATCAACTGTGAGCTTTAAAGAGATATGCATGTTTTTGTGAAGTTTTCTGTCTCATAAGGTTTACCAATCATACAAAACTAATTGGAATGAAGAGGGCTTCAGAATATTCAAAATATACATTTTGTGACTACAAATACCTATCTTAAATACATGGTGGTTTAATCAAAATCGTTAGAACCATTTTTGAAAAAATAAAAACTAAAGGATATTTTTCATGTAAAGGGTAGTTTGTGGTGGGAGGATTTTCTTGAAAATAATCTCGGCGCATCCTTAAAAGATCCTGTACATGAATACCAAGTTTCGCATTTAAGCGACTTTTTGCTTTTGAATTATGCTGTTTCACACACACGAATCTTTTCCTAGAAATGTTTTTAAAATGTAGGGAGTCTCAAAACGTGTATTCCTGGTGAAAACTCGGTATCGAATTTTTGTTGCAATATTATGCTTCCTCAACCGTCTGTAGGTAAGTGGTAGAGAAAGTAAAAATAAAATGTGTGGCAATTAAGAACTGGATTCACTTGTATCTCAAGAGAGTCTTGAAATGAGTAAGAATGTTTTGTCACTCATCCGTAGAAGCAACTGGTCGGAGTTCAGAAGGTCACCGACAGGCTCTGATATGATCTGGTGTGTGGTGTTATCAGACAGATTTGTATTTCTGTGAAAAACGAGATAACACTTCCGCCCCTAAGTACCAAGAACGCTCTGGGAATGAGCGAATTCAATAAATCAAGTGATGCTCCAGAATCAAACAGCGGTACTTTCACTTACAAGCTAAACAAAGAGTTCAGCCTTTTTACTTTCTCTACTACGTATAGTAAGTAGGGGAAGTATTGTATTCCACCCAAAAATTCGATACCGAGATTTCACCCGAAATGCATGTTTTGAGGCCCCCTGAATCCAAAAAAAAGCATTTTTGGAAACATGTCCGTGTGTGTGTACAGATAACTCAGAAACGAACAGTCGGATAAACACCAAACTTGGTATTTAGGTTCAGTATCTTCCAGAGACGCGACAAGAAGGTTTTCAAGAAAATCCCCCACCCCAGATTACCCTTTACACGGAACATTTTTCGAAAATTTTAATTTTCTCAAAAATGGCTCTAACGATTTTGATTAAAATATCATATTTTTAAGATATTTTCATGACAAATTAAATGTATATCTTGAATTTTCTGGGAATGTCTCCAAAAGTATTCTTCATTGTGAACGACTTTTGCATAACTGGTAAACCATAAGAGATAGACAAAATTTAAAATGTAGATCGCGTTAAAATACACAATTTATGTCATATACATTTTTTTTTGTTGAGTGAACAATTTTCGAGATATTGCTTGTTATTCCCTTAAATTTTTCAATACTTATTTTCTCAAATGGGAATTCGTTATTCATTTTTTTGTCTTGGACATGCAAAGAGTATTAATCTGTGGGAAAGAGAATGGTGCTGCACCTAGCAACCAGCTATTAAGAGATGTGTATGCTTAAAGGCTACTGTATTTCTATATTGCCCTTGCAATTACAAAACAAGGGGAACATAGTACGCCTTAAGCGATAGTCAAATATTTTTAGAACTGGTCGCTATGTGTAAAATGTAATTCTCTTTGCACGTCAAAAGTTCATTTCTGCAAATGTTTATCTCGATTAATATGAAATAGATGGAGAATAAGAGTTTGTAAAAATAGTTTGTACAAGAGTAGAGAATGTCATGAGTGTAACACATCAGAATTTTTTTTTAAATTACGCTGTCCATACACCAACACACACCTTATTCTAAACCTGCTTGTTTTTTCTTTCTTTCTTTCTTCTAAACATGTATTTCTAGTGAAGTTAGTTACGAGACAATTATTCCCCTTCTTACCGTATATAAGTACTAGAGAAAATAAAAATACTTGCGTTGTGGATCATTTAACAAAACACTACGCATCAAAAGGAACGTTGAACTTTCTCACAGGCACGTTTTAATACACTTTAAATCTCCAATACACAAAGTAAATGTCCGAATGTTTATGACGTTTTTAGGTCAGTAGTGACATCTGGCGATGACTGATCCCTGAGGGTGTTAAGTGGTCGAGTGCCAGGCACGCGAGAGGCAACTGTTCAGTCGAAACACCTGGTCCACCAACACAACAGACATCTGCCGCTCGGAGTTCCCGTCAGCCGCAGGCAGTTTTCTTTAAACGTGGCTTTTCATCCAGTTTTCTTAAGTCACGAATTATTATAACATCGTTTATCTGTTCCTCCTTATTCACAGTCTGTTGATGGTTTGCAAGAAAACGTTGTTATTCTGTCGTTGCTTATCCGATCTAAAGGTAGAGAAAATACCCTATTGCATCCAAAAATTTGATGTCGCGATTTCACCGGAAATATAATTTTGAGGTAACCTGAATGTGTGAACAGCATAACTCAAAAAACGAAAACTCGGATAAATACCAAATCTGGTATTTAATTTCCGCGTCTTCTAAGGGCGAAACGAAGATATTCAAGAAAAATCTCATCCCGAACTACTCTTTGCATAGAATTTCTTATTTTATTAAAATGGCTAACGAATTTGACTAAAATAGCAGACGTTTAAGATATTTACATGATACTAATAAAACGTAGATCTTGAATTTTTTGAGAAGAGCCTATGATGTCTTTCATTCAGAAGGAATTTTGTACAACTGGTAAATCGCAATAGATAGACAAAAATTACTTAATGAAAAATCTGATGTGATACATTCACATGACTCTCTACCCTCTGACTTTATTAGTGGCACATTCTTATTAAAGCTTGTAATAAACCTTTGTAAAAATAGCTACATTACACATTTCGTTATAGATACAAAGGGAACAGTGATAGTCAAATGTTTAACAACTGGACGCTATATGTTGGCCTTAAAATTCCATACTGTTTCCATGACATCGCGAGAAACAACTGAATGTTGACACGCCTTTAAGAGAATGACACAAGTATTGAACAATTCCAACCTTTAATAACGGATATCTCAGAAACGGCTTATGTCACAAAAAAAACTTATTTCAAGTAAATTGTGTGTTTTAAGGAGATCTACATTTTTTGTGAGTACGTTTTCTTCTATCGCTTAACGTTTACAAGTTAAACAAGATTATACAGAATTCCTTCCGAATGAAGAGGACTTCCTTGGCTATTCCAGAAAATTCAATATATACAATTTATTTTTCATGTAAATATCTTTCATATATGGTATTTTAATCAATATCGCTGGAGCCATTTTTTAGAAAATAAAAAATTTCGAAAAATTTTCAATGTAAATGGTGTTATGGTGTGGGGGGTTTTATTGAAAATAGTCGTGTCGCATTTTTGGAATATGTTGAACCTAAATAAGCAAGTTTGGTGGTATTTATCCAAGTTTATTTTTTGAGTTATGCTGTTCACAGACACAAACACGAACCTTTTTATAAAAATGCGTTCTTTTTATTCAGGAGGCCTCAAAACATGTATTTTCGTTGAAATCTCGGTATTGAATTTTTGGCTAGAATGCGATACCTTCTCTACCTACTACGTATCTACGTAGTAGAGAAAGTAATTTCTAAATAAAAATGTAAATATTGGTTTTTTGTAGTGTTTAATGCCCGTTTCTGCTACATACGCACCACGGGCGGTGAACAATGATGAGACATGAAATGATAAATTGGGTAAGAAACGTTTAGGGTACCTCCCTGGCATTTGAGGACTAAAGAAAATCTGAGAAAAAAACCTTCGGTCAGGGAGGACGATGCTGGAGGGATTTAAATCTCAGACCTCCCGCACAGGAGTCCTTCGGCTGCTTGTGTTCTTGTTAGAACACTGCGTTTACATATATCAAATGTTTGTGGCATTAATCATTTCCGAAATATCCAGTGTTACTAAACAGTTTTATTTCAAGTGCTAAATCGCCATTCGTTTGTTTCTCGAGGTCATGTAAAGAGTGGAATTTCAAAGCCCGCATGTAGCGATCTGCTTTTTAAATATCCGACTGTCGCTTCAGTCTTTATTTCCTTGTTGTACCTATAAAGAAATATATAATGAAACTATTTATGCAAACGTTTATCTGGATTAACATGAAGCAGAGGAATAGCTAGGGAGCGGTTATGGGAATCGGAACCCCTTCTCCCTTGCTAAACAAAAAATGTCGAAATGACTAAACTAATAGTACTTTTCTAGGTTGGTGGGAACGAGATAGTTCCTAATCGTACCACTGGTAGCGCTAAACGCAGCATGTCTTAGTATCACCAAGGTGACAGCAACAGAAACTGTACTTAAGGTGGTGTGGGGTGCTACCATGTTATGATATCAAGCAAATTTTCGTTCCGGCGCTAAATTTGAGTGGTTTTAAAATGGGTGCAATATCTCCTAGTTTAGAACATACGTAGAAACCTATTGTATAGTGAAATAAAGTAGCCTGCAGTAGTAATATAAAATATTTCACAGTCGTTACCAATTCTTATGTCACGACACATTTGCCGCTTAGAAAACCAAAACATCCTATTGCGGCGGTCAACTCGCCGGGCGGCTGCGGTTTGCAGAGCGGAGAGAAGGGCGAGATGGAGGTGTGGATTTGAAGTGGAATATTTGTTGGTAGTTGGTAGTAGTTGGAAGATGCTTCATGTCTGCACCACGTATGGGATCCAATTTGTCGCGGTCACTTCGTGTTATCTTTTGCTGGGCGCCTGTTATTGTATTTCTACTTTGAATGTTGGGTTCATTGTCCTCCAGCTAGCTATTATTTCTCGGTCGAGCACATCTCTTGAACAAGGTGTGTAAACGGAAAGGATTTGTTACTCAAAGATAACACTGATAAAAGAATTTGTTTTTACACTTTTATTACCGTCACAATTAATTAAGTTCACATATTGACTCTTGATACACGCCAGACTGAAACTTTTATATTTTCTAATATCACTATAATCACTTATTTACTGCACATTATTAATTCGCGTGTTTCACATTTATAACAAACTTTAAGACGCGAGAGATTCTGTAGAATTGCGTAACGTGTACTTTATGTATGCTTCCGTTGAACTACGCGACGTATAACTCACGAATACTTATGTTGAACTGATCGACGTATTACACGCGAATGCTTCTGTTGGACTGGCGAAATCTGCCTCTGACTTTAGCTTTTTATACTCCCACACCCCGATATGCCTAAAGATTATAACCGAGCGCCAACATTAGCGTCTATTTTTATATCCAATAAAAAATTACGAAAACATATGCTTTAGGGAAGATGTTCCCTCCATTTCTCAGAAAAGCGCGCCAATCTGACGTCATTTGCTTGTGTCTTCTAATTAATATTCAACTCACCCCCTCGCTCATTGTTATCCGCTCCTATTGTCAGTTTCAGTGAGGTTGTGTAAACTTATTTCCTAACAATGCATATAATTAACAAACATCTCAAATCAATGTCATACTATAATGCTTATTTACACTACAATCACTCTGGCATTTACATTATTGTGATACAAATTACTGCCACAGATTATGATGCCTCTACCACTCGGAGCGATGAGATCTTGATGTCAGGGCGTCTAGGTGTTGACGGAGACACAAATAAATTCTTAATTCGAGCTTTAGAGTTATTGCTCAATTTATTGTGATCTGATTAGCCTTCTCCAACTTGTGACTTCGCCACAAAGCACACCGGCATAACGGAAGCCTACGCCTTAAGTCTCTCTTTCGGCGCGCTGTATTGAGGCAATATTTTATATGACAACACTGTGAATGGCAGAGTGATTGTAGTGTAAATTAATATTACTGTATGTGCAGGATTTTAGATGTTTGTTAGCCATAAGTATTGTTAGGAAATAAGTTTACACGGCCTCACTGAAACTAACAATAGAAGTGGGTAACAATAAGCCGAGGGGGTGAGTTCTTTATCACTAAGAAGAGATAAACAAATGACGTCAGGGTAGCGTGCCTTTGTTTAGAAATGGAGGGAATATCTTCCCTAGAGTATATATGTTAGCAGTAGTGATTGGCTGACAAAACAGACGCTAAAGTTGGCGCAATTTTGTAACCAATAGCAGCTATATTATAATGTTTAGGCAATTCGAGGTGAAGGAGTATATATTCTCGAGCCATAAGTAAGTATCGCGCAGTTCTGAAGAATCTCTCGTGAGGTGCACGTCATACAGTTTGGAAGAATCTCTCGCGTCGTAAAGTTAGTTACAAAATGTGAAGTACGCGGCAACTAATACGACAGTAATTACATTCGGAAATATAACAGTTTCAGTTAGGCGTGTATAAAGATTAAATATGTGAATTATTAATTAAGTGTGACGGCAATAAAATTGCAGAAACAAATTATTTTATCAGTGTTATCTTTTAGCAACAACTCCTTTCCGTTTACACGCCCTGCTTAGAGACACTTGTTCGACTGAGTAACAATAGCTAGCCGGAGGACAAAGAACCCAAATTTAAAAGTAATAAAATAATAACAGGCGCCCGGCAAATAAGATAACACGAGCCGATTCCTGCGACAATATAAACGCGCAAATTTCAATTGCAGTGTTACTCTTTAGTGCGATTTACTGCTCAGTTTTAATACGCAACTATTCGCGTGACGATGTTGACACAGTGATGGTGGTAAGTTTGCGACTGCATGCACATAATTTTCGGAGATTCTCCACACTGGATATTTGGCCCCTCTCTTTCTTGGTCACGTGTTACTTGTTCGTCATGTGACTTCTATTTTATTTCCTATACGTGGCTTTAAATATGTTGGGAAATTATGATTGGTAGTTCTCAATTCCTGGTCCCCTGCTTCTATTCGCCCTCGTTATTTTCCTAGCAGAAATATCTTCTGCACTGGTTAAGATTTAACGATAAGGCACGTACGTTTTGGCGTTCATTTTTATTGCCATAAACCCTCTAATTGTTTCTTATGCACGTATCTTGTAATCTTGAAAGAGCTCGCTTCCCGACAAACTAACGCCGGTCTTACCCTGAGACAAGGACATTTTGGTGGTCCGGATACCTGCCCATTGTTAGTCTAGGTAGGTTAAAGACCTAGGCTAACGGGACGTCCGCGGAACCCTTGGTTTTGCTTCCAAAAATATTCTACAATTTTCCTTGTATTCAGAATGCGTTTATATTCTCAATGCATATTTTACTTACAGAGATCGTCTTAATAACATTTTAACGTATTTGTAACTTAAGTAATAATCATTAGGTTTTTAGTGCATATCATTACCTAATTACTGACGTTAATGTATATTATTACTTAATTAATTACCAACAGGAATGGTCGGTTACACTGTCCTAATTTTAATTGCAATTGCTGCACCTTAATCTGTGAATATAAAATCGAGTTATTTAAATATTTCAACTCAGGATTAATTCCTATTTATCATTTGAATAGATGAAATTGCTTAAAAAATGGATCCCTGTAAATACTCCCCACCCTTAAATTTTACTGGCTGCACCACTGACAAGTAGTTAAAAGAATAGTTCGTAGAAGAGTGGTTAGAGAATGTCATAGAAAGTTTGCTCTCTTCAAATGGGTTGACAACCTTAAGGCAATTCTTTCATAGTTGGTACATTAAACTATCGATGCAGGGAGCTTTTGGTAACGATGTTCAAGCTATCGAGAATATGTAGGTTATTTGGCTCAGTAATTTGATGGCCTGCCGGATTATCATAATTGTGGTGAATAGTAAAGCCATTAGCGCTGAGAAAAGTCCCAAGAAGAACAGGAATGTTGGCGTGTCACAAGATTCTCTGGAATGTTCTAATAAAGAGAAAGAACATTCCGCAGATGTAGTTATTAATGGTGCAAGAGATAGCATTCCCAGACGTGCGTTAAATGCTCTTATGAGGCACGGTTGGTGGGAAACAAAACAATGCACAGCCTGCACTAGTGACATTAACAAGTTTTCCTACCAAGCGAGGTAACACTGTGCTCGCATTCAGGAGATCGTAGGTGCAAATACCGTGAAGGGACAATATTACTACAACTTCTCATGGTTTTATCTATATTCGAGAGGTAAATGACGGATTGCATAGTGAATACCTATAGAGAAAAAGATCTAAAAATAAATAGACGTTACAGACAGGCGACTACGTAACTGAGGTCACCTGTCGGTTACACAATGAACCATGTGTATCAGAGAACTCACTGGCATTCATCGCGATATGAATTAGCGCCGTTAAATAAAAAAATAAATATGCAACTTTCCCCCTGAATAAATGTCTTCTTCTTGTACTTCACGGTTTTAGGCCGTGAAGCCTGTTCCGGCTCCAAAAATCTTGTGTTCATCTGTTATTTGGTCGTCCTTCTGTATCCTTGGGGTCTGTAGTTATATGTTGCTCGGGGTATCCTATTTAATGACAATCTTTCTAAGTGTTGTTTCCAGTTAGTTCTATATTCTATTACTTTATTTAATTCTTCTATTTTTAACTTTTGCCTTATTTCGTTGTTTGGTTTTTTATCCAGTCTTGTGTATCCTGCTATAGGATACACTACTAATATCCTGCTATTATCTGAATAAAAGTAAATAATTTAAATAGAGAATTTAAAAAATATGATGTGTTACACTCACATGACTTTCTCTAGTCTTGTACAAACTATTTTTACAAACGCTTATTCTCCATATGCTTCATGTTAATCGAGAAGTTAAACTTATTGCTAATTTTCTTGTAGATGCAAGGGGAATTGGTAGGCTTTAAGCGATAGTCAAATATTTTAAGAGCTGGTTGCTATGTGGAGTATTCCATTCTCTTTGCATTACCACGACAAAAAATGAATAACGAATTTCCATTTGAGAAAAAGTATTGGGAAATTTAAGGGAATAACAAGCAATATTTCGAAAATGGTTCACTCAACAACAAAAATGTATATGACATAAACTGTGTATTTTAACGCGATCTACATTTTTGTGTAGTAGAATTTCGTCTATCTCTTATGGTTTACCAGTTATGCAAAAGTCATTCACAATGAATACCTTTGGGGACATTCTCAGAAAATTCGAGATATACATTTAATTTGTCATGAAAATATCTTAAACATATGATATTTTAATCAAAATCGTTAGAGCCGTTTTGAGAAAATTAAAAATTTCGAAAAATGTTCCATGTAAAGGGTAATCTGGGGTGGGGGGATTTTCTTGAAAACCTTCGTGTCGCATCTCTGGAAGATACACCAAGTTTGGTGTTTATCCGATTGTTCTTTTCTGAGTTAGGCTGTTCACAGACACACACACGGACATGTTTCCAGAAATTCTTTTTTTGGATTCAGGGGGCCTCAAAACATATATTTCTGGTGAAATCTCGGTATCGAATTTTTGTGTAGAATACAATACTTCCCCTACTTTAGTATACGTAGTAGAGAAAGTAAAAATACACTATATTAAAATTTCATAAAGTGTTAACAGTACCACCTATTTTGTAAGGATGTGAATGTTGGACGCTAACAGAAAAAAAGCCAGACAGATAGAAGTTGCAGAGATGAATTTTCTAAGAACGCGGCGGCCTATAAAAGAATAGATAAAAAGAAAAATGAAGACCTCAGAAAACATCTAATTAATATATACAATTTGAATGAAAGAATAAAAGAAGATCAAATAAACTACTTCCAGCATGTACGAATGATGCAAGATCATCCGATCTCAAAAAGCTACTACAGACCAACAGCAAAAAGTACTCGAGAACGTCCAATGATGAAATTGGAAGATCAATTTATAATTTGAGACCGTAACAGGTGGCCTGGTTCACTCTGAATGTGAAGTTATAATGGTCATTGAAAATCATGTGACAGCGACATCAGATTTTTATGATACTTTGCTGTCGACTCGTGGCGATAAACGAACCGGTCATGAAATAAAGCTTTCTAGACTCGCACTGTAGAAATATTGTAAAACCCCGCTTAACCGAACTGCGTATAACCAAAACTCAGATTAAGCGAAGCGTCGGAGGAGCAGGAGGGAGTAAGAAAGAATGGACGAAAACATACGACACGCTCAAGTTCGCGCTGGCAACGTTGCTACGAGAATTATTAAGGTTCTATTTCTCAAACACCAAAAATACAGGCACTTGGTATTGTGTGTAGTAAATGCTCATTCCAAGAAATATTGTACCGTTACAACAAGTGTTAAAAGCTTGCACACGGAGGCCCACTGTTATTTTACTGTTGGTGTTGGTCAGTGTGGTTTATTTGTGTTTAAGACGTCAGCGAAAAGAAAGCGTGTTGTAATAAGCATTGAACAGAAGCTCGGATCCGAAAGTGGACGAGTGATTCATAGCATTAGAGGTGGAAAGGCTACAAATTCGTATCAATAATACAAAACTTTTTGCTTTTAGGTTGCCTTGCGTTTTAAAACAAAGCAGCGAATCAACATCAACAGATATAATACTCATCAAACGGTGACGTGATATAGCTGCTCGCCAGCGTTGCGAAGACGAAGTTCCCAAAAATTACGATTTTATGAACTAGTGTTCGTGCAATGCATATGCTAACACTGTATACAGTAGCAGCTTTATATCAAACATCCTACACGCATTTGGAATGCAATTATTGTGTCCCTCTCGCTGCTTAAAATCGTTAGCACCGATTTTATGTGAAACTGCTCTGTCCCTTTAGTTCGGTTAAGTGGGCTTCTACTGTAAATATCATGTTATCGTCCAAACGTTACAAAAACGTTTTGTGTAGTTTTGAGAAGGCTGTGTGTGGCGCTGGTAAGTTATAAATCCACTCCTGTCAATACCAGTAGACAGATGGTAATCAACAGAGACGCGAGTACAGCAGCCCGCCCATGTGGTTGCTTCGTCATTAAGAAAAGAGGGGGATATGAATGAGTCAACAAGAGAATAATCAAGTCTTTTCGACCTTGAGTAAACTCTAGTAACAGTAACCTCTTTGTGATCACAAACTGCCATTTCTAAACTCGAGTGTACAGCAAATAACAACAGGGTTGTACAAAGTGTGCCGTGTGACTGTTACCGCCAGCAAAGTGGAGAAACATCTTATGTTCTCAACCCACTATACATGCATTCTTGAATATGAGGAATCAGGAGGAGGGGCCTCAGTAAAGGGAGCACAGCATCGTAGCAGTGGGCCCCTTGTGCTTCACACGTGGTCCCTGAGAGGAAGGGACGAAGAGCAGACCCCAAGGACGACTGATGTGAGCTAGACAGGACGGGGTACCTAACAATTCCAACAGGACACAGATCATGATGTGGGCTAGACGAGACACTCCCAGAAAGGAGGGCCCTCCAGTAAATGGAGTACAGCACCACAGGTAGGTCACAGCGGGCCCTTTGTGCTTCACACATGATCCCTGAAAGGAAGGAATGAAGAGGAGAGCGCAAGGACGACTGGTGTGAAGTAGACAGGACGGGGTACCTAAACGATTCCAATAGGACACAGATCCTGACGTGGGCGAGACCTTGGGTCTCAAGAATAGACGAAACACTTCCCCCAGGAAGGAGGGACCTCAGTAAATGGAACACAGCACCGCACGTAGGTCATAATGGGCCCTTTGTGCTTCACAAATGATCCTTGAGAGGAAGGAATGAAGAGGGGATCCCAGGACACCAGATCCGAACGACGATGTGAGCTAGCCAGGGCGGTATCCCTAACGATTCCAACACGATACAGTTCCTGGCGCGGGCTAGATCTTGAGGCTCCCGGAAATAGACGAGATACTCTCAGGAAGGTCCTGCCAAGCGCCAGGGAGAATCTTACTGTAGAGAAATCCCACCGTCCTGCCGCAACATACAAACCGCCGTCGCCTGGTGCTTCAACGCTGAAACAGTTGAAGTGAAACAGATGAAAGGAGAAAACGAGGACAGGAAATTCGTGGTAGAATGGGAGCCACCCCAGCATTTGCCTACCGACCCGAGGAAACCACGAAAACCATAGTCAGGGTGGCTGGCCCTACTGGAATTGAATCCCGGATCTCCCGAACGCGATCCGCACACGTTACCGTGGCTACTTTGAATATTAAAGCATTCATAATTTATTATTAGCTCCTTTTTGCTTGTATAGTTATATCGGAGACTTTGACTTGAGAGAAAACTGATAGTGTTATTGCTCGCTAACTATGGCTTTTCTTAGCATTAGCTTTATTATTTTTACAATTAAACACAGTCACATTCACTCCCACATTTATACTTCCAGATTCATTGGAGACGTTTTCTCGACCCCGGTACCTCTGCCGTGAGAAGTCAGAACGATACTATAAAAATTAATTTTCTAACCGTATTAACATAATACAGTTTTTTTCTAGAAATAGTTTTTAATTAAGCAACAAGAGCGCTAACCTTTCAGTGTCTGTGATGTCACCAGCGTCTTCTATTCTTTTGTTCCTTAATGCGCCAAACTTGGAGCCCGATTGTTCAAACTTTAAAGCTCCAAAACTTTGAACTAAAGGTATTTCAATTTCTGGGAAATACACCACCTCCGCCAGCTAACTTTGCAACGCAAATGAAATCCCGGTTTCAAACGGGTGGAGTATTCCTTGTTAGTTACATATAACATACGAAAACAACGCTCAAATCTTTATTGGGAACACGGAGGAATACATTAAGAAGTCATCAGCTCTTATACACGAAAAGTAAAACTTACATTCTCTACCCACTCTTATACAAACTATTCTAACAAAGGCTCATTCGTCGATCTACTTCTTGTTTAACCGAAATAATTCAGAAATATTCGTTACACATTCCGTTGTAGATTCAAGAGCAACACACGAGGATGGATTTAAACTTCTCACTCTGCATGATGAGGCAGTATTTTTAACACTTAAATGATTTTAGTCAAATTATATAATAAAAATCTGATGTGTTACACTCACATGACTTTCTCTACTCTTGTACAATCTATTTTTAAAAAAACGCCTATTCTCCATATGCTTTATGTTAATCGAGATATCGAGATGTCAATCTTATTGCTAATTTTCTTGTAGATGCAAGGGGAATATGGTAGCTTTTAAGCGATGGTCAAATATTTTAACGCTGGTTGCTATGTGTCGAATTCCATTCTCTTTGCAAGTCCAGGACATAAAAAAATGAATAACGAATTTGAGAAAAAGTATAAGTATTGAAAAATTTAAGGGAATAACAAGCAATATCTCGAAAACGGTTCACTCAACAAAAGAAATGTATATAACATAAGTTGTGTATTTTAACGAGATCAACATTTTTTGTGTAGTAAAATTTTGTCTATCTCTTATGGTTTACCAGTTATGCAAAAGTCGTTCACAATGAAGAATACTTTTGGAGACATTCCCAGAAAATTCGAGATATACATTTCATTTCTCATGGCATTATCTTAAACATATGATATTTTAAACAAAATCGTTAGAGCCATTTTTGAGAAAATTAAAATTTTCGAAAAATGATCCATGTAAAGGGTAGTCTGGGGTGGGGGGATTTTCTTGAAAACCTTCGTGTCGCATCTCTGGAAGATACTGAACCTAAATACCAAGTTTGGTGTTTATCCGACTGTTCGTTTTTGAGTTATGCTGTTCACACACACACAGACACACACACAGACACACACACACACACAGACACACAGACACACACACGGACATGTTTCCAAAAATGCTTTTTTTGGATTCAGGAGGTCTCAAAACATGTATTTCCGGTGAAATCTCGGTATCGAATTTTTGGGTGGAATGCAATACTTCCCCTACTTACTATACGTAGTAGAGAAAGTAAAAATATATAACAGCCCGCCTTAAAGCAATATGTGTATGTAACAATATATAAAAAGTGTATATTACAGTCATTGTAAATGTTTATATTATTGTATACATGTTCAATATGTTATCTGAATGTATTACGTAATTTAATAATGTAGGAGCTGTGAGAATAATACGTTAAAAGTTGCTAACAATGGGGTAACCTTGAGGCAATGATGAGTAAGAAAGTGTAATAATGCTACTAGTTATTCTTGGAGCAACAATAATGTAATTTTTATGACAGTTTATAAAATAGCCAATCAACAACCAGAAAATAAGCTTAAGTTAAATAAAAGTATTCTATTGGATTAGGAATAGCCAATCAGAGACTTGAAATACAGAAATTTACAAATTTAGGCGGTAGAAATCAAGTCAGTTGCTTGTAGACAGTGCTCATAACTGGACGCGTTGGTTGTAGACAGTGTTCCTAACCGGACGCGAGATGTGTCCTCGAGAAATGTAATACGTATTCGTGTGAGACGAAAATAGTTTACGTGTTAAAAAGTGCAAGTAATTAACAAAAGAATCTCACAACTCTCTTTATCAGTGAAGTGTTATTAAAATCGTGTCAAGAATTAATAAAAAGGAGTGAATTAAAAATTATAATCTGTGTAAGCCTACATTCTTCAGCCGCATCACGCCCTGTTAAGAAATTCATGTCTCTAAAAATAATACTGACGCAGGCGAGGCAAACATAAATATAAATACTTAAAGGAACAGTCAAAATTACAAAGTTAATATTTTTTTAAAACATTTTGGGGCAAAGGCCACCGGAAAGTACATTTGGGGCGAAGGCACCGGAAATATTTACCATACCTGCGGTTGCAACTACTTCAAGTTCGGCTCCCAACAGTCAAAATATAATACAACTTCTTCAAATTGTCTTTCCATACGTAGCAGCAATACAACCTACTTCAATGACATTCACGAGAAAAAAAATGGTGACCAAACACTTAAAAAGTATAAAGTATTACTGGACAATTTAACAAAATTTACATTTGTTCATGTTTATATTTTGTATGGTTTTCCAATATAGGAAAGTACACAAAATTCGTTCACAATGAAGAGGACTCCACAGGCTATTCGTAATAACTTAAAAACAATTTTGAGTTAATCAAAAATAACGAAAAACTTTCCATGTGAAATACTGAACTAAAATACCAAGTTGGTATAATGCGTTGGTGTGAACTATTATTTTTATTAATTCCTGTTCCTGTATTCCAACCTGAATCATGTTTGATTCTGCTGTCGAGATGAATGATGTAAAGTCACTTCATACTGATATACTACAGAGCTTTTCCTTCAAACTGTGGCCACCGTACGGCTTTTCGCGCGCCGGCCATCACAGCTCAGTCTCCCGCCGAAACAAATATAATATCCGCACAACCGCATCACGTCATCATAGTTACAATTACAATGATAATAAGCTGGTACTTGTCATAAGAGATGTTGGAAGCATCTTCTCAGGAAATTTTCATTCACACTCGAGAATTCAATATCCGAGATTAAGTGAATTTCTCTCCTGATTTTTTTACCTTCTCTACTACGTATAGTAAGTAGGGGAAGTATTGCATTCCACCCAAAAATTCGATACCGAGATTTCACTGGAAATACATGTTTTGAGACCTCCTGAATCCAAAAAAAGCATTTTTGGAAACATGTCCTTGTGTGTGTCTGTGTGTGTGTGTGTGTGTCTGTGTGTGTGTGTGTGTGTGTGTGTGTGTGTGAACAGCATAACTCAAAAACTAACAGTCGGATAAGCACCAAACTTGGTATTTACGTTCAGTATTTTCCAGAGATGCGACACGAAGATTTTCAAGAAAATCCCCCCACCTCAGACTACCCTTTACATGGAACATTTTTCGAAAATTTTAATTTTCTCAAAAATGGCTATAACGATTTTGATGAAAATATCATATGTTTAAGATAATGTCATGAGAAATGAAATGTATATCTCGAAATTTCTGGGAATGTCTCCAAAAGTATTCTTCATTATGAACGACTTTTGCATAACTGGTAAACCATAAGAGATAGACAAAATTTTACTACACAAAAAATGTAGATCGCGTTAAATACACAACTTATATCATATACATTTTTTTTTGTTGAGTGAACCGTTTTCGAGATATTGCTTGTTATTTCCTTAAATTTTCCAATACTTATACTTTTTCTCAAATTCGTTATTCATTTTTTTATGTCCTGGACATGCAAAGAGAATGGAATGCGCCACATAGCAACCAGCGATAAAATATTTGACTATCGCTTAAAAGCTACCATATTTCCCTTGCATCTACAAGAAAATTACAAATAAGATTGACATCTCGATATCTCGATTAATATGAAGCATATGGAGAATAGGCGTTTGTAAAAATAGATTGTACAAGAGTAGAGAAAGTCATGTGAGTGTAACACATCAGATTTTTTTACATGTTACAATATATGCGGCTTGTTGCACACCTTACTTTTCATGTGGTCATTAAGTGGAGTATATTTCTATGATTGGATTTTGCGAAATGACGGAGTAATTGGTCCACGTTTAATATTATCTGATGAAGCATGGTTCCATTTATATGGCTATGCATTGTCGCAAAATAACAGATATTGGGTACAGAGAAACCAGATTTTACACATGAGATTCTCTTGCATGGGTTGCAGTAAATGCATACAGAATAATAAGACCTATATTTTTGCTTTCTCTACTACATATAGTAAGTAGGGGAAGTATTGTATTCCACCCAAAAATTCGATAGCGAAATTTCACCGGAAATATATGTTTTGAGACCCCTGAATAAAAAAAAAGCATTTTGGAAACATGTCCGTGTGTGTGTCTCTGTGTCTGTCTATAAACAGCATAACTCAGAAACGAACAGTCGGATAAACACTAAAATGGGTATTTAGGTCCAGTATCTACCAGAGATGCGACACGAAGGTTTTCAAGAAAATTCCCCCACCCCAGATTTCCCTTTACATGGAACATTTTTCGAAAATTTTAATTTTCTCAAAAATGGCTCTAACGATTTTGATTAAAATATCATATGTTTAAGGTATTTTCATGGCAAATAAAATGTATGTATTGAATTTTCTGGGAATGTCTCCAAAAGTATTCTTCATTGTGAACGACTTTTGCATAACTGGTAAACCATAAAAGATAGACAAAATTTTACTACACAAAAAATGTAGATCGCGTTAAAATACACAATTTATGTCATATACATTTTTTTTGTTGAGTGAACCATCTTCGAGATATTGCTTGTTAATCCCTTAAATTTTTCAATACTTATTTTCTCAAATGGAAATTCGTTATTCATTTTTTTGTCTTGGATATGCAAAGAGCATTAATCTGTGGCAAGGAGGATGGTGCTGCAACTAGCAACCAGCTATTAAGAGATATGTCCATACTTAAAGGCTACTCTATTTCTGTATTGCCCTTGCAAATACAAAACAAGGGGAACATAGTACGCCTTAAGCGATAGTCAAATATTTTTAGAACTGGTCGCTATGTGTAAAATCTAATTCTCTTTGCATGTCAAAAGATCGTTTTTGCAAATGTTTATCTGATTAATTTGAAATAGATGTAGAATAAGAGCTTGTAAAAATAGTTTTACAAGAGTAGAGAAAGTCATGTGAGTGTAACACATTTTTTTAACAAACAATGGTAGCAGATACAGGAACACTTACACTGTGGACAGACTTTTACATTGAATGTCAGTCAGTACTTCTTCCAACGCGCATATAGCTGAAGGATCATTAAATTTAATTCATATTTTGTTTGATTATAGGATAATAATAGTAAACAAATATGGCCCTCACTATCCCATGATCTAATCGCATGTGATTTTTATCTATAGAGAACAAGAGGACTAAATGAAAACATCTGAAGAGAAGTTCACACAATTTCAGATATTAAAGTCTCGAGTGGGAATGAAAATATCCTGAGAAGATGCTAGAAATATGTGGATAGAGAAGGAGAACATTTCTCTTATGATAAGGTACGTGTTTGAGGACTAGAGGCGGTTGAGAGGATATTTTAACTATTTCTGTGGAAGTCCGAGCTGCGGTGTCCTGCCAAAGACTCAAGGAAAAACACTGTTTTATGGTTCAGACACACTGAACTTTCATCCAGTAAAATTGCAAGCATATTGTGACTGTCCAGTGTTCACTGTCACTTTACTTTTCCTCGCGAAGCAGCCTCTTCTTCCTTCCGCTTTACTTACTGGGTAGTCGAACACAAGACCTCTCTAATCTCCCACAGTAGCATCTCACTCACTAACTGTTTACTTAGCGAACACGTTCACTGGAGTTTTCGAGAGAGATCTGGAATGTTCGCGGGAAGCGAGGAGAAAAAAAAAACTTCCAGAAAAATCCGGTTAACTCTAGATAGCGCTTCTGGTGTTTACGCTGGGTGAGAGCGCTACTCCATCTACTTATCTCTTCAATTGGTCAGTCGGTCGGTTGGCATCTTCTACGGCCATAGCTCTGTCACAATATAATAAGAAAACCAACCGTGATTGGTCGAATCTTAGCCTTGCTAAACCCTATTGCTCAACATCAAATACAGGTATATGAATGGAATTGTCACTGTAAACAATGAGCTAATTATCCACTTTTGTTGCAAAAGCAGATAGACCATATTTCGGATTCAACTACAGCTTAGAATTCAGAAATTCCGTAATGAACATTTTGATTCACAACGCAATTTCCAAAAGGCTTTTCTGACCACGAATGGGTGTTGCATGTAGATTAGGTTTCCATTTTGTGTGTTGTTTACATAATGCCGGCAGAGATGGAATGTGATGTGAAACCGGACCAGACATTAACTCCTGCATCCAGTAATCCTTGTTGAGTGACATTGTTCGGATTATGTGTGTATCGACCACATTCTGACGCCCCGCGTTAACCAACGCGAGTCATCAATCATCAGGATTTGCTACCTGGCGCAAGAGAACTCAACTATATAACATTCAACAATTCCGTCCGCGTCCACAATGCGGAGCATCTATTAGACTTAGGGATGTCACAGTTATTTTCGGGTAACGGTTATAACTGTCACAGTTACAGTGCGTTAACGGTAAAGGTATCTCTTTTCATGTTTATCACATTTGCAGTTACATTACATCAGTGGTTACCAATAACGATTAGATGCAACTACGTTTCAGTATGAACGATGTCGATACAGACTTGCTTTGTTATTTGATGTGAACTAAAAAGAAGTTTTTTTCTGGCTGTGTCAACATTTTGATTACTGAGGTGGTTTATAATCACAAAATACATTCACACTTGCTTCTACGGTGCGGTCGTTTTATGGTGAGGCCACACATCGGCTATATGAGTAGCACGCTGTACTGTAGCGACCTCGATAACATTTTCGATGCGCAACTGGCGGCGCATAACGCGTTCAAGGTTACCTTTATCAGCTCTGTTTCAGTTGTTGCTGTGTTCGTGCTGTAAAGAGAGTTGTGCATCGCAAAGGTGAAAGTTTATTCAGGACATCTGTGTTGTGTGATTTGTTTAAGAGTGTTAATATCTTGTTATTAGTCCACTGCAATGCATGCCGACAAATTCACGCTTGAACAACGAATTCAACACATACGTAAAAACCGAATCATGTAGACAACTTCAGGAGAAATTTCCTGGTATTCCAGTTCCAGATAGAGAAACTGTTAGACATCTGGTTAATAGGTTTAGAAAAACGGGATGGCTAAACGCTGAACTTAAGAAGTGAAAGCGAACTGTTCCAACGAAGAAAAAAAAATGTGCATCTATGTGTGGAGAACTCTTAATTTTTTTTCCAATGTGATACATTCACATGACTTTCTCTACCCTCTCGTTTATTAGTGGTACACAAATTATACTTACTCAAGCTTATTTTTCTATCTAATCCAAATAAACCTTCGCAGAAATAGTTACATTACACATTTAGTTATAGATACAAAGAGAACAGTGACAGTCAAACGCTATATGCTGGCCTTAAAATTCCACACTTTCCATGACATCGCGAAACAACTGAATGTTGAAAGGACTTCAAGAGAATGACCAAGAAATGAACGATTCGAAACTTCAATAACGAATATCTCAGAAGCGGCTTATGTCACAAAAAAACTTATTTTAAATAAATTGTATGTTTTAAAGAGATCTACATTTTTGTGTAGTACGTTTTAGTCTATCGCTTAACGTTTACAAGATTATACAAAATTTCTTCTACATGAAGTTGACTTCACAGACTATTCCCCAAAAATTAAAAGATATACATTTCATTTTTCATGTAAATGTCTTTAATGTATCGTATTTTAAACAAAACTTTCGAAAAATATACGATGTAAAGGGTATTCTGGTGTGGGGGAATCTTCGTGTCGCATCTTTGGAAGGTACTGAACTTAAATACCACGTTTGGTATTGATCCCCCTTACTAAACTACTTTTCGTTTTTATGTTCACACACACACACACACACACACACACACACACACACACACACACACACACACACACATATATATATATACACGCATTACTTTCTCTACTACGTAGAGTAAGTAGGGGAAGTATTGTATTCCACCCAAAAATTCGATACCGAGATTTCACCGGAAATACATGTTTTCAGACCCCCTGAATCCAAAAAAAGCATTTTTGGAAACATTCCGTGTGTGTGTGTGTGTGTGTGTCTGTGAACAGCATAGCTCAGAAACGAACAGTCGGATAAACACCAAACTTGGTATTTAGGTTCAGTATCTTCCAGAGATGCGACACGAAGTTTTCAAGAAAATCCCACACCCCAGATTACCCTTTACATGGAAAATGTTTCGAAAATTTTAATTTTCTCAAAAATACCTCTAACGATTTTGATTAAAATATCATATGTTTAAGATATTTTCATGAGAAATGAAATGTATATCTCGAATCCAGAAGTATTCTTCATGGTGAACGACTTTTGCATAACTGGTAAACCATAAGAGATAGACGAAATTTGTCTACCCAAAAAAATGTAGCTCGCGTTAAAATACACAATTTATGTTATATACATTTTGTTGTTGTTGTTGTTGAATGTACAATTTTTTAGATATTGTTTGTTATTCCCTTAAATGTTGCAATACTTATACTTTTTCTCAAATGGGAATTCGTTATTCATTTTCTTTTGTCCTGGTAATGCAAAGAGAATGGAATGCTCCACATAGCAACCAGCTCTTAAAATATTTGACTATCGCTTAAAGCCTACGATATTCCCCTTGCATCTACAAGAAAATTTACAATAAGATTAACATCTCGATTAACATGAAGCATATGGAGAATAAGCGTTTGTAAAAACAGTTTGTACAAGAGTAGAGAAAGTCATGTGAGTGTAACACATCAGATTTTTTTATTCAGGGGTCCTAAAAATATATTTCCGATGAAATCTCGATATCGAAGTTTTGGGTGGAAGACTATATTTCCCCTTACTATGCGTAGTAGAGAAAGTAATAAGTTTATAGGAACAATCCCCACACCATTGACGAAGTTAAGGACAATATAAAAACAGAAATTATGAATATTATTCAAGGAAAACCTATGTGTGTGAATGGAAATTTCATTCGAAGATACCAGGAATGTCTTCACACAGATGGACACCACTTATAACAAGGTTAATACTCATTATAGTGCATGTTACTATCACTAGTGAGTAAGTAATTCAGGAATTATGGAGGAAAAAAAACGCAGTGTATGTGAAGCACGATACGCGCGATCCATGGTCTCACCATAAAACTACCTGCACGTAAACTAAGCTATATGTGATCCTAAATATAAACATCACGTGATGCAGACATAGTATTGCCAACATAAACATGACTGAAATTTAGCATATAATGACTTAAATATTCTCGTAGTACGTTAGGTAAAACATGGTAGTGACCAGTTTGAAAGGCGAGGTTGCTAGAGAAGAGAAACAGTAATGCCCAAACACACATTACTGTCTAACATTACAAGAGATGCAGATAATCTCAGTTGGTTGCATATATGTACCAAAGGAGATAATCAGTAGGCATTATTCTCACCAGACGGTATAACAGATCGACAATGCCACGCATAATCTCTTGCGGAGAAGTTTGATACTGCTCAACCCAATGTAGCTAGATAACTAAGGTGAGCCACTCCGGGGTGGGAGCTGCCATTGGCTGCCCGCCTGTGACGTAAGTGAGAGTGAAGACGAGCGCGCGGAATACAAACACAGCGCAGTGAACACACTAAATTCCTCCCGATTAACTCCCAATTGTTTATTATTAGCACTTCTTCCAGTTTTTTTAAAAGGTATACTATTTCAGAGCATTCTACAAACATTGTGGGCTAAACATAAAGCAAAACGAATGGAAACTGCATTACATTAGTAATATATTTACGTATAAACAAAACTACTGGAACACGTCCAGGACTTCAACGTAAACTGTAGGCGCTACAAGAGATTCAAACATATATTACTTTAGTACTAAAGGAAAATTTACAACTACTCTAAAGGAATCGCTAAATGGATATGCTGGTGTATTTTTTTACCGTAAGAAATGAAAACAATAATTCCAGAATGCATTATTCTGTTATAGGATGTAAAAATGAAAAAGACATACCTGCAACATTCCACTTGTACTTTGACCTTCACTAAGTGCATATCCATGCCAATCGGGAACGAACTGCTACGGAACTACATCTGGGAGCAGAATTTTCTTAACCGGCAAACCTAAAAGTTCACTCTTCAAATCCCGTTTATAGTTACTAGGAAGAAAGTGCACTGAACATACACGTGAATTATCAGCGTTAAATTTGTCAGTACGCTTACAGCGAGACACCCACACGCGCTTTAGTTGCTCATTTTTTTTTTTTTTTGGAAATGTGTGATAATTCACACCAACCGTTTTAAAACCGTAATTACGGTATTGTGCTACAGCACAATACATTCTACTCTTAACGTTCTTACTCATTGCACACCGACTTAAACACTTCACCAAAGCAGAGAAAACTGAATCTATACTCAAGATTCTAGTTTAAATATGTGTGTGCAACTTATTTGTTGAAGTGGGGGGGGTATATGACTGAGTGATAAGGAACAATGTACTTTCGTACATCTGTTAAGTTGTGAAGTTTCCGCCAACATAGCGAGATAAAATAGGATAATTGTACGTGACTTTTAAAGCGAGGAGAAGCTCAGATTAATATCTGTTGCCTTTTACGCAGTTGAGCGGCATAATTATTTCAAAGGAAATGCTGTTTGCTCTTACAGCCAAAGTTTAACAACCTTTTTCCGTTCACTGTGGTTCTGTAAAGGATTATATACCTGGAAAAGCTTGCCATTTTCAGGGAACATTTGGCCCGCATTACATCTGTTTTCATGTTATGAGTCGGCCTACCTGCCAAAAGGTAAGTTCTTTATATTCCTCAGGAATGCGTATTAAACAGTGAGCAGAAGCTATTTGAAGACCAAGTATCATATAAGCATGATCCGGATTCTGATGACATGCCATCTTTCAATTCTTGCAATAAAGGTATTGCTTAAGTGTACATAAATCCTTATCATGGGTCCCATATTAAGAAATATATATATATATATGTATTAGGTCATTTTGGTAGTTTCAAGTTTTCTATTTTGGATAATGTTTTTTTCGATATTACATCATTAATTTGTAATTTCTTTGTCCTTTGCGGCTTTATTTGGTAACTTCCTTGCATACGTATAGAGTATATAAAGATTATTGGTTGGTCTGGAAAGAGTTGCTTGTGGGTGGGGAGATGGTTATTGTCAGGGAAACAGGTATAACTACTGTTATGAATTCATGTCCAAAATTAGGGATGAGGAGGTCAGTTTTCCCTTTTTTGCTTAATAAGTGCGTATTGCTCTTATTTATGTATGACATGGACTGTGAAATCCTCTTCATTTGCAATAAACATTGCATATTCTGAGTTCTCAAAAGAGTTAATGCTATACTTTTGTAAGACCTGTTTAAAAACACAATAAGTTAGAAAAGTAATTGAAAATATATTTTCTTTTCTTTTCAGATTCTTTGAACAAGAACATTTTCACTGCTCTTTTACTTATTTTTTCTTCTTGTGTAGGAGTTATATCAATATATAAATTAATTTATAACTTTCTGTACACTAATTTTAGTAAATCAAATAAATCTCATTTTAGATAATTTTTTGTAATTACAAAGTCATTTTGAAACAAATGTAGTCATTTTAAAACAAATGTAGTCATTTTAAAAAAAATAGTCATCAAAATCCGCGCCCTGCTTATAAAACACCGCTCTGACATTTTCTCTCATGTATTTACGTTCATCTCCCCTGTATTTGCTCACAAAATATTGATTTGTTTCGTAAAGCCTCTCCTGCCAGTTTGGCGTGAAATGTGTCCATGTTTTATACAAAATAACGAAAACTACGATACGAGTAAGTTATTGCACTTTCCTTGCATAAATACTAAATAATATAGGCACCTAATTACAATTGGCAAGTTCCTTAGATCTACCTCCTTTTAAAAAGATCAGTGTAATATGTTTCAGTGATCGCCAGTGCAATACACTAATACACCTCCTTTTAACAACACCCACTTTCCCGTGGGTGAAAGCATTACATTTGTGTGCTTTTAAGGGTATTGGTTGCGAGCGTATAGTAAAGCATACAGGAAAGGTTTTCTAAAATTAATATCTCCAAAATATTAAGGCTAGACGCATCCTTGTTCTTACTCTTTCAAGTAGGAAGGATCAAATGGGAACTATGTACAATTAATTATTCATTAATTAAAAAATTAAAACAACTTTATACTTGAAATAATTAAGAAACTAGGTTTATATAAGCACATTCTCAGCCTAAATAATGAAGCCAAAATATCCAAATTCTGAACACATCATTCGAATGTGCACTACTCTGTAAATTCGGTTTATTTGAAAATTGGAGGATATTTGCAAGACTTGCTGTGCAGATAACTGTTTTTCAGCATGTGTCGATTATATACTTCAAGTAGTCGAATGTTACGTGAGTTTAATTCATTTTTTGGAGCTACTCTCTTCTGCCAAAATAGTTATATTAATAAAATTCTTTTTAAAAAAATTATTTTAAATATGCATGTCGATTATTCATGCTTTTACCTAGACGCGAAAAAAAAGTCTCGGAAAAAATGCACATATATCAAGTTTTCAGCTATCATGACTTTTAAAACTGCTATGTTTAAGCCATATTACATAATAGCATGATCAACATACAGTTTCTCTCATTAAGCTGCGTTTTTCACAATCCATAAACAAACAATACAATTTAATTTCGAATCAAAGTTTAAGACCCGATAGCGTATAACGTTGAATTTTATATAGCGTATAACGTATTTTATTTTCGTTGCTAAAATTGGCCGAATAATGTGTTATTGGTTTTCTTTAACATAATATAATTAAAGTCAAGCAATAGCATAAACTAAGAAAATGGTTTTAAAGCTTGCAACTTAGAGCTTCTGAACAACTTTAATATAACAAATATCTGCTTTATATCTACATATCTCTCTTTCTTTGAATAACATGTATGCTGTAAGTCATCCCTCAAGACCAAATTTCATATATCGACAGCGTTTTAGTGAATATTTCAAGGAGAAATGAAATGGGCGCCAGTTGGGTATTTAGCTGTAAAAAGACAGGTTTGTGTTTATTATTTCCAAGACTAAGTCTAGTTATAGATGCGATTTTGTTTCAAGTAGTACAGGGTCGAAACAGATCGTATAACGATAATATTATACGAACTTTCATGCCGAAAAGTACGGTGCAGAATACTGGCTAGCTAAAACTTCACTCTCGATGACGTCATGCAGCAGGCGGACCGAAACCAGTACAAGCGAAAACAGTGCGGGAAGAGACCCCCCTGTGCTCAACCATTGATGTAACTAGTTCCAGATAAGCGATACTAATGCACAGGCAGTCAATGATATCACCCTGACTCGGTAATCGTCTCCGTTACGTTAGTAACCGTTAACGAGATAAGTAATAGTTACTTTAGTAACTAGTATCGGCTGTCTCCATTAATTCTTTAACCGCTTCATTAAGGTAACCATTACTTTATTTTCCGCCCATCCCTAGTCAGTTCGTCCTTCCGTATACATGGTATAACTCACTAACCGCAGGAGTTACGGAGTTGAGAATTTATATATAGTAGTTTGAACATAAATTTGTCGACACATTTCAAATGTGGTTGAAATTAATATAAAAGTAAGGTTAGTTAAGATAAAGGGCCTTCGAACCGAGTTGTAGCTGAATATTTCTAAACCGAGGCTAAAGGTTTTGTAACTTTACTAGTTAAAAGAAATACTGCAATGAAATATGAAATACATATGTGTCCACCAGGTCCCGAGTTTGAATTTCAGTTGGAGTGATTTACCTGGATAATATTTTTCTGGGGTTTTCCCCTATCCTGAGAACATGAGTGTCAGATAACTCTAAGTTCTGGGCTTCCCGGGCCCATTTGAGCACCATCTCAACCATTTCGTTCACTCACAGTCCGATATAACCTACCCAGTTAAGAACGCTAAGCTTCAAGCAAATATATAATCAGTAATTGGCTAATACATCATATCTGATGTGTTACACTCACATGACTTTCTCTACTCTTGTACAAACTATTTTTATAAACGCTTATTCTCCATATGCTTCATGTTAATCGAGATATCGAGGTGTTAATGTTATTGCTAATTTTCTTGTAGATGCAAGGGGAATATGGTAGGTTTTAAGTGATAGTCAAGTTTTTAAGCACTGGTTGCTATGTGGCGCATTCCATTCTCCTTGCATGTCCAGGACATAAAAAAAATGAATAACGAATTTGAGAAAAAGTATAAGTATTGGAAAATTTAAGGGAATGACAAGCAAACTCTCGAAAACGGTTCACTCAACAAAAAAAATGTATATGACATAAATTGTGTATTTGAACGCGATCTACATTTTCTGTGTTGTAAAGGTTTGTCTATCTTTATGGTTTACCAGTTATGAAAAAGTCGTTCACAATGAAGAATACTTTTGGAGACATTCCCAGAGAATTCGGGATATACATTTCATTTCTGATGAGAATATCTTAAACATATGACATTTTAATCAAAATCGTTAGAGCCATTTTTGAGAAAATTAAAATTTTCGAAAAATGTTCCATGTAAAGGGTAATCTGGGGTGGGGGGATTTTCTTGAAAACCTTCGTGTCGCATCTCTGGAAGATACTGAACCTAAATACCAAGTTTGGTGTTTATCTGACTGTTCGTTTCTGAGTTATGCTGTTCACAGACACACATGTTTCCAAAAATGCTTTTTTTTTATTCAGGGGGTTTCGAAACATGTATTTCCGGTGAAATCTCGGTATCGAATTTTTGGGTGGAATACAATACCCTACTTACTATACGTAGTAGAGAAAGTAAAAATGTATATAAAATCTTTATTACCATTAGAAGGGAAATAAAACCATAATAGAATATTGTACAGTGGACGAAACGTCTCCATTCCAACAGTTGCTGTGTGTAATGGTTTGTGCTCTTATTTCTGAGACTTTGGCTCGGGACCAAATAGGATATTAAAATTTGGATCTACCTTATTAATCCAAAATGAGTTGAATGTATCTTCTTTTAACTACTTTCTCTACAACGTACCTAGTAGGTAACGAAGGAATTGCACTCCTACCATAAATTCGATGTCGATATTGCACCTTAAATGTATGTTTTGAGGGCCTAGAATAAAAAGCAATTTAGAAAAATTGCATAAATGTGTCTTGTGTCAGTGAACAGCATAATTCAAACGAAAAGTCGGATAAATATCACACTTGGTATTTAAGTTGAGGCAATATTTTATATCATAACATGCTGTGAATGCCAGAGTGATTATAGTGTAAATTAATATTATTGTATGCACATGCTTTTAGATATTTGTTAGCCATAAGGACTTGTTAGGAAATAATTTTGCACGGCCTGACTGAAACTGACAATATAAGTGGGTAACAATAAACCGAGGGGGTGAGTTGTTTGCCACCAAGAAGAGAAAGCCGAAATTGAGGTCAGGGTAGCGTGTCTTTTTCAGAAATGGAGGGAATATCTTCCCTAGAGCATATATGTTAGTTGTAGTGATTAGCTGACCAAAGGAGACGCTAAAGTTGGCGCAATTTGGTAACCAATAGCAGCTCTATTATAATGTTTAGGCAATTCGAGGTGAAGGAGTATATATTCTCGAGCCATAAGCAAGTTTCGCACAGTTCTGAAGAATCTCTCACGAGGTGCACGTCGCAGAGTTAGTTACAAAAATGTAAAGTACGTGAAGTAATTGCTACGCGGCAACTAAACGACTGTAGTTACATTCAGAAATATCACAGTTTCAGTCAGGCGTGTATAAAGATTAAGTATGTCAATTATTAATTAAGCGTGACGGCAATAAAAGTGTAGATTCAAATACTCTTCATCAGTGTTATCTTTTAGCAACAACTCCTTTCCGTTTTACACACCCTGCTTAGAGATACGTGCTCGACTGAGTTACAATAATTAGCCGGAGGACAAAGAACCCAAATTTAAAGCAATAAAACAATAGCGCCCAATAAATAAGAAACACAAGCCATTGAGAACTGCGACAAAGTTCAGTATCTACCGAAGATACGACATGAAGATTTTCAAGAGAATACCCCCACTCCAAACTACCTTTAAAAAAAATGATTTTCTCAAAAATGGCTCTAACCTTCTGTTCAATATATCATGAATGTATGTATTGAATTTTCTGGGAAAAACCTGTGAAATCCTCTTCGGAAGGAATCTTGTATAATGTTGTATGGATACTGGTAATCAATAAGAGATAGACAAAAACGCACTACACAAACAATGTAGACCTCTGTAAAACACCCAAATTATTTTAAATAACTCTTTATGTGGCATCAGCCATTTCCTAGATACCTGTCTGTTATCAGTTTCAAAACTTCATTACTGTAAGTTTTTTAAAGCCCTGTCGATTTTCAGTAGTTTCTCGATGTCATTGAAAGAGTATGGAATTTTAAGGCTAGGATGTAGCGACGTATTTAAACACCTGACTATCGATTCGGCTCCCTCTAACCCTCTTGTAACAACGAAATGTGTAATGCAACTATTTCTGCAAAGGTTTACTTCGATTAACGTGAAGTAGATAGAAAAATAAGGTTCTGTAAGAATTTGCACGACTTATATAACTTATTTTTAGTTATCTGCAGCTCGAATGACGTGCATAACTACTTTTTATTTAGCATCTCAGGTTAATCTGCATGCGCCCGAAAACACCAGGTTTGTGTGGCACCTCTTAAGATATCTTCACAAATCGAAAGCGCAAAAGCTACCATTAAAGGTATCTAATACCTTGGTGAATATAGATCTATAAAATATTCTGTGATACAACGTAACGATAAAACCCCACTCATGTATGTAGAATTGCAACATATAAATTGTACATGTGTGTATCCAATGAAACGATGTTATTATACCCGTTAGGTTGGTATCATTTAAATGGCGAGAGAAGATGTGAATGTGTTAAAGAATATTTATAATACTAAGCTAGTATTAATTGAAATCTATGGACGTTAAAGAGTAGTTTATTTGGCGAGTTTGCTATAAATGTAGGATTCCTTCCTAAACTGTCTCTGTATTCCAGAAAGCAAGACTGAGCTGAAATACAGCACTATGCTTACTTCTACGACCTTGTTTTTGTCTAGCGAGTCTAAAACTTGCCACTAAATCCTCACTTCCTCACCTGCCATTGCTCTCCCGCAGGATAAGTGCGAAATCTTGCTGAAGCTGCAGCACTAATTCGGAAGGTCAGAGTCTAATGCAAGTCACGTTTTGTCCTCGCCGAATTTCATCCGTCTTTGCTCGGAAGCAAGCGGTCGGAATTTTAATGGAAGCTGGGCATCAAGAGAACACCGTTCTGAATACATCAAACCTTTTGGCAGATGCTGGCACTAGCGCAATTCAACGGAATTTCTCAATGCAAATCTTTCATTCGTATTAAACTTTCCTGTTTTATAATTATAGAAATGGCGAAATGAAGAAAATGCATTCAATTAACGTGGAGAGATGAATCACCTCTTTTATGGATGCTAAACTTTATAAGGTGTGCTGCGAATTTGTAATGGGTAGAGAAAACTACGTGACTGAACACATGAGATTGTTTAATATGTTGAAAAATGTTCAAATAAACGTTTACCTATTTCGTTTATTATATCTTTATTTGCTCTACCATCCGGGTTCGCCCCTAACGTTGGCCTAGCTTCGACTAGGTTTTAAGTTACAGCAGGGCTTACCAATCTCTAAGAGCTCCAAGGTCTCTGCAGGAAAACTAAATAAATAAAGTAAAGCAATAATAATGTGGCGTATTAGACACATTATTGCGTCGCATTGGCGACAGCATTGTTGGGGTAATTTAGTATTTCTCTCGGCTTATGTTTCCGTTTGGCGTGACACTCTCCACCTCTGGCCGGCGAGCCTAGCCAGAGTTGGTACGAGGGTGACAGATGTAAGCGTTACTTTCTTTGTGTGTGAGCGTCAGTCTAATAGTTGGTGTGTAAGATGTAGGTTGCTTGTGTGCGAGGCATCTCCCCTCAATCCTTGCTCCTCCCTGTGTATGTAATGTAGGGCCACAAACTACTTTATTAATAAACCCAGGTAATGTGGATGATGCGAAATTTGCGTAATTTGTTACAAAACCCCACGCCTGTATCGGAATGTGAACGAGGTCCTGGTCCTCTCGCTGTTTCTGTGCTACGTTCCCCCCATGTGCGTGTTGGGGTGATATAATTTGCTGGAAACCTTTTGGCACTCACCCCAGCATGTAACAATAATAATAATAATAAGAAGAAGAAACAAAAAGTATAATCAGAAAGTGAGAAAATTCGAAATTACATTTAGAAATTTGCCACGTTAAATTCCCTGTCTTCTCTAACAGAGGACGCTTAGCAAGTAAACTATACCTCAGTCCCGGAGTCTTGATAGCACACATAGCTAAAACTACCTTCTACGCTGCAAGGTAGAGTGTTTACATGATAAATGAAAGTAAGGGAGTGAGTTAGGGGATGAAAGAGGTACGGCTGAACAACACTTGCTGTTGCTGCTTGTTGGTAACGAAGTGAAAGAGGCTGGAACCCCCTAGCCTCTCCCTCTATATACTTCCGGGCTCGCCAATATGCTCTCAAAATTGTGGGTCATATCTGCAACTTCAATTATCGTAGCATGAGGCAGTCAGACGACGAGGCTGAGCGAGGAGCATGCCTGATTAATAAAAAGCAGGAAGAGTAATGAAAGAATATCTATTGCAGTTCAACTGGATGTAATGGTTAAATTGGACCGAGTTTGTTGTGTGGTCTCTTAAAATCAGGTAATACATTCTTAATTGTAAAACAATTCAGGTTATAGATGAAATTAACTATCTGTAGTTACGTGGACGAGAAGCTACAACATCCCAGGCTTCTTGAATTTGTGCTCAGAATCTTGTACGAATTCAACAATTCCATCAGGATATCTCATCCTTACAGAGCGAATCAAAACATTCTCAAGTATTACTGTGTATTGCGCACTGTTCAGTGTATCGTCAAGCTGCCACAACACACCTAGACCGTCCCTTGATATCCAACAACACACAAATATGCGACCATGATGAAATTGTGAAGACACGCATTTTGCATCGTAATAACTATTCTATGTGAACTTTACCAAATGCTGAGTATGAAATGGAGTATATCGAAAATAAGTAGTCACTATGTGTTGATTAAACATTTAACAGAAGCAAGAAAGGAAAAAAAAAGTTTGCTACATGCAAACCTGCCGTCTTAACCCAAAGAAGTATTCTACGCTTTGCCACAGGGCTACAGAGAAGACACATGGAAGGTAGCATGTTTAATAGTGCCATGGTTTGTTGCAGCGGCTACACAGCTGTATTGCGTATGGTGTAAACAAGGCGCTGTGTCGTGTAGGACTTAGAAAAAATTAGCGTTCATGCCATGACTCATTTGTTTTTGTCCACGGGATACATGTATTGAGAGAAAGTGTCTACCCAAGATCTTTATTGTTACGCTAGCTGCCGTTTACGACCTTATTATTGTTACGGAAACGAGTATTATTTTCTCTCATTGGAGTTTTCGGAATAATGGCTGATATGAATAACATTAAGGATAAATTAATGAGAAGGAAAACGTGTTGACAGAACTGTTTGATATTCAAACCAAGGCACACAAGTTTAGATTCACGCGTGTGTGTTTGGAGACTAAAGGGTGCATTACAAACAGCTATAGGAGGAGGAGGAGGAGGAGGAGCTATTCCTGGCTTTTGATTACTGCGATTCACATTATAAACTCTAAACAATGGGGCAGTCAAAGCTGGAGGGGGGAGGGAGCATTGTGTGGAAGGGATACCGCATTCAGAAGGGACTCGATCTGTGTCCACAGGGACTGTTTGCATTTCCTTGCTAGAGACGGGGAAAACAAAATCTGGTGTGGAACAATCACATCGCCTTCTACTCATTTTTACTTTCTCGGCCTCTACTTATAGTAAGGTAGAGGAAAACTTGTATTCCGCTCAAAAATTCGATGTCAAGATTTCACCGGGACTGTATGTTTTAAGGCGCCCTGAATAAAAAAAATACAAAAAAGTGTGTGTGTGTGAAAAGCATAAATCAAAAGGAAAAGTTGGTATTTAAACTCAATATCTTCCAAGGATACAACACAAAGATTTTCGAACCTTTTTTGTTTTCTCAAAATTGGCTCTAATGATTTTGATTAAAAATGCTGTATATTTAAGATATTATATCACAAATAAAACGCATATCTTAATTATTTTGGAAATAGCCTGTGAAGTCCTTTTTCATTCGAGAGGAATTTCCTATAGGTAACTGGTAAACCATAAGATGTAGACAAAAACGTACTAACAAACAAGTACATGGATTTTAAAACACATAATTTATTTAAAACAACTTTTTCTGTGGCATTCGCCATATCCGAGATATTCGTTATTGTTGGTCTGATTTCTTCAATACTTTTGTAACTTTTAAAGTGCTGCCGTTATTCAGTTGTTTCTCAAGCAGTCACATTTGGAGAGCGGTTCTGTTTTCTTTATCCACCCTTATACCTGCAATGAAATTATTTCTGTAATAGTTTAACTCGATTAACATGATGTAGATAGTAGAATAAGTTCTTGTAACAATTTGTAGACGCTATATAAAAACATACGATACTGGGGTAGCGAAAGCCATGTGAATGTAAAACGTCAGCCCTCTTTTTATATCGATGCTACAAACTATTCATAAACATTATGTTTAAGTCAGATAAACGTCTGCATAGAAGTGATTTTAATAGGAATATTAAGATCGCATACCACTTTCGACCAATAAAACTGAAGGTTGTAAACGTCTAATATCCATCGATACGAATTTAATATGTTGGCTTTATCTTTCGTTAGTTTTTGTTTTACAAATATTTTCTGGGGGTAATGGGAATGTAATGGATGGCTTTACATGTGTAAAGGTTCCACAATAACTGTAACTGTTGAAATGAATCACGACATTTATTCAATTTCAATGAGTATAACTGAGTTTTCTTTCGTTTAAAATATTCTGAGTTTTACTTTATCAGGTACCTGGAGTAGGCAGTGAAGGTACTATATTGCACCCTAAAATTCGATAGCGAGATTTCGGAGCAAATATACATGTTGCGGCCCCTGAATGTAAAAAAGGCAAACTTGGGGTGTAAGTACATCATCTTCCACAGATGCAACACCAACATTTTCATGAAAATTTCCTCACCCTAAACTATGCTTTACTTTGAATGCTGTAGTAATTTTAGATTTAGTAACAAATAGCTCTATTGATTTTGATTAAAATATCACTCATGTCTGACATATAATGAATAATAAAGCATCTTGATTTTTTTGTTAACAGCTTGTGAAATTCCCTTTATTCTAAATTTTAGAGATAGACAGGAGCTTAGATCTGAAAAAATCACACACACACACACACACACACACACAATTTATTTTAAATAAAATTTTGTGGCTTCAAGTATTTCCAAGATATTCGTAAGGGTTTGAATTACGTTCTGTAATAATCATTTCTTTGTTTCTCGTGGTCATCAATGAGTACGCAATTTCAAAGCAAGCACACAGAGACTCACTTTTTTAAAGATTTGACTATCGCTTCAGCCTCCTGATCCCTTTTGTACCTATAACGAAATGCGTAATGAAATGATTTTTGCAAACATTTATATCAATTAACATGAAGTAGATAGACAAAAACTCTGTGTTGCATTTACATGACTTTTCTCTACTCTCTATCGCTTATTAGTGCGTATACAAATTATACTTATGAAGGTTTATTTTCCTATCTACTTCATTTTAATCGAGATTAACCCTGCTGGAAATACCTACATCACATGTTTAGTTATAGACACAGAGAGAATAGCGATAGTCAAATGTTTAACAACTGAACGCTATATGCTGGCCTTAAAATTCCATACTGTTTCCATGACATCGCGAGAAACAACTGAAAATCGATAGGACTTTAAAAGAATGACAAAAGCGTTGAAGAACAATTTTAAGCATATTCAGAAATGGCTAATGCCTCAAGAATTTTATTTGAAATAATTTCTGTGTTTTAAAGAGATTCCACCTTTCTTGAGTAGTACGTTTTCGTTTATCACTTAAAGTTCAACCCGTTATACAAGATTATAAAAAATTCTTTTCGAATGAAGAGGACTTCCAGGCTATTCCCGGAAAGTTCAAGATACATTTTTTTTGTAAATATCTTTAATATATGGTATTTTAATCAAGATAGAACCTTTTTTTAGAAAATCTAACATTTCCAAAAATCTTTCATGTAAAGAGTGGCTTGGGGTGAGCGTATTTTCTTGAATATCTTCGTGTCGCATTTTTGGAAGGTACTGAACTTAAATACCAAGTTTGTTGTTTATTTGACCTTTCGTTTTCGAGCTATACTATTCTCTCTCTCTCTCTCTCTCTCTCTCTCACACACGCGAAAGCTTTTAAAAAAATGCTATTTTGGATTCAGGGGCTTCAAAACATGCATTTCTGGCGAAACCTCGGTGTACAATTTTTGGATGGAGTGCAATACCTTCTCTACCTACTAGGTACGTGTAGAAAAAATAGAATAGTTTCTAAAAAAGGGCATAAAAAATAAATGTTAAAGGATAGAAAACGTTATCTGGATCTAAAAGATCAGATAATTGCTTGTATAGATTTGTTGAATAGTTTGAAAATAGCTGTTATATAGGAAATTACGAATATTATACCTTCAGGATTTAAGATCTCTGGACCGAAAGCTTCTATCTGAAATGAAGGTTACAGGGAGTGAAAACACAGGAGCCGTTTGGAAGCTAACGAGTTGTTAATTAATTCAGCTAGTTAATGAAATATTTATAAAGACACGCACAATTCCCTTGAAAGCAAACGCAGACGTCCCAATGTTATATCCACTAAATAACTCAGACACACTTAAGGCCATGAATTGCAGGTCTAGATCTTCTCAAACGAAACGATTTAATGAGACTGAAACCAAGCGCGTATTTTGTTCATCGCTCGAGCATCCTCTGATTTAAAGAAACCTGGCACCAGCTTGCCAAGCCTTTTGTACAAACCTTCTACCTTAAAAGCACATTCCAAGGAAAAGAAATCCTTCAGTAATTCTAAACACAATTTCTTGTCATAATGTAAGTCGTAAAGATGATGTATTATTGCAGTTGCTACATTCTCTGCCACGTACCTACAGCAAGTAGAGCATGTATTGTATTCCACCCAATATTCGATACCAAGATTTCGCCGGAAATACAGGTTTTGAGGTCCGTGAATCCAAATAAAAAAGACAAAAGGTCTCTGTTCGTGAACGGCAGAACACAAGAATGAAAAGTCAGTTATGGGATATAGGCTAATCAGTGGAGGGGGAAGTCGTCCTCCGTGGTCTAGAGTTACCATTCTACAGAGAGAGCCAAAAAAGTACGAAGCGGCTTCGCGGTGTTTTTCCTGTCCGCGTCATCGGCGCTCTTGCCGTCTGCCGCTGTCATAGAAAGGCGCGGATGAAACCTTACATTTTTAAAACTACTTTTAAAGGATTTACTTACCAACTTTATGAAAGGAGATGCTGAAACTGGCCACCATTGTTGTCCACACATTTTTGGCACCTCTTTAGGAAACGATCCATCACTCGCCGTAGTTCACGCTGAGAAATTTCCTGGCGGATATTTCGTTTTAATTCTTCCGGGATGTGTGCGTTTGTGTTGTACACTTTGTTTTAGGTTACCCCAGAGATAGAAATCGCAGGGGGTTAGGTCGGGGGACCGAGGGGGCCACAAATATGTAATTCTGTCCTCATAACACCTGTTAAGTAAAGCGATCAAAATTAGTCTTAAAAATGCCGTATGGTTTCATCCGCGCCTTTCTATGATAGCGGCAAACGACAACGAGCGCTGAGGACGCGGACAGGAAAAACATCGCGCAGACCGGTTCGTAGTCTTTTGGTTTTCCCTGTAGCTTCTGTTCCCGAGGTCGTGGGCTCAAACCCGGGGAGGGATGGATTTTTTCGGGCGTAAAACTCCTTAGCATGGCTTCCTTCGGAAGGGAAGTAAAGCCGGTGGTCGCGTGTCGTAGATTTACGGCACGTAAAAGAACCTCAAGCCTAATAAAGAGGCTTCTGAGCAAAATTACAGGTCTTTCACGCCCAATATAGAATGGGACGCTAAGGACCACAGCAGTTTGGAGCTATCCAGAGAGGGAGATGACCGAACCGTTCAACCAAGCAGCCCTATAGTGCCCACGGGAATTAGCTTTTCTTGGAGCAAACATCCGCGCCATCGGTCCGACACCGCTACACACCACGAAACCTAGAAGCATACTTCTGAAAATATGAGAAGGAAACGGAATGAAAGCGAAATGCAAGAAAGGAAATGGTGATAGACAAAAAAACCACCCTTTACCAGGGAAACCCACGAAAAACCCAAGGTCAGGATGGGCGGAAGGCGAGAATCGAACCTGAGATCTCACTAATGCGAGTCTCACACGTTAGTTAACTTGGCCGGTTAAGTGGCAAACGTAATATTTAAGATCAACATCTTACAAGGATGCGACAAGAAGATTTTCAAAAAAATTCCCCCATCCCAGACTACCCTTTACATGGAAAAAGCATCGTGTCACATCCTTGGAAAATGCTGAGTTTAAATATTAAATTAGATATTTAAACGACTTTTCCTCTTTGAGTTATAACATTTACATACACAAACAAAACGTTTATTTCCAGTGGAACTCGATATCGAATTTTTGGGTGGAATACAGCACTTTTACTTGGAGATACTATAGTTTAGTAGTAGAGAAAGTAAAAATGCTAATGAAAATTGTAGGAAATAGCCAGAACACTTTAAAAATAATATATTTTATTGTTTCTGTGTATTAAAAAATAGGAATTTGCTGTCCATTTATTTGTCTGCTACAGTGTTTTAAAGTGCAGACGAACTCAGAACACACATCTATTTGAAATGTTCGTATCAAACTGAAGTAAATTTGTTTTGGGAGAGAGCCTTCAGAGTTTTAAGACCCATGCAGCCAGCCTCATATATTACAGCAGGCATTTTTATCGCCAAGCCGTGATTTGTTGACCGTCTTGCGTCTGTCTCGCTTGTTCGTTTACCAACATTATCATACAATAAACACGCGGTCTGTTTACAAAGTTGCCTCTCTCCCGGCGGCGAACAACCAGTCAGCAGTTTGGGGAAGACAAAGGGAGGTGGGTACCAGGCAGAGAGATTGCGACTAGAGATACAAGGAACAGTCCTCTTCCAAAAGGAAACGAATCAAAAAGCTTCAGACTTGCAAATAAAATCGAACTAAAATACGAGAAAAAGCATGTTATCAAATTAGACAGCTGGGCAAAGATAGCTGAATAAAGCAGCAAAACAGAATAGGTTTATTAATCTATGAAATCAGTCGGTGAAAAAAGAAGGTTTGGAAGTTCAGATAATTACAAAACACGCTATAAAATATTACAAGCCATACATACTAACAGAGTATATATTTTATTATTACGTCCCAGACAAACGGTGTTCCCCTATCGCCGTCCACTTTGTTCAAACAGACAACCCAAACCACATCAAGGGTGGTAAAATATTTCTACTGTTTTATCATTACATTATGAAGGGCTACTTGCTTCTGTATCAACTATTTTAAGCGCTGATATTACTAATACTATCACCACATTCGAGGCAAGTATATTTGGTGCACTCACATTTAGTTTTGATTGTTATATCGAAAAAAACCGATATATTGCTTATGTAATATATTAACAATAACAGCAATAAATTGTTCTTCTACACATGTCGTGTGTAGGCTAAAGTTGGAAAGAACAATGAAAGAATCAATGCCATAGCCGGGATTTGAACCACAGAACTACGACTTACCGTGCGGCTGCTCTAACCAGTTGAGCTACCATGGCAGCATGCCAGTACGAGATGACAATGTGACTCAGTTGGGCAATGTAGATTTCCCAAGCTACGTGCAAAATCTTAAGTTAAACCTGTACATCCAACAAATGCAGCACATTTTTAGAAACATCCAAATAGTATAGGTAACGTTCCTTATTTTGATTATTCTGCAAACTAAGGGGGGAGGATTACAGGGCAAAAATTGCCAAAAAGTGACATTTTTACTTTCGCTAACACGTATATAGTAGGTAAAGATATTAGATTTCAGTGGAAATGCATATTTTGTGGTCCCATGAATAAAAAAGAATTTCTTTAGAAAAAAGTCCGCGTGTACGTCTGGGTGGATGTCTTTGAACAGCATAACTCAAAAAACGAAAAGTCGGATAAATACCAGACTTGGTATTTAAGCTCAGTAACTTCCAAAGATGCGACAGGAAGATTTTCGAGAAAATCCCCCAACCCCAATTACCCTATAAATGTAAATTTTTTCGGAAATTTTTTGTAAAAATGATAGCGATTTTTATTAAAATATGTACCATATAATCTAAATACCAAATTCCATGACATAAAATGTTTATCTTGAATTTTTTGGGAATAGCCTGTGAAGTCCTCCATTCAGAATGAATTTTCTATAATCTTGTATAACTGGTAAGCGATAGACGAAAATTATATATCTGTTTAAAAACATAACTTATTTCGAATAAAAAGTTTTATGGGTATCAGCCATTTCCGAGATATCCGCTTTTAACAGTTACAATTGTTCAACACTTTGGCACTCTTTTCAGGTCGATCGATTTTCAGTTGTTTCTCGCGATGTCACAGAAACAGCATGGAAGTTTAAGGCCAGCATATAGCGTTCAGTTGTTAAACATTTGACTATCGCTGTTCTCTTTATATCTATAACGAAATGTGTAATGTAGCTGTTTCCAGAAATGTTTATTTGGATTAAAATGAAGTAGATAGAAAAATAAGATTTCACAAGAACAGTTTGCATACTCACTAATAAATGATAGATGGTAGAGAAAGTTATGTGAATGTAATACATGAGATTTTTATTTTTTGTGCAGTCTAATTCGAATTTCCTCCTTAATTTGAAATATAGTTTAGCATTGTAGGAACAACACTTAAATTTTAAATATATTTTTAGAAATATTACTGCATCTATTATTTTAAACTAAGAATTCTGCACTTCACAGAAAAACATCATAATTCCTCCACATTTTGGAATGGAGTGATAAAATTTTGCCCATCTGTTGTGGGAAGTGTTGCTTTACAATTTTGTACTACTGTTAAGTATAGTTGTGCGCTCAAGCCATTTGACTTCGTTTTATGCCAAGGCCACGGATCGCGCGAATGCGTGCTCCACACACAGTTTACTACATTGCGGGGTTTTCCGTTCCGTAACTCCCGAGTACTAACCTTTTATATTGTCCTATATCGTCCTTAAGTTCCTCTATGGTGTGGGGATTGTTGCTATAAACGTTTATTACTTTCTCTACTACGTATAGTAAGTAGGGGAAGTATTGTATTCCACCCAAAAATTCGATACCGAGATTTCACCGGAAATACATGTTTTGAGACCCCCTGAAGCCAAAAAAAGCATTTTTGGAAACATGTCCGTGTGTGTGTCTGTGTGTCTGTGTATGTGTCTGTGTGTCTGTCTGTGAACAGCATAACTCAGAAACGAACAGTCGGATAAACACCAAACTTGGTATTTGGGTTCAGTATCTTCCAAGGATGCGACACGAAGGTTTTCAAGAAAATCCCCCCACCCCAGAGTACCCTTTACATGGAAGATTTTTCGAAAATTTTAATTTTCTCAAAAATGGCTCTAACGATTTTGATTAAAAGATCATATGTTTAAGATATTTTTATGGCAAATAAAATGTATATCTTGAATTTCCTGGGAATGTCTCCAAAAGTATTCTTTATTGTGAACGACTTTTGCATAACTGGTAAACCATAAGAGATAGACAAAAGTTTACTACACACAAAATGTAGATCGCGTTAAAATACACAATTTATGTCATATACATTTCTTTTGTTGAGTGAACCGTTTTCGAGATATTGCTTGTTATTCCCTTAAATTTTCCAATACTTATACTTTTTCTCAAATTCGTTATTCATTTTTTTATGTCCTGGACATGCAAAGAGAATGGAATGCGCCACATAGCAACCAGCGTTAAAATATTTGACTATCGCTTAAAGCCTACCAATTCCCCTTGCATCTACAAGAAAATTAGCAATAAGATTGACATCTCAATTAACATGAAGCATATGGAGAATAGGCGTTTGTAAAAATAGTTTGTACAAGAGTAGAGAAAGTCATGTGAGTGTAACACATCAGTTTTTTTTAAATAGCTGCTGATAAATTTTAATTAAAGTATGGCATAATTAACAAAATAATCCTGTCTTTCTTAATAAACAAACTTAAATATTGGGGCAGGGAAAAGTATATTGAAATGTGCAATATATTGGAAACGGAAGGGGGCATGGTTTAGATCTGGAGCAATGAAATTAAGGGGAATGGATCCACGGAAGTGTCCATTATGTGGGGAAATGGAGAATGACGTACATTTTATTTTAGATTGTAATGAGACTAAACTATGGAGAGAACAATGAGTACCAGTTAGGTGGTTGAAATTACCGAGATCAATAATTAAAATGAGAATTGGAAAGCTTAAGAATACACAAGAGGTTATAAAGTTGGGCAGACTATTAGGAAAGACTAAAGAAAAATATAAGAGAGGAATTTCAAAATTATAAATCTGTATATTTTGCAAGGCTGTGTATGGAGTAAATTGGAATCTATATTTAATAAATGTGTATTGAAAGTAGGTAGTTAGTGAACCTGGTGTATAATGTATTAATAGCCACTGTGTTTACTACATTTACACTACGTGCAACTCAAGAATATATATTTTGTATACTACAAAGGAAGAGTTGGTATATTGTAATAGAGGTAGCTTTACAGAGTAAAACAGTTCATGTATAATGGAAGTGAAAATAAATAAAAAAATCTGATATGTTACACTCACATGACTTTCTCTAATCTTGTACAAACTATTTTTACAAACGCTTGTTCTCCATATACTTCATATTAATTGAGATAAACATTTGCAGACTCTATCTTATTGCTAATTTTCTTGTAGATGTAAGGGGAATATATATTTACAAGGGCAATATAGAAATACAGAAGCCTTTAAGCATAGACATATCTCTTAATAGCTGATTGCTAGGTGCAGCACCATTCTCTTTGCCACAGATTAATACTCTTTGCATATCCAAGACAATAAAATGAATAACGAATTCCCATTTGACAAAGTAAGTATTGAAAAATTTAAGGGAATAACAAGCAATATCTCGAAAATGGTTCACACAACAACAAAAATGCGTATGACATAAATTGTGTATTTTAACGCGATCTACATTTTTTGTGTAGTAAAATTTGGTCTATCTCTTATGATTTACCAGTTATGCAAAAGTCGTTCACAATGAAGAATACTTTTGGAGACATTCCCAGAAAATTCAAGATATACATTTTATTTGTCATGAAAATATCTTAAACATATGATATTTTAATCAAAATCGTTAGAGCCATTTTTGAGAAAATTAAAATTTTCCAAAACTGTTCCATGTAAAGGGTAATCTGAGGTGAGGGGATTTTCTTGAAAACCTTCGTGTCGCATCTCTGGAAGATACTGAACCTAAATACCAAGTTTGGTGTTTATCCGACTGTTCGTTTCTGAGTTATGCTGTTCACAGACACACACACGGGCATGTTTCCAAAAATGCTTTTTACTTTCTCTACTACGTATAGTAAGTAGGGGAAGTATTGCATTCCACCCAAAAAAATCGATACCGAGATTTCACCGGAAATACATGTTTTGAGACCCCCTGAATCCAAAAAAAGCATTTTTGGAAACATGTCCGTGTGTGTGTATGTGTGTGTGTGTGTGTCTGTGTGTCTGTGTGTCTGAACAGCATAACTCAAAAACGAACAGTCGGATAAACACCAAACTTGGTATTTAGGTTCAGTATCTTCCAGAGATGCGACACGAAGGTTTTCAAGAAAATCCCCCCAGCTCAGAGTACCCTTTACATGGAAGATTTTTCGAAAAGTTTAATTTTCTCAAAAATGGCTCAAACGATTTTGATGAAAATATCATATGTTTAAGATAATGTCATGAGAAATGAAATGTATATCTCGAATTTTCTGGGAATGTCTCCAAAAGTATTCTTCATTGTGAACGACTTTTGCATAACTGGTAAACCATAAGAGATAGACAAAATTTTACTACACAACAAATGTAGATCGCGTTAAAATACACAATTTATGTCATATACATTTCTTTTGTTGAGTGAACCGTTTTCGAGATATTGCTTGTTATTTCCTTAAATTTTCCAATACTTATACTTTTTCTCAAATTCGTTATTCATTTTTTTATGTCCTGGACATGCAAAGAGAATGGAATGCGCCACATAGCAACCAGCGTTAAAATATTTGACTATCGCTTAAAAGCTACCATATTCGCCTTGCATCTACAAGAAAATTACCAATAAGATTGACATCCCGATATCTCGATCAACATGAAGTATATGGAGAATAGGCGTTTGTAAAAATAGATTGTACAAGAGTAGAGAAAGTCATGTGAGTGTAACATATCAGATTTTTTTTTATTCAGGGGGTCTCAAAACATATATTTTCGGTGAAATCTCGGTATCGAATTTTTGGGTGGAATACAATACTTACCCTACTTACTATAAAGTAGTAGAGAAAGTAATAAAAATAAACAAACTTATTGTTTAAAAGTTAATCTGTGAAATTATAAGACAAGCACATACACTATGTAAACATTTCAGTGCGATATCTTAAATGGTTTCTGAGATAATGGGTAATGGTGTCATGTATTAAATTTAGCCAATATAGTAATACTGAACAGGACTATTCTTTGCAATATTTGGTTATCTTCCCTAATTAAGTAGCACGTAAAACATGAGGATGTATTAAATTGTTTGCACCAGCGATACCTCTGGTTTGTACCGCATCCCTGCCACAGTGGGAATATCGAGAGTATAAAATCCATACAGCTTCATCTTTCCGCGAGGTAAATTTCTCGCCGCGTCAGCAAAGCCTGCTAATCCTTTCTTTAGGGAAGTGTAATTTATGATTTGTGTCTGCATCCTGGAGTACGCTACACTTAAGGGAATGTCATCAAACAAATCATCACCCGTTTCCTTTGTGATGAAGACGAGGAAAAACCAGGTGGAGATTACCTTGCAGTCTCAGGCAGCCGCGATCAGTGGCGTGCTGTGAAACCTTGCTCACCACAAACCTGCTAGGTCTCAAGGTGTCTTTCAATGGTGAAAATTGTATATAATGTTAGGATAGAAAGAGAATTTTGCAGAACCGGTAGTTTTTTTTTTTTTTTTTTTTTTTCAAAATCTACAGGTTGATTTATGAAGAACTGACACGTTTCTTTCTTTGATTATTCTGTTAGAAATTCACTCAATGCCCCAAGTTTAGCTCTAAAATGAGCGGAATGTTTTGGAGTTTCGATTGCCTGTTACTAATGCGCAGATGTTCATGTTTTATTCGTAGTTAGTTTTATTGTTGGCAATGTTTTTGAGATTTTGTTCTAGTCAACGCGAAAATGCAGTACACACTAAGTGAACGACTCCTCCTTGTAAAGCAATACTGGATTACGAATTCAATTACAGCTACTCAAAGAGTATACCTGAAAGAATTTGGTGTTCGGAATCCTCCCCAAAGAAACACAATACTGGCACTGGTAAACAAATTGGAAACAACTGGATCTCTGATAAGTGAAAAATGTAAAACCCGTTCATCTGGGCTTCCCACGGTTGTTGACGTAAGAGCACGACTGGATCAGTCACCCAAAAAATCATTAAGACGTTTGTTGCAGGAGACAGGGTATAGCTACTCAATGTGTCAGAGAGTTGTGAAAAGTGCAGGCCTAAAGCCGTATAGGATTACGGTTATCCATCAGTTACAGGAACCAGATAAGGATAGACAACTGAATTATTGTCGTTGGTTTCAGACGTTCATTGTGTAAAATCCTGCCATATTGTCCATCACATGGTTCACAGATGAAGCATGGTTCCATTTATCCGGCTATGTGAACTCAAATAACTCACGCTATTGGGCCAGCGAAAATCTACATGTTATTCATGAAGCACCTATGCACCCGTTTAAAATCGGAGTTTGGTGCGCAATATCCACACAGAGAATAGGGGGACCAATTTTTTTTTAAAACGATGTGAACACTGTAGAGTACCGACGGCTTTTTATGGAGTTTGCTGAGCAACTAGACGATGTAGAGCTGAGTCAAGGATATTTTCAGCAGGACGGCGTACATGCCATCCGTCAAATGAATCCATGGCACTAATTGCAAGTTTCTTTGACGACCGCATAATTTCCAAGAACCTGCGGCCACCGAGATCTCCGGATTTGTCATCGCCAACCTTCTTTCTATGGGGTTACTTAAAAGACAGGGTTTATGCCATACAATGGATGATTTGAAGCACAACATTACACAGGAGATTATGGCTATTGACAACAGTCTTCGAACGAGTGGCCAGTTACATGGAACGACGTGTTAAGTTGTGTCTTATGCAGGATGGAGGACATTTTCAACATTTGCTATAGAGGTAAATAATCTCCCAAAATTCCTCTGCATTTCAGGTATAATACGTTGTCGCTAGCATAACTCGTTTTGAAACAATTAAAGCAATAAATGTGTCAGTTTTTCATAAATCGCCCTGTATTATAACAGTGGTGTGCGACCATTTATTTTGAAAACCCTTAAATATTTATACACAAGAAATAATCACGTGCTCTATGAAAATACTGCATCGTAAACGTAAATAAATACTATGATGATTTAAATGATTGGAGCAATGCATCGTAACATGTAAAGGATAAGCTATGTTATGACCAGGACCCGGATTCTGATTACATACCTTTTAATTCTTGCATCATAGACATTACTAACATTTACATATGATTTTAAAAATGGCTATTGTGACGCAGCGACTACGGCCAAAAGTTATCGGAAGGTCGGCGCCGGTCAGTCGGAGTAAACAACGATAAGTACCACTCGCCTGCGTAAATACCGGACGCGCTATCGGCAGATAACTAGAACCTTCCGGAAGCTTCTCCCCCCTCCTCCAGAAAGTGTGCCAAAATAGTTCTAGAGCATTTGAGAAACTTGTGGAAAGATTCCACAGCCTATACAAGCGAGCGCTCTCGTGGGAATCAGTCAGTGAGAGTCGAGTTGCATCGGTCAGTCAGTTAGCGAGCGAGTTTCAGTGCGATTCTCCGAGCTAGTTCATAACGCCGTTGCGAGTGCTACTGCGGAGCGACGGGTTGTGGAGGTCTTGCGTTCGACTCCCGAATGAAGTGAACCGTTCGGCGTGAACAGGCCACGTCACGAATGAAGTCAAGTGACCGAAAATTGAACTAGATATGGACTTACAACAGTGACAGTGAAAAGCTGGACAGAATCACAATATCTATTAGGTTATTTTATGCCATTTTATATGTTTAGGTTAATTGTTTTCCATTTTACGTCATTTATTTGGCATGTACTTCCCTTTGCATCTTCATTTAGTCATTTTGTTGCATTTACATTGAGTATATGAAGGTTTTTTTTACATCAATTCACATTTTACATTAGAATAACTTTTCAAAAATCTGAAATGTTACTGTTCAACTGAGACATAGGAGTAATTTTTGTACATCCTTTTAACGCATTCTTGAGGGAAAAAATTGCATTAGTATTTAATGGTTAGTCTGGAAGGGATGGCTATTTTCAGGGAAGCAGGTATAATTAGTTATAAATTCATGTCCCAAACTAGGGATGAGACAGGTCAGTTTTCCCTTTTTCGATATAATAAGTGCGTGCTGTGAGGTTGCTATTGTCATTCTTATGTCGTGTTCTAGGCCTGTGAAGTCCTCTTCATTCGCTATCAAATTTCTGCAATCTGACAACTCAAGAGATTTAACGCTATAGTTTTGTAGCATCTACTTTAAAAACTATTATCTTAATTTTCTTCTCAGTCTTCAAATAAGAACATGGAAGAAGTATATATATAATATATCGATACCGAGATTTCACCGGAAATTCATGTTTTGAGATCCCCTGAATCCAAAAAAGCCTTTTTGGAAACATGTCTGTGTGTGTGTGCGCGTGTGTGTGTGTGTGTGCGCGCGCGCGCGTGTGTGTGTGTGTGTGTGTCTGCGAACAGCATAACTCAGAAACGAACAGTCGGATAAACACCAAACTTGGTATTTAGGTTCAGTATCTTCCAGAGATGCGACACGAAGGTTTTCAAGAAAATCCCCCCACTCCAGATTACCATTTACATGGAACATTTTTCGAAAATTTTAATTTCCTCAAAAATGGCTCTAACGATTTTGATTAAAATATCATACGTTTAAGATATTTTCATGGCCAATGAAATGTATATCTCGAATTTGCTGGGAATGCCTCCAAAAGTATTCTTCATTGTGAACGACTTTTGCATAACTGGTAAACCAAAATTTTACTACACAAAAAATGTAGATCGCATTAAAATACACAATTTATGTAATATACATTTTTTTGTTGAGTGAACCATTTTCAAGATATTGCTTGTTATTCCCTTAAATTTTCCATTATACTTTTTCTCAAATTCGTTATTCATTTTTTTTGTCCTGGTATTGCAAAGAGAATGGAATACTCCACATAGCAACCAGCTCTTAAAATATTTGACTATCGCTTAAAGCCTACCATATTCCCCTTGCATCTACAAGAAAATTAGCAACAAGATTAACATCTCGATTAACATGAAGCATATGGAGAATAAGCTTTAGTAAAAATAGTTTGTACAAGAGTAGAGAAAGTCATGTGAGTGTAACACATCAGATTTTATCTATTTGTGTAGCAATTTTAGTCATTATATAAATTAATGTATATTTTGAAAAATTTGATTAATTGTATACGTCATTTTTCTAACATTTTTAGGGCATAAAAATCCGGGTGCTGATTAACATAAACTCTGTCGCCCCAAATTTGGGACACATCCTCTAGCGAGAGTCTCAACAACGTGCTTCAATTTCAACCAAATTTTTACAATTGTGTAATAAACATAAATTTATACATATTAACAATTATATGAAAGTAATGTGTCCTATACCATGAGAAACAATTTTGTGTGCAGTTAAAAGTTTTACTTACAGTTTTAATTTTATTAACCCCCAGAAAAGCTGTTTAATTTAAAGCCAAAAGAGGGCAGAGAGACAGAGATGGAGGGAGAACAAGAGACAGATTCAGTCCATTTTCTACTTTTAACTCAATAATGCATGTTCTGCTAGTATATAAATTAGCGTATGTTTCAGTCACTGCCAACTGGATTTATAGTTTTACCCTGTACTAAAATGTTAGGAAATTCAAAATACATGCATTTTTATAGCATTCTATAATACCAAACAGATCAGTGTATGTTAGGCTAGGAATTTGTTTATTAATAATTATGTAATTGCAAAGTTACTCTTAAGGTGGTTCTTACAATCATATACAGGCTGATTCCATGAAACCAAATTTCTACACTGTGTAGAAAACATTAAACATTATGTAAATTAACAAATAATAGAGAATAATGCCAATAATGTGTCATTTTATGCAACACACGAAACTATTTCACCTAAAAAACTGCCACTTTTGCACACCAGTCTACGATGCATATCGACCAACGATTTTTGTAACATTTGAGCTGTTAACTTCTTTGCGAATATTGTGTTTAAGATCTACAAGCGATTTGAATAATTGCTCTTCAAATACTCCCAGAGGAAGCAGTCACAGGCGGAGAAATCTGAGATGAAGTCCGCGCAATGTCTCCATTTTTCGAGACGACTTGATTCCCAAAGAGCCGATGAACAGCTACCACGGAAATGTTAGTAGTGTGTGCTGTGCCACCATCTTGCTGGAACCATTTTAGTTTCTTCCTTGTAGAGCTTAAACAAAACATCCACAAAAAATAACAGCGCGGGGATTTATTTCTAAGAATAGTTGTTTTTAGTGAAGGGACCTTAAAAGATGTATTTCCGGTGAAATTTCGATATTTTTGGTAGTATGTAATACTTCCTCTATTTACTATAACTAGGGGCTAGGGAAAGTAACAACAACAATAATTCCTACTTTATTCTTACTTTAATAGGTACATGCCTGGCACCTTCCTTTGTGTTGCACAACCATTATGGCTCCCTGGCCTTCAGCATTGCTGTACAACATTTACTTCCCTTTGCCAAACCTCAGTACAACTAAGTTTCTCTTATTTCCTCTCCCCCTTCCTCCCTCTTCTTCTCGTCCTTGACTTTCCTCATCCAGTTTTCTTTCACTTTTATTAAGAAATTCCCTACCTTCCTATTTCTTTCTTCCTGCTTGCTTGTTAACATTTTCAATGCAATTAAATTACCCCTCCCCCATATTGTTCCATTTCTTGTTCCACATTTTCTCTCTCCATTTTTTTTATCTTCACATTCAGTTAGTTCTACACTTTCCTCACCATTACAAAATCACATATTCCTTTATCATTACCTCTTAAGCCACTTAAGAACATCGTTCCGTTATCATCCAAGTTAACCCTTCTTTTCTTTCTTTACACTGCTCTGTATACCTTTCGCTACCCCATTCTCTTCCTTTCTCTCACTTGTTTCCAGGAACCTGGACTGTTCTTTTCCTCTTGTAGCTATATATCTTTCATTCTTATTTCTTCCAGCGCTTTTTCTAGCCCTGCTCCCCAACTATTCTCATTTTTTATACTCTCTTGTTGCTCGTACCATACAACTTCTTAACATATCTCCTGCTTTCTTTGCCAAGCATTTATACAAGAATTCTGCCATTCTCTCTAGCACTAAACCTTTCCTTTTTGACTTTCCTAATTCTAGTAAAGCGACTTTCCCCGGGAGCGATCGCGGCAGTCTTAATAGCTCTTTACAAAATAACCTGTAATTCTGGTCCACCTTACTTCTTAATTCTGATCCTCTCCACATTTCCACTCCGTACAACATTCTTGCTTCCACCACAGCCGCGTATATCCTCTCCAAAAATTTTGTGGACATTTCCAATTTATATTTGCACCATCTTACATTTATCATAGCCACTTTGCATTTTGCCACTACCTTTTTACTGTGAACCTCCCAATCACTGCCCAAGTTCCATTGCTCGTCTTTCCTTAATTTCATACCTTTTTAAAAACCCATAATTTTGGATTTATGTTTACATTAATTCCCACATTCATCATTCCCAATTCACAAAAATTTTTTATAAATAACAATAATATGCAGTTCAGGGACAAGGCAAGAATGGCTACTCGGCTTCAAAATGTGTCTACCATCGTTTTCATGGTTCTAACGGATGTCTTCTTCCATTATGCTTATAGTAAAATACTAATGTAATAGTATAATAAGAAGAAAAGAAATAGCCTCATTGGACTATAGTCAAATCAACTCGATTGCCGACCGCACATCCACATGCAGAGATAGGCGATCATCCAACCTGAAGAAGGTTATGTTAGGTGGAGTTGTATTGTAGTTCAAATGTTGGGGAGCCGAACTTGAAGTAATTGTAACCACGTATGGTACCCGGTGGCCTTCGCCCCAATGTTTAAAAATACTAACTTTGTATTTTGACAGTTTCTTTAAATATTATATTTATGTTTGCCTAGGCTGCGTCAGTACTTTTGTTAGAGACATCAATTTCTTTGCACGGTGTGGTCTGGCTGAAGAATGTAGGTTTATTATATTTTTTACTTCACTCCTTTTATTAATTCTTGATACGATTTAAATAACACTTCATTGATATAGAGAGCTGTGAGAGTATTTATTAATTACTTGCACTTTTTAACACGTAAACTGTTTTTGTCTCACACTGAATACGTATTAAACTTCTCGAGGACGTGTCTCGCGTCCGGTTAGGAACACTGTCTACTAGCAACTAACTTCTGAATTTGTAAATTTTGCTCCATTTCAGTTTCTGATTGGCTAATCCTAGTCCAATAGAATACTTTTATTTAACTTAAGCTTTTTACTGGTTGTTGATTGGCTATTTTTAAACGTTCTCAAAAATTACATTATTGCTGCTCCAAGAATTACCAGTAGTATTATTAAACTTTCTATTTCATTATTGCCTCAAGGTTACCTCATTGTTAGCAACTTTTAACCTATTATTCTCACAGCTCCTACATTATTAAATTACGTAATACATTTACATAACATTATTGAACATGTGCATAATAATATAAACATTAATACAACGACTGTTACAGGCATTTTTATATATTGTTACAAACACGTAGTGCTTTAAGGCGGGCTGTTATTATATTTTATATACTTAGACTGAAATCATTTAAGTGTTAAAATACTGCCTCAAAACGATGAGGTAAAATGATGTCATTACCGCGCTCCTAGCCAGAATGTCGATTTGCTAGTCCGACAGATTACTACTAAGCAAGCACGGGTCTTATACATGGACAGAAAAGTCTGCGCTCCCTTACCTGGGACTGAACCCAGGAGCAGGAAAGCGGAGCACTACTACTACGCCGCGTTGCAGAACACCCTATACAATACATATAATTTCTGGAAATGTATGTCATTCAATACTCTGAATGCGTCTGTGCCATGCATTCGGGAGGTCTTGGGTTCAAATTGTACCGGCCAGTCTGACTAGGGTTTTTACTTGGTTTCCCTCAGTCGTCAGGTAAATACCGAATTGGATATCAAAACCACGAACCGTAGTACAGGAAGGTGATTACGTAACTAAGGTCATCTCTCTGACATATACCGACAACGAATCTGTGACGAAAACTTAGAGCGATGTTACTGAATACATTTTAAATTGACACAAGACAATGTAACCAAATATTGTTGCGAGTTTAAAGGTCAATTTTCACTGGTTTCTGATAGATATTGGCCTGACGACCGCAGTGCCGCGGTGACCAAACTAATAGCTTCGATATACGAGGACCAACACGCCACAGAGATATTCGATTAATTTCCAACGCCACCTACAATACCGCAAGGCGGTGTGCTCTTCCTTTTCCCTCGGAGCTAGAACCCTTTCAATCTTTGCCAACTTGATTAAATCCACGCAAATTCACTTATAGCAATTATCTTTCGCCCCCTTCTTTAATTAAGCACTTGCAAGCGCAGAGCAACAAGGTTTTTGTTCTATTAATTATTCATTCGGATGTTCGACGTTCCATCCCACGCTAAAAAACAAAAGCAAGCTTCTGCCCTGAAACAAGTAAAATATTCGTGGAAGTCTGCATTGTTTACGGAGAGTAGATATGAATTTGGTATTTGAATTTCTCAATAAAACACGCTGTGCTGGCATTTAATGTTTATCTGCGGGAACACACTTTGAGAGACTAACCTCTAGTTTATACATGATGAGGTCACAGTTTCACTCAATCTTGAGGGGGGGGGTCCCTCTATGTCAAACACAAACAAAATACTTGTCCGAGGGTTAGTGTCATTGGCCCTCGGGTTTATCGTTCCCTTTAGTCCACGTGGAACAGAAAAGGTCCAGGTTAAAAATCAGCCGTATTATATACTTGCTACAACCGCCCCTTCTTATTTCTCGTGGCTTCACAAATCTTCACTTTTTCTATTATTGTTTAAAATCACTACTGCAGTTATGGTTGCTTCACTAGAGTTTTAGCCTGGCGAGGGGTGTGTATATGGCTAAGAAATGGGAGACGCCTACCGCCTTGAGTGTCCTTATCGACAAACAGTATTGTATATTGTAATGTTATACAGCGCCTTTCTTTCACACTATGGCCGCGTATGGCTTCTCGCGCATCGGTCACCGCAGCTCTGGCTCCCGCCGAAACGCTATAATTTCCCCTCAACCGCGTAACATTCTCATAGTTATAATTACAATGGTAACAAATACATGCCTTTTCATAAGAGATGTTGGAAATGCTATCCCCCTCTATTCACGTATTTGTGGCATCTTATCAGGAAATTTTCATTCACACTCGAGAGTTCAATATCCAAAATTGGTGTTTTCTTTTAATTCTTACAATGTATGCGGTTTGTTGCATACACCTAATTACTCTCTCTACTATATAGCAAGTAGGGGAAGTATTGCATTCCACCCAAAAATTCGATACCGAGATTTCGCTGGAAATACATGTTTTGAGGTGTCCTGAATCCAAATAAAGCATTTTTGGAAACATGACCGCTTGTGTGTCTGACTGGTTCAAAAACAAATTCGGATAAATACCAAACTTGGTATTTGGTTTTATATTTTCCAAGGATACAACACAAAGGTTTTCAAGAAAATCCCCCCACCTCAGACTACCCTTTACATGGAACATTTTTTTGAAAATTTTGATTTTCTCAAAAATGGCTCTGATCATGTTGATTAAAAAATCATACGTTTAAAATATTTTCATGGTAAATGAAATGTATATCTTGACTTTTCTGGGAATGTCCCCAAAAGTCCTCTTCATTCTGAATGACTTTCGCATAACTGGTAAACCGCAAGATTTAGATAAAATTTTACTACAAAACAAATTGAGATCTCGTTAAAACACACAATTTATGTCATATACATTTTGTGTGTGTGTGGAGTAAAGCATTTCCGAGATATTCCTTGTTATTTATTTGAATTTTTCAATAGTTATACTTTTTCTCAAATGGGAATTCCTTATTCGTTATGTCCTGCATATACAAAGAGAATGGAATACTCCACATAGCAACCAGCTCTTAAAATATTTGACTATCGCTTAAAGCCTACCAATTCCCCTTGCATCTACAAGAAAATTAGCAATAAGATTAACATCTCGATTAACATGAAGCATATGGAGAATAAGCGTTTGTAAAAATAGTTTGTACAAGAGTAGAGAAAGTCAACACATCAGATTTTTTTGAAGTGTTGTGTCCCTATAAATTTGCCTAAAGTCCAAATTTCTAAATTATCTTTCCACACTGCACTTGAAGCATCAACATAAGACATCTCAATCCACTTGCTTACCCTCCCAACCCAGCCATTGAGGATAAGCAGAGCTCTTTGTTTTGTTTACATCGAGCCGCATATATTTCAAATACCTGGGTATCACAACTACTTCACCAACACCTCGTTTATTGCAATCGCAGTTTGTTACGTTACGTTTAGTGCTTGTTGCGTGCGCAGCTCGACCTTATCTTGTCACAAAAGAGGTCGCCATGTTTGTGTTTGAAAGTTGGGGGAACACAATGATAGCCTGTGTTGTATTATTCAGGGACAACGGGACATCACGTGAGATGTCGCCCCAAGTTTCACTGCAGGAACATCTCACCCCCGCAATAAAAATAGCTTCGTTAAGGATGTGCCCACATCAAAGTGACAGCAGATGCAGGGTCAGTTAATTAGCAAAGGGAATCCCTAACATTAAATGTACCTGGGTTTTGTGAAAATGGTTGCAGGCATGGCAGATTTCCACTCATGTGATCCTATTTGTGTAGTGTGTACCACTCTGTGTGAACGCGTCATGCTGAAGAATCGCTGATGGCTTCTCCAGGATAAACTATCAGGCAATATTTTTATTACTTAAATCATATCAGTCCAATAATATAATATAAAAAATAATAACACCCCGCCTGAATACAATATGTGTATGTATAAAATCTTATGTGAATGTATTACGTAGTTTAACAATGTAGGAGCTGTGAGAATAGAAGCAAGCTGCCTTCCGTAGCAAACAGAATTACAAAGTAAGAAGCCGAAAGTTGCTAACAATGAGGTAACCTTGAGACAACAATGTATTAGAAACTTTAATAAAGCTATTAATAAAATAGCCAATCAAAAACTAGAGAAGCTAAAAGTTAAATAAAGGTATTCTATTGGAGTAGGCTTAGCCAATCACAGACTTGAAATAGAGGAAATGTATAGATTCAGGCGGGAGACGCTACAAGGAAGCGTAACCAAGCAGTCCAGTTTTAGATTCGGTACGGTATAGGTTCACTGTGACACAAACATTTGATTGCGGAGGGAATAATATAAAGTTTACGTATTAAAAAGTGCAATTAACAATAATCTCACAGCTCTACAGTAGGATACATCAGTGAAGTGTTATTTAATCACGTGAAGGATTAATAAAACAAAGTACAACACAATTATAATTTGTGTATGCCTTCATTCTTTAGCCATTCCAACCCTGCTAAGAGATACGTGCTCTAAAAAATACTAATAACGCAGCCGAGGTATACATATATAATATTTAAATAAACATTAAAATACAAAGTTGATTTCTAAACGTGGGGCGAACACTTCAAGAAACAATCTCCTGCAAATTGGCATCCATTACTGCGTGGTGTAAAACAGCTTCAAATTGACGTCTATACGTGGTGTAACCGCAACAACAATAATTAAACTACATAAAGTTTGTCTCTGCAACAGCGGGGCAACAATAAACGACTCTCAATTAAAAATTCTCACAAACGCTTATTCTTGTATCTGTTTTATGTTAATCCAGATAAACATTTGCAGAATCAAACTGAAAAATTCAGTGCCATAGCTGGGATTTAAACCTCGGATGCTCCGGTTGCCCTACAACTGAGCTAACATGTGAGTCAGTTGGGGAATTTGAAGTCCTACCGGCACGTTGCCATGGATTTTTCAGTCTGATTCTATCTTTCAACCCTTGTCCTACACACGGCCTTGTGTGAAAAAATAATTATCATTTGCTGAAATAATTTCATTACAAATTTCGTTGTAGGCGCAGGAGGGATACAAGAGGCTGAAGTGGTGCTGCTTTCGAAATTGAGGTCACAACAAACAAAATAATGGCAACGCAGCATTTAAAAATTAAATCTACTGGACAATACAATGGAAAATTATTTATAAATTGTGTGTTTTAACGCACTGTGTATTTTTACTTTCTCTACTACGTATAGTAAGTAGGGGAAGTATTGTATTCCACCCAAAAATTCGATACCGAGATTTCACCGGAAATACATGTTTTGAGACTCACTGAATCCAAAAAAAGCATTTTTGGAAACATGTCCGTGTGTGTGTCTGTCTGTGTGTCTGTCTGTGTGTCTGTGTGTCTGTGAACAGCATAACTCAAAAACGAAGAGTCGGATAAACACCAAACTTGGTATTTAGGTTCAGTATCTTCCAGAGATGCGACACGAAGGTTTTCAAGAAAATCCCCCCACCCCAGACTACCCTTTACATGGAACATTTTTCGAAAATTTTAATTTTCTCAAAAACGGCTCTAACGATTTTGATTAAAATATCATATGTTTAAGATATTGTCATGATAATTAAAATGTATATCTCGAATTTTCTGGGAATGTCTCCAAAAGTATTCTTCATTATGAACGACTTTTTCATAACTGGTAAACCATAAGAGATAGACAAAATTTTACTACACAAAAAATGTTGATCGCGTTAAAATACACAATTTATGTCATATACATTTCTTTTGTTGAGTGAACCGTTTGCGAGATATTGCTTGTTATTCCCTTAAATTTACCAATACTTATACTTTTTCTCCAATTCGTTATTCATTTTTTTATGTCCGGACATGCAAAGAGAATGGAATGCGCCACATAGCAACCAGCGTTAAAATATTTGACTATCGCTTAAAACCTACCATATTCCCCTTGCATCTACAAGAAAATTAGCAATAAGATTGACATCTCGATATCTCCATTAACATGAAGTATATGGAGAATAAGCGTTTGTAAAAATAGTTTGTACAAGAGTAGAGAAAGTCATGTGAGTGTAACATATCAGATTTTTTTATGTATTACGTTTGTTTATCTCCTATGGTTAAATAGTCTTACAAAGTTATCACAATTCACTTAAACTGAAAAGGGCTTCACAGGTACTCCAGAAAATTCGGCATATAAATGTCATGTAAATATCTTAAACATAATTATGGTATTTTAATCACAATCGTTACAGGCAGTTTTTGAAAAAAACAAATCATTTCAAGAATGTTCATGTTAAAGGTATTTGGGGGAAATTTTCTTGAAAATGTTGGTGTTGCATCTTTGGAAGATAGTGAACTTAATATATCAAATTATATTTCTCACATTTATTTATTGGACTGATACACATACACACGCACACACACCTTTTTCTAAGAACACTTCTTTTCGATTCAGGGAGTCTCAGAACATGTATTGTTACGTGGGGTGAGGCCAAAAGGTTTTCAGCTAAATATTCAATTTTACTTACCCCAGCATGCACATTGGGAGGCATAGCTGCAGAGGCAGCAAGTGGACCAGAATCTTAAACAACACATTCCAGAGCAGGCGTGGGATAATTAAAATAAAAAGATACACAGAATCTCAAACTAATCGCATTACCTGTGGTTTATTTAGTATAAGCACGCGTCCCTACATCACACATAAAAGATAAAGGAAGAAAATTGAGGGAAGATGCTACACACACGAGCTTACATTCACACACACACACACACACACACACACACACACACACACACACTTCACATAACCTTTCAGACTCAACACTCGACCAAAAGTAACGCTCACTTCCCGCTCTCTCCACCGCTAGAAGGTGGCGAGTCGCCACGCCAGACGAAACTTCAAAACCCCTGCCGAAAGAATTACCCCAACAATGCTGTCGCCGAGACACAATAATGTGTCTAGCATGACAATACACACACATACACGCCATAGTATTTTCGTGAAACGTCACTATCGAATTTTTAGATGGAATGCAGTACCTTCTCTACCTACTATGTACACTGCCGGCATATAAAGTGCCCAATTCCCCGAGATCGCTATACTGTTTTTCTCTCCGTAACGTTTCCACCTTCAGGTAACCAACTTTTGACTCCACCCAGCCAGCACCAGTTCTCTATGTGACTAGCCGAAAAACAATTCATTAACACAAACTAACCAATGAACGACGTTTATAATCTATGTGGAATGAAGCGGTGGTTCGGATACCACCTCTATGAAAGAGTTTCGCTACGATTGGTACACAAGGAAAACCAATTACAAATAATTCGGCCTTCTAGAGCAAGCGGTGAAGAATTATTTGCATGTGAGGTTACACTGAACCACAGCCACGACATTTACATATATGAGAGCTTACATCAGCGACATGGAGACGAAGTTGTCGTCGCTACTAAACAGCAACATGAAAACCAGAATTAAAAAAGTGTAGTGCAGCATGAAAATATAAGGTTTAAGTTGTAATGTTACCCTTCAGCATTTCGATCATTCTTTGGGGGAGGTAAAGTACCCTGCTAATCCAGCGGCTAGAATTATCCTAGCCAGAGGTGGTCACGCTGGTAGAGAATGGGGCTAGATTTTGTCAGCACCAATATAAACAGCTCCGTTCCATTATGGGCCACGTTTTATCACGACATCATACATGGCACAGAAAATAAAAATATTTCATTCCTTTTTTGTAAAATTATGTATTTTAACTGATGGGTAAGCTGATATTAGTTTTTGTGATCAATTTTTAAAACATTCTATGCCAATAAGACTAGAGTAAATGTATATCCATAGCAGAAAAGGAAAGTAATGCCGTGAAATGTCCACTATTGTATGTGAATATACAAACAAAGAAGGGAAACAATGAAAAATGTAGAGTCTTATAGTGAAAACTGGACTGTTGTCACATGCTAATATCCTTAAGACTACGGGATTAAATCACAGTTGTTCCTATGTTTCATGAACATCAGCATCTGTCCCGATGCAGTTTACGGCACGTCGAAAGCATAACGACAGAACAACACTGCCACTGGTTCCTGAAACAAACCTTGCCATGGTAATAGCCAATACAGCACAGCACAGACTAGATCAAAGCTACGGGAGAGCAAATGATCACCTAAGCTGTTTCAGAGCGAGTACTTCAGGAACTGCTAGACACAACTGTGATCACAGCGAAATAAACGTTCTGAAGTATCATTCTTGTGCATTTAGTCCCTCTTATTTAGTGCCATCCACAAGAGAACGTACAGTATCGACTCTTCACTCTGCCTTAATCGATAGCTCTCGAGAAGGCCACTTCTCGAATGTTCTGCACAATGGCGTTTTCTCTGCTCAGCAAAGCTCTGAGATGATGCGAAACAAAATATACAGCGTGTATAAATGTCATTTTCGAAGACAGGCCGTGATAAAGGGTATTTAAGCAAGGAAATTGCAATAAATAAGTTGACATGGTATTGATAAAGAGGCAATAATACCTTGAAGTCAAAAGGAAACACCAACATGCATACTGACGAGCATAAAAAGTGGCCCATAATAGAACGCACCTGTTTAAGTTAGAACTGACAAATTTACCCCCACCCTCTGCCAGCATGAACTCTCTTTTTTCGAGTATATTTCTATAAACTGGATTCGGGGTACTTTACCTTCCCCAAAATATGGCTGAAGACTACCGTTTTCTTAATATCAATTTTATTATTATCGTTAGATGTCGACAAAAGGTTTAACCTTCGTCACCTGTCACTGATGAAAGCTCTCATAAATGTCGTCCAGTTAACCACACATGCAAATAATTCTTCACCGCTTCCTCTAGCAGGTCGAATTATTAGTTTAGACTTGTCTTGAGTCCCAATCGTAATCAAACTTTTTCATAGAGACAGCATCCGAACCATCCTTCATTTCACATCGATTATAACATCGTTCACTGGCTTGTTTTTGTGTCTCCCTGAATTGTATTTGCGGTATACTCGTGGTGGGGGAGCATAACTCGCTGTATGTCCGATATATTAATATATGAACTATGACGATACTGCTAATTAACTTGTGTTTCAGTTGTTACTCTTAAAGTATTATTTTTATTTCTTGCCACGGCTGCTGTTATTTGGCTTTTTGGTAGAGCTTGTTTAACTTTGCAGGGTGTGATACGGGAAGGAAGGTAAAAAGTAACAACTCTAACAATATATTAAGTCAATGAAGAACACTATTTAATGGCACACGCATTTACTGTCTTATTAATAAGCTACATAGTTCTTAAGGTAGTTGGAGCTGTAGAACGGTCGAGCCCTACCACGTTCGTGCGCCAAACTTGCGGTCACTGAGCAATCAAGCATTTTATACGTGCTCTAGAAATAATTGTAGCATTTATCACACGTTCCTATGGACTTTTAAATTGATAACATTTCAACGTTCCTACTACATTATAAGAAGTAACTAATAACGCCTGCTTCTGAGAGCTTACATGTATGTTATTCACATCGCAGCACTTTATACTCAACCCCCTTGGCTGATGGGGTCGCTACAACTAACATTTCTGCAATTAAAGATTTTAAACATATTCTTCCTTAAAATTTCATTGTCTGTCTTCGTTCAGCTTGGAACCTTCCAGAGACTTACCCGGCTATTGTTCGACGTTTGCAAACATGTGACCTCTCTACAAAAATATGTTGTGTTCGCTTGTCGCCGTTTCTATTTCACAAAGACTCAAGGTCTGGCTTTTATGACTTTCCCGTACAAGTCCTTTTTGCCTGGGCCCTAATTCTAACACAAAGATATGTTTGTCGGCTTTTAAAAGGCTTCCACAGCTCCAGCTCAACACTTGCACATACATAAAACTTATGCCTTAACTTCTATTTCTATAACCAGTATTTTGATATTAATATTATTTTACATTATAATTTACATTAATGTATATATGGCATATATAACCATAGTTACTGTCTCATATTTCAGGCCAGTCACATAGAGAAGCTGGGTGGAGTCGAAGTTTGGTTATTTGAAGGTGGTTACGGAAGCAAAACACTACTGCGATCTAAAGGAATGGGCCATATTTTATGCACGTCAGTGTACCTATATACATTGACATACTGACAAATTCCTCAAATTGAAAACCCGTTAAACTGTCCGTCGTCCAGCAAAGCGTAATGATTTTGCGATGACAAAATTTAGAATCCGTAAAATGCTTAGTGCAGTGCATTTACAATGTAAAATATATGTACAAAAACTACATGCAAAATAGATGGGTTCCGTTTTATAGGAATCCTTGAAGACCTGGTAGCACTGGTTCTTTCTGTCACATGCTAAAATCCTTCCTGGTACCACAATAAACATGTATTAGAACAAAGGACACTATTTTCTAGGCTTATGCACGATTTCTAGTCCATATTCTTCGCTTCATATTATGAACTAACCAAAAACTGTCACAAAAATGGGAGACTTATACCTCGAGGTCATAAAACGCAAATAAGATAAAAACAATTTTGAGGCGTTAACTTAACAGTTCACTCGTCTATTACCGAATGTTCACGCCCATATACTGCTGTTACTAGAGGTCACTAGTGGTGCAATCAAATTTTAAATCGCATGCTGTGCATTTTGTTGCAGCCCATTGAAGGGGGACTGTGATCGTGATGAAGGACACACACACACAGATAACCTTTGGTTTATCATAGCACTGAATACCAATTAGCACTAAACTCAGTCTATAATCATAAGTTACAATATAGCGCAATAGAATTAATGCTTTGCCATGTCCATGGTGAAAATCTGTAACCTGAATCTGTCCCTGCTCTTGCATATTTTACGGGCAAACCATAAACGTTGGCATGTGTGCATTGGCATTTCATAGTTACTTTTGTTAATCGCAGTGCAGTTGTTTTGCTATTTTCATTTGCTGCATATAGTGGTACAACGGTTGCCATAGGGACCGTGCGAATGACTACTGCGCTCCTAGCGGGATGAGATGTAAACGTATCAATATATGTTAGGTGTGAACAGCCTGAAAATGACTTTCTCTACGCACGTCTTTTAGTTTATTTTTCCATCTATTTCATATTAATCGATGTAAATCTTTGCGAAACGGTTCCATTACACATTTCGTTTTAGGTACAAAAGGCTGAAACGAGTCAGATATTTTAAAAATAATATTATGGTGGCTTTAAAATGTCATACCCTTTGCATGATGTCGGAGAAACAACTGAATGCTACAACGCTTCAAAAAAACAAGTATTGAATAATTCAAAGGAATAACAACGAAAATCTTGGCAATTGCTTATACCACAACGAGCGGTAGACTTCACTTCGAGACATCGTACAGACAGCAAGGCCTGCAAAACTGTAGCAGCATCACCGTAATCGGGAAGCAAGGAGTTAAAGAAGCCGTCGTAGTCCGCAATTGACACCGCCTCCCTCTCGGGAACGGACCAGCCAGCCACCGCCACAGCGTGGTTACCTGCGGTATTCTCCGGACCTGCCAGCAACTTAAAGACTTGCTGAAGGCCACACGCACCATTTACCTCCGACTGAAGCTGGTCAGCAGCGCCGACCTGGAGACTGCCTCAAGCCTAGCTTGTAGGTCGGTGTCTTCCAGTCGAGGTTAGCCAACAGGAATGGCCAGCTCCTTGCCGCCGAAGTGGCCTCAACACCTACATGTCACGATCTATGATCTACGCCGACGCCGCGGTGGCAAGTCACACTTCACCGGCCAGGCCCAGTTCCCCCCTCTACCCGAGGAGCAGGCAACCCGATGCAGACAACGGAGAGTCTGCTGTCAAACACCACATTAGCGCCGGCAGCCTCACCTGGAACGGCGACGTGGGAAGCCATACAGGACCTACATGCTGAGGTATATATCGGTGCCTGTTTTATACCGCCCTGGAAGAGATGCTCGCCGCAACGATTACCGAAGCTCCTGGACCTGCAAGTATCCATCACCGCCGAAATGTCTAGACCATGTCACTTTCCACCAGCAGGCCCTGAAGGAAGGCTTCAGAAATTCTCCAGATACATAGCAGCAACTTAATCACACCAATCAACCAGTTCACACAGCTCAAACAACAATAATTCGTGACTCCGCGTCTCTTTGAGAAATGCCGGGCTAAGGTTGCAGGCATAACACGTAAACAACACAGAGATCAGATTTAAGACTTCTTCACCGTCTTCCTTTTCTTTCCACCTTCTCCTTCTAGCCTCTAGGCTGCAGTCAGGGCAGTTTGTTATGGCTGTAGCCCAGAACCTTAACTTTCACCCGCTCCTGTCCACTGGACGGCAGCGCTTCATCCTTCGTCCTACTAACGCGAGTGCTATCTGTGCCGTTATCTACCGCACAGCTCTTCACCAATCATTTACCTTTTCATTCATTATCCTTCTTCCCTTTTCTTGTGGAGGGGTTTAAATAGGTAGAACCACACTATGGCGAGTCACTAGCGTGCGTAAGTGCATCCAGCCACACACACGTAAACGCACACATGTATACCACAAAACGAATTACTTAAAATACACGGTATGTTGTAAGCACATCTACATTTTGTTTGTGCAGTAAGTTTTATCTTTCTCTTATAGTTTAATTTATACGAAATTATACAAAATTTATTCAAATAAAGAGAACTTCACAGGTATTCGCAGCAATTCAGATATACATTTTATTTGTCATGTATATATTTTAAACATATGGCATTTTAATCAAATTTATTAAGATATTTTTTAAAAAATAAAAATTAACGTTTTTTTCATGTAACAGATAATTTTAATGTAGCGGGGTCGTACCGCCGTTGTGCCGCAATTTATTCCCGCAGTTCTTGTACATGCTAATAAACGTACTTGACTTGGGACTTTCGCTTTTAAGCACATTTGAAAACCATCGGTCTGGGCCGGGTTTGAGCCCACCCGCGACCTTGGGATCAGAAGGCCAGCGCCTAACCAACTGAGCCACACAGACCTACTTGTGAATTTCAACAGGTACTAAGTTTGTTATTTGACCGACATTTCATTTGAGTTTTGCTTTACGCAAACGAGCGCATGTGGTAGGGAGAATCATGTGTTTGTTAAGATCGTGTTTTAGTATTACTATTAGTTTAGACTTTCCGAGATGTAAAACATTTGCCTTCCAGCAGGAATCCACGTTCGATTCCAGCTACGCTATCATATAAATGCGCGCTTTTTATTGGAGTAAACAACTTGCATTCAACCAGAGGGATGGGTCAGGCGATAACCTCTGTGGCCCTCATTCGGAAGTTCCTGGTTCAACTCCCGTGGGCCGATCAACGAGACTGGGTCTTTTACGTGGCTTCCCTCAGTCGCCAAAGTAAATACCGGAATTGGTTATTCAATATGACTCAAAGTTCCACCCTAAGTCTAAAACAGATAATGAAAACAGATAGACTGGACGGCACCCTAATGCCATCTGTTCGTCACGTATAGAAGTAGAGACACAGCTGCCTAGCATTAAGGCCTATGTTGACACGTGACGAAGCAAGATGGTATGGTACAGGAATGAGACCTAGATGGCTAACACACCGATTCACGAGGTATCGCCTAATAGATCCGTCGCGATATGACCACGTAGTTAAAGCGACGCAAAATAAATAGAATGATAAAAAAAACCTTGTGTTCGACGAATTATGGATCGGGAAATAAAGAAGTATCTTTTGTAAGGGTGAGAAACAAGTAGATAACTTTAATGAACTTCGTTATTCCAACAAATTCTTCATTACTTATAACTAGGGCCCGGATTTTTAGGTTTTAGCCTTTATTTTTCCTCGATATTTAACTAACACATTTCAAGATATATATTCGTTTCACACTTCCTGGAGCAGAATATGCGAATTTAATTACACCTTAAAAAAACCTAAATGAGGGGTTGACACCTAAAATAAACTAAATAGCTGTTTTCCCTTTTTCGAAATGAAGAATGTTATTTTCGGATTGAAAATCATTGTAAATTTTTTCCACCACTTATAGCCAGTAGATAGTTCAAGCTACCACCGTTAAACGCAGCACATGTGACGTGGTGACACCTGGATGAGCTGAGGTGGTCAGGAGGAGTGTTACCTGCGTAACGAGATCGCCGCCAATCCTTCACCGAAAGTACCTACTACAGAGCACTTTTCTGATGTAATTGTTGTATAGTGAAACAATGCCCAAATCACATTTATTTAAAAAGTGGATTGCTGCAGATCCGCACTTCACTTTTGTTAGTGACAGACAGTGCTGCCTACATGTTGAAGGCTGGGAGGGGGTTCTACAGTCCTTCCACCCAACCATGCTAGATGTTACGTGCTTGGCCCACGGCCTGCACCGCCTTGCGGAGGAGATTAGAAGCCACTTCGATGACGTGAACAGCCTGATATGTTTTCCTAAAAGCCCCAACACGTATGCAATTGTTCAAAGAGAAAGTACCAGCAACCCCTCTTCCACCTGAGCCGATGCTTCCCCGCTGGGAATTTTGGCTGTCTGCTGCCATTTACTGTGCTGAGCACTTAAAGGACATTAAAATGTCGTCAATTAACTGGATGAAACCCGAAGATTCCTGCATTGCCAAGGCTAAGAAATCACTCGAGTAAACTTCATGATGTGCTTGAAACTTCAACTCAAGAATATCCAATAAGACAGCTACAGCGGCGAAACCAAATTGTAATATCTCGACTACTAAACTGACACACTCTTATTTATTAAATAGAAGCTCTCCACCAATTTTTGAAACATGTAAAACGGCATTAACAGTAGTACATATTATACTAACATGTCCAAAATTTGAAAATCAACGCAGTCAGGTTGGTATGCCCAGAAATATTTCTGCAGCACTCAATGATGCAACTATCATCCAGAAAGTAATTACTTCTCTTAAATTAAATAATATATATATATCAATTCATTTAACCAAATTGTAAACTGATGTATGCTTAATGTGTAAGTATTATACTGTAATCCAATAATGTAAACAACTGCATATGAAAGGTCGTGATAAAACCTAGGAAGGTTAAAACGACCCTAAATAAAGCTTTTTGAAAAAAAAAATCACTCGAGTAGTTCACTCCTGTCGCTTCCCTTGTGTATATTAAGACACATTTTTGTTTTATAGAGAAGCTATTCTCCAGTTGGAAAGTACAACTTTGCCACTGAAAGATGCTCTAGATATCATTGGCAATGTTTACAGTAAAGAAATACCTGTTGCATGTTCTTCGAAGTTGCAGAAGATTCAACGAAATCTTGGTTTTGAAGATATGAAAATCATCAATTCAGTATTGCAGGGAAAAAAGTATAGAGGAAAACTACCCCTAGATCCTGCTGCACTGGCATCTATATTCTACCCTTCAATGACGTCATGTTCCGTTGAAAGAACCTTTTCTTCATACAAGAATGTGTTACGTGATAATAGAAGATCGTTTACGCCAGAAAAGCAAAATAATTGATACCAGTAGCAAAACATTTAAAAGAACCTATTTTAATCAAGAAAAACCTAAAAAAAAAACCTATTTTAAGCATATAAGAAACCTAAAATGAAGGTTTATTCCACCTAAAAATCCGGGTCCTATTTATTACTTATAAAACAAAGCAGTAGCAAACAGATGAACGGCAATATTGCAGCGGTGATAGGATTTTGTTTCATGTGCATAAGCCGTACTGTTTATTACGGAAGCTTCGTTAATTCTAGAAATTAATGAAATATGTGCAAACAGCATCTGGTATTTAAACGCACACAATGCACACAGATGTTTACAAGGCAACAGTTGCTGATGCGGTAACCAGCTCTACAAACATTGCAATAATAATGTGATATCCAGCTAACAATATCGTTGTTATTAACTGCTCTAATTGGATAACCGGCAGGGCGGTATAAGAATGTGCTTCGTGCATAGCACATTTGTTCAACATTCAGTCCGACGAGAAGACGAGGAAAACTGACTAAGGTTTCTTGTTGATTCATTTCGTTTCCAAAACATGGGGTATAACAGTAGCAGGACCTTCCTCTAGCAGTTCCAGTCAACGTGTACCACTTATACAAACCGATGTGAATTATTCACGCCCCTTTCTTTACCAATACATATACTGGGAGAGCCAAAAGACTACGAACCGCTGCGCGATGTTTTTTCCAGTCCGCGTCCTCGGCGCTCGTTACCTTCTGCCGCTATCATAGAAAGACGCGGATGGAACCATACAACATTTTTAAAACTATTTTTAAAGGCTTTACTTACCAACTTTATGAAAATGTGTTTGAGGACAGAATTATTAGTAGAGATTTGTGGCCCCCTCGGTCCTCCGACCTAACCCCCCGCGATTTCTATCTCTGGGGTAACTTAAAACAAAGTGTACAAGACAAACCCACACACCCTGGAAGAATTAAAACAAAATATCCGCCAGGAAATTGCCAGCATTTCTCAGCGTGAACTACGGCGAGTGATTGATAGTTTCCTAAAGAGGTGTCAAAAATGTATGGACAACGACGGTGGCCAGTTTCAGCATCTCCTTTCATAAAGTTGGTAAGTAAAGCCTTTAAAAGTAGTTTTAAAAATGTATGGTTTCATCCGCGCCTTTCTATGATAGCGGCAGACGACAACGAGCGCCGAGGACGCGGACAGGAAAAACACAGCGCAGCCGGTTCGTAGTTTTTTTGGCTCTCTGTATTATACTATTCACATAAAAAGTGATTCCTCTATCATCGTTATGTAACATGATATATTATTTTCTCTACCACGTCATAGTATGTAGAGAAGATATTGTACTCCACCCAAAAATTTGACATAAAGATTTCACGGGAAATATATGTTTTGAAGCCCGCATGAATAAAAGGCATTTTTAGAAAAAGGTGTGTGTGTGTATGTATGTATGTCTCTCTCTCTCTCTATCTTTGTGTGCGTATCTATGAACAGCATAACGAAAACGAAAATTCGGATAAATACCAAACTTGATATATAGTTCAGTATCTTCCAAAGACGCGACGCAAAATTTTTCAAGAAAATCCCTCCATCTCAAACTAGACTTTACGTGAAACATATTTCGAAATTTTTGATTTTCTAAAAACTGGCTATAACGATTTTGATTAAAATACCATATATTAAAGATATTTATATGATAAATAAAATGTACAGCTTAAATTCTCTGGGAATAGCCTTTGAAGTCCTCTTCATTCGGAAGGAATTTTATATAATCTTGTATAACTAGTAAACGTTAAGCCATAGACGAAAACGTTCTACACAAAAAATGTAGAACACAATTTATTTCAAGTAACTTTTTTTGCGACATCAGCCATTTCTGAAATTTCCTTATTAATGGTTTGAATTGTTCAATTCTTTGTCCTTCTCTTAAAGTCCTGGCGACATTCAGTTGTTTCTCGCGGTTGCATGGAAACGTATGGAATTTTAACGCCAGCATATAGTGTCTAGTTCATAAATATTTGACCGTCGTTACTCCCATATATAGCAGTTAGAATTTTGATATGAAATTTGAGGCAGTATTTTTAACACTTAAATGATTAATTATATACTATAAAATATAATAACAGCCCGCCTTAAAGCAGTATGTGTATAATATAATATATAAAATTATGTTACAGTCATTGTATTATGTTTATTTTATTATGTACATGTATAAAAATGTTATGTGAATGTATTATGTAATTTAACAATGTAGGAGCTGCGAGAATAGAAGCAAACTGCTTTCCGTAGCAAACAGAGTTACAAAGTAAAAATATGAAAGTTGCTAACAATAAGGTAACCTTGACACAACAATAAATTAGAAAGTTTAATAAGGCTTCTAATAATTCTTGGAACAATAATAATGTAATATTTAAAACAGTTTATAAATAGCCAATCAAAAACTAGAAAAGCTAAAGTTAAATAAAGGTATTCTATTGGAGTAGGCTTAGCCAATCAGAGACTTGAAATAGAGAAAATGTACAAATTCAAGCGGTAGACGCTACAATAAAGCGTACCCAAGCAGTTTTGGTTTGGTACGGGGTCAGTGATTGTATGCGAGACATAAAAATTAATTGCGGTGAGAATAATACAAAAATTTACATGTTAAAAAGTACAATTAATAACAATCTCACAGCTCTACAGTAGGATACACCAGTGAAGTGTTATTTAATCGTGTGAAGGATTAATAAAAAAAGTACAATACAATTATAATTTGTGTAAGCCTTCATTCTTTAGCCGTACCAGCCATGTTAAGAGATACGTGCTCTACAAAATACTAATGACGAAGCCGAGGAACACATAACATAATATTTAAACAAACATTAAAATAAAAATTTGTTCTTAAACGTGGGGAGAAGGCCACCGGAAATTTTGTACCATACGTGGGGGCGAACACTCCTAGAAACAATTGATGCCTACACGTGGTGCAACCGCAACAACAATTAGACCCTTTCAAGTTATACATCAAATTTATTATAAAATTCTGTATCATTAGTTGAAAATGAAGATGTGTACATACAGGGTGGGCCATTTAAGTTGAGACTGTACAATATATCCAAAAATAAGTGTTGTAGAAATGTCTTGAATAAAAGTTGCTTGATATTATGGCGGAAAGTAAATGCTATTAATCGTGTTTTGTTTGGATGACGTTATGATGGTAATTTTAGGGTCATAATCATAATAACGTCGAAACAAAACACGACTAATGCCATTTATTTTCTCCCATAATATCAAGCAACTTTTATTGAAGATATTTCTTTCTACAACGCTTATTTTGGAGATATTGTACAGTCTCAACTTAGTGGCCCACCCTGTATATAGTGTTGTTTGGGTACTGGATGCCAGTACCTTTACCACCGGGTACCAGTGGGTAGAATGTATTTACATTACAACGGAATATTTTATTACATTTATTTTGTGTAGTTTATTAATTATTTACTAGAAATTGGGAATAGCTGGATACAAATTATCTTATGTTGCTGGCTTCCAGTAACAGTATTTGAAAATACTTTTACTTTCTCTACTACGTATAGTAAGTAGGGGAAGTATTGTATTCCACCCGGAAATTTCACCGGAAATACATGTTTTGAGACCCCCTGAATACAAAAAAAAGCATTTTTGGAAACATGTCCGTGTGTGTGTGTGTGTTTGTGTGTGTGAACAGCATAACTCAGAAACGAACAGTCGGATAAACATCAAACTTGGTATTTAGGTTCAGTATCTTCCAGAGATGCGACACGAAGGTTTTCAAGAAAATCCCCCACCCCAGACTACCCTTTACATGAAAGATTTTTCGAAAATTTTAATTTTCTAAAAAATGGCTCTAACGATTTTGATTAAAATATCATATATTTAAGATATTGTCATGACAAATGAAATGTATATCTCAAATTTTCTGTGAATGTCTCCAAAAGTATTCTTCATTGTGAACGACTTTTGCATAACTGGTACACCATAAGAGATAGACAAAATTTTACTACACAAAAAATTTAGATCGCGTTAAAATACACAATTTATGTCACATACATTTTTGTTGTTGAGTGAACCGTTTTGGAGATATTGCTTGTTATTCCCTTAAATTTTCCAATACTTATACTTTTTCTCAAATTCGTTATTCATTTTTTTTATGTCCTGGGCATGCAAAGAGAATGGAATGCGCCACATAGCAACCAGCGCTTTAAAGATTTGACTATCGCTTAAAGCCTACCAATTCCCCTTGCACCTACAAGAAAATTAGCAATAAAATTAACATCTCGATTAACATGAAGCATATGGAGAATAAGCGTTTGTAAAAATAGTTTGTACAAGAGTAGAGAAAGTCATGTGAGTGTAACACGTCAGATTTTTTTACTTCAGGGATCTCAAAGGTGTATTTACGCTGAAATTTCTATCGAATTTTTGGCTTGAATACAATACTTCCTCTGCTAAGCAGTAGGAAAAGTAAAGATTGGACTCGTATCTTTTATCACTACAGCCTAAAATATCTTCTGTTAAGACATAATACCCTACCTAAACCTTTTTGGATTCTGTATCTTTGAAAGATATCTGAAGGTAGATGTCAGCGTCTTGGGTGGCGGTAGTGAATTTAAAGCAGCACTCATTGACATGCTGACTTTGTCCACGACCCCTTCTCAAAGCGATCCGAACAAAAGGGAAATGTTTCTATTTTAGAAGCGAACGCTTTGATCTTCAGACGAGCCTGGTAAAAAGGAAGGATCTTTGAATAAACACTGCCAGCGTATCTCATCTGGTTTGTTACTGAATGGAGGGCAAGGAATTAAATAGCATCACGCACGTCTTTCAGCACACAACTGTTCAATTCTACTGTCACCAACTTCTTGCTCTTATAGGCTATAGCCTCTGGTATTTGTAGCACAAGCGGGTCAAGGTTTCGAGATTTTGCTTTATCACTAGAGACTAAAGGTCTGCACGGGCTCGGGCTTGAACATAAAGACTAAAAAAATTTGACATGTTACACTCACATGACTTTCCCTACTCTGTCGCGGTCACTTCGTGTTATCTTATTGCTGAGCGCCTGTTATTGTATTACTAGCTTGGATTTTGGGTTCTTTGTTCTCCGGCTAGCTATTATTACTACTAGTCGAGCATATCTCTTAAACAGGGTGTGTAAACAGAAAGGATTTGTTACTGAAAGATAACACTTATAAAAGAATTTGCTTTTACACTTTTAGTACCGTCACAAATAATTAATTTCACATAATTACTCTTAATACACTCCAGACTGAAACTGTTATATTTTCTAATATCACTATAATCACTTATTTGCTGCACATTATTAATTCCCGTATTTCACATTCATAACTAACTTTACGACGCGAGAGATTCTGTAGAATTGCGGGACGTGTAACGCGTGAATGATTCTCTTAAACTGTGCAACGTATAACCTTTGTATGATTCTGTTGGACTGAACGACGTATAACCTTTGTATGATTCTGTTGGACTGAACGACGTATAACCTTTGTATGATTCTATTGGACTGAACGACGTATTACCCGCGAGTGCTTCTGTTGGACTGAACGTTACCCGTCTCTTGGCTTCGTAATTTATGCTCCCTCAACCCGATATGCCTAAACATTATAACAGAGCTGCTATTGGTTAATAAAGCGCGCCAACATTAGCGGCTATTTTATATCCAATCAAAATTACGAACACATATGCTCTAGGGAAGAAATTCCCTCCATTTCTAAAGAAACGCGCGCTACTCTGACGTCATTTGCTTGCCTCTTCTGATTAATAAACAACTCACCCCCTCGCTCATTTTTGCCCGCTCTTATTGTCAGTTTCAGTGAGGCCGTGTAAACTTATTTCCTAACAATGCTTATAATTAACAAACATCTCAAATCAATGTCATACAATAATGCTTATTTACACTACAATCACTCTGGTATTTACATTGTTGTGATATAAAATACTGCCACAACTCTTGCACAAACTATTTTTACAAACGCTTATTTTCCATCTATTTCATGTTAATCGAGATAAACATTTGCAGACTCTATCTTATTGCTAATTTTCTTGTAGGCGCAAGGGGAATATGGCAGGCCTTAAGTGATAGTCAAATGTTTTAAGAGTTGGTTGCTTTGTGGAGCATTTCATTCTCTTTGTATGTCCAGGACATAAAAAAAACCACGAATTCCCATTTGAGAAAAAGTATAAGTATTGGAAAATTCAAACAAATAACAAGGAATATATCGGAAATGGCCCTCTCGACAAAAAAATGTATGACATAAATCATGTGTTTTAACGAGATCTACATTTTTTGTGGAGTTTACCAGTTATACAAAATTCATTCGGAATGAAGAGGACTTTTGGGGACATTCCCAGAAAATTCAAGACATACATTTCATTTTGCATGAAAGTATCTTAAACATATGATATTTTATATGATCCAGGTTGCGCTCACCACGGTACCGCCGGACACGTATGCGGCCATCACTGTAGAACACCTTGAAGCGGGACTCATCTGAAAAGACTACATTTTGCCACTCAGCACCCCAGTGACGGTGTTCACGTGCCCATTGCAGTCGGAGGAGCTTGTTGTTTCTGGAGAATGGAAGCCGACGTAATGGCATGCATGCAATCAGTCCAACCTGCAGCAGACGGCGACGAACCGTTGATGCAGACAAGTTCACGCCTCCAGCAGTGCTCCAGCCAATATTGGATGAAGCTGTACGGTCCGTTATGACCATGCGGACAAGATGACGGTCGTCCCGTGCTGTGGTCCAGCACCCGCTCTTCGCTGCGTACGACCTACATCTATCCACACGCATCACTGTCGTAGCAGCATGCCCTGTACGAGCCGAAATGTCACGGTATGACAAACCCGCTTCCCGGAGACCGATCATTCTGCCCCGTTCGAACTCACTCATAAGCCGATATGGTTTCCCTTTGACGTGGCCGAGGCATACTGGCACTCACTTTATTGTTTCCATCTTGTTTGACAGCTCTGCACTGACTACACTGGGCGCAACTCTCCTTGTTGGACCGACACGAGAGGGCTCTGCTCGGCCTACGTATACCCCATCTCTCTGCAAACCTAATCACTTATTGCTTGCACATTCTTCTACACCTCCACCAAGTTTGGAGTTATTCGGAAAATTCTTTCTTGGTGTTGCAATTTTCACAAACGGCAGTGTATATATTTTGGAACTTTTTTCGGCAATACTCTCCCATGTCTATCAGTGGCTCGGAATCGCCAAACACATAACACACGGATATCTCTACTATTTTATTCCAGAACACAAATATAATACATTTCAATACTTTTCCAACACAAAATATGGATGTAGATAACATAAACAACATATTTAATAAATAAATCCAATTTTTACCAAAAATTTTAAATGGGTCCATTTCCGCGGCGATCATTCCGTAGCCCTAAGCTGCAAAGCGTAGCAGAGGGATGCTTTTTATAAGAGGAGCGAAGCGACGACAAACATTACTGTAGAATCTGTGAAGTGAAACCTCAATGATCCACGATTATCGGTTGTTTCTGCTATTTCACATAACTTTGCGCTCGGTTTGGTGTCGCTGTTATCGTGCTTACGTGTAGCGGGTTCTTCCTTTGGCCAAGGATAAACAAACGCAAAGCTATGTCCCAGTTAGCAAGTGTCGTCACTTAAAACGGTGTAGGTGGGCCATAACATTTCATTCACCAACGTCTAGTGATTCACACCTTCCTTTAACATGCTGGATCATTTTATTGTTGTTGAAAACCTTAATTAATAAATGCGGGAGTGGTACCACATATAACTGTGGTTCAGCAGTATATGACAAACTTTTGAAAACATTTAGATAAAAATTACAAGATTTAGAAACTTCATCTTGAGAATGATTGTTGCTTCACGTATGGAAAGCCAATTTTTAAGTAGGTTGTATTGTAGTTCAACTGTTGGGGAGCCGAACTTGAAGTAGTTGCAACCGCACGTATGGTACCCGGTAGCCTTCGCCTCAAGTTTAAAAATATTAACTTTGTAGTTTTACTGTTTTTTTAAATATTATACATTTCTGTTTGCCTCGGCTGCGTCAGTATTAATTTGTAGAGACCTGAATATCTTAACAAGGCGTGGTGCGGCTGAAGAATGTAGGTTTACACAGATTATAATTTTTATTTCACTACATTTATTAATCCTTGACACGATATAAATAATACTTCACTGATATAGAGAGCTGTGAGATTCTTTTATTAATTACTTGCACTTTTTAAACACGTAAACTATTTTCGTCTCACACTGAATACGTAGGACGCGTCTCGCGTCCGGTTAGAAACGTTGTCTACAAGCTACTGAATTCTGAATTTGTACAATTTGCCCTATTTCAGTTTCTGATTGGCTATTCCTACTCCAATAGTATACTTTTATTTAACTTAGCTTTTTTCTGGTTGTTGATTGGCTATTTATAAATTGTCTCAAATTTTACATTATTGTTGCTCCAATAATCACAAGTAGCATTATTAAACTTTCTTACTCATTATTGCCTAAAGGTTACCTCATTGTTAGCAACTTTTAACCTATTATTCTCACAGCTCCTACATTATTAAATTACGTAATACATTCACATAACATTATTGAACATGTACATAATAATATAATAAACATTACTAAAATGACTGTTTCATACATTTTTACTTTCTCTACTACGTATAGCAATTAGGGGAAGTATTGTATTCCACCCAAAAATTTGATACCGAGATTTCACCGGAAATACATGTTTTGAGACACCCTGAATCCAAAAAAAACGCATTTTTGGAAACATGTCCGTGTGTGTGTGTCTGTGAACAGCATAACTCAGAAACGAACAGTCGGATAAACACCAAACTTGGTATTTAGGTTCAGTATCTTCCAGAGATGCGACACGAAGGTTTTCAAGAAAATACCCCCACCCCAGACTACCCTTTACATGGAAGATTTTTCGAAAATTTTAATTTTCTCAAAAATGGCTCTAACGATTTTGATTAAAATATCATAAGTTTAAGATAATGTCATGAGAAATGAAATGTATATCTCGAATTTTCTGGGAATGTCTCCAAACGTATTCTTCATTGTGAACGACTTTTGCATAACTGGTAAACCATAAGAGATAGACAAAATTTTACTACACACAAAATGTAGATCGCGTTAAAATACACAACTTATGTCATATACATTTCTTTTGTTGAGTGAACCGTTTTCGAGATATTGCTTGTTATTTCCTTAAATTTTCCAATACTTATACTTTTTCTCAAATTCGTTATTCATTTTTACTTTCTCTACTACGTATAGTAAGTAGGGGAAGTATTGCATTCCACCCAAAAATTCGATACCGAGATTTCCCCGGAAATACATGTTTTGAGAATCACTGAATCCAAAAAAAGCATTTTTGGAAACATGTCCGTGTGTGTGTCTGTCTGTGTGTCTGTGTGTCTGTGTGTCTGTCTGTGTGTCTGTGTGTCTGTGAACAGCATAACTCAAAAACGAACAGTCGGATAAACACCAAACTTGGTATTTAGGTTCAGTATCTTCCAGAGATGCGACACGAAGGTTTTCAAGAAAATCCCCCCACCCCAGACTACCCTTTACATGGAACATTTTTCGAAAATTTTAATTTTCTCAAAAACGGCTCTAACGATTTTGATTAAAATATCATATGTTTAAGATATTGTCATGACAAATAAAATGTATATCTCGAATTTTCTGGGAATGACTCCAAAAATATACTTCATTGTGAACGACTTTTGCATAACTGGTAAACCATAAGAGATAGACAAAATTTTACTACACAAAAAATGTAGATCGCGTTAAAATACACAACTTATGTCATATACGTTTCTTTTGTTGAGTGAACCGTTTTCGAGATATTGCTTGTTATTTCCTTAAATTTTCCAATACTTATACTTTTTCTCAAATTCGTTATTCATTTTTTTATGTCCTGAACATGCAAAGAGAATGGAATTCGCCACATAGCAACCAGCGTTAAAATATTTGACTATCGCTTAAAAGCTACCATATTCCCCTTGCATCTACAAGAAAATTACCAATAAGATTGACATCTCGATATCTCGATTAACATGAAGCATGTGGAGAATAGGCGTTTGTAAAATTAGATTGTACAAGAGTAGAGAAAGTTATGTGAGTGTAACACATCAGATTTTTTACTTTCTCTACTACGTATAGTAAGTAGGGGAAGTATTGCATTCCACCCAAAAATTCGATACCGAGATTTCACCGGAAATACATGTTTTGAGACCTCCTGAATCCAAAAAAAGCATTTTTGGAAACATGTCCGTGTGTGTGTCTGTGTGTATGTGTGTGTGTGTGTGTGTCTGTGTGTGTGTGTGTGTGTCTGTGAACAGCATAACTCAAAAACTAACAGTCGGATAAACACCAAACTTGGTATTTACGTTCAGTATCTTCCAGAGATGCGACACGAAGATTTTCAAGAAAATCCCCCACCCCAGACTACCCTTTACATGGAACATTTTTCGAAAATTTTAATTTTCTCAAAAATGGCTCTAACGATTTTGATGAAAATATCATATGTTTAAGATAATGTTATGAGAAATGAAATGTATATCTCGAATTTTCTGGGAATGTCTCCAAAAGTATTCTTCATTGTGAACGACTTTTGCATAACTGGTAAACCATAAGAGATAGACAAAATGTTACTACACAAAAAATGTAGATCGCGTTAAAATACACAACTTATGTCATATACATTTCTTTTGTTGAGTGAACCGTTTTCGAGATATTGCTTGTTATTTCCTTAAATTTTCCAATACTTATACTTTTTCTCAAATTCGTTATTCATTTTTTTATGTCCTGGACATGCAAAGAGAATGGAATGCGCCACATAGCAACCAGCGTTAAAATATTTGACTATCGCTTAAAAGCTACCATATTCCCCTTGCATCTACATGAATATTACCAATAAGATTGACATCTCGATATCTCGATTAACATGAAGCATATGGAGAATAAGCGTTTGTAAATTTAGATTGTACAAGAGTAGAGAAAGTCATGTGAGTGTAACACATCAGATTTTTTTTATGTCCTGGACATGCAAAGAGAATGGAATGCGCCACATAGCAACCAGCGTTAAAATATTTGACTATCGCTTAAAAGCTACCATATTCCCCTTGCATCAACAAGAAAATTACCAATAAGATTGACATCTCGATATCTCGATTAACATGAAGCATATGGAGAATAGGCGTTTATAAAAATAGTGTGTACAAGAGTAGAGAAAGTCATGTGAGTGTAACACATCAGATTTTTTTATATTATATTACACATATATAGCTTTAAGGCGGGCTGTTACTGAATTTATATATTATATAATTTGACTAAAATCATTTACTGCCTCAATCTATGGTTACCCTTAAGACGAAAGTGCTTTGTCACGCCCTGAGAATGAAAGAGTTTCGCCGCACTAACCAGGTTATATAGTTGCGCTGGCAGCGTTTCACAGAAATATCTATGTACCTACTTCAGCCCGTTAAGCAGGAGTAGTGACTGCACAAGTTTGTTGCGAGCACTCTCTATATACGTCACAATGCCATTACAAGCCTTCCTCTACAACTTCCCTTTACTCGTCCGGCATATTAACTTATTTCTTCGCGCAAGTTAGTTCCTGACGGCGTACAAACTCCAAATTATATTTCAGTTGAAGTGGAAGGTTGGCAGGAAGCCATTCATTTCTCCAAATGTTGCTAGTGGAGTTAGCGGAAGCAAAAAACTTCGTTACAACTCAACACGATGGCGTGCAATGCACGATATAGTTTCACAGTCGCTGTAGCTTCGTGAAATTAGAGAATTATTAAAAAACGGATTTTCCTTCGTAACTTTCTCCATGTTTAGAAAATGTAGGAGTTCATTAGAATACACAACTTATGTTAAATCATCTTTCTTTTATGCTACTCGGAATTTCGTGTTTTTCCGACTCCAAACCAGTAGTCAAATTGGACTTTTCCGTTCGTTACTTTCCGTACTCCTACACAAACACATGAATACATAATGATAAATCTACTACAATAATACAGAGTGAGCCAAAAGACTCCGAACCGCCTGTTGCCGTCTGCCGCTATCATAGAAAGGCGCGGATGAAACCATACAACATTTTTAAAACTACTTTTAAAGGCTTTACTTACCAACTTTATGAAAGGAGATGCTGAAACTGGCCACCGTCGTTGTCCATACATTTTTGGCACCTCTTTAGGAAACTATCCATCATTCGGCGTAGTTCACGTGAGAAATTTCCTGGCGGATATTTTTTTTAATTCTTCCAGGGTGTGTGGGTTTGTCTTGTACACTTTATGTGAACAATATTACTGGCTGCGCGGTGTTTTTCCACTGGGCGTGTGGAAATATGATAAAAACAAAGACAAAGCACTGCTGCTATAAACAAAGCCACGCTGTTGTAGTTTTGCTGTGCAGTGTGAAGTGCAGTTTTGGGTTGACGGTGATGTGATGTAGTTCAGTTATTACGTGTTATTTATTATTTTTTCCTTTACTTAGTCACAAAGTATATTATGGCTCGGTATATGTTTTCTACCGCACAGCGTGTGTTTATTTATGATTCGTATGTGTTAACTCGGTCAGCTCGCCAAGTGAAAGTACGATTTCTACAACAATCCATGAAATTTGCAGTAAATTTCAGGCCACAGGAGGTGTTCAAGCTAAGAAATCTAAAAGACGGCGTTCGGTTCATACCGAAGAAACATTAGACGACATCGGCCATCGTTCGGAAAATTCCCTCCAAAAATTCCATGATGGATGGTTTCCTAAAGAGGTGCCAAAAATGTATGGACAACGACGGTGGCCAGTTTCAGCATCTCCTTTCATAAATTTGGTAAGTAAAGCCTTTAAAAGTAGTTTTAAAAACGTATGGTTTCATCCGCGTCTTTCTATGATAGCAGCAGACGGCAACAAGCGCGGAGGACGCGAACAGGAAAAACACCGCGCAGGCGGTTCGGAGTCTTTTGGCTCACTCTGTACCTTTCCATTAGCATTTTTCTTCCGTATTGTATTATTTCACGTTTGTATATTGATTTTAAAATTTAATATTATTTAACAACTCACCTTAATTGGTTTAATGGCGAGATGGGTCAGGTGGTAATGTCTGTAGCCTGCATTCGGGAGACCGTGGGTTCGATTCCCGCGGTCGACCTTCCTGACCCTAGAGATTCCTGGAAAGTTAATTACATTCTCCGAATTTCCTGTCCCTCCATTTCACCTCTATTCTCATTTCATTTCACCTTTCAACTGCTTGGGTGTTTCAGGATTGCAAGTGTCGGCGGGAGTCTCGGTGTTGCATGGCAGGGGAAAAGGATGCTCTATGTAACCCTCCGGTTCCCGGAATGGGGGCGGTCTGCGAGTCTCGGAGATGTGCACGCCTGCAGGGGGAGGGAGGGAAACAGGTTGCACCAGCTGCCATGCCCTGGAGTTTCAATCTGTAAAAGCTAGGCACCCTGCCCTCTGCCCTGTCTCCTCTCACCTCATCCCCGTGAGGGGCTTAGGCACAAAAGATCTTGTAGGTCGAGGTGAGGTGCTAAGTGCCCATCCATACCTAGTCCTACTCCTATACAGTTTTCTTTTCACAATGCTACTAAACTTCGGCAGTGCCATACTCAACACTACGTTGAAATAGTTCCAAGGTTTCCAACATATATTACATCAACTCGTTTCAGCTGCAATGAGGATGTGAAACATATGACTGCGTTCATGACCAACATGATATGCGGTACTACATTTAAACAATATATAAAGTATTTCACATTAGTATGAAACAAATATTGTACCTAACAGCAGGAACGTGTTTTTCAGGAGTCGTTTCTATATTCCGATCGTAAACATTTCACTCTTTATGAAAGAGCTCAGTTTCATATAGTTACGTAAATAACTTATTTTCGCAGTACTAGCCTTTCCGAAATGTTCTTTGTTATATGTTTAAACTTTGATACGTTTAAAAACATACTGCGACGCAGATATGGGTAGAAGGCGCCTGACGGGACAGCCCCCTTACACACCGTAAACATCAGATATCGGGATTGTTCTGGAACTTTCTTTTTCTCCGCCTCCCGAATATTCTAAGAGCCTCTGGAAAGTTCCAGCGAGCGTTTTCGCGAGTCAATTAGCGATTCGTTTCACGTGCAACAAAGTGCTGGTAATTCGGTGCGTTCTCACGAGTGAGGTTGCGACGATGGTTGTGACGCACAGTGAGGGCTGCTACTGCGAGAGTTTAGAGAGGCCTTTATTCGACTCCCTGGCGAGTGAAGCGGAAGGAAGAGGATGTTGTTTCATGCGTATTTCATTACGTCGCGAAGAAAAGTGAAGAACGGGTAAGTGGCACTGAGAACTTAGTGAAGCAACAATGGCAACTGGTCGGAGTCACAATAAACATGCTTTTTTCGCCTGAATCCATTACTAACAAAATTGAGATGTGATGTAAATCGCTGAATGCTGATTCCAAATCTCCCGTGCAACCAAAATCATATTGCCTAAGTTAATTTAACGTGAATAGAAAAATAACAGAAGCACGTTATTATGACGGTCAAAATCGTTCATAATTGAGTCTTTATAGCACGGTTGCCATAATGATTGCCTAGCAACAATGGCGCAATACACCCGTTGAAACGTATGTGTTTATAATCAATTCCATTTCAATTTACCATTTAACCCCCAAAATACTAAAAGCCTTCTGTAATGTCATCGTTTTTATTTGAATTGGCAATGGAATCGATTACGTTTTGTCTCAAAGATCAAACATTTGCCTTATTACATTGTTGTTTTGTCTGGTAGGTAATGCATGTATTAATTACCAGTTCTGATACGCAAGCAGCTTTTAATTAATTAATTACAGTTACTCGTTTTGCTCTTCTCCACTCAACCTCTCTCATGGAGTTTGGATTTCAGTGGAATTGATTGTACTTCAGGCCTCCTTCAATAATTGTAAAGGAATATGTTCCATTTCAGCCCGAATTATTGTTCCCTTCATTCATTTTGTAAGTAAACAAACAAAACACGTATGGCAAAGTAAACAAGGTTTTCTCTGTTGCTATGAAACCGTGACACAATTTTATCCCAGTAGCAACAAAATAAAATGAAATCTGATTACCTAATTTTAGAATTTATTATATATTTAAAAATCTAGAATTGTACAAAACGTATGGGATTCACACAGAGACATATGTCATTCAACCGACAAAGTTTCAGGGGCTACAGAAGGATGGTAGAGGAACATGGCAAACTTTGAGGTTACATAATGATTTTTCGTTTCATTAATGCAAATAAATACATCAATAGGAATGCAGTACTGATTTCCACTCTAAAATAATTAAGTTCTCTTCCACGAGGACGAAAGTAGCTACCATTGTGGCATTTTCACAGTTATGACTTTTGGCTTTTCTTAAAAAACGCTCCATCAGCAAGAGCCAGTGCATGAGGATACCTCCACTTTCACATGGAGAATCATACGTATTAGAGAAACAAGCAACAATTGGCTGTAGTAATAGCGCAGTCACTCATCAGCATACTCGGCGGTCAATCTGGTAGTACTGAGTTTAAATCCGTACGAGCGGTTAGACAGATAAATGACGTACTTTTGGAGCGAAACCAATTTTAATTTCTCGAGTTTCTTTCAAAGTTAAAGTATATGTTACGGAAGTATTCACATGGAATGTTTGAACATAGCATGGTCACGACTACCTGAAAGAGCAGCAACTCAGGCTAACGCCTAAATGTTTTTCGGTTGAATTCTGTAGCACCCTGTATATATTTATTTATTATGTATTTTATTCCTTCTCTATTCCACTCACGAAAATTACCGCATGAGTGTTTGCGAATATACTAAATATCTCCTTCTGACACAATCTAAAGGATTAGATATATCCACAACTGTTACAAAAATAATTAATGTATGAATAATACTATAAATATACTTGTGAAACGGTAATGAGTACAGAAAGTTGAGGCAGTATTTTTAACACTTAAATAATTTCAGTCTAATTATATAATATGTAAATTCAATAACAGCCCACCTTAAAGCAAAATTTGTATGTAACAATATATAAAAATTATATATTACAGTCATTGTATATATATATTATTGTATTCATGTGTAATAATGTTATGTGAATATATTACGTAATTTAATAATGTAGGAGCTGTGAGAAATAGGTCAAAATTGCTAACAATGAGGTAACCTTGAGGCAATAATGAGTTTGAGAGTTTAAATGTTACTTGTGATTCTTGTGTAATTTGTGACAGTTTATAAAAATAGCCAATCAACAACCAGAAAAAGCTTTAGTTAAATGAAGGTATTCTATTGGATTAGGAATAGGCAATCAGGGACTTGAAATACAGAAATTTACAAGTTTAGGCGGTTGAAATCTATTCAGTTGGTTGCAGACAGCGTTACTAACCAGACGCAAAAAGTGTCCTCAAGAAAATTAATACGTATTCGTGTGAGACAAAAAAAAACAATAGTTTACGTGTTAAAAAGTGCAAGTAATTAATTAAAAGAATCTCACAGCTCTCTATATCAGTGAAGTGTTATTTAAATCGTATCAAGCATTAATAAAAGGAGCGAATTAAAGATTATAATCTGTGTAAGTCTACATTCTTAAGTTGCACCACAACCCTGCCAAGACATCCATGTCTCTAAAAATAATACTGACGCAGCCGAGGCAAACATAAATATAATATTTAAAGAAACAGTTAAAAAATACAGAGTTAATATTTTTAAAAATTGGGGCAAAGGCTACCGGGTACCACACGACCGGTTGCAACTACTTCAAGTGTTCGCCTCCCCAACAGTTGAACTATAACACAACTCCTTCAATACAACAAAATACCTTCTTCAAAGTCTTTGACTGTTACACTTTTTTGTTATTATTCCTTATCTTTAATTTATTGCTAGAAGGTTTGGAAACGTGCTTGACAACAACAGTTACGAAATTGGTGAGGAGGTTTTGAATCATGCGTTCTTCGAAACCATATTTACTCCGCAAGTGTTGTAACCAACAGACAAGGAACTCGTTCAGAACTCAAAGGTAACTTGTGTTTCCCATCGTATAAATCAATTACCCATTAATGAATGGCCGTGTATGTTACGCGTGCCCTAGGTTGAGTGTAGCACGAAAATAAACAAACATTAATTGTATGGTCTACTCGTGCTGGTGGTCAGAGATGATTCATGGCTTGTTTTTTGTAACTTGTAGCATATGTGCTTCGACCATGACACTTTAAATATGTTCTCCATCGCATGCGGTCTCTCGTGAGAGTTTTATTTAGAATTCCTGTGCGCATTACTAATGCGGGGTTCAGACTGCGTGCAATTTTATTCACACGGAGTGAATTTTAATAATATGCCATCTTATGCAAACGCTGGAAATACAGGGTTAATATAAAGTTTCAATACAATTTGTCTAACAACCTTCACATTATCCATTACGGTTCTCTCTGAGCCATGTTCCACATTATCACCACAACTCCCAAAAACTAAACGCTACACAACGCGTGCTTTTCCGATGATATGTACACGGAAGCAAATTTACAATTCGAAAGCATAAATTTGTTTCCAAGGAAACCTATGTCTATCAAAATAAATTTTGTGGCTGTAATGGCATACAATTAATACCGGAATTATTGACTTGTACGATTAATACTTTTATAAAGACACGATAGCGAGATAGATAAATAATTGCAATAAATAACTTGCACTTCAAATCAATGCATAATATAAGCAAAAACGAGTTACAACTCTGCCAGTGTCATCCTCCGTGGACTAATGGTACCGTGCTAGCCTCTAGTTCCCAAGGTCGTGGGTTCGAACCACGCGGAGGGCGATGGATTTTTTTCGGGCGTAAACATCTTTAGCAGGGCTTCCTTCGGAAGGGAAATAAAGCCGGTGGTCCCGTGTCGTAGATTTACGGCACGTAAAAGAACCTCAAGCCTGATAAAGAGGCCTCTGAGCAAAATTATCGGTCTTTCACGGCCAATATAGAATGAGACGCTAAGGACCACAGCAGTTAAAGAGCGTTCAGAAATAAAAACTCAATTTTAATTTTAAACTCTGCAAGTGATAAGAAGTCATTACCAGGTAAGTTACGTGTTGAGGTAAAGCATTTAATTAGAAGCCAGGGTAGCTAAGATCTGGCAAACGCAGTCAACAAGAAACCTGTTTTACTTCTTTATTATTATATAAATTAATTATACTTTTAATAGATCTTAGCCTGGTCTTGGCAAGTTTTTAATATAGAGTCAACTGAAAAATTCAACGCTACAGCCGAGTTTGAACACGGTTCTACCGCCCTCCGTGCGGTTGCTCGAACCACTGTTGAGGTGACAACATGCTGATGGGACATTGAATTCCCCAATTGACTCAAGTTGTTTCCCAGAAAGACCACTAAGGCATCTCACTCGAGATGACAATCTTAGCGGCGACCTGCTATCGCAAGGACTTCAGTGCTGGGTAAATGCGTTTTTAAGGTTTTACTTTTTACTTTCTCTACTACGTACAGTAAGTAGAAGAAGTATTGTATTTCACCCAAAAACTCGATACCGAGATTTCACCGGAAATATATGTTTTGAGACCCCCTGAATCCAAAAGCATTTTTGGAAACATGTCCGTGTGTGTGTCTATGAACAGCATAACTCAGAAACGAACAGTCGGATAAACACCAAACTTGGTATTTAGGTTCAGTATCTTCCAGAGATGTGACACGAAGGTTTTCAAGAAAATCCCCCCACCCCAGATTACCCTTTACATGGAACATTTTTCGACAGTTTTAATTTTCTCAAAAATGACTAACGATTTTGATTAAAATATCATATGTTTAAAATATTTTGATGACAAATGAAATGTATATCTCGAATTTTCTGGGAATGTCTCCAAAAGTATTTTTGTTGTTGAGTGAACCATTTTCGAGATATTGCTTGTTATTCCCTTAAATTTTTCGATATTTATTTTCTCAAATGGGAATTCGTTATTCATTTTTTTGTCTTGGATATGCAAAGAGTATTAATCTGTGGCAAAGAGAATGGTGCTGCACCTAGCAACCAGCTATTAAGAGATATGTCGATGCTTAAAGGCTACTGTATTTCTATATTGTCATTGCAATTACAAAACAAGGGGAACATAGTACGCCTTAAGCGATAGTCAAATATTTTTAGAACTGGTCGTTATGTGTAAAATGTAATTCTCTTTACATGTCTAAAGATCGTTTCTGCAAATGTTTGTCTCGATTAATATGAAATAGATGGAGAATAAGAGTTTGTAAAAATAGTTTGTACAAGAGTAGAGAAAGTCGTGCGAGTGTAACACATCAGATTTTTTTTATTATTATATAAATTAATTATGCTTTGAATTTTTCAGTTGACTCTATATTAAAAAGAAACCTGTTGTTGATCTAATGTGCAGGATTTTGATGCATCAGTTTTTCCCTAGCCAGCCAATATAAATTGTGTATCTTCCCATCTGGTACAGCTTTCCTCAATTCTGGGCATTCTAGTAAGTAGGTGTTCTCCATTTAAAATCTTGTCAGCATTGCAAATCTTGCAGGCTTTGTCATTCATAAAACCAAATCTATGTAGATTTTCCGCCAGACAGTCATGTCTAGTGGCTAATCTGAAGTGAGCAACGGCTTCTTTCCTTGGGACATTTTTGATTTTTTGTACTATTTCTTTTATGTTGGAGTAATTTTTATCAGTAATTTCCTTTTGAATACTATATTGGTATTTTGTTCTATATTAATTTTGACATTTTTTAGTTTCATATGTATTCCACAAGACTTTATAGGTTTTGAATATAACACTGCATCCTTTTTGGCCAGAAAGTCTGCAGTCTCGTTACCATTCACTCCCACGTGTGCTGGTATCCACAGTAATATTATCTGTTGAAATTTTGTTTGTAGTAATCTATAATAAGATCTCGCATCCTTAATACTATAAGATTCATCTGGACTATCATATCGTTCTATTGCTTCAATGGCAGAAACTGAAATAACAAGAAACCTATTAGCTCAAGGTTCAGGTAATTAGAACTTAGTACGTTCAGAAACCAGAGCGCTGCATGAAAATGTACGTATACCAGCTCTGAGCATTAGAAAAGGAAAGAATCATTAGAATTTAGCAAGTCAAAGAGTAAAAGTTGTGTTTTCAGATGCAAATAAGAAGCTTAAGGTTTAGCAACATATAACGTAGGAACTTGGGTGGGAGTAGTCATGAAGTAGGCGGGACAAGTTGGATAAAGGGTGTATATTTCTAAAATTAGGATCTTAAAGACATTTACAATTTCCAGAAGCGTTTTACTGTGATCAAATATCGGCAGTCAGTGGCGCCTAAAGACCGCGCTCGAGTTCTCACATACTTGGCGGTAGCTGCAAAGGGATGCGCCGCAACTTCTCGTTTGTTTTGTTTAAGGCCGTTCAACTGCTAGGGCATTAGCGCCCTTGTAAAACGAATCATGACAAAAGCCAGAGATAAACTTGAATATAAAAGTCAAAGCAAAGGCTATAGATAAATATCAATATAAAACATAGCACAAGTCATAAATAAATATATAAAACTAAACCGATCAGTATGAAACACCTGCTATTAAGATAGCTAAATCCGCATTTGGAAATTTACTCTTGAAAAATAATTAACAATCCTATCAACCTGCAAGACTGTCCGGCAGTTGCAGACAGTCCCAATGATGTGCTAGAGCAACATACATTAGCAACACGTGACCTACCGAAAGACCTTCGCCACAAAGCCGACAAATAGGAGCAGGATCACCCTTAAAAAGATAACTGTGCGTAAAATTGCAGTGACCAATGCGCAACCCAGAATGTACTTCACTACTCTAAGCTTATTTCCGCGGAAAGCTAACCGCTCCTCGCGCCAGCACCGCTATCCGCACAACAAGCCTAAAGTATTCCGACGTTGCTCGAGGTATTGTAGCACTGGGTTCTGTGGTTGCCGTCTTAGCTGCCAAATCATCAAGTTTATTTCCCGGCAAGCCAACGTGACCAGGTATCCAAGCACACTCCACATTAAGGCCAGAAGCGTGTACAACATTGAGGACATCCTAGATTCGCTGAACAATGGGGTGGTAGTTGTACAGCTCACGAAGGCTCTGAAGTACACCAAGAGAATCACTCAAAATGAGACAATCTCTCAATTTTAGACGGTGCACATACAAAATGGCTCGGTAAATGGCATACAGCTCTGCACTATAACTATCGTTATTACGGAAACAGACATTTTAAACCATAAATTGCTTGATATTTCAGAAGTTAGCAGATACAACACTTCAATAGTTAGTTTCTCGTGCCAGGATTCAGAAACAGTTTAATTCATCCTCAAACTGTCGGCAACTAGCTTCAAATAGTTCATGTATTAAAACAACTACAAGGCGGAAACAGTCCAACCGGGCCAGAGCCTTCCCTCCTGAACGCCCACCCGAACCAGGACGCATGACAACGCCCGAGGCAGATGCCTGACCGGCCTACGGATCAGAGAGTCAGAGACCGGGGGGTGTGATCTCCCACACGCCCGGAATGAGAGAGAGAGAGAGATAAGGTGATGATGGGGCACCGGTGGAGTGAAACATGGCGGGAAAAACCGGAGCAAACCCGCCCAGTCGCTGCTTTGTCCACCAAATCCCATACGCGGGTCCCTGGGATTGAACCCGGGTCCTTGGTAAGAGAGCGGGCTAACCACTCGGCCACGGCGCCACCTAGCTGATGTATTAGTTTCCATCAAACTTATCAGCCAGTTTAACTGGTGTTGCTTATTCTCACACCCACCCGTATCCTCGGAGAAAGATCCCATAGCTCAGCACTGTAGCAGCCGGCAGCAGATTCATTAACGACGGAGATATTGGAGATGGCACTAAGTGTTTGCATATAGGGAATACGTCGTCACACTATACACTAGGGCGGGAAGTAAAACACTCGTGAAGCCTAATTTACATTGTGTTAATAATCAGTAACAAAATCACACACATTTTTCTAAAAATAGGTATAGAGAAAGTAAAAAGTGTTTTTCAAAATCGATATCTCGAAAAGTTTTGAAGACACACTGTGCTGAAATTTAAACCTCTCTTATATGTGTTCCAGATAAAGGAGAGTATTTTAAATCCTGTACAGCTTGTGTACTATTACAGTTCACTGGAATGCTGGCGCTGGTGCCTGCAGCTCCGTCTGTTTTGAACAAAGGCAGTTCTTAGATTCGGGAGTTGAGACGCGGTAGATATAATCCAGTACTTCGCGCACTGTTTTCTTTCTCCGGATTTACTGAATTTGAGCAGGATTTAACAGCTGCGGGCTAATACCTGTTTTTATCAAGGGCTCCGGAAGGATTTTTTGGGATGTACTCGGCGGATTGTCTTCCAGGGAATTGCATTTTAAATCGCTGGAAGCTCTGTGCGATATTGTGTCGAGGGTAAATTACACTCCGCTAAGAATCGATAGTCGGGCGAGAAGCGAGAGATCACCTCGCTGAAATGAAAGCCAAGCCAGAGGAGAAACGATAGGCAATCTCGTCTAGTAGAGCGAGAGATACCAATCTTCGTTAAATGTTAAGATTTTCCCGCCTCGAGTAAAGGTGATGCAACGCACTGCCCTGTTTTGTTTTAACCAAGCTGTCCGCCCATAGCGGAATTTACAGTGCTTGTCCACAAGTACCCACCTTATAATTTGGTTTCAATTCATTTATCTCCCCCCTGGTGTTGTTTATCCAATTATTGTACAATGAAATGGAAGATTTTTATGCTGAATCAACCGCTTTACTGTAATTTTGTAAAGCCTCCGTGACATCCCTAATAACGGATGAACAAAAACGTAACATTCAGAGTATCGCATATCTGCGCATGTTATATCTCTGATTTCCTTAACCTCCCCCACCATCTCTAATGGCGTTCTAATTGTGAGAGTAACGGTGAAGCAATTATCGGAATTTTCGGATAAATTTTACATTCTCTTCCACGTGTCTAGTACTTAGAGGAAGTATTGCATTCCAACAAAACTAAAGATATCGACATTTCACCAGAGATACATGTTTTGAGTCCCCTAAATGAAATTCATCTTCCAAAGATACGTTGTGAACATTTTCAAAAAGATCTCTCCGCCCCAAACTACCCTTTCCCATTTCAGCATTGCTGTGAGCAATCATCTGAGAGCCACCTTCGGGAATCGATGCATCGGCCGAGGTGGCTCTGTGGCCTTAAATTAAAATTAAATTGAGTTTTATTTTTGGACGCTCTTTAACTGCTGTGGTCCTTAGTGTCCCATTCTATATTGGGCGTGAAAGACCGGGAATTTTGCTCAGAGGCCTCTTTATCAGAGGTTTTTTCACGTGCCGTAAATCTACGACACGGGACCACCAGCTTTACTTTCCTTCCGAAGGAAGCCATGCTAAGGATTCTTACGTCCGCCAGGTTTGAACCCGCGACCTCGGGAACTAGAGGTTAGCATGGTAACCACTACACCACAGAGGATGACTCCCTGTGGCCTGGCCAACCAGGTCACCTGACCTCACGTGTCTGGATTTCTTCCTCTGGGGACATATGAAGCAGCTGGTGTATGAAACCGATTTGGAAACAGAAGAAGACCTCGTCGCTGCTGGTACCATTGCGGTTATGCCAGGAGTCAGACACGACAATCAATGGTCCGATGATGTACTGCGTGCATACAAGCCAGTGATCGCGCATTCCAGCAGTTCCTGTCAATGCCACTGCTAAACTACCTTCTGTGAACATCAGAAGTTGCTGCCAGGGACCTATGTTCCTTGTCAAAATTATTTGTTTTGATGCCCTCTGCCACCTGTATTAATTTGAACGAGTAGTTTTGGAGCATCATGTAGAATCCAAAGTACGTTGAGCCTTCAAATGATCTAGTTGGACTTCAGCACTTCAGCTACTTCGGCGACCCCTCGACTAAAAGTTAAAGCCTTCTTCTGAGGTATTTTCTTTTACGACTCCAACATGTTCGTATTCTAGTATTTAGATATTGTAAAGCCGTTTTAGTATTTAGGTAATTTAGGGGTTGGAATCAGAAGCTGTCTTATACCCTATAGCCGTTGGGAAGAAGTGGTTTTCAGTGGTGAAAGAAACATTAAAATATATATTTTTTAATTCTATTTTATTTTACGTTGCTTTAACTCCTTGGTCATATCGCGACGGATCTGTTGGTGGATATCTCTAAGAACGATATGTGATGGACAGTTTGCCTTCTAGGTCTCATTCCTGTAACCCCTGCTTCATGCCGTGCAGATGGCATTAGGGTGTCGTCCAGTCTAACCGCCACCCTCACACAGAAAGGCGGACAGTTAGCCTTCTAGGTCTCATCCCTGTAACCACCTACTTCATGCCGTGCAGATGGCATTAGGGTGCCGTCCAGTCTACCCGCCGCCTTCACACAGAAAGGGGGACAGTTAGCCTTCTAGGTCTCATCCCTGTAACCACCTACTTCATGCAGTGCAGATGGCATTAGGGTGCCGTCCAGTCTAACCGCCGCCCTCACACAGAAAGGGGGACAGTTAGCCTTCTAGGTCTCATCCCTGTAACCACCTACTTCATGCCGTGCAGATGGCATTAGGGTGCCGTCCAGTCTACCCGCCGCCTTCACACAGAAAGGGGGACAGTTAGCCTTCTAGGTCTCATCCCTGTAACCACCTACTTCATGCCGTGCAGATGGCATTAGGGTGCCGTCCAGTCTAACTGCTTACATTGTCTGTAAATAGATGACATAGCATTCGCTATTACCACTAATTTTTCATTTTACTATTGTTATAAACTTAAGGTGGGGTATTTACCTTGGCGAGTGAGGAAAACCACGAAAACCACAGACAGATTGATCGGCCCACGGGATTTGAACCCGGGACCTCCCGAATGCAGACCACAGACTTTACCGCCTAAGCCATCCCGCTCGGTTAAAATAAGTTTACAGAACTCCCAAATACTAACACTGATCCTTACATTAGCTCAGTGTTAACAGAAAAATACACGTGGTTAACGCACTAGAAGACAGCCAAGCGTTTTCATTCAAGCAGTTATATCTTAAAGAGATGGTCTACTGGAAAACATGATTTTGTTTTTGTTATTAGAAATTCCGCTTTTCTTTCTCTACTTCAAAATAATAATTATTTATCTTGCGCCATTTTTAAATATCCGACCGTCATTTAAATACGACGAGTGCAGCCAAGTTCCAAGTATGAAGGCATGCCATTAAATCTAACTTTCTCTGTCTACCACAATTATTATGTTTCTTCAGGTAGTCTCCTGCGGTAAAAGTTTGGCGAGATTGTTATGCAATTAGAATGTAAGCTGGTAAGCTCTGTTTTTATAATTTCGTTTCAATTTTAATAAGATGTGGTTTGTTTAGGAGTTGTATTGCCACCCAAAGATTCTATGTCGAGATTTCACCGGAAATACAGTACAGACACATGAACCGAGCTTTTCCTACTAATACTTATTTGGGAGACGTCAAAACGTGTATTTACCGTGAAGTCTCTATATCGAATTTTTGGGTGGCTAATTACTACAGATAACCAGTATAGAATTGAAAACTGTTAAAAAACGCTAGAACAGAAACTATAATATTATTTTTTATGATCATGTGTTTTCTACGGCTTCCCGATGCCCCCGCCCCAAGGTGTCCTTTACATAGAACATTTTTCTAAAATTTTAATTTTCTCAAAAATGACTAACGATTTTGATTAAAACATCATATGTTTAAGATATTTTCATGACAAATGAAATGTATATCTCGAATTTTCTGGGAATGTCTCCAAAAGTATTCTTCATTGTGAACGACTTTTGCATAACTGGTAAACCATAAGAGATAGACAAAATTTTACTACCCAAAAAATGTAGATCGCGTTAAAATACACAATTTATGTCATATACATTTTTTTTTATTGAGTGAACCATTTTCAAGATGTTGCTTGTTATACTCTTAAATTTTTCAATACTCATTTTCTCAAATGGAGATTCGTTATTCATTTTTTTTGTCCTGGTAATGCAAAGAGAATGGAATACTCCACATAACAACCAGCTCTTAAAATATTTGACTATCGCTTAAAGTCTACCAATTCCCCTGGCATCTACAAGAAAATTAGCAATAAGACTAACATCTCGATATCTCGATTAACATGAAGCATATGGAGAATAAGCGCTTGTAAAAATAGTTTGTACAAGAGTAGAGAAAGTCATGTGAGTGTAACACATCAGATTATTTTTTGAGTTAACTATTTCCTAGATATTTCTTGTGACTGGTTTGAATTTTCAAATACCTACTCAAATATCTATACTTTTCTCAAACGAGCAGTTATATATATATATATATATATATATATATATATATATATATTCCTTTTTTTTGTGTGTTTTGTTTTAATGTAGGAAATACTGTCTGAAGTCACTGTAAAGGAACTTTCAATAAGCGCACAGATAATTATGAAAAACTCGCTACTTGGGGCACTAATGGACACCCTCGCTTCCACTACCGCATGAAACTGGTTTAAAGACTCGTCTAATGAAAGAGAAGATATCCACGGAATGTGGAAGACCAAGTGTGCAGCTTCCGGAATCCGGGGTGACCTTGCAATAATGGCTTAAGGGCGTGTGGCGTGGGATGAGCAGCGAATTTGTTAATATCCGGCAAGTACAACGACCTCCACCTAACAAGCTCGACTCTTTGTCACAGCAGACACATCGCTCGATCTGTAGTCGAGATATCGCACTCGATTACAGGTATTCACCCACAACATAATAGTCTGTGATTATACTGTGCTCGGCTTCCATGAATCACTTCGCTTGTCAACCTCCATAAAACTTACTTCTTTAGCTTTCCTTTTTCTTATCCTCGCACTTCTTTCTAGCGTCTCCATAACGTCAATCTTTCTCCTGGTCTTATTCCTTCCTCTTCCTGGCATTCGTTATAGCTCCTTTTCTGTACAGCATCTCTCCCTAGTTACTTCTTCCTTATTTAAACTTTCAACCCACATCAAGTGAACCTAAATGCTCAAATACACTCACACGACATTCTCTACGCATTAAATTCACACCCACACCCACCTTATGATTTGTAGTGCTTACCTATATAAAAATCTTGCCACATTTACACAATCTTCTCCAACCATTATCAGTTATTTCTGTATAGTTTAAACATATACCCTAACGAAAGTTAATTTTTCACGTTAAGTGAGACAAACTTTTGAAGAAATAGTTTGATTACATATTTCGTTGTAGATACAAGGGGAGTAGAACGAGCACAACCGATAGCGAGATGTTTAAAAGCTAGTCGGTATATGCTGACCTTGAAATTGCAACCTGTTTCTACGATACTGCGAGAAACAACAGAATAGCGACAGAATTTTATGTAAATGACAAGTGTTAAATTGAAACCAAGTGTAACGGATATCTCGGAAATGGTTAATAGCACAGATAAAGTTATTTTAAATAAATTAGGTGTTTTAAAAGTATTTATCTTTTGTGTGCTACTTCTTGTATTATCTCTTATGTTCGCCAATTATACAAAATTCCTTCTAAATGAAGGGGACTTAACAGAATATTCAGAGTATGTTAAAGATACACATTTTACTTGTTATAAACACTTAAATACATGGTATTTTAATCAAAATCCTTAGGCATTTTTGAGAAAATAAAAAATATCCAATTATATATACTAGATATATTAATATATATCTTAAAATATATAATATAAAATTATATTATATATACAGAGAGGCCAAAAAACTACGAACCGGCTGCGTGGTATTTTTCCTGTCCGCGGGTTACACGTCACACAGTTCTACAGAGTCATTCACAAGGCAAACGTCGCGCAGTTCAACAGAATCATTCACGGGTTACACGTCGCGCAGTTCTACAGAATCTCTTGCGTCGTAAAGCTAGTTATAAAATGTGAAATACGCGAATTAATAATGTGCGGCAAATAAGTGATTATAGTTACATTCGAAAATATAACAGTTTCAGTCGGGCGTGTATCAAGAGTAAAAAATTGAAATTAATGAAGTGTGACGGCAATAAAAGTGTAAAAACAACTCCTTTTATCAGTGTTATGTTTTAGTAACAACTCCTTTCCGTTTACACACCCTGTTCAAGAGATTTGCTCGACTGAGTAATAATAGCTAGCCGGAAGACAAAGAACCCAAAATTCAAACTAGTAATACAATAACAGGCGCTCAGCAAATAAGATAACACGAACGATACCGCGACAAATTTGCTCTTGTGTTTGCGTCCAATTACGTAAAGCATTAGCCGCGCAAACCATTTACTAGTGATGAAAAAACAATAGTGTTGAATCTTTATTATAAGTTATGTGAGACACTTTCCGCGAAAGAAATGATGAAATCAACTTCTGAGTTCACCGATGTTTCGAGTAAAGTATAAACAGTGCTTGTACAGAAAAATCTGAAACGGGAAAAGTGGTTACACCCGGGGAAAAAAAAGAAAGCATATGAAATAGGGGATGCAAGAATGTAGTGATTTTGAGAAGAATGCAATTCGCGTAACAGTGCACATTTTTTGTTTGTTTGTTTAAATGAGCCACCAACAGTTAATAAAGTGCCGCTTCCAGAGAGCGAATAAGTTAAGTTATCGCATACCTGTTACCTTATTTTTCGCTCATTTATTTTAGAATTAACTATTATTATATGTGCAAACGTTTATTTTGTTGCTACTATAAATGTTATCACCTTTAACCCTTAACAGAATATGCTAGTCACCGCACATGGTCTGAAAGTGTGACAGTATTTCTGGTGCGAATGGCGGAAAGATACATTATAACGGTGCACTGGTCTCCTGGGGTTTGTTTTGACGCGGATCAACCTAAGAGTGAATACAGAGTAGTAATAATTTGCATGAGCTTGAATTTAAGGGGATATGAATATCCAACTCCGTTGGCCAACACGGCGCTTTCCGGTGCCAAGAAAATTCCCGTTATGCCGGCCACGCTTCCAAACGAAGGCGTTGTATAAACGAGCAACTTCAGTGTGCCCTGTAGTGCCGACTCCTTCCTCATCTCCAGGAAGCGAATTACGTTCCCCTGATCTACAGCAAGTGAGGCTGCCCTACCAGAAGATCTCATATTTTTTCTCAGAATGGCCAGGCTGTGTACCACGCCCTATAGTCAAAACATTCGGAGGAGAAAACGTAGCGAGATAATTACACCAATTTCTCTTCTCGAGTGTTCTCAGTGTTTTGTGTTGCTAGGGAACACGGGACAAAGGCGCGAGATGCTCTGCTCTTTTTCCCTTTCTTTGCTACACTTCGCTGTGAATCACAAAAAACAATCCACGAACGGAGGAAAAAGCAGCTTTGTGTTTCATATTGACTTGTGGTATGGAACAGAAAAAAAAAATATTCGTTAATCTAGAACAGTGGCGTACTGTTGAATACCATTGGATCTTATGAATGGTCGTTTTAAATCCGTGTTAGAGACTTCAATACAACTAAATCATTCATATGGACGTTTTCGATTTTGTTTTGGTTTAAAACTACAATTGTTGTATTCATCTTTATAGAGGTAGCCCTTCCGATCTTTTACACTTAAGACAAATCTCATGTGTTACGTTCACACGACTTTCTCTACCCACTCTTCTTACAAAAGTTGTGAGAAGTAGCAGTGTCCTGTCTACTTCACCGACACGGCTGGCAGAGCTCTTTAAAGCATGGACCCGTAAGCGGGAGGTCCGTGGTTCAAACCCAACCAGGACCGACATCTCTGTCTGAGGTTTTTCCAGGTTTACTTCAGTCCTCCTAACTACCCAATATAGGGAAAGTACCTTAAATTTAGACATGGAACGTTTCCTTTTCAAATTCTTTATGCAATAGTCGTTAGATGTATCAGTGTCCACAGCTTTAGTGTCGTATGCAGTAAGAACGGGAGTTAAACATTACAAAAAATCTGATGTGTTACACTCACATGACTTTCTCTACTCTTGTACAAACTATTTTTACAAACGTTTATTCTCCATATGCTTCATGTTAATCGAGATGTCAATCTTATTGCTAATTTTCTTGTAGATGCAAGGGGAACATGGTAGGTTATAAGCGATAGTCAAATCTTTTAAGCGCTGGTTGCTATGTGGCGCATTTTATTCTGTTTGCATATCCAGGACATAAAAATTGAATAACGAATTTGAGAAAAAGTATAAGTATTGGAAAATTTAAGGGAATAACAAGCAATATCTCGAAAACGGTACACTCAACAAAAGAAATGTATATGACATAAATTGTGTATTTTAACGCGATCTACATTTTTCGTGTAGTAAAATTTTGTCTATCTCTTATGGTTTACCGGTTATGGAAAAGTCGTTCACAATGAAGAATACTTTTGGAGACATTCCCAGAAAATTCGAGATATACATTTTATTTGTCATGACAATATCTTAAACATATGATATTTTAATCAAAATCGTTAGAGCCGTTTTTGAGAAAATTAAAATTTTCGAAAAATGTTCCATGTAAAGGGTAGTCTGGGGTGGGGGTATTTTCTTGAAAACCTTCGTGTCGCATCTCTGAAAGATACTGAACCTATATACCAAGTTTGGCGTTTATCCGACTGTTAGTTTTTGAGTTATGCTGTTCACAGACACACACACACAGACACACAGACACACACACACACAGACACACACACGGACATGTTTCCAAAAATGCTTTTTTTGGATTCAGGAGGTCTCAAAACATGTATTTCCGGTGAAATCTCGGTATCGAATTTTTGGGTGGAATGCAATACTTCCCCTACTTACTATACGTAGTAGAGAAAGTAAAAAGTCTATGTACTACCCTGTCTGAGGAATAAGTGCAGACAGAGGCAGAGGAAGCCCGCCCAGAAACATATCAGACAGGCCGTATTACTCACCATTCCCGGTGTGTAGCATGTACAGTACGCTTTTTTTCGTCCTGACGCGCTTAACTGTATGAGCAATAATTGGACGAGTCCATTTATCTTCTGGGAGGGCTGTTGGGTCATTAGTAACAGAGCAGCAGGCGCGTACACAACGTGAGATAAGGTGACATTACCACGCGTTCCGAGCCATGCAAGGGGAATGCTACCAGCCGTTCTCCTCCACCCTAGACTACCTTCTCCTCTGCCTTTCTGCTCTATCGGTCGAAAATATCGACCTGTATAGGTTTGCAGTAAGGAAATGAAGCAGTTGAGTGTTATAGTGAACGGGTGCTAAACAATCACAATGCAAACATCGCCATGCGAAGTCATACGATCACAAATCAGAAAAATAACATTCAATGTGTTACAGTTTTGTAAAGAAGAGAAACGTAAAGGTGTAACTGTCCGTTACGTACCCCCGTAAGGGGGAGGGGGTCCCGACCCCTTCAGCTGCCTTGGTGTGCGCGCTGCGGACCCTGAGCACTCGTGGTACTTCTGAAGTTACTAGAAGTACGCCGGGCCGAACATTCGAGTCCCTCCCGATTGAGAGTTGTTCGGATTGGGTTGGACTCGGCGGGGCAGTGGTTCCCGATACCCATTGGAGATTGGGTACATCTGGGCGGTTTTTCCGTCCCGGCGGGGTTATGAGACGCTTCAAGGTCCGTTACCGACCTGGATAGCCGGCAGTGCTAGATCCTGTCGGCGCCACCGAGGATGTTCGGTGGTCTTCACTTTCGGGGGTTGACGCGCGTAACTGCCGTATCCACTTCCATCCTGTAATGGGTGGGGCGGTTTAGACAACCAGATGCCGGCCCATGGAAAAGCTCTCGGGGGTGGGAGTGTCACTCGGTTGACGCCCTCTCCCCTGGGTCACGTGGGGGCGCAGTCCCTTTGTGCTTATGTCCGTTACGTACGTTGTGTTGGTCAGACTGTACAGGTCGATTTTTTCGTCGTGACACGGCAGAAACGTAGAGGAGAAGGTAGCCTAGGGTTGGGGAGAACTATTGGCAGTATTCCCCTTGCGTGAAGCAACTCACTCGGAACGCATGGTGATGTCACCTTAGCTCACGTTGTGCACATGCCTGCTGCTCTGTTACAACTGACCCAACACCCCTTCCAGAAGATAAATGGACTGTTCCAGCTACTGCGCATACAGATAAGCGTGTCACGACGAAAAAATCTATCTGTACTGTACTCTAGCTCGGGCATTCTCTCTCCTATCTAAACCCAGCCACGGCACACCTCGCCTGAAAACTGCACCCTTTCCTCATGTCAATACACAAACGTTTACAGAAATAGTTTTAGGTATACGAGAGATACAGGAGACTAGAGCAGCAATCGTCTTCAAAAAGTGAGACGCTTTATGCTGGCTTCGAAATTACATGTTCTTTCCACGACATCGCGAGAAACAAACGCATGGCGACTAAACGTTTCAAAACAGAATAAAGTATGTGAAAATTCAAACCAATAATAAAAAAAATCATATAAACTGTGTGTTTTAACGAGATCTACATTTATGCGTGGTGAAGGTTTTGCCTCGTATTGTTTACCAGTAATACAAAATTATATAAAAGTAATTGAGAATGAAGAGGGCTTTACACGCTACTCAGGACATTTAATCACAATAAAAAATAACGAAAAATGTTCCATATAAGGGTAGTTAGGATGGAAAATTTTCTTGAAAACCTTCTTGTCGTATCTTGGAATATACTGAACATAAATACCAAGTTTGGCATTTCGCCGAGGTTTCGTTTTTCAGTTGTGCTGTACAACACACAAAAACATACAGACATTTTTCTAAAAATACTTTTTTTTCGGATTCAGGGATCTGAAAACGTTAATTTCCGGTGAAATATCGATATCGAATGTTTGGATGGAATGCAATACTTCCCCTACTTAGTAGTAGAGAAAATAAAAAGTTACCCCAATCTCTATTTTGAGGCAATATTTTATATCATAACATGCTGTGAATGCCAGAGTGATTATAGTGTAAATTAATATTATTGTATGCACATAATTTTAGATGTTTGTTAGCCATAAGTATTGTTAGCAAATAAGTTTGCACGGTCTAACTGAAACTGACAATAGAAGTGGGTAACAATAAACCGAGGGGGTGAGTTGTTTGTCACTAAGAAGAGAAAGCCGAAATTGACGTCAGGGCAGCGTGCCTTTTTACTTTCTCTACTACGTATAGTATGTAGGGGAAGTATTGTATTCCACCCAAAAATTCGATACCGAGATTTCACCGGAAATATATGTTTTGAGACCCCCTGAATCGAAAAAAAGCATTTTTGGAAACATGTCCGTGTGTGTCTGTGAACAGCATATCTCAGAAACGAACAGTCGGATAAACACCAAACTTGGTATTTAGGTTCAGTATCTTCCAGAGATGCGACACGAAGGTTTTCAAGAAAATCCCCCCATCCCAGATTACCCTTTATATGCAACATTTTTCGAAAATTTCAATTTTCTCAAAAATGGCTCTAACGATTTTGATTAAAATACCCATATGTTTAAGATATTTTCATGACAAATAAAATGTATATCTTGAATTTTCTGGGAATGTCTCCAAAAGTATTCTTCATTGTGAACGACTTTTGCATAACTGGTAAACCATAAGAGATAGACAAAATTTTACTGTACAAAAAATGTAGATCGCGTTAAAATACACAATTTATGTAATATACATTTTTTTTGCTGAGTGAACCATTTTCGAGATATTGCTTGTTATTTCCTTAAATTTTTCAATACTTATTTTCTCAAATGGGAATTCGTTATTCATTTTTTTTGTCTTGGATTTGCAAAAAGTATTAATCTCTGGCAAAGGGAATAGTGCTGCACCTAGCAACCAGCTATTAAGAGATATGTATGCGCTTAAAGGCTACTGTCTTTCTATATTGCCCTTGTAAATATATATTCCCCTTACATCTACAAGAAACTTGGCAATAAGATAGAGTCTGCAAATGTTTATCTCGATTAACATGAAGTAGATTGAGAATAAGCGTTTGTAAAAATAGTTTGTACAAGAGTAGAGAAAGTCATGTGAGTGTAACACATCAGCTTTTTTTTAGAAATGGAGGGAATATCTTCCCTAGAGTATATATGTTAGTAGTAGTGATTGGCTGACCAAAACAGACGCTAAAGTGGGCGCAATTTGGTAACCAATAGCAGCTCTATTATAATGTTTATGCAAGGAGGTGAAGGAGTGTATATTCTCGAGCGATAAGCACTCAGCCAATGGTAGCGCAGAAAGCTAAACTCCGCCCAAGACAAATTGACAATTATCAAAAGCTTGTGTATATTCTTTAAAAACTTTCTTTATCGCACAGGTAAAGCCGCATATGCGGCTAGGTACTGTGGCGATCACATTCCGCTCAGGTGAACCTGGGCGACCTGTTCTCGATTGCTGGAAGTGTCGCTCAGTTCTGAAGAATCTCTCACGAGGTACACGTCGCAGAGTTAGTTGCAAAAATGTAAAGTACGCGAAGTAACTGGTGCGCGGCAACTAAACCACTGTAGTTACATTCGTAAATATCACAGTTTCAGTCAGGCGTGTATAAAGATTAAATATGTCAATTATTAATTAAGTGTGATGGCAATAAAAGTCTAGATTCAGATTTTTTTATCAGTGTTATCTTTTAGTAACAACTCCTTTCCGTTTACACACCCTGCTTAGAGACACGTGCTCGACTGAGTTATAATAGCTAGCCGGAGGACAAAGAGCCCAAATTTAAAAAAAAATAATTAAACAATGAGCGCCCAACAAATAAGGTAACACAAGCCATCGAGAACTGCGACAATTTTCAATCAAAACTACCCTGAATTTTCAACCCTTTACATACAAAACACGTTATACCAATAGAACACCAATTTGTGCACTTGAGATGCAGGACTTGGCGAGAACGGGCCCCGTGATGTTCAAGAAGACGGCGGAAAATCGAAGAGTTGGATATTCCAATAATGGTGGACCGAGAGTGCAGATGGCGCGAACACCTGCAGAGCATTCCCACACGGCCAGGCTACTGTTGACCACGAGGTCGCACCAGGAACTTGATCATGACACCTGCCACAACCTCAACCAGTATTTCGGAAATCGGCTTCACCTGCTACTAGAATATTAAGATGCGACAGTTGTGTAACAGTCACACGATGCCCAACACCAAATTAAAGATATCCATTATATTATTCGTACAATAAATATTCTTCCATCTACTTTACGTTAATTATTGCAAATGTGTGCATACAAATGGCTTTTGATTATGTTGTATGGGCATTTTCATATCCAAAATGCGGAAACAGCACTCCGCTGTTTACATCAGAAGTACACTTTTGATAGTAATGAACTCCTACTCCACCAAAATGAGTAAATAAAAACAAAATAGCAATTAAACATTTTGAACTTAGAAAACTACACAACAAATGGAATTAATTCTTCTTCCACACAAGCCGTGTGTTGGACAGGGTTGGAAAGGTAGAATCAGACGACTGAAAAATTCAATACCATAGCACGGATCTGCCGGTCTCCGTCCGGTTGCTCTAACCACTGAGCTACCATGGCAACATGACGGTAGGACATTACACTCCCCAACTGATTCGATGTTTCCCGGTAAACCACAATTTTTCAGTCATCTGATTCTACCTTTCCAACCCTGTCCAACACACGATTTGTATGGAAGAACAATTAATTCCATTAATTGACCTAATAGTGGTTGAAACTATGAAGCCCGGGACTTAAAGTACTTGCAACATTGTAAGTCGCCATTGGGGTATGTTATCTCAATACAATTTGAGATCTCCTTGTGGTTTACCGGGAAACATGCGAATCGGTTGGGGAATTTAATATCCTGCCGGTATGTTGCCATGGTAGCTCAGTGGTTAGAGCAACCGGACGGAGACCGGGAGATCCGTGATTCAAATCCCGGCTATGACATTGAATTTTTCAGTCGTTTGATTCTACCTTTCTATACGGCTAATGCCACGAAAGTTGTGTATCTTAATGAAACCTCAGTTTTTGTTGAACTTTTGCTTTCCCATTAAGGTAACGCATCTTGAAAAACTTAAGAGCCATACTTTTGTTTTTAACTTAACATTTTTACCACATATGTAGAACATAAAACAAATTGAATATAATAGGGTTATGTCATACTGTTTTAGAGATATCAACTATTTTATCTAGAATTAATCACTTTTGATGTGTTAATACAAAATGTTACTTGCACTTAACATTGTATACTAAATTTAAAAAATCAATATAAAGGAATTAAAAATTGTTGATTTATTTTAATTATGTAATGCATGTGTTATGTTTTTTTTCTATTTTACCACTTTGAGTTATGGAAAAAATATTTAATCCTGACTTACTACACTTCTATAAAAGTGCACAACACTGCTGTCCTGAAGATTTCATATATTTAAATTAAAAACTGTGTTACGCAGGAAGAACGAGAAAAATGCCCTTAACCTAAGTGGCACTGGGTCGTTTAAATGAGCTTTTGAATTTAAAAATGTCCGATATTGAGAAAATAATAGTGTAGTATAAAAACAAACATTAAGCATTATTAAAAAAGCTATAATTAGTTATTTAGTTTTTCCATGACAAACTTGGTGCGGAGGTAGGCCAAATCAATGCCTTGAGGCTTGTATTACAGAGTTAGCCAAAGCAGCGCACACAAGTTGACGGTTGTGAACCGCGCGGTCACCTGAAGGGACTATGAAAACATTTAACTGCTTAAGAGATCGGCCACTTTAGTTTGCCGGAGTGTACACCTTGAATTATCTACGAATAGTCTGTGAGGATCTCTTAATTCTGAATGACTTTTGTATAACTATTGGTAAACCGTAAGAGATAGGCAAAATCGTAAAAACACACAATTTATGACAAATAGAATGTTTGTGGCGTTAGCCATTTCCTAGACTTGTTTGCTTGTTATTGGTCTGAATTTTCAAATACGTACTTATACCTTTTTTCAAGCGGTAAGTCGCTATTCGTTTTTTCTCGTGGCCATGCAAAGAGCATGAAACTTCAAAGCCGTCACATGGAGACACGCTTTTTAAAAGTATGACTATCGCTTAAGCCTAGTGTATTCTTATACTTACAACGGAATCTGTAAATGTGTAAACTAAAGTTTACCTCTTTAACAAGAAGAGAAAAATAAGCTTTTGCAAAAGAGTTTGCAGAAGAGAGAAGGCCGTTTGGGTTTTCTAAACATGTTTGGTGGAGTACAATACTTCCTCTACCTGCTAAAGCTAAGCGTTAGGGAAAATAAATTACCCAATAATCCAAGTTTGTATTAAAGTATCATTTCAAATATTTGCTCTGATAAACGAAACGTCTGTTCTTTGATTGAGCAACGCTAACTCAAAGCAGCCCAGGCTGCAAAGGAAAACGAGTGTCACAGGAAGGTTGTGCTCAATGGAGCTAGAAAAAGACACGCGAGCATATGGCTGAAGAAAGAAAGAAAGAAAAAAAAAAAACCTTTCCACAAAAAAGTAAATAAAATGAAACAAAAACGCCTGCTGCATTTCCTTGATTTACTAGCGTAGTAGGCAGCATGGTTAACAAAAGAAGCGTGTTTTATCGCTCGGTCGGTACGTACAGCGAGCATCGGTGCCGACACTGTCACGGCTTTGCAACTTATCTGCCTGAATTCAATTTCCACAATGACGCTCTTGAATAAAACGAGTATCACGGCTGGAAGGGCTTTTAATGGATAAAAATATCTTTGTTTTCAATCTCCTGGAATACAAATTTGTGCTTCACAAAAGTTTACGCCAGCTTTCTCAAAACTTGCCGTCGAGAATAACTCTCGACAACAGCTGTTCCCAGTTGCGAGACGGAGTGTAGATTTGTGTGGATGAAAAACCAATACGTACAGAGGAAATCACTGAAACACTATGCTGCTTCAAACAGCAGCTGGGTTCATAAAATAAGGGCTTTTCTTCCCTATTTCATAAATCAGTTATACACATATGTATGTAATTTGTTATATTAGTGGAGGCAGCATTTTTAATACTTAAATAATATCAGTCTAATTATATAATATAAAATTTAATAAAGCCCGCCTTAAAGCAATATGTGTATGTAACAGTCATTGTATTATGTTTATATTATTATGTACATGTGAATGCATTACGTAGTTTAACAATGTAGGAGCTGTGAGAATAGAAGCAAGCTGCTTTCAGTAGCAAACTGAATTATAAAGTAGAAGCCGAAAGTTACTAACAATGAGGTAAACTTGAGACAACAATAAATTAGAAAGTTTAATAAAGGCTACTAATAATTCTTGGAAGAACAATAAAGTAATATTTAAAACAATTTATAAATTGCGAATCAAAAACTAGAAAAAGCTTAAATTTAATAAAAGTATTCTATTGGAGTAGGCTTAGCCAATCAGAGACTTCAAATAGAGGAAATGTACAGATTCAGGCGGGAGACACTATTAGATAGCGTACCCGATCGTACGATACAGGTCAATGTGAGACATAAAACGTTATTGTGGTGAGAATAATATAAAGTTTACGTGTTAAAAGGTGTAATTAACAAAAATCTCACAGCTCTACAGTAGGATACATCAGTGAAGTGTTATTTATTCGTGTGAAGGATTAATAAAAAACAAAGTACAATACAATTATAATTTACGCAAGCCTTCATTCTTTAACCACACCAGCCCTGCTAAGAGATACATCTTCTGAAAATTACTACTGACGCAGCCGAGGGATACATATATATTTAAATAAACATTAAAATACAAAATTGATTTTTAAACCTGGGGGCGAAGGTCACCGGAAAAGTGAACGTGGGGCGAAGGCCACCTCGAAAGTTTGTATTGTACGTGGGGCTGCAACTACTTCAAGTTTGGCGCCCAAAGAGTGGTGCTAATAACGTAAAGATGCACCACTCTCAAATTTGTCTTCACTATTTCATAAATCAGTTATATACCTACAGATATGTATTTAATTTGTTATATTAATATACGAAACACTGATTATAAATCCACTTTGTAGATGATATTTTGAGATTATAAAACGTAAAGTTTTCATGTAAAGGGTACTTAGGCGCGAGTTAGATGGCATTTGGTGTTCCATGTTTCTGTATCTCACTATCTATAGACAGGCACACAGACACATACTCCCGGAAGTTTTTCTAAAAATCCTCTTTGAGAAGCCGGATTCAAAAAGCCTTAAAACTGTATTTATGGGAAAATATCTATATCTAATTTTTTGGGTGGAATGCAATCCCCCTCTATCTACCATAGATAAGTGACAGAGAAAATAAAACAGTCTGATGTGTTACATTCATTTGACTTTCTCCATTCACTTTTCTACTTTTTTTATCAAAGCTTGAAGTAGAATTGTTCTTTACGTTGTTTGCTGCCACGTATGAAAAGTCAGTTTGAAGATGATGTATTATATTTCAACTGTTGGGGAGCCGAACTTGTAGTACCTAGGGTACCCGGTTTCCGGTAGCCTTCGCCCCAAATGTACTTTTAGGTGGCCTTTGCCCCAAGTTTAAAAATAATAGCTTTGTAATTTGACTGTTTCTTTAGATATTATATATTTATGTTTGCCTCGGCTGCGTCAGTATTATTGTTAGAGACATGGAAGTCTTGGCAGGGTTGTGATACGACAAGAATGTAGGCTTACACAGATTATAATTTTTACTTCACTCCTTTTATTAATACTTGATACAATTTAAATATCACTTCACTGATATAGAGAGCTGTGAGATTCTTTTTATTAATACTTGCACTTTTAACACGTATACTATTTTCGTTTCACTCGAATACGTAATTAATTTCTGGAGAACACATCTCGCATCCGCTTACTATCACTGTCTGAGGCAACCGACTAGATTTCAACCGTCTAAACTTGTAAATTTCTGTATTTCAAGTCTCTGATTGGCTAATCCTACTCCAATAGAATACCTGCATTTAACTAAAGCTTTTTTTCTGGTTGTTGATTGACTATTTTATAAACTGTCACTAAAATTACATTATTGTTACTCCAAGAGTGACTAATATCATTATTAAACGTTCTTAAATTGATTATTGCCTTAAGGTTACCTCATTGTTAGCAACGTTTAACTTATTATTCTTACAGCTCCTATATTATTAAATTACGTAATATATTCACATAACATTATTGAACATGTATACAATAATATAAGCATATGCAATGTCTGTTACATACATTTTACAAATTATTACATACACATATTGCTTCAAGGCGGGCTGTTATTGAAGTTACATTATATAATTTGAACTAAAATCATTTAAGTGTTAAAAATACTGCCTCAAGCTTTATCTTTTATCTACTTCGTACTAATAGAAATAAAAATTTGAAGAAATTGTTTTATTGCATATTTCCTTGTATGTACGAGGGGATTAGAGGAAAATACAGTAGGCTTTAAGCGATAGTCAAATCTTTTAAGAGCAAGTCGTGGCTTTGAAATTCCGTTCTCTTTACATGACCAGCAGAAAGAAAGAAACAAAGAAAGAAAGACAGAGAGAGAAACAAACAAACAAACAAAACTGAATTTCCTCTTTAGAAAAGTATAAGCATTGGAAAATTCAAATCATAACAAAGGATATCCCGGTAATGGTTAAACGCGACAAAGAAGATTGTGTGCTTTAACGAGATCTACAATGTTTATGCATTACTCGCGAGATTAGCAATAGCGTTTCTTTGGTGGCGCTGTTACCGTGTTTGCATTCAAGTAACCTGTACTCGCTATACACAACAGGGATAGTTGCTGCGTTGGCCGCAGGTAAACAACGCTGAACATTTCCTGACTCTGTGTATTTCTTACAGTTTACCATTTATACAAAAGACATTTAAAGAATGAGGCTCCAGAGGCTATTCCCATAAAATTCAAGGTATACATTTCATTTGCAATGAAAACATCTTAAACGTATGGTGTATCCATCAAAATCCTTAGACTTACATTTAAGAAATCATAATAAAAAAAAAAATTTAAGGTTTTTCTTGTAAACGGTAATTTTCGGAAGATGCCGAACTCGACTAAACACCATACAGTCTTCTTTGAGATATGCTGTTTACACACACGTACACACGGACGGTTTTCTAATTGTTTATGGTTCAGGGGGCATCAAAACACGCATTTCCGATGAAATATCGATAGGGAATTTTTAGGTGGAACAAAATGCTTCTTCTACTTACTGTAAACATATAGTAGAAAAGTAAAAGGGTTTCAGATTAGATTTGTTTGCCTTTATACGTAAAACCTATATCTGTTTTAAAAATTGGGGTTCCCAATTAGAAACACTGACTTGATCTTGAAAGGACTTTTGAAGGGGTTTAATTGTTGTTACGGTACAAAGTTTCCGGTGGCCTTCGCCCCACGTTTGCATTTTCGGTGGCCTTCGCACCACGTTTTTCTTTATATGTAATAACTATTTTAATGTTATTTATTTAAATATTATATATGCCTCAACTGCGTCAATAGTAATTTGCAGAACACGTATCTCTTATCAGGGCTGGTACGGCTAAAATGAAGGCTTACACAAATTATAATTGTACTCCACTCCCTTTATTAATCCTTCACACGATTAAATAACACTTCACTGATGTATTCTACTGTAGAGCTGTGATATTATTGTTAATTACAATTTTAACAGGTAAACTTTATATTACCTATTCTCACCGCAATGAATTTTTATGTCTCACAATGAACCTGTACCGTACTGATCTGCTTGGTTGCGCTTCCTTGTAGCAACTACCGCCTGAATTTGTACATTTTTTCTATTTCAAGTCTGTGATTGGCTAATACCTTTATTTAACTTTAAGCTTCTCTAGTTTTTGATTGGCTATTTATAAACTATTTTAAATATTATTATTGTTGTTCCAAGAACCATTAGTAGCCTTTTTAAACTTTATAATTTATTGTTGTCTCAAGGTTACCTCATTGTTAGCAAATTTCGGCTTCTACTATGTAATTCTGTTTGCTACGTAAGCCAGCTTGCTTCTATTCTCACAGCTCCTACATTGTTAAACTACGTAATACATTCACATAACATTATTATACATGTACATAATAATATAAATATAATACAATGACTGTAATATATACTTTTTATATATTATTATACACATAGTGCTTTAAGGCGGGCTGTTATTATATTTTTATATTATATAATTAGACTGATATCATTTAAGTGTTAAAAATACTGCCTCACCTTGAAAATATGCACTAAATAAAGGGTAATTATATTAATATCCCTGTTTTATCCCTCAAATGAAGAAAGAGTCGCCATAAATTGTTTTCCTGAAAAGCGTTGCTTTCCAAACAATCAAATGTAACGTTTGGGGGGGGGCACCTTTATACGTATATGACAAATGTATTGTAATAATGTACTAAACTCTCTGACTTCTAATACCACTGCATATTACGATGACAAATGTTTTATTGAACTGTTAATGCCATGCGCAAAGAAGCAGTCACGGGTGCAAGTGTAGGGAATATCCTTCAACTATCGAGAGATCGAAGCAGCATGAAAGGATCGGAAAGAAAATTGCTTTTTCCGCCACTTCAGCGACTGCTGGGCGCACAGCTGACAGAAATGTCTTACAACTTTCGTGGAAAAAACATAAAGGACACACCTTCTAGAATTGGTACGTGGAGTTGCGTTATTCAATCTTTCATCTGCTTCAAAACTCTCGCAAAGAAAATATGCTCTCTGTGGTCGTTATTTTCAGATCCCCAGTTTCATTTCCACTTACAAAAATGTATGCAATCTCGCGAGGTCATTTTTAACTTTCTTCACCGGTTATTTATTAAGGTAGACGAAACATTGTATTTCACCAAAAAAAGGTCGACATAGAGATCTTGTAAGTATACATTTTGAGGTTTAGTGCACAAAAGCTAATATTTTAGAAATATTACATTATTAATAAATATTATATTATAAGTAAATATAATAAAATAAGCTATATTTTCCCCCTCCAAAGGTGTCTTGGCATAGTGCATTATCCTTACCAGACACCTTATTCTGTTCCATTCTCGATAGCAGTATTGGGTTCTTTTGATTAATTTTTCGGCTTGACGATCCCTCCTTTGGCGCGGAACACGCCAGAAAGGGGGCTTTGTTTGAATTATGTCTGGTATGATGCCAACCCTGGCTGGCTTGGCTAGACACGGTTGGAGGGGGATATATAATTAGCGTCACTTGTGTGCGAGCAGTTGAACAGCAAGTCGTGTGTGTAGCGAGCTACGCTCCCCCATGTGCATGTTGGGGCGATCGAAATTTAATCACTTGCTGGAAATCTTTTGGCCCTCACCCCAGCATGTAAAACAGTATGGTATTTTAATAAAAATCGTTAAGACTAGTTTTTGAGAAAATAACAAATTAAAAAAAATATACCATGTAAAGGGTAGTTGGGGTGAGGAATTTTCTTAAAAATCTTCATTTCGCATGTTTGGAAGATACTGAACTTAATACCAACTTTGGTATTTATCCGACTTTTCGTTTTTGAGTTATGCTGTTAAAGACACATTCAAAGACCTTTTTCTAAAAATGTTTTTTTATTCAGGGATCTTCAAAACATGTATTTCCGGTGAAATGCAATGCCTTCTCTACGTACTAAATACATGGCAGAGAAAGTAAAAAGGCTGCTTTTATGTGATTTCTAAGTGAATATACAAAAATATTTATTTACATAAAAATCAGAAAATGTGTTTTTATGTAAAGTAAAATCTAAAATATATACTCAGTACCTACGAATATGCAGAACATTAATCTCAGTTTCAAGTTTATATTACGACGCCAACAAAGTATGTATCTTCCTAAGAATCCGAGCCCTAGTTATTGTGCCTGTTATGCTTTTGACTTGCTTTTTTTTTTATTATTATTGCATATGTTCTAAGCTCCTCGTTTTCACTTTGTGTTTTAGGTCAATTAAATCCCGCAGAGGCGCGTGGCAGTGTTTTATTTAACATGAAAAGGACCGGAACCATATTGTATAATCTGGCGGAAGTTGTGTTTGTGAACACCTGATACCGCGTAATGAAATGAGGTCGGAAACAAACGTACTTCCGTCCCATAGAAATGTAAAGCGCTGTCTACCGGCGCAATGCAATAATATACGCGTGACGAGAAGCTTCCCAAAACTTGAAACTGGCTTTGAGTTAACTTTACCTTTATGTGGGAAGTTGAAGTGTAAGATTATTATTATTATTTTAGCTGACAGTTATTGCTATAAGCATATTAACTAGTAACTTATGAAATAAAACACCATATGATTTTTGAAGAAAAAAACATAATACAACAATAGCTTTTTCTGAATTGCAAATAAAAATTCAAACACAAATAAAGGTTTAACGGTACACCAACTTGTGCATCTTCCTTATGCCTATTATATGATCGGAACTATACTACTTCTACGAACCGGCTGCGCGGTGTTTTTCCTGTCCGCATCCTGGACGCTCGTTGCCGCCTGCCGCTGTCATAGAAAGGCGCGGATGAAACCATACAACATTTTTAAAATTACTTTTAAAGGCTTTACTTGCCAACTTTATGAAAGGAGATGCTGAAACTGGCAACCGTCGTTGTCCATATATTTTTTGGCACCTCTTTAGGAAACTATCCATCACTCGCCGTAGTTCACGTTGAGAAATGCTGGCCATTTCCTGGCGGATATTTTGTTTTAATTCTTCCAGAGTGTGTGAGTTTGTCTTGTACACTTTGTTTTAAGTTACCCCAGAGATAGAAATCGCTGGGGGTTAGTTCGGGGAACCTGAAACACACTTTCATAAAATTGTTAAGTAAAGCCTTTAAAAGTAGTTTTAAAGATGTACGGTTTCATACGCGCTTTTCTATGATAGCGGCAGACGGCGAGGATGCGGACAGGAAAAACACCGCGCAGCCGGTTCGTAGTCTTTTGGCTTTCTCTGTAGTAACAGTTACCTTGAGAAAATTTGTTGTAGCTTCTTAAATATTCATCATATCGTCCATTCAATTTATACCCTATAAATTTTGTAGTAGGTTGTCGCTTCACGTTTGGAAAGCCGATTTGAAGTAGTTGCAACCGCACGTATGGTACCCGGTAGCCTTCGCCCCAAATGTACTTTCCGGTGGCCTTTGGCCTAAGTTTAAAAATACATTAACTTTGTAATTTTGACTGTTTCTTTGAGTATTAAATATTTATGTTTGCCTCGGCTGCGTCAGTATTATTGTTAGAGACCTGTTTCTGTTTGCAGGGTTGTGGTGCGACTGAAGAATGTAGGCTTACACAGATTATAATTTTACTTCACTCCTTTTATTAATGCTGACACGATTTAAATAACACTTCACTGATATAGAGAGAGCTGTGAGATTTTTTAACTAATTACTTGCACTTTTTAACACGTAAACTATTTTTTTGTCTCACACAAAATACGTATTATACTTCTTGAGGACGTGTCTCGCGTCCAGTTATGAGCACCGTCTACAAGCAACTGACATGAATTCCACCGTCTAAATTTGTAAATTTCTGTATTTCAAGTCTCTGATTCGCTATTCCTAATCCAATAGAATACTTTTATTTAATTTGAGCTTTTTTACTGGTTGTTGATTGGCTATTTTATAAACTGTCTCAAAATTTACTTATTGTTGTTCCAAGAATAACTAGTAGGATTATTACACTTCCTTACTCATTATTGCCTCAAGGTTACCTCATTGTTAGCAACTTTTAACCTATTATTGCTTTAAGGCGGACTGTTATTGAATTTATATATTATATAATTAGACTGAAATTATTTAAGTGCTGGAAATACTGCCTCAATTTTGTAAGTAGCATAGCGTCTCAAAAACATTATGTTTTAAAAGCGTTTATTATGCAGCCTTTTTAAAACACAACAACAAGCGAGATATTTCGATGTTTACATTCTGTACCACTTACTAAGTAGGTAAACTGAGGGTGATAGGGAATACTGTATTCTACCCAAAAGTTCGATATCATTTCACCGAAAATACATATTTTGAGGCTCACTGAATAAAAACAATTTTTGGAAAGGTCTTAGCGTGAGTGTAAATTAAATTGAGTTTTATTTATGGACGATCTGTAACTGCTGTGGTCCTTAGCGTCCCATACTATACTGGGCATGAAAGATCGGAAATTTTGCTCAGAGGCCTCTTTATCAGGCTTGAGGTTCTTTTACGTGCCTTAAATCTACGACACCGGACCACCGGTTTTACTTCCCTTCCGAAGGAAGCCATGCTAAGTATTTTTACACTCCGCCGGGTGTGAACCCGCCACCTCAGGAACCTGAGGCCAGCATGGTACACCTAGAGCACGGAGGACATGTGTGTGTGTTTAACTAAAAAACAAACCGCTAGATAAATACCAAACTTGGCATTTTGTTTAACACCTTCCAAAGATGCCACACGAAGCTTTTCAAGAAAATCTCCCCCACCCCAAACTACCCTTTGCATGGGACATTTTCGATATTTTTATTTCCACAATTGCTCTAACGATTTCGAATAAATTATTTAAGGTATTTACGTGACAAAATTAATATCTTAAATCCTCTAGGAGCAGCCCATGAAATCCTTTTCATTTGACAATTATTTATAAATAACTTTTTATGGCACCAAGCATTTCCTGGATATCATTTATTATTGGTTTGAATATTTCAATACGTCGTCAGTTTTAGAAGTTCTGTCGCTATTCAGTTGCTTTTCGGACGTCAGGGAAGCACGCCAAATTTCTTTCTAAATCCAGCTACACTCGTATATTCCCTGTCAGCTCTTCGACGGCCTTACTGTCCCCGGAGCGGAAGGGAAAGAAAAGACTAAAATTTAGTGTATATAATTATGCTCCTTTGGCATTTCATCTTTCTTGTCCCCCTTTCTCTGGTTCTGCGTTTCCTCAATGGAGTATCTTCAGAATTGGATTAGGACGAGGTAGCGAAAATAGAATTATCGTGTTCCAGCAAAAATCTAGGACGCTGTTCCATTACTGCGCGCAGGATATCACTTTTCTGCGCTTTTATCTCGGAGATGGCTTCACTTGGGGAAAGGTAGCATCCATTTCATTCTGAAAGGGATTCAAGGCATATTAGCAACCTCTTTCATGTAAAGTGTTGGCTGTGATAAATTTGTTGCCTAGTATAATGTTAGTTGAGGCAATATTTTATATCACAACATACTGTGAATGCCAGAGTGATTGTAGTGTAAATTAATATCACTGTATGTACAGGATTTTAAATGTTTGTTAGCCATAAGTATTGTTAGGAAATAAGTTTACACGGCCTCACTGAAACTGGCGATAGAAGTAGGTAACAATAAACCGAGGGGGTGAGTTGTTTATCACTAAGAAGAGAAAAACAAATGACGTCAGGGTAGCGTGCCTTTTTTTTAGAAATGGAGGGAATATCTTCCCTAGAGTATATATGTTAGTAGTAGTGATTGGCTGACCAAAACAGACGCTAAAGTGGGCGCGATTTGGTAACCAATAGCAACTCTATTATAAGGTTTAGGCAATTTGTGGAGGAGTATATATTCTCGAGCCATAAGCAAGTATCGCGCAGTTCGGAAGAATCTCTCGCGAGGTACACGTTGCAAAGATAGTTACAAAATGTAAAGTACGCGAAGTAATTGGTGCGCGGCAACTAAAACGACTGTAGTTACATTCGGAAATATCACAGTTTCAGTCAGGCGTGTATAAAGATTAAATATGTCAATTATTAATTAAGTGTCACGGCAATAAAAGTGTATAAAACAAATTATTTTATCAGTGTTATCTTATAGCAACAATTCCTTTTCGTTTACACGCCCTGCTTAGAGACACTTGCTCGACTGAGTTGTAATAGCTAGCCGGAGGACAAAGAACCCAAATTTAAAATAATAAAACAAGAGGCGCTCAACAAATAAGATAACACTAACCATTAAGAACTACGATATAGTCAGACCCACTCACAGCGCCAGTGTACGTGTTCCATGTAGGGGTTATAAGTGATTTTACGTTACCTTAGTCTATAGTTACCGGTACCAGTCACTGTTACAGATACATAACGGTTACTGTAACACAATGGATTATAGCGGTGAATAATGATCACAACATGAACCACGCACAAATATTTGAACCTTGCAATCTACAGTAAAAACTATGTGTTAGATTCACATAACTTCTCTACCCACTACCGTTCAATTTGTATAAAGCTTCTAGAAACTATTCTTACGAAAGTTTATTTTTCTACCTACTTTATGTGAATAAACTGTAAGTTTTAAAGAGATCTATATTTGTCCTGTAGTGCGTTTTCGTCTATCAATGTTTACCAGTTATAAAAAATTATACTTTTTTTTAAAGAAAAAGAAATCAATATAGAAATATTATTTGTCGTGTAAATCTCTTAAATGTACGATATATATTTTCACAGAGACCCTAGTGCATAGCTACCGAATCTTCTGCTTCGTGCCGTGCAGATGGCATTAGGGTGCCGTCCAGTCCAACTGCTTACATTGTCTGCGGATAGATGGCATAGCATTCGCTATTACCACTTATTTTTCGTTTTACTATTGTTTTTTAGACTTAAGGTGGAACTTTGGGTCGTGGTGTTAAATATCCAATCCGGGTTTACCTTGGCGACTGAGGAAAACCACGAAAAAACCTCAGACAGATTGGTCTGGGATCTCTCGAATGCGGGCCACAGACTTTACCGCCTGAGCCATCCCGCTCGGTTACGATATTTTAATAAAAATCATTAAAGCAACTTTGAGAAAATCAAAAATATCTAAAACTTTTCCATGTGACGCGTAGTTTGGGATGGGGGGGGCATTTTCTTAAAAATAGTTGTGTCTCACCTTTAGGAGATACTGAACTTAAATATCAAGTTTGTATTTACCTGACTTTTGGTTTTTGAGCTACGCTGTTTGCATACACACCCAACGACCATTATCTAAGAATAAATTTTGTTAATCAGGGGAGCTCAAAACGTGTATTTCCGTGAAAAATTTCCGTTTTCGATGAAAAATTGATACTAAGGTATTTTCAAATAAGAATGGCTGAACGGATTTCTTAGGCTACGTGGCATTTTAGTACGTTTCCCTCAGGGGGTGGGCAAAGTTCTAATGGGGAGCAAAATAAAAAAGTCTAAAAATCTCGCTTATTATTCAGGATTTTAAAAATCTATATACAACACTTTATACGCATAACATTTCTGACAAATGTTATTTGTAATATTTTGTTCAGATGAACATTTAAGAACCATATCAACTTTTCGTGAGAAAAAGTATAGTTCCGATGTATAACAAGAGCATAAGAACAGGTACACGTTTGTTTACTGTTAAAACGTTTACCTTTATTGTAATTTTTATTTACAAAAAAAATCCGTTTTATTGCCGGTTTTCACATAACATGCCACACACCATGCATAAAGAGAGGGAGAGTGGAACGGGAGAGTGGAAAGGGAGAGAAAGAGGAAGCGAGAGAATAAAATATGTTTTTATTTAATGCAATAATGTGAGCAGGGCCACCATTTTTGTTGGTATTATTAGACAACATAGAGGTGTCATTTGAAATTTAAAAATTAACTTGGTTGGATGTGAATATGAGAAGCTCTAAATTCTAACAGCTTTCACCTTCCCTTTAAGTTGATGTTTTTATGTTTGAATTAAATTGTTTGTAAATATTTAGGATAAGAAAGTTGTAAAATGAAAGTCCTGTATTTCTCGTACATGTGTTCAAGCTCCATACAGCAGCTGTAAGCCGAGGAAATGCTATGTGATCTATGAAACTGAACCACCAAACAGACAGTTCTAATTTGGACACTTGATGTAGCCACTCGACTGATGGACCGACCCCTTGCACAATCAATTTGTGGATTAGCAGCAACTTTGGTCTTGTGATGAAGAAAAACCAAACAAGAGTAACAGAATAAAAGGAAACGGGGGAGCAACCCCATGTCAGTCTCTTGAGGAAAATATTCATCATCGACTTTTCTGGTAGACAGAACTTCCACCCAGACGCTATAAACCCTTGGTTTATATCAGTAGCAATGTCATTATATGGACATGGTCCGTCCAATTCGGCCACTGTGTGTCTTTATTACCAGTTTCGTGACAGAAGTGTTCATAAAATACGCGTGTGTAAGATCATTTGGGGTCACATACACGCGCGATGAGAGTGCACATGTATTAATGGTGACTTTTACAGCTCCCCGCGGAGTTGGAACACTATTGGATCAGCCTTGCTGGTTAAACAACGCGCTCTTCACCTCGGGCGCGTGAAAGTGAGGGCCAGACACTCGTCAAGTCGGCTGCCTCCAAGGGTGTCTTTAGCAAGACTTAAAGATGAATAATTCATTACTGCCACCTGTGATGAACCGCAGTAAAATATCCTATCAATTCACATGTGTATGTTATTAAAAAAATATCTGATGTGTTACACTCACATGACTTTCTCTACTCTTGTACAAACTATTTTTACAAGCGCTTATTCTCCATCTACTTCATATTAATCGAGATAAACATTTGCAGACTCTATCTTATTGCTAATTTTCTTGTAGATGTAAGGGGAATGTATATTTACAAGGGCAATATAGAAATACAGTAGCCTTTAAGCACATACATATCTCTTAATAGCTGGTTGCTAGGTGCAGCACCATCCCCTTTCCCACAGATTAATACTCTTCGCATATACAAGACAAAAAAATGAATAACGAATTCCCATTTTGGAAAATAAGTATTGAAAAATTTAGGGGAATAACAAGCAATATCTCGAAAATGGTTCACTCAACAAAAAAAAAATGTATATGACAAATTGTGTATTTTAACGCTAATCTACATTTTTTGTGTAGTAAAATTTTGTCTATCTCTTATGGTTTACCAGTTATACAAAAGTCATTCACAACGAAGAATACTTTTAGAGACATTCCCAGAAAATTCAAGATGTACATTTTATTTGTCATGAAAATATCTTAAACCAATGATATTTTAATCAAAATCGTTAGAGCCATTTTTCAGAAAATTAAAATTTTCGAAAAATGTTCCAGGTCAAGAGTAATCTGGGGTGGGGGATTTTCTTGAAAACCTTCGTGTCGCATCTCTGGAAGATACTGAACCTAAATACCAAGTTTGGTGTTTATCCGACTGTTCGTTTCTGAGTTATGCTGTTCACAGACACACACAGACACACACTCGGACATGTTTCCAAAAATGCTTTTTTTTTTATTCAGGGGGTCTCAAAACATATATTTGCGGTGAAATCTCGGTATCGAATTTTTGGGTGGAATACAATACTTTCCATACTTACTATACGTAGCAGAGAAAGTAATAGACAATAAGTTACAACATGAGAAATCTAGACCTCGTCAAAAACACGTCATTTACATGGGATATTTTGTTGTGCCATGAACCATTTCCCAGATTTCGTTGCTACCAGTATGACTTTTCTAACACTTTGGCCCACTATTTAAAGATTTGATTCGCTTCAGCAGTTTGATCTACCGGTTAGAATATCTGCCAAGGTACCCGCACGGTACAGTATACAAAACTGCTGTCATTGTATCACCGTTAGCAGGACACAAGACACAACACAATTCCATGCTCCACTGTCAAGAGATCAGCCTCAAAAAGACGTCCATTGGCGTGCATTAAAGAATCAACGAGTCTTTTGTCTTTCCATTCCGCGGCCTTTAGTTTGATCTCTGTCGCAGGCAATTAGCGATATAAACTGTTGATACATCGATTATGCGAGATAATTGGACTGTATGTGTACTTGAGATGTGAAGGGTAGTTATCAGAGGCGCCATTGAGTCTGATGAGAGGGAGCCTCCCCCACCCCACCCCCAGATGTTGGAGCATTGTATGCAAATCGTCTACCCAGGGGTCGCTTTCAACAGCCAAGGAAAACTCCACACCGATTCTCTATTGGCATTTTAAAACAAACATTGCCATCCTTCTAATTAAAGTTGACGGCGTTCCTTTGTTTCCCTTCTTTATGTGAAACATTCCATTGTCCCCTTTTACCTATATCCTATACACATCTCCTATTGTTTACCCTCAAGATAATCCTACAAAAACTGGCTCACTTTTTATTCTGCCCTTACAGAGTCACAAGAAAGCAAAGCATGACAATAACTTGCAAGCCTTCAGCTCTGCAAGACCTACAGTTCGGTCAAGGCTGCGATACAAGAACCAGACGAGAGAAGTTCTGTTCGAGGGTGGGCATCTATCACGATGACAGAAGGCATACAGATCCTTGGTTCCAGCACTGGGCGTAGCATTGAGTTCAACTCCGCTTCAGCTTTAGATAACATTGATGCTGCAAAGAGTGAACGGTTCGAGATTTTGCAATAACGTGTTTTCTGATACAGTAAAGACTCTCGTTTTGTTACCTTATACCGTAAATAAATAAATAAATATATTTATTAGACAGCTGACACTATAAGTAGCGCTTTTTAACAAGAGCCACTCATACTAGAAACTGAAAATTATAACAACTTATTGAAATAAAATCTCTATACATTCAGAGATTTAGTGCTGCATTCAGTGTTGATAATCTAACATAATATTTTATTAATCGCAATATACTTTCTATAGAAAAGAAATAAACTTACCTCCCTGCGTGTTTTGTCTATTTTACTGCATGTATGAACTATATACGAACTCCCACCTTGACAACTTTAGCGCCACGAAATTATTTAATAATAATATTATTATTATTATTATTATTATTATTATTATTATTATTATTTATCTTAAGCTGCGAAGTTTTAATTATCTCTCCGGTATAGCTCTGAGGGTACATAGAAGGGCGATGGATTATTTCGGGCGTAAACATCCTTAGCATGGCTTCCTTCGGAAGGGAAGTAAAGCCGGTGGTGGATTTACGGCACGTAAAAGAACCTCAAACCTGATAAAAAGGCTGTGAACAAAATTACCGGTCTTTCACGCCCAGTATAGTATGGAATGCTAAAGACCACAGCAGTTAAAGAGCGTCCATAATACTTTCTTCTTCTTCTTCTTCTTATTATTATTATTATTGTTGTTGTTGTTGTGGACAAAGTAGGTATACAGTAATTAAATATGAAATAGGCAGCAAGGAAACCCGAATTTAATATGATATATAATTATGAAGCAACATATATTCCCTTGTGAACATTGAAACTGTTGATCCTCAACATTTATACGATGCAGTAGTGTAGATTCGACGCCTATTTGTAATAATCTCTTGGCATGTCTCCCTAATGAACTTAATCATGGCATCAACGTACGTGGCCTCTTGTAAAAGTTTAATTTAAGATCATTCACTTATTTGGAAATTCTTCGGCTAAAAAACCTCACACAATTCATGCTTTGTGAGCAGGAGCCCCATCTTGCTGAACACAGATTAGGATTAGTCAGGCGGAGGTGGCCACCAGCCACTGGAGCACAGGACGATGCCATTATAGGCACTATGTGACTTTCGTGACCCCTGGGAAAAAGAGATGAAGGGGAGAGCCAAAGTACGACGATGCGAGCTACTAAGGACGGGTGCCTGACAAAGTGACACTAATCCTGACGCCGGCGCCATCTACAAGCCGGGGTTCCCCAGTAAGGGGCACCAGCCGACCATCCAAGTGCCAGGGAGGAATCTTACACAGCGAAACCCCACCGGTCCGCCGCCACGCACAAATCGCCGTCGCTTGGTCCACAGATGAAATAGTGAAAGGAAATAATGCGGACAGGAAGTTCGTGGTAGAAGAGGTACCCCCCCACCATTCGCCTACCGACCAGAGAAAACCGCGAAAAACCCCAAGATCGGAGTGGTCGGTCCAACGGGAATCGAATGCGAGTCTCACACGCTACCGCAGGATCATGTTGCTGATTATAGAACTCTCATTGTATCTATGTAACCTACCTTTAAACATCTTCGTCTGGCTTATATGAAATCGTTAGAATGTGGAAAATGTCATTTTTAAAAGTAGTGTGCATTTAAAGCTGTATTTTATTGTATATTTTCAAAAGTCAATGCTAAAGATTTGCGTGTTCTCCAAACAACTATGTAACGCCATTTAAGGGAAGAAGAAATATAAAAATTAGAAACAAAATACATTTTTAGTTTTTTATGAGTCTTATTAATTGTAATCTTCTCTTTAATTATGTATATATTCGGGAGATCGTGAGTTCGATTCCCGCGGCCGACCTTCCTGACCCATGGGTTTTTTCGGGGTTTCCCCGGGTCGCTGGGTGAATGCTGGGAAGGTTCATTACATCCCCCGAACTTTGTGTCCCTCCATTTCACCTCATCTTTCATCTCCTTGGCTGTTTCAGGGTTAAAGTGTCGATAGGAGTCTCGGCAGGGGAAAAAGGTGCTCTATTTAATAATTCGTTCTCAGAATGGGGGCAGTCTTCGAGTCCCGGGCTCCCCAGCGCGATGTGCAAGCCTGCAGGGGGAGGGGAGCCAGTTGTACAGGCTGTCATCCGGGGAGTTTATATCTGGAAATGTAGGGAACCTGCCATCTGCCCTGGTGCAGCTGATCTCACCTCATCCCTGCCTCGCGGGTACGCCCCGTCAGGGGCTTAGGTACAAAAGATCTTTACAGTTCGAAGTGTTAAGCCCCCATCCGCTCCTAGTCCTAAGTTTTAAAAAAGTAATTACTAATAAATTAGAATTAAAATACGGTATACTTAACAAAATAATCCTATCTTTCTTAATAAACAAACTTATAGTACAAAAGCAGATCAGTGAATTAAGAGTGCATGCAGCTCGTATATATCCTGGGGCCTATTTCATAAAGCTTCTACACTGATATTATTAAGAAAGTAATAATATTAACTAATAATATTAGCATTCTGTTTCATAAATCTAAAGGAGAGAACACAGGACACCGTGCAACAAATTCAAAACGAATTTAATAGTAGCATACATTGGTGTGCAAAACTAAAGAACGAGATGTGTAAAGTAACATAACAAATGAACTACTTGGTGGAAGTACATGAAGGTGCGGGAACATGTTGCCAGAGGTCTCTCACACGTACACAGAAAGCTGGAAGTCACGTGGCGTGAGTGTAGCGAGCCTTCAGTGTCAAATGGGTCTGGTCCCGCAACACGGGGCAGTTGACGAAACAGGACAAGACGGTGTGTGGCAATTAGCTAGCTGTTACGGTGCACTGTAGTGGTGTTCTTCATTGCAACATGGCCCGTAGACACCATTTGGTTGCCTTCACACGGGGAAGAATCATCGGGAAACTGGAAGAATGGCGAAGTGTGAGGAGTGTTGCTCAGGAGTTTGGAATTGCTCACAGTATTGTTTCACGTGCATGGGGAACCTTCCAAACCACAGGCACTGCTGTCCCAAGGAGAGGTGGTGGTCGACCACGTTCAACTACAGCAGCAGATGACGTTGTGCAACAGGCAAGAAGGAATCCATGCCAAACAGCGGGTGCAATTGCAACCACATTTAACAGGACAGCTAGGCACGCAATCTCACGATACACAGTGGCACAGCGACTACACAGACGTAGTACGTTGTGTTCCATTGAAATCCGCACATTGGCGGCACCGTTTGCGATGATTCCAAGAGCATCAACGGGGTCGCGTGCTCTTCTCGAATGAGAGCAGATTCAGTCTAAGTAGTGATTCTCGACGTACCTTCATCTGGCGAGAGGTGGGTAATGAACCCAGGAACATCCTTGAACATGATCGTTTTGGTGGTCCGGGTGTTATACTTTGGGGAGGCATAATGTTGTATGGGCGCACCGACCTCCAAATCTTTGAACACGGTACGCTCACTGGTCAACGTTATTGTGATACTGTACTCCTTCCCCATGCGCGTCTTTTCAGGGGTGCAGTCGGCCCTCACTCCATTTTTATGGATGACAATGCGCGACCGCATCGAACAGCGCAGGTGGAGGATCTCTTGGAACGAGAGGATATTCGGCGAATGGACTGGCCTGCCCGTTCCCCCGATTTAAATCCCATGGAACACGTGTGGGATGCTTTGGGGAGACGCATTGCAGCACATCCACATGCACCAACGACCATCCAACAGTTGTCAACAGCGCTGGTGGAGGAATGGAACGCCCTACCACAAGAACGCTTACCAACCTTGTGGCCAGCATGGGAGCACGAAGCAGAGTATGCATTGCTGTCCGTGGTGATCATACACCCTTTTAAGCACCATGTATCTGTTTCTGTAAATCTAGAGAGCCATCATGTGTCGTATTGACTTTAGTGTAGCTTATGGTCTATGAATAGAAGTGACATTTCTGTTCGTCTCATTGCATATTTCGTTTAGTTGCCTACTGTAGCAGTTCCCTCTATGTGTGATTCAAGTTTCATCGAGTTATGCTATTGGCAGTGTCACAGCATGCGAAGATTGCTTTCGTCCTTAGATTTTGCACACCAGTGTCGTACAAGCAGATTTTGGGCTCACGAAATGATCCACACAAAGAGTGCTATAAAAGTCAATTTGCCAGCTATCAAAATATTTCTTCTTTAAGATTTCAATGATTTTTCTTTTAAAACCTTCTTTATTTTTGCAAGTTTTAAATCTATAGGTAGAGGACTGTATAACTTAATGGCATATGGGGTTAAGTTGTTTAGATCGCAAGTAATACAGTTGGTTTTATTCCGTTTTTATGCTTTCTTGTATTGTATGCATGCTTAGGGCTTTCAAATATTAAACTGCTCTTTAATATATTATTTATTTTATGAAGGTACATTATCTCTCCGTTTTCCCATTTTAATTCACAACATAAGAGTAGTCAACAAAACTATAACCAAGATGTCTAGTGTGTAATGAAAAGAGAAACAAAAGGAAAGCTATAACAAAACACAATCGTATAATATTAATGATGCTCTTTTATTAGTTGCCAAGTATATTTATGAAACAGAATTTCGTTATGTTATAATTCTTTTCCATTGGTCTAGTAATTTTAGCTAATATTTATTAGCGTGTTTGAGGCAGTATTTTTAACAATTAAATGATTTTAGCCACATTATATAATTCAATAACAGCTCGCCTTGAAGCAATATGTGTATGTAATAATTTGTAAAATGTATGTAACAGTCATTGTATATGCTTATATTATTGTAAACATGTTCAATAATGTTATGTAAATGTATTGCGTAATTTAATAATGTAGAAGCTGTGGGAATAAGTTTAAAGTTGCTAACAATGAGGTAACCTTGAGGCAATAATGAGTAAGAAAGTTTAACAGTACTACTTGTGATTCTTGAAGTAACAATGTGATTTTAGTGACCGTTTATAAAAATAGCCAATCAACAACCAGAAAAAGCTTTAGTTAAATGCAGGTATTCTATTGGATTAGGATTAGCCAATCAGAGACTTGAAATACCGAAATATACAAAGTTTGGGCGGTTAAAATCAGTTCAGTTGCCAGCAAACAGTGTTACTAATCAGACGCAAAATGTGTCCTCGAGAAATTCGTGTGAGACGAAAATAGTTTACGTATTAAAAAAAAGTGTAATTATTTAATGAAAACATCTCACAGCTCTCGATATCAGTGAAGTGGTATTTATATTGTGACAAGCATTAATAAAAGACGTGAATTAAAACTTAAAATCTGTGTAAGCTTACATTCTTGTCGCACCACGTCCTGCCAAGACTTCCATGTCTCTAAAATAAATGCTGACGCAGCCGAGGCAAACATAAATATTTAATACTTAAAGAAACAGTTTAATTGCAAAGTTAATATCTTTTTTTAACGTGGTGCAAATAACGTAACAACAGTAGAAACTATCAACTTCAAATTGGCGCCAAAACAAGGTAAAAATAACCTTCTTCAAATATTTATGAAACAGAATTTCGTTATCTTATAATTCTTTTCCATTGGTCTAGTAATATTAGCTAATATTTATTGGCGTGCTTTATGAAACAGCCCCTGGAAGCATTTCAGTCTAATATTTAAATAGTTTCGGATATAAATGGGCAATGACCTAAGCAGATTTAATATTGACAGGATAGGAGTCTTAATGTTACAAAAATTCAGAATTCCACAACCACGACTAAAAACGCAGGCATTAGATACTGCAAAGGAAATCTATCCCATAAGGCAAAGCATACTTTTGAAAATTTGTTGAGATGTGAAAGTTTGTCTTCAATGCTACCAAGAATGGCTTCACTACGAGAGTCGAGTTAAATGTTGGTACTGTTGTTCTCTTGAGCAGGGTTTCCCAGAACGTCAGTGGTTATCTTCCTCAGGAACTGTCCTGGCGTTATCATATGGCTTGTGACCCGCGTTGCCCCATTTCCTTGATACAGCGGGGATGTCCATCAATAAGGGTTTAACACATTCACCTGATATATACGTATTCCTTGACAGTGATGGGGTTTGCCATTTGTCACTGACAGCTGTGGATGATGTCGTTTAGGAAAATAAATGACTTATTCAGCAAATGACACCTAGGGGTTGATACAACTTGCAGACAGGCTCATTTCGGTTTTAAAAGGACGTTCAATTCACAGCTTTATAAATGACAATCCGGTTGCCTTCAGCCGTTAACCTACTTTTCTGATGTCTTTGGATATAAGCTTTTCTGAATTTTCTTGGTGTTAAAGAGTATAGATACACGCACTGGAAGATGATTTTACAAATTTATAGCAAGTTATAGCCGAAACCCCTACACACAAGTCCACCAGAGTATCAATTTATTTTGGCAACGATGTTTGTTCATCATCCATCCATTCCCATCAACTAGTTCTTATTGGTACCACATTTTCAAAACGATACGAAATTACACAGGAATACATGTTTTGAGATCTCCTGAATAGAAAAGAAGAACAACACGAGAGCTTGTCTGTGAACAACATAACTCAAACATCTGATGTGTTTACATTCACATAGCTTTCTCTACCTCCTATCGTTTATTAGTTAGCATACAAATTGAATTCTTGCGAAAGTTAATTTATTTACTTCATTTTAATCGAGACAAACCTTTGCATAAACAGCTACATTATACATTTTGTTAAAGATACAAAGAGAACAGCGATAGTCAAATGTTTAACAACTGAACGCTATATGCTGGCCTTAAAATTCCATACTGTTTCCATGACATCGCGAGAAACAACTGAAAATCAACGGACTTCAAAAGAATAACAAAGAATTGAAGAAATCGAACCATTAATAACGGATTTCTTGGAAATGTCTGATGCTACAAAAAGGTTATTTGAATTAAATTGTTGAAGTAGATGTTTGCTTCACGTAAATATGTTTACGTAAGTATTAGTTGCTTTAAGGAGTTTGCAACCCGCTTTGGGCGTCGGTTTGAATTTGTTGATTACGTAATAGTTACTGTTATTACGCAATATGCTGCTACGTACGAGAAGCTAATTTAAAGATGTATTTTAGTTGATACACTCCAAGTTTTACAATATAATATTTAACTTTGGTATTAAAACTGCTTCCATATATTATTTTATGTTTGTATTTGCCTCGGCTGCGTCAGTAATGTTTGTAGAGTCATGTATCTTAGGCAGGGTGCGGTATGACAATGATTGTATACATCACAGGATTTAAGTTTTTAAATTCATTTCTTTTATTAATCCTTGCACATTTTTTATAAAGCACTACACTTTTTAAGAACTGTGAGAATCTTTAATACTTTCACTTAGCTAACGCGTATACATATTTACGATTAACACGTAATATTTCTGTAGAGAACACATCTTCCATCTGTTCACTACCAAGGTTTGCCAGCAACTGAACATTATTTCTACCGTTAAACCTGGAGGCTTCGGTATTTCAAGTCTCTGATTGGCTAATTATAGTCCAATAGAATATCTGCATTTTACTTAAGGCTTTTCTTTGCTGTTGATTGGCTAATTTTAAACTGTTACTGAAATTACATTATCGTTGCTCTAATCATGACTAGCAATATTCAAACTCATTATTGCTACAAGGTTACCTCATTGTTAGCAACTTAAAACTTATTATTCTCACAACTCTTGCATTATTAAAGTATGTAATGTATTGACATAACATTAATAAACATGTTTACAATAAAAATAAGCATATGCAATGACTGTTACATACATTTTAAATAATTATTACACACATATTGTTTCAAGGCGGACTGTTATTGACTTTACTTATTATAAAATACAATTAAAATTATTTAGGTATTAAAATACTGCCTCATTGTGTGTTTTAAAGAGATCTCACTTTTCGTGTATACGCTTTCGTCTATCACTTAACGTTTACCAGTTATACAAGGTCATACAAAAATCCTTCCGAATGAAGAGGACTTCACAGGTTATTCCCAGAAAATTTGAGGTATACGTTTTATTTGTCATGTAAATATCTTTAATATATGGTGTTTTAATCAAAATTGTTACAACTAATTTTCAGAAACTAAACAATTTCAACATGCTTCATGTAAAGGACAGTTCGGGATTTTCTTGAATATCTTATTGCATCTTTGAAAGGTAGTGAACTTAAATACTAAGGTTTGTATTTATCTGACTTTTCGTTTTTGAGTTATGCTGTCCACAGGCAGAAGAGCAGACAAGGACCTTTTCTAAAGATGCTTTTTTTATTCAGGGGATCTCAAAACATGTATTTCCGGTGAAATCTCTCGGTTTCAATTTTCGGATGGAATGCAATACTTCCTCTACTTATGTATGTGGTAGAGAAAGTAATACATGAAACTAGTCATGTGAATGTAACACACATTAGATTTTTCTTCCATATATTTTTGTGCGAATTTTTAAAACCGACTCTAGCTAAACGTTACAACTAAGCGGATGAAGCTAAAATAAAGCAATGGCATGCCTACAATTTTTGGCGCATAATATACTGTGTGGAGTTTACGACGAATGCAAACATAATGTTGAATGCTACTCGTAGTACACAGAATCTTTTCTTATCCTGCTGTTATGCAATCCCGATAAGAAAAGCAAAATCGGAAATGACTTGAAGCTCTTTGAGTAATTACACTACGTTGAATTGGAACATTTAGTAGCAGAAGTGTTACCGATAGTACAGAGTGAGCCAAAGGACTCCGAACCGGCTGCGCGGTGTTTTCCTGTCCGCGTCCTCGACGCTCGTTGTCGTCTGCCGCAATCATAGAAAGGCGCGGATGAAACCATACAACATTTTAAAACTACTTTTAAAGGCTTTACTTACCAACTTTATGAAAGGAAAATGCTGAAGCTGGCCACCGTCGTCCATACATTTTGGCACCTCTTTAGTAAACTATCCATCACTCGCCGTAGTTCACGTTGAGAAATTTCGTGGCGGATATTTTGTTTTAATTCTTTCAGGGTGTGTGGGTTTGTCTTGTACACTTTATGTTTTAAGTTAACCCAGAGGGATATTTTATGAACAATATTGCCGGCTGCGCGGTGTTTTTCCACTGGGCGTGTGGAAATATGATAAAAACACGATAACGCACCGCTGCTATGAACAAAGTCACGCTGTTGTGTTTTTGCTGTGCAGTGTGAAGTGCAGTTTTGAGTTGACGGTGATGTGATGTAGTTCAGTTATTACGAGTTATTTATTATTTTGTCCTTTACTTAGTTACAAAGTATATTACGGCTCAGTATATGTTTTCTATGCACAGCGTGTATTTATTTATGATTCGTATGTGTTAACTCGGTCAGCTCGCCAAGTGAAAGTACGATTTGCAGAAAGATTTCCAGGTGTAAAAGTTCCAGGCCGTACAACAATCCATGAACTTTACAGTAAATTTCAGGCCACAGGAAGTGTTCGGGCTAAAAGACGGCGTTCGTTTCTTACCGAAGAAACAGTAGACGACATCGGTCATCGTTTGGAAAATTCTCCTCAAAAATTCCATGATGGATAGTTTCCTAAAGAGGTGCCAAACATGTATGGACAACAACGGTGGCCAGTTTCAGCGTTTCCTTTCATAAAGTTGGTAAGTAAAGCCTTTAAAAGTAGTTTTAAACATTTTGTATGGTTTCATCCGCGCCTTTCTATGATAGCGGCAGACAGCAACGAGCGCCGAGGACGCGGACGGGAAAAACACCGCGCAGGCGGTTCGGAGTCTTTTGGCTCACCTGTATATCTGTGTAGGGAAAGTGTAATACTGACTCAGTGCCAAGAAAGATCCACGTGGGTAAAAGCTAGTCCGTCTATGGAGTGGGGTTAGCTGAACAGTACGCCACACTAAAACTATCTCTATGGTAACAATTATTTTAGCAGCTGTCTCTTCAAAACAGTCTAGATAAACCTTTCTCTCACTTGCTGATTTTGGAGAAGCGTGGGATTTTCGCAACAACGTTGAACGATTAGCTTTGGATATTCTGTTTTACAGGAAATTGCAGAACAAACGTGGAGCGTGTTAGAACACCAGACCTTCGCTTTTGTTTGGACAATGTACCAAATGTTTACACTGCACAGGATGTTTGCATGTTTTGTTTCACTAGTGAGGGATTTCTCGGCCTCCTGGAAGTGAACGGTACGCAAATCACAGTGCCTAACCTTCATACAGAAATCTACAGTAACATAAAAGTTTTATGTTATTTTGTAGCTAAAAATGGGAATTTAAGAGAGGTGAAACTGCCTATCTCGTCAATGTAATATTTACCTATAAATTTAGAATGACTGAATGTATGCATAATTCTTTAACTCAACTGAATCTTTAATTTGCATTAGGATTTTTATTGTTTTCCTACAGAATTGTTTTCTAAAAATATTATTTATAAAAACCGTTAATATAATACGCGTTTTAAAAACATATTATAGCTAATTTAAGATTCTAGTGTATTGTTTCATATTTACAACATACGTCAATATACAAAATTTCATTCCTGTATCTTTAATAGTTTCCAATGAAAACCGTTTGTAAAAATGATAGTTAAGGAAAACTAGACCAAAGTAAAAACCTGTTGGACTTGCATGTTACGTGCCTTGACATCTATAAATATATCTCTGGAGTTAAGAGGATAAATATTTAGAGAGCGAAGTGTATTCTATTAAGAAAAATTTTATATTGAAATTGCGGAATGCATCTAGCTCATGTCTCTTAAGGGTACTCGATACTAAAATAGCTAATTTGTAGAAATTTCAGCCAATTTAACTGAAATTACGTTAGTTCAACATAATTATAAGAAAAAATAATTTTCATGGCCCTATGTACCTGACTTCCCTACGAAATTTCCCAAAAATTTAAATAGGTCTCATACGAAATGCCCCCATGTAATGAAAATTTGTAAATGTTATGCTTTTAAGCCTTGTGCATTATTCATCAAACATTAAATTTTGGTAGCATTAAAAGCTTTTCTACAAAAAAAAATCTGATGTGTTACACTCACATGACTTTCCCTACTCTTGTACAAACTATTTTTACGAACGCTTATTCTCCATATGCTTCATGTTAATGGAGATATCAAGATGTCAATCTTATTGATAATTTTCTTGTAGATGCAAGGGGAATATGGTAGGTTTTAAGCGATAGTCAAATATTTTAACGCTGGTTGCTATGTGGCGCATTCCATTCTCTTTGCATGCATGTCCAGGACATAAAAAAATGAATAACGAATTTGAGAAAAAGTATAAGTATTGGAAAATTTAAGGGAATAACAAGCAATATCTCGCAAACGGTTCACTCAACAAAAGAAATGTATATGACATAAATTGTGTATTTTAACGCGATCTACATTTTTCGTGTAGTAAAATTTTGTCTATCTCTTATGGTTTACCAGTTATGAAAAAGTCGTTCATAACGAAGAATACTTTTGGAGACATTCCCAGAAAATTCGAGATATACATTTTATTTGTCATGACAATATCTTAAACATATGATATTTTAATCAAAATCGTTAGAGCCGTTTTTGAGAAAAATAAAATTTTCGAAAAATGTTCCATGTAAAGGGTAGTCTGTGGTGGGGGGATTTTCTTGAAAACCTTCGTGTCGCATCTCTGGAAGATACTGAACCTAAATACCAAGTTTAGTGTTTATCCGACTGTTCATTTCTGAGTTATGCTGTTCACAGACACACAGACACACAGACACACAGACAGACACACACTCGGACATGTTTCCAAAAATGCTTTTTTTGGATTCAGTGAGTCTCAAAACATGTATTTCCGGTGAAATCTCGGTATCGAAATTTTGGGTGGAATGCAATACTTCCCCTACTTACTATACGTAGTAGAGAAAGTAAAAATGTTATGGTGCGTTTAACACCTATTTTCTAAAAATCGATCATGTATTAAATTAATAAAACCCTAAATCCAAAATTATGCTTGATATCAAGAAAAGTTTCTTTATATCTCGTCATCCACCTTCGAAATCTTAAACAAACCGAAGAAAGACAGCACCATGGGGAGCATTTTAAATTGACAAAAATGTAGATTACGAGAACATCAAGTTTTAAATGTTCACACGCAATTTGCACAGATGTGCACGTATACAGGGTTATTCTAAAAGAAGGAACAGGCTTTAAATATTTATTTCGAATGAACGATAATAGATGGCGACACATGCGATGCATCACTGAATAGAGAAAAGCTCAAAATTTTATTTTGCATGTTCAAAATGTGCACCATTTGTTATGCGAGGACGACCAGTGCTTTTCCGTTTGCATACGCAACCATCTTCTACGAATTTATTGTATCAACTGTTCATTTTTTATGACGAGGTGGCTCGTTGTTGAACTTACAATGAAATGCACGCTGCAATGAAACAGTGGATTCACTCTTTGCATACTGCACCACACAAAACGATTTTCCTATGGCGTCGCCATTTTCTCGTAAACAAACACAGCGCTGCTGTAGGGACTGAATGGAACTAATAGGTGGGGCTTCAAACTTTGAACTTTCCTCTATTCAATGTGTCGCTATCTATTGTCGTTCATTAAAAATAAACATTTAAAATCTGTTCCTTCTTTTTGAATAACCCTGTACTTCAATATCGCGTTTGAGAAATTAAATGCCAGAAAGGCAAAACCGGAATAAGATCTTGATTCTCAGTAACGAATACCCCAAACTCTGTATATATTTTAAATTACACTTATACAGATTATTTTCTACGTTCTGATACCGAATTGTTGGATTTATGACACTACTGGGACAAGAACTAGATTCTGTTTGTTTGAAGTATAACTTTCTGTAAAACATTTTATCAAAAGAGTCACTGTTTATAAAAGTGAGGATTTCATTGATTCCATGGTCCTTTCTGCTAACACTAGATGTAATCTTGATTAAAGTATAGCATGGTTAAATCTTGCTCATAGATTTAAACAATAGATCCGAATTCTTGAGGCAGTATTTTTAACACTTAAAGGATATCAGTCAAATTATATAATATGTAAATTCAATAACAGCCCGCCTTGAAGCAATATGTGCATGTAATAATTTGTAAAATGTATGTAACAGTCATTGCATATGCTTATATTAATGTAAAAATGTTCAATGATACTATGTGAATGCATTACGTAATTTAATAATGTAGGAGCTGTGAGAAATAGGTCAAAAGTTGCTAACAAAGAGGTAACCTTGAGGCAACAATCAGTAAGGAAGTTTAAATGCTACTAGTCATTATTAGAGCAGCAATAATGTAAAATTTTGAGACAGTTAAAGAAAATAGCCAAACAACAACCAGAAAAAGCTTTACTTAAATGCAGGTATTCTATTGGAGTAGGATTAGCCAATCAGAGACTTGAAATACAGAAATTTACAGGTTTAGACGGTTAAAATCAATTCAGTTGCCTGCAGACAGTGCTCATAACTGGATGCGTTGGTTGTGTGTCCTCGAGAGATTTAATATGTATTCGTGTGAGACGAAAATAGTTTTACGTGTTAAAAAGTGTGAGTAATTAATTAAAGAATCTCACAGCTCTCTATATCAGTGAAGTGTTATTTAAATCGTGTCAAGCATTAATAAAAGGAGTGAAGTAAAAATTATAATCTGTGTAAGCCTACATTACTAGTCGCATCAGAACCCTGCCCAAGAGAAACGTGTCTCTAACAAATACTGACGCAGTATTTAAAGAAACAGTCAAATTACAAAGTTAATATTTTTTTTAAACTTGGGGCAAAGGCCACCTGAAAGTACATTTGGGGCGAAGGCTACCGGAAACTGTTTACCATACGTGGAGCTAATAAAATACTTCTTCACTCTCGAGGTAATAGGAATACTCAGTTTGTTTTGGAAATCGAAATACTGGAGAAGGCGTTCTTTCATGTGTTGTATTTTTAGATGGTTGACATATATTACAGCAGTGTTTGGAGAAAGAAATTTGGCCAAATCTTTGCTTTTACAACTTGTGAATTCCGAGGTTGTGAGCCCAACTCAATCAGCGACTGCGTGGACAACCCGGATCTTGAGGATGTACTATTGAACTTTCAACGGAACTTCCTGTGACTTTTCCGGGCAGGAAGAGCTTTTTAAGGAAGTTTGTATCTCTTTCCAAACGCCCAGTGCATTCAACCATTTCCTCCTCCAACCATCAGAGTTCTGAGGGAGCCTTAAACTCATAACTTGGACAAAGCTGCTAATGTTATATCTGAAATCGAATAACGACTGAGAAAACTCGATTTCTGAAGTTCAGTGGATAGTAAAGGATCGGCATTACTTCTTCCTCGCTCCTTCCTTCTGTCCTGGTTTGGAATGTCCAATGTTTTGAGGCAGTATTTTTAATACTTAATAATTTCAGTCTAATTATGTAATCTGTAAATTCAGTAACAGCCCACCTTAAAGCAATATGTGTATGTAATAATATATAAAAATGTATGTAACAAGTCATTGTATATGCTTATATTATTGTATACATGTTCAATAATGTTATATGAATGTATTACGTAATTTAATAATGTAGGAGCTGTGAGAAATAGATCAAAATTTGCTAACAATGAGGTAACAATGAGGTAACCTTGAGGTAATAATGAATTTGAAAGGTTAACAATACTACTTGTGATTCTTGGAAGCAATAATGTAATGTTAGTGACAGTTTATAAAAATAGCCAATCAACAACCAGAAAAAGCTTTAGTTAAATGAAGGTGTTCTATTGAATTAGGAATAACCAATCAGAGACTTGAAATACGGAAATTTACAAGTTTAGGCGGCTGAAATCTCTCTCTCTCTCTCTATCAGTGAAGTGTTATTTAAATCGTATTAAGCATTAATAAAAGGAGTGAAGCAAAATTATAATCTGTGTAAGCCTACATTCTTGTCGCACCACAACCCTGCTAAGAGAAACGTATCTCTAACAAATACTGACGCAGCCGAGGCAAACATAAATATATAATATTTAAAGAAACGGTCAAATTAAAAAGTTAATATTTTTAAACTTAGGGCGAAGGCTACCGCAAAGCGGGTACTACACGTGTGGTTGCAACGAATTTCAAGTTCGGTTCCCCAACAGTTGAAATATAATACAACTCCTACAACACTATAACATACTTCAAATTGGCGCCATTCAACAGAAGAAGGTACAGCTATGATTATGCAAATCAGCGCCATCTCAAGAATAAACCGAAGAATGGACAGTACGATTCAAAAGATGTGAACTGTCAGGCAATGCCCTACAAGTTTTCCCACAACCCATTGTGTTTATTACTTTATCCACTTATCACCTAGTTATTGTAAGTTGGTGAAGTACAAGGATCGTTCTAAAAGTTCTCGGCCTGACCAAGAAAGAAAAAAATCACATGTGTTACATTCACATGACTTTCTCTACCCTCTATTAGTGGGTATAAAAATTATTCTTACGAAAGTTTACTTTCCTTTCTACTTAATTTTAATCAAGATAAACCTTGCTGGAAATAGCTACATTACACATTTCGTTATAGATACAAAGAGAACAGCGATAGTCAAATGTTTAACAACTGGACGCGGTATGCTGCCTTAAAATGCCCTGCACTTTGCATGCAATCGCGAGAAACAACTGAATATCGAAAGAACTTGAAAAGAGTGACGAAGTACTAAACAATTCTAACCATTAATGACGGATATCTCGGAAATGGCTGATGCCACAAAAAATTTATTTGAAATAGTGTGTTTTAGGGAGATCTACAATTTTTTGTGTCGTACGTTTGCGTCTATTGTTTAATATTTACCCATACAAGATTATTGTGCAGTGGATTTCACAAGCTATTCCCAGAAAATTCAAGATATACATCTTATTTATCATTAAATTGATCATTATATTATCTTTATTACACGGTATTTTAATCAAAATCGTTAGTCATTTTTTACAAAATAAAAACTGTTCGAAAAATGTTCCATGTAAGGGGTAGTTCGGGGTGGGAGGATTTTCTTGAAAATCCTTGTGCCACATCTTTGGAAGGTACTGAACGTAAATACCAACTTTGGTGTTGATCTGACTTTTCGTTCCCGAGTTATGCTGTTCACATGCACACACGCACGCGGACCTTTTTCTATTTATTTTATTCAGGGGGTCTCAAAATATATATTTCCGGTGAAATCTCGGTATCGAATTTTTGGGTGGAATACAATACTTTCCCTACTTATTCTACGTAGTAGAGAAAGTAATAAGTAAGAATAGTTTGTATATCCACTAATAAAGATAAAGGGTAGAGAAAGTCATCAGAATTTTTTTATTTTTATTTATTAATTTTTTGTGTCTACATAGCCATCTTGCAAATCAATATATTTAGTCCAACGACTTTCCAGCTTTTAAATACCCCAGTAAAATAAGGTTTGTGCAACTGTACAAACTAGGCATCTAACTCAGCTTCAATATCTTCATTTGATGTGAATCTTCATCCAGCCAGCCATTTCTTCACGTTTGGGAACAAGCAGTAATCGCTGGGAGCCAAATCCGGCGAATATGGTGGATGTGGAATTGAAGATCATTCAGCTCTGCACCAACGATCCCAGACGTGTGTGAAGACCCATTATTGTGATAAAAAGAGAATTTCTTTTCGCAACATGTGGACATTTAGCCTGAATAGCTATCCTTCAATAGGTCCAGCAGTGCAGCGTAATATTTCCCGGTGTCTGGAGGTAGTCTATGTGCACACGACATGACAATCCCCCCCCCAAATGGTTTTTGCTTTCTTTGGTGCATTTCACACATAGGCACCCACTGTTTGGAATGCCCCTTCGTCTCTGGCGTGCAGTGATGAATCCATCTTTCAACTATTGTTATGAAACGTCAGAGAAACCTGCTAGCATTGCATTTAAATAAGTCTAAACATACTTGAGAAATGTTCATTTGGATGCGGTTTTGGTCGATGTTAAATGATAAGTATATATTTCATGTTTTAAGATTTCTCTGGCTGCAACTCAGATTGATTGCCATGTATGAAAATTAAACCTCTGGGGTTCCCCTTTTCATTTTCTCTATCAATTACCTATGGCACACAGAGTAAACATTGTATTCCATCCAAAAATGCATACGGATAGTTCATCAGCAATACACCCTTCGTGTAAGTGCGTGTGTGTGTGTGTGTGTGTGTGTGTGTGTGAGTGAGACAGCAGAATTCAAAAACCAAAATGCGGATAAATATCAAATTTGTATTTAAACTGAAATTCTCCATCTGTCAGTTGTCATTTGTTTCTATGAAAGAGGCTCTAACAATTTGAATTGAATTGTCAAATGTTTGAAATAATGTGGGTATATCTTGAGTTTCGTTCGAACTCCACTCCTATTAAATGTTATATAACCGAGAAGCCATAAGAGAGCACATTTAGAACTTATGAAAATATACAATTTATATAAAACCACTGGTCGTTTATGAGGTTATTTCCATTTGTTAATTATAATTTTCCAATATTGTAAGCAACACTTTAGAAATGTTAAGGCATACAGATCATGCAAAGAGAATGCAACGTTAAAACTTTCATATTCGATTTGATTTTTAACAGTAAACTATCGTTATGTGCCTGTAATAACATATCGCAGCCATTGTTGGCGAATGCTTATAATTATTAACCCGAAGTGCATAAAAAGTAAGCTTTTATATGACTAATTTGCAGAACAGCTATGAAAATAAACGATAACTGGCAAAGAAAAGTCGCGTGATTATCACACACAAGATTTTCTTCCAACAGGTTTCCAGAATTGGCAAAAAAGTACTAACGATGTTAGTAAGCAACAGGCGAGAATGTGCATTGTTGCCGAAGTAAGGCGACATACTTCCTACCATCTGGCAACAATGTGCTGCCTGCTGACTCATCCCGTCATGGCCTGCTCTGTAACACTGTACCCTGTAGTACATTACCATCAATGTGAGCGGGGCGAACCAGATCGATACCTACCCTCGACTTCTCTCGCACCATGCAATGTTTTAACAGCTGCAGGCTTTTATTAGCACCAGCATCCAGCGAAAACTGCACCACATAGAATGCTTATTTGGAGGTATCTGTGTTCATAGCCCACTTTCTGACGCTTCATAAAGTTTGTCTTGACATTTATGCTTAAAATTACCATTAAAGAATTTACAGTTTCCGAAAAACTACACTGTCCTTTGTAATAAAAGATTTTTAAATTACTCCTATCTTCGATTATTTTTATTTTATAACTTTTTCCAAAAAGAGATGACTTTTTAAAAATGATTTAACACATGTACTCTAAAAAACCCTTAAAAACTGTAATATGAAATTGTGCACGGTATGTTTATTGCTCATACTTTTAGGTTAAGTGTTTCCTGTCTTGTGAAATGCGTGATTATTTTTAAAAAGTTTCACGATTTTGAAAAAAATGGAATAATATTACTTATTATATAACTATTTTTTAAAAAGTTATCGGGTATAAAATACAAAAGATTTCACTTAAAAAGTTAGTAAACTGTAAACTAAGTTATTTTCAAATCTGAAAACCCTAAGATTAACAGCTTCTAGCAGAGTGCAGTGTTCAATTTTTAAATGTCCATTCCAATTTTAAAAACATATAATATAAAAATTACTTAAGGTTGGATATTTTCATTTTAAATAAAGCATAGTTTAATTAATGGTAGAAATTTATTAGAATAGTCTAGTTTTTTAGAATTATAATTTCTGTAATGGTAATTTTGATATGAAAATTACCACAGCACTACCTTAAGTAAGTATTTGCTTTTCCTACTGCTTCCCTTGGTAGATAGCCGAGTTATTTTGCACCCAAAAATTCGATACGAGATTTAAAAACCAAATCGTACAAATACCAAGTACAGAATTTTTCGGGGATGCAAAATTAAGATTTTTACTGAACTCACCCAACCCCAAACTAAAAAATATTGCTTACTTTTTATATTCTATAAAATGCACTAACGACTGAAACGTCACATTTTTATGATGCTAGCATAACGAAAAAATAGTATTATTTAAGTTTTGAATTTTGCGTTAAGTCCTCTTCATCCTTAGTGAATTTTAAATAACAGGAAAACTATAACAGACGAATGTTAACTACAGAAAAATATAGAAGGCCTTAAAATAAAAGATTTACGTTAAACAAGTGTTTTAGCCGTATACGAAATATATTCTTTCTTTTGTTTCTCTTAACGTAATGCAAAGAGTATGCAATATAAAGGGCCAACGAGCTAGTTTTCATTAACTGCACTGTCATCCTAGCCCCTTTACTCTCTTGTGCAGCTACAACAAAACGTCTATTGGAAATTTCCGTTAATATTTATCACGTTAACAGATATTAGACAGAAAATGCGATTTTTATGAATAATTTGTGGAATAGCTAAAGAAATAAATTAGCTATTTTTGGTAGATAATGTCGTGTGATTATATCTCGGATTTTTAAGCAGAGAAGTTTTTTTAAGGATACTGGGGTGGCCGCAAGGCAATTATGATTGGTCATGAGAGATTAACTTTGAATCTAGAATAAGAATAAGAGTTCCGGGTTCAAATCCCGTGGGCCAACAAATCTGTCTAAGGTTTTTTCGTGGTTTACCTCAGTCGTCAAGGTAAATACCGGATTGGATATTTAATACCACGACTCAAAGGTCCGCCTTAAGTCTAAAACAATAGTAAAATGAAAAATAAGTGGTAACAGCGAATGCTATGCCATCTACAATGTAAGCAGTTAGACTGGAGGGCACCCTAACGTCATCTGCACGGCACGAAGGAGAAGATCCGGCTACTATGCGCTGGGGATCTCTGTGGGCACGTGATGAAGCAAGATGACATTACCAGGGATGAGACCTAGAAGGCTAACTGTCCGCCTTTCTATGTGGGGGCGGCGGTTAGACTGAACGTCACCCTAATGCCGTCTGCACGGCATGAAGCAGGTGGTTACAGGGATGAGACCTAGAAGGCTAACTGTCCGCCTTTCTATGTGGGAGCGGCGGTTAGACTGAACGGCATCCTAATGCCGTCTGCACGGCATGAAGCAGGTGGTTACAGGGATGAGACCTAGAAGGCTAACTGTCCGCCTTTCTATGTGGGGGCGGCGGTTAGACTGAACGGCATCCTAATGCCGTCTGCACGGCATGAAGCAGGTGGTTACAGGGATGAGACCTAGAAGGCTAACTGTCCGCCTTTCTATGTGGGGGCGGCGGTTGGACTGAACGTCATCCTAATGTCGTCTGCACGGCATGAAGCAGGTGGTTACAGGGATGAGACCTAGAAGGTTAACTGTCCATCACATATCGTTCTAAGAGTTATCAAACAACGGATCCGTCGCAATATGACCAAGCAGTTAAAGCGACGTAAAATAAAATAGAGTAAAAAGAAAAAAAGAAAAGAATAAGATTAGATTATGTTATCCCTTTTACTCTACGTTAACTTCTGCCTGGTAGGAAAAAAAAGTTAGTATCTGTTTGTTTTTAGTACATATTGAAATCATAAGCACAGTAGAATGTGTTGGCGCTGATGACCATAGATGTTTAGTGCCCTTAACCCCCGCATCATCATTAGAATGTGTTCCTGTTCACCTTAAAAATTCCATCACGTTTGGTAAGAATAAGTTACATTCTTAATTTTATAAGCTCATTCTCACTTCATATTGAGGAGTATAATATGTTAATTTCGTATTCGTTTTCAGGTAAGACCAAAATGAAGGGCAGTGTTTAAGGGCTATGTAGTTGTCATGATAAGCACAGAAAGATTTGAACACCAAGGTCCAGAGAATTTCAAAAGCCTTCTCACTTCATGAATAAAATCCAAAACTATGTGTAAAAGAATATTTCAGAATTAGGGATGTGAGATAAAACAGAGTAATTTCGACGTTATCTCGCTAAAACAGGACAGAATTACTGCCTAATTGTGAGTTATGTTTAAATTACACATGTCAAACGCTAATTAATTGGCCAAATTCCGCAGGTTAAGATAAAATATTATTTGCAGGAAAGAACAGCTAAAATGCTTTGCAGCCAATTTAAACATCAGGAATGTTTAATTCTGAACGGAACTTTAAAATAGGTCCAGTTACAAATTTGCTGGAAACACTGATTGTGAGTTGCGTCAATCAGCCGTGGTGCTGTAAACAAATGAATATCTTGTAAATTATCGCCTTTGTCCGGTTTTTCCACATTTATTGACAGCCGCAACGCTCACGTGTCGTTTTTGACGCAGTTGTCTGGGGCTCGACTAGGGAAAACATTTCCTTACTTGTCAAGCATTAAACAGATGATTACACCCGAGCTCTATTCATCGAGGGTGTCACACAAGACAATTTTCCCTTTATATAGGCGCTCACTTTCCAGATGCATCTGAGTTTAGAAACTTCTAAAGTCTGGAGCATTTTAGCCAACATTCCAGTAGGTGTGGACGTAGTTCTTTCCGTCAAGTTTACTGACATAGGTAGCCGGGGTCGTTAAGGCACGGACTCGTGAATGGGAGGTATGCTGTTCAAACTTCGCCAGTACCGTCCTCACTGACTGAGATTTTTTCTTCCAGCTATTCCATAGTCCTCATAACTGCCTATGGTGAAGAGGTACCCTAAACGTAGATCTGGAATGTTTCGTTTCCAAACTACAGAGGGCGCTGTATTCGTTAGCACAACGTTGAAACATGTCAACTTTCCCCTCAGTCGCCAAGGTAAACACCGGATTGGAGACTTAATACTATGCCCAAAGTTCCGCCTTAAGTCTAAAACAAGAATAAATCATGAAAAATAGATGGTAAAAAGATGCTATCTGTCCACATATGATGAAAGCAAGTAGACTGGACCGCATTCTAATGTCATTTGTCCGACACGTGTGGAAGTAGAGGTACAGTTGTTGTACACATGCCTGTGGGAACGCGTGACGAAGTAAGATGGATGAGACCTAGAAGGCTAACTGTCCGCCATACACCGATCTACAAGGTGTCTCTTAACAGATCCGTCGCGATATGACCACGTAGTTAGAGAGACGTAAAATGAGAGAGAGAAACATTCTCAAAAAAAGTCTGAACGTCATGTTAAACCTTTAGGTTTGCCATTCCGGGAGCGCACAATTAACACAACTTCCAACTAAGGAGGCTTGAATAGAAAGTCATTCCTTATGTGCAAAATCAGCATATGTCGCGAAAACCTATTAATAATAACCATTATGAATACTGCTTTATTGAAATATCCATCCAGCAGGTCATAAACTTGCTAGTTCCTCTTGTGGCCGATAGAAATGTAAGTGCCGGTAAAGTACCATCAACATTAATGGGAACTCTCAACAGCAAATACTTCATTTATTCCACGTTTCCCCAGATCCTCCTTCGATTTGGCTGCTGCAGCCGCGATTTGTGTCAATTACTGCGAGATTATGAACTTATCAACACAAACGTTCCGTGTTTGAACGCGATGATATCAGATGAATCATTGAAAGCATCGCGTGATAAAGGCATCTTCAATTTGCCGACGCTCTGCTGAGCTCCTGGCAATAAAACCATCCCCAAAGGGATGATTAATTACATCCTTCTCAAAATGCAACATTTATATTCGCTCTTGAATCTTAATTAAACGGGCGAGCAAAGCGAGAGCCATAATAATTTCATGGTAGCGGAGGCAGCAGAGATTCTTATTGATTTTTGGACCGGAAATTCGTTTTAATTACGAAGAGCTTGTTGCCGTGGTAACTCTTCTTCTGGCAAAAGGATGAAGAACGAGATCTCAGCATGAAAACGTTGCTAACAAAGAAGCAAATTCACCATCACAAAGAAATAGGTACCTTGTAGTATGTAGAGTATGTGATATGGAATCTCAATGAGGTTATGCCAAATTACGATTGTCAGCTATCATCCTACACGACAAAAGAAATAGCGTTCGATTTCATCAACAGATATGAACATCTTATTATCACATTTCCTTCTTCCGTTAACATGCAGTTAGCGTCTCCAAGAAATGCGACCAAGAAGGCAGTGTCTGTATCTTGCATCTTAAAATGTTCTGGGTCAGAGAGAATACAGCGAGTCTGTGCTGTTTGACTCCGATGTTATTCTTGTTACTTGTTAGAATGCATTCGCATCGATACAACGTTGGAATAGGGTGTTTAGCATTACAAATCTGAACGTTGCATTTGCATGACTTTCTTTGTTCACTCTTCTACAATTATTCTTACAAAAGCTTATTGTAAATCAAAATAAACTTTCATTATACAGGATGATTTATGCAGAACTGACATATTTATTTCTTTAATTATTTCAAAACAAGTTATGCCAGCAACAACTTATTATACCTGAAATGCAGAGGAATTTTGGGAGATTATTCACCTCTATAGAAAATGTTGAAAATGTCCTCCATCCTGCATAAGGCACAACTCAACACGTCGTTCCATGTTACTGGCCACTCGTTGGAGGACTCTGTTGTCAATAGCTTGAATCTCCTGTGTAATGTTGTGCTTCAGATCATCCAATGTCTGGGGAAGTGTGGCATAAACCCTGTCTTTTAAGTAACCCCATAGAAAGAAGTTCGGCATGTCAAATCCGGAGGTTCTTGGAAATTATTCGGTCGTCAAAGAAACTTGCAATTAGTGCCATGGATTCATTTGATGTATGGCATGTAGCGCCGTCCTGCTGAAAATATCCTTGACTCAGCTCTACATCGTCTAGTTGCTCAGCAAACTCCATGAAAATCCGTCGGTACTCTGCAATGTACACATTGTTTAAAAAAAACTTGTTCCCACTATTCTCTGTGCGGATATTCTCAGATTTTAACCGGGTGCATAGTTGCTTCATAGATAACATGTGGATTTTCACTGGCCCAATAGAGTGAGCTATTTGAGTTCACATAACCGGATAAATGGAATCATGCTTCATCTGTGAACCATGTGATGGACAATATGGCAGGATTTTGCACAATGAACGCCTGAAACCAACGACAATAATTCAGTCGTCCATCCTTATCTGGTTCCTGTAACTGATGGGACAACTGTAATCCTATACGGCTTTAGGCCTGCACTTTTCACAGCTCTCTGACACATTGAGTAGCTGTTCCCTGTCTCCTGCGAGAAACGTCTTAATGATTTTTGGGGTGACTGATCCAACAACAACCGTGTGAAGCCTAGACGAACGAGTTTTGCTTTTTCATTCACGAGATCCAGTTGTTTCCAGTTTGTTAACCAGTTTCAGTACTGTGTTTCTTCGGGGAGACTTCCGAACACCAAATTCTCTCTGGTGTGCCCTTTGAGTAGCTGTAATTGAATTCGTAATCCAGTATTGCTTTACAAGGAAGAGTCTGTCATTTATTGTACTCCATTTTCGCGTTGACCAGAACAAAATCTCAAAAACAGCTGCCGACAATAAAACTAACAATTACGAAACAAGCATGAACATCTGCGTATCTAGTGACAGGCAATCAAAACTCCAGAACATTCTGCTTAATTTGGTGCTAAAATTGGGGCATTGAGTGAATTTCGAACAGAATAATTAAAGAAAGAAATGCGTCAATTCTTCATAAATAATCCTGTACATTTGCTTATGGAATTTCAAAGGCATCACATAGCGACACGCTGTAATGAAATATGTAAATGTGAATTCAACGTGTATCTGGACTAACAAGAAGTAGATAGAATAATAAAAATAGTTTGTAATAGTGAGTAGAGACAGTCATGTGAATTCACCACCAAATTCGTTCTTCACTAGATCAATCTCGCCAATACTGAACCAACAGCACGTAATGCCTACATACGTTTTATAAATTACGAATAGCACAGTTGAAGCACTGGCAACGACGTAAATGCCCTCCGATGAAGAAATTAATGGCTTGAGAGTAACACACAATTTCTCCGAAGACTGCTTCGACCGGGAGACATCCTCGCATACAAAGAGGCACAAACGGTCCGGAAGTAACGCGCACTGGGGTGGAATGATATTAAACTGCGAGAAATTAAAGCCCTCCTTTAACTTGATAACATCACACGCAAGGACTCTCGTGGCGATGCCTGTCGGGGTGCAGGAGGGGGGGGTCTAGTGGCAAAAAACACAAGAAAGGGTGTCAAGTGCACTCAATAATTTAGCCCCTGCTAAGGGGTAAATGTATTGAAATGTGTCACTAACTGAAAATCCTTCAGCTTCACCGCCCTTACTTTCAAAGACACTTGAAGACCACGGATGTTGCAGGAAAACCGAATTATGAGGCCCAAATGAGGGCTTAACCCCTCCAAAGCGTTTGTCCACAAAGAAAAAGCAATTAGAAGAGTATGCTTCTTCTTCATTGAAGATAAGTGTGTATTTCTTTTTAACTACGAGCCTACATGGTGCGGCACCTCAGTATACACAACTTTCACTTCAAAACTACCGCTATAAACAACAAGGATAAACTTAATACAGTACTCAACTTTGTAATATTGTCTGTGAAACTTGCAGACAGATTACCGTTCCATGTTCTAAATCTAAGCAAGTCTGCATTGAAACTTAATACGGCTGGTTGGCCCACAAAAATGCAATTCAATAACACTGATGGATATTTTGAATGTATTATCCATAATTACTTTCTCTACTACCTATAGTAAGTAGGGGAAGTATTGTATTCCACTCAACAATTCGATACCGAGATTTCACCTGAAATGTGTGTTTTGAGGCCCCCTAAATACAAAAAAAATTTTTGGAAACATGTCCATGTGTATGTCTGTGAACAGCATAACTCAGAAACGAACAGTCGGATAAACACCAAACTTGGTATTTAGGTCCAGTATCGTCCAGAGATGCGACACAAGGTTTTCAAGAAAATCCCCCCACCCTAGATTACCCTTTACATAGAACATTTTTCGAAAATTTTAATTTTCTCAAAAAGGCTCTAACGATTTTGATTAAAATATCATATGTTTAAGATATTTTCATGACAAATGAAATGTATATCTCGAATTTTCTGGGAATGTCTCCAAAAGTATTCTTCTTTGTGAACGTCTTTTGCATAACTGGTAAACCATCAGAGATAGATAAAATTTTACTACACAAAAAATGTAGATCGCGTTAAAATACACAATTTATGTCATATACATTTTTGTTGTTGAGTGAACCATTTTCGAGATATTGCTTGTTATTCCCTTAAATTTTCCAAAACATACTTTTTCTCAAATGGGAATTCGTTATTCATTTTTTTTGTCCTGGTAATGCAAAGAGAATGGAATACTCCACATAGCAACCAGCTCTTAAAATATTTGACTATCGCTTAAAGCCTACCAATTCCCCTTGCATCTACAAGAAAATTATCAATAAGATTAAATTCTCGATATCTCGATTAACATGAAGCATATGGAGAATAAGCGTTTGTAAAAATAGCTTGTATAAGAGTATAAAAAGTCATGTGAGTGTAACACATCAGATTTTTTTTAATAGCTTTAGTTTGTATTAACGATACCAGTTGCATTGTTTTTGTATCATAAACAGACATCGAGCGGGATGGCTCAGGCGGTAGACCCCACTGAATTTCCTGTCCCTCCATTTCATCTCCATTCTCATTTCACTTCATCTTCTTGGTCTCTTTTAGGGTTGCAAGTGTCGCCTGGAGGTCTCGGCGTGCGCACGGCAGGGGAAAAGAATGCTCTGAGGAAACATTCGTCCCCCGGATTGCGAGCGGTCTCCGGGTCCCGAGCCCCCTACCAGGGGACATCTAAATGCACAGGGGGGAAGGGAGCCGGTGTCGTCCTCCGTGATGTAGTGGTTACCAGGCTAGCCTCTAGTTTCCGAGGTCGCGGGTTCAAACCCGGCGGAGGACGATGGACTTTTTCGGTCGTAAAAATCCTTAGAATGACTTCCTTCGGAAGTGAAGTAACGCCGGTGGTTCCATGTCGTAGATTTACGACGCGTAAAAGAGCAAAATTAAGGTCTTTCACGCCCAATATAGAATGAGACGCTAAGGACAACATAGTAGTTAAAGATCGTCCATAATAATAATAAAAAAATAAAAAGGGAGCCGGATGCACCAGCCACCACCCAGGGAGTTCAAATCTGTAAATGGTAGGGACACTGCCCTCTGCTTGTCGTACCTCTTGTCTCCTCTCACCTCTCGGGCCTAGGTACAAAAGAACTGCATAGATCGAGTCCTATCCCTATCCTATCTAGACACATATCAACATAAACTACTTGAATTTAAGAAATATGATATGTTACATTAACGTAACTTTCTCGACCTATTCTTCAACAAACTATCCTTTAAAGGGCCCATTCTTCTCTAAACATTTGAAGAAATGGTTTTATTATACAGAGTGAGTCACAATGACAAGGATTATATGTGAGTATTTTCTTAGGGAATATATATCCGTAAATGTCTTGTTATCGAGCTAGAATATATTAACGTTTATCAAATGCTGCGTCGGGTTACATAAAATTCTGCCAAGCAGATCGCTGTTCCCCCCTCGGCATTATGTTTTGTTTTCTTTGCATTTTGGAATATCGCTTGCGTTCTGTTTTTAACATTGTCTGTGTGACCATTAATTTAAAACCTGCGTTTTGTTATTTAAATGGTAAGGGTTTCTGTCGCATATTACACAGCACTTTGTAACTTTATAGTTCCTACAAGAGGCATAGGCTATCAGTCTCAGCTATTAGGACATACTAAAGTGCTCCGTTTACTGGAAGGACATTCAGTTTTACAGCCTATTATAAAAATGTTCCACTTTACTTACTCTAATGTGTATTGCATTTATAGTGCTGCTGGGGGAATTGCGAGAAGGGCACGAGATCTTTACGCTGAGCTTTATCCAAGGAGACATTTGCCGCATCACAGCACCTTTACTGCCGTACATCAACAACTGCAAGAAGCATGAACTTTCCAAAAACAAGCTCATTGTTCGGGAGTCCAAAGAAATTTAAGGACTGTGGCTCTAGAAGAGGAGGTTCTGACTGGGTCCATAATTATTCTCCGTCCACAACCACAAGAGCAATACCACATGCCATGCAAGCCAGTCTTCGGTTACTGCGAACAGCAATTACATCCGTATCATCTCACTCTCGAGTTCCAGCACTGGGACCAGATGACTCCACCCCGACTACCGTTTGTCCAGTGGTTTCTTCATAATGCATTGGCCAAACAAGATTTTCTACAACCATGTTGTGGGCGCACGAGAAGGTTTTTATTACACGAAACGGCATGTTTAACACACAACAGTCCCAGGAAAACCCAAGAGCTATTAGAGGTACGAGGGTCGTCCAATAGGTAAGTTTCCCTATTTTATATAAAAAACATATTACACACAATTGTTCATGTTTCATTAGATTTATTTATATTGCACAATCCTTCTGTTACTTTTCTACATAGTCAACATGTTTTTCCAAGCATTTTTGGAGACGTGGCACACGTTTTTCCAGGCCAGTGTTGTACCAGGTCGGGTCCTGTGCTCGCAACCAGCTATTCACTTCTGATTGCTCTTCGTCGCGGTGTTAAAGTGCTTACCTCCATGATGATATTTGAGACAGGGGAACATGTGAAAATCACTTGGGAAAAGATCTGGTGAATATGGAGGATGCGAGAAAACTTCCCAGTTGAATCTTCTGAGCTCCGCCTGGGTCAAGATTCAACTTGGAAGTTTTCTCGTATCCTCCATATTCACCGGAGCTTGCCCCAAGTGGTTTTCACATGTTCCTCCAACTCAAAGGTAAGCACTTTTAACACCGATGATGAAGTCAAATCAGTGAACAGCTGGTTGCGAGCACTGGACCCGACCTGGTACAACACTGGCTTGGAAAAGCTTGTGTCACGCCCCCAAAAATGCTTGGAAAAACATGTTGACTATGTAGAAAAGCAACAGAAGGATTGTACAATATAAATAAAATTAATTCAACATGATCAATTGTGTGTGATGGTTTTTATAAAATAGGGAAACATTTTTATTGGACGCCCCTCGTACAAATGAGCAACAGTGGTTTGCAGGGAACATTTGGGCTGGCATTGGAACGACACACTCATGGGGCTCTACTTACTACCTTCACGTTTGACGAGCCACATAATTTGCCAAACTTGTGGAAGATGTTCCTTTAGGAATATGCCAGTCCTTGTGGTTCCAAGACGATGGGGCACCTGCGCATTATTCCGGTGACGTAAGGCATTTTCTAAGTGTAATGTATCATAATTGCTGGATCGGCAGAGGAGCACCTAAATAATGGCCAGTACGTTCACCAAATATAACCACGTTCAGACTCTTGTGTACGAGACACCGGTTAATGGTGAAGAGGAGCTGATGACCAGGATCTTGGTAGCATGCTATTTGTGATATGCCAAGTATTTTTTAAAAAACTCGCAATCATTACAACGACGCTATCAACTATGCTCCAACTCAAAGGTCGACATTTTGAACGTTTAATAAACACTTATGTACCTGTTCAATTCTTATTTTGTTCTTAGTTTAACTATGTTCGAAGCCTTTTAAAAACCACGTGCTTGCATCATTTGACATTCTTTCAACTTTTCTCAAGTAATTTGTATAGTGGTGAAGAAAAGTTGATCAACAATAGTGTTGATTGCAAAGGTTATTGACAATAACATGTATTCGCAGCTGCAGATCGGTTAAAAAAAGAATTCACCGACTTTAAAGCACATGGATTTAGTGCCATATAATTAAATAAAGATTCACAAGTTACTAAGTCAATTTAATGGAGTTTACATTTTTAAAGATACGGGCTACTCTCCCCATGCCTGTAGTAAAAGATGCGTAGCGACCTGTTCGGCGGAATTTCATCTAAACCGACGCGGTATTTAAAAAACGTTAATACCCTCTAGTTCGATTACAGGACGTTTACGAGTATATATTCCCTAAAAGAAAATACTCAAACAGTGTCGCGGTAACTTTCGTGTTATCTTATTTGCTGAGCGCCTGTTATTGTTTTACTATTTTGAATTTTGAGTTCTTTGTCTTCCGGCTAGCTACTATTATTCAGTCGAGCAAATCTCTTAAACAGGGTGTGTAAACGGAAAGGAGTTGTTACTAAAAGCTAACACTGATAAAATAATTTGTTTTTACACTTATTGCCGTCACACTTCGTTAATTTCACAGATTTACTTTTGATACATGCCTGTCTGAAACTGTTATATTTTCGAATGTAACTATAATAACTTATTTACCGCACATTATTAATTCGCGTATTTCACATCTTTTAACTAACTTTACGACACGAGAGATTTTGTAGAACTGCGCGACGTTTAACGCGTGAATGATTCTGATGAACTGGGCGACGTGAAACTTCTGAATGATTCTGTAGAACTGCACGACGTATAACCCGCGAATGATTCTGTTGGACTGAACGTTACCCGTCTCTGGCTTTAGCTTTTTATACTCCCTCACCCCGATATGCCTAAACATTATAACAGAGCTGATATTGGTTAATAAAACGCGCCAACATTAGCGTCTATTTTTATATCCAATCAAAATTACGAACACATATGCTCAAGGGAAGATATTCACTCCATTTCTAAAGAAAAGCGCGCTACTCTGACGTCATTTGTTTGTCTCTTCTAATTGATAAACAACTCACCCCCTCGCTACATTGTTGCTCTTATTGTCAGTTTCAGTGAGGCCGTGTAAACTTATTTCCTAACAATGCTTATAATTAACAAACATCCCAAATCATTGTCATACAATAATGCTAATTTACACTACAATCACTCTGGCATTTACAGTGTTGTGATATAAAATACTGCCACAACAGAACCCCTAAATGGCGCCTTAAAATTATTCGGTGTTAGTCTGACTCATTCTGTAAATTTCCTTGAAGGTACAACATGATAGACATGATATTCACTAGAGAGGGGGGCTGTAATACCGTCTTACAACTTTTCGTTTTGGAGGTATAATGTTCACACGCACGCACACACATTTTGGATTCAGGGGTACTCAAAACATGTATTCCTGGTGAAATCTCGTTATCGATTTTTTAATGGAACGCAATACTTCTCCTACTCTGTATTCACTCTTGGTTGATCCGCACCAAAACAAAACCCAGGTGATCAGTGCACCGTAGTAATGTATCCTTCCGCCATTCGCGGCAGAAATACCATCATTTTCACGACCATGTGACAGAGTACAGGCAAAGAGAACAGGGTCCGACAACTTAAACGATGACTAGCATACTTGTTAGGGTTGAAGGTGATAAGATTGAACAAGATAAATGTTTGCACATATAATAATAGCTAATTCTAAAAGAAATAAGCGAAAAAAAAAGTAACAGGTTGCGATATCTTACATTTATACGCTGTCTGGAAGCGGCACTTTTATCAACTCAGCGACTCATTTTTAAAAAAGAAATTGTATATTGTTACGTGAATTACATTCTTGCCCCATTCTTGCATCGCGAATTTCTAACGCTTTCGGGTTTAACCACTTTCCCGTTTCAGATTTTTCTTAAACGAGCACTGTATATGCTTGTACTCGAAACACTGGTGAACTCAGAAGTTAATTTCACCACTTCTTTCACGGGAAGTGTTAGATATTTCTCACATAACTTACAATAAACTTCCAACCCTATTGTTTTTTCACCACTAGTCAATGGTTTGCCCGCTTTTGCTTTACGCAAATCGACGAAAATGCAAGAGCAAATCACCGTCGGCCAGCCAATATTCTGAGCATACCCGGATGTCAGGTACATATATGAATTGCATGTGGGACTTGTAGCTCTGTTACAAATTACAAGGTACAAATTAGCGTTAATTAGACTTTTAGGAATTTCTATAGAATATTATACCATTTAAGGATAAATTGATTCTAAAATTTAGATTATTAGCATGGGACTATTTTCCTGCACGTATTGCTACAGTGTTGTACCACGGTGCACTGGTCACGTGCGTTTGTTTTGGCGCGGATCAACTAAGAGTGAATGCAGAGTAGGTAAGCAGTAGAGAAACTTAAAACGCTATTGAGATCTAGGAGAATCGGCTAACTTTTTATTTTTAACTCTCCGTAACCGAAATTCGAACTCGGGACCTCTTGAATGGGAGGCAGACACGCTACCCCCACGCCACAGAGGTAGGCTCCAAGATTTTGCTTCAAGGTGTACGCTGTAGAGAGCGGAAGAGTGAGAGATAGGAGAGGGGGAGGAAGGGAGAGAGGAGAGAAGATCTCCGTATTTAACGCAACAATACGAGCGGAGCCGGGTTATGTAGTCTCTTACAGCCATTCTGGGTTCAGAATGACGTCACACATCTTCTCAAGAGCAAATAAATGCAAGAGGCTGCCATGATCGTGGGCTTCAGATGACCTTGGTTATGTTTTCATCCCTTTCTTTCCAGCCGAATGGGAAGAGAAATGATGCGATGTTCCACTTCCTCTCACTTTTTCCCACAAGATTGCGCTCCGCCCCGCCCCGTTTAATCACTGTGTTCTTTTGGAAGGAAGGTTTCCATGCTGCTGACAGACCCCCACGGCTGAGACTTCCATCAACAAAAAACTGTCAACAGGTTCAGTAGACTCCCTTCATCATCATCCGTGTTTATCGCCTTCATAATGCTGTTTAAAGAGAGATGGATTCTCTGGCACCAAGTTGGGTCTTCACTGTGGCTCGAATCTTCTTCACCCTGTCACTGTGGTATTCCCTAGCTTTGGAATGTCTTAACTTAATGGCATGCATCACGATTTACCGTTCCCACTACAAATTCACAAGTATTCCTTATTAGTTTTGCATTAGAATATTCCATAATAATTGCAGTAGTTATTGTCTTTAGGAGTTTGTACCACACTTTGTTCGTTAACTTGAAGATAGTATTTGATTTTACTACCCCACGTTTTGGCACCAACTTGAGAAAAGTGTTTTGTTGTTGAAGTTTAAGGAGTTTGCACCACGCTTTGGTCGTTAATTTGAAATAGATTGTTTACGTTATAGGCTGCTACGTATGAGAAGCCGATTTGAAGATGTATTTTTGTTGTTGCACTCAAAGTTTAAAAATATTATTTTAACTTTGTTATTAAACTGCTTCTATAGATGGTATTTATGTTTGCTTTTTGCCTCGGCTGCTTCAGTATTACTTTAAAGACACGTTTCTCTTAATCAGGTCGTAGTGCGACAAGAATGTAGGCTTACACAGATTTTAAGTTTTAAATTCATTTCTTTTTATTAATTCTTGACACAAATTAAATAGCACTACATGATATCAAGAGCTGTGAGATTCTTTTATTTAATACGTGCACTTTGTTATCGCGTATACATAATTTTCGTTTCACACGAATACGTAACATTTCTTTAGAGAACACATCTTCCATCCGGTCACTACCAAGGTCTGCCAGCAACTGAACAGATTTCAACCGTCCAAACCCGTAAACTTTTGTATTTCAAGTCTCTGATTGGCTAATCCTAGTCCAATAGAATACCTGCATTTTACTAAAGCTTTTTCTAGCTGTTGATTGGCTATTTTAAAACTGTCACAAAATTTGCATTATCGTGGTTCTAATCATGACTAGTAGCATTTAAACTCTCAAACTCATTATTGCCTCAAGGTTACCTCATTGTTAGCAACTTTAAACTCACAGCTCACGGCTTCTCACGGCTCTTACATTATTAAATTACGTAATGTATTCACATAACATTATTGAACATGTTTACAATAATATAAGCATTTGCAATGACTGTTACATACATTTTACAAATTATTACATACATATTGCTTCAAGGCGGGCTGTTATTAAAATTACATATTATATAATTTAATTGAAATTATTCAAGTGTTAAAAATACTGCCTCATAATGTAGGAAGTACATTTTTACGAATATTGAAGTAGATTATATTTGTAAGTAGTTGGAAGATGCTTCATGTTTATCTACCCCACGTATAGGAGTCAATTTGTCGTGGTCACTTCGTGTTATCTATTGCTGGGCGCCTGTTATTGTTTTACTACTTGGAATTGTTGGGTTCTTTGTTCTCCGGCTAGCTATTATTACTACTCAGTCGAGCATATCTCTTGAACAGGGTGTGCAAACGGAAAGGATTTGTTACTGAAAGATAACACTTATAAAAGAATTTGTTTTTACACTTTTATTACCGTCACAATTAATTAATTTCACATATTGACTCTTGATACACGCCCGACTGAAACTGTTATATTTTCTAATATCACTATAATCACTTATTTGCTGCACATTATTAATTCGCGTATTTCACATTTATAACTAACTTTACAACGCGAGAGATTCTGTAGAATTGCGCGACGTATAACGCGTGAACGATTCTCTTAAACTGTGCGACGTATAACCTTTGTATGATTCTGTTGGACTGAACGACGATTACCCGCGAATACTTCTGTTGGACTGAGCAACGTTTGCCTTGTGAATTATTCTGTCAAACTGTGCGTTACCCGTCTCTGGCACGGAATTTATACTCCCTCACCCCGATATGCCTAAACATTATAAACGAGCTGCTATTGGTTAATAAAACGCGCCAACATTAGCGTCTATTTTTATATCCAATCAAAATTACAAACACATATACTCTAGGGAAGAAATTCCCTCCATTTCTAAAGAAATGCGCGCTACTCTGACGTCATTTGCTTGCCTCTTCTAATTAATAAACAACTCACCCCTCGCTACATTGTTGCCCGCTCTTATTGTCAGTTTCAGTGAGGCCGTGTAAACTTATTTCCTAACAATGCTTATAATTAACAAACATCTCAAATCAATGTCATACAATAATGCTTATTTACACTACAATCACTCTGGTATTTACATTGTTGTGATATAAAATACTGCCACAATATCCAGGGATAGTTTGAGATTCCGAGATACTGTTATGTATTGCAAGCTCGCATGCTTTATTATTTTGAATGAACTCTTAACGCACGTGAGTGTTTGAACAGCGTAAACGGCCACTCATACAAATATTAACATTAACGCGAGGACATAAATGTATGACATGAATACAAGATTCGCCGGGATCAGGGAAACGGAGCATAATTACTTACGGATTGAGGAAGTTGATTATGCACGATGACCTAGGAGTAATGCGGTGTTGTTTAAGCAGATGTTGCCCTGAAGAAATCATCTAGCTCACTCACCCTCGCTTTTTAGCGAGGCTTGTTATATAGCAGAAACTGGCGACATATTGAAATTAAATTAAATTGAGTTTTATTTATGGACGCTCTTTAACTCTGTGGTCCTTAGCGTCCCATTTTATATTGGGCGTGAAAGACCGGTAATTTTGCTCAGAGGCCTCTTTATCAGGCTTGACGTTCTTTTACGTGCCGTAAATCTACAACACGGGACCACCGGCTTTATTTCCCTTCCGAAGGAAGCCATGCCAAGATTTTTACGCCCGAAAAAATCATCGCCCTCCGCCTGGTTTGAACTCGCGACTCCGGGAACTAGAGGCTAGCATGGTAACCACTACATCACGGAGGACGACACCGGCTCCCTTCTCCCTCGTGGGCTTACATATCCCCTGGGGGGAAGCTCGGGACCCGGGGGACGAAGGTTTCCTCAGAGCATCCTTTTCCCCTGCCATGCGCACGCCGAGACCTCCTGCCGACACTTGCAACCCTGAAAGATACCAAGCAGATGAAAGGTAAAGAAATGAGAATGGAGATGAAATGGATGAAAGGAAATTAGTGGGGGAGTACCCCTGAACCATCCCGTTCGGTATCTGTTTATGATACAAAAACAATGTAATTGGTATCGTTAACGATATCAAATCAAATTGCGCGCGAAAACTCACAGCTGGCCAGGTGCAGGTGCTGTCTGTAGAGTTTTACTTCTCTTTCAATCGTATTTTGAGCTGCGGGTAGTGCAGGCAGCATTATACAAAATGATTAACTAATCTAAGTATAAACATGGAAACTTAATGACGAATATGATATAACAAAGGACGATTTTCTGTTAACTTTTACACTGCAAGTGAGTGGTACCTTATATCTCACTTCTCAGTATAGCACACTTTGTCGTAGGTGTACGATAAAGTTGGTACTTATGATTCACAAGTGCTGCCAAGATAAGCCGTGACAGGTACTAACTCGTCTTTCCCCTCCAATCTCCGCTAGAGTCTAGACTGAAAGCCCAGAGTGCTATGTATCCGTGCCAGGACAGAAGTGGCACGGATACATCCAATAACAATACATTAAGGTTGCAAACTCGCAATCTGCAGTCGCTTCCTTTAGCTCCTATGGTTTTCTGTCAGATAAGCCTTTTAATTGCGCCTTTAAGAATAATATGCATGACCGTGTTCTTGATGTACTCGTGGAGTATACAAATAATTTCAAATGCGTTATTTCTTCATTTTACTAAGGTATTACCATGGCACTGCCGCCGAGCCGCCCCTGGTCTCGCAATACTGTTCACGCTCATGAAAATCATTATAAATGGTTACATTTATTAACCTGACCACAAGCTTTTGTGTTTCTATTGGATTTGCGTTAGCGTTTCATTCTTGTATTAAATTCAACACACCTTTATTAATTAACAATCTTCGTCAATTAGGCAAAAACAAACTGTCCGACAAATACCAAATGTGGTATTGTAGTTCAGCGTCTTCCAAAGATGCGACACAAAGACCTTCAAGAAAATCCCCGCACCCAAAATTGCGCTTTACTTAGAAAATGTTCGAACTTTTTCCCCCCCAAAAATGGCGCTAACGATGCTGATTCTAATACTTAATAATTTACATCACAAATAAAATGTAGGTATATCTTGAATTCTCTGGAAACAGCCTGTCAAGTCCTCTTTGCACGGAAGCAATTTTATATACCTATAAACAATAAGAGACAGAGAGACAGAAACTCATTACAATAAAATGTAGATTTCGTTAAAACTCACAAATATATTAAATACATTTTTTTAAACATTAACCATTTCCAAGATATTCTTTATTATTGTTCTGAATTATTAAATACTTTATACCATTTTCAAATCGCTATTTATTTTTTTCCATGGTCATGGAGAATGGAATTTCAAAGTCATCATATAGCGACCCGCTTTTAAAGATTTGACTATGTATTTTCTGGCTTCAGATTCTTCTTCTTCTCCTCCTCTCCTTGACATAGGCAGATATTGTCTGCTCTGTCCTCAAAAATCTTCCAACCATCTCCTCCTGGGTCTTCCCACGTATCTTCTTCCTATTGGTCTATATAGCATTATCTGCTTTGTCAACGTTGAGTTGTCCATTCTTTCTAGATGCCCTTTTCCATTTTCGCTTGTAGTTTCTTGATTTATCATTAATATTAAACATGTTTAATTGTTGATATACATCCTCATTTGTTTTGTGTGATCAAGTATGGGGCACTTTTTAACTCCCTTAAGAATTCAATTTCACATCCGTAAGATTACAAAGGTACCTAAACCATTATTTTGTAAAATTTCAACTTTGTATCCCGTCTTACTTTATTTCTCAGCACTTGTTGAGGCAGTATTTTTAACACTTAAACGATATCAGTCTAATTATATAATATAAAATATAATAACAGCTCGCCTTAAAGCAATATGTGTATGTAATAATATATAAAATGTATGTAACAGTCATAGTATTATGTTTATATTATTATGTACATGCATAATAATGTTATGTGAATGTATTACGTAATTTAACAATGTAGGAGCTGTGAGAATAGAAGCCGAAAGTTGCTAACAATGAGGTAATCTTGAGATAACAATAAATTAGAAAGTTTAATAATGCTACTAATAATTCTTGGAACAATAACGTAATATTTCAAACAGTTTATAAATAGTCAATCAACAACTAGAAAAAGCTTAAGTTAAATAAAAATATTCTATTGGAATAGGATTAGCCAATCAGAAACTTGAAATAGAAAAATTGTACAAATTCAGGCGGCAGACGCTACAACACAGCGTTCTCAGGCAGACGCTATTAGATTGCGTCAATGTGAGTCATAAAAGTTCATTGCGGTGAGAATAATACAAACTTTACGTGTTAAAAAGGTGTAATTAACAATAATCTCGCAGCTCTACAGTAGGATATATCAGTGAAGTGTTACTTAATCGTGTGAAGGATTAATAAAAGGAGTGAAGTAAAAATTATAATTTGTGTAAGCCTTGTTCTTTAGCCGTACCAGGCCTGCTAAGAGATATATGTTTCTACAAATTACTACTGACGCAGCCGAGGCATACATATATAATATACAAATAAACATTAACAAAACACAAAGTTGATTTTTTTAAAATGTGGGGGCGAAGGCCACTGAAAAAGTAAACTTGGGGCGAAGGCCACCAGAAAGTTTGTATCATACGTGGGGCTGCAACTACCTCAAGTTTGGTGCCCAAAGCGTGGTACTAATAACGTAAAAATAGTCTACTTCATTGTTTACTTTAATATCAATGTCGCGGTCTTTATTATAGCTAACACAGTTTCCCAAATAGCTGAAATGGCTTAGTTGTACCTACTAAGATTTGATTTTTTTGTCCTTGCCACGAAATGACATTACTTTTGTTTTCTTTGTGGATATGTCATATTATATTCAGTCTTTAAACTTTACCAGATCTACGAAGAATATAATATATACGTGAACATCGATCATTCATCCAAAAATCATAAATTACAAGAATATTGTCTATTACAGTTTTATTATATGTATTCATTTATTATTTTCTCTACTACGTATAGCAAGTAAGGGAAGTATTGTATTCCACCCAAAAATTCGATACCGAGATTTCACCGGAAATATATGTTTTGAGACCCCTGAATCCAAAAAAAGCATTTTTGGATACATATCCGTGGGTGTGTGTGTGTGTGTGTGTGTGTGTGTGTGTGTGTGTGTGTGTGTGTTGTACGTCTTGTGAACAGCATAACTCAGAAACGAACAGTCGGATAAACACCAAACTTGGTATTTAGGTTCAGTATCTTCCAGAGATGCGACACGAAGGTTTTCAAGAAAATCCTCCCACCCCAAAATATCCTTTACATGAAACATTTTTCGAAAATTTTAATTTATTCAAAAATGGCTCTAACAGTTTGATTAAAATATCATATGTTTAAGATATTTTCATGAAAAATAAAATGTATATATTGAATTTTCTGGGAATGTCTCCAAAAGTATTCTTCATTGTGAACGACTTCTGCATAACTGGTAGACCATAAGAGATAGACAAAATTTTACTACACAAAAAATGTAGATCGCGTTAAAATACACAATTTATGTTATATGCATTTTTTTTGAGTGAACCGTTTTCGAGATATTGCTTGTTATTCCCTTAAAATTTCCAATACTTATTTTCACAAATGGGAATTCGTTATTCATTTTTTTGTCTTGGATATGCAAAGAGTATTAATCTGTGGCAAAGAGAATGGTGCTGCACCTAGCAACCAGCTATTAAGAGATATGTGTATGCTTAAAGGCTACTGTATTTCTATATTGCCCTTGCAAATACAAAACAAGGGGAACATAGTACGCCTTAAGCGATAGTCAAATATTTTTAGAACTAGTCGCTATGTGTAAAATGTAATTCTCTTTGCATGTCAAAAGATCGTTTTTGCAAATGTTTATCTCGATTAATATGAAATAGATGGAGAATAAGAGCTTGTAAAAATAGTTTGTACAAGAGTAGAGAAAGTCATGTGAGTGTAACACATCAGAATATTTTGTAGCTTTGCAGCCTAAGAAGCTAGGTAACTTTAAAAGCATCACATTTCTTAGTCCAAGAGCAGAAATTACAAAGCAATTACTTCAACTCTATGCAAAAAATGTTTAAAAAGACCGAGAAACTTTACAAAATAACTCATAAAAAGTATGACGCAAGCAGTTGATTAAAAAGAAAGAGAGATTAGCAACGGCAGGAGAAAGTGCAAGCTTTAATGAAGAAAGAGGTGCGTGCGGAGATGTAAAGAGTTGCAGTGCGTGGTAATGAAGTAGAGACCGCCAGTGTTACATCGATCTGACCGCAACACCGCCTCCATTCAGCTTGGCGGCGACTAAAATAGAAACATGCACTGCACCGCTTATAGCCAGTGCCTTTAATTATTCAACTCAACCCGGCTATGCTTTAAAACTACTGTCTCTGAACAGCATCCTGGATATGACACGAGGACTACACTTTAATATCGCGTCGCCACGTGTGGTGAGCACTAGAGAGAGAGAAAAAGGGCTTCTGTGTGCTACACTCACACGACTTTCTCTACTGTTTGTCAGCGAAAGTATTGCATTTCACCAAAATATTCGATACCGAGATTTAACAGCAAATACACGTTTTGAGACTCCTTGAAACCAAAAAAGCATTTTTATAAAAAGGTCCGCGCGCGGGTGTATGTGAACTGCAAAATTTAAAACCGAGAAATCGAAATTCAGCATCTTCTATGGACGTACCTTAAGATTTTTTCAAAAATGGCTTTAATGATTTTGATTAAAATACCATAAGCATGTTTAAGGTATTTTAATAACAAATTAAATGTATATCTTAAATTTTCTGGGAGTAGCCCTTGAGGTCTGTTCATTCTGAATAAGTTTTGTACAATTAGTAAATAGTAAGAGACAAAACCTTATTACACAAAAAAATGTGGATTGAAAATTGCTTTGAATTTTCAGATACACTTTTCTCAGATGGAAAGTATTTTTTTTCCCTCGTGGACATGCAAAGAGCATAGAATTTCAAAGCCATCACATAGCGAAACGCTCTTTAAAAATCTGACTATCGCTTTTCGAGGGCGATACCGAACATTTGTCGTGTAGTTTGTTCGATTTGCTGTAATAATTTGTTAATTATCATCATTTAAAGATTTTGTGTTGACCCAAAAATAAATTTGACTAGAGAATATTTCCGGACTATGCTTTTTACGATTTTAAATCATCATTAATGCCTAAACAATGTGAAGATCGGCTTAGAAATGCATTTGGTGAAGAAGCCCCATCTAAACAGTTTATAACTGGTACAGCGACTTCTAAAGGGTTCTGTTTTTACTTTTCCTACTACGTATAGTAAGTAGGGGAAGTATTGTATTCCACCCAAAAATTCGATACCGAGATTTCACCGAAAATACATGTTTTGAGACCCCCTGAATCCAAAAAAAAAGCATTTTTGGAAACATGTCCGTGTGTATGTCTGTGAACAGCATAACTCAGAAACGAACAGTCGGATAAACCCCAAACTTGATATTTAGGTTCAGTATCTTCCAGAGATGCGACACAAAGGTTTTCAAGAAAACTCCCCCACCCCAGATTACCCTTTACATGGAACATTTTTCGAAAATTTTAATTTTCTCAAAAATGGCCCTAACGATTTTGATTAAAATATCATATGTTTAAGATATTTTCATGACAAATGAAATGTATATCTCGAATTTTCTGGGAATGTCTCCAAAAGTATTCTTCATTGTGAATGACTTTTGCATAACTGGTAAACTATAAGAGATAGACAAAATTTTACTACACAAAAAATGTAGATCGCGTTAAAATACACAATTTATGTTATATAATTTTTTTTTGAGTGAACCGTTTTCGAGATATTGCTTGTTATTCCCTTAAATTTTCCAATCCTTTTTCTCAAATGGGAATTCGTTATTCATTTTTTCTATGTCCTGGGCATACAAAGAGAATGGAAATCGCCACATAGCAACCAGCTCTTAAAACATTTGACAATTCCCCTTGCATCTACAAGAAAATTACCAATAAGATTAACATCTCGATTAACATGAAGCATATGGAGAATAAGCGTTTGTAAAAATAGTTTGTACAAGAGTTATAGAAAGTCATGTGAGTGTAACACATCAGATTTTTTATGACGAGGCGGCTCTTTGTGAGCTTACTACGAAATGCACGCTGCAATGAAACAATGGATTCATTTCCTGCATAATGCAGCACACAAAAGACTTTTGATGTGGCGTCGCCATTTTCTTGTAAACAAAATTTGAACTTTCCTCTATTCAATAATGTCTCGTATGTGTCGCTATCTATTGTCTTCATTGAAAAGTAATATTTAAAATCTGTTGCTTCTTTTTGAATAACGCTGATTAGCATTAGAAGATAGACATACCGCCACTGCCAGTTGGTACACAAATGTCTTAACAGCAAATTTTGAAAAAGTTCATGAAAAACGCCCAAAAGGAGAAATAATGTTATAGCATGGCAACGCATCGTCGCATACAGCCTAAAGGTCAGCACCATGGACTCTCCGCCATACAGCCCTGACCTAACATCTTGTAATTTCTTTTTATTTCCAAAAATTAAAGATAAAATGCGTGGAATCACGTTTTCGTCATCGGATGAAGCAGTTGGAAAGAGAATGACACCAAGAGTCACAAAATGACAGCCCTACTCTGGGAACGGGAACCGCACCAGAACACGAAAAACACTCGTTTTCGAATGCGAACATGAACAATCAACGAGAAGCTTTCCAGAGCCCGGGAACGTAAACGGTGAAATTGGTCAAGTTGCGTGTTTCGTGTTCCCAATATAGCATACTGTATGCTAATTGTAGAAGATATTAAGGAGGCCGTGTTCCAAAACAACCGCTAGAGTTCTCTCTAATCGCAGGCAGTCTCACGTGCCGTTGCGTATTCTCAGTTTCGCTTATACGGTTGAACGTTTCATTTAGTTTGATAATTACAAATGTAAATATATTGCTTTTTAAAAAGTATTTACCTACTGAATCTTATTTTTCTGCATAGTTCGTGTTAATTGAGAAATACTTTGATAACACCCTTCATTGTAGTATGAGGCAGTATTTTTAACACTAAAATGGTTTCAGTCTAATTGTATAATATATATATAATTCAATAACACCCCGCCTTAAAGCAATATGTATATGTAACAATATATAAAAAATATATGCAACAGTCATTGTGTGTGTGTGTATTATTGTATCCATGTGTAATAATGTTATGTGAATATATTACGTAATTTAATAATGTAGGAACTGTGAGAATAATAGGTTAAAACTTGCTAACAATTAGGTAACAATGAGGTAACCTTGAGGCAATAATGAATTTGAAGGTTTAAATGCTACTAGTCATTATTGGAGCAACAATAATGTAAATTTTGAGACAGTAAAAATAGCCAATCAACAACCAGAAAAAGCTTTAGTTAGATGAAGGTATTCTATTGGAGTAGGATTAGCCAATCAGAGACTTGAAATACAGAAATTTACAAGTTTAGGCGATTGAAATTAATTCAGTTGGCTGCAGACAGTGTTCATAACCGGATGTGAGATGCGTCCTCGAGAAATTTAATACGTATTCGTGTGAGACAAAAATAATTTACGTGTTAAAAAGTGCAAGTAATTAATTAATGAATCTCACAGCTCTATATCAGTGAAGTGTTATTTAATTCGTATCAAGTATTAATAAAAGGAATGAAGTAAAATTATAATCTGTGTAAGCCTACATTCTTAGTCGCACCACAACCCTGCTAAGAGAAACGTGTTTCTAACAATAATACTGACGCAGCCGAGGCAAACATAAATATTTAATATTTCAAGAAACAATTAAATTACAAAGTTAGTATTTTTTTAAACTTGGAGCAAAGGCCACCTGAAAGTACACTTGGAGGGAAGGCTACCGGAAACTGTTTACTATATGTGCGGTTGCAAACAAACTTCAAGTTCGGCTCCCAACAGTTGAAATATAATACAACTCCTTCAATACAACCTACTTAAAATTGACGCCCAAAGCGTGGTGCAAACTCCTACAACAAAATAACTTCTTCAAACTGACGCCCAAAGTATGGTGCAAATGACGTAAAGATACCATCCTCTTCAAACTGGTTTTCCATACGCAGCAATAACGTAACAATACTTCTGAAATAAAACAGGAAACTATTACAGGACGCTGAAACATCAGTCAAATCTTTAAAATCTGGGATGCTATATCCAACTTCAAAATTCCAGTCTTTGCACGACTTCACGAGAAACAAAACGAATGGTGACAAATGATAAAGATATTTCGGAAACGGTTAATCCACAAAAGGCTCGACAAGTTACGTGGTTCAACCAGATCTACATTTTTGTGTAGTAAGTTTTATTTACCTCTCACGGTTTACAAGTTTTTACGACATATTGTAACGGTTATACTTTTATTTTACAAAAATGTGATAAATATGATTTTATGCACTTCGAGATATTTAGGAGAAAATTTAAGTAAATCCATGAAATTTGCTTTAGAATTCTTGCGAATCATTTTCCGGATACTTATATAAGCAGGGGTTGGTGGTATGGTTTTAGGGGTATGATCACCTCATGTTCGACTATGGGTGGATTATGCAATTCATGCTGACATGCGCTTACGTCAGGGCTAGCTAAGGCAATAGTCAGCAGACTCCTTGGGTATATAAACTTACGGCTCGCGCTCGGTCGATCACTTGCCTGGCAGGAATCTGTGACGGTCAGATCTTTAAATTTATTTTGTGCTAACTTACAATTTCAACGTAGGCCCTAGACACGACGGAGATGGAATGTCGGACTTCCTCCGCTTACCAGGTAACAACTCAAGCTGTCGCTGTCTCTCTCTCTCTCTCTCTCTCTCTCTCTCTCTCTCTCTCTCTCATGCAATGCAGTTTATATTAGTTATTAGAAATATTAAAGTCTCTCTTGGAAGCAGAATTACGCGTCTGCTAATAGTGTTAACACCTTCACCACCCTTCCAGCTAGGTATGCCCATCCTCCAAAAGCTATGGCGCATTCCCGCAAATGAATTATCCTTCCCTCTAAATTTTTCTCAGAGCTTAATTTAAACTATTTAGTTCCTTTTCTAGTTTGCTGAAAAGCTTCGTAAAGGGACTATCTTACAGGTAGATACTATGGTAGCTGTTGTGATATTGGTACACCATAAAAGCTTAAACAAATAATTGGAAGGTTAAAAATCAATAAAAATCCTAATATTTACACCAAAAATTGCAAACAAAAATATTTGGCAGGATGTGTGTATTTTATTGTTATTTCAATGTATACTATTGTATCTATCTAAAACGATAGATTTGGTAAGTCTAATAACGCTATACGTTCTGAACAACTACATACCTACCTATAATGTTATAGTTCCTTTTATACATTTCCAAAAGTTATCATTCGATACGCCACATTATACCATTCAGTATGAATTGTACTTAACATTATTTTGGGGGATACAGTACATTTAGATTACCAAACATAAAGATGCAAACCGAGTTAGCAATTACAATACTCGATTAAAAATTGTGATAAATGTGTTTATATTACCTGAGTTAATATACCTCAATATTTCTGTATTCCCCTAAAATGTTACAACTTGCAATCCGCAACCTATAACCCTCTCAAGGTAATCCCTGTGCTACGTTCTCCTCTTCTTCACTTCTAGCAAAGGCGCTGGTGGCTAAGCGACCTTTACGTCACACCTGGTGGAGCCGCCAAGGCCTTCCGTGACATCTGGTGGCGGCGCCGTGTCAAATAAGGCGACGTCAACATGTAATCAAAATCGGTAAAGCCATTTTTTGAGAAAATTAAAACTAATAAAACGTGTTCGATGTAAAGAGTAGTTTGGGTGAAAGATTTTCCTGAAAATTTCCGTGTCGTTTCACTTGAAGATGCTGAACTTAAATAGGAAGTTTGGTATTTATTCGACTTTTTGTTTTCGAGTTATGCTGTTCATAGACCCATTAAAATGTTTTTTTTCTTTTAGGGACCTCGAAACGTGCATTTTCGGTAATATTTCGATGCTAAATTCCTGACTGGAACACAGTAGTTTCTCTACTTACTATATAGACAAGTGGTAGAAAATATAAAACTTCAGTCACATTGGGCGGTACATGGAATTCAAACCTTCTATCTTCTGAATGTGTTCCACAGACGCTGAAACAGCTCCCCCAGTAAAGGGAGGCGTTGCAGTTGTGAACACTGAAGTATTTAACGGAATATTTTACAGCATTTGCTTGTAATTCGGTTAAGCTGAGATTTCAAAGAGATATGTGCTTATAGCATGTCTGGCTAGGTGCAAGGCATGCGGGGGGAAGTGGGCTGGCACTCTAGGTAAGAGAATATTTTCTGTATTCTTCCAGGGATATCAAACTAAACGGGTGGGAAATTACAGGATGTTTGAACGCATGAAAGATCAAAAGAGAGCGCACTAGAAGGGAAGAATCATAGGCGTAAAGGGAATAGTGAGACTGCGAATAATCCCAGAAACCACAAATGGTTTAACGACGAAGAGAGTACAGTCAGTGCAGGCTGTACCCTAAGGTCAAGGTACTCCGTCGGAATCTTGCACTCCCACAACTGCACTTGCTCTACTCTTCCAAGAAAACCAATGGTCATCGGTGATCTGCATAAGCATTATTTGCTGCCATTACGCGGTCTTGGCTTCGAGGAACGGTGAGAGCGTTTCTAAAATACATTACTCAGAAACTTTCCCAGCACTCCGCTTGCTCCCTCCCTACCTTATCTGCTCTAGAATTTTCCGCTCCCTCCTACAACAGTCATAAATATTGTTCCTCAGAAACACCCACACAAATGAAAGGCTTTCAAAACTCACAAGATTAATTTTAAGAAAAAATGGGAAGCTTTAATATATATGCCCATAGCTTAAGTAATGGTTCTACATGTTACAGTGAATTAGACATTATGCTTGCTTCTCCCACCTCCGAGCACTAGATTCGCATAAACATCAATTCACACCATTATAGATGCTTACTTCATGCTTACCCTAAGTTTTAATATAAAATCACGCTTATGGACAATTTAAAAGCAGCTGAATCAATTTTACCCTTACAATTCATTTTCCAGAACCAAGAATTTTGTACAGAGTTGAAACTAAGTCAGCGCGCGCGGCGTAAAAACTTCAAACTACGAAGCCTTTCGCACATCGCTAATACTTAGAAATTATCTTGCAGAATTGAGGTGCGACTAGAGTTTATCAACAATAATCTCGCTAGAAGTTTTGATTTATCTAAAGAAAATAAAAAATCGAGTGAGATTTAACTATCTCACGATTAAAAGAACGTATATAAAGATTACAATAGAATATTAATTAATTTACTAAATTAATTGACCGAACTGTTTCTATTTACTGTTTCTGTTTTTCTTTGTGTTGTTTAATGTGTGTCATTTTGGTAAAGCTAACTTTCAATATATATGACGGTAGCAAACAAATTAAATGCTAGAGGTGATAAAAATGTGGGATAAACAGCCATTATTGGTTGAAACTTGTCGTTTTGTGGAGTCTTATTGGTCAAAATAATATGACGTGGTATGAGTGGTATAGTCTATTTAAATTATCTATCAACAGGTTCTCCTGGTGAACTCGAACCAGAAATGGTAAATGTGAATTGTTATAATAAAAATCGCCAAAATATGAAGAACAAATACCAAACGTAATAAAATAATATGCTTTGTCCTTGCTTAATACTAATTACACTATAATACTAAAAGCACCGATTCACGAAAATAAAAACTCTTCAAGAATAAAGGGTGTTTAACTTTGCACTGACGTCTATTACAGGAAATGCTACATTTTCTCAACTAAACCTGACTGGCGTGGGTTTTTCTAAATGTGCTTTACAGGAAACTGTCCGGTTAGAACATCTGGAAAGTCCGGCTCATTGATAATGGAAATGATTTTAAAAGGAAAAATCACAAATCTTGCTAATACGAGGGGCACTATTTATATTTTGAGCCTAATAATTAAAGCAAAGTAATTTCTGATTGTAAACTGCTTTATTGTTTTTCAAAATATTCTCCTTTATGATCAATACACTTTTGCATCCGTTTGAACCATTTGTCAAAGCATTTATTCCAGTCTTCTTGAGACGCCTCCAAAACATGGTTTTTGAAGGCATCAACGGCTTGTTCTGCCAACGAAAATCGTTGTCCACACAATTCATTCTTGATGTTCGGGAACAAAAAGAAGTCATTGGGTGCCAAATCAGGACTGTATGGCGGATGACCCATCAATTCGATTTTTTGAACCTTCAAATACTCTGTTGTTAGACGAGATGTGTGCGCGCTCGCATTGTCTTGATGAAGAACGATCCTACGGTTCTTGTTGGTTTTCCTTACTTCACCGAAGACTTCCGGCAAACAAATGGTTGTGTACCATTCGGCATTGACCGTTTTACGTTCCTCTAAAGGCACTGTCGCCACATGACCAGTTTTGCTGAAAAAGCAGGCGATCACTTGCTTGAAGTGCTTCGAGTGCGAACAACTTTTGTTGGATTTGCTTCATCTTGAAACATCCATACAGTCGACTGCTGTTTACGTTCCGGGTCATACGCATAGATCCATTATTTGTCACCTGTTACAATCCTATACACGTCTTTTGAGGCACCTCCATTGTATTTGTTGAGCATTTTTGTGCACCAATCGACACGAGCATCTTTTTGAGATTGCGTCAAATTATGTGGGATCCAAAGAGGGCAAACCTTTTTCACGGCTAAATAATCATGCAATATTTTAAATATGCTGGTGGAACTAATGCCTAGGGTTGCCTCAATCTCACAATATGTCGCATGACAATCTTACATTATTAGTTTTTGCACAGCATCAATGTTTTCTGGCACAACAACTGATTTTGGACGACCTTCACGAACTTCATTACTGAGCGAACGGCGACCAAGATTAAACTCGTTATACCAGCGTTTCACAGTGGCAAAGGATGGAGCTTCGTCGCCCAATGTGGAAGTTAGTGGATCGATGCACTCTTGTCTTGATAATCCGCGTCGAAAGTCATAATAAATCATTGCACGAACATTTTCACGAGTTAATTCTTTGTTTTTGTTGACAAACAATTTTCAAGTTAGTGTAAACAAAACAAATGACGCTCTATTGACAAAATGTTTGAAGTAGATTATGGTCAAAAATGTCAAACTTTCCATTGGAAACGTCATATGGCACCTACAACATTCAGGATTGCCAAGGCTCAAAATATAAATAGTGCCCCTCGTATTAATACGAAAATTGTATCAAAATATTATGAAATATAAAATTGTTTATCACTGCATTGAATGCAAAACGTAGAAATACTTGTTCCCATATTTCCTGTCTCTATTTATGACTGCTATCTTAGGACCGTTCATAAGATACTAGGGGTAGATGGGCAAAATGTGACCAAGATACATATGCCCAAAGGCAAGTGTATTTTCAGAATATTTTGCCAACAGTTTGTCATGTTTCATTTCGTCTTCCCTTGTGAGGTACTCCTTAATAGGGATAGGCAGAAAATAACCTAATGGTTACTTTGTAACAGTTACCAAAATAACTGGTTACCTAATAACGATTACAAAATTAACTATAACCCAATAACGGTTACCAAAGCAACGATTATAAAGTATATAATAACGGTTACCAAAGTAACTAGTTGTCTAATAACGTTTACCAAAGTAACTAGTTACCTAATAACGATTACAAAAGTAACTATAACCCAATAACGGTTACCAAAGCAACGATTATAAACTAACTAGTTACGTAATAACGATTACAAAAGTAACTAGTAACCCAATAACGGTTACTAAAGCAACGATTATAAAGTAACTAGTTACCTAATAACGATTACAAAAGTAACTAGTATCCCAATAACTGTTACCAAAGTAACGATTGTAAAGTAACTAGTTACCCAAAAGCGGTTATCAAAGCAACAAATACAAAGTAACTAATAACCCAATAACGGTTACCAAAACAACGATTATAAAGTATCTAATAACGGTTACCAAAGTAACTAGTTGTCTAATAACGTTTACCAAATTAACTAGTTACCTAATAACGATTACAAAAGTAACTACAACCCAATAACGGTTACCAAAGCAACGATTATAAACTAACTAGTTACCTAGTAACGATTACAAAAGTAACTAGTAACCCAATAACGGTTACCAAAGCAACGATTATAAAGTAACTAGTTACCTAATAACGATTACAAAAGTAACTAGTATCCCAATAACTGTTACCAAAGTAACGATTGCAAAGTAACTAGTTACCCAAAAGCGGTTATCAAAGCAACAAATACAAAGTAATTAATAACCCAATAACGGTTACCAAAGCAAGGATTATAAACTAGTTACCTAATAACGATTACAAAAGTAACTAGTAACCCAATAACGGTTACCAAAGTAACGATTGCAAAGTAACTAGTTACACAAAAGCGGTTATCAAAGCAACAAATACAAAGTAACTAATAACCCAATAACGGTTACCAAAGTAACTAGTTACCTAATAACGATTACAAAGTAAGTATAACCCATTAAGTGTTACCAAAGCAACGATTATAAAGTAACTAGTTACCTAATAACTACAAAAGTAACTAGTAACGCAATAACGTTTACAAAAGTAACGATTGCAAAGTAACCAGTAACGCAATAACGGCTACCAAAGTAACGATTGCAAAGTAATTAATAACCCAATAAGTTACCAAAGTAACGATTGCAAAGTAATTAATAATCCAATAACAGTTACCAAAGTAACGATTACAAATAATTAATAACCCAATAACAATTACCAAAGTAACGATTGGAAAGTAATTAATAAAACAAAAACGGTTACCAAAGTAACTAGTAACCCAATAAAACTACCAAAGTAACGATTGCAAAGTAATTAATAAACCAATAACAGTTACCAAAGTAACGATTCCAAAGTAACTAATAACCCAATAACAGTTACAAAAGTAACGATTGCAAAGTAATTAGTAACCCAATAACGGTTACAAAGTAACTAGTTGCCTAATAACGGTTACCAAACTAACGATTGCAAAGTAATTAATAACCCAATAACGGTTACCAAAGTAACGATTCCAAAGTAACTAATAACCCAATAACGGTTATCAAAATAACGATTGCAAAGTAATTAATAACCCAATAACGGTTACCAAAGTAACGATTACAAAGTAACTACCTAATAACCATTACCAAAGTAACTAGTAACCAAATAACGGTTACCAAAGTAACGATTACAAAGTAACTACCTAATAACCATTACCAAAGTAACTAGTAACCAAATAACGGTTACCAAAGTAACGATTACAAAGTAACTAATAACCCAATAACGGTTATCAAAATAACGATTGCAAAGTAATTAATAACCCAATAACGGTTACCAAAGTAACGATTACAAAGTAACTACCTAATAACCATTACCAAAGTAACTAGTAACCAAATAACGGTTACCAAAGTAACGTAGACAATTTCTTATCGCATTAACGATTCTGAAGTAACGAGACCGTTATCGAGCCTGGATGACATCGCTCACTGCATGTGCGCAGCACTGATATCACTTATCGGGAACTAGTTACCTCAACTCGTTTACAACTTGAGTCATCCTGGCATGAGTTACAAGTACATGTTTATTGCAGCTTGTTGCTTATCACTTCGAATATATGTCACAGGCCACAGATGACAGGTCAGCCAGCACTCAGGCAGGAAAGTTTGAGACAGAATGTGCCCGAAGTAATTTTATTGTGTGCTAAATTTTTCAGTGTATAATTTGATATGTAAATGATATATGAGTACAATGTGAAAACCATGTAAATAGTAATTTTGTGTATAATGTAATATTTGTTGTGTACATAATGTTCCTGTTTAACTAAGTTTAGAATGTCTTGAAATTTACAGTTAGGGTAAAAATATGCTGTTCGCATGTGCAGCGAAACGGGATCTTTTGTGTTAGTCTAGGGTAAGGTTTTATTACTCTATTTGTTTCCGCTCCAGAAGTATGGAGCGAGGCAAATATAACACAGAACGGCAGTTTACCAAGAGAAGCCCGGGAAAAAGGTCACATGATATATACAAACTGACCAATAAGAAATTCGATACCAAAATTTTAGGTGGGAGATTGTGTTGTTTAAGTAGTCGAGATTCACCCAAAAATAAAGCAGTTCACCGTTGACTTTTAGATTACGCAGTTGAGCAGTTCACAGTTTACTTTTAGATGTGAACAGTTAAAGAGTTAAACAGTTGAAAACAGTTCATTTTTATACACTGACGAGGAATCCACGATACTCCGTCAAACGAAATTGGCGCGCAAATGGTGATAAGTGAACAGGAACATTATGTAGTGTTAGAGTGAGGAAGTAACAATAAATAGCCATAAACCAAACATTACAGTGGGTAGTAAATTCTCCTCTGAGCTCCTAGAACCACCTCTGAGATCGACGAGCTTATTAACAATCATGATAGGCAGAGTCCATGCAAACATCACCGCTGAGAACCAACTAGCCAGGGTAACAGCGAGGACAAGACGAAGCCACGTCGGATGGAGAAACAGGTACGAGTACAGTGAATTTTAACATTACTTCTATCTCTACCACTACACCGCGTTCGACTCCAACCCGAGCGGGCATCAAACCCGGGACGGCCACCAACGGCGCAGTCTTCGAAACAATTAGAGAGGACGGGTCCGACGTAAGCTGCATGCGTTACGTTAAGATGGTTATTCACATACGATTATAGATGCACGAGCTTTTACACATCGCGAGTGGATGGGTATGAATAAACAACTAACCCTATTTAGTAGTAAAATATGCGGGGGCCAATAAGCTCAAACAGCGAGATAGTTCATATTGATTCGTAGTTACACCTAACCGTTACTGGTAATGTACTGTAGCTGCGAACGTGATAACTTAATCGTTACTGGTAGCCGTTAACGCACTGTAACTGCGAATTTATAACCGTTACTCAAAAACAACTGTTTGTCACATCCCTATTCTTTAATGGCTAACTTGAATATTTATTTGTTTTACAGCATTGTTTGGCGCAAGACTTTTTTCCAGTAAATCGTGATGAAATATTAGTATAGATGTGTTTAAAACGCAAACACTTCATACACACTACCACTTCCCCTGAGATGTTTACTTTATTCATAGGACAGCTAGCTAGCCACCATGCGACGGTGCTTTGTTACCAAATATTGGATTGCAAATGATTTTTGGTTATGAAAACAGTTCTGCTTCATTTAATGCCTTCTATTCATAGTTTACATGTGGACTCCATATCTGCTTTTGCCCAGTATATCTCTGCATACACACGAGGCGAACGTCCATACGTAGAACGCCATACAAATAAGTTTCATATATACTGCAGCGCTTCTTCGACCAAATTTTATTTATTCAGTTTGTTGCTAGGCAACGTTTGAATGTAAAGGGGACAAAAGATATCTCAGGCGTGTTTTCTGAATATGGGGAAGATGCTTTCAACGGATGCAGGAATTTTATTTCTCCACGACAATGTATGTGCGATGCACTCGAAAGAAACAGCTGACGTTGGACAGAAAATATTCTGAACCTCCCATAAGTCAAAGTGCTAGCTTTCTTTCAAGCAAATGTTCTGCGGTTCACAAAGGACTTCTTGTCTGTATCGAACATTCTGTTGCAAAAACTAAACTAGTTTAGGCTTAGGGCTTTTCTGGAGAATGTTTATGTAACACAGGGGTGTGCAAAGTGATTGCTTTTCTTATTTTTACTTTCTCTACCGCTTACCTATAGTAGATAAAGGAAATGTACGAGGGCGGATCGAAAAGTAACGCACAATAATTTTTTCTGCCTTGGTATTGCAGCTGGAATGTTGCAATTTCACACAGATATAGTTTGAAGTTTTCACTACAGAGGGCACTTTTTGTTTCATGTGCAGCTCTAGCTAGAGAACGCAAAAAAGGTGGCTCGCATGTTACTGTCGTCCACGTGTGAAGAGCAGAGTGGTGTGGTTCGATATTTGTGGGCCAAAGGGCATAAACCGAGTGATATTTGCAGGGACATGCGTGGCGTGTATGGGGATGATTGTATGGGCCGTAGCAATGTCTCCAGGTGGTGTGCATTCTTCCTAGAGGGCCGTGTGAACCTTAGTGATTCGTCACGTTCCGGGAGGCCGGTAACAGCTGCAACCCCGCAGAATGTCATAGGCATTGAGATGGCAATTTTGAACTACCGGCGTGTGCAACTGCGAACCTTATCGCAACAGTTCAACATTTCCTATGGTGCAGTGTACAATATTGTCCATGACGAGTTGAAATTTCGTAAAGTTAGTGCTCGCTGGGCGCCTAAGAACCTGACAGACAACCACAAGGGCCAGCGAATGATGACGAGCTTGGATCACCAAACGCGGTACACCACAGAGGAGCATGGCTTTCTGAAAGGAATCGTCACTGATGATCAGTCGCGGCATACCACTACACGCCCGAAACCAAGCAGGCAAGTATGGGGTAGAAACATACTGGTTCCCCAGTGAAGAAAAAAATTCAAAGTGACCCAATCTGCTAGGAAAGTGCTTGTGACGGTGTTCTGGGATATGCATGGTGTTGTATTGGTAAACTTTGCTGAACACGGAACCACTGTGAATGCTGCAGCCTACATGAAAACTTTGGTGAAGTTGCGTCGTGCCCTTCGTGACAAATGCCACAACATGAATGCTGATGATGTCAAAATTCGTCAGAAAATCACCAAATTTGGTTGAGATGTGCTCCAGCATCCACCACAGTCCGGACCTTGCACCGTCGGACCTTCATCTGTTTGGTCCCATGAAGAAATTCCTGGCCGGCCAACGCTTTGCGACAGATGCGGAAGTGAAATCAGCAGTCCGCAGATGGCTATACTCCAAGGAAACGGACTTCTACGAACAGGGCATATTGAAACTGGTATCACGATCGGAGAAATGTGTTGAGAAACTTGGTTACTAGGTCGAAAAGTAGGTAAAAGGTGCAAGTTCATTTGTGATTTTTGTTGTTGGTGTAACTATTGAACTTTTTTTGTAAAAAAAATTATTCTGCGTTACTTTTCGAACTGCCCTCGTATTAAAACGAGAATTTTCTCTCTGAATATGGTTGCTAGACATTAGTGATTTTGATGCTCTGTTGGTAATAATTTTATTAATTAGATTATATAGTTACCACTTTTTGCAAACATCGGTTTGAAAATGTGTTAATTATTTAATGTAGGTAAACTTTTTTTTTCGTGCCTCTTTCATGAACTTACCATCCATCATAAAATGACTGGAAAGTTAGTTTTCCCTCATATCACAGTAGTAAACTTTTAATGTTAATTATTATATAGATGGAATATAGTCACATTTTAGTTAAAGTTTTACAGTTTCAGTCGTTCCTCTGTCTTCACTAATGTTTTTATTTCCTAATATGCATTTAATTCACACATGTTGATTTTCACATCAGCATGTCAGGAGAAACTAGCCTTCTTACCTTTTTGAATATAGCATATGCTCTATCGTACTTTGATTTGGATTTATATTAGGCATCAAAGAAGCACACCCTATTTGCCAGATCTCTTCAATTTCCAGCTCAAAAGTTTTCCGCCATGGTAGAAAGTTCTTAACGTTCTCATAATGTCAGGACAAAGTTTAGTAATCGACGGAAATTAACTTTCGTGGGTCGACTTCAACCAATATTGAGTTTATTTGAAAATAAGGTTTGTAATGGAATGAGCATTAATATGCAGTCTTTTTACTTTCTCTAGCACATACATAGTAAGTAGAGAAGATATTGCATTCCATATCGAGATTTCACTGGAAATGTATGTTTTGAGGCCCCATGAATAAAACACTTTTAGAAAAGGGTCCATGTGTGTGTGAGTGTGTGTGTGTGTGTGTGTGTGTGTGTGTGTGTGTGTGTGTGTGTGTGAACAGCATAACTCAAGAACGAAAAGTCGGATGAACACCAAACTTGGTATTTAGGTTCAGTACCTTATAGAGATGCGACACAAAGATTTTCAAGAAAATCTCCCCACCCCAAACTACCCTTTACATGAAACATTTTTTAAACTTTTTTATTTTCTAAAAAAATGGCTAACGATTTTGATTAAAACACCATATATTAAAGATATTTACATGACAAATAAAATGTATATCTTGAATTTTTTGGGAACAGCCTATGAAGTCCTCTTCATTCTAAAGGAATTTTGTATAATCTGGACAGCTGGTAAACGTTAAGCGATAGACGAAAACGTACTACACAAAAGCTGTAGATGTCTTTACAACGTACAATTTATGTCAAATAGCTTTTTTGTGGCACAAACCTTTATGAGATATCCGTTATTAATGATTCAAATTGTTCATCACTTGGTATTTCTTTTAAAATCCTGTCTAAGTATATCAACTTTCGCACAAAGATAAAAGCATTGCAGACATAAGAATTGAACATGAAGGCAATGAAATTACTGAAACTTGTAGCATAAAATTTCTTGATCTTATTGTAGATCATAATATGAATTGGAAATACCATATTGACTACATCCTACCAAAACTTAGCTCTGCTTGTTTTGCAATTACATCATTAATTCATTTTACAAATAAAAGCATCCTAAAAACAGTATATTATGCTTATTTTCATTCAATTACGACTTATGGAATAACATTTTGGGGAAATTCAGTAGACGCAAAAAAAAAAAAAATATTTTGCAAAAAAAGGTAATAAGAATAATGGCAGGTGTAAAGCACTCAACTCATTGTAAACCACTATTCAAAACATTTGGAATTTTACCACTAGCCTGTGTGTATATTTTAGCTGTACTTTTAACTGTGGTTGACCACCCAGAAGTGTTCATAAAAAATTCAGATATACACAGCAAACAAACCAGAAATTGGCAGGACTTACACAGGCCAAGCAATAAACTACAAGTATTCCAAAAAGGGGCTTACTACAATGGTATAGTATTATTTAATTCACTTCCATCATATCTTAAGGAACTGAAAACTAATAAACATAAATTAAAGTTAGCATTGAAAAGATATCTCATCACTCACACCTTCTATACAGAGGAGGATTTCTTTCATTCAAAAAAATAACTGACTATAAAATGTTACTGAATTTTATAAATACTTTAAGTATAAATAATATTGTTTTAAAATATTTAGCTATAACGTACCCCACATAAGAACTACAAGTTATTTACATACAAGTACACAATGTAATTATGTTTTTATGACGTAATCCACACCTTAGAGTAGACTAGCTTTCTTTAAGCTCGTCTAGCTCCCTATAGGGTCTACAGATTGATATGTTATGTTCAACATTCAGTTGTTTCTGGCGGAGTCATGGAAACAATATGGAATTTTAAGACCGGCATATAGCGTTCGGTTGTTAAATATTTGACTATCGCTGTTCTCTTTGTATCTATAACGAAATGTGTAACGTAGCTGTTTCCGTAAGGGCTTATTTGGATTAAAATGAAGTAGATAGAAAAATAAGCTTTAGTAAGATTGCTTTGTACACCCATAATAAACGATGGAGGTTAGAGAAAGTCATGTGAGTGTGTCACATCAGATTTTTAAGGTTAGTACTGGTCAGCCATTTTGATACTTACTTCAAGAGCTGTTAATGATCACTAATCAGGTAACACTACAATTAATATAATTATCATCGATTGTCCAAAAATGTATGCAATATACACGTGTTATATGTGTAACAGAATCATTGAAATAGAAATACTCGACTTATACTGCAGTGGCGTATAAAAGTAAACTGGATGTTTGGTTCCAGCGCGCTGGAGAATTAGTCAATGAGTGCTGAAGAGGTAAGCACATCAAGGTCGGTATGAGGCTTCCTCAGGGGTAGTGTAGGGTTACACGCCATTTACCTTGCAACTCAAGGGGAAACGGTGTTTTCGCAGCGGAACCACGTTCAACATTACACCAGAGGCCAATCAAGTGCTGGAGGTACACCTTGTCCCCAAAGCAAGAAAACGCCCGCCGACTTTAGCAAGGGCTCGTGCCGACAGTGGGGAGAGGGGGACCAGGGTGGTCAGTGGCACACCAATTTATTGCCTCTGGCACCAAATCCTTGATAGATACTCAGAGCCGATTTGTTTGTTATTTAGTCTTCAACATTTACATCGTAATATATGCATGATACTTTAGGCGACTCGTTGGTGAATTCTTAGAAGTTTAATTTGTAATATTTCTACTTTATCTACCAATTGTGTACCGAAATTATGCCAGGGGCCTATTTAACCGTGGTACAAAGCACTGAAAATATGACATGGAAAGGCAATTTTTCTTAAGACAATCTGACAACATGGGAAGCTTGTTTGGTTGTCTATGTTCTTCGCAAGAAACTAACAATTTTGTCAGTCCCCACTGCTTCTGCAGAAAGAACTTTCTCTACATTTAGACAATTAGAAACATACTTGAGAAACACAACATCTGGACTTGCCTTATTGGCAGTTCATTGTAATGTGTCTGATGAGGAATTGTATATAAGTTTGCTAGTGTTCCAAGAAGCCTTGATTTTTTATTTAAAACATATTCGTACTTTAAAAATAGCTTCTAAAATGTTCAACTGAAAATACGTTAACACTTTGTAGGAATCAATACATTTACATATTTACACGCCACACGTGGAGATTCTGCCTCACAGTACAGTCCTTGTTTGAAATAATAACCTTTGTGTATATACACTATGTGATCAAAAGTATCCGGACACCCCCCCACAAAAGTACGTTTTTCATCTTAGGTGCTTTGTGCTGCCACCTACTGCCTGGTACTCATCCGCGACCTCAGTAGTCATTAGACATCGTGAAACAGCAGAATGGGACGCTCCGTGGAATTCATGGACTTCGAACGTGGTCAGGTGATTGGGTATCACTTGTGTCAGAAGTCTGTACACGAGATTTTCACTCTCCTAAACATCCCTAGGTCCACTGTTTCTGATGTGATAGTGAAGTGGAAACGTGGAGGGACATGTACAGCACAAAAGCGTACAGGCCGACCTCGTCTGTTGACTGACAGAGACCGTCGACATTTGATGAGGGTCGTAAAGAGTAATAGGCAGACATCTATCCAGACCATCACACAGGAATTCCAAACTGCATTAGGATCCACTCCAAGTACCTACTATGACAATTAGGCGTGAGGTGAGAAACCTTGGATTCCATGGTCGAGCGGTTGCTCATAAGCCACACATCACGCAGGAAAATGCCAAACGAAGCCTCGCTTGGTGTAAGGAGCGTCAACATTACAGGATTGAACAGTGGCAAAACGTTGTGTGGAGTGACGAATCACGGTACACAATGTGGCGATCCGATGGCAGGGTGTGGGTATAGCGAATGTCCGGTGAACGTCATCTGCCAGCGTGTGTAGTGCCAACAGTGAAATTCGGAGGTGGCGGTGTTATGGTGTGGTCGTGCTTTTCCTGTAGGGGACTTGCATCCCTTGTTGTTTTGCGTGGCACGATCACAGCGCAGACCTACAGTGATATTTAAGCACCTTCTTGCTTCCCACTGTTGAAGAGCAATTCTGGGATGGCGATTGCATCTTTCAACACGATTGAGCAGCTGTTCATACTGCACGGGCTGTGGTGGAGTCGTTAAACGACAATAACATCCCTGTAATGGACTGGCCTGCACAGAGTCCTGACTTGAATCCTATAGAACAACTTTGGGATGTTTTGGAACGCCGACTTCGTGCCAGGCCTCACCGACCTACATCGATACCTCTCCTCAGTTCCGCACTCCGTGAAGAATGGGCTGCCATTCCCCAAGAAACCTTCCAGCACCTGATTGTAAGTATGCCTGCGAGAGTGAACGCTATCAACGCTAAGGGTGGGCCAACACCATATTGACTTTCGGCATTACCGATGGAGGGCACCACGAACTTGTAAGTCATTTTCAACCAGGTGTTCGGATACTTTTGATTACGTAGTGTATCAGTTATTACAGCTGCGTATCATTTGCAAGTGTTCTAAATGCTTAATTCTATGCAGGTTAGTCACTTTCCCCGCACCCCAAATTAAATTCTACACATATCCTTATAGTTTGTAGAGGAAGTATTGTATTTCACACAGAAATTCGATATGGAGATTTTACCGGCGCCAAAACATGTTTTTTCAGAAAAAGTATGCGGTGCGTACGCGCAAACACCATAACCGAAAAACAAAAGCCGGATAAATGCAAAAATAATGACATTTAAGTTTAGCATCTTCCAAAGATACGACACAAAGATTTTCAAGAACCCTCCCCTTTCAGATTAGACATGGCAATTTTTTGCTTATTTACTTTCTTAGAAACGGCTATAACCCTTTTATTCGTTTATTATAAATGATTTATTGGAATGAGAAATGAAACTTATATCCTGAATATTCTGTGAGTAACAAGTAAAGTTCATTTAAATTTAGCACAACTAGGAAACTTTTAGAAGTTAGACGGAATGTCACTACGGGTAAAATTTAGAGCTCATTTAAATATACAATTTTCTCTTCGTAACGTTAGCCGTTTTCCATCTCATTTCATCTACCTCTTTCACGTTACAGGTTGACTCTGGGGTTGTATCTCCGTCGATGGCGTGCAACTCCTTCTGGGCCCTGTCAGATAGCAGCCGTTCGAGCCTCCACTGCTGGGTCGAACTTTCCCCGGTCTCCGCTCGAGGGGAGCTTGTGAGCCGCCGAGCGCTCTCCGGCCGGGCGGTCAAGCCAGCAACTCTGCGCGTCTCTGTTGTCTGCGCCGGCCGGACCATACGTCACTGCGATTCCTTCATCTCGTCCGTTCCTCCCGGGAGTGTATGCACGAAAGAACCCTTGTGGTTGAGGTGCTAGGTGCCCGCTCCGTCTACTCGTCGTAGTCCTAATTCTAGCCATTTTCGAAATATTCAAACTTGTTGCTTGCCCTCATAGCCTGGTCGCTGGAGTCTATAGCTTCGGCGCTCCGCCAATCTGGGGATCGCGGGTTCGAGTCCCGCCATGGGCATGGGTGTGTTGTATTTGTAATAAGCGGTAAAGCAAACAGTAAGACACAGTAGTCATAAACTGAGTCGTAATGGTGTTTGGAGGTACTTAGAAGCGATAGAACCACCTTTCATTTTGCCTATTTAAGATCTAACTGCCTAGTTGAATTATAAATGTGAATTTGGCATTTTAAAGTCAACTTAAACTTTTTAATATATTTTCAAATTTTCTATTAGATTCAAGGAACTCTCGATGATGAGGCACCACTTGACATCCTTTACGTTGTAATGTGGCCATCTTTTGTATTGGAAAGGTAGAATCAGATTTGAACCACGGATCTTCTGGTTTCCGTCCGAATGCTCTAACCAATTGAGCTACCATGACAACTTGCCAGCACATGTTGACACTCTCCCTCAAAAAATCATCTTTAGAAAAAGACTGTGTTTTAAAACCATAACCCCCCAAAAAGTCTGTTAAAAACCAAACTTGGTACTTAACTTCAGCATCTTTCAAAGACGCGACACGAAGATTTTCAATAAAGTCCCTCTAACCAAAACTAGCCTTTATGTGGAAAATGTTTCGGAAGTTATTATTTCTCAAAAATGGATCTTAAAATACTGATTAAAATACTATCGTATGTTTAAGATATTTTCATAACGGATGAAACAGCCTCTGAAGTTCTCTTCATGCACAATCACTTTTGTTTAACTGGTAAACCGTAAGACATACACAAAATCTTACCACACAAAAAATTTAGATCTGGTTAAAGCACCTTTTCTTCCTTTTTTTCCCCCTTTCTTTTCTTTTACATCCTCTACTACATATAGTAAGTAGGGGAAGTATTGCATCCACCCAAAAATTCGATACCGAGATTTCACCGGAAATACATGTTTTGAGCTGCCCTCAATCCAAATAAAGCACTTTTGGAAACATGTCCGTGTGTGTGTGTGTGTGTGTGTGTGTATGACCAGCATAACTAAAAAACGAAAAGTCGAATATATATCAAACTTGGTATTTGAGTTTGCTATCTTCTATAGATGCGACACGAAGATTTTCAAGCAAACCCCTTACCCCAGATATGGGGGTTCCTTTACATGGAACATTTTTCGAAAATTTTGATTTTTTCAAAATGGTTCTAACGATTTTGATTAAAATATCATGTTCAAGATATTTTCATGGCAAATGAGATGTGTATCTTGAATTTTTTGGGAATGTCCCCAAAAGTCCTCTTCATTCGCATAACTGCTAAACCATAAGAGATAGACAAAATGTAGATCTCGTTAAACACACAATTTATGTCATATACATTTTGTTTGTCGAGTGAACCATTTCCGAGATATTTCTTGTTATTTGTTTGAATTTACCAATAATTTTTCTCAAATGGGAATAGGTTTTTTTTTAATGTCCTGGACATACAAAGAGAATGGAATGCTCCACATAGCAAGCACCTCTTAAAATATTTGACTATCGCTTAAAGTCTACCAATTCCCCTTGCATCTACAAGAAAATTAGCAATAAGATTAACATCTCGTTTAACATGAACCATATGGAGAATAAGCGTTTGTAAAAGTAGTTTCTACAAGAGTAGAGAAAGTCATGTGAGTGTAGCACATCAGATTTATTACTCAACCATTTCCAAGACTTTCCTTCTTATTGGTTTGAATTTTCAGATACTTATACTTTTCTCAAACGGGAAGTCACTATTCGTTTTTTTTCCATGGCCATGCAAACAGAATGGGATTTCAAAGCCATCACATAGCGACACGATCTTTAAAAATGTGTGTCGCTTTACCTACTGGATTAGGCAACGGTATGTGTAAATGTAAATTGGAAGTTGATGCTGCATTTACTAAAGAGAAATATAAATAATTAAATAAAGAAATTACAGTAAGATAAAGAAATAATTGCAATAAACAATTTTCCTATATTAAATCTAGGTATAATTGAAAGATTTGTCCGGAGAAAAAGGTCATTAGCGAGTCATGTTAAGCAAAGTCATTAGTAACAGCCGACTAGCGTTCGTGGAATGCATAATCCGAGTTCAGTACGTTTGTAAAGTCAGGTAGGCAAGAATTCTGTAAATTAGAAAGGGAATGAAATGCTGAGATTCGGTGAGGTTCCGCATAGAAACAGTGTCAGATACCCATACTTAGATATTTAAGATTGGACCCCAAGAGAAGGGACGGTAGGGGTAACGACAGGTAGGCGGAGCTTAAGTTAAGAAAAGGGCGTGCATTCTTAATCAGAGTTATTTATTCACTTATGACAACAGCTATTGTGACTACTCATATGTGACGCGCTTAAGTGAGAAAGATTTAGCGGCTATTGCGAGGGTTCTTTCCGAATAACATTTCTGCGACTTACGGCAACTCACGCTTCGCCTAATTGTTGTTATAGAAGCAGGTAATTAATGTGTAAATTCAACGGTCGGCGACTCATCTCAAACTGAACATTTAGTCTACATTAAAATTTATCAGCTAACTAAACTGGCCTTATCCTTTCAGAATGCACTCACGCATACCCTGAGATAAAGAACTCATATCTATATCACTGGAGTAGCTGGCGCACAAGGCAAAACGCAGAGCGGGCTACGAGGTAATATACAACTCATCAACAGAGCAGGTAACGTTAAATGTTACAAAAATGTAAAGCAGGGAACGACATCCAAGTTGTCGCATCGAGAACGGCTTTAAAATTTATCTGAATTAACAAGTAGTAGCTAAAAATAATAGCTTTTGTAGAAGAATGAGTACAGAAAGCCACATGAATGTAACACATCAGACTTAAGAATTGACGCCTTTATTGCCTTTTTCGATAATCTCCTCTTAGATTATGCCCCACGGCGATGACTATCATGTGTTATATGTCCAACAGATGTCACACTATGCCATGCACTAGCTCAACACATGTCATTGTATGTCATATGTTTATGCTGCCAACATATGAAAAGTTAATGCCACCAAAGCGCCGCGACTGCGTAGCCGAGGGATCTTATACAACCTTAGGCTTATGAATTCACGGAAGTTTAGGTTAGGTTTTTTTTTATATAAGCTTACGTTTATGAATTCACGGAAGGTTAGGTTCAGGTTAGTTTTTTATACACACACACATATATATATATATATATATATATATATATATAAGCTTAGGTTTCTGATTTACTTTTATATATATATATATATATATATATATATATATATAAAACCTTGTTTTAAGTTGTTACCAGTGTCCTAAGGTTTAGGTTTCTGATTCATGGGAGGTTAGCCTTAGGTTAGGCTTTTTCCTACGTAAGTTTGCGTTAACTAACTACCACTGTTGCAGTAAAGGAACTTCTTTATTTAATGGAAATAACATATTAATATAACACAATTTCACAAATAGAATACAAAAATTACAATTTTTGTGGACAGTCTTTCTTACTATGAATGCGTTGCGTTTTTTCAGCGGAAACAAACGAAGAAGAAGAAATAGTGGTAACAAAAGCGCATCGCATTTTCATTTAGGTTGGCAGTACCCACTTCGCATGTGATTTATCGGAAAATGGCTACGTTTGTTGTGTTCCTGACGCGATTTGCCTATAGAAATAAAACGCCTAAAACACGCGGGCAGGAGGGCACCAGATATAGACGAGACCATATCATGTTTTAAACTCACTCCTAAGGTAATTTATTCGCTTTCCTTTTGATTTTATAAGCATTTCAACGGGCATACTATAAGATGAGATTAGCCGCCTTCTTTGTCTACCTATTTTAATTGTTATAAATTCCTAAACATCCGTCTCCGATTATGAATGTATGTGAATTTGTCACTGTTAGAGAGTCATGTGAATGTATCACATCAGATGCTTACTGTTACTCTCTCTCTCTCGCTGGACACGATTAGAACTGAACAAGGTTACGGAGGGTAATCTCTTTTGTTTGATAACGTCAGTTTTATGGACGTACACAGAGTCTGTGTAATCTGGTATATTGGCGACGACGACGCCGCTGATTACAGACTCCCTTCACGCCGCGCGCATTAAGGACATCCTGTGTTGGTATTTATACGACACCCCATCTGTGTGGGGATACTCTACGACATGCTTGCCAACATCCAAAATCGATAACAAGTAAGACTGCTCCCCCCGCAATGGATTACAACTCTCTTTGTCTTCTACAATGGCACAACTTAAAATTCGGTCCATTGTTTCTATAAGAATGGCTTGTAAGAGCTCTCAGTGGCGGCTTCTTTGGTTGTGATTAGAACATTACTCACTACTACCGCGGTTTGGGCAGGCTGTATCCCCTAAAAGTTGCAAGTATCTCTCTCTAACCGTTCCAAGAATCGGGGCGTCCTTGGTGCGTCACCAACTCCATCCTTGTCACTGCCTAAAACTAACCTTTCAAGGTGTTAACGCTTCACCACCACCAAACAATGTGTTACATTTACATGACTTTTTCTACGCACTAAGGTTTTCTTTCTCCACCACGCACCTGGTAGGTAGATAAGGTATTGCATTCCACTCAAACACTCGACCGTGATTTCACTGGAAATACATGTTTTGAGACTCACTGAATCCAAAAAAAGCATTTTTGGAAACATGTCCGCGTGTGTGTCTGTGAACAGCATAACTCAGAAACGACCAGTCGGATAAACACCAAACTTGGTATTTAGGTTCAGTATCTTCCAGAGATACGACACGAAGGTTTTCAAGAAAATCCCCCCACCCCAGATTACACTTTACATGGAACATTTTTCGAAAATTTTAATTTTCTCAAAAATGCCTCTAACGATTTTGATTAAAACAGCATGTTTAAGATATTTTTATGACAAATGAAATGTATATCTCGAATTTTCCGGGAATGTCTCCAAAAGTACTCTTCATTGTGAACGACTCTTGCATAACTGGTAAACCATAAGAGATAGACAAAATTTTACTACACAAAAAATGTAGATCGCGTTAAAATACACAATTTATGTCATATACATTTTTTTTGGAGTGAACCATTTTCGAGATATTGCTTGTTATTCCCTTAAATTTTCCAATACTTTTTCTCAAATGGGAATTCGTTATTCATTTTTTTATGTCCTGGACATACAAACAGAATGGAATGCGCCACATAGCAACCAGCTCTTAAAAGATTTGACTGTCGCTTAAACCCTACCAGTTTCCCTTGCATCTACAAGAAAATTAGCAATAAGATTAACATCTCGATTAACATGAAGCATATGGAGAATAAGGGTTTCTAAAAATAGTTTGTACAAGAGTAGAGAAAGTCATGTAAGTGTAACACATCAGATATTTTGAAGAGCATCCCCACCTCAAACTACGTTTTACATGGAACATTTTTCGAAATATTTGATTTGCTAAACAATGGCTCTATAATTTTGATTAAAATACCATATATTAAAGATATTTACATGACAAATAAACTGTACATCTTGAGTTTTCTGCGAACAGCCTTTGAATTACTCTTCATTCAAAGAAATTTTGTACAATCTTGTATAACTGGTAACCGTTAAGCCATACACGAAAACGTACTACAGAAAAAAAAATAAATAAAAAACGTAATTTCTTTAAAAGACACAATTTCAAATACCTTTTCTTTTCTTTGGTGGCATCAACTATTTCCGAGATGTGGTTATTAATGGTTCGAATTTTTTAATACCTTTAATTTTCATGTCCTTTCAACATTCAGTTGTTTCTCGCGATGCCATGGAGACAGTATGGAATTTTAAGGCCAGCATATAGCGTCCAGTTGTTAAACATTTGACTATCGCTGTTCTCTTTGTATCTATAACGAAATATGTAATGCAGTTATTCTCGGAAAAGTTTATCTAGATTAAAATGAAGATACGGAAATAAACTTTGGTAAGATTCATTTGTATACCCTCAAATAAGCGCTACATAGTAGAAAGGGTCATGTGAATGTAACACATCAGGATTTTAATACATAATTTTTCTATAAACCACTGATACAAAAGTTTATTCTTATCTACTTCATGTTCATCGAGATAAACTTTTTTGCAGAAATGGTTTCAATACAGATTTCGTTGTAGGTACAAGGTGGGACACTGGTGGCTGAAGCAATAGTTAGTCAAATCTTTAAAAACAGGTCGCTATATGCTGGCTTTGAAAACTGCACTCTTTGCATGACCACGAGAAGCAAAATGATGGCGACACAGTACTTGCAAAAAATAAAGTATTGGAAAATTCAAACCAAGAATAACGAATATCTCGGAAATGGTTAATGCTAAAAACAATTATTTTACATAAATTATGTGGTCTGTTTTAACCAGATCTACATTTTTGATGCGGTAAACTTTGTATCTCTTATGGTTGGAAGTTATACAAAATTAATTCACAATGAAAATGACTTCAAGGGCTACTCGCAGAAAATTCAAGATATACGCTTTATTAGTTATGCAAATATCTTAAACATATGACATTTCAATCAAAATCTTTAGAGCTATTTTTAAGAAAATTAAAGAAATAACCAATATTTTTCATGTAAAGGGTAAATATGTAAACTTAAATACATTCGAATTTTTTGTTTTCACAGACAGACAAAACACTTATTGATGGTGGAACCTCGAACTCTACATATCAAAGGTATCTGACAGAGGATTCCTTACTGGGAAGTTCTAAACCCTTTGACGGGTGCGGTATTAGCGTCCATGAAAGTAATGTAGTCCTTTAGAAATCACCTGCAAGGTTCATAGGACCAAAACGTTAATGATATGCATCTCCCCCAAACTTTGCTCTTAATGGTGTATCAGTTTTAAAGCAAGTTGACTTTAAATTAGTTGCCACAGCCTCCAAGGAATTCCATCTCGGCGTCTATTAGCATATGTATGGAGCAGGCTCAGGAAATACTCCGCATTCACCGCCAAAGAGACGCGACGTGAAGTTGTCAGCAAGTTCTCGGCAGTGCTGATTCACGTCAACGCGTCTCTAGAACATCACCGTCACTTGTGCAAGCAGCTCCGAGTTGGCAGCTTTTTGAAAAGTCAGCAGCTCTCAGAGTAGGGAAGGACAGGGCAAAGGGAATCACGTGGGCAAGGAATATCACCCAATAAATTGAATATTTGTCTGCAAGTGTGGCAGCAGTGGGTGGGTAATGTTAACTTAGAGAGTTACACGTGCGTGGAAGTTGAAGTGAGCTATCAGAGATACTTTCGATTTCGTAGTTTGTACACTCCTGATACAGGGTAATTTATGAAGAGCTGACACACTTCTTTCTTTAATTATTCCGTTCGAAATTCACTCAGTGCCCCAATTTTAGCACCAAATTAAGCAGAATGTTCTGGAGTTTCGATTGCCTGTTACTATTTGAGATTTTGTTCTAGTCAACATGAAAATGGAGTAATGAACGACTCCTCCTTGTAAAGCAATACTGGATTACGAATTCAATTACAGCTACTCAAAGAGCATACCAGAGAGAATTTGGTGTTCGGAATCCTCCCCCAAAGAAACACAATACTGGAACTGGTAAACAAATTGGAAACAACTGATCTCTGATGAGTGAAAAATGCAAAACTCGTTCATCTAGGCTTCCCACGGTTGTTGACGTAAGAGCACGACTGCATCAGTCACCCAAAAAATCATTAAGACGTTTGTCGCAGGAGACAGGGTACAGCTACTCAATGTGTCAGAGAGCTGTGAAAACTGCAGGCATAAAGCCGTATAGCATTACGGTTGTCCATCAGTTACGGAACGAATAAGGATGGACGACGTTCGTCGTGCGTTTATTGTGCAAAATCCTGCCATATTGTCCATCACATGGTTCACAGATGAAGCATGGTTCCATTTATCCGGCCATGTGAACTCAAATAACTCACGCTATTGGGTCAGTGAAAATCCACATGTTATTCATGAAGCACCTATGCACCCGGTTAAAATCGGAGTTTGGTGCGCAATGTCCGCACAGAGAATAGTGGGAACATTTTTTTTTTAAAACAATGTGAACATTGCGGAGTACCGATGGATTTTCATGAAGTTTGCTGAGCAACTAGACGATGTAGAGCTGAGTCAAAGATATTTTCAGCAGGACGGCGCTACATGCCATACATCAAATGAATCCATGGCACTAATTGCAAGTTTCTTTGACGACCGGATAATTTCCAAGAACCTGTGGCCACCAAGATCTCCGGTTTTGATATCGCCGGACTACTTTCTATGGGGTTACTTAAAAGACAGGGTTTATGCCACACGTCCCCAGACATTGGACGATCTGAAGCACAACATTGCACAAGAGATTCAAGCTATTGACAACAGAGTCCTCCAACGAGTGGCCAGGAACATGGAACGACGTGTTGAGTTGTGCCTTATGCAGGGTGAGGACATTTTCAACATTTGCTATACAGGTAAATAATCTCCCAAAATTCCTCTGCATTTCAGGTATAATAAGTTGTCGCTAGCAAAACTCGTTTTGAAACAATTAAAGAAATAAATGTGGCAATTCTTCGTAAATCACCATGTAGAATTGAATAATGCAAACTTGGAAATTACTTTTTTGTAATCTAGTATTATACCAATTGCACTCAGTATTACGAAACAATTGAAAACCTCTCTGGAATAAGGGTGTAACTAACACATTTGTAGAAAATGAGATGTTGGTGGTAATAGGATATAAGATCACTATTTTGGACTGTAGTCACATAATGACGCATTACCGAACTAGGTGGAACACAAGAGCCACCTAGAAATAACGCTTTGTGGAGAAAGGGTGTAATAGCATTCACAATGGCTGACAGTACTTGTGCTGCATCTTCACGAGACGTTTATAAGAGTTAAATAAAGGCCTTAGACGTAAAATAAATGTAAATGAGTGGAAAGATATGAAAAAACGAACATCTAAAGCAGAGTGGAAAGGAATATACAATAAGAAAAGGCATTGTAAACGCGGGAAAACAGCCTTGTGATGAGGTAGGTGGAATAAGGGTGTAACTACATAAATATTCTCCTTTATAACAATGGATATAGTTATACACGAAAAATGAGGTTTTTTACTAGATATATAAGATTAAGAATAAGAAACTGTAGAACTTAATGTTAAATTATGATACATCCTTGTTCCACTGTAACAATTAAGTGTCATACAATAATTCTGAAATATTAATATGTATACCAATAATATTTTAGTTTTAGGAATTCAGTATAATTGTGTTCTTGCATATTTCCATTGTTCTTTTCAAATAAATCATAGTTATAATCCATTAATAATTTTTCTATTTCCTGAGAAATTATGCCTTTGATGGTTATCCCTTATTCCAGGGAGGTGTTCAATTATATGCTAAGTTTCCATTCAGGCCGTGAATTATTTTTTTATGCTAAATTCGCTACCAATACTGTTCTGAGGCGAAACTTAGGGGAAGAGGACTTTACCCGAAAATTCCAATGTGATTTAGATTCTCTTTATAGTATTATTTTTAGTTCAATTAAGAAAACTATCAAGGAAATGTACACTTCAAGGTCGACTACAAGGGGGGGCTGGAAGAATAGAATTTAAGGATTTCTCTATCCTGTATCATTTATTAATGAGTATAAAAACTTATCTTAAGAAAGTTTATTTTTCTGTCTATTTCATTTTAATCGAGATAAACAGTGCAGAAATAGCGACATTATACATTTTGTTATAAATGCAAAGGGAACAGCGAAAGTCACGTATTACAGAACTGAACGCTATATGCTGGCCTTATATACTCTTTCCATGCAGTCGTGAGAAGCAAATGAAAATCGACAGGACTCTAAAAATAATTACAAAGTACTGAACAATTCAAACCATGTATGACGAATATCTCGGAAATGGCTTATACCACAAAAAAAAGTATTTTGAAATAAATTGTCTGTTTTAAAAGAAGTACATTTTATGCGTGGTGTATTTTCGTCTACCGCTTAACGTTTATCAGTTATACAAGATTATACAAAATTCCTTCCGAATGAAGAGGACTTCACAGTTATTCCCAGAAAATTCCAGATAAAATTCCATTTGTCATGCAAATATCTTTAATATATGGTATTTTAATCAAAATCGTTGGAGCCATTTCTGAGAAAATCGAAAATTTCGAAAAATGTACCATGTAAAGGGTTGTTGGGAGTGGAAGGATTTTCTTAGAAATCGTATCGCACGTTTCAAAGATACTGAATTTAAATACAAAGCTTGGCATTTATCGGACTTTTCGTTTTTGAATTACGCTGTTCACAGACTCAAACAGGCACGCGCGGACCTTTTTATAAAAATCTGTGTTACACTCACATGACTTTCTCTACTCTTGTAAAAACTATTTTACAAACGCTTATTCCCCATCTACTTCATGTTAATCGAGATATCGAGATGTTAATCTTATTGCTAATTTTCTTGTAGATGCAGGGGAATTGGTAGGTTTTAAGGGGAAAAAAATGAATAACGAATTCCCATTTGAGAGAAAGTATAAGTATTGGAAAACTTGAGGGAATAACAAGCAATATCTCGAAAATAGATTCACTAAACAAAAAAATGTATATCACATAAATTGTGTACTTTAACGCGATCTACATTTTTTGTGTAGTAAACTTTTGTCTCTCTCTTATGGTTTACCAGTTATGCAAGAGTCGTTCACAATGAAGAATGCTTTTGGAGACATTCCCAGAAAATTCAAGATATACATTTTGTTTGTCATGAAAGTATCTTAAATATATGATATTTTAATCAAAATTATTAGAGCCATTTTTAAGAAAATTAAAATTTTCGAAAAATCTTCCATGTAAAGGGTAATCTGTGGTGGGGGATTTTCTTGAAAACCTTCGTGTCGCATCTCTGGAAGATACTGAACCTAAATACCAAGTTTGGTGTTTATCCGACTGTTCGTTTTTGAGTTATGCTGTTCACAGACTGACACGGACATGTTTCCAAAAAGGATTCAGGGGGTCTCAAAACATGTATTTCCGGTGAAATCTCGGTATCGAATTTTTGGGTGGAATACAATACTTCCCCTACTTACTATACGTAGTAGAGAAAGTAAAAATATGAAGCAACTTTTATTAGAGATATTTCTTTCTACAACGCTTAGTTTTGGAGATATTGTACAGTCTGAATTTAAATGGTCCACCCTATGTGTGTGTGTGTGGTCACAAATACATACACGAAAAATTTTAGATCTGAATATGTTTTGGATGAAGAGAAGAAGAATGAAATAAAAATGTGGAAAGAATATAATATAGTAAGTACTTCCAAAACACACCTTGAATAACTAAGCTGAAGGGAAAGGGCCACGTAAATAATGGCTTGAGCAGAGGTAGTGGAGCAGATGAATGCACCTAATCCATGAAAGCAGAAGATTCATAATTACGCTGCCTAGAATAAACTTGTGTGCATTTATATTCAAGTTGTGAGCAAGTGGGGGCTGACATAATTAAATTAAGGGGGTAGTCCTTGTGCCTCATTTCTCGAACAAAGACAAACGCTAATGTTAAAGTCCTTTCAAAGGGTAATACTAGCATCTTGAGAGAGCTAATCCGGCGATTAGCGTAAGTGCAGGCTCCGTCCTAGATACTGTACGGCCGTTACCATGGCTACGCGTCGCGGCGGATCAATGAACAGACCAGCCCTTGGGTTTGCCTTCATTCATGCCGCCGTCGACCGTCGGTTTTTAACTCCCAGCCTTGGAAATACCAGACCGGCTGTATCCGGGATGCGATCTTGACAATGCTGTTCCGGACTCGCCTTAAACCCAGCACCACTCCTTGCTGCTGTAAGGGTCTCGCGATTTTCTCTGTTCCGTCAGCAGTGCACAGGTGTTCTGTGTATACTATATCATGCAAAGTAACTGATTTATCTCTCAATTTTGCGATCATTTCACTCATACAACAGATGGCCAGTTCGGGATAAAAACGCTTTGAATTTGGACCAACCTCAGGTGTGTATCCCGCGAGTTTTATCGTTTTCAGTTTATCACCTTAAGATGCAATTTTTACTCTCTACTACGTAAAGGGCAAGTATTGTATTCCACCCAAAAATTCGATACCGAGATTTCACCGGAAATATATGTTTTGAGGCCCCCTGAATCCAAAAAAAAAGGATTTTTGGAAACATGTCTGTGTGTGTGTGTCTGTGAACAGCATAACTTAGATTCAAACAGTCGGATAAACACCATTGCTATTTAGGTTCAGTATCTTCCAGTATCTTCTTCAGGTTTTCAAGAAAATCCCCCCACCCCAGATTACCCTTTACAATGAACATTTTTCGAAAATTTTAATTTCCTCCAAAACGGCTCTAACGATTTTGATTAAAATATCATATGTTTAAGATATTTTCTTGACAAATGAAATGTATATCTCGAATTTTCTGGGAATGTCTCCAAAAGTATTCTTCATTGTGAACGACTTTTGCATAACTGGTAAACTTTAAGAGATAGACAAAATTTTACTACACAAAAATGTAGATCGCGTTAAAATACACAATTTATATCATACACATTTTTGTTGTTGAGCGAACCATTTTCGAGATATTGCTTGTTATTTCCTTAAATTTTCCAATACTTATCCTTTTTCTCAAATTCGGTATTCATTTTTTTTGTCCCGGTAATGCAAAGAGAATGGAATGCGCCACATAGCAACCAGCTCTTAAAATATTTGACTATCACTTAAAACCTACCAATTCCCCTTGCATCTACAAGAAAATTAGCAATAAGATGAACATCTCGATTAACATGAAGTAGATGGAGAATAAGCGTTTGTAAAAATAGTTTGTACAAGAGTAGAGAAAGTTATGTGAGTGTAACATGTCAAATTTATTTTTCTTTTTTTCCATTTAACTTTTTAAGTCATATCGGCGGCTTTTACCTTTGGAACAATTTCATTGGTTTCTTTGGGTTGTCTTTAAATTCACACTAGAGGTCTGCACGGACTCGGTCCTTGAAAATAAAGACGAAAAAAATTAATTCAGCATATACATTTTATTAGTCATGTATATATCTAGAACATATTGTATTTCAATCAAAATCATTTCTCAGAAAATCATGGAGTTAATTGTACTTCCACACAAGCCGTGTGTTGGACAGGGTTGGAAAGGTAGAATCAGGCGACTGAAAAAATTCAATGCCATAGCTGGGATTTGAACCACGGATCTCCCGGTCTCCGTAGATTCTACCTTTCCAACCCTGTCCAACACACGGCTTGTGTGGAAGAACAATTAATTCCATTAAGTGACCTAATAGTGGTTGAAACTATGAAGCCCGGACTTAAAGTACTTACAGCATTGTAAGTCGCCATTGGGGTATGTTATCTCAATACAATTTGAGATCTCCTTGTGCGAATCAGCCGGCATGTTGCCATGGTAGCTCAATGGTTATAGCAACCGGACGGAGACCGGGAGATCCGTGGTTCAAATCCCGGCTATGGCATTAAATTTTACAGTCGCCTGATTCTACCTTTCCAAAGAAAATCAATTGATCACATTTTTTGGTCCACGATATTCAGATGTCCAGAAGAGCACAACAATATCACAACATGCACACATCCATTGCAGTAGTCATTGTAATGCTCGCTGCGGCCAATTACAGACACTTGCAAACTGCACATACCCACACTAAGAACATCCTGGACAGAGTGCAGTAATAGGGGCGCCATGTGGTCAATAATGCAGCATGCCGTCAACATGCCACTTACTACATACACATTCCAGGACCTCAGCCACTACTGCTATTTCTGTAAAGTAGCCTCTCAATTAGTCCCTAGAAGCTAAGTGTACCCCTTGCCAGGCATTCCAGCAGGGGAAAAAAAACCATGTCGATGCCGGAAATCGAACTGAGTCCCTTCGTACCCCAGGCAGGAGCAATTCGTGGAATAATAATAATAAATAATAATAATAACAATTTCAGCACCTGCAGAGCTCTAACTCTTCCTCCCCCCCCCACACACACGCATATTCAGACACTCATACTTCCAAGCTCTGGGAGGATAGGGAAAATGTCCCATCTTCCAGCCGGAAATCGAGCCCGGGACCTCTGGATTTGGAGGCTAACACGCTAACCAGAACCGTACAGACAATCAATATGCAATTATTGCTTTTTACTTTCTCTGCCACCAACCTATAGTCGGTAAAAGGAAGTATTGTATTCTACCCAAATATGCGATATCGCGATTTCACCGGAAATACACATTTTGGGATCCCTGGACCTAAAAAAGCATTTTAGGAAAAGGTCCATGTCTGTGTGTGCTTCTCGAATACAATTCTGACGTTTGATTAAAATACTGACATAAATAAAATGTGTTTCTTGATGTTTCGGAATGTTTGAGAAGTCCTCTTTATTTGAATCAATTGCTCCCGAGGTCAATCCCAGGTGATCGTCCACTCTGACACATGGGTTTTTCGTGGTTTCTCCGGATGGGTAGACGAATGCTGGGGTGGTTCCTCTTCTACCACGACTTTTCTGCCCTCATTTCCCGTACGCATCATCTCCTGCCTTCTCATATGTTTCAGAGTTGTAGCACCTGGCGACTTTCTAAGGCGGGTTGCGGCTGGGCGGTAGATGTGCTCTCTGTAGAGATTTCTTCCCTAGCATCGTTGCAAAACTGCTCCACCTCCGATTGGGCCCCACCAGGGGGGAGGATTTTGGGAGGGCCTGGGCGGTGTTGGATGCGTTCGATCTGGAAACCTTATGGACCCGTCCATGCTTTCGCCCGTCATCATCCGGATCTGGTCGCCCTTAGGACCTCTCTCCTCATCCCCCTTATGGACGCTATTTAACTTTCTTAGCGTCCCATTCTGTACTGGGCGTGAAAGAGTGGTAATTTTGCTCAGGCCTCTTTACCAGGCTTGAGAAAAATCTACGACACGGGACCACCGACTTTACTTCCCATACTAGGATTTTTACCCCTGAAAAAGTTTCAACGCCCTCCGACAGATTTGAATCACGGCCTCGGGAAGTAGAGGTATCATGGTACCCCTAGACTACGGAGGACGATTTGCTTAATTTGAAATCATTCCCAATAAAAAAAATCTGATGTATTACACTCACATGACTTTCTCTACTCTTGTACAACCTATTTTTACAAACGCTTATTCTCCATATGCTTCATGTTAATCGAGATAAACATTTGCAGACTCTATCTTATTGCTAATTTTCTTGTAGATGTAAGGGGAATATATATTTACAAGGGTAATATAGAAATACAGTAGCCTTTAAGCACAAACATATCTCTTAATAGCTGGTTGCTATGTGCAGTACCATTCCCTTTGTCACAGATTAATACTCTTTGCATATCCAAGACAAAAAAATGAATAACGAATTCCCATTTCAGAATATAAGTATTGAAAAATTTAAGGGAATAATAAGCAATATCTCGAAAATGGTTCACGCAACAAAAAAAATCTGATGTGTTACACTCACATGACTTTCTCTACTCTTGTACAAACTATTTTTACAAACGCTTATTCTCCATATGCTTCATGTTAATGGAGATATCGAGATGTCAATCTTATTGATAATTTTCTTGTAGATGCAAGGGGAATATGGTAGGTTTTAAGCGATAGTCAAATATTTTAACGCTGGTTGCTATGTGGCGCATTCCATTCTCTTTGCATGTCCAGGACATAAAAAAACTGAATAACGAATTTGAGAAAAAGTATAAGTATTGGAAAATTTAATAACAAGCAATATCTCGCAAACGGTTCACTCAACAAAAGAAATGTATATGACATACATTGTGTATTTTAACGCGATCTACATTTTTCGTGTAGTAAAATTTTGTCTATTTCTTATGGTTTACCAGTTATGAAAAAGTCGTTCATAACGAAGAATACTTCTGGAGACATTCCCAGAAAATTCGAGATATACATTTTATTTGTCATGACAATATCTTAAACATATGATATTTTAATCAAAATCGTTAGAGCCGTTTTTGAGAAAATTAAAATTTTCGAAAAATGTTCCATGTAAAGGGTAGTCTGGGGTGGGGGGATTTTCTTGAAAACCTTCGTGTCGCATCTCTGAAAGATACTGAACCTAAATACCAAGTTGGTGTTTATCCAACTCTTCGTTTTTGAGTTATGCTGTTCACAGACACACAGACAGACACACAGACAGACACACAGACAGACACACACACACGGACATGTTTCCAAAAATGCTTTTTTTGGATTCAGTGAGTCTCAAAACATGTATTTCCGGTGAAATCTCGGTATCGAAATTTTGGGTGGAATACAATACTTCCCCTACTTACTATACGTAGTAGAGAAAGTAAAAAATCTGATGTGTTACACTCACATGACCTTCTCTACTCTTGTACAATCTATTTTTACAAACGCCTATTCTCCAAATGCTTCATGTTAATCGAGATATCGAGATGTCAATCTTATTGGTAATTTTCTTGTTGATGCGAGGGGAATATGGTAGCTTTTAAGCGATAGTCAAATATTTTAACGCTGGTTGCTATGTGGCGCATTCCATTCTCTTTGCATGTCTAGGACATAAAAAAATGAATAACGAATTTGAGAAAAAGTATAAGTATTGGAAAATTTAAGGAAATAACAAGCAATATCTCGAAAACGGTTCACTCAACAAAAGAAACGTATATGACATAAGTTGTGTATTTCAACGCGATATACATTTTTTGTGTAGTAAAATTTTGTCTATCTCTTATGGTTTACCAGTTATGCAAAAGTCGTTCACAATGAAGAATACTTTTGGAGACATTCCCAGAAAATTCGAGATATACATTTCATTTCTCATGACTTTATCTTAAACATATGATATTTTCATCAAAATCGTTAGCCATTTTTGAGAAAATTAAAATTTTCGAAAAATGTTCCATGTAAAGGGTAGTCTGGGGTGGGGGGATTTTCTTGAAAACCTTCGTGTCGCATCTCCGGAAGATACTGAACCTAAATACCAAGTTTGGTGTTTATCCGACTGTTCGTTTCTGAGTTATGCTGTTCACAGACACACACACACACAGACACACACGGACATGTTTCTAAAAATGCTATTTTTGGATTCAGGAGGTCTCAAAACATGTATTTCCAGTGAAATCTCGGTATCGAATTTTTGGGTGGAATGCAATACTTCCCCTACTTACTATACGTAGTAGAGAAAGTAAAAATTAGCTTGTGATATAAAACACGCGAGTTTTGTGTTCTACATTCAAGGCCTTTCTTCTATCGTTTTTAACGTAAAGTGTATAGAAAAATCATTGATGTATTACACTTTATATTACTTTACTTAGAGGACGTCAAAATGTTTATTTCGAATGAAATCTCGATAACGTTTGGAGCAGAATACAGCATGGTAGAAACACAAATAATCAGCTATTTTATGTAATATTTACACTGAAACGTTGCCACCAAGTGTGAAGCCTCCTAAGCTCTCAAATGCGGACATTTGAAAGACAAACCACTTTGTTTAATCCTATATAAGTGAAAGCGTGTTTACTAAAACACTTCCCTAAGAGTTCCTTGTTAAAAGTTCCATTGTTATTCGTTCAGAATATCCAACATGTTGTTCAATTCCAAAACAGCGACAATGAAATTGCTTTTTCAGTTTCACAAGTCAGGTGCGTGTCACAACCGGCTGGGCCTGGACAATATCGTCAGCGAAACGTGATCAACAAGACTCAAGTCTTTAATAAATTCTTTAATTCAGCGGGCTCGATAAATAGGTACATTGTCTTGGTGTATTTATTTCCGCTGCTTGGCTTCCTTTAATGGCACTGATTTATAAATCTTCCTTTATAAACCTCAAAAAAAAAAAAAATCTGGTATGTTACAGAGCTCTGCACAAGCTTGGTCTGGCACGGCCGCGGGAGGGTTCGGGGTTGAATTTGAAAAATGTTTCTTTGGTTCGCGCTTGAAAATAGAAACGAAAAAATTATCACAATAACATATGCTCTTTGTCATGTAGATGTCTTAAACATATGACATTTAATCAAGGCCATTATCGCCACTTTTTATAAAATAAAAAATCTGATGTGTTACACTCACATGACTTTCTCTACTCTTGTACAATCTAATTTTACAAACGCCTATTCTCCATATGCTTCATGTTAATCAGATATCGAGATGTCAATCTTATTGGTAATTTTCTTGTAGATGCAAGGGGAATATGGTAGCTTTTAAGCGATAGTCAAATATTTTAACGCTGGTTGCTATGTGGCGAATTCCATTCTCTTTGCATGTTCAGGACATAAAAAAAATGAATAACGAATTTGAGAAAAAGTATAAGTATTGGAAAATTTAAGGAAATAACAAGCAATATCTCGAAAACGGTTCACTCAACAAAAGAAACGTATATGACATAAGTTGTGTATTTTAACGCGATCTACATTTTTTGTGTAGTAAAATTTTGTCTATCTCTTATGGTTTACCAGTTATGCAAAAGTCGTTCACAATGAAGAATACTTTTGGAGACATTCCCAGAAAATTCGAGATATACATTTCATTTCTCATGACATTATCTTAAACATATGATATTTTCATCAAAATCGTTAGAGCCATTTTTGAGAAAATTAAAATTTTCGAAAAATCTTCCATGTAAAGGGTAGTCTGGGGTGGGGGGATTTTCTTGAAAACCTTCGTGTCGCATCTCTGGAAGATACTGAACCTAAATACCAAGTTTGGTGCTTATCCGACTGTTCGTTTTTGAGTTATGCTGTTCACAGACACACACACAGACACACACACACACACAGACACACACACAGACACACACACACACACAGACACACACACGGACATGTTTCCAAAAATGCTTTTTTTGGATTCAGGAGGTCTCAAAACATGTATTTCCGGTGAAATCTCGGTATCGAATTTTTGGGTGGAATGCAATACTTCCCCTACTTACTATACGTAGTAGAGAAAGTAAAAATAAAGAAAAATGTTTCCATGCTAAGGGAAAAGTACAATTACCACAAAATGTACATATACATGGCAGTACATAACACTAGAAATAATAAGTAAATGTTCGCTTCGGCCAATTGCGGATAACGTTACAACAGCATGGCTGCTGCAAACTCTGACTCCCTCCGTACACCCACACCCAGGAAATACTGGGCATAGTGCAGTAATAGGGGCGGCAAAGGCCGATTTCTACACGGGGATCCCAGGACATCAAGCCGCTGCTATTTCTGTAAAAATGCTCCTAATTTGGTCCCAATGGCCTAAGTGCATCGCTTACTTCGGCTCCCACAGTGGAAAGAATTCCTATGCCGGAAACCGAGCTGGAGTCCCTTCGCACACAGGCAACAGTGTTTTGTGGGATAATATTAATGATAATTAATAACTGCAAAATAATGTTATTTAAAACAAAATTAGACAATCGGGCCGGGGCCGGGTGGTGCAGTACAACCTAGATCGGGACGGGCAGACCTCTAGTGTGTTACACTCATACGACGTCTACAAACTATTCTTACAAAATTTTATTACTTTCTCTACTACGCATAGTAAATAGGGGAAGTACTGAATTCCACCCAAAAATTCGATACCAAGATTTCACCGAAAATACATGCTTTGACTCGCCCTGATACGCGAATTTTCCTATCGCCCTTTTATCACTACATTTCACTTCCTCTTTCACCGGTATACCAGGCATTGAGTTGATCCCACGTCCTGGGTATGCTATGATCCAGAGTTTACTTGCTCCTCGACAGAATACTGACCCAGGCGTTGGCTTGCAAGTCTTTGAGGGTATAAGTCCTACAACGAGAAGAGTAAACCATTGAAGAAGAAGAATATATTTTATTAAAAACATATAAACCGATTTTGGGAGATTTTCTTGAAAATCTTTGGGTCACATCTTCAGAAGATGCTTAACTTAAATACCAAGCTTGATATTTATCCAACTTACCGTTTTCGAGTTATACTGTTTACAGACACAATATGGACTTTTTCTAATCTTTTTCGGATTTAGAACACCTAAAAACATGTATTTTGGATGAAATCCCATTAGTGGAATGCTCTAGCCACTAGGCAAGGGTAGAGAAAGCAAAAATGAAAACAGCCAAAAAGTGTGACCAGTCATTCTCGATATACGCGCTCTCTCCCAAGAAACGAACGGAGAGGACAATAAATTATTTATAATGAACAATTTCAACAATTTAAGCCTTGATCTAAATACTGGAATATTTCTTACTTTTATACGTTTTTCTTATTTCGTTTTTTGAGTTCTACTATTCACAGACACACACATACACATGGACTTCATTTTTTAAATGCTCTGTTTTATTCAGGAGCCTGGAAGCATTTTACGGTGAAATCTCAGAATCGAATTTTTGGCTAAAATACAATACTTCCTCTACCTAAGTGGCAGAGAAAGTAAAAATGAAAATAGCAAGATGATGTCCAGTAATTCTTGACATTAGCGTACTCACAGGCACACGAACAGAGAAAATAATAAACTATTTATAAAATATCGATGTATTACACTCACATGACTTTCTCTACTCTTGTACGAACTATTTTTACAACCGCGTATTCTCCATCTACTTCATGTTAATCGAGATAAACTTATTGCTAATTTTCTTGTAGGTAGAAAGGGAATATGGTAGGCTTTAAGCGATAGTCAAATGTTTTAAGTGCTGGTTGCTAAGTGGCGCATTCCATTCTCTTTGTATGTCCAGCACGTAAGAAAACGAATAGCAAATTCCCATTTGAGAAAAATAAAGTATTGCAAAAATTTTAACAAATAACAAGGAATATCTCGGAAATGGTCCACTCGACAAAAAAATGTATATGACATAAATTGTGTATTTTAACGCGATCTACAGTTTTGTGTAGTAAAATTTTGTCTATCTCTTACGGTTTACCAGTTATGCAAAAGTCGTTCACAATGAAGAGGGCTTTTGAGGACATTCCCAGAAAATTCAAAATATACATTTCATTTGCCATGAAAGTATCTTAAAATATGATATTTTAATCAATATCGTTAGAGCCATTTTTAAGGAAATAAAATTTTTCGAAAAATGTTCCATGTAAAGGGTAGTCTGGGGTAGGGGATCTTTCTGTCGCATCTCTGGAAGATACTAAACTCAAATACCAAGTTTGGTACTTATCTGACGTTTTGTTTTTAGTTACGCTATTCACAGACAAGAGAGACAGACACAAACACATGGACATATTTCCAAAAATGCTTTATTTGGATTCAGGGCATCTCAAAACATGTATTTCCGGTGAAATATCGGTATCGAATTGTTGAGTGGAATACAATACTTCCCCTACTTGCTATACATAGCAGAGAAAGTAAAAATATCATTTCAATAATTCATATCTTGGATATTAATATTGGAACATTCCATAGTTCTATAAGCTTTTCTTTTACATCTACGAAATCTTCTATTTTTCTGCGTTGCTTCAAGCGGTCCATAACATTTTTAAACACGCCAACTGCATGGATATTTTTTTCTATTGTGGTGCTCAAGTTAAACAATTCCGATACTCAGTTGTTCGCAAAGTTTACGGCTTTGGCCACGAGAGGGTAAGACATACAGCGCACTTGAGCACAATGGCGCCCAGGGTAGTATTGAAAAGTTGTTCTATAACCTTTCAGAGATCTTAACTCTAGCCAAAGCACACAATTGTTGATCGCAAAACTTGGTCTCGGGAACTGTGATTCATAACCTAAAAAATATGTGTTGCAATCACGTGATTTTCTCTACTCACTCTTCTACAAACTATTCTTACAAAAGCTTTCTATCTAGTTCTTGTTAATTCACATTAACTTCCATTACACATTTAGGCATATTGTCACATGATGCAGTAGATAAAGCAGTAATCACGTTTTTGAATGTGAGGCTTTGAAATTTCATGCTCTTTGTATGACCTCGAGAAAAATGAATAAGACTCCCATGTTGAGAAAAGTATAAGCATTTGGAAGCTCATACCAATGACAAGGATTATCTCGGAAATACACGACCGTTTGTGAAAGTTGCAACCCCAAGAAAGAATTTCCCAAAAAACTACAAACTTGGTGAAAGTGTAGAAGTGTGCAAGCAATAAGTGATTAGGTTTGCAGAGAGATGGGGTACACGTAGGCCGAGCAGAGCCCTCTCGTGTCGGTCCAACAAGGACAGTGTTGCGCCCAGTGTAGTCAGCGCACAGCTGTCAAACAAGATGGAAACAATAAAGTGAATTCCAGTATGCCTCGTCGACGTCAAAACGAGCCATATCGGCATGTGAGAGTGTTCGAACGGGGCAGAATGATCGGTCTCCGGGAAGCGGGTTTGTCATACCGTGACATTTCGGCTCATACAGGGCTTGCTGCTACGACAGTGATGCGTGTGTGGAAGCAGTGGATAGATGAAGGTCGTACGCAGCGAAGAGCGGATACTGGACCACGGAACATGACCACAGCACGGGATGACCGTCATCTTGTCCGCATGGCCATAACGGACCGTACAGCTTCATCCACAGTGTTAGCTCGACGCTGGAGCACTGCAACAGGTGTGAACTTGTCTGCATCAACGGTTTGTCGCCGTCTGCTGCAGGTTGGACTGATTGCATGCATGCCATTACGTCGGCTTCCATTGTCCAGAAACCACAAGCTCCTCCGACTGCAATGGGCACGTGAACACCGTCACTGGGGTGCTGAGTGGCAAAATGTATTCTTTTCGGACCAGTCCCGCTTCAATGTGTCCTACAGTGATGGCCGCATACGTGTCCGGCGGTACCGTGGTGAGCGCAATCTGGAGGACTGCATTGTTGAGCAGCATAGCTGACAAACACCAGGTGTGATGGTTTGGGGCGCCATTGGTTGCAACAACCGATCTCGCTTCCTACGAATTGAGGGCACTTTGAACAGCAACCGGTACCTAACGGTGGTTGTAGAGCCTGAGGTACTCCCCTTCTTCAGGCATCTCCACAGACCACATTTCAACATGATAATGCCCGGCCACATATTGCGAGGAATGTACAGCCTTCTTCGAAGAGTGACGGGTACCATTGCTTCCCTGGCCTGCACGTTCACCTGACATGTCGCCCATCGAACATGTCTGGGATATGTTTGGTCGGCACCTGGTGCGTCTCGGTCCTCCAGTAACCAGTGTGATGGATTTGTGGGCTAGAATACAAACTGCGTGGAGGGAAATCCCTCGGAAACTTATTCAGAACCTTTTTGATTCAATGCTACGGCGTATAGCAGCTGTAATTGCAGCGCATGGAGGCCACACTAAATACTGAATATTAAGGCTCAAAGGTCATGTATAGATTTGAAAATTTTATCATTTGTTACTTGTCATGTACCTAACCTGTGGTATTAAATTCTATGAATTCATGCGTTTCCTTGTTGGTGTTGCAATTTTCACAACCGCAGTGTACTTAAGCGAGAACTACATATCTTGTGTGGTAACATTTTGGCTATTTCTTACGATTTACCAATTAAGCAAAAGTCATTCAGAATGAACAAGACTTCACAGGCTATTCCCAGAAAATTCTCTGCTTACTATACGTAAGTAAATAGTAAAAAGAGAGCAAAAATCGAAATTTGATATTGAGTAGAGAGCTTCAGTAAAGTAAATCTGACAGGGCAACACTATGTAAAAGGAAATACATTAATCATTTTTCATAATTCAGTATTTCGGAATTATATTCGCGTTTAGCGACTCCAACGTGAATTCAGGATTTACATGATGACCTAACTCAACGTAACAATTATTATTGCTACTTGCGGAATGACTGACCAGCCTGAAAAGGTGCGATTTTATTAAATTAAAATTCTTTATTCACCATTTGGATCACATTACCTGATATGCACTTCGTCAGAAATTATGATTATACAAAACATTCTACAAATGTCATAAGATAGATTTTCCAATACACGATATGCAGTATACATTATTTAGAATGATTCATATACAATCAATTACCGAATTAAAGGTATGTTGGAGTAGAGAGTTTTTGACTTTTCCATTTTATTGTTTTATGTTAGTTATATTCTTTACAATTACTGGTAGTTTACTATATAATTTAATACCTACATTTATAAAATTATTTTTCAGAATATTTGTCCTGCATTACTGAACATGTAGGTCCAGAAAGTAGCGGCTTTAAAAAGTTATAAAAAATTAAAAAACTTACTTTATTTCTGCACACAATCACCTCGTTGTTTAAGCTCACGAACTTTTGAACTCCCGTGTTGTAGGCCGCTGCCTTCAGTCCATTAAGTCAAGATGTTCAAATACAATTTCACCACGCAAGGAATGAGACATTTTGGGAACAAATCTGCAACTCGTCTCGGATATCTAGTACCACGACCCAAAGTTCCACCATAAGTCAAAGTAATAGTAAATCATGAAAAATACATGGTATGCCATCTATCCACATATAATGAAAGCAGATACACTGGACAGCTCTTTAATGCCACCTCCCTGGCACGTATGGAAGTAGAGGTATAGTTGTACACATGCCCACAGAGGCGAAGTAAGATGGATATTTGGTACAGGTATGAGACCTAGAAGGCTAACTGTCCACCAAACACCAATCCACGAGGTATCTCCAAACAGACCCGTCGCGATATGACACGTAGTTAAAGCGGCATAACAAATAAAATGTGTGTATTGAATTTTTTGGGAATAGCCTGCGAAGTGCTCTTTATTCGGAAGGAATTTTGTATATCTTGTATAACTGGTAAACGTTAAACGATAGACGAAAACGTACTACACAAAGATGTAGATCTCTTTAAAATACACAATTTATTTCAAATAACTTTTTTGGTGCCATCAGCCACTTCCGAGATATTCATTAATAATACCTCGAATTGTTCAATATTTAGCCATCTTTGATAGTCCTGTGATTTTCAGCTGTTTCTCGCGATTCCATGGTAACAGTATGGAACAGTTCTTAAACATTTGACTATCGCTGTTTGTATCTATAATGAAGTGTATAATGTAGCTATTTCCAGAAAGGTTTACCTTAATTAAAATGAAGTAGATAGGAAAATAAACTTTCGTAAAAATAGTTTTTATACGCAGTAATAAGCGATAGAGGGTAGAGAAAGTCAGGTGAATGTAATACATAAGATTTTTTTATCATTTTTCTGAACCTTTTATCGGGACTTCGTATGGCAGTTTATTTTGAACAATCACAGTAACAACTTGCTTCGTCTTAAAGTCAAAACACTGAGAAAGGATGCCGAGGAAACCATTCGACCTTGGATAGAAGCCAAGCAGCAATCGAGCAGCCAGGGTGTGCAAACGGTCGTTACTTTCTGGATTATCCTCTTAGTTCTCCTTGATATTACTTTATATGATTGCGTTTGAGCATTTAAATGCCAGTAAATACAAAACCACAATTCTGATTCTAGAAGGCAGAGATATTTTCCTTTTTGTTGAGAAGTCAGTATGGAGCACCTTTAAAGGACCGTATCTGTAGGTAAGCTGTACTCTTCGAGAGTGTCAAAGTAATGTTTGGACCGCCTTGCATACCTCGCCTAACTTGACACAAGTGTTCCGTCATCAGAGCCGGTGCTATCGAGAGATGCTGGTGCCCCTCAGATAATTGGGATGATCCACAAGTACTCAGCAAACATGGAGGCGTAGGTAAATGTCGTTAAGGTGTGTAGTGGGATGTACTCGAGCGTGGCGGTTACCTCATCTTCGGGAAGGGTGCTCGACCCTCCAGCTAAAAATACCTTAGCTGGCTCTCCCAGCACAAAGGGCACTGGCAACCTTTACAACCAAGAAGTTGCAGCTCGGAGAGAAACCCATTTACTGTAAATAGCTTCCCTTGACCTTTCGCAGGATGTATCCAGTTTCCATCTCGGCAAAAAAGGACCATCAGGGGCAAGTCCTTAACTCAGCGGAGCGAAAACATTGACATCCTTGGGGACTTCACGAGTCGCAATCTTTGGTTCTGGGTTCCTTGACGCAAATTGCTTGTCTGAGATTTTTCTATAGCTCCAGGCCGCCCTTGGGATACTCTTCTGAGATGATGTAACCCACTGACCGTCAGATGCGCTCTCTTTCTTTCTTCATCACACACCAACACCTCATTTAAACATTATTTTAATTGTTCTTACTGTCACCTGTTCATAATAAGTAGAGGAAGTACTGCAATCTATCCAAAAATTCCCTATCGAAATTTCACCGGAAATACATGTTTTCAAGTCCATGAATAAAACATATTTTTAGAAAAAGGCACGTGATCGCGCGGGCATCTGAGAACAGCATAATCAAAAAACGAAAACTCAAATAAATACCAAAATTTGTATTTAATTTATTCTTATTACTTTGTGTACTATTGCTTACCGATAGTTTCGGTACGGAGATTTCACCGGACAAAGATTTTCAAGAAACACCCTAAACTAACCTTTACATGTAAAAATGTCCTTATTTTTAGTTCTATAAAAATATCTCAAAGAATTTTCATTAAAATACCATATATTTGCATGACAAAATGTACACCCTGAATTACCTGTGAAGTTTTCTTCATTCTGAATGACTTGTATATCTTACTGCACCAAAAATGTAGATCTCGTTAGAGCACACAATTTGTCACATAAAACTTGTTGTAGCATTAACCATTTCCGAGATATTGTTTGTTATTGGTTTGAAATTTCAAGTATTTATACTTTTTTCAAGTGGTAAGTCGTGATCATGCAAAGAACATGGAGTTTCAAAGCCGCCACGGAGGACTGTTTTTTAAAAATCTGACTATGTTCTGGCCTACCGCAACCTTCTTATAGCTACAACGAAATGTGGCTGGCCCTGTAGCTCAGCCGGTAGAGCACCTGCCTGTTGTGCTAAGGATCCCGAGGGGTGGGAATTTTTCTCTAGCCAAGATTATTCCCTACCCTCCCCAGAGTCTGGAAGTATGAATGAGAGTGTGAATGTGTGGTGGGTGATCTAATGATTAAAAGCCAAAAGTGCAAGAAACCCAACAAGAGCTACACGAGTTAACACCATTGCCAATAGACAATAAGTTTTGCAAAGGAAAGGTGATACAGCGCCGAACTAGACAATTACCATGTGCCGGCTTGCCTGTATGCAGGTCACAAGTTCACGCTGGTGCCCGCTCTGTGCAGTGCAGTAATGTGCAATATCCGGCAGAACCAGCGAGACACACACTCTTACCAATCAGACTAACGACACTCACAGGGGGGGGGGTGCTAATTCGTACTGACCACCCCGGATCAATCAACAGGCTCGCCACAATGTCCTAATTCACCTTCACAAGAGGCTTTACTTAATCCACGCGCTAAATAACTTACCTTGGGTTATTACCAAAGGCCCTCGATTTTGCAAAGGCCACTGCTTGGGCGAACATTATTGATAACCTGCCTCAACCAGACAGCTCATAACTATAGACAGCTTATTTTAAACCAGGAGTAGCCAGTATATTTTGAGCTTGGGTCAGTAAATTGATAGAATTTTTAAAGGGCTATCTAACCAAATTACATTAAGAGGACAAGGTAGTCTGAATACATGGAAATTACACCTTAAGTGCGTTAAATTAACACTGCTCTTAAAGTTCTCAATGGTTTTCTCTGAAATTCTTATGAATTATTCTATACATCATGACAATTATTTCAAGTGGTTGTTTGCATTGATAGCTTATGTAGTTGAGCCCATAAATGTATTTCATTCAGCAGAAAAATAACAAAATTTACTCTTAAACCATGTGAATTCATGCACCTTTTTCTCTGATACTACTTGCAATACAGAATCACATTTTTGTATGCTTGTTCTTAGTATAATCAGCTATCTTCTACACCTCAATTATTTAGTTATGTATAACAGTTCACTATAAATTGAAAAACAATTACTTTCTAACTCAAAAAGGTAAAAATGTGGAAAATTTGCAATCTTGTTGCTCTCTTAATATCATTAATATGCATTATAAAATTATCATTGTGGTTCAGAAAGTTTAACTATGTATTGTATACATGTACTAAATATTTCAGCTCTCTACCTCTCATACTTTCGGAGAAAAAGGTACATAAGTATCCAAAAATGTTGCTTCGAGAAAACTGAATTTAGAGTTTGAAGGCTGTAACTCTAACACACTTCAGAAAATTCCAGGATTGCTTCAGCTTTTCTGATTGCCTTCTCTTGGTCCTGGCCTCTTTTGTTGATTCCTGAACTGCTCGCTGGACAGTTCGTTCGTTGTTGAAAGATACAAAAATATTCTTAAAAGGGGCGTTGCACGACAGCTTTAAAGGAATGCAGACTAGCATTTAAATGGTATTTAAATGTCTTAAAAACCCCTTAATCCCCAAAAGTATATATTTTCTGAAAATGGAAATAATAGAGTTTTTATTAGTGCTTTAAACAAAAAATATGATTTTTGAGCATTTCAGAGTACCTTGTCCCCTTAATAAATATTTTGAATCTGAACTAATATTATATACGAATTAGTAAATCATTCTGGTGAGTATAGCTATAAGCCAATATACGAAACAATGTTTTAAAAGTCATTCAGCAATTCCACTTTTATTTTGGAAGAACAGCATATGATTTTATAGACTTTTTTAAAATTATCATTCAAGTATAATAGAAATACTCCATATTGCACTATTTAATAAACACTCTCTAACTAATTTTAAAGGCCTTAATGTTAATGTGGCATTTGTAATTGCCTTTCATTTACCAATTTCTCAATATGCAATTTTTGATCTGCATAGAATTAGCAAGATGTGCATCTGTTAACAGTTGAACGTTGTTTATTCTTAATAAGAGTCACGGCAGAAGAAGTTTGCTCACAAACGTATGTGTAGTCAAATCTGCACGCGAGCCTTGAGCAAGATCGTGAACTTCAGGAAACCGGTCTGAAGGGGCATACTCGTATTTCCAAAATACTGACAAAATGCTCTTTAAATTTAGCACATAAGTGGTTTTGGATTTCTATTATTTTCATTTGCAACGATGGGGAGTGTTCATCAATCTCAGGCTGTGAAATCTAAAAGGGGCTTATGAATAAATCTATGTTACTCTTCTACAGATTCAAAGAGGAAGAGTTTGTAATGATAAAATAGACTCACACTGGATCTTGAGTTATCGGCAGGTGCGGACCTGTTCCAACTTCCAAACCATACTTGCTGTCATTATGGGAACAAGCACTTTTACATTCTACAGTGTGTAGAATTCAACGCATGCGACAAACATTTTCATAGTTTGTAAGATTTACGATTTTTCGCTTTTAAAATAATTTCCCTTAGCAATGAACCCCGACGTTGTAGCGGGAAATGGTTGGTCGACTCTTGCAGTGTTCTTCTTCCTCGGCTAGTGATGCTCGTCGGGAGTTGAGTACTCCATTCCTACCTAATTGCTAAGTCTCGTTAATCTCAGGTTCTAGTGGGTGAGGCAAGTTAAAAAATACACTGCAAGTTTTCCCTTTATAACTGATGTTTATTTCCTTGTTCAAATAAATAAGCGCGGCTAGCTTTTCCCATTTACTTTATCCCACCACTTGAATATTTATCAGGAGCCTATCTATCTTCACACGCATCCCCACCCTTATATGCACCCACGTGCATCTGTAGCACCTTGCGTCGGCGTGACTTCTTGTTGCGCTGAACTGGTAATAAGTAAGAGTGCCCCCTCGGCAAAATCTGGTCTTATATAGGGCGGCTTACCCACGCCGTCCTCTACGTTTGAAAATGTAACGATGCTTCCCATTGGCCCTCAGGCCGCGTTACCCAAGCATGTATGAAAATATGAGGTTTCAGAACCTTGCGCTTCAATTATTGCTATACAATTCTTATGTGTCTGGTTCCCCTTTCATATGTACAATGTATAATATTTATGATATATCCCCTTTCAACGTCACGGGTTCAAACCCCGCGGAAGGGCGATGGACTTTTTCTCGGTCGTAAGAATCCTTAGCATGGCTTCCTTCAGAAGGGAAGTAAAGCCGGTAGTCCCGTGTCGTAGATTTACGGACGTAAAAGAACCTCAAGCTTGATAAAGAGGGCCTCTAAGCAAAATTACAGTTTTTCACGCCCATCATAGAATGGGAGGCTAAGAATCATAGCAGTTAAGGAGCGTCCATAAATAAAACTCATTTAATTTTAGTAACGAACCAGGCTTTCAAAATCATTTTATTCAGACACTTTTCTGTGAAACACATTTAGAAAAACCAAGCCACTCTTTCCAACCAATCAGGTACCGCTGAGAAAATGTAGCAATTGCTATATTATGTGACGTCACGTGCGAAAGTAAACGCCCTCAATTCTTAATAAATAAATAATTATATATAAGCCCTAACATACTTTCTTCATATTTACATATTTTGGCAAAAATTAATATTTCCTGTCTCTACCCATATGTACTGTGAGAAACACAAAAAAAAGCTTATGTGATAGTCACATGACTTTCTCTAACCTCTATCGTTTATTAGTGGGTGTACAAACTATTCTTACCAATTTATTTCTCTATCTACTACATTTTAATTCAAATAACGGTGGCCAGTTTCAACATTTCCTTTCATAAAGTTGGTAAGTAAAGCCTTTAAAAGTAGTTTTAAAAATGTTGTATGGTTTCATCCGCGCCTTTCTATAATAGCAGCATACGGCAACGAGCGCCGAGGACGCGGACAGGAAAAACACCGCGCGGGCGGTTCGGAGTCTTTTGGCTCATTCTGTATATAGGGGAAATTTTCCTCACAGGCCTATCAGGCTTAAGGTTCCTTAACGTGCCGTAAATCTACGACACGGGACCATCAGCATTACTTCCCTTCCGAAGGAAGACATGCTAAGGATTTTTACGCCCGAAACAATCCATCTCCCTCCGCCGGGTTTGACCCGCGACCTCGCAAGAAATTCACTCAACTTTAGATTTTGAACTCTTAAGAGGGTAAATCAAACATTTCCTGAGAAGATGCCAGATGTACGTGGACAATGAAAGAGAACACTTCCAGTATCTCAATGATAGGAAAGCGTTTATTATCATTGTAATTGTAACTATAAGAAGGTGAGGCGATTGCGCGGATATTGTGACTGTTTCGGCGGGAGACCGAGCTGCGAGGCCGGGGCGCGAGCAGCTGTACGGTGGCCGCAGTGTGGAAGAAAGGCACTGTACTTAAATATAAACAGTTTGAAGGGAAACGTCAGCACCTGAAGAGGGTGTGGCTGAGATTTCATTATCAACTATGCTGGTCGCGTTTCTATTTGGGCAAGAGCCTTTGCATGTAACTGTACGTCATATCCCAGTATTCTTAAGCAATAAAACAAAAGATGGGTATTTTTTCTAAACCTTTCACCAGATGTCAACCTTAAGTACCGGGAAGATGATTTAGAGCTAATGGAATGACGTCAACAATCCTTATCTGCAAATAAAAACAGCAAAGTAAAGAAGACGAAATTGCAGGAAGTCTGGCTACGAAGAAAGCCGTAAGGAAATGTTGACGCTGATTTGAAGGACAATGCACCGGAAGTACCTTCGTTCGTTTGTTTTATGGGGCGTGGCTCGCTCCGAGGCATGACCTATGCCGCAAGGATTACGGTGAAAATCACAAAGGAAAAGCTAATGAGATGCAAGACAATAACGTGGTTACGTAGCGCCATTAAACGCTCCTCGCCCCATCGAGCGTTTGCTACCAGGACATCTCTCGCGACAGGCAAATGTCAAGCGCTCTATAAGCAGCAGTTTTTGTTAAGTAAACACGTTTCCGAATCTGAGTTCATAGCCTCAGGAATGTCTGTTGACAAAAGACATGCGATAGCATGTACCCATGGCAATCCCAAAAACAAGCGAGGATCGTTTCACATGTGCTTAGATGCAATCAGATGTAACTAACTTGTCTTTTTGATCTTTAACTAATGTGGTGCGGTCTTTGAGACCGCCACCCACGCTTGGTAATTGTGAATTATATATTTCAAGTACCACACGGATACAAGAAGCAGAAGCGAGTGTCAAACCTTTAAAAAGCGGGTCGTTATATGATGGCTTGACATTCCTATTCTTTCCACATCACAAGAAACAAAATACTGGGCCTTAATACCCACTTCAAAAATGTATGATGTACTGGAAAATTCAAACCAATTGCAACGAATATCTCGGAAATGGTTAATGCCACAAAAATTGTGTTTTAACGAGATCTATATTTTTCATGTGGTACGTTTTTATCTGTATTTTAGTCGTATGATTTACCAGTTATACACAATTCATTCAGAATGAAGAGAACTTCACTGCCTATTCCCAGAAAATTTAAAATTTACATGTTTTTCTCTTTTAGTCATGCAAATATCTTTAAAATGTCGTATTTTAATAAAAGTTGTTACGAGATAAAATAAAAATAACAAAACATTTCCCATGTAAGGTGTAGTTTCGGTAAGGATTAGAATCTTCGTGTTACATCTATCGTATTTGCTAAATTTAGGTACCAAGGTTGTTACTTACTCGACTTCTGTATTGTGTGTTCGGAAACACATAATTTTTCTTCATCGAACTTATTCAGGTTTGTAAATATACTAAACGTAAACATTCCTAGTTACAAGCGATATGTAATTTGTTTTTTTGTTTTTTAGCCTGGCATGTAGTGCAAATTATGTATTTCTGACAAACTCTTAACCAGAGTTACAATTTGAAAATACGAAATTATAACTATTTCATCAAATGTGCATAATGTATGTAATTTCTGGCGTAAACTACATTCTAGAACTAAAAGGAATAACTCCTTTAGACTTTGTCAAATTCACTACAGGATCCACAGATGTTACATTACACGCACATGGACCTTTCCCTGAGAATATATCTTATTTATTTATTTCTTCTTTTGGAAGGGGGCTTAGGGTGAGTGTTAGTGTGGAATTTTTGGGTGGAATACAAACTTCCTCTTCTTATACATAGGTGTGTGACAGAGAAACTACAAACTCCTAAAAACAATGGAAGGGTGTCATTGGTCTATCAAAGCTCCATGATAATTAATTATCATAAATCACACTTGAATCACGAACCAAAGCTTTCCGAACGCTAGTAAAGTTACTTATTTAATATTTAAAGGTTACCAAACAGAAGTGCCAATTCAATTTCTGCTTGGGCGGGGGCAAAAATGCCTGAAGCAGTTTACCGAATTTTCATATGAAATTACTAACGACACATTTAGCTTAAAATATTTTTTAGAAAACGTTTTATTTCTTAAATGTGAAATAATTTTATTTTTCCCCTCTCTATTTTATTTTACGTCGCTTTAACTCCCTGGTCATATCGCGACGGATCTGTTGGTGGATAACTCTTAGAACGATATGTGATGGACAGTTAGCCTTCTAGGTCTCATCCCTGTAACCACCTGCTTCATGCCGTGCAGATGACATTAGGGTGCCGTCAAGTCCAACCGCCGCTCCCATATAAAGGCGGACAGTTAGCCTTCTAGGTCTCATCCCTGTAACCCCTGATTCACGCCGTGCTGATGACATTAGGGTGCCGTCCAGTCCAACCGCCGCTCCCATATAAAGGCGGACAGTTAGCCTTCTAGGTCTCATCCCTGTAACCACCCGCTTCATGCCGTGCAGATGGCATTAGGGTGCCGTCAAGTCCAACCGCCGCTCCCATATAAAGGCGGACAGTTAGCCTTCTAGGTCTCATCCCTGTAACCACCCGCTTCATGCCGTGCAGATGGCATTAGGGTGCCGTCAAGTCCAACCGCCGCTCCCATATAAAGGCGGACAGTTAGCCTTATAGGTCTCATCCCTGTAACCACCTGCTTCATGCCGTGCAGATGACATTAGGGTGCCGTCCAGTCCAACCAAGAAAGACGGTCAGTTAGTCTTCTAGGTATCATCCCTGGAAATGCCATCTTGCTTCGTCACGTGCCCATAGAGACCCCCAGCACATGGCAGCCGGATCTTGTGCTTCGTGCCGTGCAGTTGGCGTTAGGGTGCCGTCTAATCTGCTTATATTGTATGCAGATAGATGGCATAGCATTCCTATTACCACTTATTTTTACTTTCTCTACTACGTATAGTAAGTAGGGGAAGTATTGTATTTCACCCAAAAATTCGATACCCTGATTTCACCGGAAATATGTTTTGTGACCCCCTGAATCCAAAAAAAAAAAGAATTTTTGGAAACATGTCCGTGTGTGTGTGTGTGTGTGTGTGTGTGTGTGTGTGTGTGTCTGTCTGTGAACAGCATAACTCAGAAACGAACAGTCGGATAAACACCAAACTTGGTATTTAGGTTCAGTATCTTCCAAGGATGCGACACGAAGGTTTTCAAGAAAATCCCCCACCCCAGACTACCCTTTACAAGGAACATTTTTCGAAAATTTTAATTTTCTCAGAAATGGCTCTAACGATTTTGATTAAAATATATGTTTAAGATACTTTCATGACAAATAAAATATATATCTTGAATTTTCTGGGAATGTCTCCAAATGGTGAACGACTTTTGCATAACTGGTAAACCATGAGAGATAGACAAACTTTTACTACACAAAAAATGTAGATCGCGTTAAAATACACAATTTATGTCATATACATTTTTTTTGTCGAGTGAACCATTTTCGAGATATTGTTTGTTATTCCCTTAAATATTTTCAATACTTATTTTCTGAAATGGGAATTCGTTATTCTTTTTTTTTTTATCTTGGATATGCAAAGAGTATTAATCTGAGGGAAAGAGAATGGTGCTGGGCATAGAAACCAGCTATTAAGAGATATGTCGATGCTTAAAGGCTACTGTATTTCTATATTGCCCTTGCAAATATAAAACAAAGAGAACTTAGTAGGCCTTAAGTCATAGTCAAATATTCTTAGAATTAGTCACCATGTATAAAATGTAATTCTCTTTGCATGTCAAAAGATCGTTTCTGCAAATGTTTATCTCGATTAATATGAAATAGATGGAGAATAAGAGTTTGTAAAAATAGTTTGTACAAGAGTAGAGAAAGTCACGGAGTGTAACACATCATATTTTTTATTTTACTATTGTTTTAGACTTAAGGTGGAACTTTGGGTAGTGGTATTAAATATCCAATCCGGTATTTACCTTGGCGACTGAGAAAAACCACGAAAAAACGTCAGACAGATTGGTCGGCCCACAGTATGTGAACCCGGGACCTCCGGAATGCGGATATTTGTATCACAGGCACAGCTGTCGTTAATTTTTCTTTTGGTAGAGCAATAATAATCAGCAGCCTAGCTATTTCTCGTAAGTTACTCGCCCCCTGCCCCCTTAAATGACGCCTGTGCTACCAAACCATAAGCGTATGTCGTTACCCTTGTGTGGATGCTCAAAACACAAGAGAAATAGCAACGGAAGTTAAATTATTCTCAAAAGGTTATGTTTACAGCGAAATTCAAGTTGTATATTCATCTTATTCCTCACCTTTATCTGACATGACATTATGTAAAATGTCATCGGAAGCCACAAGAAGAAAATCATACATTAAAACAACCTTGGGTCTAATTAGCAAAGTACGTTTCGTGAGTAAAGGAAACGAATTCAATATGAGCGTTCGTGTTACACAAAACGAACTGTTTTCCTTTGCGTGGAATTTTAATTAACACCACGCAGCTCGTCATCTGCCAAGGGAGGGATGTGAAGATGGATTACACTGAGAAAAACAAAACAATGGCGTGCCCTGCTGTTTGGAATTATCAGCCACTTGCAGCCGTAATGAGGTAACACAATGAGAATATTACGAGATAAGAGATAATGCGAAACGAGGCAAATAAACTCTGTAACTGACAGGGTCATGGACTTCAGCTTCCGCGAGGATGAATAACATTTATTTACATAGAGGGGAAGGATACAAGAAGACAGTCCTTTTATTGTATTACAAGCTCCAAGTATTTTATTTTCTTATACACGTACATAGTCGATAGAGAAGTATTGCATTCCACCCAAAAAGTCGATACCGAGATTTCACCCTGAATAAAAGCAGCATTTTTAGAAAAAGGTCTCTCTCTCTGTGTGTGTGTGTGTGTGTGTGTGTGTGTGTGTGTGTGTGTGTGTGTGTCTTTGAAAGTATAACTCGAAAACGAAAAGTCGGATAAATACCAAACTTCGTATTTAGGTTCAGTACCTTCCAGAGATGCAACATAAAAAATTTCAAGAAACTCCCCCTACTCCCAAACTATCTTTTACATAGAAGATTTTTATTTTCTAAAAAATGGCTCTAACGTTTTGATTAAAATGACATATATGAAACATATTTACATTACAAATAAAATGTATACATTGTATTTTCTGGGAATAGCCTGTGAAGTGTTATTCATTCGGAAGGAATGTTGTATAAGTGGTGAATGTTAAACGATACACGAAAATGTATTACACAAGAAATGTAGATCTCTTTAAAACACACAATTTATTTTAAATAATTTTTTGTGGCATCAGCCATTTCCGAAATATCCGTTATTAATATTTCGAAATGTTTGCCATTCCTGCCGATTTTCAGCTGTTTCTCGCGATGTCATGGAAACAGTATGGAATTTTAAGGCCAGCATATAGCGTTCAGTTGTTAAACATTTGACTATCGCTGTTCTCTTTGTATCTGTAACGACATGTGTAATGTAGCTATTTCCGGAAAGGTTTATCCCGACTAAAATGAAGATAGAAAAATAAAGTTTCATAAGAGTAATTTGTATATCACTAATAAGTGCTACAGGATAGACAAAGTCATGTGAATTGTTTCTTTACGTTATTTGCACCACGCTTTTGGCATCAATTTGAAAAAGATTTGTTGCTGCTACGTATGGAAAGTCAGTTTGAAGATGTATTATATTTCAACTGTTGGGGAGCCGAACTTGTAGTATTTGCAACCGCACATATAGTCAAGTTTCCGGTAGCCTTCGCCCCAAATGCACTTTCAGATGGCCTTTGCCCCAAGTTTAAAAAAAATATTAACTTTGTAATTAAACTGTTTATTTAAGTATTAAATATTTATGTTTGCCTCGGCTGCGTCAGTATTTTTGTTAGAGACACGTTTCTCTTAGCAGGGTTGTGGTGCGACTGAAGAATGTAGGCTTACACAGATTATAATTTTACTTCACTCCTTTTATTAATACTTGTCACGATTTAAATAACACTTCACTGATATAGAGAGACAACTGTGAGATTCTTTTTATTAATTAATTAATTAATTACACTTATTAACACGTAAACTAATTTTTCGTCTCACACGAATATATATATATATATATATATATATTATATTTCTTGAGGACGCACAAACAACGCATCCAGCTTTGAGCACTGTCTGCAGGCAACTGAATTGATTTCAACCGTCTAAACTTGTAAATTTCTGTATTTCAAGTCTCTGATTGGCTATTCGTAGTCCAATAGAATACCTTCATTTAACTAAAGCTTTTTCTGGTTGTTGATTGGCTATTTTTATAAACTGTCACAAAAATTACATTATTGTTACTCTAGGAATCACAAGTAGTACTGTTAAACTTTCTTACTCATTATTGCCTCAATGTTACCTCATTGTTAGCAACTTTTGACCTATTTCTCACAGCTCCTACATTATTAAATTACGTAATACATTCATATAACATTATTGAACATGTATACAATAGTATAAGCATATGCAATGACTGTTACATACATTTTACAAATTATTACATACACATATTGCTTCAAGGCGGGCTGTTATTGAATTTATATATTATATAATTTGACTGAAATCATTTAAGTGTTAAAAATACGGCCTCAAATGTAAGAATCAGATTTTTAGAACAACGTGTGTGTGTGTGTGTGTGTGTGTGTGTGTGTGTGTGTGTGTGTGTGTGTGTGTGTGTGGATAGCATAACTGAAAAAGTATTTAGGTTCAGTGCCTTGTATCCCCACCTCAAACTACCCTTTACATGGAACATTTTTAGAAAGTGTTGATGATAAAAAATGGCAAAAATGATTTTGATTAAAATACCATATGTTTAAGATATTTACATGACAAATAAAATGTAGGTATATCTTGAATTTTCTGGGAGCAGCCTGTAAAGTTCCCCCCATTCGAAAGGAACAATACTGTATAATTGGTAAATGTTAAGCGATAGACGAAAACGTACTACACAAAAAATAACCTTTTTTTGTGGCATCCGCCATTTCCGAGATATCCGTCGAGATCTTGTCATTAGGTTTCTTGCAGTTTTTGGTTTTCTAATCATTAGTTCAAACACACATTCACACTCTCATTCATGCTTCCATACTCTGGGGAGGTAGGGATTAATCTTGGCTACAGAAAAGTTCCCATCCCAGCCGGGAATCGAACCCGGGACCCTTCGACTCTACCGACTGAGCTACGGGGCCAGCCGGGGTTCAAATTTGTTTTAGATCCATTTATACCCCGCCTTTAACTACATTGGTCTTATCGGCGGCCTTTTCTTTGGAACTTATTGGCAATGGTGTTAACTCGTGTAACTCTGTCGTTGGGTTTCTTGCACTTTTTTTTAAATCATTAGATCATGCATTCGCACTTCCAGACTCTGGGGAGGTAGGGATTAATCTTGGCTAAGAAAAATTCCCACTCGAACCCGGGACCCCTCACACAGCAGGCAGTTGCTCTACCGGCTGAGCTACGGGGCCAGCCAGGTTCAAGTAATATGTCATTCTCAAAGTCCCTTCAACTTTCAGTTGTTTCTCGCCATGTCATGGAAACAGTAAGGAATTTTAAGGCCAGCATATAGCGTCCAGTTGTTAAACATTTGACTATCGCTGTTCCCTTTGTATCTATAACGAAATGTGTAATGTAGCTATTTCTGTAAAGGTTTATTTGGACTAAAACGAAGTAGATAGGAAAGTTAACTTCCGTAAGAATAATTTGTACACCCACTAATATACGATAGATGGTAGAGAAAGTCATGTGAATGTAACACACGATCGCTTTAGCCTACTGCATTCTTTTTATACCTACAAGAATTGTGTAAACGTGCAATGAAACTAGATGGAAGAATAAGCGTTTATAAGAATAATTTGTAGAACAGTGAGTGGTGAAAGTCATGCGAGTGCCACACATCAGAATATTTTTGGACAATTTTCGCATGCTAGTCCCCTTGAGCTGTTTTCAAAGAAGTTGGAAATGTTTACGAGAGAAGTTCGTCACAGCGTTTTCCCTGGGAACTTTTATCATTTCATGGCAGAGATGGCCCTTAGGCATCCGCTCACACTCCCATATTCCCCTGTTGACGTGACATGTGAAGATCTGTTATCTGTACGCTTCTTCGTCACCGTGCTACGCAGAAAGCAAGTCCTGCTGAAGATGGCTATCAACTGACAACTGCATTCCTGCGTCCGTCAGTCGGCGATACGCATCTTTTCGGACAAGAAGCGCTCGGCCGCGGGTCGCCACTATGTGACGAGGGTCTGTGATGAGCTTGTCACATTATCCAATATCCTGACAGACTACTTCACCGCCTCCATGCAGTCAAACAAGTGACGATTAGCAAATCCTCCTACCACAGCCACAGAGGCAACACCATGATTCACCAACCATCATTACTAGACATCTGATTTGTATTTACTAAAAATATCTAAGATATGCATGCATTTATGCTGTCAAAATCTTTCAAATGTGCTCTAAACATGCATTAAAATTGTTAACTTTAGGCGGAATTTGAACCGCAGACAGGAGTCCGTACCTTAACGATCTCGGCTTCACCTGTATTTCGTGGTATATGTTAAGCTTTAATGTTATTTATCTAATAATACTGGTATTGACATTGATACGTACGAGGGCAGTCCCAGAAGTACCCGACCTGGCGTATATATAGCGGTTGTTGTTTCAAACAAATGACTATGGTAGAAAGTGCCATCCTTATAAAACTTAACTTTGAAGTTTGATGACGCTATGATGTTTAGTAATTGTTTGGCGGCTATTAATAGTGAACCCTCTCAGCCAATTTGTAAACAAGGATAAAAAATGGTCATCGTTATGTGATACAATACTTTCATTTGAAAGGTCTTAATTCAACTAATATTAAAGCTGAGATTAGATTCTACTCTGGGGGAGTCTGCTCCTTCGTTTACATAAGTAAAATATTGAGTGGCAGTGTTTAAGCGAGGCCGTACGAGCTGCCTAGACGAGCATCGCAGTGGTCGACCAAATGAGGTGACCACGCCAGAAATTGAAGAAAATCCACAAAACGGTATTGGATAACCGTCGACTGAAAATGCTCGAGCTAGCAGACATAGTAGGCATTTCAAAATGTGCTGTACTGAAAATTTAGACATGAGAAAGCTATGCGCAAGATGGGTGCCGCGTTTACTCACAATGGAACAAAAGCAGCGTCATGAGGATGTTTCACTCCAGTGTTTGGCGATGTTTCTCTGCAATAAAGCCGAGTTTTTGCGTCGATTCATAACCATGGATGAAACATTGGTCCATCACTTCACACCTGAGACGAAGGAACAGTCAAAATAGTGGACTGAAGCGGGAGAATCAGCTCCAAAGGAGACGAAGACAGTTCCATATGCAGGCAATGTCATGGCGTCAGTTATTTGGGATGCGCGTGGGATAGTTTTCATTAATTATCTTCAAAAAGGAAAAGCAATCAATGGAATATTATGCAAACTTATTGCAGCATTTGAATGATTAAATCAAGCAAAAACGGCCGCATTTAGCGAAAAACAAAGTTCTGTTTCATCAAGACAATGCACCAGTTCACACGTACATTATCGCCATGGCCAAAATCAATGAGTCAAAGTTCAAATTGCTTCCTCATGCACCCTATTCGCCAGACGTAGCCCCCTCTGACTATTTTCTGTTTCCAAAGTTGAAGAAAGGGCTTGGTGGTAAAACATTTGCCAACAATGAAGAGGTGGAGTTTGCAGTTGATGGATAGTTTGCAGAACTCGACGGTTCTCACTATAAGCAGGGTATCGAAGGTATTGAACATCGCTGAGAAAAGTGTATCGAGCTGAAAGGAGACTATATAGAGAAATAAGGATGTTTTTCTCCCAAAAATTGTGTGTTTTGTTTGTTAGGTCGGATACTTCTGGGACAGCCCTCGTATATGAATCCAAAGAGAAGGCACGAAGGTTTAAAATTTCACCTATTGTGATTATTTAAAAAAATACTTTTCCATTCCGAACGATGAATGTTCCACAGCCAAAGGGTACTTATAGGCTATGCAGCATTTCCAGAACTTAGGTTTCACACCCTTTTGCTTGAATTTCAGGGGATGTTTCATGCATTATTAGGAATAGCTAGGGCTATACGAAATTACAGTAATAAGTGGTAAAGGGGAGGACTAATCATAAAAGACCTCCAAAACATTAAACAATTATTTCACAAATAACAGGGGAAGGTAAGTGAAAATTAATTCGTCACTGAGCTCAAAAAGTTACCCTGCAAGTCGGGAAAGCCACTAGCTTTATATAATTGTGAGGTTAATGTTTGCTGAAGGACTACAGGGAAGACTATGGACATGCATCTGACTTAATGTTAGGACCAAGAGCTAGAATTTAAATGTCGAGCTATTATACCATTGCAGTGTAGAGATACAAGTAGTTTCCTCTAGTGCACCGTTTCTAGAACCAATATATATGCAAATTAGGTTACAGGAGGGACTACGTTACTGACCAGCACGCACAAATTGTGCTAGGTCTTTACCTGGCATTTTACTTTCCAAAGTACCTATTGCATTTTCAATAAATAATACCACTTAGCTATGGTAGGCAGAGAAGGGACTTCCTCTAAACACTATCGTTTATTTTTACCTAACTTCTGCACACTATTGTTACGATAAATATTTCCAGAAGTAGTTTTATTACACATTTCATGGTAGGGATAAAGGAAACCGAATCGATAGACAGGTGTTTATAAGCGATACGCTATATATGGTCTTGAAATTTCATACTCTTGCCATGACATCGAGATACAACTGAATAGCGACAGCACTATAAAATGGCAAACTACTGAAAAATTCAAACGAATAGTAACGGATATTCGGAAATAGCTAATACAACAAAACAATTGAAATAAATTGTGTGTTTTTAAATAAATACATAGCTTTTGTAAGCTTTTATCTATCTCTTATGGTTTATGCGTTATACAAAATTATTAAAATATTCAAGACGCACACTTTGTCACGTAAATATCTTATAGCAGTTTAATCAAAATCCTAGGACCATTTTTGATGAAATAAAAAAAAAATCGAAAACTGTTTGCGGGGAGGGGGATTTTCTTCGTGTCGTACTTTGGAAGAAACTGAAGTCAAGTATCACATGCTGTATGTATACTATTTTTCGTTTTAAAGGGATACTAAATGACGAAATCTACCAAAAAAATGACATGTTTATTTTTGTGCACTCTTATTAACTGGAATTTTCTCTCTAATTTGATAAACTTTTTATCATTGTAGACACAGTACTGTGACTTCGTCCAGTGGCGGCGAAATGAAGTACGCACGAAGTAGCCTCTTCTTCGGTCCAATTCGCTCGCTCGGGAGTCGAACACAAGACCTTTTAAATCTCTCGCGGAAGCAGCACACTTTGCACGTCACAAACTCACTTATAGAATCGCACTTGGTGTCGCATCTCCAACTCACTAACTGGCTTGCTAAATCGCGAGAAAGCTCGTTTATATAGCCACTAAAAATTTCTATCGAACATTCTAGTGTGTTCTGGTCAGACGTTCTGGAGGTAGGGGAAGGAAATTTCCAGAATATTCTGGTCTTGTGCAGATAACATTTCTGGTGTTTTCGCTGGGCGAGAGCGCTACTTATCTTTGTTCATCTCCGTCTGCCCGACGCCGACCTCCCGATAACTTTGGACCTTAGGCGCTGCGTCACAATACTTAAGGATTATAACTCCAACACACTTTGTAGTAGAGACATAAACTACAGCCCATCTTTTAGGGGAAGTTTGGCTCTATAAGTTGGTGCTAGTGTTAAGTATGGCAGTGGGCTCAAGCCATAAAGTTTGTTTTTTCTGGATTTTTGCTAAAAAAACTTTTTTCTGTAAATATTTTTTTTGTATAAAGAGCTGTTTTCTCAGAAACGATTTAAGATTACTAAATTAAATGTTTGGATGATAAAGAAAATCTCTAATTACTGTTGTGGATCTACTCTGGTATTAATATGTTTGGTTAGTTTTAAAACAGAATAATTACTGATAATTTTTAACCAAACATGGTATAACCAACAAACATATTAGATAAAATGAGATCGGTGAACTTTGCACGCACGCATTTACTTCCTGTAAAAATTTCAGTCAGATATCTTCAAATAATTTCTGAGATAATGGATCACTAAGAGCGGGATGGCTCGGGGGTAACTCTGTGGCCCGCATTCGAGAAGTCCCGGGTTAGACTCCCGATGAGCGCCCACTCTGATCCACGGATTTTTTCGGGGTTTTCCCGGGTCGTTAGGCGACTGCTGGAGTGGTTTCTTTCATCCCTCGAATACCTGTCTTTCCATTTCGTTCCTTTAATTATTTCCTTCATCATTCTCCCCGTTTGGTCTGTTTCAGGGAGCAGCGTGGCTTGGAAAAGGATGCTCTCTGTGAACTTTCTCCGTCCCTCGGCATTCGGCTGGTTGCCGGGGTATAAGGACTGCTCCTTGGGGGCGTTGGAACTGTGTGAGGTGGGTCTGCCTGTCCGACTACCGGGGCATCTATATCTAGAAACTGTAGGCACCCTGTCATTGCTGTGCCGTCACTCCTGGTTCCGATCGGCCGTTGTCTCCCTTACTCGGTCAATATCCTCATTTCTGGATCGGTGCCGAATTCCCTTCGCTTCCAATCCAATCCATTTGGGCCATTAATATATTAGATTTAACATTGGCAGGATAGAGCTTTTAATGTCCCATTAATTTATCCTTCTCACAACATAAGTTTTTTTTAACAAAAAACTGTTTTGTTATTCAGGAACGTCAAAACATGTATCATGCAACACCTTCTCTGTCTACTAGGTACGGCTAGAGAAAGTAATAAGCTTTTGGGCGAATAATTCTTAAACCAGACAGAAATTAACTGACAGAGACTCTGGCGTCCGTTACAGTCAGAATATGCTCCACAAAGTCGCTACTAGCTTGAGATACGCAGTTATTGCCTGGAATATTCGATGTTTAACGAACCACCTGTATATGTTATAAAATCGCCTGCAGACTCCTCACGTCTGTCCTTTGGTTAAAGGAAAGGGCTCGAATGTGCGACAGAAGTCCTCTGTGAAACACATACACAAGTTGGAACTGCCGCAGGCCTGGTGTTCCACCGCAAAACCACAGCCGACTCTCGAGTTTCCATAACGACGTGCCTCCTCGGACTTCCAAATGTTCCTGGTTTACACCTACTTGAACCATGCGGAAACAACTCCCGTTAATTCTCTTACTGTCTACCGTCAACTAGTCGGCATGTCTCGGTATACACTAAAATATATGACTGTTGTATTCACATCGTTTTCTCCACTCATTCTTCCAAAACTACCCTTACTATTCTATTTCTGTTAATCGAGATAAACTTTCATTACACGTTTATACATTTAGTTGTAGCTGTAAGAAGGAATGAGAAGTGAAAACATTTTAGCAAATTTAGGACTTGGACAAAGGTACAGCTTATCACCCACTCTTTTTAATATACCCATATTGACTACAATTTAAAGAAAAGGAAACTTCTAGTAGATCCAGGACCAAAAGTATCAAATTATTGTTATCATATACACCGCGCCTCAACCAAAAATGTTATACACCGGGGTGAGGCCGAAAGGTTGGCAGCTAAAATATTAAATTTAGTTACCCCGGCATAAACATTGGGGGACGCAGACTCAGAGGCACACGAGAGATACCAAGAACTTGCTGCACAAACCTAAGCGGGCGTGGGATATTTATAAATAATGCATATAAATTCACATTTAACTCTGCTTTATTATAATTAATAAGTTGCTCTTCATTCTGCACAAAAGATTACAGGCAAACACTGGGGGAGATGCCCCACGCATACACATGACAACACGCACTCCTACATAGAAACCACACACTCAGAAGACCTACTCTAGACTGACGCTACTCCCAGACCCACGCTATCAGACAAAGAGGCTCTGCCTTCACCCCTCCCCTTGAATAGGAATTGAAGGTAATTATGCCGCGTCGGACAAGAATTCAAAATTACAAACGAAATAATTAGTTCAACAATATATTATACACTGTAATAATGTGTCGGACGCGACAATGCACACACATACGCTACATCATTGACTACACAATTTAAAGAAATGGAAACTTTTAGTCGATCCAGGACCAAAAGTATCAAATTATTTTTATGTAACTACTCTTCTATTTGCAGACGATCAAATAATGATTCAAGAAGGTGAAACACAGCTACGGAAATACATGTACAATATCTTTTAAATAATTTCTGTAAACCCTATAATTTTAAACCTTCAATTAGAAAACGAAAATAATGACCCTAGAGGTAAGGATCCAGATAGATCAAAGATTGCACTAGAAAACATTTTAGAAAAAGTATCAAATTTAAAATATCTTTGGTAACATAAGCAATTATAATGACAAAGACACTGAACAAAAGGTTAGTATGTTTCAAGCAGTATGTGGGACCATCCCAACGTTTAAAACCAAAGTTAGAAAGGAAGCTAAAACGAAACTTTTATAAAGCAATGGCTTTACCCACATTGCTTTATGACAGTGACACTTGAGTACCGACTCAAAAACAACTGAGCAAAATCCAATCGGCAGAAATGAAATTCCTAAGGATATGAAAGTGGGTGAGTAGAATAAAACCTGAAGATGTCACTAAAGAGCCAACTATCGATTCAGTATACAAGAAAATATTAAAATAATAATACAGGATTGGACAGAACATTTACTAAGAATGGAAAACATCAAATTTCCCAATTGGAAAATGGACTACATGCCGAGAGGAACAAGAGCTTGAAGCAATTACTATGAAACCGGGACGGGCAAGGTGCCTAAACCATGAAGTGAAGAAGTATAAGAAGAAAAAAAAAAAGAATGGCGATTTACCAGTTGAAAAAAAAATCTGATGTGTTCCACTCACATAACTTTCTCTACTCTTGTACAAACTATTTTTACGAACTCCATCTATTTCATGTTAATCAAGATAACGTTTGCAAAAGCTATCTCATTGCTAATCTTCTTGTAGGTACAAGGGGAATATGGTAGACTTTAAGCGATAGTCAAATGTTTTAAGAGCTGGTTGCTATGTGGAGTATTCCATTCTCTTTGCATGTCCAGCACATAAAAAAACGAATAACGAATTCCTATTTGAGAAAAAGTATAAGTATTGGAAAATTCAAACAAATAACAAGGAATATCTCGGAAATGATTTACTCTACAAAAAAAATGTATGACAAATTCGTGTTTTAACGAGATCTACATTGTTTGTGCAGTAAAATTTTGTCTATCTCTTACGGTTGACCATTTATGCAAAAATTAATTCAGAATAAAAACGATTTTGGGGGACATTCCCAGAAAATTCAAGATATGCATCTCATTTGCCATTAAAGTATCTTAAACATATGATATTTTAATCAAAATCGTTTGAGTCATTTTTGAGAAAATAAAAATTTTCGAAAAATGTTCCATGTAAAGGGTAGTCTGGAGTGGGGGGATTTTCTTGAAAATCTTCGTGTCGCATCTTTGAAGGATATTGAACCTCAATACCAAGTTTGGTGTTTATCTGACAGACACACATACACGGACATTTTTCTAAATTTTTGGGGGGATTCAGGATACCTCAAAACATGTATTTCCGGTGAAATATCGATATCGAATGTTTGGGTGGAATGCAATACTTCCCCTACTTATTATGCGTAGTAGAGAAAGTAACAAAAAAACCTAAGCATTTGAAAATTCAAACCAATAACAAAGAATAGTTCGGAAATGATTAGCGCTTTTATTTAATATAAACTGTGTCCCTTAATGAGATCTATATGTTTGTGTAGTAAGGTTCTATTTATCTCTTACGATTTACCAATTATACAAAAGCTATTCCAAATGAAGAGGACTTCGCTGCTATTCCCAGAAAATTCAAGATGCAGGGTGGGCCATTTAGTTGAGACTGTACAATATTTCCAAAACTAAGTGTTGTAGAAAGGAATGTCTTTAATAAACGTTGCTTCATATTATGGGGGAAAGAAATGCCATTAGTCGTGTTTTGTATGAAGGACATTACGAAACATATGACTCTCACATCCATGGATGGTCCAACCATTCATTGCGCTCTTCGTACACAGCCATTCAGAATTTTCTTTGTTTACGTTGGTGTAAGAACAATTGCAAAGTCCTTATACAAATGTTGTTTAGTTTTTTATGAGGAGTGAGAAAACAACATAAAAAAAATCTGATGTGTTACACTCACATGACTTTCTCTACTCTTGTACAATCTAATTTTACAAACGCCTATTCTCCATATGCTTCATGTTAATCGAGATATCGAAATGTCAATCTTATTGGTAATTTTCTTGTAGATGCAAGGGAAATATGGTAGCTTTTAAGCGATAGTCAAATATTTTAACGCTGGTTGCTATGTGGCGCATTTCATTCTCTTTGCATGTCCAGGACATAAAAAAATGAATAACGAATTTGAGAAAAAGTATAAGTATTGAAAAATTTAAGAAAATCACAAGCAATATCTCGAAAACGGTTCACTCAACAAAAAAAATGTATATGACATAAGTTGTGTATTTTAACGTGATCTACATTTTTTGTGAAGTAAAATTCTGTCTATCTCTTACGGTTTACCAGTTATGCAAAAGTCGTTCACAATAAAGAATACTTTTGGAGACATTCCCAGAAAATTCGAGATATACATTTCATTTCTCATGACAGTATCTTAAACATATGATATTTTCATCAAAATCGTTAGAGCCATTTTTGAGAAAATTAAAATTTTCGAAAAATGTTCCATGTAAAGGGTAGTCTGGGGTGGGGGGATTTTCTTGAAAACCTTCGTGTCGCATCTCTGGAAGATACTGAACCTAAATACCAAGTTTGGTGTTTATCCGACTGTTCGTTTTTGAGTTATGCTGTTCACAGACACACAGACACACACACAGACACACACACACACACACAGACACACACACGGACATGTTTCCAAAAATGCTTTTTTTGGATTCAGTGGGTCTCAAAACATGTATTTCCAGTGAAATCTCGGTATCGAATTTTTGGGTGGAATGCAATACTTCCCCTACTTACTATACGTAGTAGAGAAAGTAAAAAGGTAGGTTCCCGTTTAAAAAAATCTGATGTGTTACACTCACATGACTTTCTCTACTCTTGTACAATCTAATTTTACAAACGCCTATTCTCCATATGCTTCATGTTAATCGAGATATCGAGATGTCAATCTTATTTGTAATTTTCTTGTAGATGCAAGGGGAATATGGTAGGTTTTAAGCGATAGTCAAATATTTTATCGCTGGTTGCTATGTGGCGCATTTCATTCTCTTTGCATGTCCAGGACATAAAAAAAATGAATAACGAATTTGAGAAAAAGTATAAGTATTGGAAAATTTAAGGAAATAACAAGCAATATCTCGAAAATGGTTCACTCAACAAAAAAAATGTATATGACATAAGTTGTGTATTTTAACGCGATCTACATTTTTTGTGAAGTAAAATTCTGTCTATCTCTTACGGTTTACCAGTTATGCAAAAGTCGTTCACAATAAAGAATACTTTTGGAGACATTCCCAGAAAATTCGAGATATACATTTCACTTCTCATGACATTGTCTTAAACATATGATATTTTCATCAAAATCGTTAGAGCCATTTTTGAGAAAATTAAAATTTTCGAAAAATGTTCCATGTAAAGGGTAGTCTGGGGTGGGGGGATTTTCTTGAAAACCTTCGTGTCGCATCTCTGGAAGATACTGAACCTAAATACCAAGTTTGGTGTTTATCCGACTGTTCGTTTTTGAGTTATGCTGTTCACAGACACACAGACACACACACAGACACACACACACAGACACACACACAGACACACACACGGACATGTTTCCAAAAATGCTTTTTTTGGATTCAGGAGGTCTCAAAACATGTATTTCCGGTGAAATCTCGGTATCGAATTTTTGGGTGGAATGCAATACTTCCCCTACTTACTATACGTAGTAGAGAAAGTAAAAATTAAATTGCCCCTAAAATGACCATCACAACGTTCTCCAAACAAAACACGATTAATGGCATTTCTTTCCTCCATAATATCAAGCAACGTTTATTAAAGACATTTATTTCTACAATGCTTAGTTTTGGAGATATTGTACAGTCTCAACTTAAATGGTATACATTTTGTCATATAGATGTCTTAAACAAAATATTTAATACTGTTTGAGAAAAAAATAGGTATAAACGATAGTTTGGGATAGGGGAGTTTGTTGAACATCTTTGGAATATATTCAACTTAAATAACAACTTTGGTTATTTAACCGAGTTTCCACTTTGAGTTATGTTGGTCACACACGCGCGCGAGCGGACCCGTTTACTAAAGATGTTTTTTTTTTTTTTTGGATTCAGGGGACTGAAAATTTGTGTTTGGCGTGATATCTCGGTATCGAATATCTAGGTGAAATACAATATTTCATCTGCTTACTATAGGTGAGTAGTAGAGAAAGTAACTAGTAAGTAAATACGTAAGTAAGTAATTCATTGATAAAAAAAATCATACAATACATTTGATGTCGATGATATGGGACAGGTCAACAGTAACATTAAATTCATTGTTGTTTATAATACTATACAATTTTTATATATATTCTGTGATTATATAAAATCAGTAGTCAACCATTATCAATTTAAAATTAGACTAAAATAATATTTAAAATAAGTCATAAAAAGTCATATAATTCCATAAATATTCACGTTCATGTTTACAAATTATAATTGAGCTATGGCTTATACATCAGATTTTTACTTAATTATGGTCGAACCAGTATACTCAAAGAATAATTCATCTAATTCTGTTGTAAAAAAAGATTCTGTATTTGAATGAAAGCAGTGGTCAAGTAAATTGGCCAGTAGTTTTGTTTTTAATTTGGAAAATCTCTCTATTGTTTTTAATTTATCAAGAATTTTGTTGTATAATTTGGTACCTGAATATACTACTTCATATTGTAATAATTTTGTATTGGTTTATATATATATACATATATAACTACTTGGGAGAGGTAAAATATTATTTTTTTAAAACATAGGTCTGCATATGGTTCAACTATTTGCCCTTGCCATTATTCTTAATAATCTCTTCTGAGCTTTATGTAGTACTGTACACTTTGGTGAACAGCCCCAGAAAAGAATTCCATACTTCATTATAGAATATGCATAAGTAAAATGAAGTTCTCGTTTTTAAACTGACATTATACACTAGCAACCTGAATGCATAAGCAATAGTACTTAGCTCCTTTAATGAATATTCAATGTGTGTATCATATTTCAAATTATTTTGTATCCAAATATCCAAGAATTTTGTGTAATTTACATTTTTTATTATTGAATTATTGAGCTGAACTGTGCATTCTTTAAAGTTTTGGTTTTGATGTGTATGGAAATAAAGAGCTACAGTTTTTTCAGTGTTTACAATCAGCTTATTTTGTGCAAAATATTGTGAAGTTTCAATGGCTATTTGATTGAGCATTCGTTGTAAACTACCCTGATTAATACTGTCGACAATTATGCTAGTATCATCTGCAAATTGTATAGTGGTGTTTGCTGGTAATTTTTTACGTAAATCATTGACAAATAAGAGAAATAAAATTGGACCTAATATTGACCCTTGTGGGACTCCTAATTTAATATCTTTTGCTTCTGACATACTTTGTTAGTGTTCTATCTTCATTATTTGTAATTTCCACTAGTTGTATTCTATTGCCAAGGATACAAATAGGTCTGATAAAACAAAGTGATAAAACGAAAATAATAAAAGGTAGCTCTGACTACTTTCTTATCTACAGATTGGCCACTGATTCGTGAATTAAATAGCCCCTTTAAAAGAAGAGAGACAATGAAAGTGAAAGTGTTGATAAGACACTTTTTTTTTCTTCCGAGTATACCTTTCACTTTAAAGGTCGATGTTAACGCCGTATGCGACAGGTGACGTATGCACCAAGTGAAGGACCGTAGGTCTATCCGGGACACAATCTAATGCCGGTGTAATTGGCCCATCCGTGGAGCGCTGGCGAGCAACCCATTCTCACGTGCACCAGAAATATTCACACACTTAATTACAGAGAAGTTCGTCGCTCGCTTGGAACGTATCTTGAGAATTGTAATTATGAGAGGCAGGGCGGTTTCCGGTCCACAGGCGCGGTCTGGTGCCGAACTATTGTTCTTCTGAGGAGGCGGGCTCATCCCTTTCACCATTGCTCTAGATCAGGGTAGTACTACAAGAACAAGGCAAAGCTCACAGTAACGGTTTCAATTCTGAGCATATATATACAAACTGAGACAACATCGAATGTATATAAAATTTCGATACGTATATTACTCTCCAGTTCCGGAAGTTCGACAGCGAAAGCAGCTAAAAGTCCTCTATGTACCTAGGTGGAAGGGGCAGCTCATTGAAGTCACTAGAGAGAAAAATGAAGAAACGGTGGCAGCTTTGCTAGAACAACCCCACTAGTTTCCGCCCCACCTTCCTCCAGCTGCGCTAATTCGCTATCAAGACTTGTTACACATATTCGCTATGAGGTAATGAAACATGAAAAAATCGCTTATTTAAGTACACAATTATAGTCTGAGAAAATTCAAGCGTACAACAGTGAATATTTCAGAAAACGTTAATGATCATATAATACTTCGACAACTACTTTTTCTAGTGGGACATTTTTGCAAACCCACATTTCACGCTTTCCCAGCTTATACACAATATCATAAAAATCAATGAGTATGTTAAAGAAATTTCAAGACAAACACTTTATTTGTTGTGTAATTACAGCAATCAACCTAACTACCACCCTATCCAGTACACGTGACGTATTGAATACAGTCGTCCTCCGTGGTGTAGTGGTTACCATGCTAGCCTCTAGTTCCCGAGATCGCGGGTTCAAACCCGGCGGAGGGCGATGGGTTTCTTCGGGCGTAAAAACCCTTAGCGTGGCTTCCTGCGGAAGGGAAGTAAAGCCGGTGGTCCCGTGTCGTAGATTTACGATACGTAAAAGAACCTCTACCCTGATAAAGAGGCCTCTGAGCAAAGTTACCGGTCTTTCATGCCCAATATAGAATGGGACACTAAGGACTACAGCAGTTAAAGAGCGTCCATAAATAAAACTCAATTTAATTTTGTACTGAATACAGGTTCCAGGGTTGCACAGTTGACAGTCAATAGTTCGCTTGCGTTACTGGTATGGTAGAGGTGCTCTCTGTGTGCTCTGTGTTTATGTTCTGTTCTGCTCCGCTCCGCTCCTGACGCCACTGTTTACAGCTCCAAGTTGCCTACGGCATTCCCTCCCCCTCATCGCACTGTCGATACTAAGTCGCTGCATGCACACATTGTAAGCCAAAGTATATTTGTTCTAGCTGAGGTCATTACTTCAGAACAATATTGTAATAACAAGGTTGCAAGTGCGAGCATTGCGTTAAATCTAAGCTGCGTTCGTTTCTTAGGCTAGCATTGGCAGTAGTCATTCTTTTGCATAGTTTACAATAATCCTGCATATCCTTAATTCCAAGACGCTCTGTCATTTTTACTCTTGTACTGATTTTAAATGAATTCCAAAATTTTCCAATACTTACATATTATGCAATTTCATGTTCATGTCGGCGGCTGCGAATCGCCTAAAACTAATTTTTTTTACGAGATTTTCATTTAATTTTGTATTATTTCAAACCAATTTAATATTCTTGTAACTTTTAAGCATATTTGAGCTCTGTATGATCAAACGTTTGAGGGTTGTTAAATGCATATAGAGAAAAGGACGCTACATTATTAGCAAACGCCCTTACAAATAAGTATAATTGCTTTTCTAAGTAAAGAGCTAGTTGTGAAGAGGAAAACGTTACTAAATCATCTTCTAGCATAAGGTGCCCAATCTTCGTTTGTACCTATATGTTTTAACGCATCGCGCAACATCTTTTAACATTTAATTTTGATATAATTAAAACATTCTTATTACTGACGCGGTATCCTGGGTGACAGGCGGTTCCTTTACTTTCAGATTTATGAAAGCATTCCCTTCTTAGCGTTTTTTTGCCCTGTCACCGAGGAAAGCGTTTTATGGTAATAGCAGAAATCTCACACAGTGTCAAATCTATCACTTTGAGGCAGTATTTTTAACACTTAAATAATTTCAGTCTAATTATATAATATGTAAATTCAATAACAGCCCGCCTTAAAGCAATATGTGTATGTAATAATTTGTAAAATATATGTAACAGTCATTGTATATGTTTATATTATTGTATACATGTTCAATAATGTTACGTGAATGTATTACGTAATTTAATAATGTAGGAGCTGTGAGAATAATAGGTTAAAAGTTGCTAACAATGAGGTAACAGTGAGGTAATCTTGAGGCAATAATGAATTTGAAAGTTTAATGCTACTAGTCATTATTGGCAACAATAATGTAAATTTTGCGACAGTTTATAAAATAGCCAATCAACAACCAGAAAAAGCTTTAGTTTAAAGAAGGTATTCCATTGGATTAGGAATAGTCAATCAGAGACTTGAAATACAGAAATTTACAAGTTTAGGCGGTTGAAATCAGTTCAGTTGCCTGCAAACAGTGTTCCTAACCGGACGCGAGACACGTCCTCGAGAGATTTAATACGTATTCGTGTGAGACGAAAAGTAAGTTTACGTGTTAAAAAGTACAAGCATTAATAAAAGAATCTCACAGTTCTATATCAGTGAAGTGCTATTTAAATAGTGTCAAGCATTAATAAAAATGAGTGAAGTAAAATTATAATCTGTGTAAGCCTACATTCTTAAGTCGCACCACAACCCTTGCCAAGACATCCGTGTCTCTAAAATAAATACTGACGCAGCCGAGGCAAACATAAATACACAATATTTAAAGAAACAGTCAAATTAAAAAGTTAATATTTTTAAACTTAGGGGGAAGGCTACCGGAAAGCGGGTACTATACGTGTGGTTGCAACGAATTTCAAGTTCGGTTCCCCAACAGTTGAAATATAATACAATTCCTTCAATACGACCTACTTCAAATTGACTAAAGCATGTTGCAAACAAGTTACAACAAAATACCTTATTCAAATTGGCGCCCAAAAATGTTGGGCAAATACGTATAGATAATATTCTACTTCAACTTTAGCCTACCTTCTTATACGAGGGCAGTCCCGGAAGTACCCGACCTCACGTATAGATACGGTTGTTGTTTCAAACAAATGACTATGGTAGAAAGGACCACCTTATAAAGCTTAAGTTTGAAGTTTGACGTTGCTACGCTGTTTAGTAATTGTTTGACAGCCATTAATAGTGAACTCTCTCAGCGAATTTGTAACCATAGTTAAAACTGGCCATCGTTATGTGATACAATACTTTCATTTGAAAGGTCTCAGTCCAACTAATATTAAAGCTGAGCTAGATTCTACTCTGGGGGAGTCTGCTCCTTCATTTGCAACAGTAAAATATTGGGTGGCAGAGTTCAAGCGAGGCTGTACGAGCTGCCAAGACAACATCACAGTGGTCGACCAAATGAGGTGATCACGCCAGAAATTGTGAAGAAAATCCACAAAATGGTATTGGATGACCGTCGACTGAAATGCGCGAGCTAGCAGACATCGTGGGCATTTCAAAAAGTGCTGTACATCGCGCACTAACTGAAAATTTAGACATGAGAAAGTTGTGCGCAAGATGGGTGCCGCGTTTACTCATAATGAAACAAAAGCAGCGTCGTGAGGATGTTTCAGTCAAGTGTTTGCCGATGTTTCGCTGCAATAAAACTGAGTTTCATAACAATGGATGAAACATGGGTCCATCACTTCACACCTGAGACGAAGAAAGAGTCAAAACAGTGGATTGAAAGGGGAGAATCGGCTCCAAAGAAGGCGAAGGCAGTTCCATCTGCAGGCAAGATCATGGCGTCAGTTTTTTTTTGGGATGCGCATGGGATAATTTTCATTGATTATTTTCAAAAAGGAAAAACAATTCATGGCGAGTATTATGCAAACTTATTGCAGCGTTTGAATGATGAAATCATGCAAAAACGGCGGCATTTAGCGAAAAAGAAGGTTTCTTTTTCATCAAGACAATGCACCATTTCACACATCCATTATCGCCATGGCGAAAAGTTGGAATTGCTTCCTCATGCACCCTATTCGCCAGATTTAGCCCCCTCTAGTTATTATCTGTTTCCAAAGTTGAAAAAATGACTTGGTGGTAAAAGATTTGACAATGAAGAGTAGAGTTTGCAGTTGATGGCTATTTTGCAGAACTCGATGGTTCTCACTATAAACAGGCTATCGAAGCTATTGAACATCGCTAGAAAAAGTGTATCGAGCTGAAAGGAGACTATGTAGAGAAATAAACATGTTGTTTGTGTTTTCTTTGTTAGGTCGGGTACTTCTGGGACAGCCCTCGTACCTACAAAGAAATGTGTAAATATATAATGAAAGTTTATCTCGATTAACAAGAAGTAGACAGAATAAGCTTGTAGAAGAGTGATTAGAGAAAGTAATGTGAATCAAACACACCAGACATTTTAACATTTATTGCGATTTATTTTGTAGTTATTCCCTACATAGTGAAAGGAAATGTAATTCAAGCTGCAGACTGTCAGCGCATTCTACGCACAAAGTTAAAACAGTAAACATAGCTGACTCAGAAATAGCCTAGCACAGTGGAGGATGTAATTAAATAATAAAACACTGTCCACTTCCGTAACCAACGTTACGCTGCAGTTTCAAGCTTGGTTGCGTCCATAGCCATGTGACTCGCCCTCACTTTACCAACTGCTTGTTAACAATCATCTGTAATATACATCTACTCTATCTGATAGAAATATTCAACAACCACCAAAATTACCATGTACGAACAGTTGCCCTTTAAGGGAGGCAGCACGCAAGGGTAGTTGAAAAAGGTGGTTTCTGTGTAGACAGCATTTACCGGGGTTGTTGAGCGATTCTGGTCCAAGAATTTTATATTGCGCATGTTCTTGGTTCAACACTGCTCGTGTTTTTACTTTCTCTACCTCGTCTGTGAAGAGCATAACACAAAAACGGAAAGTTGGATAAATACTAAACTTGGTATTTAAGTTCAGCATCTTTCAAAGATACGACACGAAGGTTTACAAGAAAATCCCCCATCCCAAACTACCGTTCACATAGAAGAGTTTTCGAAATCTTTTGATTTTCTCAAAAATAGCCCGAACGATTTTGACTAAAACATCATATATTAATAGTATATTATGCAACGAGACTATAATGGTAGTAATTAAAACGCGAGGTTAATAATTATCATACGAGAGGTTTAATCACCATTATAGTCAAGTTTCATACGACTGTTTATGCTTGATCATGAATCTAAATTAAAGGTTTCATAAGTGTTCGTTTCTGGTTTGAGTGATGTGTTACAATCGTTATTCCTTTATCTATGGTTACAATACAATGCCCTTGTAGCACCCGTGTCAAACAAAGTTGCTAGCGTTGTGAGACGTACTACGCAGAATAATCGATACTTGCTCTTTCACAATGTTACGTGGCCACTTCTGGTTGGTCGAATGTCAATACTTTAATGAACAGGTGTACTTTAATGAGCCCATTAAAGTACTGCCACCAGTCGTGTAAATACTACATTTTGGTATGGTCGAACATAAAGATATTTATATGACAAATAAAATGTATAACTCGAATTTTCAGGGAATATCCTTTGAAGTCCTCTTCGCTCGGAAGGAATCTTGTATAACTGGTAAATGTTAAGTGATAGAGAGAAATGCAGTACGATTACTTCCTCCTGGCCCTACTCAGATGCGCAGCGGCTAAACGAGTCCAACATCTCCCGGGAGGGGTTTTGGGTTCGTTGTTGTACAGGCGATACGTTGGACTCCTGTTGCACCGCGCTAGGGGAATACTGCTGGTCTTTTCTCCCATACCCTCCCAATCTTCTCCTCGTTTGCGTTCCTGCAGGGTCAGGTCAAAAAAATCGTACTATACTACACAATAAACGTAGAACTCTATGAAACAAACAATTTATTTTAAGTAACTTCTTTGTGGCATTAGCTACTTCCGAGATAACCGTTATGAATGGTTCAATATTTTTGTCATTCCTTTAAAGTCCTATCGATTTTAAGACTTTTCTGGCGATGTCATGGAAACAGTATGGAATTTTAAAGCCAGCGTATAACGTCCAGTTCTTAAACATTTGGTTGTCGCTGTTCTCTTTCTATCTATAACGAAATAACTTTCCGGAAAGGTTGAAATGAAGTAGATCCTTTGTTTTAGACTCTTCACACTAGCTATATTTTAAAATAAGACAGCTCTAGCATATGGTGTGGTTTTATTTTTCAGCAATTTTACGTCCAGGGCCGCGATTGTTTGAAATTCAAGCCACTCTTAGAAACATATGGAATTTGAACGGAACAGTCTGTTTTGTACACTACAATAGAGTTTATGACACATTTTATCTAAAAGATAAAAGTGCACAGTTTGGGTCAATGTGACGGAAATGTTGGCGCCGCAAACAGCGGAAATGCGGTTACATGGAATCCTGTTTCCGGTTGCTCAAGAAACTGGCATTTCTTCAGGAAATGAAAGAAAAATGCACTACCATACAAACTCCGCGTGATACAAGCAATGCGCAATGCAAGCCTTTTGCCTTTGCTTCTTCGAACCACAACTGTAATTACTTAGAAATATTAAACAGTTGTAGTAAGCAGTAGCGGCTCGTGAGGACACGATTCTAGTCGACAGCTCTGAAAATGTGAAATAGCATCTGCTGCGTAATAGTTATGATTATAAACAAATTGATAAACAGCAGCCGATAAAACAATAACTATATTAATGCATAACTTATGTGACAAAAGAAGTTTAGGGATATGTTCGTTGTGTACATAATTAAGTTGATCGTGTTAGGGCAACAATGAAGTAATGTGTATGGTGAATTGTAGTTGAGATTACGAATGGTATGGAGAAACCGGGAGAAGTTTCCGCGCTTGCACACTTTAACTACTTCTGCTACAGTGACTGACTACTGCCGTAGTATGCTACTGTCTTTTCGTATTTAACGAAACGATCTCGATTATAACAAAGGAAATAAAGTAAAACGTTCTTATTTGGGGGTTATTAAAATATGTTACATTGGTATGTAGCGTTATAAAGATTCGATTCTGTTTTTACTTTCTCTACTACGTATAGAGATGCGACACCAAGGTTTTCAAGAAAATTCCCCCCACCCCAGATTACCCTTTACATGGAACATTTTTCGAACATTTTAATTTTCTCAAAAATGGCTCTAACGATTTTGATTAAAATATCATATGTTTAGGATATTTTCATGACAAATGAAATGTGTATCTGAATTTTCTGGGAATGTCTCCAAAAGTATTCTTCATTGTGAACGACTTTTGCATAACTGGTAAACTATAAGAGATAGAGAAAATTTTACTAGACAAAAAATGTAGATCGCGTTAAAATACACAACTTATGTCATATACATTTTTTGTTGTTGAGTGAACCATTTTCGAGATATTGCTTATTATTCCCTTAAATTTTCCAATACTTATACTTTTTCTCAAATAGGAATTCGTTATTCATTTTTTTTGTCCTGGACATGCAAAGAGAATGGAATGCACTACATAGCAACCAGCTCTTAAAATATTTGACTATCGCTTAAAGCCTACCAATTCCCCTTGCATCTACAAGAAAATTAGCAATAAGATTAACATCTCGATATCTCGATTAACATGAAGCATATGGAGGAATAAGCGTTTGTAAAAATAGATTGTACAAGAGTAGAGAAGGTCATTGAGTGTAACACATCAGATTTTTTATTTTATATGCGTTTTCTGGTGAGTAAAACCAACTATTCGCTACTCAGTGAAATAAAAGACAAAGCCTGCAAGCGTTCGTGGTGGGCCAATTTAGACGCTGTACCCTTTGCTCCAAACGTTGATGCTGCTATCTCCAAGTTGCATTCATAACCTTTAATGTTACCTGCTTTGTTGTCGAGTTCTCGATGCCGTCATCTCCCAGCTCCTCCTGCGTAGTCTAGTCCGCCAGCTGCTACAGTGGTATAGCTAGGGGTTCTTTATCTCAGGGTATGCACGAGTGTAGTGTGAAGGGATGACACCAGCTTAGTTAACTGATAAATCAGTTTTAATGTTGACTCAAATATACCGTTTGAACAGAGTTGTGTCGACTGTTAAATTAGACAATTAAATTATTTCTAGAATAATAATTATGTGAAGCGTCAGTTGCAGAAATCTTATTCGGAAAGATACCTCACAATAGCCGCTAAATATTTCTAGCCCAAGCGTGCCACTGGGCGCGACACACTTAAAAATGAAACTAAAATTCGCAAGGGTCGTAACACTAGTAAGCCACAGAATTAATTAAGTAAGATTAAGTAAGTCTAATTTAGAACGCATGCCCTTTTCTTAACTTAAGCTCCGCCTACCTATCAAACAAAGTGAGCTTTTTATGGACGCTGTTTAACTACTATGGTTCTTAGCGTCCCATTCTATATTGGGTGTGAAAGACTGGAAATTTTGCTCAGAGGCCTCTTATCAGTCTTGAGGTTCTTTTGTGTGCCTCCGAAAAATTCCATCGCCTTCCGCCGGGTTTGAACCCGCGACCTATCGCTACCCATACCAACGTTCCTTCTTATGCGATCCAATCTTAAAACTGTACGTACGTCTTTCTGACACTGTTACTGTGCGGTACCTAGCTCGAATCTAATAATTTCATTCCCTTTCTGATTTATGGAATTCCTGTCTACGTGGCTTTTCAAACGTACTGAACTCAACTCTAACTGCATTCCAGGAACCTTGATGCTAATGCGTTCGCTACTCGGCTGTTACTGATGACTTTCCTTAACATGACCCGCTAATGACATTTTTCTCCGGACAAATGTTTTAACTCGGGCCTATTACATTATACACGATTTAATATACAGAAATTATTTCTCTATCTTACTATCCTTCTTTAATTATTTATATCTTCCTGTCAATAATTACGGCATCAAGCCTTCTTTGCAGACATGTTCTTCTATAACTATAAAGTCTTCGTATTCAAGTACAAGGGCTTTGTTAACTCTTTTTTTTTATTTTGAAAGAATTATCAAAATAGGTTGGGAGATTTTTGAGATTACCCTACTCAACACACACACACAAACACGCATTTTCTCCCTTTCTAATATTAATATAGATTTCGTTTTTGGTTTATACTCCTCACAGATATACTTACTCCTCTACCCGTATAACTAGATGCTAGAGAAGAGTAGTAACGGAAGTGCGACAGCAAGATATACAAGTATTTTAAAGCGACAAAGGCGTCCTTGGGCCACCATCACATTAACATTCACTACCTGTGACAACTGCACGATGCTTTTACGAGAGCGGCGGATGAATACATTGTAAACCGGAAGCTGGTCAAAGATGCACAACACTATCCTCGCACCTGCTTTCCTGTCCACCTCTGTGTATCCGCTCCTAATAAACCAATACAGAAAAAATAAAACAAAATAAAAAACGATTTTCATTATAATACCATATGTTTATGACATTCAATGACAAAATGTATATCCTGTGAAGTCCTCTTCATTCTGAGTGACTGTTGCAGAACTGGCAAACCGTTTGAGATAACACAAAAAGTATAGATATTTAAACGACACATTTTATGATAAATAAAAATGTTCGTGGCGTTAACCATTTCCGAAATATCCTTTCTTATTAATTTGAATTTTCAAATATTTGCACATTTTTCAAGTGGAGAGTCGCTATTCGTGTTTTCTCGTGGTTATGCAAAAAGCTTGGAATTCCACTATAATACAATGATTACATGTGACGTAACTGTTATGGAATCCATAATACTTCAGCGATTCATTACGATCTTACTGGCTGCGCGCGCAACTCTCCTATCGCCCATACCTTTTAACACCTTCAAAGCAGCAGTCCACTAGGATCTATTCCCCAGGTAAACAATGAAATATGTGTACTTAAAAATAAAATAACTTAGTTTCATGTAATTTTAATAGTCTAATAAATTGAGTTTCAACATGTCTTGCTTTCACGTAACCTGCAAAAAAATAATAAATTCGGCATGAACACAATAGTACTGCCATCTGTAATGCTGCATTTCATCACACACAATTAACAAGGCAAGACATTTTTGTAAAAACTCAAAAATTTTGAAATTACTCGCATCTTAATTACTACCATTACAGTCTTCTTGCATAATATAGCATTATAGGACAGTGAGTACAGAAATCCATGTGAATGCAAAACTAAGATTTTTGTAACATTTCAACTGCAGTAACACTAATTTTTCTGCGAAGGTTGTCTTTTAAGGTCTACTAGAGAACAATCGAAACAGTCCCAGCTAGATGGAGCCACAGCGCACACTACTAGAATTTCCATCGCAGCTGTACGTCGGCTGAAATGTTTATCTTATATGACGCAATTGGCAACCTAGACTAACTGGTAGGTATAGGGGTGAATGAGATAGTCTAGCTCAGGCGCCTACGGAAGGTTACAGCATGGTGGAATAGCGTTATGTTTATTGTGTATACTACGATCAGCCTGTGTTTATTGTGTTAAGTTTTGCTCGAACCACATGAACTGTCATCTTAAATTAATACAGAAATTCCCTGGTGTCACCGTTCCTAACAAATCCACAATTTATCGATAGTTAGAAACAATAAAAAAGGCTGGATCCGTATTAGACAAAAAGAAACATGACAACCAACAGTTATAACCGAAGAAAAATTAAACGAGATAGAGGCTGTCGTGAAGGTAGAGGATGTCTGTGCTTATCATTATAATTGTAACTACAGAACGTGAGGCAGTTAAGGGGATATTATAACTGTTTCGGCGGGAGTCTAGGCTGTGGCGGCTGGCGCGTAAATAGCCTAGCGGTGGCCACTGTGTGAAGGAAAAGCACTGCATTTATCAAAATACGCACATATTCTCGTGGGGAGTAAAGAAGGTCCGGACCGCCGCAACTGCACGAACGGATTCGTATAGTAGTGCCGTGGGAGCGGTGGGCTCTCAGTCGTGTCATTCAAGAGAAACCCAGTACCTACTTCTCTTGTGGTAGAAAATAGCTATCTCAGCGTTTTTTTGTTTTTATTTTATTTGAAAATAACACTTCCAAGTATGCGGAATGGAATCTCATATTCGATGTGTGTAAGATCAGTTCCCAATGTAAAACAGATAAATTTCACAATCCAGGACACCATAGCAACGCCCGTTTAAACACACTTTAGTGAATTAGGTTCTTACGCACTCCAAATTTCTCCCCCTGACAACCATTTCTATTGATGCCCAAGAGCTGTAAGCTAATTTCCAGCCCGTGACCCCCGTTTCATCCGATTAAAAGGGACAACGACAAAATCTATAACGGCGTGGGTAATTAAGCCTCAAAGTAAACGGCTCCAGTGCGGTGGAAAGCCTTTCATGGCGACTGCTACAACCGCGTCTGTTCCCTGGTTTCAATACCATTACTTTGCGTTTACAAAGATCATGGATAAGGAAAGATTTATGTATTATCTTGCCAACTTGTCGACGGCAACATTAGGGTTTATGCGAAAGGATCGTGCCTAAAATGAATCAACATAGGACGTAAGAAGCATCTTTTAGGTACTTGCACTCCACTTTCCCCAGGTGCTGTTACGGTTCTTTCCTCGGAAGGGATACACTTGAAATCGAACGCTCAAAGCTGCACGAAAACTTGCTTAGAATATAAACCGTTAATAATAAATGAACATGGTTTGGGTCTCCAGCTTTGTCATAGGTAAGCATGGATCTCGTGAAACCACATAATTTATGCCAAATAACATTTTTATGACATTAACCATTTCCGATACCACACACAAATTGTGACCGTGCGCGCGAGGCTACCTGCGAGCCCGGTAAGCGCTCTCGGCCCGGCCCGGCACCTGGATGGGGCCATCGACCGGCCGTCGGAACAACAACCAGTTAGCCAGTGCGGAAGAATAGCCATTATGCACCGCTTACTGTTCCAGAGCATTCCTTTCGACATGTTCTTAGTAGCCTCCCTTTCTAGAACCTTCCGCTTTGTATGCGAGGCCTGTATAGACGGCTGCTCTAGCCCAGAAGCTAAGAAATGAAAAGTGGACAGCGAAAGAGGACAATGTGCAGTTGAGAGTTGTGATTCGAAGAACCAGCATGTGCTTTGTATATGTTATGAGTGAGAAAGACTCGAATACACGACGCTCCAGGAATCCTAGAGTCAGAGAGAAGCAGGGAATTTTTCTATTGTATATAACCATGTGACTGAGTAGCAACGAATCAGGAGTGAAGAGAAAGCTTCCGATTTCTACAGATTTCGAAGAGCCCGGTTATGGGTAGCTAATGTATTCGAATTGATTCTAAGAGCGCCAAGGTGTTTTTGTATATAAGTAGGATGTAGAACGACTCAGTACGTCTTAAGCTCCACGTTGTCGAGTAAGCAGTTCCACGCCAAAAGCAGAATCTAGTCTTTGTTAACTATTCTAAACTACGCGAGAGAAGTTCCTCGTGTTTATAGAAGTTACGTAAGCGATATATTAGTGATCGACATAGGAAAAGTAACTCACTATCAACTTTATGGAAATTAACTTACGAGCAGTGGAAGTTCTCCTAAAATGAAATTTTACGTCGAATGTAAGGTACTTTCTGGTTAACACTAAAATTTCAGCTAATCTCGGTGCTACAGAGATTAGCTAAAGTAAACAGTGTTGTTACAGTGTCTTTCATTTGAATAATTGTTTTCTCATGTACCTCACCTATGCGGTCTTCGGCCCGTCTCATCATTGAACCCGCTGACAGCCGAGGTAACCCAAGGACTACAGCATCTACAAGAGAATCTTCCGCCACACCGTAGATAGCTGAGATACAGAAGTAGACACGTCCAGGTAAGGTAACAATTAATTATGCTACGATGACAACAATGGAGGTTCAGGAATTTATCACCCCAGTGTGCTAGTGTGACCTGGATAGCACGGCACACCATAACACTGAGGTGGACTTCTTTGTTACTGTTTCAATTCTTAAATATTTACAATTTTTGAAGTGGTAAGTCGCTACTCGTTTTTTCTGGTCAAAGAGCAAGACATTTCAAAACCATCCCGCAGAAAACAGCTTTTTAAAAATCTGACTATCACTTTAGCCTACTGCACTGTTCACCATTGGCGGTTGATACAAACTGTAAAAATGGCGAGATTTGATGACCTGCGTATTCAAAATATACCTACAAGTCCTAACGCCGCATAATACGGGATGAAACACCTCAGTGATCATACTCAAAAGTACAACAACAAAAAAATGGCATTGTTCTCGGGTTGTAATTATCTTACCGAATTCTCTTGGGTTTATACTTTTTCTTGGGTAATTTAATTGAGCTTTCAAACTTATGTTTGTTGCCGTTACATAATTATTTCTCGAACCTTGGTCTGAAAATAATGACAAGCATTCATTAACCTCAATTAAATTAACGAAAAACTATCAATACACGTGGTTTTAGTGAACATAAGTCTACCACGTTGGTTCAAACTCACACGGGCTGTGAATTGGATGGTCAATATTGAAAGCCTGGACAATGAAGTAAACAGTCAAATAAATAAATATGTGAAGCTAGCTTCTTTTAAAATCGTCTTTTTTTCTTTAATTTTTATGATATCAATCCTATGGTGGCGCAACGGCTATAGCAAAGGTTATCGGAAGGTCGACGCCGGGTAGTTGAAGATAAACAACGATAAGTAGCGCTCGCCAACGTAAACATCGGAGGCGATATCGCTACATAACCAGAATCTTCTGGATGTTTTTCCTTCTCGAACATTCGAGAACCTTGTGGAAGTTTCCATTGGCTATATGAGCGAGCATTCTTGCGAGTTGCTCGGTCATTCAGTGAGCATGCGAATTGGGCGGGTTAGTTTCCTATGCGATATTAAGTGCTATTCTCCGAGCGAGTTTGTGGCGTGCAACGGATGCAGCTGCGGAGCGAGTGATTGTGGAGGTCTTGTGTTCGACTCCCCAAGAGGAGGTTACGTCAGGAAGGAAGTGAAGTGACGATGAATTTAATTAGTTCACCTTAGTAAAGTGACGGAGTAGAGTGAACTCCCAGTGAAGTTGAGCTAGATAAAAACAATACACATAAATTGTGTGTTTTTACAAACTCTACATTTTCTGTATAGCAAGTTTTTGTCCTATCTTATGGTTTGATAGTTTGCTTAATTCATTCAGAATTAAGACGATTTCACAGATTATTTGCAGAAAATTCAAGATATACATTTCATTAATCATTAAAATATCTTTAAAAATGGAAACAAATGAGAACACCAGTTATTGCTAAACACACTTTGTCACTTGGGTGCAGGTTAGCACAAACATTACACTTGAGACACTCTTGCACATACTCAGAACAGAACATAATTGATCCGTTGAATCGGATCACCACTGAACTGCTGAGTCAAAATAAACAATTGAACTGCACTCGACACTGTCCACTTTTAAATGTCCAAACTCTTCGACTTCTTGACTGCACTTAACTTCGTAACTTCTTGACTAACTGCACTCAACTCAATTCCCGGGCAAGAGCAGCCCCTTATACAGGCATCGATACAAAGCGGAATGTTCTAGAAAGGGAGGCTACTAGAACATGCCAAAAGGAATGTTCTGAAACACGGAAGCGGCACATAACGGGCCGATGAACGGTTTCAGGCCCCACCCAGGTGCCGTGCCGGGCTGGGAGGTACTTATAGGCGGCCGCAGATCACAATATGGTATTTTAATCAAATAGTTTTGATAAAATAAAAAGATAACAAAACTTCCCATGAAAAGGGTAGTTTGGCATAGATTGATTTGTTATGAAAATCTTTGTATAGCATCTCAAAGATGCCGAACTTAAATTTTCATTTTTAGTTATATTTTACACAACCTTTTTTTATTCAGGGATCTCAAAACATAAATTCATAGTAAAATTTCGATATCGAGTTTTTGGGTGGAATAAATGCTTCCTCTACCCGCTAAAGGTAGGCGGTAGAGAAACTTAAACGTCTAAAACACTAAAGAAATCAGCTTTTCAGTCATTAAGCCTTTTAAACTATTAACATTAGTGGTGCTGATGTTTTATCATTTACGAAATGAGCTGATACGTGATATTTCGGAGAGCACCAGGCGATTTCGTCTAACAAAATTAGAGATGGCTTTTATATTAAGTGGTGCCACGGACAGCATACATTTGAAACAAACGCCTCTGACCGTCCAGGAATTAATGCGCTTCGCTTTTGTTTTCCCAGGGCTCTGTGATACTGTTCATGTGACTTTTGCATTACTGGAGCTGTCCCACATTTGTAATAAATCCGGCGATTGTATTACAGTAAAATTGGTTTCGTTGTTTGCCACGTCATCAATTTTAACTGCATACGGCTGACAGCAAAGGGCTGAATAACAGAGGGGACTGCGTTTGTTTTAAAAACAATTAAATCAAGCGTGAAAGGAAAAACGAGCCAGAAATTGTCCCTTCGTGTTTCATATCCAGGATTAGTCTTCTTGTTCATATGTCCACATGTTTCTACCTCATCTAGGTAGAGCAAGTATTTGCACTCCATCCAGTAGTCCACTATCGACATTTTATACCAGAAATACATATTTTGAAGTCCCTGCAAAAAGAAAGCATTTTTGAAAAAGATTCGTTTTTACGTACGTGAACAGCAAAGGTAAAAAACGAAAAGTCAGATGGAATACCAAACTTGGTATTTAAATCCACCATCTTCCAAGATTGCAACAGGAACATTTTTAAGAAAACCCCCAACACGATTCTTTGAATTGAAAACGTTTCGTTATTTTTTACTTTCTGAAAAGAAAAGAAAAAATAAAGCTGTAACGATTTTTATTAATATGCATACTTGAGATATTTACATGGAAAATAAAATGTAATCCTTGAAATATGTAAATATCCTGTGAAATTCTGTTCCCTCTGAGGCAAGCCATGCAAGATAAGACAAAAGCTTACTAAATGAAAAACATAGATCTTGTTAAAGTATACAGTTTATGTTAAATATATTTTTGTGGCATTAAACATCTCGGAAATATTCGTTGCTCTTGGTTGCTCTTTTAGAATATTTTATTATATATTTCTGAAATGCTAAAGTCTCCGTCAAGAACGAACGCGGTAAATGACAGTTGCTAGCATGTGGCGCGAATTGGGCGACACATTATTTTGTTGTCAAGTGTTAATACACTCATGATACATATATTGTCTTATTTTTCGTCTCTGGATTCTTCTTCAGAGTAAGAATCCCCAAGGTGTCCGCACAATTTATAGCTCGTAATTAACAAATGTCAGTGCTAAACTATCTAAGCAAGTTCACAAAAACGCATTCAGAAACTGACTACCGCTGATTGTCTAGAAAGCATGTGACAATGACGTCTCAGAACTTTGCTACTGCGCAATAGTCTCCGTTCGTGACGGTAACGCATACAAAAAGTAAGAGATTTCAAAGCCAGCCCACTTTTTAAAATATTTCACTATCGCTTCAGCTTCGCTTTTTAGACAGGTGCATGTGTGTGTGTGTGTGTGTGTGTGTGTGTGTGTGTGTGTGTGTGTGTGTGTGTGTGTGAAAAGCGTAACTCGGAAACGAAATGTTGATTAAATAGCAAATCTAGCATTTAAGTTCAGTTAAGAACAGCGACACGAAGATTTTCAAGAAATCCTCTACTGCAAATTACTTTCTAGATTGAAAAATAGTCTAACGATTTGGCTAAAATACCACATATTTAAGATATTTGCGTGACAAATAAAATATATATCTTGAATTCTCTGGGAATAGCCTCTGAAGTCCTCTTCGTTCTGAACAAGTTTTGTATAACTGATAAACCGTAAGAGACAGACAATCTTAACTACGCAACAAATGTATATCTTGTTAAAACACACACTTAGGTATGTCAAAAATTGTTGTGACATTAGCCGTTTCCGATGGTTCGAATTTTGAAATGCTTTACTTTTTTCATATGGTCAAGTCATTATTCGTCTTTTTTCGTCGTCGTGAAAAGAGCATGGAATTTCGAAGACATCACGTAGTGATCCGCTTTTTAAAAATGGGCTGGGCTGGCTCCGTAGCTTAGTAGGTAGAGCATCTGCTTGCTGTGCGAGGGGTCCCGGGTTCGATTCCCGGCTTGGATAGTTTTCTCTAGCCAAGATTATTCCTTATCGTATTCAGAGTTTGGAAGTGTAAATGAGAGTGTGAATGTATGTATGATCTAATGCGTACGACACAAAGGAAAAACAGAAATTCAGTGACAACGGTATACAAGTTAACACCATTGCTGATAGGCAATATTCCAAAGCTAAAAGGCTGCCGATATTACCATGGCAGTTAGGGACAATTGAGGCAGTATTTTTAACACTTATATAATAACAGCTCGCCTTAAAGCAATATATGTATAATAATATATACAAAAGGGGTATATTACAGTCATTGTATTATCTTTATATTATTATGCACATGTATAATAAAAGTAAGCTGCCTTTCGTAGCAAACAGAATTATAAAGTAGAAGCCGAAAGTTACTAACAATGAGGTAACTTTGAGACAACAATAAACTAGAAAGTTTAATAAAGGCTACTAATAATTTTTGGAACAATAATGTAATATTTAAAACAGTTTATAAATAGCCAATCAACAACTAGAAAGGCTAAAAGTATTCTATTGGAGTAGAATTAGCCAATCAGAAATTGAAATAGTGGAAATATACGAAGAGACGCCAGACGCTACAAGGCAGCGTTCCCGAGCAGTTCGATTTATACGAATTCAGTGAGAGACATAAAAATTCATTACGGCGAGAATAATATAAAGTTTACGTGTTAAAAAGTAATTAACAATAATCTCACAGCTCTATAGTAGGATACATCAGTAAAGCGTTATTTAATCGTGTGAAGAAATAATAAAAGGAGTGGAATACAAATTATAATTTGTGTAAGCCTTCATTCTTTAGCCGTACTACCCCTGCTAAGAGATGCGTGTTCTAAAAAGTACATTTATAATATTTAAATAAACATTAAAAATACTACGTTGATTTTTAAACGTGGGGGCGAAGGCCACCGGAAAAGTGAACGTGGGGGACGAAGGCCACCGGAAAGTTTGTATCGTACGTGGGGGCGAACACTCCAAGAAACATATCTCCCAAAATACGTGGTGCAACTACAAAATACTACATCAAGTTTGTATCATACGTGGGGCATCAACACTCTCACAATGATGAAATGGAACAATGAAAAAAAATCTTGACTATCGCTTTAGTCTACCGAATTCTTCTTATAACTACAACGACATGTGTATGAAAGAAGTAGAGATAAGAATAAGTTTTTGTAGAAGAGTGCACAGTTAAGTGCCATGTGAAAGTAACACAAGATTTTTATAAGATGAAGTGTAAATCGTTTGCAATATATTTTATTGAAGTGAATTAAGGAAATATTTTGTTACGTACGTTGTTTTACTTTTCTGTTCCATTCATTCCATACCCCAAGTTAGGTGTTAAGAGAACTCCCAGCTTCTGGACCAGTTCTCAACTCCAGTTTCTTTTCTCATTCCAGAGCGGATATAAATCTTATCCAGGTGAAATCTCTTGCTCGCGATTTTAAAGGCTATTTTCCGGATCGCTGAATAAAATAATGTTCTGCTCTATACATTTTATTGAGCGTCTACAGCGCCACCAGATCAGCCGTTCTTGCTGACTGAAGCAAAGAATGTAACACATTGTTGCTGCGTGTTATAATTCTTTTTCTTCATCGTTTATCTATCATTGGTGAAAGAAGCATTGTATTCCACTCTAAAATTCAAAATTTTACAGTGAATACATATTATGAGATCCTGGGAACCTCAAAAAGAAATGTTTAAAAAAAAATATACGTAAAACGAAACCGTTTTGCAAACGTTTTTCTTCGTTAACACCAAGTAGATAGAAGACTAAGCTTTTGTAGGAATGGTTTGTAAAAGAGTGGATAAAGAAAATCGTGTGAATGTAACAGATTTTTCTTTAAATTTAATTGTTTAAGTTTCTTTAATTTTCTTGGTTATATCGTGAAGCTTACTCTAGACTTGTTGCTTCGCCCGAGTCTTTGTATGCTAGAGAGATGGCCTTAGTTGCGTAGTTGCCTTCTTATACCATATGTTTTGTTGCCATTGAGTTTTAGCGGAATGCGCATTTTAGGATCGTGGAACTGCTGGCTGCTCTGTGAGTGTACACGTATTCATTGTGGACCGACACGCGTGGCCGAGGTGGTTAAGGCATGGCCTCGTAAACGGGAAGTCTGTGGCTCAAACCCTGCCAGGTTCGTCAGTCCTCATAACCGGCAAATGCTGGGGAGGTATCCTAAATTTAGGTCTGGAACATTTCCTTCCCAAATTTCCTTTCCCAATTACCATTAATTTCATGTCTCACCAGTGCTATCGTGTGTGGTGCGGTATGAAATAAGAACGGGTGTTAAACAATACTTTTAAAAAAAAGTAATCGCTGTGATGCTGGACGATTGGCTTTAATTGCGTAGTCGCTTTCCTGTAGCACTTATTTTCATTTTTGTTTATTTTGTTATTTAGGTGGAACATTGGTCGTGGTACTGAATATTGAATTCGGTAATGTTTGAGAAAAAGTATATTATAAAATTCAAACAAATAACAAGGAATATGTCGAAAATGGTTCAATGTATATAACATAAATTGTGTTTTAACGAGCTCTACATTTTTTGTGTAGTAAAAGTCTTGTCTCTTACGGTATCAGAACGAAGACGACTTTTGGGGACATTCCCAAACAATTCAGGATACACACTTTATTTGTCATGTAAGTACCTTTAATATACGGTATTTTAATCAAAATCGTTAGAGGCATTTTTTTCGAAAATCAAAAATTTAGAAAAACGCTCTATGTAAAGGGTAGTTTGGGGTGGAGGATTTTGTTGAAAATCTCTGTCGCACTTTTGAAAGATAGTGAACCTAAATTCTAAGTTTGGTATAATTATCCGACTTTTCGTTTTTATTATGCTGTTCAAAGACACACGTATGGACATGTTTCCAAGAAGGCCTTATTCGAATTCAGGTCACCTCAAAACATGTATTTCTGGTGGAGTCTCGGTATCGCATTTTTGGGTGAAATACAATACTTCCCCTACTTAGTAGAGAAAGTAATAAAAAAATTGGAAAACTCCAAAACTATAAAATAAAAAAATTACCTATTTAAGAAGATCTTCCAAGAACCAATCACCTAAAACATTAATCTGAAATAAACCATTCTTATATGGATATTTCATCCAATGTTTCCAGCAGTAGTAGACACCCTGTATAAAGTATACAAGAGAATTGCGAGTGTTTTGGAGAGAAATCCAGACATTAAAGTTTTGTGTTGTGTAGATAAATATCTTCAAGTGAAGATGTAATGCTTTGTGAAGAAATTTCCCCAGAGTTATTAGGTGCTTTCGAATTTTGTCCAGCAACATCTGTAGACCGGAAAGATCCTTCTCAACTTACAAACCCATGTTAACCGATAAACATCATAAACTTAACACCTCAGGATTTGGAGAAAATGACCACTGTATATTGCTAATCTAACTAACGATTGGAATGTCTAAAGCCCCTTGTACACGATCAAACTTTTCTTTCAATTTAATAGTTTACAAGAAAAAATTGTCAATACGTGACAAGATTGGACCAGACTTGACAACGTCAGAAATGTGTATTACAAGTTGTCTTTTTTCAAACTGAAACCCTTCAGAACACATTAATAAATAATTTACCACGCACAAAGCAATTTACTATTTGCGTCATGGTATAACAGTTTGCAATGAAATACTGTTCTATACCAATATTATGTAGCACTTTCACATATTATATTCAATGAAATCACACTACGATCATGGAGCACATTGGAAATAACACCAACTGGTAGGTTAACCACACGTTATAACATTGCATTAATGTATACATAGTTCGGAATCTGTCTGGCAATTATTTCTTCATAATCTCCTTCATCTTGTGGTAATCCAAAGAGTCCTAGATAACCGAACATGACCAGCTTGTGTATAAACCAATCAGTTCGCATACGACATGCCTTGGCCGGGTAGCCATTTTTGTTTACTTTTCGCTTTCCGCCATGTTGCAGATTTCGTGGCGCACTGTAAATCTTATATTTCATTGTCAAATCTTTGATCGTTTAGAGGATGTCCTTATTTGCTTTCAAGACTTTCAAAGTCTATTGGAATAAATTTGACAAGAAAAGTTGTGAAGTTGTTACAACTCTTGGAAAGTCTTGTAAAGTATTGCATTGGACAAAAATAGTACAAGTGTACAAGTAGCTTTAAGAAGAATCTACATTATAAGTACAAAAAAATATAAGCTTAAAGCTAACAATTTAGGTGCATGCTTAGTGCATATTTTAAAGGTTTTAGACATAAATGCACACCATTTAAGACATTTTCAGTGCATACAAACTCGATGTCTAATGATCAGTTCCTCAGTGCTTGGACACCGCTGTTATACCTCCATGACGAGCATGGTTTTGGAGAGCAGACAGGTTCGCTCTGTCAGTAAATCTGCCCTGAAACGTTGCGTCTGTCTCGTGGAGTTTTCACGGCCTTTAAAACATTGCGCGTGAAGTTTGGATTACTGCATAAAAAGGCAGGCCTCTGCAGCAATGAAACAGCGTTTTAAGAGCCCATTTAAAACAGCCCACTTCGGAAACGCCGAGTAATTTTCATCTCCCTTCTGGGAAGAGGCAGTTCTCAATGATAATGGAAACACAGCACAATTTACTGTTCACCATGGCTACCTGTTCTGCTAAATGTCGTACATTCTCTACTTAGCTCAGATACGAGCCGATGTCGTAATTTAACTTTCACGGACATTGCACATGATAAAAAAAGGAGTTTTATAGTTTACTATTCTGTTGAATCATTTTTAAAAATTTTGACGAATGTAATGGCAATTCAGTGCATTTTATTTACATATAATCAAACTACTGTAATGTAATTTGAAACTTAATGATAAAATTATACCTTGAAATCATAATAAAGGGTTTAATTCCCTTATTAACTATTTTTACCTAATTAAACCCTTAAAGTAAAACGTTTAAACCTAAATAAAAAAATAAAAAATTTAAAGATAAAGGTAAAAACCTTTATCATGTTCGATTTTGTTTAAAAACGTTTAAACATCTTGGTCACATTACGTTGGATTCATTTGAGTCAGTGCATGTCAGAAAGACGACCTTAGTTGCTTAATCGCCTTTCTTGTATAATCTGTGTTGTTGCTATTGAATTTTGACGAAAAGTGGACTTTGGGACCGTGGAGCTGTTGGCTGTTTTGAGTGTACACGTAGTTTATGTGATGTCAGCTAGCCTTAGCTGCATAGTCGCCTTCCTGTACCATATTATTTCTATTTATTATGATCTGTAGGTGGAATTTTGGGATGTGATATTAAATACCCTATTCGGGATTTACATGGCAACTGAGAAAAACCACGTAAAGAAAAGACAGATTGGCCGTTCCACGGATTTGAACCCAAAACTACCAGAATGCGAGCCACACACCTTACTGCCAGAGCCATCTAGCTAAAATTATCTTTTTTACATTAAATATAACTGGGAAAGGAAATCTGGGAAGAAAACGTTCAATGGCTAAGTTTAAAACACCTCCCAGGCATTTGTCAGTTATGAGGACTGAGAAAAACCTGGAAAAAAGCCTCAGTCGCAGAGAACGTCCTGGCGGGAGCTCGGTTTAGCTGATGCTAATATACATAACATATATATAAATAATAGTTTAATTAAATATACACTAAAGTAATTCCTACTTACGCTCCGTTTAAAAGGAAATTACCACATTGTCAGGTATTGAGCTATGAAAAATCCCTAACCTCAAAAATAAGTGTATAATGTTATATAAAAATTTGTAAAGAGATTTTCAAACTAAATGCATTACATTGGATTAAATGTTAAAACTGCTATTTTATTTTGTCCCACGGAATCGAAAAAAGAGGAAGGGTAATTACTGTCGGTTCACGAATATTGTGAACTGACTCTCTAAATGCGAAAATTACTGTGTAATCAAGCAGCGAATGGTTGACATCCAAGGTGTTCTTATGCTCTATTCGTCATAAGAGTGGAAATGTATAAGTAGACTTACTTCGTGGGCCAGTCATTCAATATTGACGAATCCAGTTCACAACCCGTGTCAATTTGAACCAATCACGGCATAGCATGCTTCTCTTTAAATTTAATAATCAATTGTTTAGCACAACTAAGTGTTATACAAATTGCAAATATACTGAAACTGAAGTTGTTTGTTACAGGAGTTGTATTATAGTTCAAATGTTGGGGAGCCGAACTTGTAGTAGTTGCAACCGCACGTATAGTAAACAGTTTCCGGTAGCCTTAGCCCCAAGTTTAAAAAAAATATCTTTGTAATTTGACTGTTTCTTTAAATATTATACATTTATGTTTGCCTCGGCTACGTCAGTATTATTGTTAGAGACATGGAAGTCTTGGCAGGGTTGTATACGTCTAAGAATGTAGGCTTACACAGATTTTAAGTTTTAATTCACTTCCTTTTAATAATCCTTGACACAAATTAAATAGCACTTCACTGATATCGAGAGCTGTGAGATTCTTTTATTTAATACTTGCACTTTTTAAACACGTATACTATTTTCTTCTCACACGAATACGTATTATATTTCTCGAGGACACATCTCTCGCGTCTGGTTATGAGCACTGTTTGGAGGCAACTGAATTGATTTCAATCGTCTAAACTTGTAAATTTCTGTATAATCCTACTCCTATAGACTACCTTCATTTAACTAAAGCTTTTTCTGGTTGTTGGTTGGCTATTTTATAACCTGTCACTAAAATTACATTATTGTTACTCCAAGAATCACAAGTAACATTTAAACTCATTATCGCCTCAAGGTTTCCTCATTGTTAGCAACTTTTAACTTATTATTCTCACAGCTCCTCATTATTAAATTACGTAATACATTCACATAACATTATTGAACATGTTTACAATAATATAAGCATATGCAATGACTGTTACATACATTTTACAAATTATTACATACACATATTGCTTCAAGGAGGGCTGTTATTGCATTTACATATTATACAAGTGTTAAAAATACTGCCTCAAAATATAGAATAATACTCCTAAAGAATACAATAAGAAGTGGATGTTCATATGCGAGTCCCAAATCAGACACTAATTCAATCTTTGGGAATAGAAAACAAGTAAGTACTACACCAGGCTATGTGTCCTTAAGTAAAAATAATATCCTGCGGCAAGCGCTGCTTCACTCTAGCAGACTCAGCACATGTACGACTTCCCAGGGGCGTTCTGCCGTTTTAATTCATACGGAAGCTTTTGTCACACCAAAAGACAAACCTTTGGCTATTTTTCCACATAACCGCCACAAACATTGATAAATATGTCGTACCACGAAAACAATTTCAAGAAACCCTCCTGGTAAAAGTCGGTACGCATGATTCTTTACAGCCTGTTGCTCCTGAACACATTAGTGCTCACTTCAACGTCCGAGGGTGCAAGATCTGGACTGTAAACCGGGTGTTTCAATCTCTCCCATCCCAGACGACAAATGTGTTCTGAGCTGTGTGGGGACTGCATTGCCGTCCAAGAACAAAACCCCTCGACTTAAGCACCCTGATCTCTTGCGCCGAGCCGAGGACCTGCGACATCCCAACAAATCGTGAATCATGTGATGATCACGTCCAACGCCCAATGTAGATGCGACATAAGACACGACTAACGCCATTTTCTGTGCGCTGTCGACGCTTGTTGCATTCGTAGGGTGAAAGGGCGCGCAGGGTCTTCAACTTCCACACACCCCTTTCCTTCACTGAACACCATTGCCAAACGATTTGACGGCGGACAGACGTCTCCACAGATGCTCTTTGGATGTCGATGAATATTTGAAACACTAGCCCCACGCGCCCCTTCATAGTGCAACTCCGTATGTACTTCCATTTGTGATCACATTTCCTGCACGCGTAGTTTTGCGATACTGGTTTGCACTCGAATGAATTCGGGAACGCCTATCTGCTGCTTCACTCTCATGTTTGACTATCAATGCATGCGCCAATGCTCCTTTGTTCTTGCTTTGACCCTCGAGGATTCAGAAAAAATTGTTTTTTAATAATAGCAATGTGTTTTCTCAGTTTCTAATACAGCTTCCATGTAAATTAAAACGACAAAACTTATTTTCGGAGCGCCCATTGTATGTAGCACCAGCTGCTCGAGGAAGGTGAGCAAGGAACCTGCGAGCTGTAGTAGAGACGTGCTCTCGGATGTCGTATATTCGCAATACACAGTGAAAATTGCACATTCCGGATGTGTATAGGGGTTTCACAGATTTTATCAATACTCCGTTCTGCAACACCTGAATCTAGCAGAAGCACAACCCCGAATAGGGCTGGCAGAAGAATGCTTTTGTTTAGCAGCAGAGTAAGTCAGCTCTTGCTGATTTAGAACACCCACTATTAATTTGGAATGAAACGTCCTACATCAGTTTTTCATCTATTGATATCCAAAGAAACTCATTTGCTAATTTGGTTTGCAACGTAGACATTACATTGTAACAACAAGGGATGTATGTTTTACGTAAGGTACTTTGGTCAGACACATGTTGCTTGGTGTATTTTTCTAAAACAAAAAATTATGCAAAATTGGGTTATTTATTTTCCATTAAGGTATGTCAGCTGCTAGGAATGCTTCACAAAGATTATATGAAAACTGTGTAACGCTACTTCCCATACATTCGACTAGTAGACGTTGGACACTTTCACTTCTGTCACTTTTTCACAATCATTTCCCTGTGCTTTGCAGTATTAATATGTTGAACGACCTGAAACCGTTTTTCACTCCCAATATTTTTTTTCACATACCTTACAGTATGACTCTTTCATCTGCACTAATATAACTAGAAAATTCACTTTGTAAACTCTTAAATCTGCTCGCATTACTTGGTTTCACCTCCGGCATTTTTAATACTGTGTGTATTCATACCACCTCGTCAATCGTCACAAACAAACTGGCTGCTCGATCAACACACTGTCTCATTGCTTAATCTATTCCCCAGTACAGCGGGGATTTCCACTTGCCTCAGTGGTATTGACAGAGGGTGAAACGGGGTCCTTTTGCTAGCATCAGTTCACAGAAAAACAAGTTGACCATTTAACCAAAATAACTCATTTTAAAAAATATTTCCCGTTTAAGTGTTAAAATATGCCAAATAAGCATTCTATTTACTAAATATGATGCAGTTACTTAAAACAACATAAATATGCAATTATATGCCCAATAAAAATCACTCAGAGCACTAGAAAATTCATAATTCATGAAGATAATTTATCAGCATATCAATAAAATGCTTTGAAAAAAATATGCAAATGCATGAACTTCCTAACCCTGATCATCAGCAAACAGAGCAGCACTTGCTGTAGGAAGCTCAAGTATATTAACAGTATATTTTCTGGAGAGAATGGGGGCAAGAATGCTACCCTGGGGCACTCTAGATAGTATGTTATGGGTGTCGATCGCGTGGCTCTTGACGTACAGAAAATCGGCGATTTTGAGGATAACTGATAATCAAGTGAAGTAAATAAAGTGGAACACCAATTGTTAGATTTTGTAAAGGCCGTCGTGCCAAACCCTATCAAATGACTGAGTGAAATCTAAGTATGACAACTGAAATCTTGCCGAAATAAGGTTACCGCAGCTGATTATTAATTGTATTCACCGATATAATTTAAGTTTATTAATGTTGTTTATTAAACATTTCAGTCGGTAAATAGACTTAGCAAGTAGGTAACATTATAGTTTCTATCCACAAGATAATGCCTACACACTCTTGATGTTTAGTATTGGTAATTCGATTTTCGTTGGTCAATCAACTGATTGAAAGCTACTCTGGTGTAGATGTATGTATAACCTAACAAGCCGGGATGAATGTATCGCATATTGGACACACCCTGGAAGTTCAGCATCTATTGAGATGAGATGCAAATGGACCATGCAGTATTACTGACAAGAGAAACAACGCTAGCTGCAGCTGCAACTGAAAACATGGACCGCTTGAGTGGTTGTAACCGCACCAGCATCGATCTGTTGCTTTTAATCTTTAAGCACCAGCTGCAACTCTAGTCCACGCCTAAGGCTTGCATCGGGATATTTCTTGAGCAGCAAATGTCTGAGACAGATGGGAAATGTTCATGTCCTGAGGAAAATGTATTTAGATCACGTACAGGCAGCCGTTTGCTGTTTCCATAACAACAGATTTAGTACTTATGTTTTTGCACGATCGTGTCTTTTCATGTCTAGAAGGTTGGATTTTTCGCATTCGTTGCAGCCAACCTAACCTACTCATCTCTTTTTTTTTGTTTTTGTAGCCTACAGGCGCTACTTATATCACAGCCATAAGCATTTAATGTTTTTATTATTCTGGATATCCAATATACTGATGTTTTGTTCAGTTTTTACAATTTCAGTCTCTCTTCTGTTCTTGACTTACGTTTTTATTTGTTAATATGCATTTAATTCTCGCATCACATTGATTTTCACGTTAGCATACCAGGCAAAACTAGCCGAATGGCCTCTACGTTCTTCCCATATAATTACTTTTTTGGATACAGCATATGGTGTATCATACCTTGATTTGAATTTATTAAAAACCAAAGAGGCACATCGTATTTGCCATGCCTCTCCAGTTTTCGAACCCACAGTATTTCGCCATGATAGCGACTTTGTTTTCCTAGGGGCGAAAGTAATCGATGGCAATGAAAATTCGTGGGTCGACTTCTGTCGAGCTGACGGTTTTTCTGAAAATAAAGTTGTTCTTGGAACAGGCGTTCATATGCATCATGTTTAAGATTGGTACTGGCCAATCATTTTGATACTTCAACTAGCTGTTTGTAAGCAAATAAGTACATCACATTACAGTTAATAGTATTTAATATCCGTTTGTTACGTGTATAACGAGCCTTCGACTCGTATTTTTAAACTTTTATTTGATTCTGTTATAAACAACTTACCAACCTTGTATCGTAATACACTATTATTGTGATATTTACCCATTTCTACTCTAAGTTGCTGATTTTTATTAGAGGGAACTGTGTAATATTGTGCATATAATTTAGGTACACAAGTTAGAGGAATTCTATATAAATCTACCGCTATTTACTTGTACAGTTGCATTCATTATGTTTTTCTGACGCAAATAACTTTTATTTGCATTATCTACAGCCCCTACGAAGGCTTGTAAAGAAACATTTACCAGAAAAACTGACTGAAAACGAAAGGGTTTTATGGTCCATAAAAGGCTGTAAAAAGAATAAGGGGTGGTAATGGAAGTAGTTGGGAATGGCCTTTCAGATAACCAAGTCATAAAATACGAAAATAGAAAAGGGCATGTACAAAGAATTTCACTCAGAAATGCTTTCACCAAATGTGCATTAGAAAGTGTCAACAAAAACACAAAATTTATATTTTAAAAAGTCCCCAGTGATGCTTTTATCATCTTATCAGCCTATTCAGCGAACCTCTTAACTTCTTTTTAATGATTTCGCAGCAGAAAATAAAATTAAAGGATTAATTTTCGTTCATTTTTTTCGGTTTATAGAAGATTATTACTTATTCGAAAATTCAAGTGTCATTTTATCAGATGATTATGTTGACAAACTGAATTTTTTTTCTCAACAGAGGTTTAAAAATATCAGCAAGATCGTAAATGTACACAGCGTTATATTTCAGATGCGTTCGCAAAATTTTGGATCTTGCTTGCTGGTATTTAGTGAACATTGAAGGAAATAATCCTAAACATCGTACATTTTTTACCAGGTTACAATTGGAAATAAATTATATTCCAGAATATTGGCCTATTATTTGTTAACACTATCACATCCATTTGTTCTCTCGTCATTTAAGGATACACATCTGTGAAAAAAGGCAAAGGAAAAAGAGATCGCCAAAATTCATGAACATGTATTTTAGTGTTACTAAAACAGTATAAAGCTTTCGCTTTAATTCTTTGTAGCTTTTATAGCTGTAAGACCTTTAAAAGAACGCCATATTGTGACGTGTTGGTAGCACTGGGGATGCTAGTGTTAGCAACACGGCAGTGTAGGTTGGTAACACGGACAGGAGTGACGTGCCGTAAAGGGAGGGGTAACTTGATTATTGTGGTGTGTACGAGTAGTGCCTTCCTCTTTCTGCAAGGCAACTGAAGAGGTAACATGTGTTAGAACATGGCAGTCCACGTTGAAACAATTAGGTAAAAGTAATCTGTGTATTTCTGTTTAATATAGTGGCCATCCAAAGCTAAAATGGATTAATTATTGAAATAGGTGACCTTACCTCATAATCCCATGTAAATTAAGTGTGAGTACATACCTTTTTAATGAATAGTTAGGCTCGCCCTGTCGACCTCGTGGTGATAGTAAAGAAATGTAAAGATTCCGGGTTACCTCTCGCTCTACCATATATATTTGAGTGTTATTAATATGTGAGGTACGACAATATAGCGATTTAAATGCCTGCCAGTAAGTCTAGTCTCAGACACAAAACTAGGTAAAAAAAGTATACATTTGGTTCATATTAAAGTGAACAAAACCATTCAAGAGAGACCTAAGGAATCTTAAAATACCAAACTATCTGCAGAAGAGCAGAAAAAGACGAAGGGAACTTGCGAATCTCTCCAAACAGCATAAAGTCACAAAGTGTTATTTTAGGGTCAAAATATAATCTTTAAACTCTCTTTTCTCAGGTTTTCATTTGTCAGCACATTCTCGTTTTCAGACTGCTTCAACGATGTACTTTTCGATATAAATGAATCAAAGCTTGTATACCTCCTTATACAAGGTACATCCAGAAAGTAAGTTCCGTTTCAATTTCTCTCCGCTGCAGCGCTGCGATCGCAGTTCCGCACATGCGCGGTAGACGCTCTGTATCAAGGAGAAGAAACGTGCGCCATTTTGAGATCGCTGTCAGCCACGTACGCTTTGTTGTGCTTGTTTACAATGTCGGTGGTGATTGAAAAGCCCGCCGCTTGTGAAATCAGATCTGTGATTCGTTTTCTGAATGCTAGGAAAGTGAAACCAATTGAAATTTATCGGCAAATTTGCGAAGTTTACGGACAAAATGCGATGAGTGATTCAATGGTGAGAAGATGGGTCCGACAGTTCAATGAAGGACGAAGTGAAGTGCATGATGAAGAACGAAGTGGGCGTCCATCTTTGGTTACAGAAGAACTGGTTCACGCGATTGATGACAAGAACCAGGAAAACCGCAAGTTTAAAATTAGTGCTCTCGCTATGGAATTTCCCCAAATCTCACGATCACTAATTCATGAAATTGTTACCGAAAAACTGAAATTTCGTAAACTTTGCTCTCGTTGGGTACCAAAGATTCTTACTGAGCAACACAAAACAAACCGGATGGGTAGTGCACTTCAGTTTTTGACCCATTATGATGAAGGCGGCGAAGAATTTCTGACACAGATAGTCACACGAGATGAAACTTGGGTTTCTTACGACACCCCTGAAAGTAAGCGGCAATCAATGGAATGGAGGCACACTTCATCCCCAGCAAAGGTTAAGCCCAAACAATTCTTGACACCTCGAAAAATGATATGCACAGTGTTCTGGGACTGGAAAGGCATCTTACTCATTGATTTCTTACCGCGTGGTCAAACAATCAAAGCAGATGTTTATTGCGAGACACTTAGGAAATTGCGCCACGCAATACAGAATAAGCGCCGAGGATTGATGTCAAAAGGTGTTGTTTTTCTTTACGACAACGCACGACCACACATGCAAATGTGACGCAAAACCTCCTACAGGGATTGGCTGGGACGTGTTTGACCATCCTCCGTACAGCCCTGACCTCGCTCCTAGTGACTTTCATCTGTTCTTACATCTCAAGTCTTTCCTTGGCGGTCAACACTTCAACAATGACGAAGAGCTGAAATAAAATGTTTCCAATTGGTTGAAGACACAGGCGGCAAACTTCTATAAAGAAAGTATACAAAAACTTGTGCCACGCTATGACAAATGCCTGCAAAATTTCGGCAGTTATGTGGAAAGGTAGTTTAAGAGTTGTAGAATTTTGTGCAATAAATAATTTTTCTGTATCTGTACACAATTTAATTTTATTACCAAACGGAACTTACTTTCTGGACGTACCTCGTAAATAACGATAAAAAGTTATGATATGAAATTGTGTTTAACATTTTAGTTGTGATATACTCAATTGAAAAATAAGACTTATATTGCGCAAACGTTTAAGCAAAAAATTTGAAGTCTCATATTTCTTTTCTACCAAACTAGTAGGATAATTAAAATGTCAACCCTACAGTTTATATATACCATTAAAGAGTTTAATTATAAAATATATTATTTTCAAAAAATAACTGCATTAGTGGAGCAAGTATAGATTAATTACACATAATTTTTCTGAGTCATTAAATGTAGGACAATAAACAACGAACCCAAAAGACACACAATGTTAACAATTTCGTAAGTTTAAAAAACTGTACAAGTGTCTATATAAATCTCTGATGCTAATAAGCTCTGATTATGACGTGGTGCAAAAATGTAAATAAAAAGGCATAGAGAATTGTCATAGATACATAGATTCCACACAGTTTGAAATGTCTTATGATTCTAGCATTGTGTTTACTTACCAGTGAAGGATTTCAGAGAAATGTTTCAGTGCAAATGAAAAAGGATACATATATCTGATCGCGTCCGTAGCGAACTTGCAGGTTCCGGTTGATGCCCAACTCGTCGATGTCGGAGATGACGGTCATGTCCGGCACACCGGCGTCCGGACCCGTCATCGTGCCTGAAAACGGAACAACACAATCTTAGTTATTTACTCATTGGATGTACATCTTGGTTTGTCAAACAAGAAAACAATTAAATGCTGTTTTCTTTGAAAGATAAGCTCAGAAGTGATGAAGTTTATTAAACCAGTATGGAAAACGGAAATGAAGAAGACAAAATGTGCTTATGCATGGAGACTAGAGGCATTCAACTTGACACATGTCCTCACGAAGGTGAAGGCAGTTAGCACAGTATAGGTTAGAGGTTATTCAATGGAGGACACCTCGGCAGCGCGACCTACAAAGACCTATTCCACCTCCACCCCCAGGAGGTCTTAGAGACGCGCGGAGTTCCTAACATTTCCAAGCTCGCAGACCGGTATGTCACCGCCACAGCCGCCGAGAGAGGGCGATGAACGACCCACCAGTCGAACAGCCCTCTGGTGTTCATGGCCAGTATTCTTTCCAGTGAGCACGCATCCGCAAAATCTGACCGGCACCGCCACACACCTCGAGACTTAGAAGCACACCTGAAAGTTGAAAGGAAACGGAATGAAAGATACTTATAGAGAAGAAAGTACCCCAGCATTGGTCTGTTGACACCGGGTAAACCACAAAACACATGGGTCAGAGTGAGCGGTCGTTGGGGATCGAATCCGGGACCACAGACGTTGCCATCCCGTTCGATTAATACACAGTAAGGCTGGGTAGTTGGGACCTTGTGTGTATAAGCGACCTCCTACCAAATCAGACGTGGTGTCACTGAGTACATGCGTTAGCTTTGTTCACGCTATATCTGTAGTCCCAGTTGACCGCAGAGCACACTGGGTCCCAAGTTGCGAGACTTAATCATCAGTGTCCACCGCCTGTGGTGCCGTATGTAGTAAGAATGTTAATTTGCCAGTAACTCACACGCAAGCGTCTCAACTAATGAGTACTGGTACACAATGAGAAACTAGTGCGTAGTGTATTGCATTACCGTAGTGCACTTCGCTGGGCTGGCTTCCGCAAGGCCATGTGCAAGCACCATCACACAGCGATACTTTTTCTTTTTAAAGAAAATTAAGTTTAAACAAAAGAAAGTGAATTTATTGTTGAACATCATGTAGGCTTTTAACTTCTCCATTTTAGCTCGACACGCTTCTCCCTCGATTGAATTTATTTTTAAAGGCATTGTTATTCAAATCTGGAAAATCTGTGAAGAAAGTGCTGTATAAGAAAACCTTAAATGTCACTGAGGAATCTGTCAAAACGACGCAGATAGTTTCAGGGCTCACTAGTAAGCTGTGTTAACTTACAAAAAACATGTTTAAAAGAAAAGCGTTTATGGCAAATTAGATATCCATTCAATGTTGTTTCTTTTAAAGCATACGTTACGCGGCATTTGTCTTAAATATAAAAATCACACGATTTGTTTTTACTCCAAATAGATATGTTAGTCCTAATTTATTGGAATTTTACCAACTTCTTTTTCAGTCAAATCGTCAGATAGCACTTCTCGCTGGCAACCTTTGATCTACATCTAAGAGTAAGTTTAATATAGAATGCAAACATCTAGATTTTTTTTAACAAACGAACGAACGAGTCAAGAGTATGTCTTCGACAGCTCTACTTTTTTTTTCCTACTTGAGGTTTAGCTGCCTATTTGAAGTATAAAAACCATTTTTTTTAAATCAACAACAATTTATTTTACATTTTTTCCATTATTAGGAAACTCTAGATGATAGTCACCCTTCTATCATCCCTCCCAGAAGGAGAGTATTCGCATTGATGAGAAGGGATAAACTCAGAAGGTAATCTCGGAGGGATGAAGATAAGGCGCCATTCTAAGGATCGAGAACGTGTAGATAGTCTCCAAATGTTCGTGAAATTTGCCTCCAAAATAAATCTTCCACCGTGCTCTGTAGAAGAAGACCATATATTCTCGGCATTAATATCTTCAGGGAAATTACAAAGAATGTAATAAACACCGTAGTCAATCATTCATATTAGGCTACTGTGCTTTTTAGGCGGAAATCGGAAGTCCGGGCGAAGAAAGCTTTCTGGAATGCAAGTGTTATGTCAATCCAACTTGCGTAAGGAGGTCACCACAAGGCTATATATACCAGATGTCAAGGAACAACTAGAAATTCGATGTAGTAGAGTATCTGGCTGATGACAGAGAAGGGACACATAAATGAATGTCTTGGTATCACGTCGTCAACTGCCTGGTACCAAATGGAGCGAACCGTGTAAGGGAGTACAGCGCAGCGACATTTTCCAGAGGCGGTGGTCAAGGTCAGCTGGCGCAATGCGCTCAAGGCGCATCGACAGTAAATCGCATACTTGAATGAGCTCTTCGTAAACTGTGCGTACCACCCGTTTGCCAGGCTGTTGGCAGTCCATACTCAAATAATTCTATTCCAAGAAATATTTTCGCTGATAGAGCAGAGAGGCACGAATGGATCGAACACTCACTGGTTTCGGAGCTCCAGATGAGTTGACCAAGAAATTATCTAAGACGCAGAAAAGGTGGAATTCAAGGTTCATATCTTCCTCCCGCGACACAAGAATAGCGCCAGGCAATTGAACAGCCCGACACCTCCTCTAAGGGTAGATAAGTGGAATTCAGACTAGGAAATTTAAAGATGCAGCCCTGCCAGGGGAACCACGAGATCGCACAGGTATCTGCCGGGAATTTGGCAAAACTTGGGCCACAAACCAACACTGTGATAGTGGCTACACATGCACCACCCAATTGCGTTGATACAGGTACAAGTCGCGATGATAGAAGTCCTTCGCAGTGTTCTTAATGTGGCCATCAATTGGCTTCCAGTTTAGATACTGCATTTCACCCAACGATGTGGTAAAAGTAATGCCCAAAATCTCTAGTTTTGTAACTATTTGCAGTGACGCCAGCGATGGAGATGGTGCCCATCGTCCAACGCGAAAAGCTTTAGACTTCTGATTGATTTCAAGGCCGAATACCAAGCTAAATTAGAGCAAAACATCCAAAAGGGGCATACACCAGCAGCATCGGTGAGGATAATGCTGACGTCATCAGCATATGCAAGTGCACCCAATTTGTCACAGTGTAAGGAAAGGCCACAATCTTGCTTTGAAGTTGACAAAGCAATGGATTCAAAGCAAAATGAACAAGATCAAGGCTGGGGAGTCTTGGAGGACGATCTGGAAGTAGAGAATTCAAGAGAGGGAAACACACCAACCTGCACACAACTCGAGATTCTATGATGTAAACATTTTGTGTACGAGATAAACATGTCATCTAAATCAGTCCAAGCCAAGCATTCAAACCAATAATCATGATGAACACAATCAAATGTGCGCCTGAAGTCCAAAGACAGTAAAACAAGGCGGTAACCCTGAGGAGGAATAAGCAACGTAGCCACGTATGGAAGATACAACAAAAGATATTTCGTTGCAGGACACCGCAGTGTTGTAAAGGATGAATAAGCTGGCCAAGAAGAGGTCGGACTCCGTTGTGCAATATACGGGCCAGAAGTTTATAATGAAACTTGGAGAGTAATGGGACGGAAAGAAATATTGAGGTTTCTTCTTAATGAGGACAAATACACCCTGCTTTTGTGAAGCACAGAGTTGTCACGTGATAATATGACATTAAATATCGCCGTTAAATCATCAGCAATCACATTCTGAAAGCAACATTAGAACTCCGTGGACAGACCGTCACTTCCAGGAGCTTTGAAGGTCTTTCACTGAAGAATGGCGGCAATGACTTCGGATTTCCGAACAGGACGGTCAAGGCATAGACGGTGCTGCTCGAAATAGGTGGTGATCTAAAGGACTCTAGGTGACGGAGAGGAGGATTAGGAATTTCCCAGTGAAAAGGGTATTCAAAGTAGGATAGAAAGATACGGCAGATGGAAGTTTGAGTAAAATGTGAATCCAGATTCGTCTTGCATTTGTAGAATGACACTAGTTCGACGACGTTAGTAAGTCTGCATGAGATTGTAGAGATTGGTTCTTTCCTTCTCAAATCGAGTACGCAAACGACTGCGGACCTTTAGAACCTCCGTGCGCCTCCTATAAATGAATGAAATTTTTACCTTATAGTATTTGGTTTTCTTGAGACGGTCAATTGAATCCACTGGACTCTCCTTAAGATTAGAATGAAAGATCGAAAACAACCAAAGTAAAACTGCAAGTATGCTCGGGATGCACATCTAAAAAGCGTTGCAACTGAGGTTTGACATACACGTCACAGAAATCGGCGATGTCTGCGAAGTGAAATTTCCTGGCTGACATCTGCTTCCGTAAGGCGGATATCTCGGTAGCAATGGACCCATGGTGAAGACATGTGGTGTTAAGCTTCCAATAGGAGCGCTCAATTGGTAGAAAGGAGAGTTCCAGATCAATGTGTAAAGTAACAACTAAATGGTCGGATTGGGACATGTTCAATGAAGCGGATATTCTTTCCACGGTCCTGGGGAAGATAGAAGCGATCCAGTCGGGAAACAGAATTTGAGGTAACATGGGTATACATTACAGTCTGTCATCAGTCACGCATCTACCACACCGATTGGAAGTCAACTGCTGCAACTCCCAATAGGTCGATAGCAACCGGTACAGCCATCCGGACGAAGGACGCAGTTAAAGTCTCCAGCAATATATAATGGTTAGGCAAGGTATGAAGCAGATACGGTAAGTCCGTGATAAGAAGTCTCCCCTCTCTATCTTCTTACATTTATTATTCTCTGAGGTAGCATAGATGTTAATAAACCTACAATCCTGGAAAACACCACATATACCACGTCCAGAGAGAAGACATTAAAAAAAATGGAGAGTAACATCAGGTTTGGTGATAAATGTCTTGCCCCTGTGGTCGGTTCCAAAGTTCACATGCACCGTATAGTTGAGAAGAGAGGAAAAACCGGAGAAGGCTTCTTGTAGAACAAAATATCAACATCGAAATCACATAAAAATGCTGCAGGATATATAATTTGGTCTAGGAGTAACTGCACTGTAGCGACAAGTAAGGTGCGGGTCATAAGGAGAGAAAAAATAGGGCAGTGAAGTAGGGGAAGACCGAGAAGGCAGTCGCTATTCCTAGGGCCAAAGAAGAGGAAATCCCAGTTTACTGCCTTCAGCCTTTTTACGACGCTTACTTGCAGAATCAACAGTCAGCTCCTGCAACATCTCCCGTGGCAATGTCGTCTGAGAGTACTCTGCTTCCAGTGCAGAATTCCAACCATCTTCATCCAAGGTCATGACAGACGGTGAATCATCGACAATCTGCAGACGATCAACTCCAAATGGGGCAGTGCTACCAACCTCACGAGCCAACAGTACACCAACCCGGGCAGGCCCGGGGACGTCAATACTACCGCACACAAACAGTCCACGTGGAACTTGCGAATCAGAGAAACCCTCGCGAACTTCATCACCAGTGTTCGTTTCGACTTCCGAAAGAGGCGTACCACGTTGTGATGTAGTGCAATGGGTTACCACAATGGTTGCACTGGACCGCTCAGAGGCATGAAGCTGCTCCTGTTGCGAGAACACGCTGGGAATTGGCACCATAGGGACATCCACCCGCAGCTCAGTCTCCATCTCAACTACAACAGCAGTAGACATTACCGTAGGGACATCGGCATCTGCTGAAGAGGTAATTGGGGCCAAGGGGGCATTGCCAGTAGTCGGAGCAGATGAGGAGATATGCTGCTTGAAGAGATCACTGAAGGTGAGCCTTGTCCTTGATTGAACACTGATTGGCTGGCGATAACCTCTGTTTGGACACGCATGTCGCAGAGGCGATATACTACCACACGAGAAACAAACTTGTGCCTGTCCAGGATAAATGACGTAGGCCTCGTGCCCAGCAACAGAGATGTAGAACGGAATCGGCCTACTAAGCAGCATTGAAGCTATCCGAATGCCGGTTTCAACTTTAAATCGATATTCGTATGCCCAGTTATCCCGTTCAACCGACTGGACCTCGCCGTAGTTGACCAACACATTTCGCACACATTCATTAGGAATTTCGAGCGGTAAGTTTAGAATGCGCACAGTAACCAGGTCCTCTTCTACCGGAGCGATGTTGACTGATGTAGTTGCCCCATTTGACAGTTCGATGGAGGACTCGCCTCTGTGACGTTGTAGATACCTGTTGTAAACCAGCTCATTGGTAAATTTAATATAAGCTGCGTTCTGTTTTCCTACCAGTTGAATTGCTAACAGTTCCTCATCCTTAACATGTAGCACTTCGTCAATCCATCGATGTATATCCAGAGCTGAAGGCTGTGGATCTGATTCTTGAAAGTAACTTTTAAAGTATTTTGACGAACGTACCTTGTTGTCATCGTATCCAATAAGATTCCCAGTAGATAAACAAAGAAAACACGGTAACGGAAGAGCATGCACTATTAGCCGGAGCTCGCGTCACGCAAGATGTGTACACTGCGTCTGCCGCCGCTCCAATGTCCATCAGTAGTTTTGTTTACATCTGGCACGCCACAAACAGAGAGAACACATCTGAATCTGATTTAATGTTGACGTATGTAGTGCAGTCAAAAAGCTCCATTCTGCCCATTCTGAACTGCCTTTCTACTCTACAATTTTCTGCACAATGCTTTACTGGTCCACTCGCCAACGCAATGGACAAAATAGTTTTTATGTAAAAATCAACACAAGGTGCCCAGGATTGTAATAGCCGTAGACATTAAATGCATCGGTGAGGCAAACGAAATGCCATCGTTTTCACCAAACAAACTTTAGTTTCTGCTTTGGCCACTACTGGGATTTCTAATGCTGAAATTACCTATTATTATTATTATTATTATTATTATTATTATTATTATTATTATTATTAATTATTATTATTATATTCTCAACCACGCATCGCATCTTTAGAAACATAAGCATAACTCAAAACCTAAACGTTGCATAAATACCAAACTTGGTATTTAAGTTCAGCATCTTCCAAAGATGCAACACAAATATTTTCAAGAATATCCCCACCACCCCAAACTATCTTTATATGGAAAATTTTTCGATATTTTTGAGTTTCCCAAAAAGGCTCGAACCATTTTGATTAATGTATTATATGTTTAAGATATGTGCATGACAAGTAAAATGTATATCTTGAATTTCGTGTAAATACCTTGTGGAACCTCTTCATATAGAAGGAATGTTGTTTAACTTTGTATTATGAGTAAACCATAAGCGATACACGAAACCTTACTTTACAAAAAGTGTAGATCTCTTTAAAATACGCAATTTATTTCAACACTTTTTTGTGGCATCAGCCATTTCCGAGATATACGTTATTATTTTTTGAATTTTTCAATACTTCGTCACTTTTTACTTTCTCTACTACGTATAGTAAGTAGGGGAAGTATTGCATTCCACCCAAAAATTCGATACCGAGATTTCACCGGAAATATATGTTTTGAGACCCCCTGAATCCAAAAAAAGCATTTTTGGAAACATGTCCGTGTGTTTGTCTGTGAACAGCATAACTCAGACACGAACAGTCAGATAAACACCAAACTTGGTATTTAGGTTCAGTATCTTCCAGAGATACGACACGAAGGTTTTCAAGAAAATCCCCCCACTCCAGATTACTCTTTACATGGAACATTTTTCGAAAATTTTAATTTTCTCAAAAATGGCACTAACGATTTTGATTAAAATATCATATGTTTAAGATATTTTCATGACAAATGAAATGTATATCTCGAATTTTCTGGGAATGTCTCCAAAAGTATTCTTCATTGTGAACGACTTTTGCATAACTGGTAAACCATAAGAGACAAACTTTTACTACACAAAGAAATATAGATCGCGTTAAAATACCAATTTATATCATATACTTTTTTTTTGTTGAGTGAACCATTTTCGAGATATTGCTTGCTATTCCCTTAAATTTTCCAATACTTCTACTTTTTCTCAAATGGGAATTCGTTATTAATTTTTTTATGTCCTGGACAAGCAAAGAGAATGGAATACTCCACATAGCAACCACCTCTTAAAATATTTGACTATCGCTTAGAGCCTACCAATTCCCCTTGCATTTACAAGAAAATTAGCAATAAGAGAGAAAGTCATGTGAGTGTAACACATCAGATTTTTAAAGTACTGTCGCTATTCAGTTGTTTCCCGTGATCTCATGTAAAGAGTTAGATTTTAAGGTTAGCATACAACGATCCGCTTTCAAACGCCTGCATTATCGACTCGGTTTCCTTTACCCCATCTGGCTACAACGAACTGTGCAGTGAACAAAGTAACTAGATCGAAAAACAAGCTTTCGTAAGAATGGGCTGTAGATAATTAGTCGATAATCATTAAAGTCTTGCGACTTTAATGTATTAATTATTATTATTATTATTATTATTATTATTATTATCATCAGCATCAATCCGGAGTCCACTTAATAGGTAATTTAATGGAAACGTGCTCGTAGATTCGCAACCGCTATATATCCATTTGGATTTCTCGTGAAGCCACCGACATTCAAAGGATTCAAGGAGCCGTGAAATCTCAGGCAAGGCGTCACTTAAGTCGTCTTGTAGTTGCATTCCGCGAGCAAATAGGAGTGTCTCTGAGGGGTGTGCAAACCTCGCATACAAGACTCCACCCAGCTCCCATTACAAGCGTATTTTCCTTCAAGTATTCACAACCTGTTCCTTCGTCTCAAAGCCCACATTAATCTTCGTGGGGTTGGTAACATTTTATCTTTGCAGAACGTTCTATTCGTCTTGCTTTATTGTGTATGTAGTGTAAATCCATCGTATGTAATCCACAAGTTGCTTTTAAGCCATTTGATTTATTTTAGTTACTTTCCTGTATTCTCAAGGAAATTACTGTAGAATTATTTGCATTATTTCTATGGAGAAGTACCTCTTCTAACCGTTATAAACGCAATTCCGTAGTCCCTCTGATATTCCTAACAACGGATAAGAATCCCGTGATACTCACGGAAATGGGTATAATATTGTCACTTTATTCAGTTCTTTAATCCCACTTCACTTTACTAGCGTGACTTAGTTCAGTAGTCACTGTCACTTCACTTTGTTTTACGCATGGCAGTGTAATGAATCACACGCGAAGTATTTCTTTCTCCCGCTTCACTCGATGGAGTATCGAACAGTGGACTTCACTAATCGCATGCCGAGGAGCAATCACTGTAGATATGTTACAACTCGGAGAACAGCACTTCATTTCGCATCAACAACACGAACTGTCTGACTCGCTAATGGCGTGCGAATATAAAGGTCCAGAGTTTCAGAAAGTTTGCAGAAGGCGGGGGAAGAGAGCATCCAGAATTATCTGTTTGCGTCTCGAATGCGTTTCTGATGTTTCCCTCAGGAAAAGCGTCCCGCGATCCTCTCGTTCTCCAAATAATAGCACCGAAGGACAGCAAAATAAAACCACTTTTAACAAGTGTGGATATAATATTTTTAGACAGCGCTTGATTGTTTTTAATTCGCTAGCACTCATTTTCAGTGAAATTATTCTCACCACGTTATGCCTTACACCAGGTAATGAAGCGGTTAAATGCTATATCATATTACTTTCTGGATTATTAGAGCAAATGTTTCTAGTGTTCTTCTTTCTGCTGTTTCTGTAATTTTACTTCCATTTCAATTTCCTCTGAATTTATAATTTCCGCCATTTAATCTTTATGTAGGTTAGATAAAAGAATAGAGTTATAGATCAAAGAAAGCTGTCAATATAACGTACCTATAAGTTAACTCCACAACGAATTGCGATAAACTGAACTATAACGATTTGTATTGTGAACGAATAATGCGAGCGCCATGAGAAATTAATAATGTAAAAATACATAATAAAAAGTAAAACCTAAGCAAACCAAGTCGAGTTATTAAACATACGTAAATACAAAGGGTAATTGTCATGTGCTTGGACTTGAAACCAATGTTGGTCACAATGAAAATCTAAATCTTTGAGCTCGTGTGCACCGCATCAGAAGTTCCGCTTTTAGGTCATGCTGTCTAAAAAAATTATAATTATAGTGAAATTAAAGATTTTTAAAAACGCCAAAATATGTAATGTGTAATAACGTATTTCTTTCTTTCTTTCTTTTGTGAAGAGATACGAGCAATATCGCGTTCACAACCAACTACTTGTGCTAAGTGCCACTACCAATGTTTTGTAACAGGGATACCACTTTACACTTCACTAAAGCTACGGGACTGAGTTGAATTGATGTACGGGACTGAGTAGAGATGGTGACATATGCTACGGGACTGAGTTGAGTTGATGCATTATGCTACGGGACTGTGTTGAGTTGATGACATATGTTACGGGACTGAGTTGAGATGGTGACATATGCTACGGGACTGAGTAGAGATGGTGACATATGCTACGGGACTGAGTTGAGTTGATGCATTATGCTACGGGACTGAGTTGAGTTGTTGCATTATGCTACGGGACTGTGTTGAGTTGATGACATATGTTACGGGACTGAGTTGAGATGGTGACATATGCTACGGGACTGAGTTGAGTTGATGCATTATGCTACGGGACTGTGTTGAGTTGATGACATATGTTACGGGACTGTTGAGTTGATGACATGTGTTACGGGACTGAGTTGAGATGGTGACATATGCTACGGGACTGAGTTGAGATGGTGACATATGCTACGGGACTGAATTGAGTTGCATTATGCTACGGGACTGTGATGACTTGATGACATATGCTACGGGACTGAGTTGAGTTGATGACATATGTTACGGGACTGAGTTGAGATGGTGACATGCTAAGGGACTGAGTTGAGCTGATGCATTATGCTACGGGAATGTTGAGTTGATGACATGGTACGGGACTGAGTTGAGTTGATGCATTATGCTACGGACTGAGTTGAGTTGATGGCATATGTTACGGGACTGAGTTGAGATGGTGACATATGCTACGGGACTGAGTTGAGATGGTGACATATGCTACGGGACTGAGTTGAGTTGTTGATATATGCTACGGGACTGAGTTGAGTTGTTGACATACGCTACGGGACTGAGTTGAGTTGATGCATTATGCTACGGGACTGAGTTGAGTTGTTGACATATGCTACGGGACTGAGTTGAGATGGTGACATATGCTACGGGACTGAGTTGAGTTGTTGGCATATGCTACGGGACTGAGTTGAGTTGATGCATTATGTTACGGGACTGAGTTGAGTTGTTGACATATGCTACGGGACTGAGTTGAGATATGCTACGGGACTGAGTTGAATTGTTGACATATGCTACGGGACTGAGTTGAGTTGATGCATTATGCTACGGGACTGAGTTGAGTTGCTGACACATGCTACGGGACTGAGTTGAGTTGTTGACATATGCTACGGGACTGAGTTGAGTTGATGCATTATGCTACGGGACTGAGTTGAGTTGCTGATATATGCTACGGGACTGAGTTGAGTTGCTGACATATGCTACGTGACTGAGTTGAGTTGATGCATTATGCTACGGGACTGAGTTGAGTTGTTGACATATGCTACGGGACTGAGTTGAGTTGATGACATGGTACGGGACTGAGTTGAGTTGATGCATTATGCTACGGGACTGAGTTGAGATGGTGACATAGGCTACGGGACTGAGTTGAGTTGTTGACATAGGCTACGGGACTGAGTTGAGATGGTGACATAGGCTACGGGACTGAGTTGAGTTGTTGACATATGCTACGGGACTGAGTTGAGTTGTTGACATATGCTACGGGACAGAGTTGAGTTGTTGACATTTTACTCAGGAAGATAACGGGACCCCGCGTTCTAATGAAGCGACATGTGTAAAGTTAAGGATTAGTATTGCATATGAGAAAGCATTGCTTGCATACTTTGAGGTTGTATCACAATCTTACAAACCTTATCTCCGTGGGTATATTAAATTATGCATGTAAGTGCATCAATTCAGTACTATACTATTGACAATGGACGAGTAGTCATTACAAATGGTTGCGGATAAATTTGTGTAGTTTCTGGTGTTACACTGGACACAATTTTCTCTTTATATAATGATTTAGCATATGCTGGCAAAGAATTGATTAAACAGAGGAAATACAGCAAAACTTTCTTACACAAGGATTAATCAGATATTTTAACGCTACATCCGACACACATCTGCAGTATCCGAATACAATGCACATCAAAGAAATAAACATGACATACATATACGGTTGTAAGCAAGATCAAATGTTTTCTCCCCACGTTAAGTTCTGATTTAATTGTTAAATTATGATCATGTGTATGTAACGCTTGGAGTGAAATATCCACAGCTTTTGACTCAATTTAACCATATTTTCAGTGGAATGACAAGTATTTTCTGCTCCATGGAAATCTCATCGAAGATTCAAAACAAGGTTCGCAAGCATATTCTTTTATAACGCCAACATGTTCGTCTTCTATATACAGACCTTGCAAATCCTTCAGTGTTTTTGTCAATAGGCAATGAAATTAGACGCTCTCTTGCAAACTCTGTCGGGAAAAACAGCGCTTTTTACTGGTCAATTACAAAATCGGTTGAGTGGTTCTCTGTCTCTCTGACCAGGAAAAATATCACAGGTTGGCAATTAGACTACCCTAACGGTTACTTTCAACCCCATAATAGCACCACTTTGTCACTGGGGCACAAACTTGTGGACTATGACCCGGCTAAAATTAGTCTACTTTAAATGTTACCCTACTAATATTTTCAACCCCTTAGTACAAATCTGCACCAGTTGACCAATCTGGACAACACCCAGCACACTTGCGCTTCAGGTCTCAGCAGAAACAATAAGACTACCAACGAGTTTCAAAAACTGTTCCTGTCCTTGATATTTAATTGTTCCTCCACACATGCCGTGGAAAGAGGGAATCAAACTGAAAACTTCAATGCGATAGCTGGGATTTCAACAACGGATCTTCGACTTTCCATGGCGTTGTTTTATCCAACTGAGCTACCATAGTAACATGTTTGTAAAACATTAAATTCCCCAACTGACTCGCATTTTTCCTGTTAAATCATAAGACATTCTCAAATTCGTTTTGAGATAACATATTCCAATAGCTAGTTACATTCTCATAAGCATTTTAACGTGGAAGAACAATTAATTGGCTTAATACTGGATAACTACTGAAGCCCGGGACTTACTCTCACCCATGTGGAAGGGAAAGCCGAAGTTCTCTGCATGTCAACGCGTTTTTCTACAAAACTATGAGGCAGTATTTTTAACACTTAAATAATTTCAGTCAAATTATATAATATATAAATTCAATAACAGCCCGCCTTAAAGCAATATATCTATGTAACAATATATAAAAAGTGTATATTACAGTCATTGTATCTGTTTATATTATTTTATCCATGTGTAATAATGTTATGTGAATATATTACGTAATTTAATAATGTAGGAGCTGTGAGAATCATAGGTTAAAAGTTGCTAACAATGAGGTAACAATGATGCAATAATGAATTTGAAAGTTTAAATGCTACTAGTCATTATTGGAGCAACAATAATGTAATTTTAGTGACAGTTTATAAAAATAGCCAATCAACAACCAGAAAAAAAAAACTTTAGTTAAATGAAGGTATTCTATTGGATTAGGAATAGCCAATCAGAGACTTGAAATACAGAAATTTACAAGTTTAGGCGTTTGAAATCTATTCAGTTGCCTGCAGACAGTGTTTGTAACGGGATGCGAGATGCGTCCTCGAGAGATTTAATACGTATTCGTGTGAGACGAAAAATAAGTTTACGTTTTAAAAAGTGTAATTAATTAATAAAAAGAATCTCACAGCTCTCTATATCAGTGAAGTGTTATTTAAATCGTATCAAGTATTAATAAAAGGAGTGAAGTAAAATTATAATCTGTGTAACCCCACATTCTTTAGTCACACCACAACCCTGCTAAGACATCCATGTCTCTAACAAAAATACTGACGTAGCCGAGGCAAACATAAATATATAATATTTAAAGAAACAGTCAAATTACAAAATTTAAAATATTTTTAAACTTGGGGCAAAGGCCACCGGAAAGTACATTTGGGGCGAATGCTACCGGAAACTTTTTACCATACGCGCGGTTGCAACTACTTCAAGTTCGGCTCCCCAACTGTTGAAATATAATACAACTCCTTCAATACAAACCTACTTCAAATAGGCGCCCAAAGCGTGGTGCAAATAAGCTAACAAATCATCTTCTCAAATCGGCTTTCCAAACGTAATAAAAACGTAACAAATCATCTACTTGAAATTGGCGCCCAGCGTGGGGCATTTAACGTAAAGATATTATCAACTTCAACTAACACACCCATGAAGGTTTGTGTATTGAGGTTACGACATACGAGAGGTTACTAACGTGCAACATTCACATTTTCCCACCATTATAGGACAAGTTACTGGAATCTGGTGATACTCGGGTTGTTAGGTTCTATTCCTGACCGACAACTCCTCCACAAATACGCATCACCTGTTACATGTATTGAGAAGGTTGGTTATATTGTATCTGTTGCATTGGTGCCCTGTTTTTATATTTGCAGGTGTTCAAACTTTGCACGCCGACCATTTAGTCACCAACTGACGCACTAATTGCTAATATATTAATATGTTATCATAATTAGGCTAATTATAGAGCAATGAATTATATAATTATTAGGTCTAAGCTTTGCAGTAAACTAGAAATTCGAATTGTTTTTGCAATTTTTGGTATAAGCGTTGTCTATTTCTGTAGGGTTTTATTTTTATAGGAAGAAATCTACGTAGAAGAAAAAAAAAGATATATAGTTGGTTCAGGCAAGTACGCCGAAATCATATTAAAAAGTTAAGTATAAGTTGTCCTTCATACTATTACACTACAGTAATTTGCAAGGTTTAATAGCATATGCATATTATATGAATTAGGTCCACAGCACGGTTCAGTGCTTAATTTAATACCTACAGAGCATCCGGGTTAAAAGTAATCAGCGATGTTGGTGAAAAGGAAGGTTATGACCAAATCTTTGTACCAAAAGAGAGGATATTACAGAGCAATGTACACGATATAGTACTAGCACAAGATCGAAATAGTGCGTCTTTTGTAAATAGGTTGTCTGGTGATTTCCCTGGTTATAGATTTAGTGACTCAAGTTAGAACGTTGATATGTGGCATCAGCTATCGTTGTTTCTACTTTCTCTACTACGTATAGTAAGTGGGGAAAGTATTGCATTCCACCCAAAATTTCGATACCGAGATTTCACTGGAAATGCATGTTTTTAGGCCCCTGAATAAAAAAACAGTTTTAGAAAAAGGTCTGTGTGTGTCTGTGAACACCACGAATTAAAAACGAAAAGTCGGATAAATATCAAACTTGGTATTTAGGTTCAGTATCTTTCAAGAAAATTCTCCCACCCCAAACTACCCTTTACATGGAACATTTTTCGAAAATTTTGATTTTCTCAAAAATGGTCCAACGATTTTGATTAAATTATCAGATATTTAAGATATTTTCATAGAAATGAAATGTATATCATGAACTTCCCTAAAAGTCCTTTTAATTCCGAATGGCTTTTGCATAACTGGTAAACCATAAGAGATGGACATTTTACTACACAATAAAATGTAGATCGCGTTAAAATACACAATTTATGTCGAGTGAACCATTTCCGAGATATTCCTTGTTATTTATTTGAATTTTCCAATATTTGTACTTTTTCTCAAATGGGAATTCGTTATTCGTTTTCTTTTATGCCCTAAACATACAAAGAGAATGGAATGCGCCACATAGCAACCAACTCTTAAAACATTTGACTATCGCTTAAAGCCTACCATATTCCCCTTACACCTACAAGAAAGTTAGCAATAAGATTAACATCTGGATATCTCCATTAACATGAAGTGGATGGAGAATAAGCGTTTGTAAAAATAGTTTGCACAAGAGTAGAGAGAACCATGTGAGTGTAACATTTCAGATTTTTGAGGCAGTATTTTTAACACTTAAATGATTTCAGTCTAATTATATAATATGTAAATTCAGTAACAGCCCGCCTTGAAGCAATATGTGTATGTAATAATTTGTAAAATGTATGTAACAAGTCATTGCATATGCTTGTATTATTGTATCCATGTGTAATAACGTTATGTGAATATATTACGTAATTTAATAATGTAGGGGCTGTGAGAATAATAAGTTAAAAGTTGCTAACAATTAGGTAACCTTGAGGCAATAATGAATTTGAAAGTTTAACAATATTATTTGTGATTCTTGGAAACAATAATGTAATTTTAGTGACAGTTTATAAAATAGCCAATCAACAACCAGAAAAAGCTTTAGTTAAATGAAGGTATTCTATTGGAGTAGGATTAGCCAATCAGAAACTGAAAAGGAGAAAATGTTACAAATTTAGAGTTCAGTTGACTGCAGACAGTGTTCCTAACCGGATGCGAGATGCGTCCTCGAGAGATTTAATACCTATTCGTGTGAGAGACGAAAAATAGCTTACGTATTAAAAAGTGCAAGTAATTAATAAAAAAAGGAGTGAAATAAAAATTATAATCTGTGTAAGCCTACATTCTTAAGTCGCACCACTCCCTGCTAAGACATTCATGTCTCTAACAATAATACTGACGCAGCCGAGGCAAACATAAATACATAATATTTAAAGAAACAGCCAAAATTATAAAGTTAATAATATTTTTAAACTTAGGGCGAAGGCTACCCGAAAGCGGGTACTATACGTGCGGTTGCAAATAAACTTGAAGTTCGGTTCCCCAACAGTTGAAATATAATAGAACTCCTTCAATACGACATTTTTTAGTAATCTGAGTTATACTGCGTCCCCTTTAATATGAATTAGAGCATGACATCCATACTCCTTTCATTCGATGTAGAAGATAAATATGGAAATGGGTAGATGTTCTTGTGCCAGTTTTGCACAAATAATACCCAGAGTACTTCAGGTCGTTTAGCCGGAAACATCCTACACTGCATGAACATATGAAGGCGCTTGAGAACATTTAGGTTTTAATTTCTTTCTGAAATGAAAGATGGTATTTAAAACAGAAACGCGAAAGATGTACACCCCTGTAACAAAGGCTAGCTGTCATATCTGGGATGAGATGGTCGAATAAAAAAAAAGGGCATAAAGCGTAGGAAGCACAGCATAAAAATGAGAAACGAGTCGAAAAATTTAAAGTTGAGGCATATAAAAGGAGAAAGATGGAGCATGCGCAGTAGCGTGAAATGAGGGAATGTTTCGGATGACAAGCAGTCATCGTGTGGTTCGCGTTTCATGCCCAAGCCTTCACATCAAGATAACAGTCGCGCTGCTCTGCTGACGCGAATACTTTTAATTTCAACTAAAAGCTTGTCCTACTGGGGCCGAGGAACCTGAGCGAAAAATGGCTCTATTTCCATTGGGAAGCGGACAATAGCTTTCTCAAAACTGCGTGTAAACGTGCATAGCTTCTTTCAAAATATTGTCTCAGCACGTGGTACATTACGGGCGTCTTATATCGTTAACGTTCACTACTCAAGTACACCACATTTTCTCTCACTAAACAATGGAAAGATTATTACTGTTACACAAGCAGAGGTGCCTGCAGCCTACTCATCTTTGTCTTCTCGTATAAACCATATTACCTTAATACTATATATTCCTCCCCGAACCTTTTCGCATTCACAGTTTCTTCAAATCCTACAACTAACAGAAATATCCTGTGTAACCCGGGGCTTTGACAGGTTTAGTAAAACATTGATTTTCTAAATATTCGTTTATTTACACTTAAATGAATTAAAGCAATTACAACACTGCTATTATTCAATACTTTTAATTTGATCACCTCACGTTTATTGTAGCAAATTTCCCATTTATACTGCAAATGCTCCAAATTGCCTCACACATCATTTTTCAGCCCCATCCCTCTGAAAACGTGGTTTTTCGCACTAGCACTACTACTAAAATAACGAAGAGAGCAACAGTTTTCCTTTTATTATTGAGAAAAGGCCTATTCGTACAAAATGCCCTCGAAATTGCCCCTGCCGACATTTTCCAACCCCCTCTCCCGTTGGGGAACCCTTACACCATTCCTAAAATAACATGATTAATAATTTTATTTCATTAGGTATTGAGAAAATAAGGCCCGTTCGTAGCGAAACTTCTCCAAAGTGCCTCACACTGTATAATTTTCAACATCACCTTCCGTTAGGGATGGGGTTTTTGCATTACCGCCCCTAAAAGAATGGAGTAATATTTACCCTTTTATTTAGTAAAAGTATTGAGAAAACAGATCCATTCGTGCTAAAAAAAAAAAAAGTCCACATTTTCGACTCATCCTAAAGAATGTGTCTGCCAAATTTGGTCGAAACCTGTGAAAGAGTGTAGGAGCCTATAAGGAACATGCAGGGATTTATTATTATTACTATTACTATTATTACTATAGGAAGTTTACCGTTCTAACGGGCGAATAATACGATTCACCACAATAAACCTATAAATCATTGCACAACAATTACATAAAAATTCTGATGTGTTACATTCACATACTTTATGGATTACAAATTATTCTTAAAACAGTTTATTTTCCTATCTTCTTCATTTTAATCCAAATCAACCTTTACAGAAATAGCTACATTATACATTACGTCATAGATACAAAGGGAACAGCGATAGTCAAATGTTTAACAACTGGACGCTATATGCTGGCCTTAAAATTCATACTGTTTCCATGACATCGCGAGAAACAACTGAATGTTGACGGGACTTCAAGAGATGACCAAGAAATGAACAATTCGAACCGTTAATAACGGATCTCTCATAAATAGCTTATACCATAAAAACTTATTTGAAATAAATTGTGTGTTTTAAAGAGATCTACATTTTTGTGTAGTACATTTTCGTCTATCGCTTAACGTTTACGAGTTATACAAGATTATACAAAATTTCTTCCAAATGAAGTGGACTTCATAGGCTATTCCCAGAAAATTCAAAATTGATACGGTTCAACTAGGCCCCCATATTTGATTTGATTGTATATAGATTAAACAAAGCTGTAAAATGTTGTATTTAATATTATAACTTGATAGGAAAAACCTTCATACACAATATTGCAATTGTTTGAGAAAGTAAGGTTCGGGTCACTGGCACATCCCTTTTCTTGGGACAGGAAAGGTCTGTCGGTACGTATACAAATGCACTGAGCCATTAAATAAGGATCTGTGGAAAATAAGTCTCGGAAAGTGCTATTTCTTTTCAAAGCGGAAGAAACATGATATTTGTGCCGAGAAAAGGATTAGAGCCATAAACATATGTACGTGCTACAGTATAAATTAAACTAGTTGTAAATAGTACCGTGGGAAGAGAAAGCTGAACAGAACTGAAATTTTAGCCAGTAAATCGAATACAAACTGACGAATACGACAACAGGAGATAGTCACATGATTGAAAACCGAACAAAATAATCACGTGACATATGGAGAGTAGGGATGAAATCAAACATGGCGAAATTCACAAAATAACTGCACTCTTAGCTGAACTCGCACCGTGTAAGTCAGGCTGCGGCTATTAACGCAGGGAAAACATTACAATGCTTCTTAATACTGCCGACTAACAAATAATCTCTATGTCAGCCGCGGATAATTGACGGAGTGGTGGCTTGCGTTCCTGAATGTGTAACATAACAGTATAATAAAGCCAATATTCACCAGAGCCGATGTTTTTATTATCGCAATAGATATATGATTTTACCATCCCCTGTAGACTTTACAGAGTCGACACTGCTCAACGCTAGCCGGAGAAAGAAGAGACTTAATTGTTACGCATCGAGGACCCGACCAGCTTAAAAATATACATTTTATTTGTAGTGTAAATATTCTTAATATATGGAATTTTAATCAAAATCCTTTAAAAAAATAAAAATTTCGAATGATCTTCCATGTGGTCTGGGGTGGGGGATTTTCTTGAAAATCTTGGTGTCGCAACTTTGGAGGGCACTAAACTTAAATACCACGTTTGGTATTTATCCGACTTTTCGTTTTTGGACTATGCTGTTCACAGACACAAACACACAGAAACACACGGACCTTTTTCTATAAGCGCTTTATTTTGGATTCAGGGGGCCTCAAAACGTGTAATCTCGGTATCTAATATTTGGATAGAATGCAATACCTATTATGTACGTGGTAGAGAAAGTAAAAATACAGTGGGAGTAAATGATTTTAAATGAATGAAATCATTCGAGGTTATAAAGCCACCATACAGCCACCATTAGTATTAGCAATATGTTGTGACATCTTATTTCTGAGAATAGCAAAGCTAATGTGTCTATAGTTTAAAATACTCACAAAAACTTCACAATATTCTGCGCCTGTTAAAAGTGTGTGTCACATGACCATCTCATATGCTTTCTTCCCTCACAAAACTTCACTTAAGTACTAAATATTGGCTTATTTTGCTCGTAAATTTTGGGGCTTGCATGTGTTGTAATAATAAGGCTTCAAAAACCGCTTCCCCTTTACGGCTCTATCACGGCAACTTCTCCAACATACCGGTGTTGCGTGTCATCTATCCAAATAACTACAGGCGGAATGCAAATTGAGTGCTTTAAAATTACATAAGCAAACGTTATCTCGAGTTGATTACTTAACCTGCTGTTTGTTTATGGGCTTGGTTTGTTTCTGATCTGGAAATATTTTAGATATTCTGATAATATTCAAAATACCTTACGTAATGTATTAGGTAGCATATGTCGGGTCAACATTCTTTAAATGGTTTTAAATTAGAATAATAAACATGGAAAAATCTTTCTTTTGGATCTGACTTACTTTTACTGATCACATTTAGGAGGTTCTGGGTTCGATGCCCATCGACCGTCCACTCTGACCAAGTTTTTCGAGGATTTCCCTGGTCGGTAGACGAATGCTGGGGTGGGTCCTCATCTATCACGATTACCTTTCCATAATTTCCCTTTCTTTTCATTCCCTTCTCATGTTTCACGTGTGCTTCTAGGTTTAGCGGCGTATGGTGGTACCGGACAGATGGCACGGATTCTTGCTCAAATGAAAGAGTATTCCCCATGGACACTAGAGGGCTGCTTGGTTGATGAGTCGTTCATCGCCCTCTCGAGGCGGCTCCAGCAATGGGACGGGTCTTCGAGCCTGAAACTGTTAGGGACTTATGCGCGTCTCTCTGGCCTATATGAGGCCTGTAGCCTCTTGTGGCTCCTTCAATTCATCCCTGGTAGCCACAATAGATCTATGTGTACCCCTCCGCTGTATAACTCTATCTATGCTTTTACTGAGATCGACAAGGAAGGAGTTAAGAGTGGTCAAGAATTTAATGTCGAGGCCTTAAGCGGAGAGATTTAAGCCCTATTCCCCAATGCTAAATTTTCTAAGCTTGTAAACTGTTCTCAGAAGTCTTTAAAATATTATATGTTGATGCATACCTTCTAAGTACACTCTTCTATTAACCCTTCAGCTGCGAGCGCTGCGCACTCGTGGTACTTCTGACGTTACTAGAAGTACGCTGGGCCAAACATCCGAGCCTCACCCGTAAGGTTGTCGTTTGGATTGGGTTGGGTTGGACTCGACGGGGCAGTGGTTCCCGATGCTCATGGGAGATTGGATACTCTGTGTGGTTTTGTGTCCAAGCAGGGTTGTGAGACGCCTCAAGGTCTTCCAGTACCGCCATGGATAGCCGGTAGGCGGCATGCTAGATTGCTGTCGGCCCTACCGAGGTTTTACGGTAGCCTTCTCCTTTGGGGATTGACGCGCGTAAATGGCGTATCCACTTTCACTCTGTAATGAGGTTGAGGATTAAAATTTTCAGGTGTCGGCCCACAGGAAATGCTCTCGGGAGTAGGAGAGTCACGTGGGGGCAGAGTCCCCTGGTGTCTCGTGTCTTCTTTTAACCAAGGAGTTAATTTATTATGCCTTGTTTTCTTAATTATGCCATTTTAAATTAAATTTATTAGTATGTTTTTTTTTAAATAACAAGGTGTCTTACTAATATCACAGTAGATTCACAATAGCAATTAGAGATTACCATCGTCAATAGAGAATGTAGCTAAATTGAGAAAACGTGATTTATACCAGAAAATGTCACTCACAGAAAAGGCTGTTCAAAGATGGAGAAAACAAAACATCGTGTATATTTGAATAGAAAGAAGCCGCATGTCTTTAACACATACAAGCTGCCATACTTAACAGTAGTATCCATTTGTAGACCACACAAAGTTGGGCTAAAAGTTTACTTCTCTACTGAGAAGTGTAAACGAGTGAGGATTGTTTTTCTGTGAAGTACAAAACGCCAGTATAATTTCTGAAAAAATATATTTAAAATATAAGCATTATACCTTCAAAGACACAATAGATATCAAATTAAATAGGAAATTCCAATTAATAAGATTGTAAAGAAAACTAACTTTTTGGCAAATTTCCAATTTAGTCTCCACTTAAGGATAAATTCTCTATTACATTTTTCTGGCCACTAGCCATTCCCCACATTAGCCAATGATATAATTACGTAGTCTATAATTTCTTCTCACTAAAGGCCGCGTAACATATGTGGCTGCTGTCACCTTGACATAACTTTATCTACCCACTACTATTATTCTTACAGAAGCTTACTTTTCTCCTTACTTTACATTAATCGAGGTAAATATTTGCAGAAATGGTTTCATCACAGATTTGCATTTCATTGTCACTTCATTTTGTTATCTAGTTCAATTTTCCCTGTCACTTCACTTTTCTTCGCGAGTAGCTTTTCTCCCTTCCGCTTCACTAACTGGGGGAGTTGAACACAAGTCCTCTCTAATCTCTCGCAGTAGCAGCATTCAATTGCGTCACAACTATCAACGTAACCTCACGCGGAGAACGCACCAAATAACGAGCAAATTATGTGGCATCAAGAACAACTCAGTGGTTCACTCGCGAGCACATTTGCTTATATAGCCGCTGCTAGGCTTTTCGACTGAATTCTAGAATGTTCTGGAGTGGGAAGAAAGAAACTTCCAGAACAATGCCGTTATCTCTCGATAGCGTTTCTGTGTTTATGCCAGGTGAGATAATTACCTCTTGATGCAGTAATTTGTATCACAAATTATTTAAATGTAAAGAGTGATTATAGTATGAATATGCATTATTATGTGACATTGATTTGAGATGTTTGTTGATTCTAATTATTGTTGGGAAGTAAGTTTATACTGCCTTACTGAAACTGACAATAATAGCGTGTAATAATGCAGCGAGGGGGTGAGCTGTTTATCATTATTAGAGACGAGGAAGTTACGTAATGTTGGCGCGTTTTTCCTTTAGAATTTGCTGGAACATTATACCTAGAGCATATGTATTCATAATTTTCATTGGATATAAAAATAGACGCTAATGTTGGCGCGTTTTATTAGCCAATTGCAGCTCAGTTATAATCTTTAGGCATATCGGGGTGTAGGAGTATAAAAAGGGCTAGGTTAGAGATAGACCCCGTCAGTTCACCGAAAATATTTGTAGGCTACACGTCGCCTTCAGTCCAGCAGAAATATTATACGTCGGCTATCGATTCGCAAGTTACGCGTATCAGAGTTATGAAAAATCTCAAGTATTGTAAAGTTAATGATACAAAAAGTTGAAGTACGTGAATTAAGAATGATCAGTAAATAAGTTCTTATAACAGTTTCAGTTTGGCGAGTGTCAAGATCAATGTGTAAATTGTGATAGTGAATGTGTTCGACAATAAAAGTGTAAAACAAATTCTTTCATCAGTGTTATCTTTGGATAAAAGACTCCTTTCCGTTTACACAACCGGTATAAAGAGAAGTGCTCGACCAAAAAGATCATAGCTAGCCGGAGGACAGAGAACCAAAAATTAAATAAAATAACAGTAGCATTCTTTCAAGCAAACACTAATACTGCCGCAAATTGCTAACACCAGATGGAGCTAACAAACTTAACAAAGAATCACGTCACAAAATGGCTTCACTACGTGGAGTAAACACAAATAAACAAACATTAACAAGTAAACCACTTCACTCTTCAACCGGCCAATTGGTGGGTCGGTCTACGCCTTCTGCTCTATAAGTGAGGTCCATAGGTGCGTCACAATACCCTTTCCATGACATCGCCAGAAACAAGGCTGCTGGCTTAGCACTTCAAACCATGTATGATAAAGTATTGGAAATGCAAACCGATAGTAATGAATAGCTCCATTATTGCAAAACAGAATGATTGGACATAAATTGTGTATTTTGAACATCTACATTTTAGCTGTAGTGAGATTTTGTCTAGCTCTTATGCTTTGCAGTTACACACAATTCATTCCGAACGAAGAGGGCTTCACAAGCTATTCACACAAAGTTCAAGGTGCATGCGTTTCCGACTTCGTAAACAGGTTGGTGTACTGCGGCGGTGCAGAACTATTTTTCACTTCGACAATTTGAGCGTTCTTTACATGCAAGATGAAGTGACCACCGATCACAGAAATTGTATGGTTGAGTACTACCTCCGAACTGGAAGAATACGATGGGGAGTCTATCTCTACGTTATTGGCCGCTGTGTGAATGATTTTCTCCGTTCTTGCCCAGAATTTCATCAAGTCTTGAGACAAAACATGATAAAAAAACGAAAAGCAAACAAACAAACCAGTATTTTTTTATTTAAAAAGGGAGAAGCTAAACCATTTAAAAATATTTAATATATTTATAAAGGTTATTTCGATTGTTTTTTACTTTCTCTACTACGTATAGCAAGTAGGGGAAGTATTGTATTCCACCCAAATATTCGATACCGAGATTTCACCGGAAATACATGCTTTGAGACCCCCGAATCTAAAAAAAGCATTTTTGAAAACATGTCCGTGTGTGTCTGAACAGCATAACTCAGAAACGAACAGTTGGATAAACAGCAAACTTGGCATTTAGGTTCAGTATCTTCCAGAGATGCGACACGAAGATTTTCAACAAAATCCCCCCACCCCATATTACCCTTTACATAGACATTTTTCGAAAATTTTAATTTTCTCAAAAATGGCTCTAACGATTTTGATTAAAATATCATATATTTAAGATATTTTCATGACAAATAAAATGTATATCTTGAATTTCCTGGGAATGTCTCCAAAAGTATTCTTCATTGTGAACGACTTTTGCATAACTGGTAAACCATAAGAGATAGGCAAAATTTTACTACACAAAAAATGTAGATCGCGTTAAAATACACAATTTATGTTATTTACATTTTTGTTGTTAAGTGAACCATTTTCTAGATATTGCTTGTTATTCCCTTAAATTTTTCAATACTTATTTTCTCAAATGGGAATTCGTTATTTATTTTTTTGTCTTGGATATGCAAAGAGTATTAATCTGTGGCAAAGAGAATGGTGCTCCACCTAGCAACCAGTTATTAACAGATATGTCTATGCTTAAAGGCTACTGTATTTCTATATTGCCCTTGCAAATACAAAACAAGGGGAACATAGTACGCCTTAAGCGATAGTCAAATATTTTAGAACTGGTCGCTATGTGTAAAATGTAATTCTCTTTGCATGTCAAAAGATCGTTTCTGCAAATGTTTATCTCGATTAATATGAAATAGATGGAGAATAAGAGCTTGTAAAAATAATTTGTACAAGAGTAGAGAAAGTCATGTGAGAGTAACACATCAGATTTTTTTGTTGTGCCATTAAAGCCCAGACATTCTACACCACAAATACCATCCAATTATTTGAGTTACCTGTCAGCATACATGCTGAGATTACGAGTTTACGAAACGCAAGGGAAAGAAGTTCGAAATGTAAATACTGGAAACGTACGATACAAGTCCCATTTCACTACTGTGACCCCGAAACTGTTGACACCCACCCCTTCCACTCACCTTTCGCTAAATCTTCTGCGATAGGCACTGGTGATAACCTCGCTTCAAAGTACTAAAGTACTGAAGTCATACACAGATAACCGTTTGGGAGCACCGGCCAAATAAATCTGAATATCCCGTATGTATTATATATGTGTGTGCGTATTTGTATCAATTTGTTAAACATATTGTAGCGTGTGTCTGTGTGCATTGCCGCATCGGACACATCATTGCTTTGTTGGGTATAATTATTTCGATTGGGGTTCGAATTTCGTCCGAAGCGGCATCTCTCTCCCCACCTCCCGACCAGCGCTGGAGAGAGGAAAGGGGGTGAGAGCAAGTAGCGTTACTAGCTTCTTTATCCGGTAGCGTCAGTCTAGTAGCGTGTGTGAGTCGCATGTCTCTCTTCAGGGCGAGTGATTATGTATGCAGCGTGCCTGTTTCGTGTGAGTGTGGAACATCTCCCTCCCATGTCTGTTCTGTATTTTTTGTGAATGATGTAGAGACACCAAGGTAAATATATAATAAACCAGAGTTAATGCGAAATTATGTGTATTTTGTTATGAATATCCCACACCTACTTTAAAACGTACAGTTAAGGTTTCTGGTCCTCTCGTTGCCACTGATGCTATGCTCCCCAATGTTTATGCCGGGGTGACTAAATCTGATAACTAGCTGCGTAACTTTTTGGCCTCACCCCTGTATATAACAATATCATACTTTAATCAAAGTGGTTAGAGCCACTTTCGAGGAAAACAAACAAAAAAGAAGCATGAAAAAGATCTCAAATGGTAAAATCATAATTATATTTTCTATCTCCTTCACAGATCAGCTTATTATATGCAATTCAGAAGAAAATCTTCAAAATTCAACTTATGCACTGAATAAAATGGCAAAAGAATAAAATGAAAAACCACAAGTAAAACAAAATTGATAGAGTTCACAGGAAAGGAAAGTATAATATAAAAAATCTGATGTGTTACACCCACATGACTTTCTCTACTCTTGTACAAACTATTTTTACAAACGTTTATTCTCCATATGCTTCATGTTAATCGAGATATCGAGATGTCAATCTTATTGGTAATTTTCTTGTAGGTGCAAGGGGAACATGGTAGGTTTTAAGCGTTAGTCAAATATTTTAACGCTGGTTGCTATGTGGCGCATTCCATTCTCTTTGCAAGTCCAGGACATAAAAAAAATGAATAACGAATTTGAGAAAAAGTACAAGTATTGGAAAATTTAAGGGAATAACAAGCAATATCTCGCAAACGGTTCACTCAACAAAAGAAATGTATATGACATAAATTGTGTATTTTAACGCGATCTACATTGTTCGTGTAGTAAAATTTTGTCTATCTCTTATGGTTTACCAGTTATGCAAAAGTCGTTCACAATGAAGAATACTTTTGGAGACATTCCCAGAAAATTCGAGATATACATTTTATTTGTCATGACAACATCTTAAACATATGATATTTTAATCAAAATCGTTAGAGCCGTTTTTGAGAAAATCAAAATTTTCGAAAAATGTTCCATGTAAAGGGTAGTCTGGGGTGGGGGGATTTTCTTGAAAATCTTCGTGTCGCATCTCTGAAAGATACTGAACCTAAATACCAAGTTTGGCGTTTATCCGACTCTTCGTTTTTGAGTTATGCTGTTCACAGACACACAGACAGACACACAGACACACAGACAGACACACACACTGACATGTTTCCAAAAATGCTTTTTTTTGGATTCAGGGAGTCTCAAAACATGTATTTCCGGTGAAATCTCGGTATCGAACTTTTGGGTGGAATGCAACACTTCCTCTACTTACTATACGTAGTAGAGAAAGTAAAAATTATTGTGGATGATAAGATTGTGGAACAGGCGGATGTATCAATATTTAGAATGTAATTTATTATATACAAACGTTCCGATCAATTAAAACAAAGGAAGTTTTTAATTATTTTAATGGCACTATAAAATATGTTTGAAAAACAAAGCAAGAAAAGACACAACCTACAAATTTATAAAGTATGGTTTATGACAAACAAAACAAAAGGAGAGTTGAAGTAAATAAATGAAGTTTTTAAGAGCAGTGGCAGGATATAAGAGAACAGCTCATAAAAGAAATGAAGATATAAGAAAAGAATTAGATACGAGTGTATGCAATCTGAATGGAGAGATTAAAACTCAGCGACAAGTCATCTTTAAGGAATGAATATAGAGAGACTACCATTCCATTTTAATAGTGATGGGACGATACCATTTCTCGATACTTGATACTCATTTTGTAAAAAAAACTGTAAACTGATAGCTTGTTCACTGATTTATGTTCTTATTAATAGTTTTCTGTGTATAAATGCATGTAAGCAATTTTGTATTGTCTGTTAGTTCTGAAATTGTTCCTGTTTGATACTCTCCAATGGACTGCAATCCTTTTTGTCTTGATAATGCCACAGGTTAAATCTCTTATCGATAGTTAATAATAATAATAGTAATAATAGTAATAATAATAATAATAATAATTATTATTATTATTATTATTATTATTTCTATGCTTCCCATTTTATGTAATTATATTTTGTGCTGTAAAATTTCTTTTAAAGGGTTTTGTAGGAATAGAGAATCAATACTAGGAATTCTTTATTCTGCAATCTTAAAAATATAAACCATTATGCACAATTTTACATGAAACTCAACTAAAAAAAATCTGATGTGTTACACTCACATGACTTTCTCTACTCTTGTACAATCTAATTTTACAAACGCTTATTCTCCATATGGTTCATGTTAATCGAGATATCGAGATGTCAATCTTATTGGTAATTTTCTTGTAGATGCAAGGGAAATATGGTAGCTTTTAAGCGATAGTCAAATATTTTAACGCTGGTTGCTATGTGGCGCATTCCATTCTCTTTGCATGTCCAGGACATAGAAAAATGAATAACGAATGTGAGAAAAAGTATAAGTATTGTAAAATTTAAGGAAATAACAAGCAATATCTCGAAAACGGTTCACTCAACAAAAGAAATGTATATGACATAAGTTGTGTATTTTAACGCGATCTACATTTTTTGTGTAGTAAAATTTTGTCTATCTCTTATGGTTTACCAGTTATGCAAAAGTCGTTCACAATGAAGAATACTTTTGGAGACATTCCCAGAAAATTCGAGATATACATTTCATTTCTCATGACATTATCTTAAACATATGATATTTTAATCAAAATCGTTAGAGCCATTTTTGAGAAAATTAAAATTTTCGAAAAATCTTCCATGTAAAGGGTAGTCTGGGGTGGGGGGATTTTCTTGAAAACCTTCGTGTCGCATCTCTGGAAGATACTGAACCTAAATACCAAGTTTGGTGCTTATCCGACTGTTCGTTTTTGAGTTATGCTGTTCACAGACACACACACACACAGACACACACACAGACACACAGACACACACACAGACACACACACGGACATGTTTCCAAAAATGCTTTTTTTGGATTCAGGAGGTCTCAAAACATGTATTTCCGGTGAAATCTCGGTATCGAATTTTTGGGTGGAATGCAATACTTCCCCTACTTACTATACGTAGTAGAGAAAGTAAAAATCTGATGTGTTACACTCACATGACTTTCTCTACTCTTGTACAAACTATTTTTACAAACGCTTATTCTCCATATGCTTCATGTTAATCGAGATATCGAGATGTTAATCTTATTGCTAATTTTCTTGTAGATGTAAGGGGAATATATATTTACAGGGGAAATATAGAAAAACAGTAGCCTTTAAGCACATACATATCTCTTAATAGCTGGTAGCTAGGTGCAGCACCATTCCCTTTGCCACAGATTATAACTCTTTGCATATCCAAGACAAAAAATGAATAACGAATTCCCATTTCAGAAAATAAGTATTGAAAAATTTAAGGGAATAACAAGCAATATCTCAAAATGGTTCACTCAACAAAAAAAAATGTATATGACATAAGTTGTGTATTTTAACGCGATCTACATTTTTGTATAGTAAAACTTTGTATATCTCTTATGGTTTACCAGTTATGCAAAGGTCGTTCACAATGAAGAATACTTTTGCAGACATTCCCAGAAAATTCAAGATATACATTTTATTTGCCATAAAAATATCTTAAACATATGATATTTTAATCAAAATCGTTAGAGCCATTTTTGAGAAAATTAAAATTTTCGAAAAGTCTTCCATGTAAAGCCTAATCTGGGGTAGGGGGATTTTCTTGAAAACCTTCGTGTCGCATCTCTGGAAGATGCTGAACCTAAATACCAAGTTTGGTGTTTACCCGATTGTTCGTTTCTGAGTTATGCTGTTCACAGACAGACAGAGACAGACACACACACACACACACACACACACACACACACACACACACACACACACACACACACATACACACACGGACATGTTTCCAAAAATGCTTTTTTTGGATTCAGGGGATCTCAAAACACATATTTCCGGTGAAATCTCGGTATCGAATTTTTGGGTGGAATACAATACTTCCCCTACTTACTATACGTAGTAGAGAAAGTAAAAAATCAAGGTAGCATCACACGAAATGCAGAGATATAAAGGATACAAAGATTTTTATTTAAGAATACGAGCATTCTTGAGCGAACAAATGCTTCCATGCGCTGTGTTGTCTCACATCTTAAGTTCTGATTTGTTTCTGCTGTATAAAGAGATTTTTGTCACCGGAGTAGCTAAATGTAATGACTGAGAGTGAGTCGCAAGCCAAGCTAATGCAGAAACGTGATTTAATGCGTCAACTAAATCAGCTTCAATCACATGTCAGTTAACGCTGCAAGTTACATTAGTACCTCTACTCTTTCCCCCATTATTTTGCTTGTGTTTATTTTAGACTCAGGAGTCTATAGAATGTTGTATTCATTCACCCGCAGGAAACGTAATCAAGGTCTATCAAGAACTATAGTATGAGGCAATAACGTCAAGTCCCGACTCCTTTCATTCCTTATTTAGCATAAAGTTAAAGGCAAAAACCTTCAATAATGCAAAGCTTAAACATTTGAAAGTATCGAAAACTTATCGAAGGCTTATCTCAAAGTATTACACACACATCGATACCACCGAGTATCGAGGTCCCATCCCTACATTTTAAGAATTATAAACCACTAGGGAAAAGAAGCATTGGAGGACCAAATAAAAGTTGGCTGGAACAGATATTGTGGCGTGTATGTGTTTGTATTGTCACGCCAGACACATTATTGCGTCGTTGGCAACAGCATTGTTGGGGTAATTCTTTCGGCTTTGGGTTTGAAGTTCGTCTGGCGTGGCGACTCGCCACCTTTTGGCTGGCGATCCTAGCCAGAGGTGAAGAGAGTGGAGGAAGTGAGCGTTACTTCTTTGTGTGTTGTGTGTTGAGCGTCACTTTTGGTCGAGTGTTGAATCTGAAAGGTTTTATGTGAATGTAACCTCGTGTATGTAGCATCTCCCCTCAATTTCTTCCTTTATCTTTTGTGTGTGGCGTAGGGGCACCGTGCTTATACTGAATAAACCACACGTAATGTTATTAATGTGAAATTCTGTGTATTTTGTTGTAACTATCCCACGCCTGCTTTGGAATGTGTTGTTTAAGGTTCTGGTCCTCTTGCTGCCTCTGCAGCTATGCCCCCCAATGTGGATGCTGGGGTAACTAAAATTTAATATCTACCTGCAAACCTTTTGGCCTCACCCCAGTATGTAAACAATATGTACATTGCTACAAACAGAATGTCTAATGCATGAAATAAGAAGAAAAACAAGACCTTCACATTTAAATACGCGCCAGCGTGTTTTAATTAAAATCCCGGTAAGATAAAGGGAATTTACACTTAATTTTGCTTTCCTACAAACATTTTTTCATCACTTTTCATCATTGTAAATGTTTCATAAAACAGATATTTCATCCAATTGTTTGATATTTTCATATAACTTCTCAAAGTTCAAAGAAGAAATCTAAGGATGACTTTTTTCGTACATAAAATACTTCCATGGTTATGACTTTATTTTTTAAAAAACGTTTGCATTTTTCATTTAAAATTGAAATGACATAATTTATAGTTTTTACTGAAGTTACCTAATTGTACTTCCACTAACATTTTATATTGAACTTTTGAGTTTGAGGCAATACTTCCTCTACATTATGTAAGTGGTAGAGAAATTAAAAAATAATTATATTGCTTGTTTTCTCAGCGAGTGAGAACTAACCACAAAATTGCTTGTCAAGTTATACCGCAAAACAAGAGAATAAATCAACAGAATGTTGAAGGACAATACAGTGTGAAAGTGTTGTACTAAAATAGAAAAAAGGCATGAGCAACTTCTTTGTGTTCTAAGTTTTTGTCTCTCTTATGGTTTACCTGTTAATACCAAATTATAAAAAGTTCCTTTTGAACAAAGAGGTTCCCAGAAAATTCAAGATATACATTCTATTTGTGATGGAAATATCTCAAATACATGCTAAAATTATTTTAACTGGAGTTTTATTTATGGACGCTCTTTAACTGCTGTGGTCCTTAGTGTCTCATTCTATATCGGGCGTGAAAGACCGGAAATTTTGCTCAGAGGCCTCTTTATCAGGCTTGAGGTTCTTTTACGTGTCGTAAACGTACGACACGGGACACCGGCTTTACTTCCCTTCCGAAGGAAGCCATGCTAAGGATTTTTACACCCGAAAAAATCCATCACCCTCCGTCGGGTTTGAACCCGCGACGTCGAGAACAAGAGACTAGCATGGTAACCACTACACCACGGAGGATGACAAAAAATACATGGTGTTTTAATCAAAATCGTTACAGCGTTGTTTTTTTTAAGAAAACAAAAAATAACTAAACACTTTTCGATGTAAAGGGTAGTTTGGTGTGAAGGATTTTTTTACTTTCTCTACTACGTATAGTAAATAGGGGAAGTATTGCATTCCACCCAAAAGTTCGATACCGAGATTTCACCGAAAATACATGTTTTGAGGCCTCCTGAATCCAAAAAAAAGCATTTTTGGAAACATGTCCGTGTGTATGTCTGTGAACAGCATAACTCAGAAACGAACAGTCGGATAAACACCAAACTTGGCATTTAGGTTCAGTATCTTCCACAGATGCGACACGAAGGTTTTCAAGAAAATCCCCCCACCCCAGATTACCCATTACATGGTACATTTTTCCAAAAATTTTATTTTCTCAAAAATGGCTCTAAAGATTTTGATTAAAATATTATATGTTTAAGATATTTTTATGGCAAATGAAATGTATACCTCGAATTTTCTGGGAATGCCTCCAAAAGTATTCTTCATTGTGAACGACTTTTGCATCACTGGTAAACCATAAACGATAGACAAAATTTTACTACACAAAAAATGTAGATCGCGTTAAAATCCATAATTTAGGTCATATACACTTTCTTGTTGAGTGAACCATTTTCGAGATATTGCTCGTTATTCCCTTAAATTTTCCAATACTTATACTTTTTCTCAAATGGGAATTCGTTATTCATTTTTTTTGTCCTGGTAATGCAAAGAGAATGGAAGGCGCCACATAACAACCAGCTCTTAAAACATTTGACTATCGCTTAAAGCCTACCATATTCCCCTTGCATCTACAAGAAAATTAGCAATAAGATTAACATCTCGATTAACATGAAGCATATGGAGAATATGCGTTTGTAAAAATAGTTTGTACAAGAGTAGAGAAAGTCATGTGAGTGTAACACATCAGATTTTTTTAATCTTTATATCGCACCCTTTGAACTTAAATACAAAGTTTGGCATTTAACTGACTTTTTAGTTATAATGGTGAGAGACAGATGGTTAAGATGCACATACACAGACCTTTTTACTTTCACTAATACTTACCTACAGTAAATAGACGAAGTACTGCATTCCACCCAAAAATTCGATACGGAGATTTCATCGGAAATACATGTTTTGAGATCCTCTGAATAAAAAGGCATTTTTAGAAAAGGGTTCGTGTGTAACTAAAAAACGAAAAGTCGGTTAAATACTAAACTTACTGTTTACGTTCGGCATCTTCCAAGGGTTTGACACAAAGATTTTCGAGAAAGTTCGCCCAGCCCAAACTATCCTTTACGTGGAAAATTTGTTCGGTAATTTTGATATTCTTAAAAATACCTTAAACGATTTTGATTATCATACATGTTTAAGCTTTTTTCATGACAAATCGTATAATTTGTAATTTCTGGGAATAGCCTCTGAAGTTCTCCTTGTTCTGAACCAGTTGTGTAAACTGTAAGACAGAGACAAAATCTTTCTACACAAAAAAATGAAGATCTCGTCGAAGTACACCATTTATGCCAAGCTTTTTGCGGATTCTTTTATATACGCTTGAATTTTCAAATGCATGATACCCTTTTTACTTTCTGTACTACGTATAGTAGGTATGGGAAGTATTACATTCCACGCAAAAATTCGATACCGAGATCTCACCGGAAATACATGTTTTGAGGCCCGCTGAATAAAAAAAAACCTTATTAGAAAACAGTCTGTGTGTACGTCTGTGAGTCTGTCTGTGTCTGTGAGCAGCATAACTCCAAAACGAAAAGTCGGATAAATACCAAACTTGGTATTTAAGTTCGGTATGTTTTTAAAGATGTGACACGAAGATTTTCAAAAAAATTCCCCCATCGCAGGCTACCCTTTACATGGGAAACTTTTCGAAAATGTTGATTTTCTCATAAATGGCTCATGATTAGAATATCATATATTTAACATATTTTCATGAGAAATGAAATGTAGAATTTTCTGGGAATGCCCCCAAAACTCCTCTTCATTGTGAATGACTATTGCATAACTGGTAAACCGTTAAGAGATAGATAAAATTTGTGTACACAAATCTACATCTCGTCAAAACATACAATTTGTCATATACACATTTTTTTTTGGATTGAATCATTTCCGAGATCTTTGAGTTTTCCAATACTTATACTTTTTCTCAAACGGCAATTCGATATTCATTTTTTATGTCCTGGACATACAAAGAGAATGGAATGTTCCACATAACAACCAGCTCTTAAAACATTTGACTATCACTTAAAGCCTACCATGTTCCCCTTGCATCTACAAGAAAATTAGCAATAAGATTAACATCCTGATATCTCGATTAACATGAACTAGATGAAGAATAAGCGTTTGTAGAAATAGTTAGTACAAGAGCAGAGATACTTTTCAAATTCAAATCGCCATTACTTCTTTTTTCTTTCTTTCTCTTTCGTGTTTATGTAAAGAGAGCAGAATTTCAAAGCCATTACATAGCGACCGGCTTTCAACAATTTCACTATCGCTTTAGACTACTCTATTCTTCTTATACTACAGCGAAATGAGTAAATGAGCAATGAAGGTTTATCTGTATTAACAAAAAGTAGGTAGAAAATAATCCTTTGTAAGAAGAGTGAGTAGAGAAATTAATGTGAATTCAGCACATACAAGGGTCGTCCAATAAGTAAGTTTCCCCATTTTATAAAAAACATTACACACTATTGACCATGTTGAATTAATTTTATTTATATCGTACAATCCTTCTGTTACTTTTCTACACAGTCAACATGTTTTTCCAAGCATTTTTGGGAACGTGACACAAGTTTTTCCAAGCCGGTGTTGTACCAGGTCGGGTCCTGTGCTCGTCTGTTCACTTCTGATTGATCTTGGTCACGGTGTTAAAGTGCTTAACTCCAAGATGACCTTTGAGCCAGAGGAACATGTGAAAATAACTTGGGAAAAGATCTGGTGAATATGGAGGATGCGAGAAAACTTCCCAGTTGAATCTTCAGAACTCCGCCTGGATCAAGATTCAATTTGGAAGTTTTCTCGTATCCTCTGTATTCACCAGAGCTCCCCCAAGTGATTTTCACATGTTCCTCCAACTCAAAGGTAAGCACTTTTAACACCGGTGATGAAGTCAAATCAGTGAACAGCTGGTTGCGAGCACAGGACCTGGTACAACACTGTCTTGGAAAAACATGTTGACTATTGTGATGTTTGTAAGCATTATTGCGGCCCAGATCGGATATTGCGCAAGAGTGGAGCGGATAAACCAGTTCTAGCATAGCGTAACCACGCCGAGTTAGCGTGGGTCAGACAGTCGAGCCGAGTTACTGCTAGGGGCAAATTGTAGTGTGTGCGCGCTGTCCATACGAGCAGTATGGCGTCCCCACCGACAGGCAAGGAAGTAAGGAGGTAATGTAATCCCTTTTCATCATTAAAGTCATTTGCCATCCATTTTCATTATGTGTAAATTACTATAGTAGATAGTCCCTTCCCTCATCCACACCATGAAATAATACTATTACTAGGAACATTTTGATATATTTTCATAATTTCTCTCAGCTGCGTCCCCCGTCTGACCTCGCATAATGTGAAATATAACTAAGATCCTTCAGTACCAGTCGCTCTACCCCCCATTGAGCTAGGTTGTTAAGAGGTCACGACACTATGTAGAAAAGTAACAGAAGGATTGTACAATATAAATAAAATTAATTCAACATGGTCAATTGTGTGTAATGGCTTTTTATAAAATAGGGAAACTTACTTATTGGACGACCCTCGTATGGTTATTCGGGGGCCCCAAAACCTGCATTTCCGCTGAAATCTCCACATTCAACTTTTGGGTGGAGTGCAATACTCCCCCTACCTACTAGGTAAGCAGTGGAGAAAGTAAATAAGCTTTTGTAAGGGTAGTCTGTAGAGGAGTGGATAGAGAAAGTCATGTGAATATAGCACATCAGATTTTCTTTTCTTACAGTACCTACTGTGTTACTGTTTTGCATGCATAACAAAAGAAAACCGAGCAAAGTATATTGGACATGGGAAACTGTTTCCTAGTATATTTATACAGGCAGCGGATATTGCATCTGGCGCCAGTCGGTTAGTGCCATAAAGGAACAGGTTAGCTTTTCCCCGCTCCTTGGTTGTTTCTTCACGAGGAAAGATCCCGTAAATTGTGGTAATTCGCGGCACTTAGAAATCGGGGCAAGAGGTTCTTGGATAGCTGCCCTCGTTAATCCTGGATGCAATTCATTTCATCCGACACACAAGAGATGCTGATGTAGCAGTATCGATTTTACTTCGAGATAGTAATATTGCTGATCGGCAAAGGAAAGTGCTTACGCAATCGATGCTCTGTGTGTGTCGAGAAAAACACTGCGACACGAAGTAGCCTGGTCAGGATCTCAACTTGGCGCAGGTAACTTCGAATGACAGGGATGGGAACACTGCAGAACGAAACTAATTCTTTAACACAGTGTTTCTTTATAAACAGTCAAAAGTAAATTATTAAGTACTTCGATTTCACCGAAAATATGTGGACAGCATAATTAAAAAATCTGATGTGTTGCACTCGCAAGATTTTCTCTACTCTTGTACAAACTATTTTTACAAACTCTTATTCTCCATTTATTTCATATTAATGGAGATAAACATTTGCAGAAACGATCTTTTGACATGCAAAGAGAATTACATTTTACACATAGCGACCGGTTCTAAAAATATTTAACCATCGCTTAAGGCCTAATATGTTCCCCTTCTTTTGTATTTGCAAGGGCAATATAAGCACATACATATCTCTTAATAGCTGGTTAATACGTGCAGCACCATTCTGTTTGCCACAAATTAATACTCTTTGCATATCCAAGACAAAAAAATGAATAACGAATTCCCATTTAGAAAATAAGTATAGAAAAATTTAAGGGAATAACAAGTAATATCTCGAAAATGGTTCACTTAACAAAAAAATGTATATGACATAAATTGTGTATTTTAACGCGATCTACATTTTTTGTATAGTAAAATTTTGTCTATCTCTTATGGTTTACCAGTTATGCAAAAGTCGTTCACAATAAAGAATACTTTTGGAGACATTCCCAGGAAATTCAAGATATACATTTTATTAACATAAAATTGTCTTAAACATATGATATTTTAATCAAAATCGTTAGAGCCATTTTTGAGAAAATTAAAATTTTCGAAAAATCTTACATGTAAAGGGTAATCTGGGATGGGGGGATTTTCTTAAAAACCTTCGTGTCGCATCCTTGGAAGATACTGAACCTAAATACCACGTTTGGTGTTTATCCGACTGTTCGTTTCTGAGTTATGCTGTTCACAGACATGTTTCCAAAAAAAAATTGTTTGGATTCAGGGGGTCTCAAAACATGTATTTCCGGTGAAATCTCGGTATCGAAATTTTGGGTGGAATACAATACTTTCCCTACTTACTATACGTAGTAGAGAAAGTAAAAATCTGATGTGTTGCACTCGCATGACTTTCTCTACTCTTGTACAACCTATTTTAACAAACACTTATGCTCCATATGCTTCATGTTAATCGAGATGTTAATCTTATTGCTAATTTTCTTGTAGATGCAAGGGCAATATGGTAGGCTTTAAGTGACATCCAAATGTTTTAAGAGCTGGTTGCTATGTGGAGCATTCCATTCTCTATTCTCTTGAGAATTTTCTTTTTGCCATACCTTACCGCCTCTTGCCTTTAGCCTCTAAAATGCGAAACTTGAAATTCCAAATTAACGAAATCATAAACTGACAAAAACTGGTAATGATACCAGATGCGTACAAACATCTAAGTCGTTAAAGTATTTACTGCATGGATTAAATTTCCCTCATTGCAGTCAGTGTTTTTCTACATTGGCTGTGTGAAGTTAATTCAATTGTCACGATCGGTTTTCAGTAGTCGCAGAAATGCAGCCGATTGAACGTTTACTTTTGTTGTATGGATTTTTCTTTCTTTTTATTGATAAAATGATGAGATTATAAATGCAACATCGTTTATTCTCAGTCTTGTTGGGGGCTTATCAGCTGAACCTAAACTCAAACTGGCACTAGGACATACGAGAATTAAAAATATAATCAATAAACCTCATCCTGAAATGGATAGTGATTATATGTAACCAAAATTATGTTTGTAAAGCCATTAACATAGTGTTAGAATGAACTCAGAAAAAGATGCAATGTCCTGAAGGTAGCCTAATCTGGTATACAGATGACTCTAAAATGGACAATGGATCTGGAACTGGAATAGAGGGGAAAGCACCAAAGTGTATTGCTCACAATACCACTGTATTTCAAGCTGACGTTTATGCAATTGAAACCTGTGTCACGGAGAATCTAAAAAGGGGCTACAAAGGAAGCAACGTTTGCATTTGCTCTGACAGCCTGCAATAAAAGCAATTGCAAGTTATCAGGTAACATCTAGGTTAGTCTGGAATAAACCATACAATTGCCAAAACACAACAAAGTTAATCTTGGGTGGATGCCTGGATAGAAGGAAATTTTAGGCAATGGGAAAGCAGATATCCTGGCAAGAAGAGGACCTGCCTTAAATTCTGTTCGAAGAACCATTGCGGAGTGGATTAATCATAAGCACAAAAAAAAAAAAAAAAACGAATAGCGAATTCCCATTTGAGAAAAAACTATAAGCATTGGAAAATTCAAACAAATAACAAGGAATGTATTGGAAATGGTTCACTCGAAACAAAAGCAACAACAACAAAAGTATATAACAAATTGTGTTTTAACGTGATCTACATTTTTTGTGTAGAAAAAAGTTGTCTACCTCTTACGGTTTACCTGGAAAAGCCATTCAGATTGAAGATGACTCTTGCGAACATTCCCAGAAAATTTAAGATATACATTTTATTTGTCATAAAAATATCTTAAATATGTTATATTTTAATAAAAAAATCGTTAAGAGCCATTTTTGAGAAAATCGAATTTCGAAAAATGTTCCAGTAAAGGGTAGTTCGGGTGGGCGGATTTTCTTGAAAATCTTCGTGTCGCATCTTTGAAAGAACCTCTGTACGTAAATGTCTTTTTTTGTTCAGGGGGCCTCAAAACATATTTCCGGTGAAATCTGAGTATCGAATTGTTGGGTGGAATGCAATACTTCCCTTACTATACGTAGTAGAGAAAGTAAAAATCTGATATGTTACACTCACATGACCTTCTCTACTCTTGTACAAACTATTTTTACAAACGCTTATTCTCTATATGCTTCATGTTAATCGAGATGTTAATCTTATTGCTAATATTCTTGTAGGTGCAAGGGGAATATGGTAGTCTTTAAGCGATAGTCAAATGTTTTAAGAGCGGGTTGCTATGTGGCGTATTCCATTCTCTTTGTATTACCAGGACAAAAAAAAATGAATAACGAATTCCCATTTGAGAAAAAGTAAAATAAAAATAGTTTTCTTCTGTGCATGTGTATTGTTTACCCAAGCTGTAATGAACACAACCAAGGGTGTTAGATGACATAATAAAGTATAAAAGTGTAATGTAATTCAATCAAGGTGGCACATAATGTAACAAAGTATAAAGAGAGTTATCTGTGAAACCAGCTGTTCTTACAAGTGATTATTTCGTTATATTATTACGAAAGCACACCTAACTTAACCTCAATAATTGAAATGTAAGTTCAGCAATGCACACTTGCTTAAACATGTAATTAATGAATAGAAATACTTGTAGCTGTAAGCAAATGTGGTGTAATTAAATTCTATTGGAGGTACAAAGACTTAAGTCAGGTTGAATTATCAGTTTATTAAAACAAAAGGGGGACTCATCTAGCGAGTTTTTAGACTGGAGTTCACGATAGTGTTTGCAGTCAGGAACAAAACACACAACTAATGCGAGAGAAATGCTCTTGGCCCTGCTTCAGCTATTCGAAACACATAGCCTCTGCCGAAAGTAATTGAAACTAATATAGTACAGCGCGATTACACTAAATATTATTAGTTATATGAAACACTTCCAAAATCTCGTTGTAGGAATCAATGTTGTTTGGAAAGCAAGATGGCGATCTCTATGGCAACGCTAACTCTGACGTCAGACTAAAGGAGTCTAAAGCGTCCAGTTGTTAAACATTTGACTATCGCTTTTCTCTTTGTATCTATAACGAAATGTGTAATGTAGCTGTTTCTGTAAAACTTTATTTGAATTAAAATGAAGTAGATATAAAAATAAGCTTTAGTAAGGCTAGTTTCTATACCCACTAATAATTGATAGAGGATAGAGAGAGTCATGTGAATGTATCATATCAGATTTTTTGTTTTTAAATTAAAATTCATAAAAGTCACTACATTTTCCCACTTTTTCGTTTTTCGCCACAATGTTTCCCAAAGGCTCAAATTCCGCTACAGTTGGCAACACTGCCGAAAAGAAAAATTATATGAATAAAATCCGCATGCCGTTGCTGACGATAACAGTTTTCATCAATTTCCTCAGCGTTGCTTTAGTATTATTAAATTTGTTTAGATATATGATTATTTTGAGCGTAAATCTATAATTGTGACAGGTACAGCGGCAACCCTATACAGCACTGACCAGCTTTAATAAACTCGAGCTGTCTCTCTGAACAAGCTACATAGAGATAAACAACCAGGTACTGCTGTCTCCATGGGAAGAACAACGGACCCCTAGCAACGCAACATGAGAATAAACTCTGTAGCGGAAATGTTCGCACATACACAACAATATGCATTGTTAGAGAGATGCAGGGGGTCGCCTGCTTTTCTGAAAACCTTGTTCCACGACTTCCCTGTAGCACATTATCTGCCAGGTTGATGGAGATACTTCCGTGGCACCTTTCTGTGGGCTTTAGTCGTCCATTCCAACTCGGGCAAACAGTTATTATACGAAACTCAAGCACGGATGGCCTCAGCATTTTCAAAACTTTCCAAGCACAACATTTGTTACATGCGTCGTCCATCTAATTTAAAAAAAGTTTGAGGTGCTGCATTCACATGACTTTCTCTGTCCTTTATCGCTTATTAATGAGTATACAAATTAATCTTACAAAAGTTTGTTTTCTAGTACTTCATTTTAATGGAACTAAGCCTTTCCAGAAATACAAGGGGAACGGCGGTAGTCAAATGTTTAACAACTGGACGCTATATGCTGGCCTTAAAATTCCATACTGTTTCCATGACATCGCGAGAAACAACTGAAAATCGATGGTACATCGTATTGGACAAATCGAACCATTAATAACTGTTTCCTCGGATATGCTGTTGCCACAAAGAAGTTATTTGTAATAAATTGTGTGTTTTAAACAGATCAACATTTTTTGTGTAGTACGTTTTTGTCTACCGCCTAAAATTCCTTCCCAATGAAGACTTCGTAGGTTATCCTCAGAAAATGCAAGATATACATTTTATTTACCATGTAAATATCTTTAATATGTGGTACTTTAATCAAAATCGTAAGGGCCCTTTTTTTTAGAAAACTAACAATATCGAAAATCTTCCATGTAAAGGGTAGTTTGGGATGGGGGATTATCTTGAAAAGCTTCGTGTCACATCTTTGGAAGGTACTGAACCTAAATAGGTACCAAGTTTGGTATTTATCCGACTTTTCCTTTTGAGTTATGCTGCTCTCTCTCTCTTTTTAGATTCAGGTGTCCTCAAAACATGCATTTCTCGTGAAATCTCGGTATAGAATTTTTTTGTTGGAATGTAATACTTCCTCTACCTCCTATGTACGTGGCAGACAAAGTAAAAAGTCTGAGATGTTGCATTCACATGACTTTCTCTACTCATCTTCTACGAACTGTCTTCTACTTGTTAATCAAGAAATTTTCATTACATATTTGGTTGTAGGCATAAGAAGAGTAAAGTGAAGCGAGATGTTTAAAAAGGCGTATCGCTATGTGACTGCTTTTAAATTCCGTGTTCCTTCATGAACATGAGAAATAACGAATAGCGACTTCCAGTTGAAACAAGCACAGACATTTGAAAATTCAAACGGATTACAAAGAATATACATCTTCAATGTGAGTCGCAATAAATGTTTGCAGAAATGGTTTCATTATACATTATTTTATAGGTACGAGAGGGATACAGATGTTGAAGTGATAGTCAAATGTTTAATAAGTGGGTCGGTATATTCTTTGTATGACATCATGAGGAACAAAAGAATGGTTATTTAGCACTTGAAAAATGAAAGAAAAAATAAACGCCGAGGTAGCGCAGTGGTTTCGTTTCCGGCTTTCGTACTGAGGGTCCGGGGTTCGTTTTCCAGCTCTGGGAAGTTGGTCGTATCCACACCACCTCTGACTTGCTCATGTGAAGTATCCCCAAGACACAACGTGGTTCGGAGTCCACGGTAAAAGCTGTAGGTCCTCTCACTCCAACATTATCACCCTACCACCGTAGAAACCGAATCCCGCCCGCTGGTGCGTCCATCTCAAAAATGGATCTTATCATCGCCTAGTGGAATGAGGTAACCCCTGATGGTCATAGGCCATATGGGGAGGTTAGAAACAACGACTTTTTGTGGGGTAAGCACTTGTCTATCTCTTATAGTTTACCAGTAATATAAACTGTACAAAATACATTTAGAATAAACAGGACTTCAAAGGCTATTCGTAGAAAAATAAGATTTTGTAATGATTATTTACAAATAATAAACGACAGTGGCTATAGAAGGCAATGTGAATGTGACACATACGATTTTTCAGTTACTGTTAGGTGTTACCAAGAGGAGCTTCAAATTAGGCTTAACTTTTAGTCTAGTTTGTACTTGAGTGGCACGTTTTAATATGTTCACACAGTTTGTAGGTGATGTGGTCTCTACACAGGGAATTAGTGGCTTCGTGCCTCGCTGTTTGATGCTCAACTGCCTCTGACGGGGAAGTAATTACCGACCTTTGTGAACCAAGCTTCACTACATATTCGGTAAGTTGTTGTCACTGAAACCTATAGTAGCTTCCGCTTGATGCCTCGCAGCATTCAACATTACACACGCACTAATATATGCTCTTTCTGTAAACATGCTACACTCACAGGACTTACTCCGTTTACAAGCTATTCTTACAAAAAGATTATTTTATCAAATGTGAAACCCCTTTTACGCAACCAAACTTGTTTTGCAATTCAAGGGCTCACAAGAAAAATTATTTAACATTGGGTAAGGCTTGACAATGTCATAAATGTGTATTTATACGTTTTGTTTTTGTTAAACTCGGAACACATTGAAGTTTATCTCGTGAAAAGTAATTTATAATTTATATATACATTGCCGTTTGTGAAAATTGCAACACCAAGAAGGAAAAGCATGAATTTAAGAATTTAATACCACAGGTTAGGTACAAGACAAGTAATAAATTTTAAACTTTTCAAATCCATACATGACCTTTGAGCCCTAATATTCAGTATTTGGTGTGGCCTCCATGCGCTGCTATACGCCGTGGCATTGAAACAAAAAGGTTCTGAATAAGTTCCTGAGGGATTTCCCTCCACGCAGTTTGTATTCGAACCCATAAATCCGTGACACTGGTTACTGGAGAACCGTGACGTTAATTCTCTAAAACCAGGGGGCAAAACTGTATTCACGTATGCACGGGCTTCAACTAACGACTCGAAAAAAAAATCAAATATTTTTGTACTTAACAACAATAAAGTTGGTAAGTAAAGCCTTTATATGTGCTTTTAAAAATGCTGTATGGTTTCATCAGCGCCTTTATATGATAGCTGCAGACGTTAACGAGCGCCGAGGACGCGGCCGGGAAAAAACACCGCGCAGGCGATTCGTAGTCTTTTGGCTCTCTCTGTACTACAGAGTAGGTACATGGTAACTGTGTGGGGTACTGTTAAGCTTAGATCTACTTACGGAAAACCCTCCCCGAAACTTTTTTCAGGGTACGGGCATGTGGAAACAGTATGGAATTTTAAGGCCAGCATATAGCGTCCAGTTCTTAAACATTTGACTATCGCTGTTCTCTTTGCATCTTTACGAAATGTGTAATGTAGCTATTTCTGTAAAGGTTTATTTAGAATAAAATGAAGTAGATAGAAAAATAAACTTCAGTAAGATTACTTTGTACACCAGTAATAAACGATAGAGGGTAGAGAAAGTCATGTGAGTGTGCCACAGCAGAAATGTTTTGGATTAAGAGATCCTCAAAACATGTATTTCAGCTGAGGTTTCGACATTGAAATTTGGGTAATATATTTCCGTATGACATTCTCACGATTGACCTTACTTGAAGTAGGTGTTTGCTTCACGTAATTATTTACGTAATTTACTAGTTGCTTTAAGGAGTTTGCAACACGCTTTGGGCGTCGGTTTGAATTTGTTGATTACGTAATAGTTACTGTTATTACTCAATATGCTGCTACGTACGAGAAGCTGATTTTACGATGTAATTTTGTTGTTACACTCCAAGTTTTACACTATAATATTTAACTTTGTTATTAAAACTGCATTTATATATATTATTTATGTTTAAATTTGCCTCGGCTGCGTCAGTAATGTTTGTAGAGTCATGTATCTTAGGCAGGGTGCGGTGTGACAATGATTTTGGACATCACAGAATTTAAGTTTTTAAATTCACTTCTTTTATTAATCTTTGCACATTTTTATAAAGCACTACACTTTTTTAAGAACTGTGAGAATCTTTAATAATTTCACTTAGCGCCTATACATATTTTTACGATTCACACGTAATATTTCTGTAGAGAACACATCTTCCATCTGTTCACTACCAAGGATTGCCAGCAACTGAGCAACTTTCAACGTGAAACGGCAACTTTAGGCCGAGCCCGAGAACCATAATTATAGATAATTGATTAATTAACTTTTATTGATATTAAATCGTACTATGTAAATATCTTTTTCTCAATACTGCTTGTATATTTTAAGAAGGGTGATTTAACATTATGTATCTATCTAGGTTATTAATATTAGTAGAGTTATAAATGGTTTAAGGTAAATAATTTAAGCGCTATGTTAAAATACTGTCCACGAGGGAATGTTTTAGCTACAGGAATAGTGCTTTCGAAGGCAGAAAACCTAGTTTTATTACCTCTCTTCGGTCGCAGTGCTATTATTCCTACAGCGAGGGTGTAGAGCCTTTGTCCCATTATTTGATAATTCGCCGTGACCAAGTGAGTGAGAAGGACAATCTAACGGTACATGTAGGAAAAGCCGCGATTTATATTAAACTTGGACCAATGAGATCCCTGAAAGTTTATTCGAAATAGTTAGACGCGTCGAGTCGCGCTAAAAATGGACCAATAGGAAAGGAAGCAGCCTCAGAAGCCTGAGACTATAAATGGATCTGTTTGGGGAAAATTCGCGACAGTTTATGTCATGTGTGGTCAGGGAGAGATGCTGCAGGATGTGTGAGATATCGCGCCAAAACAGGGAATCAAAATAGTTTTAGCAACACACCTAAGATCCGCTACTCTGAAAGCGACAATAAGAATAGTTATATTTCGTGCCATATCCACGCCATAGTTTAACAGCGGTGGACAGTATTTTACAGCGGCAATACCAGTTTTGTATACTACGAGTGTTAATTAAATAAAAAGAAACGGCAGTGTCATCTTTTCATAAACAAAGCAAGTCTATGTCTTCCTATATCGCCACCCGAGATCTACGTTTTCCTTTACCGAGGATAAGTCCATGCTCCCATATAATTTAAGGAAAATTACTGCAGCTAGCCGAGGATAAATTGAAGAACCAACACGCTGAGAACTTCTGGAAGCAACGGGAGAAGCATCAAGGTAAGCTACAGCAACGGATGAGGAGGTGATCGCCGCAAACTGGCTCCCAAAAGTGGGGCTAACAAACTTTAAGATCGCCGCAAACTGGCGCCATAACGTGGAGCTCGAAGGGAAGACCAGCTCGAAGGGAAGACCAACATAAACGGAGGACTAGAAAACAACGAACAGACGAAGAATCTTCAGAGGAAAGGGGCACAGCAGAACAAAATTACAACGCGAACTTCTAGTCTACCTACGTGGGACAACAAAACGGCTGAGAACATCGCTTCTAGAACTTCACCAGGATTCGAACCCGGAACGCATCAGTTAACATTGAAAAAAATACAGGTTAGAACATTTATTCAAAAACAAACAAAAAGGCATGCAGAGTAGTGATTCAGTTTTGTGAACACATGTTATTGAGAGGGGGTAAAGTCATTACTAGAGAGGTAGAACTTGCTAACGGAACCATGAGTAGGTCAAGGGAAGATTTGGAAGAACTGGATGGGGAGGCTATTGTCAGCATAACAACAGATGGAGAAAATATGGGCGCAGCAGAGGTAGAAGTTAGGCTAGACAGGCAATCACCGAATAAGCAGGTCATTGACGCAGGTCAAAACCAGCTGCTAATATTGCTTCAACAGTTGAGCGCAAAGATAGATGAGCGGGGTAAAAACTTAGAAAGCATATTCAATGAACATAGTAAGAACTTAGAAAGCATATTCAATGAACATAGTAAGAACTTAGAAAGCATATTCAATGAACATAGTAAAAAGTCAGAAAGCATAGTAGATGAGCGGGGTAAGATCTTAAGTGAATATAGTAAGAACTTAGAAAGAATCGGAAGTCAACTAGATAAGAATTTAGAAGGGGAATCAAATGAGAATAATGAATACTTAGAAAGAATCGTAAGTAAGCAGAATAAGGACTTAGAAAGAATCGTAAGTGAACAAGATAAGAATCTAGAAGGGGAAGCAGATGAGCATAATAAGGACTTAGAAAGAATCGTAAGTAAGCAGAATAAGGACTTAGAAAGAATCGTAAGTCAACCAGATAAGAATGTAGAAGGGAAATCAAATGAGCATAATGAGGACTTAGAAAGGATCGCAAATGAGCAAAATAAAGACTTAGAAAGAATCATAAGGGAACAAGATAAGAATTTAGAAGGGAAATCAAATAAGCAGAATAAAGACTTAGAAAGGATCGTAAATAAGCAGAGTAAGGGCTTAGAAAGAATCGTAAGGGAACAAGATAAGAATGTAGAAGGGAAATCAAATGAGCAGAGTAGGAACTTAGAAAGAATCGTAAATGAGCAGAGTAAGGACTTAGAAAGAAACTTAAGTGAACAAGATAAGAATTTAGAGGGGAAATTAGTTGAGATGATGAAGGGGAAGTTAATAGAAACACTTGAAGGGAAATTACTACAGATACTAGAAACTAAAGATCCGAAAACACTAACGGGAGAAGAGACGTTAAAGAAAGCTTTTGAAAGAATGTTAAAAAGGGCGCAGAAAAGAAAGCAGGAATTTAAAACAAGGAAGCGAAAGAAAGGGTTGATCGAACTTGGAGAATTAGTATGGGTATAAAAAAAAAAATCCAGCATTCAAATTAAAAAAAAAAAAGAAAGACATAATATCATTGATCCTGACTCTACAGTGCCTGGAAAGGAGAGCTTTCACATGTGAATTAATGAGTTATCTTAAGCAGTTGTGGAGAATATTTTTTGCATTACTAAAGAGACTTGAGTATTAAATGCTCATGAGTGATAGTGAAGAACAAGAAACACCTTTGCCATTAATATGTTTCAGTTTCTTTCTGCTTGAATAAGTTTGTCTTAAGGTTGAAACAGCTTTTATTGTCAGAATATTTGTTATTTTTTTGATATTTAGCAATAGTTGTAAATTATTAATTGGTTGGTATGCTAGCAATAGGCTGACAGTTTTCTTTAAACATATAAATTAGTTTTATTAATTATAAAAAAAAGAGGTATCATAGAATGGAAAATTTATTTAAAGGTCCATACAGGGTGATTAACATTTTTGGCTCGGATACATATGAGTTACAAGAAATAAAGAATTCCAAGATCGTAGGGAGATATCATAAACAGTTGCTCAAACCATACAAATGTTTAGAGAATGAGAAGGGTGAAGAACGTAATGAAAAGAATCAGGTTAGTTTTACTCAAAATGAGGTAGCAACCCTGTGAACAAATAGTAAAGGTAATACACCCGATAGATAAGTATGTAAAGAAATAAATAAAGGCATAATAATTATGTACCAATATGTATGTAAATAGATTTAATTTTAGAACTTAATTTGGGTATTAGAGTATTTGTTGCGTTACAAGTTATTCGTGTGCGCGAAATGTATTGTGTATAAGAATGTCTCTCGGAAACCTGTTTTTAAATGGTGAGAGGGGATCAACCATAACAAATGTAGAGTGAACGACCCAAATGTAAACACCACTGGTTTGGCAGAACCCTTGTGAAGGAACCGGTATAGCGAAGGGTCTATGTCAACAAAACAAACGAACAAAGGCCATAATCAGAGGAATTATTCTGGAAAAGAAAATTGTATCAAGTGCTCAAAAATTTATTCTTTTCCAGAACAGGGCAATTTGAAACGGCAACTTTAGGCCGAGCCCGAGAACCATAATTATAGATAATTGATTAATTAACTTTTATTGATATTAAATCGTACTATGTAAATATCTTTTTCTCAATACTGCTTGTATATTTTAAGAAGGGTGATTTAACATTATGTATCTATCTAGGTTATTAATATTAGTAGAGTTATAAATGGTTTAAGGTAAATAATTTAAGCGCTATGTTAAAATACTGTCCACGAGGGAATGTTTTAGCTACAGGAATAGTGCTTTCGAAGGCAGAAAACCTAGTTTTATTACCTCTCTTCGGTCGCAGTGCTATTATTCCTACAGCGAGGGTGTAGAGCCTTTGTCCCATTATTTGATAATTCGCCGTGACCAAGTGAGTGAGAAGGACAATCTAACGGTACATGTAGGAAAAGCCGCGATTTATATTAAACTTGGACCAATGAGATCCCTGAAAGTTTATTCGAAATAGTTAGACGCGTCGAGTCGCGCTAAAAATGGACCAATAGGAAAGGAAGCAGCCTCAGAAGCCTGAGACTATAAATGGATCTGTTTGGGGAAAATTCGCGACAGTTTATGTCATGTGTGGTCAGGGAGAGATGCTGCAGGATGTGTGAGATATCGCGCCAAAACAGGGAATCAAAATAGTTTTAGCAACACACCTAAGATCCGCTACTCTGAAAGCGACAATAAGAATAGTTATATTTCGTGCCATATCCACGCCATAGTTTAACAGCGGTGGACAGTATTTTACAGCGGCAATACCAGTTTTGTATACTACGAGTGTTAATTAAATAAAAAGAAACGGCAGTGTCATCTTTTCATAAACAAAGCAAGTCTATGTCTTCCTATATCACCACCCGAGATCTACGTTTTCCTTTACCGAGGATAAGTCCATGCTCCCATATAATTTAAGGAAAATTACTGCAGCTAGCCGAGGATAAATTGAAGAACCAACACGCTGAGAACTTCTGGAAGCAACGGGAGAAGCATCAAGGTAAGCTACAGCAACGGATGAGGAGGTGATCGCCGCAAACGGTCAAAACCCGTAAGCTTCGGTATTTCAAGTCTCTGATTGGCTAATTCTAGTCCAATAGAATATCTGCAATTTACTTAAAGCTTTTCTTTGCAGTTGATTGGCTAATTTTAAGTTGTTACTGAATTTTACATTATCGTTGCTATAATCATGACTAGTAATTTTCAAACTCTAAAAACTCATTATTGCTACAAGGTTACCTCATTATTACCTCATTGTTAGCAACTTAAAACTTATTATTCTCACAGCTCTTGCATTATTAAAGTATGTAATGTATTCACATAACATTATAAAACACGTTTATAATAAAAATAAGCATTTGCAATGACTGTTACATACAATTTAAATAATTATTACATACATATTGTTTCAAGGCGGGCTGTTATTGAATTTACTTATTATACAATACAATTGAAATTATTCAGGCATTAAAATACTGCCTCATACTGTATGCTCGTTTTTCCAGGGAACGTATGCCCTCCATGGAGAGAATAAGACCCTCATCCCACCGTTTCGTTACCAAATTGCACCTCCACCTCCGTGACAAGAAGTGATTGATCTCGGTTTTAGAGAATTCTTTCGGCTGGAAATAAATCAGCGTTGAATAGCCTTCTGCATCACTTGGCCCGTGAAGGGTTTATAGCCCATAAAATGTTAACAACTCCTGCCTCAAACAATCGACTATAATCGATTTGGTAAGGTTAAGTTTTACGATAGCAATAGTGCTTCAATTGTTTTACGTGGCTCTGGTTGCGCGTGTGCAAGTCAAACAAGAAGCAAGTAACGAAGTTGCAGACAATAGCGTCCAGACCAAGTTGGCGACCAAGGCACTTTCTTGGTACATTGAGAGCTCTTGTCAGTGAATACGACAAATACTGAGAAGTTAATGACGGTTTTGTACCGACAATAAAGCTAACCAATGTCTCAATTAGCGAGGTTTTGTCAAGTACTCCGTGACTCAGTGAAATATAGTATGTCAAGGGAGGAGAGACCGTCATGCAAGACACGTGTTCAAGTTTTTATTACTTTCTGTACCACGTACTTAGTAGGTAGTTAAGGTATTACATTCCACCCAAAAATTCGATACCGAGATTTTACGAATTTTTGAGGCCTCTTGAATAAAAAAAATAACCATTTGAAGAAGGTGTTTTATTAGCTCCACGTATGCCAATTTGAGAAGATGTTTTGTTATGTTATTTATTAGCACCACGCTTTGGGCGACAATTTGAGGTAGTTTGTATTGGAGTTGTATTATATTTCAATTGTTGGGGAGCCGAACTTGTAGTAGTTGCAATCTCACGTATGTTAAACAGCTTCCGGTAGCCTTCGCCCCAAATGTACTTTCAGGTGGCCTTTGCCCCAAGTTTAAAAAAAATATTAACTTTGTAATTTGACTGTTTCTTTAAATATTATATATTTATGTTTGCTTCGGCTACGTCAGTATTATTGTTAGAGACACGCTTCTCTTAGCAGGGTTGTGATGCGACAAGAATGTAGGCTTACACAGATTATGATTTTACTTCACTCCTTTTATTAATGCTTGATACTATTTAAATAACACTTCACTGATATAGAGAGCTGTGAGATTCTTTTTATTAAATACTTGCACTTTTAACACAAACTATTTTTGTCTTCACTCGAATACGTATTAAATCTCTCAAGGACGCATCTTGCACCCGGTTACAATCACTGTCTGCAGGCAACTGAGTTGATTTCAACCGTCTAAACTTTTAAATTTTTGCATTTCAAGTCTCTGATTGGCTAATCCTACTCCAATAGAATACCTTCATTTAACTAAAGCTTTTTCTGGTTGTTGATTGGCTATTTTTAAACTGTCTCAAAATTTACATTATTGTTACTCCAAGAATCACAAGTAATACTGTTAAACTTTCTTACTCATTGTTGACTCAAGGTTACCTCATTGTTAGCAACTTTTAACCTATTTCTCACAGCTCCTACATTATTAAATTACGTAATATATTCACATAACATTATTGAACATGTTTACAATAATATAAACATATACAATGACTGTTACATACATTTTACAAATTATTACTTACACATATTGCTTCAAAGCGGGCTGTTATTGAATTTACATATTATATAATTTGACTGAAATCATTTAAGTGTTAATAATACTGCCTCAATTCTTAGATAAATGTCCGCCTGCCTGCGTGTGTCAGTGAAGAGCGTAACTCAAAAACAAACAATCGATTAAAACCAAACTTTGTATTTAAGTTCAGTGCCTTCCAAACATGCGACAAGAAGATTTTCAACAAAATCTCCCACCCCAAATACCCTTTACTTAGAACATTTTTCGAATTTATGTATTTTCTAAAAAAGGCTCTAACGATTTTGATTAAAAAACATATACTAAAGATATTTACATGATAAACTGTACAGAGTGTCCATAAATGATTACCCTGATTACATGAATTTATAACATCTGACCCATGATACTAATTGAAGTTTTTCTGTTGCAGGTAAACTTGGGCACTTGTAAAGTTTTTGTACAGGTGTGTTCTAGTCATCACCTTTACCGCTAGGAGCGCTGTCGCTGTTATCTTCAAAATGGCTTCTCCGCAGGAAAAGGCTCAATGTGTTCTGTGGCTTGCGGGAACGAAATCTCCGACTCTCCGAATGTTTAGGACACGTTGTGGAAGGTACTCACCTGACGTAAAGTTAATAAAGTCGTGGATGACAAAAATTTTAGCAACAGGGTCAGTGCATAACAGTAAAAGTAGTGGTAGAGCACCAGTTTCTCAAGAAAGTGTCGGGACGATTCAAACGTCGTTCACTCACAAAAATTAATTAGTCAGGCTTCACGCGAACATCGAGTACCACGGAGTAGTCTACAAGGAGTTACGTTAGCGTTTAAAGTTGTATCCTTAGCGATATTTCCGCCTGATTACGCATACACAAAAAGGAACTCTATATTATAATTTAGGAAATATTAATAATTAATAAACATGCAATTTGATAATTTTCCATAATTTTAAAGCAATCTGATTCAAAACAGCATCAATCAAAAGCCCTTCTGAAGTTGTAAATATGTTTTAAGTTTCAATACTATTGTCAAATAAAGGCGTAATTGCCTAAGAAACACTGCAATATATAGGCAAAATAAGACTAGCTTCGTTTCAGACTGTCCATTATGTTTTCCGAGCGTGGGGCCATAAAACTCGAAAGCTTCTTTTGTACTTCGAGGGGATGAGGCAAGTTGTAAGAGTAAACAGACGCTATGAAGCAACTGACTTTTCTTACAGTTAGGCTTTGAATTTTCAACCAGGGAACCAATAAACGTAAAGGATAAGTATTAGAACCAATGACAAGATAGGAAGAGTAGTTGCATGTACAAAATTTGGAGGCGGGCAGTGATTGGTATATGTGAACGCGGGCGTGGATTTCAGACACTCTGTCATGATTCTCCGTTAAGGAAACACGCATCACGTCGAGTCAAAAAATAAGGACAATAAGTTCCGAAATTTACGAAGTGCCGCACTACGGTTAATTATAAAGTAATGTGTGTGGAATAATTATATGGCGTGTTACAGTGTTCGTCGAAATTATTTATCCAGAGCGCCTTAGAATCTACAGAATTAGCCGGAGCAAAAGGTTAGCCGACCAAAGGGAGAAGACATTCTTATCTAAGAACCGTATGTGGTAAAAAGAAAACAAGGATTTTGCAGGGTTTCTGGCAGGAATACGCGTCTCAGTGAGGAAGTGAAAACGTGTTTTCTTCAAGAATAATATCCCAGTGTCGCCACTCCCGCAATCCTAACTTTACAACAGTAGGGAATTTTAGACCGATTCGCCGACAGTTGACCCTGAGATGCGACGACGATAAGTGCTTCCTGACTGATATCGGCGATCTCGAGTCTTCAAAACTACACCTACAACAACGCAGAGAGGATAACGACACAGGTAACATACCCACAATGAAGTAGCGGGGGGGGGCGCTATAATCCTTACAAAGCCCAACTAGTTCAGGCAATAAACCAGAAAGAAGATCGTCCAAGACGTGCAGAATTTGCTACAGACATGTTACAGCGAATAGACGAGGATAATGACTTTTTACAACCTACACTACGTGATCAAAAGTATCCGGACTCTTGGCTGAAAATGACGTACAAGTTCGTGGCGCCCTTCATCGGTAATGCTGGAAGTCAAAATGGTGTTGCCCCATCCTTAGCCCTGACGACAGCGTTCACTCTCGCAGGCATACTTTCAATCAGGTGCTGGAAGGTTTCTTGGGGAATGGCAACCCATTCTTCACGTAGTGCGGAACTGAAGAGAGGTATCGATGTAGATCGGCGAAGTCTGGCACGAAGTCGGCGTTCCAAAACATCCCAAAGGTGTTCTATAGGATTCAAGTCAGGACTCTGTGCAGGCCAGTCCATTGCAGGGATGTTACTGTCGTGTAACCACTCCACCACAGCCCGTGCAGTATGAACAGGTGCTCGATCGTGTTGAAAGATGCAATCGCCATCCCCGAATTGCTCTTCAACAGTGGGAAGCAAGAAGGTACTTAAAATATCAATGTAGGTCTGCGCTGTGATCGTGCCACGCAAAACAACAAGGGGTGCAAGCCCCTTCCAGGAAAAACACGACCACACCATAACACCACCACCTCCGAATTTCACTGTTGGCACTACACACGCTGGCAGATGACGTTCACCGAACATTCGCCATACCCACAACCTGCCATCGGATCGCTACATTCTGTACCGTGATTCGTCACTCCACACAACGTTTTGCTACTGTTCAATCGTGTAATGTTGACGCTCCTTACACCAAGCGAGGCTTCGTTTGGAATTTTCCTGCGTGATGTGTGGCTTATAAGCAACCGCTTGACCATGGAATCCAAGGTTTCTGACCTCACGCTTAACTGTCATAGTACTTAGAGTGGATCCTGATGCAGTTTGGAATTTCTGTGTGATGGTCTGGATAGATGTCTGCCTACTACTCTTTACGACCCTCTTCAAATGTCGGCGGTCTCTTTTCAGTCAACAGACGAGGTCGGCCTGTACGCTTTTGTCCTGTACATGTCCCTTCACGTTTCCACTTCACTATCACATCAGAAACAGTGGACCTAGGGATGTTTAGGAGTGTGGAAATCTCGCGTACAGACTTCTGACACAAGTGACACCCAATCACCTGACCACGTTTGAAGTCCGTGAGTTCCACGGAGCGTCCTATTCTGCTGTTTCATGATGTATAATGACTACTGAGGTCGCAGATAATGAGTATCTGGCAGTAGGTGGCAGCACAATGCACTTAAGATGAAAAACGTATGTTTGTGGGGTGTCCGGATAGTTTTGATCACATAGTGTATCTGTTTTTCCGATGAGGCTACATTTCATGTAAGGGAGTAGTTAACAGGCATAACGTGAGAATCTGGGGGTCAGAAATTCCACATGTGATAAGAGAACACATTAGAGACAGTTCGAAAATCAATGTGTGGTGTGGACTAATGCATCATAGAGTGATTGGCCCTTTCTTCTTCATTGAAAGATCAGTCAATGCAAATGTGTACCTGGATATGTATGCCATTCCCTAGCTACAGGAAAGGCAAACGACTGTCATCTTACAGCAAGACGGTGCTCCTCCTCACTGGACTCTTTGAAGTTAGGTTTCTACATGAAACTTTCCCAAATCGGTGGATTGGCAGAGATGGCCCAATCGCATGGCCCCCAAGATCACCGGCGCTACCCCGTTAGATGTTTTTCTTTGGAGGTATGTTAAAGATGTTTATAAAACAGTGATTTCAGATCTCGCGACCTTGCAACAACGCATCAGACATGCAATTGAAGGTGTCGCACCACAAATATTGCAAAATGTGTGGCGTGAAATCGAATTTCGGTTGGATATGTTGCGTGTGGTGGACATCTTGAAGTTTTTTAGGTTTGTTTATTTAGATCAAAACTTTAAGTGTGTATACACTGATATATAATTTCAGTTTTATTAGAAGTGTTAACTGAAAAGCTACAGCATGTTACGTTAACAGGGTAATCATTTAGGGACACACTGTATATCTTGAAATTTTAGCGAATAGCTTGTGATGTCTTCTTTCGGAAGGAATTTTGTATAATCTTATAAGTGATAGAGGGTAGAGAAAGTCATGCGAATGCAACACATCAGAATTTTTTTTGGTAATGCACAATCAACACGGACTATTTGGAGGCTGCTGCATACATTTACATTATTACAAGACTGAAATGGAATTTTAAAATTGATTTTCACCGAGAAAGGGGAAAAACCTTGCATGTTACAATCACATGAATTTCTCTATCGACAGTAATATTTTTGCTCTCTACCACACACCTTTAACAGCATTCTACTCAAAATTTCCAGGTCAAGATTTCACCCGAAATTCAAAATGTCGAAGAATATACCCACGCCCACCAACATTCTTCGCATTAAACAAATGCTCTTTTTTTACTTTCTATGAAATGCATAACGATGTTTAAAATATCATATGTTTAAGATATCGTAATTTGTCCAGTTGTTGCAACTGTCATTCACTATTTTTATCTAGTTCAACTTCAATGGGATTTCACCTAGTTCATAATCACTTCACCATGACGCTGACCTTTGACACATCTGTGTTGTTCCTTGCTGTCTCTTCAGGAGACTCAGGGTCCCGCTTTCGATTGTTGGATGGCAGGGATTAGGAACTTGTTCTGGTAGAGCTGAGGTTCTGGTTTTCAGGGTTGGTGACGCTGCCTTGATGATATTAATAATGCTGCCGGCGAAGTTTTAGTTATTATTCCTTTATTTTGTCACGAAATTCCTATCTGGTCGACCCGCCACCTTCGTCGTCAAAACCACTGTTATTATTGTCGTCACTTTCGAAGTCGCTACTTATATGTTCCTCCGACTAGCCCTCAATTGCCTAGATTTCGCAACTTCATTTCACACTTCAAACTTTCTGATTATTTTCTTCTTATTTTGTTTCATCAACCGTCCTCGTGGTTAGTTTTTACCCGAATGTGTGCCCGGCGTTTCTTTTCTTTTTTTCACGCCTTTCGCAACTTAGAATTTTCTCCCGCCTTTCTTATGTTTCGTTCCGTTTTAAGTTCAAACGTATCATGTGATATATACGCGATCTTTGATTGGCTATCATTTTTGTTTCCTGATTTTATTATTGGCTACCCCCACTTTGACAACTTTCACGTCTGCTTCTTACAGCTTATTTTGAGTTTAAAATCTTCCCACGAATATTCTTAGATCGGAGATAAGACAAGTATGCTTTCTGACCCCTGAAACCATTGTAAACTACAGTCCGAGCCAAAGTACAAAAGCGAAACTTCCGGTAGACTTCTTGTCGCCGATAGCAGGTAGATCTGCTCTCCTTTCGAGGAAAACAAAAGCCCTTTCTAATATGAATTTACAGAGCGGGCGTCTTTTTATGTAATAAATTGATTCTCTTTATAGCCTTTATCTCTTTTCAGCACATTTTTGTTGTTATGTTTGATTACGATCGTATATTATTATTATTATTATTATTATTACTATTACTACTTTCCCTCCTGGGTCTCGATAACCGGCTTTAACTCATGTGAGCTAGTTCAATTTCCTCTTCACTTCATTTTTTTCTTGACGCCGTGGCGTAATCAGGGACGTCATTTCACGGCACAGGATTCAATTGCCCCTCCGAAGTTATGAGATATAATTTTTCAGAAATAAAAGATGATTTTATCTTAGGCTCGTTAAAATTCACGTGAAAAGTCGGACAACTGCTTCAGGCAATCTTGCCCCCCCCAAGCAGAAACTGTCATGACGCTTCTGGACGTAATACGCATGACGTAACCTCTCTTCCGGACGGTTCACTCGCTAGGGAGTCGAACACAAGACTTCTTCAATCTCTCTTGCAGAAGCAACGCTCACTGCACGTCACAGTTATAGTCACAAACTCACTTGTAGAACTGCACTTGATGACGCATCAGAAACGCATTCGTTACTCGCTCGTTCACTGATTGACTCCTCTCGCCAGAACGCTCGCTTATACAGCCAGCGGAATCTTTCACGAAACATTCTAGAACTCGCGAGAAACAACTGAATATCGACAGAAATGTCTTAGGTATTCAACAATTCCAAACACTAATAACGGATATCTCAGAAATGGCCGTGCCACAAAAACAGTTATTTGAAATAAATCGCGCATTTTGAAGAGATCTACATTTTTGTGTCTGTCGCTTAACGTTTACTAGTTATTCAAGATTATAAAAACTATTCACAGGCTAATTCCAGAAAATTAAATATATACATTTTATTTGTCATGTCAATACCTTTAATATATGACATGTTAATCAAAATCGTTAGTCACTTTTTTAGAAATGCAAAAATTCCTAAAGTGTTCCAGTAAAGGGCAGTTTAGAGTGCGGAAACTTTCTTAAAAATCTTTATGTTGCACCTTAGGAAGGTAATGAACCTAAATACCAAGTTTGGTGTTTATCCGACTTTTCGTTTTTGAGTTATGCTGTTCACAGACAGATACACACGGACCTTTTTCTTTTTGTAAAAATGCGTTTTTTATTTAGGGGCCTCAAAACAAGTATTTCTGGTGAAATCCGGGTATAGAATTTTTGGGTGGAATGCAATACACAGAGAGCCAAAAGACTCCGAACCGCCTGCGCGGTGTTTTTCCTGTCCGCGTCCTCGGCGCTCGTTGCCGTCTAACGCTATCATAGAAAGGCGCGGATGAAATCATACAACATTTTTAAAACTATTTTTAAAGGCTTTACTTGCAATCTTTATGAAAGGAGATGCTGAAACTGGCCACCGTCGTTGTCCATACATTTTTGGCATCTCTATAAGAAACAATACGTGAATACAATTTTGCCCCCCTGTTTTTGCATTAATAACAAACAGGGGGCGTGATTTTGCCTTTTTTCAACAAGACTCTGCAACAGTTCATACGACCAATATTTCGAACAATTGAAAGTGTGTTTAAAGGCAGAATTATTAGTAGAAATTCGTGGCCCCCTCGGTCCCCCGACCTAACCCTCTGCGATTTTTATCTCTGGAGTAACTTAAAACAAGTTTACAAGACAAACCCACAAACCCTGAAAGAATTAAAACAAAATATCCGCCAGGAAATTGCCAGCATTTCTCAACGTGAACTACGTCGAGTGATGGATAGTTTCCTAAAGGGGTGCCAAAAATGTATGGACAACGACGGTGGCCAGTCTCAGCATCTCCTTTCATAAAGATGGCAAGTAAAGCCTTTAAAAGTAGCTTTAAAAATGTTGTATGGTTTCATCCACGCCTTTCTATGATAGCAGACGGAAACGACTGCTGAGGACGCGGACAGGAAAAACACCGCGCAGCCGGTTCGTAGTTTTTTTGGTTCACCGTGTATGTATGTACGTGGTAGAGAAAGTAATAAGCCATATTTGGTGCAGGAAGTAATGTGGATAAAACATAACAGTTTTTTTTACTTTCTCTACTACGTATAGTAAGTAGGGGAAGTATTGTATTCCACCCAAAAATTCGATACCGAGATTACACCGGAAATACATGTTTTGAGACCCCTGAATCCAAAAAAAGCATTTTTGGAAACATGCCCGTGTGTGTTTCTGTGTGTGTGTGTGTGTGTGTGCGCGCGCGCGCGCGTGTGCGTGTGTGAACAGCATAACTCAGAAGCGAACAGTCGGATAAACACCAAACTTGGTATTTAGGTTCAGTATCTTCCAGAGATGCGACACGAAGGTTTTCAAGAAAATCCCCCACCCCAGATTACCCTTTACATGGAAGATTTTTCGAAAATTTTAATTTTCTCCAAAATGGCTCTAACGATTTTGATTAAAATATCACATGTTTAAGATATTTTTATGGCAATTAAAATGTATATCTTGAATTTCCTGGGAATGTCTCCAAAAGTATTCTTCATTGTGAACGACTTTTGCATAACTGTTAAACCATAAGAGATAGACAAAATTTTACTACACAAAAAATGTAGATCGCGTTAAAATACACAATTTATGTCATATACATTTTTTGTTGAGTGAACCATTTTCGAGATATTACTTGTTATTCCTTTAAATTTTTCAATACATACTTAATTTCTCAAATGGGAATTCGTTATTCATTTTTTTTGTCTTGGATATGCAAAGAGTAGGTATTAATCTGTGGCAAAGAGAATGGTGCTGCACATAGCAACCAGCTATTAAGAGATATTTCTATGCTTAAAGGCTACTGTATTTCTATATTGCCCTTGTAAATACATATTCCTCTTACATCTACAAGAAAATTAACAATAAGATAGAGTCTGCAAATGTTTATCTCGATTAACATGAAGTAGATGGAGAATAAGCGTTTGTAAAAATAGTTTGTACAAGAGTAGAGAAAGTCATGTGAGTGTAACACATCAGATTTTTTCTTGTTAATTTCCTTACTTGCAGTTTCTAAGTGTGTTTGTGGGCGCATACAGATACCAAACAATTGCCCACTATTCAGTAGCAAAGGAAAAGAAACAAATCGAACGCAACCGCTAGCGTTCCTGTCGTGCTCGCCGGTAACCACACAGTTATGCATAGTGCCAAGGCTACGAGATCGATAGCGATTAAATAGACACAAAGAGGACATGCATAGCAGCGTAGCAGTTGCGAAAAAACGTGCTGAATTTAGTCCTTTGGTGGCTTAAAACTAGTTCTGCGTGGGGCTTTGGCCTGCATAGTTGCGGAAAACAACAATCTGATGTGCTGCACTCACATGCCTTTCTCTTCTCACTCTTCTACAAACTATTCTTCTCTCTACTTCTTGTTAATACAGATAAACTTTCATTCTACATTTCGTTGTTATTTGCAGCACGCTTTGGGCGTCAATTTGGAGTAGGTTGTATTGCTTACGTTATTAACACCACGTACGGTACAAAGTTTCCGGTGGCCTTCGCCCCAATGTTCACTTTTCGGTGGTCTTCGGCTCCAAGTTTAGGAATCAACTTTGTATTTTAATGTTCTCTTTAAATATTATATACTTAGGTTTGCCTCGGCTGCGTCAGTATTAATTTTTAGAAACATGTGTCTCTTTGCAGGGAGTGATGCGGCTAAAGAATGTAGGCTTACACAATTTATAATTTTTACTTCACTCCTTTTATTAATCCTTCACACTATTCAATAACACTTCATTGATATAGAGAGCTGTGAGATTATTTATTAAATACTTGCACTTTTTAACACGTAAACTTGACACTCTCGCCGTAATTAATTTTTATCTCACACTGAATACGTATGAAACTTCTCCAGAATGAATTTATTTCTATCGCCTGAATTTGCAAATTTTATCTATTTCAAGTCTCTGATTGGCTATTCCTAATCCAATAGAATACCTTTATTTAACTTTCAGGTTTTTCTGGTTGTTGATTGGCTATTTATAAACTGTCTCAAAAATTACGTTATTGTTGCTCCAAGAATTACTAGCAGCATTATTAAACTTTCCAATTCATTATTGCCTCAAGGTTACCTCATTGTTAGCAACTATTCTCACAGCTCCTACATTATTAAATTACATAATACATTCACATAACATTATTAAACATTCACATAATAATATAAACATTAACACAATGACTGTTACATACACTTTTTATATTTTTATTTATACACATATTGCTTTAAGGCGGGATGTTATTGAATTTTATATTATATAATTAGATTGAAATCATTTAAGTGTTAAAATACTGCCTGAGTAGGTATAGGAAGAATACGGTAGGCTAAAGCGACAGTAACATTTTTATGTGTTGCTATGTGATGGTTTTGAAATGCCATGCTCTTTGCATGAGCACGAGAAAAAACGAATAGCGACTTACCATTTGAGAAAAAGTTTAAGCATTTGAAAATTCTGAGCAATAACAAAGAATTCCTCGGAAATGGTTAACTCTACAAAAAAATTTATTTGGCATCAATTATGTTTTAGTGAGATATACATTTTTTGTGTAGAAAGATTTTGTCTATCTCTTATGGTTTACCAATTATAATGCAAGAAGGCATTCAGAATGAAGAGTACCACTCCTCCCAGAAATTTCAATATATATATACATATATATATATTATTTGTCATGCAAATATCTTAAAGACGCGGTGTTTCAATCAAAATCGCTTAGAGCCATGTTTGAGAAAATAAAAATAGAAAATGTTTCGAATGAATTGAGTTTTATTTATGGACGCTGTTTAACTGCTGTGGTCCTTAGCGTCCCATTCTAAATTAGGCGTGAAAGACCAGTATTGTTGCTCACAGGCGTCACTATCAGGCTTGAGGTTCTTTTACGTGCCGTAAATCTATGACACGGGCCCCCGGCTTGACATCCCTTCCGAAGGAAGCCATGCTAAGCCATGCCGGGTTTGAAACCGCGACCTCTGAAACTAGAGGCTAGAATGCTAACCACTACACCACGGAAAACATGAGACAGAATGTACCCGAGGTAATTTTGTTATGTGCTAAATTATTCTATGTTTAATCTAATATATAAATGATATATGTTTATAATGTAAAAACCATGTAAATAATAATTTCTGTATAATGTAATATTTGTCGTGTACATAATGTTCCTGTTTAACTAGGTTTAGAACGTCTTGAACTCTGCATTTAGGGTAGAAACGTGATGTTCACATGGTAGGCAAAAACGGGATCTTTTGTGTATGAATAGAAGGGTAAAGTTTTATGACTCTGTTTCCGCTCCGGAAGTATGGAGCGAGGCAAATATAATATAACGGCAGTTTACCGTTGACTTTTAGGTTAAGCAGTGCATAATTAACATTCAGTAGAAGACAGTCACAGTGGAAGACAGTTGAAGTTGTTAAGCAGTTCACAGTCAACAATTGGCGCGCAAAATGGTGATAGGTAAACAGGAACATTTATGTAATGTTAGAGTGAGGAAATAACAATAAATAGTCATAAACCAAACCTTACAGTGTGTAGTCAATTCCTCCATAAGCTCCAGTACCACAACAGAGATCGACGAGCTTATCAAATATCATGAGTCCATGCAAAAATCACCGCTGAGAACCAAATAGCCAGGGTAACAGCGAGAAGGACAACAAGACGAAGCCACGTCGGATAGTGAAAAAGGTACAGTGAAGTTTAACATTAATTCTATCTCTACCACTACACCGCGTTCGACTCCAACCCGAGCGGGCATCGAACCCGGGACTGCCACCAACGGCGCAGTCGTCGAAACAATATGCGGGGGTAACTACGCAAACGACAGAAAATGTTTCTATGTAAAGGTTTGGGGTGTGGGGATTTTCTTGAAAATCTTTGTATCGCATCCTTGGAAGATGCTGAACTTAAATATCTACTAAGCTTGGTATTTAATCGACTTTTCGTTGTTGAGTTATGCTGTTCACGCACTCGCACACACGCTCTCACACACGGACCTTTTTGTAAAAATTCAGTTTTTTTTGTTTCAGGAAGCCTCAAAACGTGCATTCCCGGTGAAATCTCTATGACGAAAGCTTCCTCTAATTACTAGCTATATGAGAGAGTTAAATTAACTCAGTCATGCACAGCTGTTAATTAACTATTAATCGTTTAAGCTATACGATTTTACAAATCACACTAAAGTAATAGTATGTCTCTCAGTCTTTTTAACAAAATCATGTGTAGTGCATATTAGTTCCTTAAAAAAGCGTGCAAGAGATGTAGCAAATAACAGGGATTACACTTTTATACAACGCTTTCCTTAACACTGTGGCCACAGGATGGCGGCTGGCGCGCCGGCCGCTACAGCTTGGGCTCCCGTCGAAACAAATATAATATTACCGCAACTGCCTAACGTTCTCATATTTACAATTACAATGATAATAAACACCACCTTATCATAAGAAATGTTGGAGATGTTGTCCTTCTCTATCCACACATTTCTGGCATCTTATCAGGAAGTTCAATATCCGAAATTGAGTTAACTTTTCGTTTGCTTGATTTTTTTTTAGTTCTTTCAATATATGGGTTTTTTTGGTACACCTTATTTTTCAAGCTACAATCGTGAGGGCCCTTTACTAATTATCCTATCTCCAAACATTTCCTGAATTAAATTTAATGACTCGGCAGCATGCGCGGAAATCCAGACTGGCATTCAACGCCGGTGAGCTGTTCCTGTACCTCTCTACATTTGTTTGTTCAAAAAAATCTGATGTGTTACACTTACATGACTTTCTCTACTCTTGTACAAACTATTTTTATAAATGCTTATTATCCATATGCTTCATGTTAATCGAGATAAACATTTGCAGAGTCTATCTTATTACGAAGTTTCTTGTAGATGTAAGGGGAATATATATTTACAAGGGCAATATAGAAATACAGTAGCCTTTAAGCATAGACATATCTCTTAATAGCTGGTTGCTAGGTGCAGCACCATTCCCTTTCCCACAGATTAATACTCTTTGCATATCCAAGACAAAAAAATGAATAACGAATTCCCATTTGAGAAAATAAATATTGAAAACTTTAACGGAATAACAAGCAATATCTCGAAAATGGTTCACTCAACAAAAAAAAATGTATATAACATAAATTGCGTATTTTAACGCGATCTACATTTTTTGTGTAGTAAAATTTTGTCTAACTCTTATGGTTTACCAGTTATGCAAAAGTCGTTCACATTGAAGAATACTTTTGGAGACATTCCCAGAAAATTCGACATATACATTTCATTTGTGATGAAAATATCTTAAACATATGATATTTTAATCAAAATCGTTACAGCCATTTTTGAGAAAATTAAAATTTTCGACACAAAATTTTCACACACACACACACACACACACACACACACACACACACACCACACGCGGACATGTTTCCAAAAATGCTTTTTTAGGATTCAGGGGGTCTCAAAACATATATTTCTGGGTGGAATACAATACATCCCCTACTTACCATAAGTAGTAGAGAAAGTAATAAGGTATAGGGTCTTTCAACAAGAGTGTCCTATGTTTAACATGTGATAGCTGCCGTTGTTATTGAGTTACAGCAGTCATTTTTTTCATGTGGTCACGGTTGTTATTGACAAATAGCCATGGAACGTTACAGCATTCAGCAACGCGTAGAAATTGTGAAAATTTATTATCAAAATGGATCATCTGTTCGCCACACCTTCCGTGTATTGCGTGAAGTTTACGGTGTGCATAATCGTCCCTGTGAGAGAACGATTCGGCGTTTGATTGATAAATTTGAAAGAAGTAGTTCTGTCAGCGATCAAAGAACGCCTGTATGTAATTGACGTAAGCGCTCCAACGAAAATATAGGCGCCGTTCGTGAGAGTGTACGCGAGAACGGAAACAAATCAATTGCTCGTCGAGCGCAAGATTTGGGGCTTTCGCCTACCACAACTTGGCGAATTCTGCTTCTGGACTCTAAGTTTCACGCTTACAAAATGGTTTTAACTCAAGAACTAAAGTCCAACGACCATAGGTTGCGCCGTGTATTCGCTGGCTGGGCTATGGAGCAATTGGAAGCTGACCCGGATTTTTGTCGAAAAATCATCTTCAGCGACGAAGCCCACTTTTGGATGGATGTTTGTATTAAGAAACAAAATTGCCGCTATTGGAGCAATCAAAATCCAATGCAGATTCAAGAACGACCACTTCATCCCCATAATGTTACTGTGTGGTGTGGATTTTGGTATGGTGGAATCACTGGTTCATATTTTTTCCAAGATGATGTAGAAGCTCTAACTGTCAATGCAAAAAGATAACGGGTTCTTATGAGGGACTATTTTTGGCCTCAATTGGATGGTATGGATCTCAGAAACATCTGGTTCCAGCAAGATGGTGCCACATGTCATACTGCTTTCGAAACAATCGATCTTTTGAAGGAGAAGTTCAGATGTTTCATCATTTCCCGTGGTGGTGATGTTAACTGGTCCCCGAGGTCATGTGATTTAACGCCATTGGATTACTTCTTGTGGGATTATGTTAAATCTCGAGTTTATGTCAACAAGCCAGAAACAGTAAATGATCTTATGAATAATATCACGCGTGTTATTCTGAAGTTAGACCTAATTTACGTTCTTCTGTCATTGAAAATTGGGTCAACAGTATACGCGCAACCGAACGAAGTCACTTAACTGATGTTCTCTTCCACACGTAATGACATTAATTATGTTCCAAAATAAAAAAGAAATAAACATCTATCATTTATAGAACGTGTTTTATTTAAGTTCAAAGATAGGACACTCTTATTGAAAGACCAGGCGAACGAAAACTTCACTCAGTTTCGGATATTGAACTCTCCAGTGTGAGAGTTGAGTTGTGAAAATATGCCAGAAATATGTGGATAGAGGACAGCCTTTCCAACACCTCTTATGTTAACTTATGTGCTTATTATTAATATAGGCGATTGTCCCGCCCCTGATTCTATGGCTGCGAGGTCTGGGGATCGGCGGCAGCGACCACCATCCGCAGGCTGCAGACCGTCCAGAACAGGGCGCTTCGGATGATCTATGATACCGGGCGTAGATTCCCGGCGCATATCCTACACACCCACTCCGGTCTCCCATACATCGTGGACGTGGTGCGGGAGAGAACCCGTAGCATGTACACGAAACTCACTCTCCAGCTGGTGTACATCCTGGGTCGCTACGACCACAGGAGATGAAAGAGTTACCGGTTAGACCTAAGGACGCCTTGGACCTCCGGACTTAAAGGCTACCACTCCTACCCATCACAAGTTCTCCCAAGTTAAGCAGCCTCGGGCTTAGTCACTAGCTGGATGATTAACCCGCCCGCCTGCTATCTTGGATATTCCTCAAACCTTTACCCAAATTCCAACCTGCTTCGCAGCCAGTCGGCCTGCTTAACTTGATGACCACGCAAGCGGCCGCCAGAGTTAAGCAGTATTGGGCTTGGTCACCACTTGGGCGCATGCGCCAAGACCCAGCCAATGGCAGCGCAGAAAGCTAAACTCCTTGACCATAAACATAAGCCGCATTTGCGGCTAGGTACTGTGGCGATTAACATCCCGCCCAGGTAAACCTGGGCGACCTGCTCTTGATTGCTGCATTGATTGTAACTATGGCAACGGGAGGCGGTTGCGGGGATATTATAACTGTTTCGGCAGAGTCCGAGAAGCCATGTATTGGCAACTGTGAAGATAAACACTGTACTTATCTTAAGTTGAGGTAATATTGTATTCCACCCTGAAATTCTATACCGACATTCAACCGGAAATACACGTTTTGAGACTCACACAATCCAACTGAAACATGTTTAGAAAAAGGTCCATATGTGTGTGTATGAAGTTGAGCATCTTCCGAGGATACGTCACGAAGAATACAAAATTCCCCACTCAAAACTATCATTTACATGGAAAATTTAAAATACCATATGGATAAGACAGTTTCATGATTAATGAAATGCGTATATTGATTTTCTGGGAATGGCCTTGAATTTCTCTTAATTTTGAATGACTTTTGTATAACTGATCAACCTTTAGAGATACACAAAATGTTACTACACAAAAAATGCTGATCTTGTGTTCAAGTATACAAATTATGTCAAACTTTTTGTGGAGGTAACAGTTTCCCAGATATTCCTTGTTATTGGCTTGTATTTTCAAATAATTATATTTTTTCTCAAATGGGAAGTCATTCGTTTTTTGTTTTTTTTGTTTGTTTTTTGTTTGTTTTTTTTTTCCCACTCGTGCTTCATGCAAAGGATGAGGCAGTATTTTAACACTTAAATTATTTCAGTCAAATTATATAATATAAAATATAATAACAGCCCGCCTTGAAGCAATATGTGTATGTAATAATTTGTAAAATGTATGTAACAGTCATTGCATATGCTTGTATTATTGTATCCATGTGTAATAAAGTTATGTGAATATATTACGTAATTTAATAATGTAGGAGCTGCGAGAATAATAAGTTAAACGTTGCTAAAAATGAGGTAACAATGAGGTAACCTTGAGGCAATAATGAGTTTGAGCGTTTGTTATTTGTGATTCTTGGAAACATTAATGTAATTTTAGTGACAGTTTATAAAAAATAGCCAATCAACAACCAGAAAAAGCTTTAGTTAAATGCAGGTATTCTATTGCAGTAAAAATAGTCAATCAGAGACTTGAAATACAGAAATTCACAAGTTTAGACGGTTGAAATCTAATCACTTGCCTACGGACAGTGTTTGTAACTGGATGCGAGATGTGTCCTCGAGAAAGAGACAAAAAATGGTATACTTGTTAAAAAGTGCAAGTATTAAATAAAAGAATCTCACAGCTCTCGATATCAGTGAAGTGCTATTTAATTTGTGTCAAGGATTACTAAAAAGAAGTGAATTAAAACTTAAAATCTGTGTAAGCCTACATTCTTAGCCGCATCACGCCCTGCCTCTAACAATAATACTGACGCAGCCGAGGCAAACATAAATATTTAATACTTAAAGAAAGAATTTAATTACAAAGTTAATATTTTTTTTAAACTTGAGGCAAAGGTCACCTGAAAATACATTTGGGGCGAAGGCTACCGGAAACTGTTTACTATACGTGCTGTTGCAACTACTACAAGTTCGGCTCCCCAACAGTTGAAATACGATACAACTCCTTCATTACAAACTACTTCAAATCGGCTTTACATACGTAGCAGCAAACAACGTAAAGAACAATTCTATTTCAAGGAGAACGGAATTTCGATCATCACATAGCAATACGGTCTTTAAAAATCTGACTATCGCTTTACCTGCTGTATGTACAACATGTGTAAACGTAAATTCAAAGTTTATCTGCATTAACAAGAAGTAGCTATAAGAATAAGCTGTCGTAAGAATAGGTTGTAGAAGAGCGAGTATAGAGTCATATGAATGTAATAAATTTTTACTTTCTCTACTACGTATAGTAAGCAAGGGAAGTATTGTATTCCACCCAAAAATTCGATACCGAGATTTCACCGGAAATATATGTTTTGAGACGCCCTGAATCCAAAAAAGAGGCATTTTTAGAAAAATTAACTCAAAAACGAAAAGTCGTATAAATACCAAACTTGGTATTTACGTTCAGTATCTTTCAAAGATACGTCACGCAGATTTTCATGAAAATCCCCTCCCCATCCCAGACTATCCTTTACATGGAACATTTTTCGAAACTTTGATTTTCTCAAAAATGGTTCTAATGTGTTTGAGATATTTTCATGACAAATGGAATGTATATTTCGAATTTTCTGGGAATGTCCCCAGAAGTCCATTTCAAAGTGAATGGTTTTTGCATAACTGGTAAACCATAAGAGATAGATAACATTTTTGTACACAAAAAATGTAGATCTCGTTAAAACACACAATTTATGTCATATACTTTTTTTGTCGAGTGAACCGTTTCCGAGATATTTCTTGTTATTTGTTTGAAATTTTCCAATACTTATACTTTTTCTCAAATGGGAATTCGTTATTCATTTTTTTTATGTCCTGGACATGCAAAGAGAATGGAATGCTCCACATAGCAACCAGCGTTAAAATATTTGACTATCGCTTAAATACTACCTTATTCCCCTTGCACCTACAAGAAAATTAGCAATAAGATAGTTTCTGCAAATGTTTATTTCGATTAACATCAAGTAGATGGAGAATAAGCGTTTGTAAAAGATAGCCTGTACAAGAGAAGAGATAATCATGCGAGTACAAAACATCATATTTTTTTAAACTGGCTTGAACAGGAGGTACAGCTATTTCTTTGGGCCTATTTAGGCTGGTTAACAAAGAATGTTGGCCAACCTCACCCATTCCCCTTCGAACAAGAGAAAACAGTAAGCTGGCAAACTGTTCGTTTTTAGGACAAGGTCATAGCTGGGGGAGGAAAAAAGAACATTTGTAAGATAAACCCAGCACGGAATTAACACACTATAACACTCGTTCATTGGGTTACTCTTAAAAGCTTAGAAATCAAGTTTCTTGTAATAATAGACAATGTTTTATCTCTATTGGTAAGTTATGGCCTCAGAAGAAATCAAGGAGGCTATTAAGATAATCCGACAATTAGCCAGGTAGATCATTAGCAGACTTGAGGTAACTGTTAGAGATTTGTCAGAGAGTGTCAGCTGATAGACACAGTTATATTCCCAGTTCACATTCCGTGGAAGCCCTCAAAGACAAGAAACCACTGCAATATCACAACTGTTCCACCAGTTTCATCGTTATTGGAACTATTTCCGATATTTTTATTTTCTCAAAAATATTAAAACAGATGTTCAACATATTTTAGTGACTATAAAATGTTTATCTTGAATTATATGGGAATACCTTTAAAGTCCTCATTCTGAATGACTTTTCTATAATTTTGAAGCACAAAAGATATACTAAAATTATCACACACAACTTTAGATCTCGTTAAAGCACACAATTTCTGTATTTTTATGGCATTAACCATTTGCAGATATCCCTTACTATTGTTTTGAACAAACATTCGTTTGTTTCTCGCGATGTCATGCCTAAAAAGCAAAACACCGTAGAATACGACCGACTCCATTATCCCTGCGTAAACAAAAACCCAAAGAGTACTACAAGTACCTCTGGAATCGGATATATTTCACCTCTCCTACATCCGCCCATTCTAAACTATACCTACAAATGTCCATTTTAGAAATCAACCCAATATTACGCCTACCTTTGTTCTCACCTAGTTGCTAACAAGTCATGGCAACTTTCTACAATATCCCCACAAAATCGGGAAGACTCCACCACCAAAGTGCTCATACGGCGAAGTATCACCTCATCAGATGCAATGTCGACCTCCGTGGTGTAGTGATTACCATGCTAACCTCTAGTTCCCGAGGTTACGGCTTCAAACCTGGCGGAGGGCGATGGATTTTTTTCTGGCGTAAAAATCCTTAGCATGGCATTCTTCGGAAGGGAAGTAATGCCGGTGGTCCCTTGTCGTAGATTTACGGCACGTAAAAGAACCTCAAGCCTGATAAAGAGGCCTCTGAGCAAAATTACCGGTCTTTCACGCCCAGTATAGAATGGGACGATAAGGACCACAGTAGTTAAAGAGCGTCCATAAATAAAACTCAATTTAATTATCAGATGCAAGATGCTGAACAAGCTCAGACCCAGATTCATCAAGCCATTACAAAAAAAATCTGATGTGTTGCACTCACATCACTTTCTCTACTCTTGTACAAACTATTTATACAAACGCTTATTCTCCATCTACTTCATGTTAATCGAGATAAACATTTGTAGACTCTATCTTATTGCTAATTTTCTTGTAGATGTAAGGGGAATATATATTTACAAGGGCAATATAGAAAAACAGTAGCTTTTAAGCACATACATATCTCTCAATAGCTGGTTGCTAGGTGCAGCACCATTCCCTTTGCCACAGATTAATGCTCTTTGCATATCCAAGACAAAAAAATGAATAACGAATTCCCATTTGAGAAAATAAGTATTGAAAAATTTAAGGGAATAACAAGCAATATCTCGAAAATGGTTCACTCAACAAAAAAAATGTATATGAGATAAATTGTTTGTGTAGTAAAATTTTGTCTATCTCTTAAGGTTTACCAATTATGCAAAAGTCGTTCACAATAAAGAATACTTTTGGAGACATTCCCAGGAAATTCAAGATATGCATTTTATTTGTCATAAAATATCTTAAACATATGATATTTTAATAAAAATCGTTAGAGCCATTTTTGAGAAAATTAAAATTTTCGAAAAATCTTCCATGTAAAGGGTACTCTGGGGTGGGGAGATTTTCTTGAAAACCTTCGTGTCGCATCTCTGGAAGATACTAAACCTAAATACCAAGTTTGGTGTTTATCCGACTGTTCGTTTCTGAGTTTTGCTGTTCACAGACAGACACACACACACACACACACACACACACACACACACACACACACACACACACACACGGACATGTTTCCAAAAATGCTCTTTTTGGATTCAGGGGGTTTCAAAACATGTATTTCCGGTGAAATCTCGGTATCGAATTTTTGGGTGGAATACAATACTTTCCCTACTTACTATACGTAGTAGAGAAAGTAATATACACACTTCACTGTATATAAATTATATATAAAACACTGTCTCAGCCACTGTAAATCACCTTACTTCTTTATACTCTGTTAAAGTGCAAACAATTACTGTAGATTGAGGCAATATTTTATATCGCAACACTGTGAATACCAGAGTGATTGTAGTGTAAATTAACATTATTGTATGACAATGATTTTAGATGTTTGTTAGCCATAAGCATTGTTAGGAAATAAGTTTACAGGGCCTCACTGAAACTGACAATAGAAGTGGGTAACAATGAACCGATGGGGTAAGTTGTTTATCACTAAGAAGAGACAAACAAATGACGTCAGGGAAGCGTGCCTTTCTTTAGAAATGGAGGGAATATCTTCCCTAGAGCATATATGTTAGTAATTATAATGTTTGGGCATTTCGAGGTGAAGGAGTATAAATTCTCGAGCCATAAGCATGTTTCACGCAGTCTTGAAGAGTTTTTCGCGAGGTACACGTCACGCAGTCTTGAAGAATCTCTCGTGAAGTGCACGTCATACAGTTTGGAAGAATCTCTCGCGTCGTAAAGTTAGTTACAAAATGTGAAGTACGCGGCAACTATTACGACAGTAATTACATTCGAAAATATAATAGTTTCAGTCAGGCGTGTATAAAGATTAAAGATGTGAACTGTTAATTAAGTGTGACGGCAATAAAAGTGTAAAAACAAATTCTTTTATCAGTGTTATCTTTTAGTAACAACTCATTTCCGTTTACACGCCCTGTTTAGAGACACTTGCTTGACTGAGTAATAATACCTAGCCGGAGGACCAAGAACCCAAATTTTAAAATAATAAAACAATAACAGGCGCCCAGCAAATAAGATAACACGAGCCGATTACTACGACAAGATTCTGCGATACGCCCACGGGTTGCAAACGCAAGTTGGAACGAAACAACTCAAAACAACACGAAAGTCCATTCTACATCAGAATTCTGCCTTGCTCCCAATATATTAATCTAAAGAATCTTTTGAGTTATCCATACCAGATATCTCATTGGCGTATACAACATCCGCCAAATGATATCCATCTTTATTCCATGCAAAACTCCAAAAACCCACCCTTCTTCTTAAACAAATGTTCAGTCATCTACTAGATAAGTATCACAACTCCGTAGAAATCTTTACCGACGGTTCAGCAACTAATTATGGACGTGGCTGCGCGGTGGTATACCCCGACCATGTAACTCTCTATACCTTACCGAACTTCTTCACTGTGTTTTCTTGTGAAGTCTTCGCCACCTTCACTGATTCCTTAAGTGCGCTACTACCCACACAGAAATCTGAGCAATGATACAAGGTATCCTTGATATGGATCCCCCCCCCATATAGTTATAGATGGCAATGTGCGGTAGGATTTCTCTTCGGTGATTCAGGGCCCCACGTTTGGCAGCCAATTTGCGGTGGTACTTCTGGTTGTTTTACGGTAGGGGATTTTTAGGGATGGTCCCGGGTTCGGTACTAGCTCAGGGTTCTTTACATGGATCTTGGATCTCGGGTTAGTGGTGAACACGACTGTTGGTTTTTCTGCTCGTTTATTTACCGTCACCGTTTTAGCATTTGATCCCTGCTATTTCTTCGACACACACGCGCGCGCGCGCGCATTTCCTATTTGTTAAATGTTTCATATCATCGCGCCTATCCGCTGCCTTCTAAACTTTTCTGACTAGCATCTCCCCAGACTTACAACCAAGTGTGTCTTCTAAAATCTCACGACGAAGTGTTCATCCGTTTCTCTGTTTCAAACGTTCTATGTCTCCTCATTCCACTATCACCTGATTCCTAGCTTCTTTCATTGGAGGCCTAAAGCTATCTGGCTTTTGGCGAACATTGACCCTTTTCTACTAGCCTGCGTTCCCAGTAACCTAACGGGACGCTTAACAATAAGGCGAAAAACCACTTGTTTCCGGCCGCTGATGGCCCTGTCTCTCAACCCTTATTTCAACTTACAGTAACATTCGCTTTACAGTTTTTATCTAACACTATCCTCACTGTTACTGATATTTATTCTCCCTATGATCTTAATTTTTATTTCACTACTCAAAATATACTGCTTCAAATGCAATAGCCGATCGAAGCGCTAAAGCAGCGTCCAGACATCCTGTAGATGACCCATCTATAGCCTTCTCGCACCAAGACGTCGTCACCTTCATTCAACGAGCCTTCATGCAGAAATGGAAGACAGAGTGGTTATCACTTGATGGCAACTTCATGAAGCTCGTTCAGTACCAACTCTTTCCAACCTCTAAGAACACTCATACGACGAAACCAAGTAGTCATCTCCCGTCTAAGAATTAGTCGCTGCAAGCTGACGCACTCTTTTCTTCTAACCAAAGACCAGGCTCCAATCTGTGACAACTACAGCACCACCCAGCACATCATCGTGGGCTGCCCATTGTACACCAAATGTAGACAAGCGAGGATCTTGGATTTCTCCAGTGTCGTGAACAAACCAGGAAAGATAAGAAAAACTTTACCGTTTCTTAAGGATATTAATCTGTATGATAAAGTGTAAAAATATAAACTTCTGTGTTAATGTTGAAATAATGGATCTGTTATAAAATTATGAAAGCTCGTGATAAAATCAAGCAGTCGAAACGACCAAAAATAAGTATTAAAAAGAAATTTCAGCGTATAGCAACCCACGCTTATTTAAAATTTGACTGTCGCTTAAATCTCTTGTATCCCTCTTGTAACTACTACGAAATATATTTTATATCACAACATTGTAAATGCCAGAGTGATTGTAGTGTAAATAAGCATTATTGTATGACATTGATTTGAAATGTTTGTTAATTATAAGCATTTTTAGGAAATAAGTTTACACGGCCTCACTGAAACTGACAATAAGAGCGGCCAACAATGTAGCGAGGGGGCGAGTTGTTTATTAATTAGAAGAGACATACAAATGACGTCAGAGTAGCGCGCGTTTTTTTTAGAAATGGAGGGAATATTTTCCCTAGAGCACATGTGTTCGTAATTTTGATTGGATATAAAAATAATGTTGGCGCGTTTTATTAACCAATAGCAGCTCGATTATTATCTTTAGGCATATCGGGTGAGGGAGTATAAAAAGCTAAAGCCAGAGACAGGTGTCGTTCAGTCCAACAGAAAGATTCGCGGGTAATACGTCACTCAGTCCAACAGAATCATACAAAGGTTATACGTCGCGCAATTCTACAGAATCTCTCGCGTTGTAAAGTTTGTTATAAATGTGAAATACGCGAATTAATAATGTGCAGCAAATAAGTGATTATAGTGATATTAGAAAATATAGCAGTTTCAGTCGGGCGTGTATCAAGAGTTAATATGTGAAATTAATTAATTGTGACGGTAATAAAAGTGTAAAAACAAATTCTTTTATAAGTGTTACCTTTCAGTAACAAATCCTTTCCGTTTGCACACCCTGTTCAAGAGATATGCTCGACTGAGAAATAATAGCTAGCCGGAGGACAAAGAACCCAAATTCAAAAACGTAAAACAATAACAGGCGCCCAGCAATAAGATAACACGAACGAGTTACCGCGACAAATTGGCTCCCATACGTGGGGCAGATAACATGAAGCATCTTCCAACTACCAACAAATATTCTACTTCAATGATAAAGTGTAAAAATATAAACTTCTGTGTCAATGTTGAAATAATGTATCTGTTATAAAATTATGAAAGGTCGTGATAAAATCAAGCAGTCGAACCGATCAAAAATAAATATTAAAAAAAAATTCAGCCTATAGCAACCCACGCTTATTTAAAATTCGACTGTCACTCCAATTTCTTGTATCCCTGTTTTAACTACTACGAAATATGTAATGAAGACCTTCCTGCAAACGTTTTTTACTCGTATCGATTAACCTCAAGTAGATAGAAAAAGAAGTTTTTGTAATAATATTTTGTTAAAGAGATTAAAAAAATAAACTATGGTGGGTAGAGGAAGTAACTGTTGTATTGCATCCAAAAATTCGATATCGTAACATCACTTTTGAGGTGTACTGAACGCAAAAAAGCATTTTTAGATAAACGACTCCGCGTATGTGAACAGCCTAACTCAAAAACGAAAAGTCTGATAAATACTAAACTTTGCATTTAAGCTCAACCACCTCGCAAAGATGCAACACTAAGACTTTCAAGAAAATTTCCCCACACCAAACTCCTTTACATGCAGATGCTTTGTTTTCTCAAAAACAGTACTAACGACTTTTTTACTACGCGTTAAAATATTTGCATGACTATTAAAATGTATATCTTAAATTTTCTAAGAATATCCCATTAAGTGTCCTTTATTTGATTGAATTTTGTATAATTTTATATAATAAGGAAATGATGAAAGACAACAACTCCCTCTAGGAGAAATGTAGAACTCGTTTAAATACTCCCCAAAAATGTCCAATAAATGTTTTCGTAGCGTTAGAACCTTTGTTTTCCCCTTTTTCTTTTCTTTTTATTTAAGAGTTTGTTACCACGAATAAACATTTGAATGCTGTTTCCGCATACTGAAAGGTTTTTGTTTAATTTGAAACAATTCCTTGGTAAACGTAGCTGGGATATGAATAATATAATATATAATGAACGTATGCGAGTTGTCATTGACAGCTGGATGTCAGATGTTTTTGTTAGTATCGTGATGTAATCCCGTTTGCACGCCACTGAAGTAGGTCAGGATGATAATGAGGGTAAAGTAGGTTTGACACAGAACAGGAAGGCTTGGTGTTACAGCATAAATACAAAACTCCTTGTGGCACCAGATAAACAAAAAATAAACAAGCTCCCTCCCCGAACAGAATGAGTCATGGGTGGGTAAAATGAGTCACGCCCACAACCCTTATAGCAGGGGGCTGCTCCTTTTAATACGCCTCTCCGTTGTGCACTTTCTAGTCTTTAAACCAAACAGCTGCCTGCCAGTATACGCTGCGTACAAATACTGTCTAGCCCTTCTAGGAGGCTCAAGGCTTACAATATGTTTGGATAAGTCTTGCGATGTACTTAGGACTTATATACATATAACAAAAATCTTACAAGTTACAATCACGTGAACCCACTATTATTTCTTTTTTAAAAGCTTTTCTCTCTGCTTCATGTTACGTGGACACTGGTAATAAATGGACTTTCTTCCCTAATCAACCAATTTTAATGACATTTTTTGGTTAAAATACACCTGTCATATATTATTGGTATAAGTTTCATTGCTCTAGATTGAGTAGGTTTGTAATTAAAATTATATTTATTTGCAAACAATTGGACAGTAATAAAATGTACAGTTTTTCCAATTTAGAATTAAAATAGAGGTCTGATTTGGTATGCTAGTTGTTTTATTCCTATGCTGTAAACATGTGCATTTGTTTTCCAAAATATAAATATTCATTATAAATGTTTTTTTGTATTTAGAACACTATAAAAATATTACCAACAATTACAAAGAAAGAAAAAAGCATATATGTACTTGTGTGTATGAGACTAATCAATAAAGCAATGCACAGTTTTCTTTAATAAACTATATTCTACATGTCCTGAGCATTTCAGCCTGATTCATCACTATTCACTGCAAGAAAGTATACCTCAAAGAACAAAAATTGATATATAGAGAAAATGCTATTTAAAGTTTGGGAACACATTTGTTGCAGGTGTTGACAGACTTGTTGAAGATACTGTTTCTTTTAAAAACAGTTTTTTCTGAAACCAACAGTTTTGGTACCACAGTGTCCGCTTAATCGACACAAACGTTTAAATAGATTTTTTTTTCATTGCACATTTCATTTTAGGCACAAGTGGCTGATGCGATACCCAAATCTTAAAAATTGTGTTGCATTCATATGACTTTCATTGCCCACTCTCCAAAAACTATTCTTACTTATTCTTATATCTACTTACATATTAATTGAGATAAACTTTCATTAAACATTTACACATTTCGTTCTAAGCATAAGAATACAGTAGGCTAAAAAATTAAAAAAAAGAAAAGAGCACATCGTTATGCGATGGCTTTGAAATTCCATGCTCTTTGCATGACCACGAGAAAAATACAAATAGCGGCTTTCCACAGGAAAAAATAGAATTTTTTGAAAATTGAAACTAATAACAAAGAATATGTCGGAAATGGTTAATGCCACAAAAGCTTTTATTTGAAATAAATTGTGTCCTCTGACTTTTTTTGTGCAGTAAGATTTTGTCTATCTGCTACATTCATTCAGAAGGGTGAAAGGGGATATACCATAATATATAAGAATTATACATATGAAAGGAGATATACCATAAATATATAAGATTGTACATAGCAATAATATAATTCACCAAGAAACATTTTAAAATATTCAATATGCAAGAATTATACAAAGCAGATTGTAAGAAACGGGCGAGCTAGCAAATTCCAGGCAAAACATAATTCTAAGTAGAGCCCAACTTTCACCAAGCTAATGAACAGGGAGCCGATAGCGGTAAGGAGAAATAGAAAGAGACAGATAGAGAAAAGAAAGAGACGGAGATAATGAATCCGCTTCCTGATGTGCAAAACTTTGGAGTAGAATATTCTCATACATGTTAAGGTAACGCGGTCTGAGAACCAATTAGAAATGTTCCATTTTGAAACGCAGAGGTAAGCGTCACTAGGCTCGATATATAAAGGCGAACAAGGTCCCAGATTTTCACTCTCTTCTAGCATTTCGTCGACACAAAGTGTTACGCTCTTGACGACAGATGCACACGTGTGCAGTTAGTTTAGGCTCCTGATTTATTCAAATGGTGGGATTGGTATAATGGGTAAAGCTAGCCACCCATAATCAATAAAATTGTTAATAAACCACATTAAGGGAAATGCAGTATATTTTTAATTTGCCTCATCCACGATAACCCTGAGAACCAAGAATTAACTTGTGGCAATAATTTGTATCACAATAATGTAAATGCCAGAGTGATTGTAGTGTAAATAAGCATTATTGTATGACATTGATTTGAGATGTTTGTTAATTATAAGCATTGTTAGGAAATAAGTTTACACGGCCTCACTGAAACTGACAATAAGAGCGGGCAACAATGAGCGAGGGGGTGAGTTGTTTATCAATTATTAGAGACAAGCAAATGACGTCAGATTGGCGCGCTTTTCCTAGAAATGGCGGGAATTTCTTCCCTAATGCATATGCGTTCGTAATTTTGATTGGATATAAAAATAGACGCTAATGTTGGCGCGTTTTATTAACCAATAGCAGCTCTGTTATAATGTTTAGGCATATTACGGTGTGGGAGTATAAAAAGCTAAAGCCAGAGGCAAGTATTGCCCAGTTCAACAAAATCATCCACGCGTTACACGTCGCCAGTCCAACAGAAACATTTATGCATTACACGTCGCTCAGTCCAGAAGCATTCGCGTGTAATACGTCGATCAGTTCAACATAAGTATTCGTGAGTTATACGTCGCGTAGTTCAGCGGAAGCATACATAAAGTACACGTTACGCAATTCTACAGAATCTCTCGCGTCATAAAGTTAGCTATAAATGTGAAATACGCGAATTAATAATGTGCAGTAAATAAGTGATTATAGTGATACTAGAAAATATAACAGTTTCAGTCTGGCGTGTATCAAGAGTCAGTATGTGAAATTAACTAATTGTGACGGTAATAAAACTATAAAAACAAATTCTTTTATAAGTGTTATCTTTCAGTAACAAATCCTTTCCGTTTACACACCCTGATCAAGAGATATGTTCCACTGAGTAATAATAATAATAATAGCTAGCCGGAGGACATAAAACCCAAAATTCAAACTATTAATACAATAACAGGCGCCCAGCAATAGATAACACGAAGTGACCGCGACAAATTGGCTCCCATACATGGGGCATATAAACATGAAGCATCTTCCAACTACCAACAAATATTCCACTTCAAACTATATAGGTATAGATTAGGAATGGAAAACACAGCAGCCGACGAGCATCCATAGCCGAGGACAAGAACACTGTATCAGTTAGCATCAACTAGAGGAACGACGCGTTCCAGATGCTACTGGTCAACTATTTCCCGCTACAAGGGTTTGTTTGTTTGTTTTGTTTTTTAATCTCCGTGTCTTTGTGTCACATCCTTGGAAAAGGCTGATTTAAATGCCCAGTTTGGTATTTAACAGGCGTCGTTTTTTCAGTTATGCTGTTCTCTCTCATACCAACATACAACACACTCACACAGACCTTTTTCTATAAATGTCTTTTGTGGGGTAGTGTCTTCAAAACATGTATTTCCGGTAAAATCCCGATATCGAATTTTTGGATGGAGTACAATACGGTAGGTTGTAAAGTACGTAAAACGCAGGAAGACTTGGAGTGAAGGACCCGAGACTCTTCCACGTGCCGATAGTATACAGATCCACCGCTAGGAGTGAAAGTGCAGGTGAAATGAATGACTATAGTGATGCAAGCGAAGTGCCATTCATGAGTATCCGGTTTGGGTGTTTCATTTCCCTCTCGGCAAGGTTGAGAACATTCCATGGCGCTTGTCTCACACCTGAGCGATCTGGTCCACATCTGACTCAACCGTCCTCACATCTTGGTTACCCGACTGACGTCATCCCCACGTCAGCAGCCTGCAACGGGCCAGATCAATCTCTTGATGCCTGCATTTGTCACAATTCGCTCAGAACAATCAAGACACGAGGACACCATTTTGGTGACACGTCTCATGAGTAGAGACAGACAAAATATGAAGAAACACACACACACACACACACACACACATATATATTATAAAGCCAATACATCTTATAGTTTAGAGGTTTGGAGCAGGTTCTCTTCATTATTTTAAAAAAAAAACAAAAAGACTAATTTTTCTGTTCTATTTCAATCTTGCCGTTAACTGCTGAGGAAGTATTTTACATCACAACACTGTGAATGCCAAAGTGATTGTAGTGTAAATTAGCATTATTGTATGACAATGATTTGAGATGTTTGTTAATTATAAGCATTGTTAGGAAATAAGTTTACACGGCCTCACTGAAACTGACAATAGGAGCGGGTAACAATGTAGCGAGGGTGTGAGTTGTTTATCAATTATAAGAGACAAACAAATGACGTCAGAGTAGCGCGCTTTTCTTTAGAAATGGAGGGAATATCTTCCCTAGAGCATATGTGTTCGTAATTTTGATTGCATATAAAAATAGACGCTAATGTTGGCGCGTTTTATTAACCAATATCAGCTCGATTATAATCTTTAGGCATATCGGGTGAGGGAGTATAAAAAGCTAAAGCCAGAGACAAGTATTGTTCAGTTCAACAGAATCATTCACGGGTTAAACGTCGCGCAGTTCTACAGAATCTCTCGCGTCGTAAAGTTAGTTGAAAGATGTGAAATACGCGAATTAATAATGTGCGGCAAATAAGTGATCATATATATCATATCTATCATTTATAGAAGGTGTTTTATTTAAGTTCAAAGATAGGACACTTGTTGAAAGACCCTATATATCCACTCTGAGACAACTGTGCAATGCGAAAACAAACACAAAGATTTGGAAGACAATTCAACCTTTCAACTGAAAACCTTTTCCAGAGTTTGGTGGTAAAATAATGCATTTATCTGATGCCGCAAGAGATACACCAAATATTGTTTTGTTCCCCCACTAAAAGCATTTTTCCCCTTGATGCTATACTTCCTGCTGCATATTTCTGTACCTTCAAAAACATCACGTTCCATCAGAAATGTTTCACATTTTAATCTAATTCTTGCGGTTCTTTTTAACATTCAGAGGGAACATGACATTGATTCTCATTCTAGCATTTTTTTTCCTTCAGTATTCCCTGGCAACCTTTTAATTTCCATATTCCCAACTATTGAATCAAGCCTTTGATCTCCACCGCGCATCCCAGTCTCCCCCCAAGCGCTTCCTTTGATGTCTCTTCCACAAAACTAGTGAAGATTTTCCCCAACAAGGTAGTTAAAATAATTATATTGATGGAAGATGCTATTCAGATACTTCTGGTGGTTATAATTACAGGAAGATGTGCGATACTCATTTTAGAGGGAGCTAAGAATCACATTAATGACTTCCGATGTTTCACTTTTCGTCACCATAAATGTGTCTTCAAAAAGAACGAAGTGAGATGGGTGTGATGACAATGGAGTCTATTGTTACCGACGGCTTGAGAGGAAATTGTAATGGAGTCGAGTATTTAATGCATTCCTTTAGGAAATTACGTCATTATTTTTAGGCTACCTTTATGGCATGCTTGTAGTGAAGGGACAATTATGCAGGATTTTGGCCATCACAGCTTCCTGCTTATAAGGCTACGGTTATACTGATTAATGGTATAAGAGATTAAAATAATATTTTAATACTGAGTGAAAATTTTAACACTCGAGGCTTGTCGAGGGTGATAATTTTCAGGAAATACTAAATATATTGTGACCGCGCGCGCGAAGTTACCTGCGTAGATAAGCGTCTTCCAACCCGGTGGAGTTGGACCGGCAGTCAGAGCAATAGCCGGTACGCAACAATAGCCCATTATGTGCCGCTTTCTTGTTCCCGAACACTCCGTTCGGCATGTTCTAGTAGCCTCCCTTTCTAGAACCTTCTATTTCATATGCAAGGGCTATGCTCTTGCCCGAATATTTCAGTATTGTTAGTTAAGATGTCAAGAAATTAAATGCAGTCAAGTAGTCGAAGAGAGTTAAAAGTGAACAGCGCCGATTGCAGTTCAGTTTTGAGTTGTGATTCGATTCGACGGATCAGTTGTGTTCTGTTCTAGTGTGTGTCAAAAGTGTCTCAAGTTTGTGCTACGCTGAACACCTAGGTAATAAATAAAGTGTGTTTAGCAACAACTGGTGTTCTCTTTCGTTACAATACTTTATCCGCTAGTTAAACATAATTTACAATAATTATTTTAATTAAATGTGTACATTTATTGTTGCTCGATGGAAACACGCTGGTAACAGTGCTGGTTGTCTGGAGATAACAGATATAAATAAACCCAAGTGTCAATTGAAATGTGTACGGAAAACGGAGAGATATTTATTCCTGAGGGTGTTCTAATAGATGCTCGGAGTGCAGTGAATTCATTGGTCACTAAAAAGTCTGGAAATTGAGTTAAATTGAGTTTTTTATTTGTGGACGCTCCTATCTGCTGTGGTCCGTAAATCTACGACACGGGACCACCGGCTTTACTTCCCTTCCGAAGGTAGCCATACTAAGGATTTTTAAGCCGGAAAAAAGTCCATCGCCCTCCACCGGGTTTAAAACCGCGACCTCGGGAACTAGAGGCTAGCATGGTGAAGAGTTTGAAGCTTTATGTTTTAAATAATACAACTCGTTATTTGTTACTATTAACTAAATGAACGATTGTAACAACGTATTAAAACATTTTATTCATTGCTGTAATCAAAACTTATATTTAAGTCGCTAGGAACGAGGAAACAAATGATAGTTCGTATGGCAATATAGGATAAACACTACTGTTACAAACAGGTTGTTACTGTGTCTAACTGGCTCATTATAGCACGCGTGCCAATAATAGCAATGATGTAATACCGGTATTCCAAGTTGCCGTGGCTTATAGCGAGAAGATGAAACTATTTTGTGATATTCTTTTCTCTGAACGAAGATGCAGAATCTCAGGCATCGTAGAATTATTAAGGTCTGAATTTATAATTACTTACCATTCTGTGTTGATAACGGACCACACCCCAGCTCACTTCTCTCCCAGGAAGGAAATGCATGTAAGTGGCTATCCTGCTTATCGGTTCAACGCGCCAGATAATAAAGGAAATGCAGAGAGAGGAGGTAACCTCTAATTTACGAACACATGAACTATGTCAACTATGCATGCCGAATTATTTCCTACAATTTATTATGTTAAGATTGCCTAAAACGTTGTATTCAAGTCGTGTATAATGTTAATATTACACTCGTGCCATAATCGTTAAGATTATCCACGTGTTGCATAAATTACTATTATGGAGCATTGGTCTATTATTTAATATGTATTCTTCAGATACGAGATCAATTCCGGGGCTTTAGGATCGTTTATGCTCACGTAGGCATATGATTTAATATGCTAACACAAGGGGGAAAATATTATTTTTAACGTGTTCAAGTTATGCATTTTAGGAAATCATTATGCAAAAAATACACATTTAATTAGTCTTAAACTTCGTCCATTATAGTTGAGATAGAAATAGCAATGATTAAACGATCCCCTGATGGTGATATAATAAACCTCATTCCTGCTCTGCATTTACACAGAGAGATGATCCCATTAATTGTAGTAGGTGTAGAAGGAATGTCAGCTAATATCCTGGAAATGCCGTGCTATCTCTTAAATATTGTTGAGCAACAGATGTTCTCTTATCCCTTCATGGCGCTTTAGAATTGTCATACTTGCTCCTGCGTCCGCTAGCGGAGTTGCTGAAGTTCGTCGTAATGCTTGGTCGATAGTGAGTTAGGAGGAAATGTTTACGCCAGATCCCCGAAGTAAGCCGGAAGTACTATATCACTAAATTTCCTCTCAACCAGCTTTCAAAAGTAGTATGTATATTCCCTATCACACAAACGTCACCAGCAGTAGCTTATCTACAGCTTATTTAGCTATAATTACAATTGCACCAGATTCCTCAGCTTTGTTGGAAATGAACTAGCTTTGTTTAATAAATGCAATCCCTAGATACCGTTTCCTAGGAAAACTGAAACTCACAAATCGACGTTTTAGTTTAAAAATCTAATGTATTACATTCACACGAGTTTCTCCATCTACCATCCTTTATTTCCATATACCTCTACAACTATCCTAACGAATCTACCTACTTCAAGTTAATCGAGTTAATCCTTTGAAGAAATAGTTTCATGACGCATTTCTTTGTAAGGTACAAGGAGAACAGAGCAAATCGATTGGATAGTCAGATGTTTAGAAACCGGGTCGCTATATGCTGGCTTGAAATTCCACACTCCTTCCACGACATGGCGAGAAACAACCGAATAGCCACAGCACTTTAACATTGACCAAGCATTGAAAAATTTACACGAATGGCAACGGATATCTCGGAAATGGCTGATGCCACCAAAAAGTCATTTTAATAGATTTACACTTTTGGAGTAGTATATTTTTGTCTATCTCTTGAGGCAGTATTTTTAACACTTAAATGATTTCAGTCAAATTATATAATATAAAATATAATAACAGCCCGCCTTAAAGCAATATGTGTATAAATAACATTTGTATTAATGTTTATATTATTATGTACATGTTCAAAAATGTTATGTGAATGTATTACGTAATTTAATAATGTAGGAACTGTGAGAATAATAGGTTAAAAGTTGCTAACAATGAGGTAACCTTGAGTAAGAAAGTTTAATAATGCTACTTGTAATTATTGGAGCAACAATAATGTAAACTTTGAGACAGTCTATAAAATAGCCAATCAACAACCAGAGAAAAGCTTAAGTTAAATAAAAGTATTCTATTGGAGTAGGATTAGCCAATCAGAAACTGAAATGGAGCAAAATTTACAAATTCAGAAGTAAGTTGTTAGCAGACAGCGTTCCTAACCGGACGCGAGACACGTCCTCGAGAAGTTTAATACGTATTCAGTGAGAGACAAAAATAGTTTACGTGTTAAAAAGTGTAAGTAATTAATAAATAATCTCACAGCTCTCTATATCAGTGAACTGTTATTTAAATCGTGTCAAGGATTAATAAAAGGAGTGAAGTAAAATTATAATCTGTGTAAGCCTACATTCTTCAGCCGCACCACGCCTTGTTAAGATATTCATGTCTCTACAAATAAATGCTGACGCAGCCGAGGCAAACATAAATGTATAATATTTAAAGAAACAATCAAATTATAAAGTTAATATTTTTAAACTTGGGGCGAAAGCTACCGGGTACCATACGTGCGGTTGCAACTACTTCAAGTTCGGCTCTTCCTAAAATCACCCTTCCTCACTCTTATGGTCTAACTGTTGTACAAAATTCCTTCCGAGTAAACAGGGCTTCACAGGCTATTCCCCGAAAATTCAAGATAAGTTACATTTTATTACTTTCTCTACTACGTACATTAAGTAGGGGAAGTATTGTATTCCACCCAAAAATTCGATACCGAGATTTCACCAGAAATACATGTTTTGAGACCCCCTGAATAAAAAAAAACATTTTTGGAAACATGTCCGTGTGTGTGTGTGTGTGCGTGTGTGTGAACAGCATAACTCAGAAACGAACAGTCGGATAAACACCAAACTTGGTATTTAGGTTCAGTATCTTCCAAGGATGCGACACGAAGGTTTTCAAGAAAATCCCCCCACCCCAGAGTACCCTTTACATGAAAAGTTTTCGAAAATTTTAATTTTCTCAAAAATGGCTCTAACGATTTTGATTAAAATATTATATGTTTAAGATATTTTTATGACAAATAAAATGTAGTCTTGAATTTCCTGGGAATGTCTCCAAAAGTATTCTTCATTGTGAACGACTTTTGCATAACTGGTAAACCATAAGAGATAGACAAAATTTTACTACACAAAAAATGTAGATCGCATTAAAATACACAATTTATGTCATATACACTTTTTTCTTGAGTGAACCATTTTCGAGATATTGCTTGTTATTCCCTTAATTTTTTCAATACTTATTTTCTCAAATGGGAATTCGTTATTCATTTTTTTGTCTTGGATATGCAAAGAGTATTAATCTGTGGGAAAGGGAATGGTGCTGCACCTAGCAACCAGCTATTAAGAGATATCTATGTGCTTAAAGGCTACTGTATTTTCAAATTGCACTTGTAAATATACAGTCCCCTTACATCTACAAGAAAATTAGCAATAAGATAGACTCTTCAAATGTTTATTTCGATTAACATGAAGTAGATGGAGAATAAGCGTTTGTATAAATAGTTTGTACAAGAGTAGAGAAAGTCATGTGTAACACATCAGATTTTTTTCATGTAAACATTTTAAACATATAGTTTTAACCAAAATCTTTTAGAGCCATTTTTGAGAAAATCGAAAATTTCGAAAAATCTTTCATGTAATGGACAGCTTGGGGTGAGGCGATTTTCTTAAAAGTGTTACGTGTCGTATCTTTGGAAGAGTTGAACTTCAATTATTTTACATAGATTCGGGGGTTCTCAAAACATGCCTTTCCGGTTAAATCTAGGCATCAAATTTTTGGGTGGGATGTAATACTTCATTTACTAATAGGTAAGCAGCAGAGAAAGAGCCACGGGATTTGTTAATGACTAAGTCCTTGGACACCGTCGTCCTCAGGGCATGATCATTAATATAATACCTCAGATTTATTACTAGCCATAACATAGCTCACGTGTGTTTCGTCATCTTGCGTAGCCTTGTAGCACGAGAACACTAATAGTTCCCACGTTGTCACTCTCCTCCTCTCCCTGTTTTCCTACTAGAGAATTCAAACGCTGGCTACTACACAGAACTTTGACCTCCCTTTTGTTTACTTACCCTGAGTACCAGACTCGAGGGTCGAAACCTTGCTACTCCGAGTCTGGGATGTGTTAGTAGTCAACCCGAGGTCGTTTCCTGCCTCTTTTAAGTTTGCAAGATATATCTCCCTTAGGAGCATGTGAAAATGCAGGGTAATGGCACGGGGGATGTTGTTATAAGGTAAGAAAGCACCCTCTTCTTGGCGTGTTTGCACCGCTCCCTTCCTTACAACTGGATCATGTTTCTGACGAACCAGCAGCACCCAAAATGGGCCGGATTAACGTGATTGCTTCTTCACAATAGAGATTCACATCTTTGCACTGAATAGCGGGAGGTTGGCACTATTGATTTCCACATCCGGACCTTCGAGAGGTCCTTCAAACTGCCTGACAGGTCTTCAGGTGTGGAGTAACGAGCGAGTGGTGATGTATTTATCCATTGGACAGCTGACAAAGTAGAAAACGTTACATCCAGCTCAAGTGGGTATAATTCTTCATTTCAAGCAGATGTAGTCGAATCTGCGCTGCTATAACAGTAACCAATACATACTAAGTTAACGCTGGATTGATGGAAGTATTTTCTCAGCTGCAAAGATTCTTTATCATTTAAACTCCAATTTTGCAATTTTTGTAATTGTTACCGTAAATAAATAACATGTTCACCTTCTCCATATTCACCATTTACTTTCTCTGTCACTTCATTCGGCTCTGATCCATGGGTTTTTCGTGGTTTCCCCGGGTCGGTAGGCGAATGCTGGGTTGGTTTCTCTTCTACCACTAATTTCCTGTACACATCATCTCCTTCCTTGTCATTTGTTTTAGGGCTGTAGCACCAGGTGACGGTGTTCGGCGGATTGCGACTGGGCGAAGGATGTGGGCTTTCTAGAAGTTTCTTCCCTTGCGTCCCTCAGTTAGGACCCGCCTCCTAGTGGGCCCCACCAGGGGATGCTGCCGGGAGCTAGAAGGCTTGCGTTTGAACTGGAAACGTTAGGAATCCCATTCATGCCTGCGCCCGTCGTCATCGGGATGTGGTTACCCTTAGCATCTCTCCCCTCATCCATCCCGATACGGCCTACTTGCGGTGCTCTGGCCCGGTTGCGAGATCCCCTACATTCGTCCGTACCTTTACATCTACCTTTCTGTCACCTACCTATTGTACTTCACCCAAAAATTCTATGTCGAGATTTTACCGGAAATTCATGTTTTGAAACTTCCTGAATTCAATAGAAACATTTTAACAAAAAATATTCGCGGTTGTGTGCGCGTGTGTGTGTGTGTGTGAGGGAGGGAGAGGGAGAGAAAGAACAGTATAACTCTAAAGCAAAATGTTTGATAAATACAAAACTGCTCATTTAAGCTTAGTAGCTCTCAAATATGCAACACGAAGATTTTCATGAAAATCCCCCGCCCCAAACTACCCTTTACATGGAACATTTTCCAATATTTTTTATTTCTCAAAAATGATCCTAACGATGTTGATTAAAATACCACACATTCAAATATTGTGTATAATATCTTGCATTTTCTGGGAATAGCCTATCAAGTCCCCTGACACAAACTTACTACACAAGAATGTAGATCTTGTTAAATCACACAATTCATGTCAAATAACATTTTTGTAGCATTAACCATTTCCAAGGTATTCTTTGTTATTGGTTTGAATTTTCAATTACTTATACTTTTTTCAACTAATAAGTCGCTATTCATTTTCTTTCTCGTGGTCAAACAAAGAATGCGGAATTTCAAAGCCATTAATCAGCGATCAGTTTTTTAAAAATCTGACTATCAGTTTACCTACTGTATCGTAACGAAATGTGCATTATCTGCTGGATTAACAAGAAATAGGACAATAAGCTTTTATAAGAACTGTCAGTAGAGACGTGAGATGGGAAAGTCGTGTGAATACAACACATCGAGTGTTTTCTTTTTGCTTAATGTAGCAACTTCCTCTTGGCCATATAACGAGGATTAGTTTAAGTTCGTTGGTTCACTTGAGTCAAAGTATGCCAGAAGTGGTCTTAGTTGCGTAGTAGCCTTCGTTACCACATATTTTGTTAGTATTGAGTTTTTGGCAGAACTTGGGATAATGGAACTCCTGGCTGTTTTTAAATCAATATGTATATGAATTTAAATTAAAGTGTCACATTTTGATCCTTATCAACCGTACGGGTCCAACATACCGTACGTGATTTTATAACACAAAGAGTAATAAAGCAAGAAAAGAAAGAACATACACACAAATAGAAAAAAAGAACTGGCTTCAAGAAAAACTGTTATGTGTTACATTAAGATAACCTTCTCTACCATCTATGGTTTAGTAATAGTGGGTACACAAATTATTCTTATGGAAGTTTATTTTCCTACCTACTTCATTTTAATCCAGATATACATTTCGGGTACAGCTACATTACACATTTCGTTATAGATACAAAGGGAATAGCGACAACCAAATGTTTAACAACTGGACGCTATATGCTAGCCTTAAAATTTTATACTTTTGCATGACATCGCCAGAAACAACTGAAAATCGACAGGACTTAGAACAGAATGATTAATTATTGATTAATTCGAACCATTAATAACATATCTCGGAAATGGCTTTTACCGCACAAGAACTTATTTGAAATAAATTGTGTGTTTTGTTTTAAAGATATCTACATGTTTTGTGTAGCACGTTTTCTTCTATCGCTTAACGTTTACCAGTTATACAAGATTACACAAAATTCCTTCGAATGAAAGAGACTTCATTCCCAGAAAATTCAAGACATACATTTTATTTGGCATGTAAACATTTTCAATATATGGTATTTTAATCAAAATCGTTAAAGCCATTTTTGAGAAAATCAAAAAATTTCGAATAATGTTCCCTGTAAGGGGTAGTTGGGATGGGGTGGGTTCTCTTACAAATCCTTGTGTCGCATCTTGGAAGGTACTGAACATACATACAAAGTTTGGTGTTTACCGCTTTTCATTATGCTGTCCATAGATACATACACGAACCATTTTCTAATTGTTACTTTCTCTACTACGTATAGTAAGTAGGGGAAGTATTGTATTCCACCCAAACATTCGTTACCGAGATTTCAACGGAAATATATGTTTTGAGATCCCCTGAATCCAAAAAAAGCATTTTTGGAAACATGTCCTGTGTGTGTCTGTGAACAGCATAACTCAGAAAGGAACAGTCGAATAAACACCAAACTTTGTATTTAGGTTCAGTATCTTCCAGAGATGTGACACGAAGGTTTTCAAGAAAACCCCCACTCCAGATTACCCTTTACATGGAACATTTTTCCAAAATTTTAATTTTCTCAAAAATGGCTCTACCGATTTTGATTAAAATATCATATGTTTAAGATATTTTCATGACAAGTGAAATCTATATCTCGAATTTTCTGGGAATGTCTCCAAAGTATTCTTCATTGTGAACAAATTTTGCATAACTGGTAAACCATAAGAGATAGACAAAATTTTACTAGAAAAAATGTAGATTGCGTTAAAATACACAATTTATGTCATATACATTTTTGTTGAGTGAACCATTTTGTCCTGGTAATGCAAAGAAAATGGAATACTCCACATAGCAACCAGCTCTTAAAATATTTGACTATCGCTTAAAGCCTACCATATTCCCCTTGCATCTACAAGAAATTTAGCAATAAGATTAACATCTCGATTAACATGAAGCATATGGAGAATAAACGTTTGTAAAAATAGTTTGTACAAGAGTAGAGAAAGTCATGTGAGTGTACACATCATTCTCATTCATTCATTATCTGTTTATCCTCCTCTTATGTAGGACTTACACCCCCCAGGACTTACAGGCGGGTGCCTGGGGTCAGAGGCCCGTCGAGGAGCAGACACTCATGGATCAGACAGAACATCCAGGATGGGTGATGCCTGGATGGGATGAAGGAAGTAGATGAAACGAAATGTTGGTGAAATGGATGGAAGGAAAGGTGATGATGGAACAGTTGGTGGAATGAATGGCGGGGGAAACCGGAGAACCCGGAGAAAACCCGCCCAGACGCCGCTTCGTCCACCACAAATCCCACATGCAGGTCCCTGGGATTGAACCCGGGCCGCCTCGGTAGGAGGCGAGCGGAGTGTACACATCAGATTTTTTTTATTTAATCAAGGGGCCCCAGTGCATGTATTGCACTGAAATCTTGGTATTAACTTTCTGGGCAGAATGCAATACCGTTTCTATTTACTATGTACGTGGTAGATACAGTAAAACGTAAGATAAACTCAATCAAATATAGCTGCTTAAATAAAAACAACCCACAAAACAACCCTAAACCATATTGCGATGCATTGTGGCTGTTCTTTGTGTGTACACGCAGTCATTGTGATGCTGGACAGAAAGCCTGGCGTGCGTAAAACGTGGCCCATAATGGAACGGAGCTGGTATGTTGGTACTGACAAAATATAGACCCGCTCCCTTTTCTATTTTTCGAGCATAATTATACCACTGGATTGGCAGGGTACTTTACCGTGGCCGAAGTGCCGAAGGGTAACATTACAACACTTAGTATTTTCATGGTACAGTACCGTTTTCTTATTGCCGTTTAGTAATGGCAACAACTACAACCTTCGTCTCCATGTCGCTGATGAAAACTCTCATAGATGTAAATGTCGTAGCTGTCGTTCAGTTTAACCTCACATGCAAATATTTCTTCACCCCTTCCTCTAGAAGGCCGAATTATTTGTAATTGTTTTAACCGTTCCCTGTGTAGCTACCAGTCGTAGCGAAACTTTTTCACAGCGGTGGTATCCCAACCACCCCTCCATTTCACAGATTATAAACATCGTTTATTGGTTGTTTGTATGTCCCTGTATTGTTTTCAGGCCAATCATATAGAGAACTGACGCCGGCTGGATGGAGTCAAAAGTTGGTTAACTAAAGGTGGAAACCTTACGGAGGGAAAAACAATATATCGATGTAAGGGAATGGATCACTTTTTATGCACGACAGTTGTAGCGATATTACATCTGCACAAAAACGAACTCTTAAATATCTATAGTTTATTAATTATTAATGATTAATTAAGAACCAATTTGATAATTTCCTACAATTTTAAAGTAATTGGATTAAAAAATTACATCAATTAAGAGCACGTCAAAAACTGTATATATGTTTAATGTTTCATTAATATTGTCCAATAAATTAAGGCGTAATTACGTATGAAAATATGCAAGATTTAGGAGAAACAAGAGCAGCTTCGCGTAAAAATGTTCATGGTATTTTTCCGAGCGTGGGGCCATAAAAATCCAACGTTTCTTTATACTTCGAGGGGAACAACCTAGTTTCAAGAGAAAGTAGACGCTGTAGGCAACGGTCTTTTCTTACCGTTTATGATTCGAATTTTCAACAGGAGAGCCGATAAATATATAGGAGAATTGTTAGAACCAATGAGGAGATAGGAAGACGTGTTTGCATGTACAAAAATCCGGAGGCTAAAGCGTGGATTTCACACAGTCTGTCATGATTCTTCGCTAAGGTAACACGTAGTACTCCGAGTCAGCAAAGGACGCTAAATTCCGAAATTTGCTAAACGCCGCGCAATTATGTAACTATAAAGTGATATATATGTAATATTTTACTAATGAGCTAATATAATTCGTTGAGATAATTTGTATCTAAGCTTATAATCGATTTAATATTTGTGAGGTGACTACTTCAAGTACAGAGCAGCGAGATATTAAATAATTAGCCGAAGCAAACATTAGTGTACCAAGAGATAATAGTGGGAAGATAGTGTTAAAGCATGGCATGTGTTAGGGAAAACATGAGAATCTTCCAGGATTTCTAGCATAAAGACGCGCCGGAGTGAGAAAAAGTGAAAATAATGTTCGTTTCTAAACAATATCCTAATGTTACTGCACCCGTATCCTACCCTGACACAATCACAGTAGGGAATTTCCGAACGATTCGCCGAAAGTTCACTCTGAGATTCGACGAGCGCTTCCTGAAGACGACCCCTACGATGTAGCGGCAACGACGCAAGGTAAGAGACAACGACGACACAGTGTACCTTTGATTATCGCTTCAACCCACCCCATGTATAATTAAATCACTACAAACGTTTATCTCTCTTAACATGAAGTAGATGAAAGAATAAGCTTTTATAAGTATAGTTAGTGGAAGAGATATAAAAATAAAAGACAGTGACTACAGAAAGTCATGCAAGTGAAACACCGAATTTTAGCTTCAGGATTGTTCATTAACACGCGTTGATATTACTGAAACTGTTCTGTTACAATATGTACAAAATGTTTAAAGGAAACGATACACCAAAGCTTGTATTGATATTGCAACGAAACACAGAGTGAAAGATTGCTTTTCTCTGCCCATGAAGAACATTTAAGGAACTCTTTCCTTGAAGCCCACAGACTCGAGCATCATTAGCCAGACCATACACCTGCTGCCTGCAGCCTCAACAAGCCTCTACTTATCCCTCCTTCTCTTTCACTGGCTTTTCATAAACAACAATTTCCTTGTATATGCAGCAAATCGCTAAGGAGGATGAAAACATCTTAACATTTTCTTAGGCTAGTGACCCTCGAGTCAAGGATACTCAGCTAGTGGCCCGCGGGCCTCGTTACTTCTGGGAAAAATTCTTGTGCCTTACATTCACATGACTTTCCCCATCCACTTCCTTTTATTTTACAAAGTCTCTGCAACTACATAAATAAGGTATATTGGTAACCAATTATTCAAGTTATTACACAAATAGTGTATGTCCTCCTCCGTGGTGTAGTGGTTACCTCTACCCGAGGTCGCGGGTTCAAACACGGCGGAGGGCGATGGATTTTTTTCGGGCATAAGAATCCTTAGCATGACTTCCTTCGGAAGGGAAGTAAAGCTGGTGGTCCCGTGTCGTACATTTAAGGCGCGTAACAGAACCTCAAGCCTGATAAAGAGGCCTCTGAGCAAAATGACCGGTCTTTCACGTCCAATATAAAATGGGGCGCTAAGGACCACAGCAGTTCAAGAGCGTCCATAAATAAAACTATATTTAACTTAGTGTGTGGGTCAATCACACGGACATTTTTTCTAGAAATAATTTTCTATTCAGGGGTCTCAAAACATGTATTTCCGATGAATTTTTGGGATGAATGCAATCCCTTCTCCACCTATGTACGTGATAGAAAAAGTAAAAATACAGATAAATTGCCTCGAACTGAACAAATCTGATCTAACTTCGCACACTTTAGTCAGGAAATTGTCGATGTTTTGCAAATTCCGGTGGCATTTAACAAATTATTTAACGGAGAGAAGTATCCTGAAGCTTGGGCAACAGCTATTATTCAGCCGATATTCAAGGGCAAGTATAGCACTCAGCAATCAGAATACTATAGAGGAATAACAGTTATCTATTCCGGGTAAGGTACGAGCATATTGCAAAAATATCTATGACCGGTTAAGGGCCAAAGAGTTTGATGTAATTTCAGACTGGTTTCAGGGAAGGGTTCCCTACTGCAGACAATATTTTCATATTAAAAAAGCATTCAAGACTGAATAGAAAGAGCGGAAAAACTATCCCTTGTTAATTTTAAAATGGCTTTTGATAATCTGCAGAGGGACGCTGTTTGGGCGAAACTTCACCACAAAGAACTCTCCTGTAAAATGATGAAAGCTCTGATCCAAATTTACAATAGTCTGAATTTTAGTATTAAAATAGACCAAAATATAATAACTAAATTTCTACAAACTATTCTTGTTCTATCTACTTCAAGTTAATCGAGATAAACCTTTCCGGAAGTAGCTACATTACACATTTCGTTATAGATACAAAGGGAACAGCGATAGTCAAATGTTTAACAACTGGACGCTATATGCTGGCTTTAAAATTCCATACTGTTTCCATGACATCGCGAGAAACAACTGAAAATCGATGGGACATAAAAAGAAAGAAAGTATTGAACAAATCGAACCATTAATAATATATCTCGGAAATTGCTGATGCTACAAAAAAGAAAGGAAAAAAGTATATTAAAGAAACTGTGTATTTTATTTATTTATTTATGTATTTATTTTTGCGGCACGTTTACCCGTTATACAAGATCCCTTCAGAATGAAGAGGACTTCACAGGCTATTCCCAGAAAATTCAAGGTATACATTGTATTTGTTATGTAAATATGTTTAATATACGATATTTTAATAAAAATCGTTAGAGCTATTTAGTAGAAAATAAAATATTTCGAAAAATCTTCTATGTAAAGAATAGCTTGGGGTGGGGAAATTTCCTCGAAAATCTTTGTGTCGTACCTTTGGAAAGTATTGAACCTAAATACCAAGTTTGGTATTTATCAGACTTTTCGTTTTTGAGTTATTCTATTCTAACAAACGCGCGCGCGCGGACTTTTTTCTAAAAATAATTTGTTTATTCAAGGGGCCTCAAAACATGTATTTGCGGTGAAATCTCGGTATCGAATTTTTCGGTGGAATACAATATCTTCTCTACCTACTATATATGTGGTAGAGAAAGTAAAAATGTTTTGGGAGGGGTTTCAGGGGACTCCAAAACAGATATATTTCCGGTGAAATCCTGACATCGAATTTTTGTGTGGAACAGAATACCTCTCCTACTTATTGCGCATAGTATGGAAAGTAAAAACTGTTCGCTATATACAGGCCTCGAAATGCCACTCTTTCCATAACATCGCGGGAAATAACTGAGAATGTTGACAGCGCTTAATGACAACAGCATTCAAAAATTCAATCCAACAACGGATACCTCGGAAATATCTGAAGCTACAAAAAAAGTTATTTGAAGTAAGTTGTGTGGTTTAACAAGATCTACATTTCTTTTTTGTACAGCAAGTTTTCGTCTATTTCGTATGGTTTACACAGTTTACAACCGAGCGGGATGGCTCAGACGGCAATGTCGTGGGTTCGATTCCCGTGGTCGACCTTCCTGACCCAGGCGAATGCTGGTAAGGATCATTACATCCCCCAAATTTCCTGTCCCTCCACTCCATCTCCATTCTCATTTTACTTCATATTTCATCTGCTTGGTTTATTTCAGGGTTGCAAGTGTCGGCGGGAGGTCTCGGCGTGTGCATGGCAGGGGAAAAGGATGCCCCAAGTAAACCTTCATCCCCCGGACTACAAGCGGTCTCCGGGTCCAGGGCCCCCCCAGGGGATGTGTAAGCTCACAATTGGGAGGGGGCGGCCGCATCAGCCAGCGCCCGAATAGTTCAAATCTATAAATGGTAGGGACCCTGCCCTTTGCCTGTCGTGCCTTCTGGTCCGGCCGCCCTCTGCCTCCCATCACTTCAACGCTCCGTCCCGGGGGCGCCCCGTTAGGGGCCTAGGCACAAAAGATCTGCTTAGGTCGAGGTGTTAAGTCCCCCCCCCCGCTTATAGTCCTATGCTACCCGTTTTACAACACTATACAAAATTCCTTCCGAATGAAGAATTGACATCAACATTTTGCCATGAAAATATCTTAGGTATAAAATATTTTAAACAAAACTGTTAGAGACATTTTCGTGAAAATAAGAAATATTCAATATTTTTCCATGTAAAGGGTAGGTAGTTTCTGGTAAAGGAAGTTTCTTGAAAATCTTCTTGTCGCATCTCTGAAAGATTTTGAATTGAAACACCAAATTTGATATTTATCGAACATTTCATTTTTGGTATTAAGTTCAGTATCTCCCTAAGATGACACACGAAGATTTTCAAGAAACCTCCACTCCAAACTACCGTTTACGTGAGGAAATTGCATTTTTTATTTGCTCAAAAATGGCTGTAACAGTTTTGATTAAAAAGCACACATTTAAGAATTTACATGACAAAAATGTGTACATCTTGAATTATCTGGAAATAGGCTGTGAAGATCTCTTTATTCGGAAGGAACTTTGTATAATTTTGTATGACTGATAAACCATACGAGACAGACAAAAATGTAGTACACAAAGATGCAGACCTCTAAACACACAATTTATTCCAAATAATTTGCTGTAGTGTCAGCCATTTCCGAGATATCCGTTGTACATAACTGGTTTGACTTCTTCAATGCATTATTTCAATCTCTGAGGTACTGCTAACCTCCAGTTGTTTCTCGCGATGCCATGGAAAGAGTGGAATTTCAAGGCCAGTATAGAGAAAGAAGTTTTTAAACATCTGACTATACCATTCCCTATGTATTTATAACAAACTGTGTAGCGAAACATTTCTGCAAACGTTTATCGCAATTCGGGAGAGACTAAAGAGCAAAAGTTGACAAAAATGACATTTTTACTTTCTCTACTACGTATAGTAAGTAGAAGTATTGCATTCCACCCAAAAGTTCTATATCGAGATTTCACCGGAAATGCATGTTTTGAGGCCACTTAATAAAAAAAGCATGTTTAGAAAAAACTCTGTATCTGTGAGCAGCATAACTCAAAAACGAAAAGTCGGATAAATACCAAACTTGGTATTTATGTTCAGTATCTTCCAGAGATGCGACATGAAGGTTTTCAAGAAAATTCCCCACTCCAGACTACCCTTTACATGGAACATTTTTCAAAATTTTGATTTTCTCAAAAATGGCTAACGATTTCGATTAAAATATCATATGCTTAAGATACTTTCATGGTAAATGAAATTTATATCATGGAATTTTCTGGAAATTTCCCCAAAGGTCCTCTTCATTCTGAATTACTTTCGCAAAATTGGTAAACCGTAAGAGATAGACAAAATTTTATTACATAAAAATGTACGTTAAAACACACAATTTATGTCATATACATTTTTTTGTCGAGTGAACCATTTCCGAGATATTCCTTGTTATTTGTTTGAATTTTTCAATACTTATACTTTTTCTCAAATGGGAGTTCGTTATTCGCTTTTTTTTATGTCCTGGACATACAAAGAGAATGGAATACTCTACATAGCAACCAGCTCTTAAAACATTTGACTTTCGCTTAAAGTCTACCATATTCCCCTTGCAACTACAAGAAAATTAGCAATAAGATAGTCTTTGTTTATCTCGATTAACATGAAGTAGATGGAGAATGAGCGTTTGTAAAAATTTTGTACAAGATGAGAGTCATGTGAGTGTAACACATAGATTTTTAGTTTCTTGTGCAGTCTATTTTTTTAAATTCATTTAAGTCGCTTGAATTATACAGTCATATCGCGACTACATACATTAGCTTTGTATATGTCAATAAATGTTTAGAAAACTGATAAGATTTTACATGAAGTTACATTGTTAAGTATTTCCATACTGTTTGAAATGGAGCTTTGTCTTTGTTTTTGAAAGTGTGGACAGTCGATGATGATGAGTTGCACGGTGAGCACGGTTTGACAGTATTGACACACAGGTGGTGGTGGTTCGTGAGACAAGATGGGAGTGAGACAGGATTGTATGTCCTATGCGTAGTCTGGTGATAACTTGTTCTTGTTGCTTGAAATGTGAAATAGGGAATTTGAAATTCTGCTTAGTACACACTGTATGAAGCTTAATGTTTGGAGTAGAATGCCACTTGCTTTGTCACTGATGTGTTATGGCTCGTTTTATATGGATAAGGAAATCTTAATGTGGAGTTTTGATGCCATTACCAGAAGGTGTCGTGTCGATTCTTCGGCTGCAGCATCGGCGTTCTCGTTGCCAAGTCGTGTACTGTGATGGAATCCAACTGAGAGTGAACTTTTTCCGTGATGGCTGCTCTGTGATGTGTGCGTAGCCCTTGAGCAGGGAGTTACACGTTTGGAACTGTTGAAGCGTATGCAATGAGCTGATGGAGTCAGTGAATATAATATACGATGTCATTTTGTTTTGAATCTATAATGTATTGTACTGCATACTTAATAGCTAAAAGTTCGCAAAAGAAGGTTGAAGGGTGATTAGGTCTTTAGAGCAATGTGAGACTGGGATACACCACTACATCCATTATTGCCATCCAACTTGGACGCATCAGTGTAGACATGTTGAGTGCCAGAATGTGCCTCACATACTTCTGAGAACATTTTGTTGAATGCAGCTCTGTCAGTTTATTTTTCTTGTGGATTTGCGACAGTCAAATCAAAAACAGGATGCTTTAGTGTCGATGGCATAATATCATCAGGTCCGAAACGTGAAACTATTTCATGTAGATTGAACTTGAAGTAGTTAGAAACTTGAAGCCGAAATTATAAAGGCAATAATTATCATAATAATCTGAGAAGGATAGTGATATAAAATAAGTAAAAATATTTAAAATCAGTGTATGTATAAAAAGGAGAAGCATTGTGAAAATTGTTGACTGTAAAAGCGACAGAAAGACAAGACAGGCACAGTTTTGTTAATTAGGGACCAGCCCCAGGTAGAAAGGGTAAATACCATTGAAGCAAGTTTTTCCTGCTAACTAGCCTAGTACAGCTGCACTTAGCCTGGTGAAGGCCACTCTAAGCATTATGACGCTAAGTTTGAGGGGAGAGAGTGGAAGTTTAGGCGTTGGTTTTCCTTGTATTAGCGTGGGTGGATCAGTCTGTCCTGGCGAGGACGGACGACATTTTCGTCGAGTTGTGAACATTGGTGGCGAACATGCTAGAGCATAGAACGCGTAGCTGTAGTTAATATTCTTCAGTCTTGGTAAAGACAAAGCATCTTCGTATGCATTTAATAGTGATCGGCAAACCTAAAGTATTATTTTAAATAGTGAATAAAAGTGTTCCAAGGCAGCGTTTGTGTGTTTCTCTGTACACACCCACGCATACCCTGAGGTTAAGGTTTCATGGCAAAAGAAGAACCAACTGGGAGGAGACAAGCAGCAACCGTGAGGCAAAGGTATTGCTTCAGTTGTTGGAGAACGGAGTGTACCTGCGTCATATTGCGCTAAACTGGGGCAGAAAGAGTTACCTGCATTAAACTCGGCGATACAGATGCGGTTGAGGTGAGCCATTATCGTAATGGAACACGTACCGATGTATCTCAATTCTTGGCATTGCAGTATAAATCAGACTTAGAAGTATCCGTCTATAATATAGCGAAGGTTCATTAGCTTCGACCTGCAGACTGCAGATAGGACTTGTACGGAAGGCACCTAGCGCTATTACCTCTGAAGACTGTATGGTATTAACAATTTTGAGAGCAGACGAATTAGCCAAGCTGTGTGCATTAGAGCAGTAATCTATCTGGAGCGAATAGTAGTTCCCCAGCTCTTTGCTAGTAAGGTTTTAAGAACGTTAAGTGGTCGAGCGTTTTCTGCTTCAAGGAACTTGAGATGTGTAAGCGAAGTCATTCATTTATCGAAATACAGTCCAAGGATTCATACTGAGGAGACAATAGGAATACTAGATTTCCTATAAGAAGTTTAGGATCACGAAAATGGGTTCTCCGTCTGGAAAATATACAATGAATTCGCTTTTAAAAGGAGAGAATTTCAAGTTAGTAGAATGATTCCATTCCAATAAGGTGTTCAGTGTAGTTTAAAGCAATTCTTGAGCAGTTCGTATGTTCCTTCCTCTGCAAAACGTGATAGGATCGTCCTCACATAAGCAAGCTTTCCCGGGAACCTTAAGGCACGATGTAATATTGTTGATGGCTATTAAAAATAGAATTACACCCAAAACGTATCCCTGGGGAACACCGTTATTAACTCCTTTGGTAAGTGTCTATTAACTATGACGCGTATAAGTCTATTTTGGAGGAAGTTGTGAATAAATGCAATCACGTTCCCAGTTACATCATTATCCAGTAGAGTTAAGAGAATATCATCACGGTAGATGTGTCATACGCTTCTTCTATGTTAGATTTAGAGCAACCATGCTACTGGCGATTATTAAAAGCTTGTATTATTTCGATCTCCAGCATAATTAAGGTATCTGTTGTGGAGTGAAATGGTCGAAAACCATGTTGAACTGGGCAAAATAAATTTCTCTTCTCCATACCCAACGAAGTCGTTTGACGATAAGTTTTTCCATTAATTTGCACATTATGCATGTTTAATTGGAATTTTTTCTTTAATTCAATATATATATATATATATATTATCATTGCAGGCAGGATACTTATATTTCAAATATATTTTTAATAAGTAAGTTGCGCTCGAAAGAGCATTAGTTTTCATCTTATGATTTGTCTTTTATCAGTTCGTTTAACGATTCCGTCCATCTTCTGTATTGTTTGTAATGGTATCGCTCACACTTTTGGTCACATATCTTGCACTCACACAACTCGCTCGGTTGGTGATATTTCTTAATTTTGCACATTTTGTGGTGAAATCCGTGCGTTGCTAGGCTTATGATGGCATGTCTTTGCGATTGGTTGCTTCTGGTCCATTCCCTGTTCGTCGGAGGCGTAGAATTCTTCGTCGATCTCTTTTTGTTTCTGTTTCCTTTTCTCTGTGACTTCCTTACAGGGTCCGTTGCCGGCAGTAGCCTCCTATATTATATTTTTAATAATGGTACTATTTCTGGCACTTTGTACTCTGAATTCAGCACCAATCCGCAGAAGAAAGAAAGAAGGTAACTCCTACACACTTTGAAGTAGAGAGTTAAAGTGTAGCCCAACTTTTAGGATCAGATTTGTTCTACAAATTGGTACTAATATTAAATATTGAAGCTTCTGTGTGCCATTGGTTTCTTTCTTTATAAATATACACGAGTTATTTTTTCCCGTTTTTGCCTTGCACAGCTTTTACTGTGAATGACACATTCCGATATAAATGACAAATTTTCTCAGAAAGTATTAAGAAAAGCTAAATTAAATTCTGAGGTGTTAAAACAAACTCTTCGTCTAGTTGTGGATGTACTTTAGTGTTGATAACATTGCCTGCTATTTTTTTTAAAAAGTAATACCTGATAAATTTTAGTCAAAAGAATGGTATGATTAAGAAAATAATCCTATATTTTTAATAAGGAAATTATCTATTCGATAGAAGCAGATCAGTATACTTAGAAGGCATGCATCTTACACTCTATTCTTTCAGCCTCCCCTTAACTTGAAGTACGTAGAAGAAGTCATGTGAATGGAACATCAGATTTTCCCCTCATTTTTTACCTTAACTGGTTCTTTTAATCATATAGTTCGTTCAGTTTATTTCCGAGTGAATACAAAACAATTTATTTTATTTCCTGAGGTAAGGAATACTCAACGCTTGTGAGCGGAAGTAATCTCTGAAAGGAGAGGTATGTTGGTGCCCCCAGCTGTTTGACCAGTCTGTTTCTCTAAGAACCAGAGATCCGGCATTGCTTGAAGACCGCCACCGGAAACGGGAAAAGGAAGCAGAATCCAATATCCTGCGATACCAACATGCGCAGTGCTAATATCATGGTCTATGCTCGCCCAGCAACAGCTCTGCAAACCACGATCGGAACAGAACATGTTCCACAGCGAACGTGAACAATTTGGGGCACTTGTTAACAAAAAATAACTTTCCATTCTGAGAAAATAACTTATACAGGTGTTTAAACACGTTAATCAAATATCGCATATTTAAAATTTCAGAGAGCGTGAACAGGAATTTGAATTATTTTCCTATAGGTTGAGGCAGTATTTTTAACACTTAAATGATTTCAGTCAAATTAATAAATTCAATAACAGCCCGCCTTAAAGCAATATGTGTATGTAATAATTTGTAAAATGTATGTAACAGTCATTGCATATGCTTATATTATTATATACATGTTCAACAATGTTATGTGAATATATTACGTAATTTAATAATGTAGGAGCTGTGAGAAATAGGTCAAAAGTTGCTAACAAAGAGGTCACAATGAGGTAACCTTGAGGCAATAATGAGTTTGAGAGTTTAACAATACTACTTGTGATTCTTGGAGCAACAATAATGAAATTTTTGCGACAGTTCATAAAAATAGCCAATCAACAACCAGAAAGCTTTAGTAAAATGAAGGTATTCTATTCGAGTAGGATTAGCCAATGAGAAACTGAAAAGGAGAACATTTACAAATTTAAAGTTCAGTTGGTTGCAGACAGTGCTACTAACCAGACGCAAAAAGTGTCCTCGAGAGATTTAATACGTTTTCGTGTGAGACGAAAATAGTTTATTAAAAAGTGTAATAAAAACATCTCACAGCTCTCTATATCAGTGAAGGGTTATTTAAATCGTATCAAACATTAATAAAAGGAGTGAAGTAAAATCACAATCTGTGTAAGCCTACATTCTTGTCGCATCACAACCCTGCTAAGAGAAACGTGTCTCTAACAATAATACTGACGCAGCCGAGGCAAACATAAATATAATATTTAAAGAAATAGTCAAATTACAAAGTTAATTTTTTTTTAATTGGGGCGAAGGCTACCGGAAAGCGGGTACTATACGTGTAGTTGCAACGAATTTAAAATTCGGTTTTCCCAACAGTTGAAATATAATACAATACAAACTACCTCAAGTTGATGCCCAAAGCGTGGTGCAAATAACGTAACAAACCATCTTCTCAAGTTGGCGTCCATAAGAGGGGCTAATAAAATGTCTTTCTCAAGGTACAGGGATTCAACGGAATGGGACATCTCACACGCTGCGACCTGCACAGATCTATTGAGGCTACCACCCCCGGGAGGAAGGGGTGAAGTGAAGGAACCATAGGAGGCTACAGACCACAGAGGCGCGCGCAAGTCCCTAATATTTCCAAACTCCCAGACCCGTCCCACTGCTGAGCCGACGTAAGAGGGTGATGTACGATCCAGCAGTCAAACAGCCCTCTGGCGTCCACGGGGAATACTCTTTCCGTTGAGGATGCATTCGGCCATCTTCCGGCACAGCCATACGCCACGAAACCTATAGGCACACCTGAAAGTTGAGAAAGAAACGGAATGAATGTGAAATGATGGAACGGAAATCGCCTGCAGACCTCGGGAAACCACGAAAACCCAGGGTCAGCATGGGCGGTCGCCGGGATCGAACCTGGGACTTCCCAAATGCGAGACGCACACGTTACCGCGACGCCACCTCGCTCCGTTAATTTCCCTTAATGTTATTCTCACATGACTTTCTATCCCTACCATTCCCTACAAGTTATTCTTACAAAACCGTATTTTTCTGTCTACTTCTGTCATTACACATTTCGGTGTAGGTAGAAAGAGGATGCATGATACCTAAGTGGTAGTCAAATTTTTAAAAAGCATGTTGCTCTATAATGTCGCGAAAAACAAAAGAAAGTTGACTTGTGCTTTAAAGACTTTCTCTACTCTTGTACAAACTATTTTTACAAAAACTTATTCTCCATATGCTTCATGTTAATCGAGATATCGAGATGGTAATCTTATTGCTAATTTTCTTGTAGATGCAAGGGGAATTGCTAGGCTTTAAGCGATAGTCAAATGTTTTAAGAGCTGGTTGCTATGTGGAGTATTCTATTCTCTTTGCATTACCAGGACAAAAAAATGAATAAGAATTTCCATTTGAGAAAAAGTATAAGTATTGGAAAATTTAAGGGAATAACAAACAATAACTCGAAAATGGTTCACTCAACAAAAATAATGTATATGACATAAATTGTGTATTTTAACGCGATCTACATTTTTTGTGTAGTAAAATTTTGTCTATCTCTTATGGTTTACCAGTTATGCAAAAATCGTTCACAATGAAAAATACTTTTGGAGACATTCCCAGAAAATTCGAGATATACATTTCATTTGTCATGAAAATATCTTAAACATATGATATTTTAATCAAAATCGTTAGAGCCATTTTTGAGAAAATTAAAATTTTCGAAAAATGTTCCATGTAAAGGGTAATCTGTGGTGGAGGGATTTTCTTGAAAACCTTCGTGTCGCTTCTCTGGAAGATACTGAACCTAAATACCAAGTTTGGTGTTTATCCGACTGTTCGTTTCTGAGTTATGCTGTTCACAGACTGACAGACACACATACACGGACATGTTTCCAAAAATGCTTTTTACTTTCTCTACTACGTATAGTAAGTAGGGGAAGTATTGCATTCCACCCAAAAATTCGATACCGAGATTTCACCGGAAATATATGTTTTGAGACCCACTGAATCCAAAAAAAGCATTTTTGGAAACATGTCCGTGTGTGTGTCTGTGAACAGCATAACTCAAAAACGAACAGTCGAATAAGCACCAAACTTGGTATTTAGGTTCAGTATCTTCCAGAGATGCGACACGAAGGTTTTCAAGAAAATCCCCCCACCCCAGACTACCCTTTACATGGAAGATTTTTCGAAAATTTTATTTTTCTCAAAAATGGCTCTAACGATTTTGATGAAAATATATGTTTAAGATAATGTCATGAGAAATGAAATGTATATCTCGAATTTTCTGGGAATGTCTCCAAAAGTATTCTTCATTGTGAACGACTTTTGCATAACTGGTAAACCATAAGAGATAGACAAACGTTTACTACACAAAACATGTAGATCGCGTTAAAATACACAACTTATGTCATATACATTTCTTTTGTTGAGTGAACCGTTTTCGAGATATTGCTTGTTATTTCCTTAAATTTTCCAATACTTATACTTTTTCTCAAATGCGTTATTCAATTTTTTATGTCCTAGACATGCAAAGAGAATGGAATGCGCCACATAGCAACCAGCGTTAAAATATTTGACTATCGCTTAAAAGCTACCATATTCCCCTTGCATCTACAAGAAAATTACAAATAAGATTGACATCTCGATATCTCGATTAACATGAAGCATATGGAGAATAGGCGTTTGTAAAATTAGATTGTACAAGAGTAGAGAAAGTCATGTGAGTGTAACACATCAGATTTTTTTTATTCAGGGGGTCTCAAAACATGTATTTCCGGTGAAATCTCGGTATCGAATTTTTGGGTGGAATACAATACTTCCCCAACTTACTATACGTAGTAGAGAAAGTAATAATGCTGAATGATTACTTCATATACCATTAGCAGAAAATTCAAGAGGCACACTTTACCTGCCATGCAAATATCTAAGTTATGGTGTTTTAATCCATATCGTTAGATTCAGTTCTTAGAATATCAAAAATAAAGATAACTTTTTCACGTAATAGTTCGCGGTGGGAGATTTTCTTCAAAATCTTTGCGTCCTCTTTAGAAGATACTGAACCTAAATAATACAAAGTTCTTTGGGGGGTTCAGCTGACCTCAAAACAGTTTCGGTAAACAAAAAGTGCTCTACTTCATGCGTGAATGTTTCTAACACGTTTTATTAATGTCAATAGGATGAATATTTAAGTTAATAGATAATTTTTCATAACTGTTATTTGTGTATGCGTACGTGTTACAATATTGTAAGCGGAAGGAAGAGAGGGGATTTGTGTACTATTAAACCTTTTACTTATGTTTTATTTCAGAAAATTAACCCCAGAAAGAGTATGCAACTACTGGTTTTTAAATATTACATTACATGTACGTTACAGAGGAAGCGAGAGGGTGGAAATAGCGATAAAGAAGAAACTGAGGGGATTGAATCACGTGACACTCATATAAAACTTGGTTGGGGTAATTGTTAACTCTTTAAGCCCAAAGAAACGGCCCCTGTGACAAAGATTAATAAATCTTCATTCAACGACCCATATACATGTTGAATGAATTAATGTGCTTATTTAAAATAAAATATACTGATATTGATCCTTAACAATCGTATGGGTTTGTATTATAAAATACACGCTACAAGGAACCTTTACTGCAATAAAAAATCAAGATAAACATAGTAAAATACAGTAACAAATAGAAACAAACCATAATAAGGGTAAACCTTATTACAATGCTCTATTATATTATCTAAAGAATACTAAAGAAAGTTACATAAATGCAACACAACAAAAACACCTAAACTATGACAAAGTAGCAATAAAAATGAAGCGCTAATACGTTTCTGCCATAATATCAGCTTTTTAAGACAGAAATTAGCTGTCTCGCCTTAAGGAGAAATTCACCTATCCTCTCCACGTCTTCCCTGCCTACCAGTAGCGCCCAACATGCCAATATTCAAGCCAATAAAGGACGTGGTTAGCATTTTTCAACTCGTCCGTCCATGGCTGTACGGCTCGTCAGGCTCTGCACCCAGGATTACTCCTCCAGAAAAGCATCAGAAATGACAAACAGCTGAGTTTCTGTTTACGACGCGACACACGCCCAAAACTTTTCTCGGATCAATGCAGTGCTACAGGAATACATCCGGCCAGAGCCATTTTCAAACTTGGCCAAATCACAAGGGCTGTTCACTTCCCTCCCGGTCCACCGGAAAACAAAGTCCGGCAGGGAGTGATTATTGTATCGTATAGAGACGGAGGGGTCCACATCAAGCGAGCTGCGGGCCCGCTGGTCCATGATCTCCCCAGCAGCACTTAACAAAGAGGGGAATATTCAGCTTAACTCGTTCAAACTCTCAGGCAAACACGTCTTTTATAAAAAAAAAAGTACCTGCATTCACTCATTACTCTGGCATAAGCAATGGTACACAGGCGATCCTTTTAAAAGTCCACGCGCAGCGCACGTAATTTCCAACTTTTACCTCCTCTAAAATCTACCTATAGTGGGTGTACAAAGTTTTGTATTCCATGCAAACATTCCACAATGAGATTTCATCCGAAATACACGTTTTGAGGCTCCATGAATCAAAAAGAGCATCCAGACTTGGCATTTGGACTTAAGCGTCTTCTAACTGGGCGAGATGGCTCCACGGTAACGTGCGAGGCTCGCATTCGGGAGATCATGGGTTCCATTCCTGGGATCGGCCACTCTGATCATGGGCAACGCGCATTCAGGGTGGTTTCTCTTGCCACGAATTTCCCTTCATGTTTCAGGCAGGCTTAGAGATTGTGCAATGCCGCTCGGTGTCGGATAAATGGCACAGATACTTGCTCGTTGGAAAGCTCTCCCAGAGGGCAGCCTTCTCTTAGCCGGCGGGTTGAGTTGTCTCCGGTTCCGCCGTAGGGAAGTCTCTCTTGAGCAGTCCGTCGGTGTGACCGGATCATCAAGCTTGGGATCGTTAGGAACCTCTGCGCGTCTCTGTCGCCCGGCCTGCCTGCGGCCTGTAGCCTCCTGCGGTTCCTTCGCCTCATCTGTTCCTCCTGGAGGTGGCGGTCTTGAGATGTATTTGGCCGTTATTTTAGAACTGATTTTAGAACCTAGTATTTTTGGAACTGGAATGATGGGAAATGTTGCCGAAAATAACAGTTTTCTCAGATTTCTGGACAAACTAGCTGCTCACTGCGCAAGGTGTTGAGTGCCTTGAAACAAGGGGATCGGTAGCGTGTTAAATACCACACCCATGTAGAAACACCTTCCTTCTGCAGAGGTCATACATCCCCCTAGAGATAAAAATATCATACATGCGAGGCTGACATTCTAGGTTTCGCTCTTAAAATGTCACCCTAATTACAGAGCTGCCAGAAAAATTTCCCCTTCTCATTGTATTCCCTAGAGCACTGCTTTTCGAGTCCAGGTCGAGTCAAAATTTCATGACTCGCTGCAGCTAGTCTAGGCAGACTCATTACACAGGCCTGCGATGAGAGAACATTCTGCTGCTTTTTGAAGAAAGTAATCCTGTGTGCTGAAACATATAACTTGTGCCGTATCGTAAAAATATCGCACTCTGCCACTTGAGTATGTCAGGTAGAGGAAGTATTGAATTGTATCCAGTAATTCGATAGCTCTGTTGTGTGTGTGAACGACAGAACTCAAAAACGAAATTCAGATAAATACCAAACTCGGCATTCAAGCTCACTACCTTCCAAGAAACATTTTCAGGAAAATTCCACTATCCCAAACTACCCTTTACTTGGAGAAATTTTTGTTATTTTTGATTTATTAAAAAATCTCGATTTTGATTAAAACAGATATTAGTATTGCTAGCAAAATTTTCATATTGAATTTTCTGCAAATAGCCTGTTAAAACCTCTCCGTTCCGGAATGAAAAATACTTTTGGAGACATTCGCAGAAAATTCGAGATATACAATTCATTTGCCAAAAAAATGTCAAACTTATGGTATTTTATTCAAAATCGTTAGCCATTTTTGAGAAAATTAAAATTTTCGAAAAATGTTCCATGTAAAGGGTAATCTGGGGTGGGGGATTTTCTTGAAAACCTTCGTGTCGCATCTCTGGAAGATACTGAACCTAAATACCAAGTTTGGTGTTTATCCAACTGTTCGTTTCTGAGTTATGCTGTTCACACACACACACACACACGGATATGTTTCCAAAAATGTTTTATATGCATTCAGTGCGCCTCAAAACATGTATTTCCTGTGAAACCTCGGTATCGAATTTTTGGGTGGAATGCAATACTTCTCCTACTTACTATACGTAGTAGAGAAAATATAAATAGTAGATCTCGTTAAAACATACAATTTGTGCCACAACATTTTTGTGGCATCAACCATTTCCGAGATATTCTTTGTTATTGGTTTGAATTTTAAAACATTTAAAAAATGTTCAAGTCATAAGTCGCTATTCGTGTTTTGCTCGTGGTTAAGCAAAGAGCATAGAGTTTCAAAGCCATCACATAGCGATCCGCTTTTTAAAAATCTGACTATCGCTTTAGCCTTCTGTATCCTTATACAGACAGAGTCTTTCATAATTAAGAAATAATGCAAATAAATCCAAAATTAACTTATTTTTAAAAAACGCTCGGGCACATCAAATTTATTATTTTGAAAGGAAAATTTTAAAAAACAAACCAAATTTTCAGCCATTATTGTACAGAATATGACGTCATCAACAAACATTTTAAATCGCAACATATTATTTGTATTTTCTGAAAAGTATGAAACATTTCATTTGTCTCATACAAGAGGTTTGGTTGCTATGTAAAGCCGGTTATCGAGACACAGGAGGGAAAATAGTAGTAGTAGTAGTAGTAGTAATAATAATAATAATAATAATATACGATCCAAATAAAACATAACAACAAAAATGTGCTGAAAACAGATAAAGGGTATAAATAGAATCAATTTATAAAATAAAAAGACGCCCGCTCTGTAAATTCATACTAGGAATGGGTTTTGTTGAAAAGGCAGAAAAACAATTTTTGTTTTCCTCGAAACGAAAGCAGATGTATCTACCTGCTATCGGCGACAAGAAGTCTACCGGAAGTTTCGCTTTTGTACTTTGGCTTGGACGTGTAGTTTACAATGGTTTCAAAGCTTAGCAGGGTCAGAAAGTATACGTGTCTTATCTCCGATCTAAGAATATTCGTGGGAAGATTTTAAAACTTAAAATAAGTTGTAAGAAGCAGACGGGAAAGTTGTCAAGTGGGGATAGCCAATAATAAAGTCATGAAACAAAAATGATAGCCAACCAAAGATCGCGTATACATCACATGATACGTTTGAACTTAAAACGGAACGAAACATGTGGGGAAAAATTCTAAGTTCGACGAAAGGCGTGAAAAAGGAAAAGAAACGTCGAGACACATTCCGGTACAAACTAACCACGAGGACGGTTGATGAAACAAAATAAGAAGAAAATAATCAGAAAGTTTAAGGTGTAAAAATGAAGTTGTGAAATCTAGGCAATTCGAGGGCTAGTCGGAGGAACACATAAGTAGCGACTTCGAAAGTGACGACAATAATAACAGTGGTTTTGACGACGAAGGTGCGGGTCGACCACATAGGAATCTTCGTGACAAAATAAAGGAATAATAACTCAAATTTCGCCGGCAGCATTATTAATATCATCAAAGCAGTGTCACCACCCCTGAAAACCAGAACCTCAGCTCTACCAGAAGAAATTCCTAAATCCCTGCCATCCAATAATCGAACCCGGGACTCTGAGTCACCTGAAGCGACAGCAAGGAACAACACAGATGTGTGGAAGGTCAGCGTCATATGGTACAGATTTCTCTCCACTTGATTACTTTTTATAGGGATATTTGAAATGTAGAGTCTTTGTTACGAGGCCTGCTAATATAGAAGAGTTAAAAATGAGGATCAGGAAAGGATGCTGAGATTGAAAATGTTCATAAAGAATTCACGCTTCAACTTAGCCACTGTCAGATTATAAATGTGGAGCATTTAGTACACCTTATTAAATAATTAGAATTTTATTTTTTGCAGTAATTGTGTAAACTGTGCCGCGCATATGGCCGTCCAGTCTATATACTTTCATTATTATCTGTGGATAGAAGCCAGAGCTTCGCTATTATTATCTATTTTCATTTTTACTATTGTTTTAGATTTAAGGTGAAGAAACAAAACGCGTGTGCGCACACGCACACACATATTATTACATGCTGGGCTGCGGGCCGAAAGGTTCCCAGCAAATTATTACATTTTGATCACCCCAACATGCACATGGGGAAGCGTATCCTCTAACGGCGAGAGGACCAAAATCCTGATGTTCGCATTCCTATGCAGGCGTGGGGTTTTGTAACAAATTACACAAATTTCATATCATTCATATTAACTGCGGTTTATTAATAAAGTAATTTGTGGCCCTACATTACATACACAAGGGAACAAAGGACTGAGGGGAGATGCTTCACACACACACACACACACACACACACACACACACACACACACACACACACACACACCCTACACCTTACACACCAACTTTCAGACTGACGCTCACACACAAAGAAAGTAACGCTAACATGTATCCCTCCTGTCTCACCAAATCTGTCTAGGCTCGCCGGCCAGAGGTGGAGAGTGTCATGCCAGACGGAAATTCGAACACAAGCCGAAAGAAATACTAAATTACCCTAACAATGCTGTAGCCAATGCGACGCAATGTGTCTGGCATGACAATACCTACTAATACGTCACAATATATATATATATATATATATATATATATATATGACACGACACTTCGCAACGAAACAATGAATATGTTATGGGCGGAATTTGCAGATTTGACGGCAAACGCCCCGACGGTTTTACTATGAGTGTCAAATCCTTGATATGGGACGCCATTTGTGGATACTGTGGCCCCTTCGCACCTACATTCTACCTCCCAATTAACTAGAGCAGCTGCAAAGTCAGCTGTGACTCTAAACGGCATGAATACCACAATATTACATCTTTATTGCATTTGCCGTTGAAACCCTCGGGCTATAGTATGCAGAAGGCAAAAAACTTGTTGGTGAATTTGGCCAACTTCTAGCAGAAGTTCTTAGCAGAACAACAAATAGGTGGAGGCGAAAGTGGTGCCCTGGATGGAATCGGGACCTCATGTTCAACTCCTGCTACCAGCATGATCCTGTTCTATCAATTCCTGCTGTCTTCTGTATATTATGGAAGGAATTGTTTTGGCAACCTAAGTACACAGTTATTCTAATTTGCACTACCTATTTAGGATATGGCTGATAGTTATGTACGAGGGCAGATCGAAAGTAACGCACGATATTTTCTGCCCTGGTATTGAGCTGGACTGTTGCAATTTCACACAGAATAGTATGACGTTTTCAATACAGAGGGTATTTTTTGTTTCATGTGTAGCACTAGCGAGAGAAACATGAACTACGCAACAAAGATGGCGCGCATGTTACTGTCGTCCACGTGTGAAGAGCAGAGAGGTGTGGTTCGATATTTGTGGGCCAAAAACCGAGTGATATTCACAGGGACATGCGCAGCGTGAATGGAGATGATTGTATGGACCGTAGCAATGTCTCCAGGTGGTTGCTCCGGGAGGCCGGTAACAGCTGCAACCCCGCAGAATGTCAGAGGCATTGAGAGGGCAATTTTTAGCAACCGGCGTGTGCAACTGCGAACCTTATCGCAACAGTTCAACATTTCCCATGATGGAGTGTACGATATGGTCCATAACAGTTGGAATTTCGTAAAGTTAGTGCTCGCTGGGTGCCTAAGAACCTGACAGACATCCACAAGGGCCAGGGAATGATGACGAGCTTGGATAATCTAACGCGGTACACCGCAGAAGGACACGACTTTCTAAAAGGAATCGTCACTGGTGATGAGTCGTGGGCATACCACTACACGCCCGAAACCAAGCAGGCAAGTATGGAGTGGAAACATGCTGGTTCCCCAGTGAAGAAAAAATTCAAAGTGATTGAATCTGCTAGGAAAGTGCTTGTGACGTTGTTCTGGGATATGCATGGTGTTGTATTGGTGGACTTTGCTGAACACGGGACCACTGTCAATGTTGCAGCCTACATGAAAACTTTGGTGAAGTTACGTCGTGCCCTTCGTGACAAACGCCACAACATGAAGCTGACGATGTCAAAATCCTTCATGACAATGTTCGCCCACATGTTGCTGCTGCTGTTCTTCAAAAAATCAGCAAACTTGGTTGGAAGGTGCTCCAGCATCCACCATACAGTGCGGACCTTGCACCGTCGGACTTTCATCTGTTTGGTTCCATGAAGAAATTCCCGGCCGGCCAACGCTTTGCGACAGATGCGGAAGTGAAATCAGCAGTCCGCAGATGGCTATACTCCAAGAAAACGGACTTCTACTAACAGGGCATATTGAAACTGGTATCACGATGAGAGAAATGTGTTGAGAAACTTGGTGATTATGTCGAAAATTAGGTAAAAGGTGTAAGTTCATTTGTGTATGTGGTTTTCTTTTCTTTTGTTTTAACTATTAAACTTTTTTGTAAAAGAATAATTGTGCGACTTTTCGATCCGCACTCGTATTTAATGTTACTGAATAAAAGTGGTAAAGATAGGTTACCGAAGATTGCTTTTGAATGGATGCTTGAAGGAGTCGAAAGAGGGGAGCGACCTCCAAGAATATAGAAGATTGGAGTTATAGAAACCATGAAGCAGAGCCATTTAAGAGGTGAATGGATAGATTGGACACAATGGTTTTTGGCCGTATGAAAGGATGTCTAGTTTAATGTGTATTTGGCTGTCAGAAGATGTAAATAGAGTAAAAAGTTGTTAATAATAATAATTGGTATTCTATATTTTTCGATAAGTGCTATGGTCCAAGTGCACAAATTTGTGCCCTGGATGACGAAGCATAGTTTTATTTATAAGGGGTTAAAGTAATGGTAGGTATTAAACATTTCGAGCACTATTTAATTCAAAACCAGGATCAGGTGATTTTGGAAGCTGTAACTTAACCTTTTGCCCATTCCAATTGCATAACTGTGCAATATTTTAACCATATGGTTTAAACAGTGCAGATTTCTGCATAAGGGGTTGAAAATATGGTATGGGTAGCTTTTTAGAGTTGTAAGTAGCTTATAATTATCGTTGGGTCCTGTAGTATAACCGTATATAGTTTCATCTAAACAGGCCAAAAAATGCTGATTTGTATGTTAGGGGTTGAAAACAGGGATTAAATGTAAGGATAACTTATCTTTTTTGTCAGTTTCTAGAATCTAGATGTACCTCGTTTTGTCCAAACACACCAAAACTATTACTTGTTAAAACTTAAGTAAAGTTTGAGGGAAATGCGGTGATATGAGCGGTATACAACCTTCCTCTAAAACAACTCAATTTTAAGCTATTATTGTAAGCCTCCCCATTTACCACTTTAAGCTCGAAGTCATTAAAACTGTGTTAAATTTGCAATAAAGTACCAAAAGTAGTTTTTGTTGTCCTATTTAACGAAACGGGACTGAAATTTGACGACATAAATATGAAAAAGAAAACCCTAACCCCCCAGGTTTTTAAATTTTGGGAACATAGCCTGTGGCCAACTGGAAGAATAAAGCTTTTCAGTGGTGAAAGAGTTATCAACAGGGTTAGGATTTTTAGGTGCGCACCTTTTTTCTTAGGGTAAGTTAAAGATATCACAGTGTGAAATTTTATTTCTAGTTGCGAAAAGAGGCATTTTTTTCTCGCACCTTTTCCCCTTTTTGGCACCTTTATCCCATTTTCCCCCAACCATGCTCATAATCCCCTTTTCCTTTTAAGTTGCATTCCAATTTATTCTTTAACTTTCAATTAACGTTGCTTGCTGTGTACGTGCGAATAGTAAGCCTACCTCTTTCAGTAAACGCAGCGCGGGAATTGAAATCACACCCGCAAAAATGGAAAATAATTGTGTTTTCGACGAAAACCTCTTTCTCTCGCTTTACCGCTATAAAGTAGCCCGCAATAATGCAATTGACAATGAGTGATTCTATCCCACCAGAATCAGTAGCCTGCTGTTCGTGAAAGTGAGTTTGTTGTGAGAGACATCTGTTTGCGTGGAGGCGAAGGCTAGGCACGCAGAGACGGCAGTAACCTCACCCGCGCAGTTCCGAGAATTATTAAGACTGGGTTCTGCTTGAAACTACTAGAAATCGCTGAGACTGAAGTTCCAGCATGAATGAGAACATTCTGGTAATTGTCGCGATGTTATAAGAGAATGTGGACAGCGAATGGGCGCAAGAGTGAGTTCTGTGACAGTCGTATTGTGTTAGCAAGTGAACTAGTGTTAGCTGTATGCTACATTACCAAATGAGTGTACTACTAGATTTTACCGTGCCAAAGGTGTCCAGTGCTCGATTTATTGTTCTGGCTGAGGAATTCAAACAAGATTTCATAGACACTGATGGAACTGTTACGCGATGTACTATTTGTGATTCAAGAATTTTGTTAGATGAAAAACACCAGCGAGATCGCATCAAACAACACATTTCCAGCTCTAAGCATTAAATGAACCAGACTCTTCAAGCAAACAAAACACGGCAACTTCTATACGAAATGCGTTTCAACAGAGTTCTTCAAAAAGCCAAAATTTGAAGGAATTAAACATTGATTTGTGTGCAGCTCTTACACAAGCAGGAATTCCACTCAATAAGGTGAACCATCCAGCCTTCAAGAGATTTCTTGAAAATACACAAAGATGTCAATGCCCGATGAAAGTACTTTAAGAAAAAATTATATGGAACCTGTTTACCAAGAAACCATAGAAAGAATCAAGGAGAAAGTGTCTGATTGCGATGTGGGAATCATTGTGGATGAAACCATAGACTCAATGGAACGATATGTTTTGAACATTTTAGTTTTTCCCTTAGCAGGGGAGAAAGCTAAGCCCATGTTGTTAAAAATGTACGAGCTGCAGAAAGCCAATGCCAGTACAGTAATGCAATCCATTATGGACTTCTGCCAAAAACTCTGCCCTACTGGTATCGAGTTTGAAAAACTTCATGTGGTTACGGACCAGGCTCCATACATGGTTTCAGCTGTTAACCAATTGAAACCTTTATTTCCTAACTTGAAGCATGTGACATGCTCGGCTCATGCCCTTCACACGGTTAGTGAATCTATAAGGAACGAATACGACATCGCAAATCAATTCATCTCTGCCCTGAAGAAGATTCTACTGAAAGCTCCGAGCCGTGTTGTTTACTACAGGGAAATCACTGGCCTGCCCCTTCCAAATTTCCTGGTCATTACTCGCTGGGGAGCTTGGATTGAGTGTGCTGCTATGTTGTGTGAGGATTTTGAGAAAATTAAAGAGTTTCTGCTTTCTTTGGATCCATCCGACGCAGGTGCAATTTCCAAGGCACAGCAACTTCTGTTACCGGAGAAAATATATAATTTGCAGACAGAACTATATTGTCCATAGTTAAAGTAGGTACCTGCCTGCAGCTATTAAACGATTGGAAGAACAAGGTCTGGAAAAGGAAAAACAATGGGATATTTTTACTTCCGTGAGGGAGCAGTTAGATAGCTTTGTCAAAGACAAACTTGAATCTAGTCTTCAGAAGAATCCAGACATTAAGGAATTCGCCACATCTGTAGAGTTGCCATTCCGAGTGAATACAAGGTTTGCCCCACTGGTTTCTGTGGATGTCGAAAGAAGCATTAATATCTACAAAGACATTCTATCTCCTAATAGAAACAGACTTACTTCTAAAAAGGTGGAGATGCTTAATGTCTTGAAGTACAACAGCTTCATGTTTTTTCCTTCTTTTGATTAGTGATAATTTGATGTACTTGTTTGTAGTACAATAAATTAGAATACAGGAAAGAGAAATCGTTGAATTAGTTAAGGGAATGCACAACTGAAATTAACCCCAAAACTAAAAAAAACCTAAAAAAATAACAAAAATATGTTCCCAAAGAATTATCCATTGCTTGTAGTTTTAGAATCCACTTATATTTTTGACCTAGCGAACGCTTCAGGATCGTTACGAGACTTTTTAAATATCCTTGCGCATTTGGTTGCTAGCTGTTTTAAAAATATAAACTTGATTTTAAGGCGTTTCTTATTTTCAGGCATTTCTGCACATTCAAAATGTTCCACACGATGTAGTTTTCATCCATTCATATTGACATTATGTATGCTTATTTCAAAAAACGCAAATAAATAAAACTGCCATATAATTTTTCTGTGTAATGAATAGTTTTTGCGCTACTAATTTTTGAAGATAACAATGTATACAAAAAAACGAAAAAAAATTGCAATTACAAACTGGAAGATTTTTTTTCACTTAAACTAAGAATGGTAGAAAAAAATCTGATGTGTTACACTCACATGACTTTCTCTACTCTTGTACAATCTAATTTTACAAACGCCTATTCTCCATATGCTTCATGTTAATCGAGATATCGAGATGTCAATCTTATTAGTAATTTTCTTGTAGATGCAAGGGAAATATGGTAGCTTTTAAGCGATAGTCAAATATTTTAACGCTGGTTGCTATGTGGCGCATTCCATTCTCTTTGCATGTCCAGGACATAAAAAATATGAATAACGAATTTGAGAAAAAGTATGAGTATTGTAAAATTTAAAGAAATAACAAGCAATATCTCGAAAACGGTTCACTCAACAAAAGAAATGTATATGACATAAGTTGTGTATTTTAACGCGATCTACATTTTTTGTGTAGTAAAATTTTGTCTATCTCTTATGGTTTACCTGTTATGCAAAAGTCATTCACAATGAAGAATACTTTTGGAGACATTCCCAGAAAATTCAAGATATACATTTCATTTCTCATGACATTATCTTAAGCATATGATATTTTCATCAAAATCGTTAGAGCCATTTTTGAGAAAATTAAAATTTTCGAAAAATCTTCCATGTAAAGGGTAGTATGGGGTGGGGGGATTTTCTTGAAAACCTTCGTGTCGCATCTCTGGAAGATATTGAACCTAAATACCAAGTTTGGTGCTTATCCGACTGTTCGTTTCTGAGTTATGCTGTTCACAGACACACACACACACACAGACACACACACGGACATGTTTCCAAAAATGCTTTTTTTGGATTCAGGAGGTCTCAAAACATGTATTTCCGGTGAAATCTCGGTATCGAATTTTTGGGTGAAATGCAATACTTCCCCTACTTACTATACGTAGTAGAGAAAGTAAAAATTATATGACAGATTTGTAGCTCCTGGACATAGAAGTAACATAAGATTTTTTTTTTTTTTTGTTTTTAAAAATGCATCATGTGTTGCATTTTACATATACCCATAATTTTATATTTTGAAAATTAATAACTTAAAAACTAATTAAGATTTTGGACTGAAATTCACAAAACAAATACATCTAAAGAGGACTAACATGTGGTTAAAATTTCAGCCCAATTGAATGGATAGTTTAGAAAATAGCAATTTCAGTTGTGCATCCCCTTAAATAAATTAGTACCTTATTGTCCCTTTTTTCACCTTATTTGAGCACCTTTTCCCTTCCTTTTTTCATCTGAAATTTACACCTAAAAATCCTAACCCTGGTTATCAAATTGGTTGGTTGGTTTATGAGATACACACACGCACATTTTCTCTCTTTATATTGTTCGGCATCCAAGTTCCTGATGTAGGTAACTATGTGTTGCATACATACCAGGGGGGGGCGTTCAATACGAGAAGTGAAGCTTTGTTTTGAAACTCCTATAGATGCAGTAGCTCCATCCCAAATTGACCAGGCATCAGTAATCAATGGGGAAAGTAAAGATTTGAGACTCGTAGAGACTCGTTTATTACTTTTTCTACCACGTACATAATGGTAGAGAAGGTATTGCATTCCATCCAAAAATTCGGTACCGAGATTTCACTGAAAATACATGTTTTGAAGACCCCTGAATAAAAAAGATTTTAGAAAAATTTCAGTGTGTGAGCTGCATAACTCAAAACCGAGAAGTCGAATAAATACCAATGGTATTTAGGCTCAGTACCTTCCAAAGATGCGACACGATTTTCAAGAAAATCCCCTACCACCAACTACCTTTACATGGAACATTCTTCGAAAAGTTTGATTTTCTACAAATTGGCTCTAACGATTTCGATTAAAATACTCTATATTAAAAGTATTCATATAAAAAATAAGATGTATATTTTGAATTTTCTGGAAATAGCATGTGAAGTCCTCTTCATTTGGAAGAAATGTTGTATAATCTTGTATAAGCTAGTAAAAGTTAAATGATAGACAAAAAACGTGTCACACAAAAAAGTTTATCTCTTCAAAACACAATAATTACGAGGGCTGATCAACAAAGACTGAGACTGATTTTTTCCTGTAGCTTCCGTGATAGTTTCGTATCTGTAACATAAATATTTGAAAAGAGCGGGTTTTTATGTATAATGTTGGTAGGCGGCAGCACTCTCGTATTGGTAGGTTGGTAGTAATGCTCTATTTTGTAGACACTACGTGCATTTCGCATACCAGACAATGGAGGTGATGCATTTTTTAAATCGATTATCACCGGTGATGAGTCATGGCTGCATCATTATGATCCTGAAGGAAAACAAGCCAGTACAGTGTGGAAATCGCCAGGTTCTCCAACACCAAAAAAGGCAAAAGTTGTTCCATCTGCAGGGAAAGTGATGGTGATCACATTTTTTGACTGTAATGGAATGATTTACCAGCATGCAGTTCCCCTTCACACTACTGTTACAGCAGCATACTACACGTCAGTATTGGCTACACTGAGGAAGCACATTGCAAAGAAACGACCAGAGCTTTCTCAGACTGCGTGGCGACTTCATCATGACAATGCACGGCCTCACGTCGCAAATCAAGTCATGCAGTTTCTGGCTCGATTCAACATTACCTGTGCACCACATCCACCTTATAGTCCGATCTTGCACCCTGTGACTTTTTTAGTCCAATCACTAAAGGCAAAGCATAGGGGTATTCGATTTGAAAACTCTGAAGCAGTGCTCAAGAAAAGTGAGGCGATTCTCAAGGACCTGACAAAGAATGGTCTGCAGCACGTGGCAGAGACGCTATAAAAATGCATTGAAGTAGGAGGGGACTACTTTGAAAAAGATCATGTAAACATTCAATTGGAGTAATAAACATCTGTGAAAAAAAAATCAGTCTCAGTCTTTGTTGATCAGCCTTCGTATTTCACAGCGCTGAATTCGCGATTTTGAGCATGCGCGATCACTTCCTGTATTCATTAGGAAGCCAGATGCAGCGATCGTCACTTTGTGTTTTACTACAGTTAGAGCGTTTCGAAATGTTCAGAACAATCGAACGACTCGCCGACTGTGAAGTCAAAAGAGTGATTCGTCTTTTGAATGCGAGAAATGTTACGTCAGCAAACATTCATCGACAATTGTGTGAGGTTTATGGGGAAACAATAATGAATGACAATGTCCGACCACACACAGCCAAACAAACTCAAGATCTGGTCCCATCATTTGGTTGGAAACAATTCGATCACCCTTCACAGGCCGTATTTGGCGCCAAGGGATTTTCATCTGAAGAAATTCCTTGGTGGAAGACATTTCAAAGACGGTGGCGTTGTGAAACAAGAAGTGCAGACTTGGCTTTCATCACAGCGGCACCATTCTTTGACGAAGGCTTACAAAAACTGTTTTCCTTTTACAAGTACCTAATAACGGTGGTGACTATATGGAGAAGTAGTGTAAGGTATGAACGATATTAAAGTGTTTGTAAAATGTTTTATTATTTTTTTTAAAAAAAGAATTATCTGTACTTACTTTAAAAACACGTCTCGTAGTTTCATTATACATTTCGTTGAAAGTGCAACGGGGACACAGAGAACCGAATCGAAAGTCATGTGTTGAAGAACCGGGTGTCTATTTGCTGGCCTAGAAATTCCTTACTCTTCCCATGACATCGCGAGAAACAACTGAAGAGCGACAAAAATGACAAAATATTGATAAATTCAAACAAAAAATGACAGAAATGACTGATGTCACAATCGAAAGTATTTGAAATAAATTGTCTGTTTTATAGATGTATACAATTTTTATGCAGAATACGTTTTTGTCTATCTCTTAACGTTTACCAGTTATACAAAATTAAACAACATTCCTCTCGAATCAAGCTATTTCCCTAATAAGGTGTTCCCAGAAAAGTTATTAAAGTTATGCATTTTATTTGACAAAATACCTTAAATATGTGGTATTTTAATAAAAAGCATTAGAGATATTTTTCAGAAAATCACACATTTCGAAACATTTTCTATGTAAAGTGTAGTTAGAGGCGGGGAGTTTCTTGAAAATCCTATCGCATCTTTGGAAGATACTGAACTTATACTAAAAAAAAATATTTTTGGGATTAAGGGAGCCTCAAAACGTGTAGTTTTCCGGTGAAATCCAGATATCGAATTTTTAGGTGGAATGCAATGGTACCTTCCCTACCTACTAGGTGCGTGATAAAGTAAAAACAACTACTCTCTAGCCATAGTTGTAATCTGGAGTAAGCTAGGTTTAATTTGGAATCGATATTAGAGTGCCAGGTCAAGTGGACGCTCAGGTATTTAACAATGCCATCTGCTCGCTTCGGGACTGATTGCAAAGTGATAGGCGATGAACATTGGGATGACGTTAAGTGAAAATCAGTCTCACATTTGCAGAGAGTATTCAATTTCAAACAGTCCTTTTGATTTTGCTGAAAGTGAATCAGAATTAGTACCAGGATTTAATGTTGAATATGGAAGAGGGGGATTTGCTCTTATTTTTTTAAGTGAATATTCAAAAATGTTATTTATGAGTATGTTAATGTATTTTATTTTCCTTGGTTCTGATTTAAATTCATTTCTATTTTATTTGAGCATATAGGGATGCGTTTTTTTAAAGAACTTCACTGTCAATTCAGCGTATCTCTTGCATCTTTCTTGCACCTACAACGAAATGCGTAATGAATTTATCTCATTAACATGAAGTAGATACAAGAATAAATTTAATAGTTTGTAAAAGAGATCTAAGAATAAACTATCAATTTTTAATTTCACTACCACGTACATAGTAGGTCGAGAAGGTATTGCATTCCACCGAAAAATTCTATATCGAGATTTAACCAGAAATACATGCTTTGAGGCCTCCTAAATATAAATAAAGCATTTTTAGAAAAAGGCCCATGTGTGTATGCGGTCTGTGAACAGCATAACTCAAAAACGAAAAGTCGAATAAACACCAAACTTGGTATTTAGGTTCATTACCTTCTAAAAATGCGACACAAAGATTTTCAAGAAAATCCCCCACCCCAAACTACCCTTTACATGGAACACACTACGAATTTTTTCATTTTCTAAAAACTTTCAGTAACGATTTTGATTAAAATACCATATGTTAAAGACACCTACATGACAAATAAAATGTATATATTGTGGCGTATTATTAATCTTATTGTCATTACCAGACGCACTGTTGTGTTGTATTGTTGCTACCACATGTAGCATCATTGTGTCTAATAATATTTCGGCTTAACGGTTTTTCCTTTTGGCGCAGGCCACGCCAAAGGGAAATATCAGTTTGAAACTGTCTGATGTGACGTCAACCTTGTCTGGTTTTGGTGGGGGGAAAAGAAGCGTCGCTCCAGTGGAAAATGTCGTTGGAACTAGACGTGTGTGTGGCCGGTCTACGATTTAGTGGCATCTGCCTCCATCCTGTTTCCTTTGTTCATTATGTAGAGTCGCCAAACGTTTTGTGAATGAATCCATTCTTCAGCGTAACATAAAACCCACGCCTTCCCCTTGAATATACACACCAAGGTCCCGGACCTTTTGCTGCCAGCGAGTTGCCCCCCCCCATGTGAGTCTTGTATAACTGGTAAACGTTAAGCGATAAACGAAAACGTACTACACAAAACATGTAGATCCCTTTAAAACACACAATTTATTTCAAAGAAGTTTTTGTGGCATCAGCCATTTCCTGATATCCGTTATTAATAATAACAATTGTTCAATATTTTGTCATTCTTTTAAAATCCTGCTGATTTTCAGTTGTTTCTCGTAATTGCATGGAAAGGGCATAGAATTTTAAGGCCAACATATACCATCCAGTTCTAAAACGTTTGAATATCTCTGTTCTCTTTGTATCTATAACGAAATGTGTAATCTAGCTGTTTCTGCAAAGGTTTATCTCGATTAAAATGAAGCAGATAGGAAAATAAACTTTCGTAAGATTAGAGATAGAGGGTAGAGAACGTCATGTGAACGTAACACATCAGGCACTTTTTATATGTTAGGAGCTAGTTTGGGGATAGGAGAATATTTACAGAGTGTTAAAACTTGTATTCTTAGAAGGTGCTGGAATTAAGTATGAACTTTCCGAATATTACCCACACACACACACAATTTCTAACAGGCCACGTAGAATGCTTCTATAGGTTTAAGATATTAGACAAACCAAATTGTTTATGTAATAAAAACGTACAAACTGTCAGTTTGAATTCCATGCCCTTTGCATGACATCGCGAGAAACAAAAAAATGGTGACTTAGCACTAAAACAAATGCGTAAGTGTTGGAAAATTCAAACCACTAATAACGAAAATCTCGGAGATGGTCGTCCCGTTGTTCCATCTCCTATCACTTTGCAATCAGTCCCGAAGCGAGCAGATGACACCATTAAATACCTGGGCGTCCACCTTGTTCCACGCTTGAGCTGGCACTCTCATATCGATTCCAAATTAAACCCATCGCATTCCACCTGAGGCAGTATTTTTAACACTTAAATGATATCAGTCTAATTATATAATATAAAATATCATAACAGCCCGCCTTAAAGCAATATGTGTATGTAATAATAATATATAAAATGTATGTTACGTTCATTGTATTATGTTTATATTTTTATGTACACGTGTAATAATGTTATGTGAATGTATTACGTAGTTTAACAATGTAGGAGCTGTGAGAATAGAAGCAAGCTGCTTTCTGTAGCAAACAGAATTACAAAGTAAGAAGCCGAAAGTTGCTAACAATGAGGTAACCTTGAGACAACAATAAATTAGAAAGTTTAATAAAGGTTACTAACAATTCTTGGAACAATAATAATGTAATATTTAAAACAGTTTATAAATACCCAATCCAAAACTAGAGAAGCTTAAAGTTAAATAAAGGTATTATATTGGAGTAGGCTTAGCCAATCAGAGACTTGAAATAGAGTAAATGTACAATTCAGGCGGGAGACGCTACAAGGAAGCGTGACCAAGCAGTCCAGTTTAGATTCGGTACGGTACAGGTTCACTGTGAGACAAACAATTCATTGCGGAGAGAATAATATAAAGTTTACGTGTATAAAACTGCAAATAACAATAATCTCACAGCTCTATAGTAGGATATATCAGTGAAGTGTCATTTAATCGTGTGAAGAGTACAATGCAATTATAATTTATGTAAATAAGCATTAAAACACAAAGTTGATTTCTAAACGTGGGGCGAAGGCCACCGGAAACTTTGTATCGTACGTGGGGCGAACACTCCTAGAAACAATTTCCCGCAAAATTGGCATCCATTACGTGCGTGGTCTAAAGCAGCTACAAATTAGTGCTTATACATGGTGCAACTCCTACAATAATAAACCCCTTCACACCTAAAACTTCAATATCGGGATTTCACTATACTTAATCCCAAAAGAATTATTTTAGAAGACATAAAAACAAATGATACTGGCTAGAGAGAATTTCTAGGCCAGCAAATAGACACCCGGTTTTAAACATATGACTATCGATTTGGTTTCCTGTGTGCCCTATACACATCCAACGAAATATATTATGTAACTACGAGGTGGGTTTTAAAATAAGTACCGATATATATATATAGTACCGATAACAGAGCATTATTTTCCAAATACTTTATTATCATTCATTACCTTACACTACTTCTCCACTTAGTCATCGCCTTATTCAGGTACTTGTCATAACAGGAAGCCAGTTTTTGTATGCCTTCGTCAAAGAATGATGCCGTCTGTGATGAAAGCCAAGTCTGCACTTGTTCGTTTCACATCATCAATACTTTTTTTTTCCTTACTAAAAATTACTTTACAGTGTTAAAATTAGAATGTTAGAGGTCAACTAACATGTATTACAATTTGTAATGGTGCATGCAGGTGAATTTCTATTAAAATAACACACACGTAGAATTGTTTTTGGTGGATCTTGGTAACTGAAAAGTATTGTTTCCGATAAAATCTCGTCATGGAATGCAATACTTCCTCTACCCACCCCAGATAAGCGGTAGAGAAGGAAAGATCACCACCCTCCATTGTGACGCCGAGGACTGCCCTCCAACTAACCCTATCACACACACTGTGCCATCAGACGCCCAAGTAATAGGTCTGCAAGGACCTGCAATTATGGTACATTTTCGAGATGCCATGTACCTGAAACAACGACCTCTGCCACGCGATGTATCGACCTTGAAATGTTCTGGGAGAGGACAAACGCAGCCTAGGTTCGGGGTCAGCAAATTCCGAATCAATATTATGAACTCTTCCTCTGTCCCGGGCAGCCACGTGTATTAGTGTACACATGGGCTTGTGGGATCCTAAACCGGAAGCTACTGCAATAGTATGCTCGCTGAACTGAATGGTACAACACCCCTCGTTAAAATTACCAGGGTCTGTTCTTTATTGTTTACCTATGGAAGTATAGTATTCCACCCAAAAATTCCATTCCAAGATTCCACCAGAAATACGTGGTTTGATGTCTGTTGAGCTGACTACAAAGCCCGAGCTTGTAATAAAAACAGTTCAATGTTGTTCCTACATCTTAGGCATAATACAGTCAGGGACGTCATTTCGCGCTACAGGGGGAAGAGGGGTCAATTGCCCCCCCCCCAAGTTATGAAAAATAATTAGGCTACTGGTTATTATTGCTCTACTAAAAGAAAAATTAACAGAAATATACTTTTAATTCAAATATTTAACGTTTAAGAAACGAAAGATTACTTTTTCTTAGGCTAAAGTATCATAAAAATTCACATGAAAATTCGGACAACTGTTACAGACAATGTTGTACCCCCGCAAGCAAAATCGAAATGACGGTCATAAATCCAGTCCATATTTAATTATTTGAAATCGTTACTAGCCAAACACTTGTGGGGAGTATAATACTTTTTAATGAATACTATACTATTAAATTATGCCAACGAGCAGCGAAAGCATTGTGAATGTTACACAGCAGATTTTTTTTCTTACGAATACAGGAAATAAAAAGAAGTGTTAATAATTAATTTTAATGAAATAAAAATTAATTTGAGGCACTACTTCTCTCTTCTTACCTAGCACTTTTGTGGATTACAAGAATCAGAAATAATTTTATGAAATGTGGTTCATATTTTGAAATATAGAATATGGAATCTAATTAAAAAAATTCTTATGTGCAACATTCTCATGACATTCTCTAGCCAGTATCGTTTGTTTTTATATCTTCTAAAGCATACAAAATATTTTTACGAAAGCTTCTTTTACTATGTTAATCGAGATAAACCTTTGAAGAAATAGTTTCACTATGTGCACACTTCCTGTAGGTAAAAGAAAGATTCAGGAGGTTGAATAGAAGTCAGATATGACTTAGCACTTAAACAAATGCGTAAGTACTGGAAAATTCAAAACACAACAACGAACATCTCGGAAATGGTTAATGCCAGAAAAAATTATGTGACATAAATTGTGTGTCTTGGCGAAATGTACATGTTTCATGTAGTAGTTTTGTGTCTTATGGTTTAACAGTCGTGTAAAATTAATTCAGGTTCAAAAGGGCTCCACAGGCTAGCCAATTTTTTAAATAAAAAGTAACGAATGTTTTTACATGTAAAGGATACTTTATAGTGGGGTGATTTTCTTGTCACATTCTTTAAATAAATTTAGTATTTACCCGAAATTTCGTTTGTGAGTTATACTGTCACAGACACGCACCTGTCGTCCTCCGTGGTGTAGTGGTTACCATGCTAGCCTCTAGTTCCCGAGGTCCGGGTTCAAATGGGCGGAAGGCGATGGTTTTTTTCGGGCGTAAAAATCCTTAGCATGGCTTCTCCTTCGGAAGGAAAGTAAAGCCGGTGGTCCCGTGTCGTAGATTTACGGCACGTAAAAGAACCTCAAGTCTGATAAAGAGGCCTCTGAGAAAAATTATCGGTCTTTCACACCCAATATAGAATGGGACGCTAAGAACCACAGCAGTTAAAGAGCGCCCATAAATAAAAACTCAATTTAATTTGACAGGCACCTTTTTTCTAAAAATGCTTTGCGGGAATTCGGAACCTCAAAACATGTATTTGCAGTAAAATCTCCAAAATGAATTTTTGGGTATAAGGTAATGTAATTAGGGCGGAATTGTTATTCATTTAGTAGTATTGTGCGAGGTTTTTGCCAACTTTAGACCAAACTGAAACTGTGTGCCAATTCCCCAGAACTAAACTGACCTCATATCAGACATAATTCCAATTTAATTTAATATGTAGAATTAAACATTTCCAATATCTGTCTCCATATAGTCCCTGAGTATTGACGCTTCTCTTTAATCGTCTATCTAAAACTTCCTAACACGGGAAGAAACATGGAATGTCACCGGTCCACGTGTGTAATGTGCGTGAACAACGGAAATGTCAGTGAACGCCTTTAGCCTTTGTTATTTTTTTTTTGTAAATAGAACCTTGGTTGGTCCGCGTGTTTGGGACGGTAGCACTCGTGTTGGCGTGTTCGACAGCGTGTTTGTTGTTCGTTACATCTCACCAGGAATGCGGTAGCAGGCATTTTCAGAGTGCCTTCTTGTGTTAATTGGAAAGTTCCTGGGACGGCCTGGTTCGTTTCAGGTCGCCTGAAACTTCTGTGGAGCTCAACATTGTATGGGCCCATGTGCGAAATGTTTCAAGAAAAAAATCCTATGTATTGCATTCACACGACTTTCTCTCCTCATTCTACAAACTATTCTTACAAAAGTCCATTCTTCTACCCACTACTTGTTAATAGTGAGGCGTAATTTTTTGTCCTTTAACTGATATCATTTTAATCGTGCAATATAAAAATAATAACCTGCCTATAAGCATCAATAATAACTATAAAATGTATATTACAGCCATTTTATTACGCGTATTTATTGTATACATGTATAAATTGTTAGATGAATGTATTTCTTAGTTTAGTAACGCAGGAGCTGTGAGAGTAAAAGCAAGCTGCCTTTAGTAGCAAACAAAGTCATAAAGTGGAAAGCGAAGGGTGGCTAACAATAAGATGTAACCTTGAGAGAAAGCAATAACTTAGAAAGCTAAGAAGGTTACCATCAGTCGATGGAAAAATACTGGTGTAACGTCCAAAAAGTTTGTAAATAGTCACGTGGGTATAAAAAGCCAAGCAAGAGCAAACTAAGGGTGTTCTGCTGGAGTAGGCTTAGCCAACCAGAAACTAGGAAGATTAAATTTGAAATTTTAAGCTGTGGACGCTAAGAGGTAGCGTACCCAACCAGTTCAGTTCAGTGGTTGTAGCTCAGAGTGGGCAGATTTGAGAGTTTAGTGCAGTGCAAAAAGCCAAATTTTGATCTTTAAAAATGTAGTTAGGAACATCTCACGGCTGCATACTTAGATACGTCAGTAAATATAGATATCGTGAAGAAATAATTAAGAAGATAGAATTTACAACTATAATTCGTGTTATATGTGTAAAATTATTCTGCAGCCGTACCACCTCTATTTAGAGATACTTGCTCTACCAGATATCACTGACGCAGCCGAGGCATAAATAAATTAAATAAAAAAAATCATAATTAATTAAAATTTAAAGATTTATTACACAAACTTTATTAACACACATACACGACACCCGATGCAAACTTGTCACCCATCCTGGTGGGCTACCCACGCAATAGAGGCAAACTTTCATTACATATTAACATAGGTATAAGAAGAATACGTTAGCTGAACGATAGTCAGATGGCTTTGAAATGCCATGCTTTTGGCATGACCACGAGAAAAAACGAACAGCGACTTACATCTTGAAAATACTAAAGTATTTGAAAATTCAAACCAATAACAAAGAATATTTCGGAGATGAGCTTTAGAGAGTTCTACATTTTTACTTTCTTTACTGCGTATAGTAAGTAGGGGCCACTCAAAATTTTGATATCGAGATTTCACCGGAAATACAAATTTTGAGGCCTCCTGAATCCCAAAAAAGCATTTTTAGAAAAAGGTCCGTGTGTGTGTCTGCGAAAGCATAACTCAGAAAGTCGGATAAATACCAAAATACCAAATTCCCCCACCCCAGACTCCCCTTAACATGAAAAGTTTTTCAAAAAGTTGGTTTTTCTTAAAAATACGTCTAACGATTTTGATTAAAATGTTATATGTTTAAGATACTTTTATGGCAAATGAAATGCATATCTTGAATTTTCCGGGAATGTCCCCAAAAGTCCTCTTCATTCTGAATGAATTTTGCATAACTGGTAAACTGTAAGAGATAGACAAAAGTTTACTACACAAAAAATGTAGATCTCGTTAAAACACACAATTTATGTCATTACATTTTTTCCGAGATATTCCTGGTTATTTGTTTAAATTTTCCAATATTATACGCTTTCTCAAATAGGAATTCGTTATTCGTTTTTTTATATCATGGACATACAAAGAGAATGGAATGCTCCACATAGCAACCAACTCTTAAAACATTTGACTATCGCTTAAAGCCTACCATATTCCCCTTGCATCTACAAGAAAATTAGCAATAAGATAGTTCCTGCAAATACTTATCTGGATTAACATGAAGTAGATTGAGAATAAGCGTTTGTAAAAATAGTTTGTACAAGAGTAGAGAAAGTCATGTGAATGTAACTCAGATTTTTTGTTTAAGTAGTATATCTTTGTCTAACTCTTATAGCTTATCCGTTTTACAAAATGATTCAAAATTCCTTCCGAATGAAAAGGTCTTTACAGGCTATTTCCAGAAAATTCAAGATACACAATTTATCTATCATGTTAATGTCTTAAATGTATGAATATCTAAATCGAAATTGTTCGGAGAATAAAAAAATATTCTAAACTTTTCAGTATACAGCATAGTTTGGGATGGGGGATTATCTTGTAAATCTTGGTGTCGCATCCTTGGAAGATAGTGAACTTAAATCCTAAGTTGTCTTTTTCTAAAACTCTGATGTGTTACATTCACGTAACTTTCTCTACCCCTATAGTTTATTAGTCGATATACAAATTTTTCTTACGAAAGTTAATTTTTTATCTACTTCATTTTAATCAAGAAATAGCCCTGCAGAAATTGCCACGTTACACATTTCGTTAGAGTTAGAGAAACAACCGAAAACCGACGTGACTTGAAAAGAATGACAAAGTACTGAACAAAAGGAATCATTAATAATGGATATCTCGGAAATGAGTGATGCCACGAAAAAAAGTTATTTGAATTAAGTTGTGTGTTTTGAAGATATCTACATTTTTTGTGTAGTACGCTTTCGTCTATCGCTTAACGTTTACGAGTTATACAAAATTCCTTCTGAATATGAGGACTTCACGGGTTATTCTCAGAAAATTCGAGATGTACATTTTGTTTGTCATGTAAATATCGTTAATATATGATATTTTAATCAAAATCGTTACAGCCATTTTTAGGAAATAAAAAATTTCGAAACATCCTCCATGTAAAGGGTAGATGGGGATGGATGCCGTCGCAGCCATACATACGGACCTTTTACTAACAATGGTCTTTTAGGATTTAGGGACCTCAAAACATATATATCAAATTCTTGAGTGGAATGCAATATCTTCTCTAAGGTAGTGGGCTAGACAAAGTCGTGTGAATGTAACAGATTTTGTTATTAATTACATGCGTGTGAAATGTATAACAGAAGCGATTCGTCTCGTGTTTTCAAAGGATTCCAAACTCATATCTCAGTATACTATTTCAGAATTAAGCTTAGTGTTTGAACGACTCCACGTCCCGAATAAAACACAGACCTGTCGCTGGATCACTCCCCTGTTTGCCTGTATGCCCCACCTGCCTGAGTTACGTTGCCACATTCAATAATTGCCTCTCTGGAGGAGCCCTATTTCTCAACGTGGTTTCTGAGAGCCTTAAATTACAATCTAGAAAGGTTTGAACCGTGAATCAGCAGCACTTGGAATCGATGACATAATGTAAAACTGTTGTACGGCGCTCTGACATTTAAGATATATGTAGATACTCTCTCTTCGTTAGAAATGCTGTAACATCTGCTCTGACGTACACAGCTTTTTGCTCTCGCTTTTACAGAACCGTTCATCATTTTCGACGGCCGTCATTCCCAAGATAAATTATCCTTGTTCAACATGCTACTCGGATTTCTAATTTACAAAATTACATAGCTGTCTTATTCTGTTTAAGATCGTTGTCAGCTTACTCTTAAGAGATACGTGGTTCGAACACACCGTATCTTTGTTACGGTAACAGAAATGATACCTAATCTGGAGAGATTCAGTACAAATTAAAACACATATACGAGGGCGGATTGATAAGTCCATGACTTTGACGAGAGATAGCGTTCTAATCACACGTTTCTTGTTTGCACCCAAATCTTACATCTATTCTGTGTATGATCGCAGAAATTCGTCGTCATTTGTTCTTTAGAACAGTGTTGAGAGCGTCTAAAATAAGATGTGTGTTGCTTCGTAAAAAATGGAGAAAAGTGATTTTCGTATTCTGATAAAACACCACTTTTTGCGTGGTATGGGTACTCTGCTCCATCACATGGCATGGTTCACAGAATTCCGATGTGGCCGTTCGAGCATAAGAGATACCATGGCCACAGGACGGCCAGTTGAGGTCACAGCAGAAGAAATGGTGAAGAAAATTCAGGATATTGTGTTGGAAGACCGCCAAGTGAAAATCCGTGAGATAGCCAAGGCCGTAAACATCTCGAGTGAATGGGTGTATAATATTCTGCACGAATTATTGGGTATGAGAAAGCTGTCAGCAAGATGGTTGCCGCGACTGCTCACAGTTGAGAACAAGCGGAATCGCGTGACCACTTCACAGGGATGTGTGAACAGGTTCCAGCGCAACCCAAATGAGTTTTTGCGGCGTTATATCACGGTTGATGAAACTTGGATCCATTACTATCAACCTGAAACCAAACAACAATCAAAGCAGTGCTCCAAAGTAAGCGTAAACCATTACGTCGACAGGGAAAAATCATGGCAGCTGTCTTTAGGGATTCACAAGGAGTGATAGGCATCCATTATCTGGAAAACGATCACGGTTCATATTATGCCGCAATGCTGGATCAGTTTTACAAGGAATTGTTAAAGAAACGACCCCATTTGGTGAAGAGAAAGGTTCTCTTTCACCAGGATAATGCACCCGCACACAAGTCAGCCATCGTCATCGCAAAATTTGTGTAACTGGGTACGAACTGCTAACTCACCCACCATATACTCCAGATTTGGCTCCGAGCGACTTCTTCCTCGCTTGGAAGAAATTCACGTCCAGTGAACACATCATGGCAGAAACAACCTCATATTCTGCAGACTTCAAAAATCATATTTTTTGGACAGGTTAAAAAAATTGGAGAAATATTGGACGTCTATTAAATTGAAAGGAGACTATGTTGCGAAATAAAATTCATTTTTTTGGAAAACAATTGTTACTTTCTGTAAAAGTCACTAACTTATCACTTCCACCCTTGTATGTGTTTAGCAAAAGAAGCTTATAAGAATAATTTCCAATGCACACAGCAGGTATTCTGGCAAAGATCTCTATAGAACACTGGCGATATTAACTCTCCCTTGTATATATACTACCCGACGTTGCACGGTTAACTTTTTCCACTCCAGTGACGAATTAACTCATATAATCTACCTCGTCCGTTCTTTATGAAAACACTGTACCATGGCCTAGAGGGTTTTATTGTCAATCTTCCACTTTACCCCTTATAGCCCTAATTTCATATAGTCCCGACTACTACAAATAACGGATGAAACATGCCCTGATATTCATATGAAAAGGTGTCAAACATCGGCGGAACCTATGAATTCCATAACCTCCCCTCGACAATCTTCCCAGTTCTGGAAATACTGCATAGACTATAAGTACCATTTGACTATGGAAGGAACCTAGGTCGGAATAGTCGAGTCGTTTTTTAGATCCGTGTAGCTGGCGAAATTTAGCCTTTGTGCCTTCCTTTTGGCCCCATAGTTACTTAATGACACGAAAGCTACATAATGTAGAAACCTGCAACAACATATCAAGAAATAAGATTCCGCACTCCCAGACTACCTCTTTGGAAAAGACATAGTTTACGACTACCGAGAAAAGTAACCTTCTCAATTAATATAAAACTGATTTCTAATGTCAGCGGTTCCTCTCTTTGTGCAATTATTTGCCAAGCTCTGCTAACGAATTCGATTGCAACATAAACACGAAGGGAAAAAAAGCAAAATTCGGCAGTAATCCCCTATTTGTCAATACCTCGGAATCACTATATTCACATAACACACAGATATCTCTACTATTTTATTCCAGAACACAAACACCACACATTTCAACACGTTTTCCAACTGCGATAACAGTTTATAAAGTAAAGAAAGAGTCAGTCCCTCGCTCATACATGTTCTGTCGAAACCATGTATGTAGAGTAAAAGAAGAAGCAGTAACAGTCATTCCCTCGCCCATACATGTTCTCTTGATGTCATGCTTGTAGAGTAAAGCAAGAGCCAGCAACAGTCATTCCCTCGCTCATACATGTTCTCTTGACGCCATGCTTCTAGTGTAAGGGAAGAGCCAGCAACAGTCATTGTCTCGCTCATACATGTTCTCTTGATGTCATGCTTCTAGTGTAAGGGAAGAGCCAGCAACAGTCATTGTCTCGCTCATACATGTTCCCTTGATACCATGCTTGTAGAGTAAGGGAAGAGGCAGTAACAGTCATTCCCTCTCCCATACATGTTCTCTTGATGCCATGCTTGTAGAGTAAAGCAAGAGCCAGCAACAGTCATTCCCTCGCTCATACATGTTCTCTTGACGCCATGCTTGTAGAGTAAGGGAAGAGGCAGTAACAGTCATTCCCTCGCCCATACATGTTCTCTTGATGCCATGCTTGTAGAGTAAGGGAAGAGGCAGTAACAGTCATTCCCTCGCTCATACATGTTCTCTTGACGCCATGCTTGTAGAGTAAGGGAAGAGGCAGTAACAGTCATTCCCTCGCTCATACATGTTCTCTTGACGCCATGCTTGTAGAGTAAGGGAAGAGCCAGTAACAGTCATTGTCTCGCCCATTCATGTTCTCTTGACGCCATGCTTGTAGAGTAAGGGAAGAGCCAGTAACAGTTATTGTCTCGCCCATTCATGTTCTCTTGATGCCATGCTTGTAGAGTAAGGGAAGAGCCAGTAACAGTCATTCCCTCGCCCATACATGTTCTCTTGATGTCATGCTTCTAGTGTAAGGGAAGAGCCAGTAACAGTCATTGTCTCGACCATTCATGTTCTCTTGACGCCATGCTTGTAGAGTAAGGGAAGAGCCAGTAACTGTCATTGTCTCGCCCATTCATGTTCTCTTGACGCCATGCTTGTAGAGTAAGGGAAGAGCCAGTAATAGTCATTGTCTCGCCCATTCATGTTCTCTTGACGCCATGCTTGTAGAGTAAGGGAAGAGCCAGTAACAGTCATTGTCTCGCCCATTCATGTTCTCTTGATGTCATGCTTGTAGAGTAAGGGAAGAGCCAGTAACAGTCATTGTCTCGCCCATTCATGTTCTCTTGATGCCATGCTTGTAGAGTAAGGGAAGAGCCAGTAACAGTCATTCCCTCGCCCATACATGTTCTCTTGATGTCATGCTTCTAGTGTAAGGGAAGAGCCAGTAACAGTCATTGTCTCGACCATTCATGTTCTCTTGACGCCATGCTTGTAGAGTAAGGGAAGAGCCAGTAACAGTCATTGTCTCGCCCATTCATGTTCTCTTGACGCCATGCTTGTAGAGTAAGGGAAGAACCAGTAATAGTCATTGTCTCGCCCATTCATGTTCTCTTGACGCCATGCTTGTAGAGTAAGGGAAGAGCCAGTAACAGTCATTGTCTCGCCCATTCATGTTCTCTTGACGCCATGCTTGTAGAGTAATGGAAGAGGCAGTAACAGTCATTCCCTCGCCCATACATGTTATCTTGATGCCATGCTTGTAGAGTAAGGGAAGAGGCAGTAACAGTCATTCCCTCGCCCATACATGTTCCATTGATACCATGCTTGTAGAGTAAGGGAAGAGGCAGTAACTCATTCCCTCGCCCATACATGTTCCCTTGATACCATGCTTGTAGAGTAAGGGAAGAGGCAGTAAGTCATTCCATCGCCCATACATGTTCTCTTGATGCCATGCTTGTAGAGTAAAGCAAGAGCCAGCAACAGTCATTCCCTCGCTCATACATGTTCTCTTGACGCCATGCTTGTAGAGTAAGGGAAGAGGCAGTAACAGTCATTCCTCGCCCAAACATTTTCTCCTGATACCTTGCTGGTAGAGTAAGGAAAGAGGCAGTAACAGCCATCCCTCGCCCATAAACGTGCTCCTGATAGCACTCTTCTAGAGTAAGATAAGAGGCGATAAGTCATTCTTCGCCCATACATGTTCACCTGATACCTTGCTTCTAAAGTAAGGGAAGAGGCAGTAACAGTCATTCCCTCTCCCATGCATGTTCTCTTGATACCATGCTTGTAGAGTAAGGGAAGAGGCAGCAACAATCATTCCTCGCCCATACATGTTCTCTTGATACCATGCTTGTAGAGTAAGGGAAGAGGCAGCAACAGTCATTCCTCGCCCATACATGTTCTCTTGATACCATGCTTGTAGAGTAAGGGAAGAGGCAGCAACAGTAATTCCTCGCCCATACATGTTCTCTTGATACCATGCTTGTAGAGTAAGGGAAGAGGCAGTAAGTCATTCCCTCGCCCATACATGTTCTCTTGATGCCATGCTTGTAGAGTAAAGGAAGAGCCAGCAACAGTCATTCCCTCGCTCATACCTGTTCTCTTGACGCCATGCTTGTAGAGTAAGGGAAGAGGCAGTAACAGTCATTCCCTCGCTCATACATGTTCTCTTGACGCCATGCTTGTAGAGTAAGGGAAGAGGCAGCAACAGTCATTCCCTCGCTCATACATGTTCTCTTGATGTCATGCTTCTAGTGTAAGGGAAGAGCCAGTAACAGTCATTCCCTCGCTCATACATGTTCTCTTGATGTCATGCTTCTAGTGTAAGGGAAGAGCCAGTAACAGTCATTGTCTCGCCCATTCATGTTCTCTTGACGCCATGCTTGTAGAGTAAGGGAAGAGCCAGTAACAGTCATTGTCTCGCCCATTCATGTTCTCTTGACGCCATGCTTGTAGAGTAAGGGAAGAGCCAGTAACAGTCATAGTCTCGCCCATTCATGTTCTCTTGACGCCATGCTTGTAGAGTAAGGGAAGAGCCAGTAACAGTCATTGTCTCGCCCATTCATGTTCTCTTGACGCCATGCTTGTAGAGTAAGGGAAGAGGCAGTAACATTCATTCCCTCGCTCATACATGTTCTCTTGACGCCATGCTTGTAGAGTAAGGGAAGAGGCAGTAACATTCATTCCCTCGCTCATACATGTTCTCTTGACGCCATGCTTGTAGAGTAAGGGAATAGCCAGTAACAGTCATTGTCTCGCCCATTCATGTTCTCTTGACGCCATGCTTGTAGAGTAAGGGAAGAGCCAGTAACAGTCATTGTCTCGCCCATTCATGTTCTCTTGACGCCATGCTTGTAGAGTAAGGGAAGAGCCAGTAACAGTCATTGTCTCGCCCATTCATGTTCTCTTGACGCCATGCTTGTAGAGTAAGGGAAGAGCCAGTAACAGTCATTGTCTCGCCCATTCATGTTCTCTTGACGCCATGCTTGTAGAGTAAGGGAAGAGCCAGTAACAGTCATTGTCTCGCCCATTCATGTTCTCTTGACGCCATGCTTGTAGAGTAATGGAAGAGGCAGTAACAGTCATTCCCTCGCCCATACATGTTATCTTGATGCCATGCTTGTAGAGTAAGGGAAGAGGCAATAACAGTCATTCCCTCGCCCATACATGTTCCATTGATACCATGCTTGTAGAGTAAGGGAAGAGGCAGTAACTCATTCCCTCGCCCATACATGTTCCCTTGATACCATGCTTGTAGAGTAAGGGAAGAGCCAGGAACAGTCATTCCCTCGCCCATACATGTTCTCTTGATGCCACGCTTGCAGAGTAAAGCAAGAGGCAGTAACAGTCATTCCTTCGCCCATACATGTTCTCTTGATGTCATGCCTGTAGTTTAAAGGAAGAGACAGTAAAAGTCATAACCTCGCCCATACATGTTCTCTTGATGTCATGCTTGTAGTTTAAAGGAAAAGACAGTAAAAGTCATTACCTCGCCCATACATGTTCTCTTGATGTCATGCTTGTAGTTTAAAGGAAAAGACAGTAAACGTCATTACCTCGCCCATACATGTTCTCTTGATGCCATCCTTGTAGTTTAAAGGAAGAGACAGTAAAAGTCATTCCCTCGCCCATACATGTTCTCTTGATGCCATCCTTGCAGTTTAAAGGAAGAGGCAGTAAAAGTCATTCCCTCGCCCATACATGTTCTCTTGATGCCATGCTTGCAGTTTAAAGGAAAAGACAGTAAAAGTCATTACCTCGCCCATACATGTTCTCTTGATGCCATGCTTGTAGTTTAAAGGAAGAGACAGTAAAAGTCATTCCCTCGCCCATACATGTTCTCTTGATGCCATTCTTGTAGTTTAAAGGAAAAGACAGTAAAAGTCATTACCTCGCCCATACATGTTCTCTTGATGCCATGCTTGTAGTTTAAAGGAAGAGACAGTAAAAGTCATTACCTCGCCCATACATGTTCTCTTGATACCATTCTTGTAGTTTAAAGGAAGAGGCAGTAACAGTCATTACCTCGCCCATACATGTTCTCTTGATGTCATGCTTGTAGTTTAAAGGAAGAGACAGTAACAGTCATTACCTCGCCCATACATGTTCTCTTGATGCCATGCTTGTAGTTTAAAGGAAGAGGCAGTAACAGTCATTCCCTCGTCCATACATGTTCTCTTGATATGATGCTTGTAGTTTAAAGGAAGAGACAGTAACAGTCATTACCTCGCCTATACATGTTCTCTTGATGCCATGCTTGTAGAGCAAGCGAAGAGGCAGTAACAGTCATTCCCTCGCCCATACATGTTCCCTTGATACCATGCTTGTAGAGTAAGGGAAGAGGCAGTAACAGTCATTCCCTCGCACACACATGTTCCCTTGATACCATGCTTGTAGAGCAAGCGAAGAGGCAGTAACAGTCATTCCCTCGCACACACATGTTATCTTGATACCATGCTTGTAGAGTAAGGGAAGAGGCAGTAACAGTCATTCCCTCGCCCATACATGTTCCCTTGATACCATGCTTGTAGAGCAAGCGAAGAGGCAGTAACAGTCATTCCCTCGCCCATACATGTTCCCTTGATACCATGCTTGTAGAGCAAGCGAAGAGGCAGTAACAGTCATTCCTTCGCCCATACATGTTCTCTTGAGTCCATGCTTGTAGAGTAAGGGAAGAGGCAGTAACAGTCATTCCCTCGCCCATACATGTTCCCTTGATACCATGCTTGTAGAGTAAGGGAAGAGGCAGTAACTCATTCCCTCGCCCATACATGTTCTCTTGATGCCATGCTTGTAGAGTAAGGGAAGAGGCAGTAACTCATTCCCTCGCCCATACATGTTCCCTTGATACCATGCTTGCAGAGTAAGGGAAGAGGCAGTAACTCATTCCCTCGCCCATACATGTTCTCTTGATGCCATGCTTGTACTGTAAGGGAAGAGGCAGTAACAGGCATTCCCTCGCCCATACATGTTCCCTTGATACCATGCTTGTAGAGTAAGGGAAGAGGCAGTAACAGTCATTCCCTCACCCATACATGTTCCCTTGATACCATGCTTGTAGAGTAAGGGAAGAGGCAGTAAGTCATTCCCTCGCCCATACATGTTCCCGTGATACCATGCTTGTAGAGTAAGGGAAGAGGCAGTAACAGTCATTCCCTCTCCCATACATGTTCCCTTGATACCATGCTTGTAGAGTAAGGGAAGAGGCAGTAACTCATTCCCTCGCCCATACATGTTCTCCTGATACCATGCTTGTAGAGTAAGGGAAGAGGCAGTGACAGTCATTCCCTCGCCCATACATGTTCCCTTGATACCATGCTTGTAGAGTAAGGGAAGAGGCAGTAACTCATTCCCTCGCCCATACATGTTCTCTTGATACCGTGCTTGTAGAGTAAGGGAAGAGGCAGTAAGTCATTCCCTCGCCCGTACATGTTCTCTTGATACCATGCTTGTAGAGTAAGGGAAGAGGCAGTAAGTCATTCCCTCGCCCATACATGTTCTCTTGATACCATGCTTGTAGAGTAAAGGAAGAGGCAGTAACAGTCATTCCCTCTCCCATACATGTTCTCTTGATGCCATGCTTGTAGAGTAAGGGAAGAGGCAGTAAGTCATTCCCTCGCCCATATATGTTCTCTTGATACCATGCTTGTAGAGTAAGGGAAGAGGCAGTAACAGTCATTCCCTCTCCCATACATGTTCTCTTGATGCCATGCTTGTAGAGTAAGGGAAGGGGCAGTAACAGTCATTCCCTCTCCCATACATGTTCTCTTGATGCCATGCTTGTAGAGTAAGGGAAGAGGCAGTAACAGTCATTCCCTCTCCCATACATGTTCTCTTGATGCCATGCTTGTAGAGTAAGGGAAGAGGCAGTAACAGTCATTCCCTCTCCCATACATGTTCTCTTGATGCCATGCTTGTAGAGTAAGGGAAGAGGCAGTAACTCATTCCCTCTCCCATACATGTTCTCTTGATGCCATGCTTGTAGAGTAAGGGAAGAGGCAGTAACAGTCATTCCCTCGCCCATACATGTTCTCTTGATGCCATGCTTGCAGAGTAAGGGAAGAGGCAGTAACAGTCATTCCCCTCCATACATGTTCTCTTGATGCCATGCTTGTAGAGTAAGGGAAGAGGCAGTAACAGTCATTCCCTCGCCCATACATTTTCTCTTGATGCCATGCTTGTAGAGTAAGGGAAGAGGCAGTAACAGTCATTCCCCTCCATACATGTTCTCTTGATGCCATGCTTGTAGAGTAAGGGAAGAGGCAGTAACAGTCATTCCCCTCCATACATGTTCTCTTGATGCCATGCTTGTAGAGTAAGGGAAGAGGCAGTAACAGTCATTCCCCTCCATACATGTTCTCTTGATGCCATGCTTGTAGAGTAAGGGAAGAGGCAGTAACAGTCATTCCCCTCCATACATGTTCTCTTGATGCCATGCTTGTAGAGTAAGGGAAGAGGCAGCAACAGTCATTCCTCGCCCATACATGTTCTCTTGATGCCATGCTTGTAGAGTAAGGGAAGAGGCAGCAACAGTCATTCCTCGCCCATACATGTTCTCCTGATACCTTGCTGGTAGAGTAAGGGAAGAGGCAGTAACAGTCATTCCTCGCCCATAAATGCTCTCCTGTTAGCATGCTTCTAGAGTAAGGGAAGAGGCGGTAGGTCATTCCTTGCCCATACAGGTTCTCGTGATACTATGCTTGTAGACTAAGGGAAGATGCAGAAATAATAATTCCCTCGTCCATACATGTCCTCCTGATAGCATGCTTCTAGAGTAAGGGAAGAGGCGGTAAGTCATTCCTCGCCCATACATGTTCTCCTGTTAGCACGCTTTTAAAGTAAGGGATGAGGCAGTAAGTCATTCCTCGCCCATACATGCTCTCGTGATACTATGCTTGTAGACTAAGGGAAGAGGGGTAACAGTGACTCCCTCGCTCATACATAGTCTCCGGATACCATGCTTGTAAACTATGTGTCTCTCGCTCATAGGTGTCCTGATACCATGTTTGTAGAGCAAGCGAAGAGGCAGTAAGTCATTCGCTAGTCCATACATGTTCTCGTGTTACCATGCTTGTAATGTAAAGGAAGAGACAGTAAGTTTATGAGTTTTTTTATTATTTATGGACGCTCTTTAATTATTATGGTTCTTAGCGTCCCATTCTATATTGGGCATGAAAGATCGGTAATTTTGCTCAGAGGCCTCTTTATCAGGCTTGAGGTTCTTTTACGTGCCGTAAATCTACGACACGGGACCACCGGTTTTACTTCCCTTCCGAAGGAAGCCATGCCAAGGATTTTTACGCCTGAAAAAATCCATCGCCCTCCACCGGGTTTGAGACCGTGACCTGGGGAACTAGAGGCTAGCACGGTACCACTAGTCCACGGAGGACGACAAGAGGCAGTAAGAGTCATTCCCTAGCCCATATATGTTCTCCTGATACCATGTTTGTACAGTAAGGGAACAGGCACTAACAGCCATTCCCTCGCTCATACATGTTCTCCTGATACCATGTTAAGAGGCACTGTCATTCCCTCGCTCATACATGTTTTCCTGATACCATGTTAAGAGGCACTGTCATTCCCTCGCTCATACATGTTTTCCTGATACCAAGTTTGTAATGTAAGGGAAGAGGCAGTAAGCCCTAGCCCGTACAAGTTCTCGTGTTACCATGCTTGTAGAGTAAGGGAAGATTGCAATAATAGTTATGCCCTCGCCCAAACATGTTCTCCTGATATCCTTGCAAAGCAAGGTAAGAGGCATATGTAACAGTCATTCCCTCGCTCATACATGTTCTCCTGATACCATTCCCTGCTTGTAGAACAGAAGGATGTAGTTTATTCACAAATGAAATTTCCTAAAATACAATTCGCAAAATGTATGTGCTTTATAGTAAACAAATATAAAATAGCTCAAAGATCTCCACCGATAAATAAGGAAATTTGTTGTGATGAAATAATAGTCACCGAACTATGGGAGTTCGTATTTATTTTGTTCGTGCTGAAATAGTACTCAAGGGGCATATGCTACAATATACCTCAAATTTTCTACTAAAGCTGGAAGTGTATTTTTTTTTAAGTGTTTAAATATTGATAGGAGTAACAATAATACAATAGAAGTTATTGTTTTTTACAATTATCTCTTTATTTACCATACTTTTCTTCAACCCCGCCCCCTTCAACAGTGCATGCAGCAATGTGGGTGCTCTGAATACCGGCCAGGTAACGATGCCTGTTATAAAAAGCCTCAATTATTGTTATATATCCTCTACATCTAGTGTAAATTGACAGCTCACTATGAATTAGAACGCCGGATATAATGTGAGTCCGGTTTCCGACCACAGAGCGCCTCAACTAAGTTACGTTACATTATGCACACCACGAACCTTGATCCCCAAAAGAAGCAGTTGCTCTCCGCATTCCTTTGCGAGATAAAGTATTTGCTTTATGTCAACATATTTGATCTAGATTTCTTAGCAGATTTACTCTCTAAAGTGTTTCTATTACGGTGATAGAATGTAGCGAACATAATTTGTTTGTTGTTTATTTCTATACATTTCGAGTTAAGGTGGCCAATCCCTATGTTAATTTATTTCACTACTGCTGAGTAGGGAGAAAGAATTAAATTGGTGGTCGTTCTTGCATTTTTAAATCTGTAGGAACAGTATTTTTATCTCCTTTGTTCTCTTTTAGACGTGACATTTGGATTCAATATTCTTTTTCCTCCTATAACCTTTTCCTAAACCTGTATAAAAGCTTCATAATATTCGTGATACGTATAAAATCTCCTGGTATCAAATAGGATAAAGGGAACTTCGTACCACAGTATCATCACATGATTAAATCTTGCGCACAATGGCTGTTCCTTCTATTCAAACTGGGGCAGTATTTAACACTTAAATGATATCAGTCTAATATAACATATAAAGTGTATGTTACAGTCATTGTATTATGTTTATATTATTATGTGCATGTTATGTGAATGTATTATGTAGTTTAACAATGTAGGAGCTGTGAGAATAGACGCAAGCTGCTTTCCGTAGCAAACAGAATTATAAAGTAGCAGCCGAAAGTTGCTAACAATGAGGTAACCTTGAGACAACAATAAATTAGAAAGTTTAATAAGCTACTAATAATTCTTGGAACAATAATGTAATATTTAAAACAGTTTATAAATAGCCAATCAAAAACTAGAAAAGCTTTAAGTTAAATTAAAGTATTCTATTGGAGTAGGATTGGCCAATCAGAGACTTGAAATAGAGTAAATGTACAAATTCAGGCGGCAGACGCTACAAGATTGCGTACCCGATTGGTACGGTACGGGTTCAGTGTGAGACATAAAACTTCATTGCGTTGAGATTAATATAAAGTTTACCTGTTAAAAGTGCAATTAAACATAATCTCAGAGCTCTACATTACGATACATCAGTGAAGTGTTATTTAATCGTGTGAAGGATTAATAAACAAGTACAATACAGTTATAATTTGTGTAAGCCTTGTTCTTTAGCCACACCAGCCCTGCTAAGAGATACGTGCTTTACAAATTACTACTGACGCAGCCGAGGTATACATACATATATAATATTTAAAGAAACATTAAAATAAAAAGTTGATTCTTAAACTTGGGGCGAAGGCCACCGGAAACTTTGTACCGTACGTGGGGCGAACACTGCAAGAAACAATCTCCCGCAACTACAACAGTAAAACTCGTTCAAGCTTGGCGTCCCATACGTGGGGCAGCGACGACTGCAAAACCCAGCCTCCTTCATTCTTTCCTCTTTTCTACTTCCGTCTCCGCGAGTGAACAATTCATTTTCATGTCTTATCATCTGGAGGATTGGACAAGGAACATGGCCAAGATGTTAATACTGCTGGATGCCACACGTGACATTTCAGAAACCTCGCACAAGAGAACAAACAGTATGTATAGCTTCACTGTCCTACCTAAAATTCACCAGTCACCCTATAAACCCCACATCCCGTCACTACATGGTAAAGCCCTAATTAGGACAGACACACGTCTATCACACCTTCGGGTTGCCCTCAGCCCGCCATCATATCGTCCTCGTCGTAGCTTCTTCACTGTCGAGGTTTAATGGCAGTAATATTATCTAATATTTTCCAAAGGTCATATTCCATTACATCACTTCTATCGAGATTTCACTGGAAATATACATGTTTTGAGATCCAGCAAATTCAAATAAATACATTTTTAGAAAAAATGTCCGTGGTGCGTGCGTGTGGAGAGAGCATTAACTCAAAAACGAAACGTTGGATCTGTCAAAGTTGGTATTTTTTTCAGCATCTTCCCAGAATGAGATTTTCAAGAAAATTTAAACCTAACTGCTCTTTATATGGAAAATTCGTTTAATGCTCAGGATATTTCCAATACAAATAAAATGTATACCTTGAATTTTCTGGGAATAGCCCGTGATCTTCTCTTCATTCTGGATGAATTTTGTACAACTAGTCACCGGACAAAAACTTACTGCACAAAGAATGTGGATTTAAAACACACAATGTATTTCAAATAATTTTTTGCGATATTAGCCATTTCCGAGATATTCGTTGTTATTCATTTGAATTTTTCAATACTATTTTATCATTTTTGAAGTGCTGTCAGTTGTTTCTCGCAGTGTCGTGGAAAGAGTATGGAATTTCAAAGCCGACTCGCGATTTAAATATTGGACTATCGCTTCGGTCTTCCTGCATCCCTGTTGTACCTACAACGAAATATGTATGAAATTATTCTTACAGACATTTGTCTCGATTAACACGAGGTACCTATATTGAAACATCTGATGTGATACATTCACATGACTTTCTCTAGACCTCTATCGTTTATTAGTGGGTATACAAACTATTCTTATTAAAGCTTATTTTTCTATCTACTTGCTTTTAATCCGTATAAACCTTTCCAGAAATAGCTACACTACACATTTCGTTATAGATACAAAGAGAACAGCGATAGTCAAATGTTTAACAACTGGACGCTATATGCTGGCCTTAAAATTCCATACTGTTTCCATGACATCGCGAACAATTCCAACTTTTAATAACGGATATCTCAGAAACGGCTTATGCCACAAAAAATATATTCGAAATAAATTGTGTGTTTTAAAGAGATCTACATTTCTTGTGTAGTACGTTTTCGTCTATCACTTAACGTTTACAAGTTACACAAGATTACACAAAATTTCTTCCAAATGAAGTGGACTTCATACGCTATTCCCAGAAATTGCAAGGTATATTTTATTTCTAATGTAAATAGCTTTAATATATGGTATTTTAATCAAAATCATTTTAGCCATTTTTTATAAAAAAAAATGTGGAAAAATGTTCCATTTAAAGGGTGGTCTGGGTGGATTTTCTTGAAAATCTTCGTGTCGCACCTTTGGAAGTTTGGTGTTTAATCGAATTTTCGTTTTTGAGTTAGACTGTTCACACACCTTTTTCTATTTTTTTTAAATTCAGAGGCTTCAAAAGGTGTATTTCCGGTGAAATCTCCATATCGAATCAATTTTTGAATTACAATACTTCCCCTCCTTACTATATGTAGTAGAGAAAGTAAAAATTGGCTTTTGTAAGAATACTTAATGGAAGATATATTAAAATAAACTATAGTGGCTATGGCCAGACTTTTTTATTAATACGGATAACGCCACATTCAGACCCCCCTCAAAAAAAAATAAGTCGAAGGAAGTTACAGAAAAATTACCGAAAGAGAACAACTTTGGAATCATCACTCAAAAAAATTATAATTGTGGTACAAATGAGAAAATCGTAGACCTTTAATTTTGCAAATGTGTTTTGTCCACGGCACAATGGCATGTTTAGGAGTGGTATTGGTTTCGGCGTAAAAGAAATACTGGTCTCTGTAACATTTTGATGGACAGATAACGCCAAGGAAGGTTCCACTAACTCTCCTGTCCCAACTCCTCTTCAGGCAGAAGACCCGATGGCTGGTACATACGTGGCGTTTTCTGCCGTATTTTGATAAATTAATTTAGTATTGTGTGTTCAGAAATTAAATGTTATCCTTAGGATGAAAATAATTTTTGAATAAAACTAAGTGCAATTGAAACTCGTTGGTATTATATCGTTTCTTTTCTCTATATCCCTTAAACATTTTTTGTGGTTCTTCTGTCACTTAAGGTACTTAAAATAATAATTTACATTCTTCTACATTTTTCAGTACAAATGCAATAGTATTCTGTAGCTCAAAGTTGTTACACTTCTATAATACGGCTTATTTATGAGTGCTGTTTGTTCCATGCCGCTTATTCATATTCCTCGCTTAACCACACGTTGGTAGTTTGATATGGTTAAATACCTGATCAGGTAAAAGTTGCGGAGTTTGTGTGTGGTTAAATACCAGTCAAATAAAAGTTGCAGTTTGGATGTGGTTAAATACCTGATCAGGTAAAACTTGCGCAGTTTGGATTAGGTTAATACCTGATCAGTAAAAGTTGCGCAGTTTGGATTTGGTTAATACCTGATAAGGTAAAAGTTGCGAAGTTTGGATGTGGTTAATACCTGATCAGTAAAAGTTGCGCAGTTTGGATGTGGTTAATACCTGATAAGGTAAAATTTGCGCAGTTTGGATGTGGTTAATACCTGAGCAGGTAAAACTTGTGCAGTTTGGATGTGGTTAATACTGATCAGGTAGCAGTTGCGGAGTTTGTATGTGGTTAAATACCAGTCAAATAAAAGTTGCAGTTTGTATGCGGTTAAATACCTGATCAGGTAAAACGTTGCGCTGTTTGGATGCATTAATATGCCTGATCAGGTTAAAGTGCAGAGCTTGTATGAGCTGGCGAAGATCTCTAGTATGTAGGTAGCGTTGTTATGAATTCTAGGCAACAATAAACGAAACAAATGACTGGTTGTGACGTGCGCCAAACTACATTCTAGGAGAATTAGGAAGGAAATGTTCTCGCATTCAACAAGATCAATGAATGCACATTATATTGTTGCCATTGAGGGGTTAGCGTGCTGATATATGCGTATTCAAACTCCTCTGCCAGTCACGCTAACCTGCAGGGTGCTTCATTGTACTTACTCCCTTGGTCAATATTACTACAATAAGTGAGCCGGGAATAGTGTAAGCTTGGGTATGCAAAAAGTCTTCTTGGGCAATACAGTGCGGACACAAAAATATATTCTAACGTATTTAACTTGTTTACCGCTTAGAGAAAGTATGTAGGTATTTCATTTCCAACTGTTGAATCCAAAGCAAGCATATATATATAATAATAATAATAATAATAATAATTAGATCTCCCTCCCCTACCATGCGTGTGAGTGCGTGCACATAGAACTTGCGTATGTCAGGTTTTTCAGCATCTTTACTTTCTCTGCTGTTGAATGGAGGAAGTATTGCATTCCACCAAAAAAACTTCGACATGGGGATTTCACTGGAAATGCACGTTTTGATGTCCCCCGAATCCCTCCCCCCAAAAAGACACAAAATCTTAGAGAAAGGTCTGCTTGTGTTCGTGTCTCCATGAACAGCATAACTCGGAAATAAAAAATCAGTTAAATACTAAACTTGGTAGTTAAGATCAGCATCTTCCAAGGATGGGACACGACGTTTTAGAGAAAAGTTACCCCCCAAAAATTATACTCTTTTCATGAAAACGTTTTAATTAGATTCTAATTTCTCAAAAATGGCTCTAACGATTTTCATTAATATATCACGTTTAAGATATTTGCATAACAAATGGAATGTAGATATATCTTAAATTTTCTGCGAATAGCTTGTGTTCAGTATGAATGACATTTGTATAACCGGCAAACCGAAAGAGAGAAACAAAATCTGATGTGTTACACTCACATGACTTTCTCTACTCTTGTACAAACTATTTTTACAAACGCTTATTCTCCATCTACTTCATGTTAATCGAGATAAACATTTGCAGACTCTATCTTATTGCTAATTTTCTTGTAGATGTAAGGGGAATATATATTTACAAGGGCAATATAGAAATACATTAGCCTTTAAGCACATACATATCTCTTATTTGCTGGTTGCTAGGTGCAGCACCATTCCCTTTCCCACAGATTAATACTCTTTGCATATCCAAGACAAAAAAATCAATAACGAATTCCCATTTGAGAAAATAAGTATTGAAAAATTTAAGGGAATAACAAGCAATATCTCGAAAATGGTTCACTCAACAAAAAAAAATGTATATGACATAAGTTGTGTATTTTAACGCGATCTACATTTTTTGTGTAGTAAAATTTTGTCTATCTCTTATGGTTTACCAGTTATGCAAAAGTCGTTCACAATAAAGAATACTTTTGGAGACATTCCCAGAAAATTCAAGATATACATTTTATTTGTCATGAAAATATCTTAAACATATGATATTTTAATCAAAATCGTTAGAGCCATTTTTGAGAAAATTAAAATTTTCGAAAAATGTTCCATGTAAAGGGTAATCTGGGGTGGGGGGATTTTCTTGAAAACCTTCGTGTCGCATCTCTGGAAGATACTGAACCTAAATACCAAGTTTGGTGTTTATCCGACTGTTCGTTTCTGAGTTATGCTGTTCACACACACACACACACACACACACACACACGGACATGTTTCCAAAAATACTTTTTTTGGATTCAGGGGGTCTCAAAACATGTATTTCGGGTGAAATCTCGGTATCGAATTTTTGGGTGGAATACAGTACTTCCCCTACTTACTATACGTAGTAGTAAAAGTAAAAAAGTCTATGAAACTTTGTGGCCTTAAACCATTTCCAAGGTGCTAAAATACTAATACTTTTCTCAAATGGAAAGTCGCGATTCGTTTTTTCTCGTGGTCATGCAAAGAGCATGGAACTCAAAAGCCATTACACAGCAATCCCTTTGTAAAAAATTGACTATCGCTTTAGCCATCTGTATTCTTCTTATATAATAATGTAGGCAAAACGAGGGTCATCCAATAAGTAAGTTTCACTATTTTATAAAAAAAATTACATCCAATTGATCATGCTGAATTAATTTTATTTATATTGTACTATACTTCTGTTACTTTTCTACATAGTCAACATGTTTTTCCAAGCCAGTGTTTTACCAGGTCGGGTCCTGTGCTCGCAACCAGCTGTTCACTGATTTGACTTCATCATCGGTGTTAAAAGTGCTTACCTGTGAGTTGGAGGAACATGTGAAAATCACTTGGGGGAGCTCTGGTGAATACGGAGGATGCGAGAGAACTTCCCAGTTGAATCTTGACCCAGGCGGAGCTCAGAAGATTCAACTGGAAAGTTTTCTCGCATCCTCCATATTCACCAGATATTTTCCCAGGTGATTTTCACATGTTCCCCTGTCTCAAAGGTCATCATGAAGGTAAGCACTTTAACGCCGTGACGAAGATCAATCAGAAGTGAACAGCTGGTTACGAGCACAGGACCCGACCTGGTACAACACTGGCTTGGAAAAACTTGTGTCTCGTCCCCAAAAATGCTTGGAAAAACATGTTGACTATGTAAAAAAGTGACAGAAGGATTGTTCAATATAAATAAAATTAATTCAACATGATCAATTGTGTGTAATGTTTTTTATACATTAGGGAAACTTACTTATTGGACGACCCTCGTATATTGTAGCTATATACCTGCGAGATGTGTACATGTGTAATGGAAGTTTATCTCGATTAAAGAAATAGAAGTAAAAATGAAAAATAAAACCTAGAGAAAGTCGTGTGAATACATCATATCAGATTTTTGTCGGGTGTTGTTGGATCACAATTATGAACGTCGTTTGAAGTTTTTAACGGTTTTGAGAAAAAAAAAACCTTAATTCCTTGTACGACGCTTTATTAATCAACACATCCACACGATGCAGTCCTTAAAATGTTGAAAAATACTGACACTTTAGTTTTGTTTTATAATGTTAACCCGTACATATCGTTCAAATAAGTTGCTGTATACCGCCATAAATATTTAACCTGATAATATTTAAAATTAAGCAACTTTGGCTTAATTACAAAGAGCATACGGTAACATTATTCAGCTATATATCGTAAATACCTTTTTGTTAGTAATGAGATCATGCGAAAGAAAATGACACAAATCTCAAAATGTTCCATCAAGTGGTGTATTTCAACTTGGGAAAATGTAAATAATATAACAAAGAATATCTCGAAAACACGAATGCTATGAAAATAAACGTGTTTGACTCAAGTTGTATAATTTTATGATCTCTGTATTTTTTTCTTTTAAATACTTGTATATTTCTAATGATTACCAAATTACATAACATTTCACAGAAAGTAACACATGTTTATTCGTAATGCCAAAATCTAAAACTATGTTAATTTTAATCAAAATTGTTAGCCATTTTTGAAAAAACAAATTAAAAATTACCAAAAATTATGCATGTAGAAATTGAGATTTTACTTTCTCTAGTACGTATAGAAGGTAGGGCAAGTACTGCCTCCCACCCAAAAATTCGATACCAAGATTTCACCCTAAATACATGTTTTGAGGCCCTCTTAATCCAATAAAGCAGTTTTATAAAAAGGTCCATGTGCGTGCGAGTCTGTGTACAGCATAACTGAAAAACGAAAAGTCGGATAAATACCAAACTTGGTATTTAGGTTCAGTATATTTCAAAGATGGGACATGACGATTAATGGCTCTAAGAATTTGGATTAAAATAGAATATATTTAAGATATTTTCATGACAAATAAAATGTATAAGTTGATTTTGCTGAGAATGTCTCCAAAAGTCTTCTTCTTTCTTAATGGCTTTTGCATAACTGGTAAACCGTATTAGATAGACAAAGTTTTTCTGCACAAAAAATGTAGAGCTCATTAAAACACAGAATTTATGTTATATACTTTTTTTGTGGGACGAACCACTTCCGAGATATTCCTTGTTATTAGTTTCAAGTTTTCAATACTTATTCTTTTTCTCAAATGGGAATTCGTTATTCCTTTTTTATGCCCTGGACACGCAAAGAGAATGCAATCTACTCCACATAGCAACCAGCTCTTAAAACATTTGACTATCGCTTAAAGCATACCAATTCCCCTTGCATCTACAAGAAAATTAGCAATAAGATTTGCATGAAGTATATGGAGAATAAGCGTTTGTAAAAATAGTTTGTACAAGAGTAGAGAAAGTGATGTGAGTGCAACACATCAGAATTTTTGTTTTGTTTGTTTTTGAGTATGCTCTTCACGAGTAGGCACATGCGCGCAGAGATTTTCTAATATAGGATGGAAGGGGAGGTTCAGGGCCCCGTTGAAATCTCAATATCAATCTTTGGGTGGAATACAACCCTCGACTTGCAAAGGTAAGCTGTCGAGAAAACAAAAAAAATACAATATATGGCTTTTTTTAATGTGAAAAGTACATCCGTATGCACTTTTTGGTCTGTTTCCTTCGTTTGCCAATAAATGACACGGGCCCAGAGAAGTGCCCCACCCTTACTGCACCGGGGTAGAGGCGGGGACTGAGCTGCATGCGGAGTGTGACGTCACGGCACATCGAACCGTGGGGCATCGATTATCTCGAGAGGAGAGTAGGTGCGTACAGCAAGCGAATCACAAGGGCAGACACACCCACAATTTGGGCAAAATATCACTAAAAACTATTTTTTATGGACGTTATACAGCACCATGTGCGTTCCACGGCCACTTCGAGCGTCGCTGACAGCGTAATGCATTTGTTTTACTTTTTATCTGCCAGCGAATGTTCGTTGGTTATGAAGGAAAAATCGATATCTCTCCAACCTATCATTCTCTTTATTACTTACAGCATTTCCAAGTAAAACGTATCTATACATTTAGTAATTCTAACACATGTTACTTTCCTTACACTGAAGATTTTTGTAATAATAATAACAATATCGTATACTAGCTTGCTTTCCTTGCGTTATGTTTTATTTCTAACAATCGCTGTTGAAGTCTCGCCGTTTTAGCTCCTCTCATTAGACCGCATTTAAAGTACCCGGTACTGAAGTTACTAATTTTTACAAATCTCAATTAATTTAACTGAGGATTTTACACATATTTGTTCAACATGATTGTAGCATAAAACTAATTTTCGTGGTCCTATGTACCTAACTTTCAAAAAAGAAATACTTTTCAAAATATGAAATATTATAAAATATATGAAATATGTCATGACAATTTGAAAAGTTTAAAGACTTTAAACTTTGCATATTACTCGACTATAGTTGCTTACAATCAAAATTTAATTTTTAAAAATGATATATATTTTTAATTTTGTAAAAGTCAATCATATATTACATTACTAAAACAGTAAATCGAAAACTGTACTTGATATCAAGAAAATATTCCTTAGGTCTCCGCACGCACCTTCAAAGAATGTACACCGAAAATATGAAAGAACCTGAATAAAATTCTATATTGAGGAGCATTTTAAAGTGGCAAAAATGTAAGAGAACATGGTTACGAGAAAATCAAGTTCTAAAATATCACGCGCAATTTGCATACATCTATGCACTTCCATTTAAACCACGCGTTTTGGGTATTTAAATGACCAGAAGGGCAAAAGCCATAATTAGGTGTTAATTCTACAATTTTTAAAATTGTTTTTTCACAAACATTTTAAAACATTTACTTTTTTTTCGAAACTTTGTAGAAAATTCAGTATCGAGTACTCTTAAAACGAAAAAAAAACTACAATCACAAGGTAACTAAGCTATAATTAATTACTTTGAGCAAAAATTCTACATTTTTCTAATACCTATCTACAGACGTGCTATGCAGCTTAGGTTGTTTGGTGTCCACGTGCTGCACAATATGAAGCAGTGGGGCAGCGAAGACCCACCCCGGGTTAGGGATTAAAACCCCATACCTAGAACCCCATAGGAAAAAAATCTGTGTTACACTCACATGACTTTCTCTACTCTTGTACAAACTATTTTTACAAACGCTTATTCTCCATATACTTCATATTAATCGAGATAAACGTTTGCAGAAACGATCTTTTGACATTCAAAGAGAATTACATTTTACATATAGCGACCAGTTCTAAAAATATTTGACTATCGCTTAAGGCGTACTATGTTCCCCTTGTTTTGTATTTGCAAGGGCAATATAGAAATACAGTAGCCTTTAAGCATAGACATATCTCTTAATAGCTGTTTGCTAGGTGCAGCACCATTCTCTTTGCCACAGATTAATACTCTTTGCATATCCAAGACGAACAAAATGAATAACGAATTCCCATTTGAGAAAGTATTGAAAAATTTAAGGGAATAACAAGCAATATCTCGAAAATGGTTCACTCAACAAAAAAATGTATATGACAAATTGTGTATTTTAACGGATCTACATTTTTTGTGTAGTAAAATTTTGTCTATCTCTTATGGTTTACAAGTCGTTCACAATGAAGAATACTTTTGGAGACATTCCCACAAAATTCGAGATATACATTTCCTTTGTCATGAAAATATCTTAAACATATGACATTTTAATCAAAATCGTTAGCCATTTTTGAGAAAATTAAAATTTTCGAAAAATGTTTAATGCAAAGGGTAATCTGGGGTGGGGGATTTTCTTGAAAACCTTCGTGTCGTATCTCTGGAAGATACTGAACCTAAATACCAAGTTTGGTGTTTATCCGACTGTTCGTTTCTGAGTTATGCTGTTCACGGACACACACACACGGACATGTTTCCAAAAATGCTTTTTTTTATTCAGGGGGTCTCAAAACATTTATTTCCGGTGAAATCTCGGTATCGAATTTTTGGATGGAGTACAATACTTCCCCTACTTACTATACGTAGTAGAGAAAGTAAAAAGGCAAACGTTAGTTAATGCAATATCTAAACGCTACTTCACAATGTAGCGAAGAAGACCTTCACCGTGTTAAATTTTGTTTCGTTTATTTTTGAGTTTGAAATAATGAGACAATATTGTAACCTTTATATAATGAATGTTTTCGTGATTAATTCTAAAAGCCTGCGTGTTACATGTGCTACATTTATGCGAGTCTAACCACCTATTCTTCTACAACTATTGTTACAACATTTTATTTATTCTAACTGCTTCGTTTTATTCTAGATAAACTTTTTTTGTTTACTTGGATTTCCTTGAATTTAATCGTCCTCTAACCTGGTAGGTCATATCGGACGATGAATGAAAGGGGTGAAATGGTGTTTAAATAAGTCCGTGATCCTTAAACCTTAGAGTTACCCGACCAGCATAAGGGAAAATCCCGGAAAAAGCTTATCCGGCTCTGTCACTCTAAGCGGGGTTCGAACAAGCGAGCTCTTGAATTCACGAGGCAGACACGATACTCCCACACCACGGAGTGGGCGATAAACATTCGCAGAAATCATTTCATTGCAGATACAAGGAGAATACAGTAAACAAGCGATAGTCAACTATTTTAAGAGCAGATCGCAATGTGATGACTGAAATTCCGTTCTCTCTACATGACCATGAAAAGGAGAAAACAAGGAAAAATAAGAATAGCGAGTTAGCTTGACAATTCAAGCCAATAATAAAGAATATCTCGGAAATGATTAATACCACAAAAAATTGACATAAATCGTGTCTTTAGCTAGATCTACACTTTTTTGTGTAGTAAACTTCTGTGTCTCTTTTACAAATTATACAAGATTCATTCCGAAAGAAGGCTTTATACGCTATTCGCAGAAAATTCAAGATACACATTTTATTTATCATGCAAATATCTTAAACATGTGGTATTTTCTCAAAATCATTAAGTCATTTTTGAAAAAATAAAAAAGAATGATAACTTTTCCATGTAAAGGGTGGTTTTGGGTCAGGGATTTTTTTGAAGATCGTGTCGCATCCTTGGAAAACGCTGAACTTAAATACCAAATTTAGATATTTAGCCGACTTTTCGTTTTTTTAGTTATGTTGTTCACACACAAGCGCGCACACGCGTTTTCCTAAAAATGACTTTTTTTACCCCTTTTCTTTCCTTTTTTATTCAAGGAACCTCAAAACATGCATTTTTGGTGAAATTCCTATATCGAATTTTTGGGTGGAATGCAATACTTCCTGCTCGCCCAAGCTAGGCAAGGTGGTTTTCCATTGCCTTCCGCAGTATACATTTATAATGGTTGAATGTAACATCTTAAAAATTAAGTTGTAAGCATTAGTGAATATACCACTTTTTGAACTCTAAAAATGGAAGTATAATTTGTTGAAAGAATATTAAAATATTTTATATAGTTCTATCTTATATCTCTTAGTGTTATTTTATCTATGTACTTTCAAATAGTTCGACTTCTTAAATTTGATAGCTTTTTTTCTATTTTATTTTACGTCGCTTTAACTCCCTGGTCATATCGCGACGGATCTGTTGGTGGATAACTCTTAGAACGATATGTCATGGACAGTTAGCCTTTTAGGTCTCATGTCTCATCCTGCAACCACTCGCTCCGTCACGTGTCACAGTCCCCAGCGCATAGCTACCGAATCTTCTGCCCCGTGCCGTGCAGACGGCATTAGGGTGCGTTCCGTCCAACCGCCCTCCGATATAAAGGCGGACAGTTAGCCTTTTAGGTCTCATCCTGCAACCACTCGCTCCGTCACGTGTCACAGTCCCCAGCGCATAGCTACCGAATCTTCTGCCCCGTGCCGTGCAGACGGCATTAGGGTGCGTTCCGTCCAACCGCCCTCCGATATAAAGGCGGACAGTTAGCCTTCTAGGTCTCATCGCTGTAACCACACGCTTCATGCCGTGCAGACGGCATTAGGGTGCGTTCCGTCCAACCGCCCTCCGATATAAAGGCGGACAGTTAGCCTTCTAGGTCTCATCCCTGTAACCACTCGCTACGTCACGTGTCACAGAGTCCCCAGCGCATAGCTACCGAATCTTCTGCCCCGTGCCGTGCAGACGGCATTAGGGTGCGTTCCGTCCAACCGCCCTCCGATATAAAGGCGGACAGTTAGCCTACTAGGTCTCATCCCTGTAATCACTCGCTCCGTCACGTGTCACAGAGACCTCAGCGCATAGCTACCGAATCTTCTGCCCCGTGCCGTGCAGACGGCATTAGGGTGCCGTCCAGTCCAACCGTCCTCCGATATAAAGGTGGACAGTTAGCCTTCTAGGTCTCATCCCTGTAACCACCTGCTTCATGCCGTGCATATGGCATTAGGGTGCCGTCCAGTCTAACCGCCGCCCTCACATAGAGAGGCGGACAGATAGCCTTCTAGGTCTCATCCCTGTAACCACCCGCTTCGTGCCGTGCAGATGGCATTAGGGTGTCGTCCAGTCTAACCGCCGCCCTCACACGGAAAGGCGGACAGTTAGCCTTCTAGGTCGCATCCCTGGAAATGCCATCTTGCTTCGTCACGTGCCCACAAAGACCTCCAGCGCATGGCAGCCGGATCTTCTACTTCGTGCCGTGCAGATGGCGTTGATGTGCCGTCCAGTCTAACTGCTTACATTGTCTGTAGAAAGATGGCATAGCATTCGCTATTACCACTTATTTTTCATTTTACTATTGTTTTAGTAAAGTCTGTGGCCCGCATTCGGGAGGTCCCGGGTTCAAATCCCGTGGGCTGACCAGTGTCTGAGGTTTTTTCGTGGTTTTCCTCAGTCGCCAAGGTAAATACTGGATTGGATATTTAATACCACGACCCAAAGTTCCACCTTAAGTCTAAAACAATAATAAAATGAAAAATAAATGGTAATAGCGAATGCTATGCCATCTATCTACAGACAATGTAAGCAGTTAGACTGGACGGCACCCCAACGCCATCTGCACGAAGTAGAAGATCCGGCTGCCATGCGCTGGGGGTCTCTGTGGGCACGTGACGAAGCAAGGTGGCATTTCCAGGAATGAGACCTAGAAGACTAACGTCCGCCTTTCTGTGTAGGGCCGGCGGTTGGACTGGAAATTTTTCCACGTGAAGGGTAATCTGGGATGGTGAAAATATTCATGTCATCTTTGGAACATATTGAACTAAAACATCAAGTTTGGCCATTTCGAACATTTCATTTTAGTTACGCAGTTCATATACACGCGCGTGCAAACCTTTTCTCTAAAAGGATTTTTTTATTTAGGGGCCTCAAAACATGTATTTCCGATGAAATCTTGGTATCAAATTTTGGATGGAATGCAATACTACTTTACTTACCGTACTAGGTAAATAGAAGAGAAAGTAAAACTCGAACACAGAAGTTGTTGACTGACAGGTTTATTGAACTGACGAGTGATTTGCGATCCCTCCCTTGTGTGTATGTACCCACGATGCACATTACTGTAAGCGCTGCTTTCCATTAGAAGCAAGGTAAGCTCGCTATAAATCCACAGCGTTAAGTGCACTTAAATGAAGTACTTAAACTGATGGTCATTCCAATTACTATGTATCATTTTACCTTGAAAATTCTCAAATAAATTATAATCTAATAGTCTACCGACTTAGCGCACATACCTACCTATGAGGTAGAGGAGAAGTTGGACATTAAGTAGATAGTATGTTTACGTCATTTGCTCCACGTTTTGGGCGTTAATTTGAAGTAGGTTGTATTGAAAGAGTTGTATTATATTTCAACTGTTGGGGAGCCGAACTTGAAGTTTGTTGCAACCGCACGTATAGTACCCGCGTGCCGGTAGCCTTCGCCCCAAATGTACTTTCAGGTGGCCTTTGGCCCAATTTAAAAAAAGATATTAACTTTGTAATTTGACTGTTTCTTTAAATATTATATTTATGTTTGCCTCGGCAGCGTCAGTATTATTGTTAGAGACATGTTTCTCTTTGCAGGGTTGTGGTGCGATTGAAGAATGTAGGCTTACACAGGTTATAATTTTACTTCACTCCTTTTATTAATGCTTGACACGATTTAAATAACACTTCACTGATATAGAGAGAGCTGTGAGATTTTTTAAATTAATTACTTGCAGTTTTTAACGTAAATTATTTTCATCTCACACTGAATACGTATTATACTTCTCGAGGATGCATCTCGCGCCCGGTTAGGAACACTGTCTGCAAGCAACGCGTCCAGTTATGAGCGCTGTCTACAAGCAACTGACGATTTCTACCGCCTAAATTTGTAAATTTCTGTATTTCAAGTCTCTGATTGGCTATTCCTAGTCCAATAGAATACCTTCATTTAACTAAAGCTTTTTCTGGTTGTTGATTGGCTATTTATTAAACTGTCTCAAAATTTACATTGTTGTTGCTCCAATAATGACTAGTAGCATTTAAACTTTCAAATTCATTATTGCCTCAAGGTTACCTCATTGTTAGCAACTTTTAACCTATTATTCTCACAGCTCCTACATTATTAAATTACGTAATACATTCATATAACATTATTGAACATGTATACAATAATATAAACATTTAAAATGACTGTAATATACACTTTTTATATATTGTTCCATACACATATTGCTTTAAGGCTGTTATTGAATTATATATTATATAACTGGACTGAAATCATTTAAGTGTTAAAAATACTGCCTCAACATAGAGATTTAACCGGAAATACTCTTTTTGGAGTTCCCTATAATCCTCGTTGAAGAAAAAACTATTAAAGATACGTGTGAACAGCCTGACTCAAGCCGAAAACTCTTATCCTCCAAGGATGCCACTTTCACGAAATTGCCAGCACCTATAAGGACTTTGATTACAATATTGAGAGTTTGGGATAGATACTGGCATGGAAAATAAAATGCTTAACCTTAACTTTCCGGGAATAGCTTGTTAAGTCTTCGCTGGGATTACTTTTATATAACTGATAAGGAAGGACGAAAAACTGCTATACGAAATATGTAGAACTCATTAGAACGCACGGTTTGTGCCAAAGAGTTAGCCTTTTTCAAAATATCCCATGCTCTAGGTTCCGAATTTCCCCAACTGTGCGCTTTTGGTGCAACTTTTGAAACTTTACGATTTTTACTTTCTCTAGTACGTACAGTAAGTAGTGAAAGTATTGTATTCCACCCAAAAATTCGATACCGAGATTTCACCGGAAATATATGTTTTGAGACCCCCTGAATCCAAAAAAAGCATTTTTGAAAACATGTCCGTGTGTGTGTGTGTCTGTGAACAGCATAACTCAGAAACGAACAGTGTGATAAACACCAAACTTGGTATTTAGGTTCAGTATCTTCCAGAGATGCGACACGAAAGTTTTCAAGAAAATCCCCCCACCCCAGATTACCCTTTACATGGAACATTTTTCGAAAATTTTAATTTTCTCAAAAATGGCTCTAACGATTTTGATTAAAATATCATATGTTTAAGATATTTTCATGACAAATGAAATGTATATCTCGAATTTTCTGAGAATGTCTCCAAAAGTATTCTTCATTGTGAACGATTTTTGCATAACTGGTAAACCATAAAAGATAGACAAAAGTTTACTACACAAAAAATGTAGATCGTGTTAAAATACACAATTTATGTCATATACATTTTTTTGTTGAGTGAACTATTTCCGAGATATTGCTTGTTCTTCCCTTAAATTTTCCAATACTTTTTTTCAAATGGGAATTCGTTATTCATTTTTTGTCCTGCTAATGCAAAGAGAATGGAATACTCCACATAGCAACCAGCTCTTAAAACATTTGACTATCGCTTAAAGCGTACCATATTCCCCTTGCATCTACAAGAAAATTAGCAATAAGATTAACACCTCGATTAACATGAAGCATATGTAGAAAAAGCGTTTGTAAAAATAGTTTGTACAAGAGTAGAGAAAGTCATGTGAATGTAACACGTCAGACTTTTTTAACTGTACTTCATCTTTCTTTCACACGACATACTTACTACGATTTTCAAATACATTCCACCATGCTTCAGAAGTAAGCATTCTAACGCTGTTTATAACTAAGCACTTTTATTTTTAATTTCATTGCTTAGCGTCGCTTTAGCATCTTGATCATATCGCGATGGGTCGTTGCTTCACCTGAAGCAAGTATATGCCAGACAGATGACCTTAGTAGCGTAGTCCGCTTCCTGTACCACCTGCAAGAGAAACTGGCCGATATATGGTCTCAGTTGCGTGTAGGAATTTGGACGTTGGACCGTGGAACTGCTGGCTGGTCTTTAAATATACACGTAGTCATTGTGATGCTGGAAGATGACCTTGGTCAGACGCAACAAAACCGCTATTACCATGAGATCCTTAACATCAGTGATAGAATGAAGATATCAAGATTCCAATTACAGCAAACTTAACAACGATATTAACTGGAACGTCAGGTCGTATGTTTACAGGTTCAGGATACTGGAAAGCCAACAATGTCCTTATGGTAGCGGAGACCAAACTGTTGATCATCTCATTGCTCATTATTAAACTGACAACGCAGCATATTCACGACGACAGTTTAAAAGTGTTAGAATTGGCCAATTAATGATTATAATGTGATAAAGACACAGATCATTTATGCATTTCGTTAAGATCATAAATTTTTAACAGTTGTAAGCACAAGAATATATGAGGGGCGTCCAATAAGTAAGTTTCCCTATTTTATAAAAAAACATTACATACAATTGATCATGTTGAATTAATTTTATTTATATTGTACAATCCTCTTACTTCTCTACGTAGTCAACATGTTTTTCCAAGCCAGTGTTGTACCAGCTCGGGTCCTGTGCTCACAACCAGCTGTTCACTGATTTGACTTCATCATCGGTGTTAAAAGTGCTTACCTTTGAGTTGGAGGAACATGTGAAAATCACTTGGGACAAGCTCCGGTGAATACGGAGAAAACTTCCAAGTTGAATCTTGACCCAGGTGGAGCTCAGAAGATTCAACTGGGAAGTTCTCTCGCATCCTCCATATTCACCAGATCTTTTCCCAAGTGATTTTCACATGTTCCCCTGACTCAAAAGTCATCATGGAGGTAAACACTTTAACACCGTGACGAAGATCAATCAGAAGTGAACAGCTGGCTACGAGCACAGGACCCAACTTCCGGGTCACCTTTGATTCAACTTCGTCACGGTGTTGATCCTAAAATGGCCATCATAACGTCCTTCAAACAAAACACGACTAATGACATTTACTCTCCCCCATAATATCAAGCAGCTTTTATTAAAGACATTTCTTTCTACAACGCTTAGTTTTGGAGATATTGTACAGCCTCAACTTAAATGGCCCACCCTATACATTTGTTAAAAGAATAGTTTTAAACTGAACACATTGTTGTTAATAATAATAATAATAATAATAATAATAATAATGTATATACCAATTTTAATTTTGCATTTAAATAATTGAATTGTGTTTCTATACACCATGTAATACATTATGTTACGGAGCATGGTGGCAGATATAAAAATACATTTTAAAAATGGCCTTAGTTGCATACTCGTTTTCCTGTGCCATCTATTCTCTTTGTTTCTTTTGTGCAGCTTTGGGTCGAGTGCTGAATATCAAATACTGGCGATTAAGGGGAAAAAAACGAAAAAAAGAAGCTTAGTTACATTGGCCAGTACACGGAATTTGAAGCCGCGACCTCAGGAAAGCACAGTCACCTCGCTTGGTAAATCACTTCTTGCTTAATTTGAAATCATTCCTATATAAAACTGTATAGTGGATAACGTAACGTGGATACAATAGATTTTTGTATCAATACTTTAATATTTGACTCCAGAAAACCTCGTCTCCATTTTAAAAAAATTCTAGCAGGAAAGTTAACAGAGAGATTCTAATTTTTAATGTTGAGAAAGAATAAACGACATTACAGTTTACGTGTTCTGTATTTCTTGCAGAGTTTTCATGATATTAGTTTTTTTAATTTTTTCCTACATTACACCCATTTTTCAACGTTTTAGTGTGTGATGTATACAGATTACTTAATATGCGTTTTGTAGAGCAATTTTTGTGCCACATCTGTCAGTATCATCGGCATGATTTAGATTGACAGAGAAATAAATTTGAAGTCCTAAAAGATGGGGCGTTAACAAAGAGGCTTGGTAAAAGTATTGATAATTCCCTACTGGACATTTTTTTCTTCCGTGAGACCAAAATCCATTTCCACCGCAATTTCAGGTACATATATGCAGAAACTTTTATCTCTGCTAATTTAGCAGCTGGAACTTTTAAAGTGAAAATCAACGCTTTCTGCAGTCAATGAAGGTATCAGCCAAGTTGATAAAGCAGGCGAAGTAATTCTTCATAATTCAATCCACTTAATGTAGGTTTGAGCTTCCGACCGGTTCGAATCCTCGGGTCACAGGAGGCATAAACTGTGGGAAATCTGGACATTTCTTTGCTTTCTTTCGCTTCCTTTTGTTTATCTTCATTTTTGATTTCTCCGTCATTTATCTATAGTAGTCAAAGGAAGCATTGTATTCCACTCACAAATACGACATCGAGATTTCACCGAAATATGTTTTGAGGTCCCTGAAAATTTTTACGAGCAGGTGTGTACGCGTCTCTGAACGGCATACCTACTCAAAACGAAAAGTGGAATGAATACCAAATTTGCTATTCAAGTTATGTATTTTCTACCTCCCAAGTTTAGATTAAAATATCGCATGTTTTATTTAGATACTGACAGCATAATTTTCTCTACGTTCTCATGAAGTTGTTTACATTTGTATAACCAGGAAACCACAAGAGACAAAAACTTACCAAAGAAAAAATGCAGATATCGTTAAAATACATATTCCACGTGGCATTCACCGTTTCCGAGATATATGCTGTTTGAAGTTTAGAACTGCTCAAGTCACCATTATTTTGTTTCTCGTGAGTTCGCAAACAGTAAGTATACGATATCAAGGCCACCATATACGACCTGCATTTTTAAACATTTGACTGTCGTTCTAGTCTCCAGAATGCTTCTGTATAGTTACAACAGAATATGAATAACTTTTAATGAATAATTTGTAGAACAGTTAGGAATATAAAAGTCGTGTGACTCACATCAGTTTTTCTTTTTCTTATTCTATTTCTTTTTTGTTTTGTTTGTGGCTTTAGCCGTTTTCGAGATATGTCTTGTTTTATTTTTAAGTTTCCCCGGGATGAAGCCTAGACTGTATGAACGTTTCAACGTCATCGCTATTCCTCCTCTTTCTAAGCGTGCTCAACGACACGAGTAGCCGAGGTCGTCAAGACACAGGCGTGAACGGAGTTCTGCAGTTCAAATATCACCCTTCCTGACCGAGGCGTTTTCCAGGTTTTCCTTGGTCCTCATAACTTGCAAATGTCAAGGAGGTACCCTTAACTTAGGTCTGGAACGTTTCCTTTCCAAATTTTCTTTCATTTCACTCCCTACCTTTTCTTTTTCTTTTCTGGAGGCGGCCCCGCACCCGCCTACCAGTGTCCGCCGTCTGTGGGACATTAAAATAAACGTCATCATGACAAAGTCAACTCACTAGTGATATAAAATATGACTGGAAGAATAAATGTAATCAATTGCCCACTTTTAAATCATTTCAAAGCAAAATCGTAATTAAGATAAGTGGATAGAAGAATGAGCTTTTATATGACTAGATAATAACTAGGCCCCGGATTTTTAGCTGGAATAAACCTTCATTTTAGGTTTCTTTATATGCTTAAAATGTTTTTTTTTCGGTTTTTATTGATTAAAATAGTTTTTTTTGTGTTTTGCTTCGTGGATCAATACAGGTATCAATAATTTTGATTTTCTGGCACTTAGATGTAAGATTTATTTTTTGGCATTGTAGTAGACGCAATTCTCAAATTTTCTGGCGTAAACGATTTCCTATTATCACGTAACACGTTCTTGTATGAAGAAAAGGTTCTTTCAACGGAACATGACGTCACTGGAGCGTAGAACACAGATGCCTGTGCAGCAGAGTTTAGGGGTAGTTTTCCTGTATCTTTTCTCCCTACAATACTGAATTGATGATTTCCATATTTTCAAAAGTAGGATTTCGTTGAAGAATCTTCTGCAACTTCGAAGGACATGCACTGGTCAGGTATTTCTTTACTGGAAACATTGCCAATGATATCTAGAGCATCTTTCAGTGGCAAAATTGTAGCTTCTGGTATAAAACAAAAATGTGTCTTAATGTATGCAAGGGAAGCGGCAAGAGTGGGGTACTCGAGTGATTTCTTAGCCTTGGCAATGCAGGAAGCTTCTGTTTCGTCCAATTCATTGACGACATTTTTAACGTCTTTTAAGTGCTCGGCATAATAAATGGCAGCAGACAGCCAAGTCCTGACCTTCTATCAGCTGTATCCAGGTGTCACCACGTCACATGTGCTGCGTTTAACTGTAGTAACTTCAACTATCTGCTGGCTATAAGTGGTGGAAAGAAGTTTACAATGGGCTTCAATCCGAAAATAACGATCTTCATTTCGAAAAAGGAAAAAACAGCTATTTAGGTTATTTTAGGTGTCAACCCCTCATTTAGGTGTAATGAAATTCGTATATTCTGCTCCAGGAGGTGTGAAACGAGTATATATCTTGAAATGTGTTAATTAAATAGCGAGGAAAAATATAGGTTAAAACCTAAAAATCCGAGCCCTAGCAATAACACACAAGGGATTTGTGTGAAATTGCAGAGAAAGTTGGCGCGTGTGTCGCTTGACATTTTTCCTATCATATTGTTTCGCCATGTCTCACCTTGTAAACGTTTGTTTTCACTGCACCCAAAAATAACCTGTCACATCTATTTATTACACTAAAACTCACAGGAGTTTACACATGCTGCATAATTGGTAGATTGCCATTGCATTTTCATAATTATTATTCTAAGCAACTTTAAAGTATAACTGCTTAATTTAAACAACATGCTTCAAATTCTCTTTTGCTTAGAGAAATGCACAGGTGAAAATTCTAAACTCACATTAAGTTAACAGTAACTGAACATAATGCAAAATTTAATACTTAAACTTATTTAGTTTTAAAAATTACATATTTTGTAATGTTTGCTTTCAGAAAGAATCATTCTATGAAGTAATATATCGGTTTACTATAATAGAAAAATTAGGAAAACAATTCTTGTATCCCAAATATGTCTATGCAGAGGATTTTTATATCGGAATTAGGTGTCTTGAATAACGCGACTAAACGGCTGACGGGTCTGCATCATAGCAGGTATCGGTATGAACAATCGCTCTGCGGTAATCTTGTTCACACGCCTACGAAGGGTAACAGCGTTTGTAATGGTCTTAATTGCTGGGGTATAGTGGGAATAACATCACATGAAGTTGTGTGTAGTTTGGTATATACCAAAGAACAGCATGATTTTTTTTAACTTCTATTTATACCGCGCCTTTAACTACAATGGTCGTATCGGCGGGCTTTCTTTTGGAACATATTATTGCCTATAGGCAATGGTGTTAACTCGCACTCGCTGTCATTGAGTTACCGCCAGATTTAGGGTTTTTTCATTAGATCACGCACTATTTTAGACCTTCGGGAGTATAGGGAATAATCTTGACTAGAGAAAAATCCCCACCCACAGCCGGGAATCGAACCTGGGACCCCTTGTAGGGCGGGTGCTCTACCTACTGAACTACGGGACCAGCGTTGTGTTGATTTAAGCTCGAACAGAGCCACATGTAGGCTGTCAGATTGAATTTATGCACATATTTCCTGATGTACCTTATACACTGTTAGAAAAACTTAAAACACACTGGGTCCATGTTAGACAAAAAGAAATATAGACAGTAAACAGTTCTAACCAAGGAAAAATTAGGATATAGGGCTTGTCGTGGAAGGAAGTCCAAAAAAATTGCAATACAGGACGTTTTTTGATGACTGAATAATTCGCTCGCTATCCAGGTCTAACTCTATCTGATTATTATCTGTGGGGAATGTTTAAGGATAAAAGTTTATACAACAAATCCCCATACATCGAAGAATTAGAAGATAGTATCCGGCTTATATGGGCGGAAAGGGGCATAATTTCGAAAACCTCTTATAACGAAAGGTAAGTGTAACATAATCATGTTGTTTCGCATGTTAACATTATCTAGGGGAGATACGCGAGACGATGCGCCGCGATTGCACGAACGGATTCGTATAGCAGTGCCGTGGGAGCGGCGTGCTTCCAATCGCGTCCTTCAAGAGAAACCTGATGTATTATAAATGTTGAACAATCAGCAATTCAAGCAGATACTAAATGTAAGTGTAAAGTGGTTGGAAAAATATTTCAAGATGTGGAGAAGCATGAATTACCAAATTTTGGAAAGTGGTTTACTTCTAAGTATGTCGGTCCCAAATGCTTTTGTTCAGAAGGCATTCCTGCACATGGATGTAAAATACTCAAATGTGAGAAATATTTTATTGCCTTAAGCTATTCGTAAAAATTTGCCTTTAATGTCATGCAAAGATATTTATGAAACTATTACAGATACACAAAGATGTTAAAAGTCGTTAAAAAGAATAAAACTATACTGAAACTGAATGAGCAGACAGTAACAATGAAATAAAATGCCTGCTTCAGTATATGCATATATCACAGGCCATCCATTAATAAATTACACTACGATATCAATATTATAACTCTGCTGTTCTGAAACGACTATTTACAGCTTGTAGTACACAAGCACTTTTATTTCCTGGACAACACATTTGTCCCTATTTTCATTTCGGGTACCTGATGGGTGTGGATGTGTGTCAGTAATGCACGCTCGTGCAAAGCAAATGGATAGTTAAAATATCACTCCAATCTCATTCAGTCATACACTATCTGATCAAAAGTATCCGGACACCCCCACAAACAAACCTTTTTCATCTTAGGTGCATTGTGTTGCCACCTACTGCCTGGTACTCATTATCCGCGACCTCAGTAGTCATTAGACATCGTGAAACAGCAGAATGGGACGTCCGTGGAACTCACGGACTTCGAACGTGGCCAGGTGATTGGGTGTCACTTGTGTCAGATGTCTGTACGCGAGATTTCCACACTCCTAAACATCCCTAGGTCCACTGTTTCTGATGTGATAGTGAAGTGGAAACGTGAAGGGACATGTACAGCACAAAAGCGTACAGGCCGACCTCGTCTGTTGACTGACAAGAGACCGCCGACATTTGAAGAGGGTCGTAAAGAGTAATAGGTAGACATCCATCCAGACCATCACACAGGAATTCCAAACTGCATCAGGATCCACTCCAAGTTAGGCGTGAGGTGAGAAACCTTGGATTCAATGGTCGAGCGGCTGCTCATAAGCCACACATCACCAGGAAAATGCCAAACGACGCCTCGCTTGGTGTAAGGAGCGTCAACATTACAAGATTGAACAGTAGCAAAACGTTGTGTGGAGTGACGAATCACGGTACACAATGTGGCGATCCTATGACAGGGTGTGGGTATGGCGAATGCCCGGTGAACGTCATCTGCCAGCGTGTGTAGTGCCAACAGTGAAATTCGGAGGTGCTGGTGTTACGGTGTGATCGTGCTTTTCCTGGAGGAGGCTTGCACCCCTTGTTGTTTTACGTGACCCGATCACAGCGCTGACCTACATTGATATTTTAAGCACCTTCTTGCTTCCCACTGTTGAAGAGCAATTCGGGGATGACGATTGCATCTTTCAACACGATCGAGCACCTGTTCATACTGCACGGGCTGTGGCGGAGTGGTTACACGACAATAACATCCCTGTAATGGACTGGCCTGCACAGAGTCCTGACTTGAATGCTATAGAACACCTTTGGGATGTTTTGGAACACCGACTTCGTGCCAGGCCTCACCGACCAACATCGATACCTCTCCTCAGTTCCGCATTCCATGAAGAATGGGTTGCCATTCCCCCAGAAACCTTCCAGCACCTGATTAAAGTATGCCTGCGAGAGTGAACGCTATCATCAAGGCTAAGGGTGGGCCAACCCCATATTGACTTCCAGCATTACCGATGGAGGGCGCCACGAACTTGTACGTCATTTTAAGCCAGGATCACGTAATGATATTCTCTGTACGCACCTTACGATAAAGTCTCTCTGGACCAGGTTTCCTGGATTCTTTCTAAAACAATATAAATCCGTTTATAACTTCCGGATAATTCTGAAGAACGCTCTCAGCGGCCACGATGTACGAATTCAATCGCGTAACAGAAATTGTGAATGACGCGGAAGTCGCAACAAATGAGCATCTGTGTTTGTTTAAGATTTGCAGAAGTAATCGATGCATTTTGCTGGCATATCGACGTTTTCCTACCGAAGTTTATCTGTTATTAAACAGGTAATGGCGGATGAAAGCTCTTCACCTTTTCGTTACGTTAACAAAGTGCATTGGCATGCATGTTGAAATAACCGTGATGCAGTCTTTTACGTAACCTTATTGCAATGTTCGCGAGTTCGATTTCCACCCACGCGTTCACGGTGCAGCAACGGTAAAACACCAATGCACAGCAGTCACACGACTTTCTCTATTCATTAACATTGCATAGCGATTCTGTGAACCATGTATTCACATCAAATGTTATTTTTCTGACAACTTTAAGGTTAATCAGGGAAGAAATTGCACAGAAAATGCTTAACACATATAACACACACTTTGAAAAGTAAACTATCGTTTTAATTAAATTTGGAAGCGTTTTTAAGCTCAAACATGTACCATATTTCTCAAATGTATTGTAAACGCAACATGTTTGCAACGATTGACGCATGAACCGTGACATCTCAGTCTTCCATGTTGCTACACCTTGTAGCAAAAACACTACGTTTTATATCATTATAAAAAAATGAAGAGCCGAAAGACGAAGATAAGAAGTGCTTAGGAGTTTGAAAAGTTAATAGCTTGTTAATTTATATTATGTGTTTGCTTTCGGAGAAAACCGATGTGACACCCTACCCTCTGTCTTTATTAGTGGTATACAAACTATTCCTACTAAAGCTTATTTTTCTCTCTATTACATTTTAATTCAAGTAAATCTTTGCAGAAATAGCTACACTACACATTTCGTTATAGATACAAAAAGAACAGCGATAGTCAAATGTTTAACAACTGGACGCTATATGCTGGCCTTAAAATTCCATACTGTTTCCATGACATCGCGAGAAACAACTGAAAATGGATGAGACTAAAAGAATGACAAGTATTGAACAATTCGAACCTTTAATAACGAATATATCAGAAACGGTTTATGCCACAGAAAAACTTATTTTAAGTAAACTGTGTGTTTTAAAGAGGTCTATATTTGTTGTATAGTACGTTTTCGTTATCGCTTAACGTTTACCAGTTATACACGATTATACAAAATTCCTTCGGAATGAAGAGAACTTAATAGGCTATTCCATATTTTATTTGTCATGTAAGTATCTTTAATATACTTTATTATAATCAAAATCGTTAGAGCCATTTTTAAAAAATCAAATTTTTCGAAAAATTTTCCATGTAAAGTTTAGTTGAGGGTGGGGGATTTTCTTGAAAATATTCGTGTCGCATCTTTGGAAGGTGCTGAGCCTATATACCAAGTTTGGTGTTTATCCGACTTTTCATTTCTGAGTTATGCTGTTCACAGACAGACAGACAGACAGACCGACCGACCGACCGACACACACACACACACACACACACACACGCACACGCACACACACACGGACCTTTTTCTAAAAATTCTTTTTACTTTCTCTACTACTATATAGTAAGTAGAAGTATTGCATTCCACCCAAAAATTCTATATCGAGATTTCACCGGAAATACATGTTTTCAGGGCCCCTGAATCATAAAAAGCATTTTTAGAAAAAGGTCCGTGTGTGCGTGTGTGTGTGTGTACAGCATAACTTAAAAAAAAGTCGGATAAATACCAAACTTGGTATTTAGGTTCATTATCTTTCAAAGATGCGACCGAAGATTTTCAAGAAAATCCTCCCCACCCCAGACTTTACATGGAGCATTTTTCGAAAATTTTGGTTTTCTCAAGAATGGCTCTAAGAATTTTGATTAAAATATCATATATTTAAGATATTTTCGTGACAAATAAAATGTATATCTTGAATTTTCTGAAAATGTCCCCAAAAGGCTTTTTCTTTCTTAATGGCTTTTGCATAACTGGTAAACCGTAGGAGACAGACAAAGTTTTTCTGCATAAAAAATGTAGAACTCGTTAAAACACACAATTTGTCATATACTTTTTTTTTTTTTGTCGAATGAACCATTTCCGATATATGTCTTATTATTTGTTTGAATTTTCCAATACTTACACTTTTTCTCAAATGGGAATTCGTTTTTTTTTTTCAAAAGTAGAGGTCATGTGAGTGCAACACATCAGATTTTTATTAATTCAAAACATGTATTTCCGGTGAAATCTCGGTATCGAATTTTTGGGTGGAGAAAGTAAAAAGGGGACTGTGTGCTCGAGGCTTAGACGCAGTCAACTATTTTAATAAACAAGACTCTAGTCACTCAACAACCTCTCTTAAGTGGCTGACTGTTTTATCTGAAAGAACTTAAGCTAATACTTTGGAATAAAATCATACCTGAAAAGGGGGAAGCACTTTCTTGTGGTAGATTTTTGTCGTTTGTATGGTTTTCCATTTATATACAATTTCATATACACAAAAAGGGTTTATCAGACATTTTACAGATGATTTACCACAAGTTTTTTAATTCCATGTGATTATCACAAATTTCCGTTTTATTGGGGGGTGGCGTGTTAAAAAATGGTTATTAGAGCATTTTAGATAATACAACATAACTGGAATGTTTCAGGTCAAGATGCTGGTCTACTTGACTTATTTCGTGCTTTTGAGTTTTCAATTTTGAGCTATGTTGTTCAAAGAAACATGGAGGGATTTATACTAGGGCGTGCGTATGGGAGGGGCACAGAGGGGATAACTGCCCCTCCCTCGTGTTTTTTGAACGACAGTTTTTAATTTAAGAGCTCTGAAGGTTTCAAATAAAACATGTAAGGTTATATAAACAAATTAGATATTGGAAAATACGTAAGCAGTTATAATTTTAGGCAATTATTTACAAAATTGTAAACGAGTCTTGGCAACCTAATGAAAAATTACTTACACGCCGCAAAATGTCGCCGAAATACGCAATACACTTCTATCTTTTGAATAACTTTTATAGATGTATTTTAATTACTATTAAAATCTCACCTTTTAATGGGCCTACAACTTTCGATTTAACAATGTATATAAAAGCACAGACATGTCTAGATTGTTTCTTTCCACTTTTACTTCTTTTTTTTTCAAATGTCGTAATTTTTATGATCGCCACCCTCAAAAATACTCCGCGGGCGCCCTTGCGTTGTGTAGCTTTGTTACTTTAAAAACAAAGGGTCTCAAAACATGCATTTTATTACTGAAATATCCTTATCGCATCTTCGCGTGGGATGTGATACTTTCCACTCATGAAAAAGAACACAAAAAAAAATAACTAAAGCTGCGGGGGCCTAAGACTGGTATCAAAATCCAACCTAACAGAAATTAAAATGTCTTTTAGAGCTCACACGTGATGCCGAATTTTAACTGTGAAAACGGCATAATCACAGCTTGCTAACGAAATAATAATTGCTTTAATAGGACTAATTAAACCAAGAGGACAACTGGAGGTTGCCGGTTTTTAAACATCTGCTCGCGAATTCGTGTGGCGGAGGCCAGCTGGAGGGGGTGGAGACCCCCCGGAGAACAACGATCCCCAGGCCAGCAAGCCAGCCAGCACACGCCAAGCAGGGAAGAAATGGGAAAAAAAGCATACGGTTCCAACTACAGATAGGGTTACACTACATAGCACAGTTTAATGCAGCTGCTCCAGAGTAGACCTTTAAACTGCCCCATTCAACCTTGCCTCAGTATACCAATAGCACCACAGCCACCAAACAACACGCTCCAGAAATTTTATATATATAGGCGCCGAAAATGCTCTCCCTGCGCATTATTTCTGGCTTAAAACAACAAATTACTTTTAAATATGCTTCAAGCCTCTAAAGCTGTTAGTTCCTTTCATCACGATCAATTTTGGGCGTAACACCTGCTGCAGCAAGTCAATAAGCACTTCTATTTCTATAAAAAAAACAAAGGGCGACCTAAAAAAATTGAGAAACGCCGTCAAAAAATTCGGTAAACTCACGCGTAAAATTGTCACATAAAAATATTACTCTGGAATAATAATTATCGTTGAGAAGTGAAGTCATTGTTGCAAGAGTTTTGTAACACAATTTGATTTTATCAGTTTAATTATTTTCCTTAGTAATTTCATTAAAATTAAAAATATAAGCATACATTTACTCACCTTGTCCTATCATGTTTACAGCATTAACTTCTATTAACACTTAACACGTGACACAGCCACATTCATACACATTTTCTTTTCTTTTTACACATACACTCACTACAACACTAGGATAAAAGCCATTTTAACCACGAAAACATTACAAACACTTCGCCCGCAATCATTACTTCTTTTTATCCGGAATACACACGGAGTAACAGCAAAAACTTGTCTCGTACCGCAACACTATTTCACAGCAGACGGCCGGCAACTGTCATTGTCAATACACACGGCGTGGTTTGCCCTAGCACGTCACACGATCGCTAGCTGGATCTCAGCTCGACTGACCTGCCTGCCCCTTGCGGCCCGAGTGCGAATCATGCTCGAACGAGATGTGCAGAAAACTGCGCAGACGGCAGAAAAATTAAAATAGGGGGTGGAAGCACCCACCGGCTGAATTCCGTCGAGTGTCCTGAAAATTCCTGCATTTATTCCACTTGATAATCTTAGTTAAAAGGCGGTTGTCGAAACTGCAGCCGTGATGATGCCCAGCCCACTTCATATGGACTGCATCATGGACAAAGGTTCAATGCATGTTTGTTTGATAATCATAACCTATTAATGCTGAAGTAATTTGATGGAGACATGAGCCACTGGTCTGGAAGTGGACAAAGTAAGCAATGCCCGAAAAGCACAGAAAAATAACAGTTCTTAAGAAATTTTACTATACACGGCTTCTCTACACGAAATTATTTGATTAAGTTTTTAAAACGTTGGCTTACAATTATTTCTGCTTGCTCACATTTTCATCATTATTCAAGATGATTTCGTCGAATTTTTAATAAATCAGGACTGAGTTATATATACATAACCCTTAAAGCTCGCGTCTCTGATCGCGAGATACTCTTTAAGAGGGAAAGAGAAATGGTTTGTGCATACGAAGCTTTTACAACTTAACGCTAAATTCTGCACAAAAGCATGTTTATTAATACAAAATAAGTTTTCAGGTCTTTTTTCCTTTCTTATTTACTGTCGCTTTAACATTGAGGTCTTGTGATAGTTACCTGTAAATTCATTTATACATATGGTTGGCCTTAGCTGCGTAGTCGCCTTCCTGTACCATGTAATTTGTTACTGTTGATTTAATCGGAAGGTGGACTGTTGTGATCGTGATCGACAAAATGCCGTTCTTTGGAAACGTACCTACACATGATGGCGGAAAAATGACCTTTGTTGCATAGGCGCCTTTCCACACCATTCTTTTTGTTATTTCTTTTGTTTGTGGGTTTATTTTTGAAGCACCATATAAAGTTACATGTTTGAAGATATGCGATTCTTCTGCTCATTTTCAACGAAAATCAACTTGTGATATAAACAGCAACAAGGTCCATATTATCAAAACTATTTCCAGGAAAACACATGTTTTGTGAATATTTTTGTGAAGTTTATAGAAGAGCCAATTTTTGCATGTGTATGATTCTAGCTGTCCTACTCGGCATTGCATTGGTACATCATCCTCTAAGTATCATTCATTATCTGTTTACCCTCCTCTTATGTAGGACTTACACCCCCCAGGACTTACAGGCGGGTGCCTGGGGTCAGAGGCCCGTCGAGGAGCAGACACTCATGGATCAGACAGAACAACCAGGATGGGGGATCAGCCCGATGCCTGGTATGGGATGAAGGAAGTAGATGAAACGAAATGTTGGTGAAATGGATGAAAGGAAAGGTGATGATGGAGCAGTTGGTGGAATGAATGGCGGGGGAAACCGGAGAACCCGGAGAAAACCCGCCCAGACGCCGCTTCGTCCACCACAAATCCCACATGCAGGTCCCTGGGATTGAACCCGGACCGCCTCGGTGGAAGGCGAGCGGTCTAACCACTCGGCCACGGCGCCGCCATCCTCTAAGTATACGAGTTGAAAATAAGGATAAGGGTGATTTTTAGTGTTAGAAATGTCTGTAATTTGTATCTACTTGTACCTCAAGTTAAGTGTTCAAGGTTTTGTTCAGATTGGTCAAATGGTGATAATTTGTACATAAGGTGTTGAAAAACATGATTATGGGTAACTTCTATAAATTGTATGGCAAGCTATAATTGTCACCAAGTTGTGTAGTCCAAGTGTAGGGGAAGGTGGGGCAAGAGTGCCATATCGGGTAAGAGTGTCACCCCCCTTTAAGTGCAAAAGTACTGGCTTAGTGACTTTGTTGCAAGGTTGGGTACATTGAGTTAGATGGCATGTTTGTTTGGCTGTGCATTACAGCAGCTCTAGAAATTTATTGTTTTTGTTGTATAATAAAGTACTTTTTTCATAATTGTGATCATATTTCCATGACAGGAAACCCAATTTATTCCCAGGTAAGGTAGTTTCTGGTATATCTCAGTTATTATGGCTTAACCCCACTTATATGAGAATCCAATTGCACGCGAAGAGTTAGTAGTGTATGCAGTCGCCACTCCATGGTGTCACCAGATGTAATCCCGTGCAGCTGGGGGCAAAAGTGTCAACTGACTCTGGGGCAAGAGTGCCAGAGTGACACTCTTACCCCGTACTGTGAACATAGTACAAACAATTCATTGTAACAAAATTTATAAATCAGAAATACAGAGAAAAATGGATAGTGAAAATACCGAAGATTCAAGCATTCTGCCCCTAGAGAATGATAAGAGAAGGAATGCAAAGGAGTTCATTCCTATAGCTTCTACTTCGAGGGAAAGCTTTTACTTCGTTGATGAAAAGGAAGCAGATAAAATTAAACCTGTTTCCAAAACTCCAGCATTGAAACTATTTTTCCACTTCCAATTCATAGAAGATCTTTTCCTAAAACTCCAACCCTAAGAGGAAGAAAACCTGATAAATCGGTTATCCTGACCAGCATCCCACATAAAAAATGCTTGAAAGCAAACAAGCTTCTACTAATCGCTCAACTACCACAAAGGTTCTGTTAAAATCAAAGATACAGAAGAAGAAACCAAGGTGTGATACTGCAACGTCACAGAGAACTACTGAAGACCAGAAAAAAGACGATGTCTACTTTTGCTTAATTTGCCAAGAAAGGTTATCAGATCCACCTGATGAGCCAATGGTTCAGTGTCAAGAATGCAAAGGAATGTCTCATACAGATTGTACAGACTTTAATGACGTGAAATAAACCTTTATTTGTGATATTTGTAGGGAATAATGATGTCTCAGTTTGTTCAATGTATGTGACACTCTTACCCCAGCCTATGGGGCAAGAGTGTCAGCTGATGTTTCTTTATGTAAATCAAAATATCTCAGAATGTTTGGGAGAGTCTGTCTTAATACTTTATCATGTTCTTGTGTAATGATAGCTTATCTAGTATACGGGGGGGGGATACGTATGATTCTGCTTAGAGGAAGAAAATAGTGTTTGAACCTTAACATGGCACTCTTGCTCCACCTTCCCCTACAAATGTGTGTCCTGGTTGATCAAGGGTGTAGTTTTATCCATAAAGCGTTGAAACTCTGATATTCATATTCAACGAAACGTGATTGAAATTTGGTGACTTTAATGTGCAAAAGAAATCCCAATCTCTAGTTATCAAATTTTGGAAACATTACCTATATAGCCAGTGACCCTCTGGAAAAATAAGGCTCTGCAATGAAATAATTATCAAAATCGGTTGTATAGTTTCTGAGCTTACACACACAGAGACATACACATACACGGACCTTTTTCTAAAAATGTTTTATTTTATTTAGGGGCCTCAAAACATCTATTTTCGATGAAATCTCCATATCGAATTTTTGGGTGGAATACAATACTTCCTCTATTTACTATACCTAGTGGAGAAAGTAAAATTGCATAAAAATGCTCTGGACTACAGGGGACCTCAAAACCTGCATTTATGAATATCGAGTTCCTTGGGCGAATACAATATTTCCTCTACCTTAGGCAGCCCGTAGAGAAAGTAAAAAGAAGTATTTTTTTCTGCCTGCAACAATTTTCATAAAATAAGTCACCTAGACTAGAAGTATAAGCAAGTAAACTTGAAAATAATATAGACTCGAGCCAAATTCATTAGAAGTTCAAGAGTAATGATAACTGTTTTTCACATTAGCCGTGTGCAGGCTGATTGGAAAGTTGAATGCCACGGCTGGAACTCGAACCACGCTCTTACCGCTTGAGCTACACGCATTCAACTTTGTCATACGATTCAACTTTCCAACTAAAAGGCTACACACGACGTATATGAAATAATAATAATAATCAAAGCACAACTTAATCTAATAGTGCTTAAAGCCTGATATACTTGATACCAGACGATAATGCGCGTCCAGACTATCTGGTTTCCTTAAAACTGTTAGATCGAAATATTTCTGAAAATACGTTGGTAAAAGGTAAAGGAGGGCCCCCCCGAAACTGGTACAGAGCACCGCACGCAGTCCATTCGGCCCCTTGTGCTTCTACCAGTCACCCCCGGGAGATAGGGATGAGGGGAGAGACCCAAGGCCACCAAATACGGAAGACGACGGGCGCAAGCACAGACGGGGTCCCTAACGTTTCCAGATTGAACGCATTCGACGCCTCCTGGTCCTGCCCACAAGCCACAGACCTCCAGTGTCTTCGGACCGGAGACCATTCGGAGGAGAGACAACTGACTCCCCATAGCGACGCCAGGGAAGAAACTTCTACAGAGTGCAAGTCACCGCCCAGCCGCAACGTGCCGAACACCGTCGCCTGGTCCTACAACCCTGAAACACAAGGAAGATGATGGGTACAGGAAATGAGAGGGAGGAGAATCGTGGTAGAAAATAAACCACCCCAGCATTCTCTTTTCGACACAGGGAAACCACGAAAAACCCATGGACCAGAGTACGTGGTCGCCGGGGATCGAACCCGGGAGTTCCCGAATGCGGGCTACAGACGTAGCAGCCGAGCCATCCCAAACATGTTGGTAATAACTGAGGAAGCCAAGATACTATCATAAGTATGTAACGTTCCTGTTCCCTTTGCCATTCCACCACTTACCCTACATCAAGAATTGCAAGCTCTGCAGCACGCAATCTGATGGTGACTGCGCAATTTACGGTTAGAAAACTGAGCAACGATAATCACAGGCAAGCATAGAAGGATTGCAATTGGGTGCGGCACAAAACCCGCCCTCCCGATCGAAACATAATTTTCTGTTTCCCATTAATGTCGTTTCTGTTCCATGTAGGAAAACCTACAGAAAGTATTCGTCACCACCTTACAAAATCCTAGCAGCCAAATTAACAGAGAGAAAATTTTGTAAGAAGTACCACGAGTGAGTTCTATAATGTCGATAGTTGCCACATTGAACTCGCAAGTGGTATGACTAAGACTATTTACTGATTGAAACGTCCAATAAACAATGTTAATAAAATAAAAACAAAACTCTTATAGTATTATTTAATTCTGGTCTGACGCACCACGGTTTCCTATGTTCCTTAAGAAACGTTTCTACGTTACTTTAACTTACAACTCAGAAACAATTGCCAATCAGCTGCGACCATTCCCAAACAATTGCGAATCAGGTGCGACAATCTCATTTTGAAAAAAATTATTTATTTATTTTCAATCATACAATATACAAAGTAAAACAGTGTTTTTGCACAGAGTGAGCCAAAAGACTCCGAACCGCCTGCGCGGTGTTTTCCCTGTCCGCGTCCTCGGCGCTACCGTCTGCTGCTATCATAGAAAGGCGCGGATGAAACCATACAATATTTTTAAAACTACTTTTAAAGGCTTTACTTACTACTTTATGAAAGGAAATGCTGAAACTGGTCACCGTCGTTGTCCATACATTTATGGCACCTCTTTAGGAAACTATCCATCATGGAATTTTTGGGGGGAATTTCCCAAACGATGACCGATGTCTAATGTTTCTTCGGTAAGAACCAAACGCCGTCTTTTAGATTTCTTAGCTTGAACACTTCCTGTCGCCTGACATTTACTGTAAAGTTCATAGATTGTTGTACGGCCTGGAACTTTTACACCTGGAAATCTTTCTGCAAATCGTACTTTCACTTGGCGAGCTGACAGAGTTAACACATGAGAATCATAAATAAATACACGCTGTGCAGTAGAAAACATATATTGAGCCATAATATACTTTGTGACTAAGTAAAGGACAAAACAATAAATAACTCGTAATAACTGAACTACATCACATCACCGTGAACTCAAAACTGTACTTCACACTGCACAGCAAAAACATAACAGCGTGACTTTGTTTATAGCAGCAGTGCGTTATCATGTTTTTATCATATTTCCACACGCCCAGTGGAAAAACACTGCGCAGCCGGTAATATTGTTCATAAAATACCCCACCGGGGTAACTTAAAACATAAAGTGTACAAGACAAACCCACACACCCTGGAAGAATTAAAACAAAATATCCGCCAGGAGATTTCTCAGCGTGAACTATGGCGAGTGATAGATAGTTTCCTAAAGAGGTGCCAAAAATGTATGGACAACGACGATGGCCAGTTTCAGAATCTCATTTCGTAAAGTTGGTAAGTAAAGTCTTTTAAAGTAGTTTTAAAAATGTTGTATGGTTTCATCCGCGCCTTTCTATGTTAGCGGCAGACGGCAACGAGCGCCGAGGACTCGGACAGGAACAACACCACGCAGCCGGTTCGGAATCTTTTGGCTCACTCTGTAGATCATGCGATAGTCTACCGTGATTGTTTTAGACAATGGCAGCGAGTTGGATTGGTCAATGTTGAATGCCTGGCAGAAAGAACAACCGATATTGCAGTTTACGTGTTGTGGCGTTTGCCAAAATGTTTCGTCTGATTACGTTTATGCTGTTTTTTAGACTGCCCCGACTTTTTCATGTATGATGTTGACAACATTATTTTATACGCGTTTAGTAGAACAAGGTTTCTGATATTATAATACCTGAAATGTCAGCGGCATGCGATTTAAGCTGACAGAAAAATAAATTTTGAGGAAATTCAGTAAAGCATTGATAATTCCTGACTAGCATTTTTTTCCTCGTCAGATCAAAGCCCATTTTCACTTCAGTAACTATACGGTATGATCGGGAACGGGAAACATAACACTCCACCGGAAATCTTCCTGTTGATTGTACATGTTCAGATTTGTAAAAAAGAGTTTTAATCTCTTTCCGATTCTGGTTCTCGTTTCCATTCCTGTTACCGGGCAATTGCACACCGGAATTTACTGTGTAACGGTATGGAAAATGACTATAATTAACGGGTACGTTAACTATGTTCATTGCATATGGGCAAATCTACAATCGTCGTTATCACTGTGCATCATTACGTGGTATTGCACTATTCAGGATAGCGTGGCGCAATTGTTCTATTATATATCTACCATCTAGGTACAGAAATCTCAACCAGATGCCTTGCAGCATATAATGTGCTTTATGTTTAGAATTTCAGCCGACTATGCTGTTATGATAACTCTAAAATGAGTAAGTGCATGAAAACCAGTTATATGTGAAGTTATTTGGTATGTAGAGAGTGAGCCAAAAGACTTCGAACCGCCTGCGCGGTGTTTTCCCTATCCGCGTCCTCGGCGCTCGTTAACGTCTGCTGCTATCATAGAAAGGCGCGGATGAAACCATACGTTTTTTAAATCTACTTTTAAAGGCTTTACTTACTACTTTATGAAAGGAAATGCTGAAACTGGCCACCTCTTTAGGAAACTTTCCATCATGGAATTTTGGGGGGGAATTTTCCAAACGATGACCGATGTCGTCTAATGTTTCTTCGGTAAGAACCAAACACCGTCTTTTAGATTTATTAGCTTGAACATTTCCTGTGGCCTGAAATTTACTGTAAAGTTCATGGATTGTTGTACGGCCTGGAACTTTTACACCTGGAAATCTTTCTGCAAATCGTACTTTCACTCGGCGAGCTGACAGAGTTAACACATACGAAACATAAATAAATACACGCTGTGCAGTAGAAAACATATACTGAGCCATAATATACTTTGTGACTAAATACAGGACAAAATAATAAATAACTCGTAATAACTGAACTACATCACATCACCGTCAACTCAAAACTACACTTCACACTGCACACCAAAACCACAACAGCAGACTTTGTTTATAGCAGCAATGCGTTATCAGTTTTTATCATATTTCCACACGCCTAGTGGACGCGCAGCCGGTAATATTGTTCATAAAATACCCCACCGGGGTAACTTAAAACATAAAGTGTACAAGACAAACCCACACACCCTGGAAGAATTAATACAAAATATCAGCCAGGAAATTTCTCAACGTGAACTACGGCGAGTGATGGATAGTTTCCAAAATGCCAAAAATGTATGGACAACGACGGTGGCCAGTTTTAGCATCTCCTTTCATAAAGTTGGCAAGTAAAGCCTTTAAAAGTAGTTTTAAAAATGTTGTATGGTTTCATCCGCGCCTTTCTATGATAGCGGCAGACGGCAACGAGCGCCGAGGACGCGGACAGGAAAAACACCGCGCAGGCAGTTCGGAGTCTTTTGGCTCACTCTGTAGACAATAAATTATGCAAAATGTCTTCTTACAACATTGCGTCAATAAAAAAATCACCAAAACACACTCAGTGGATGACATTTTAAACCTGAAGTTATTATTTTATCCCTTAAGATACAATGTGCATGATTAGCCTGCGATCATGATCTTATGTTATAATTCAGTCTGTGACAAAGTAACAGGTATCTACTTCCTTGCAACAGACATACAGTAACAGCTACTGCCACCGTTGAACACTTTGTCACTGATTCAAACCTATGGCTGTGAAAATATGAAAATGAATGAATAATGGGGACTGTTCGTAAGGCAGAAGGGCACGAAAGTTGGCCCTTCGGCATTTCATTACCAACCGAAACTGCAAGACATTTTGCACGAGACAGTACACACAGGTCGAAAGTGTTGCCTATCCTGGCAGGTGAGTGAGCATGTAAATGACAAAGGAAGCCATAAAATACATAGTCATTTGTACATACCTGCATTAGGCAGGCACCACTATCAGTGCACAATATCCATTTGTAGAATCTATAAAAAGTATGATGCGCCGCATTCACATGACTTTCTCTACTCACTCTTCACCAAATACTCTTACAACAACTTATTATTCTATCTACTTCCTGTTAATCCAGATAAACCCTCAATTTACATTTACACATTTTGCTATAGAATACACTAGGTAAAGCGACAGTCAGATTTTTAAAAAGAGATTGCTAAGTTATGGCTTTGAAATTCCATGCTCTTTGCATGACCACAAGGAAAACAGAATAACGACTTCCCAGTTGAGAAAAGTATAAGCATTAGCAAGGAATATCTTGGAAATGTTTAAGTAACTATATAATTATTATTATTGTTGTAAGATAAACTGTGTGCTCTGACCATATCTACATTGTTTGTAGTAAGATTTTGTCTATCTCTTACGGTTTACCGATTACCTACATTTAAGTCATTCTAAATAAAGAGCACTTCACGGCCTATTCCAAGAAAATTCACCATGCACATTTGTATATGTCTAAGTTTTTATGTACAAAGTATTTTTTATAAAAAAATATGAATATTGTATTTGTATTCCGTATTTGTTTTACCTAATAATTCTGTATATCACTTTGTTTAGCATTTTATTCATGTTTAATTGTGTTAGCCAAGTGCCAAATAAATAAAATGAAACATATACATATACACATTTCATTTGTCATACAAACATCTTAAACATCAAAATCGTTAGACCCATTTTTACATTCAAAATTTTACCATGTAAAGGGTATTTTGGGGTGTGGGAATTTTCTTGATAATTTTCGTGTTGCATCTTTGGAATACGCTGAAATTAAATACCAAGTTTGGTATTTAACCGACTTTTCGTATTTGAGTTATGCTGTCCACACTTACACACATGGACCTTTTTCAGGTATGTATATATATATTTATTGCCGTTTGTGTTTATTTACTAGAATATTTCATATAGGCATGCAAAGGAGGGGGGCACCTTTGTGGGCACTGTGAACGCATAGATGTCGTGGTTATCACCCACCCCGGAGGAAGGGATGAACAAATGAACCACAGGAGACTACAGGCAGAAAGGACACCGAGACGCGCGCAAGTCCCTAACAGTTACAGGCTCGAATACCTGTCCCACTACCGGAGCGATGAACTACTTGGCAGCCCTCTGGTATCCACAGGGAATACTCTTTCTTGGAGTAAACATCTGCGCTGTCTGGCACCACCATACACCACGAAACCTAGAAGACCTAATGGAATGAGGAAAAGAAATCGTGGTAGATGAGAAACCACCCCAGCATTCGCCTACCGAACAGAGAAAACCACGTAAAACCTAAAGTGAGAGTGGACGATCGACGGTAATCGAATTTGGGACCCCCAAATGCGAGCCTCAGACGCTGCCGCGGAGCCCTCCGCCTCGATAATATATATTACATAAGCTACAAAGGCCCGATTGAGGAAAACCAAGGAAAACACTACTGCAGTAATAATTTCAGAATCGAAACTGGGTCATTAGCATTCTGCTCGAGCATATGAAGGCATGGTAAACAATTAGTTGCATGAGTAATTCTTTGTGGTCTATGGTAAAGTAACAGACCAACCAACACAAATGAATCACCCCCTTTCCTGGATTTCTGCCCTTTGTTAAAAACGATAAGTCAAGCATTAATCACCAGCTATATTAACTGGCTCCACTTTTAGATCTGCAGGAATATTCGTCTGCATTTTAAAGAATTCTAGCAGGCAAATTAACGGAAATAAATGTCTCATATTTACACGCAGAAGGAACAAAGGATATTACAATTTGCGTGTTCACACAATTTTTCATTTTACTAGTTTTATGAATATTGCACTGATTTTTAAAAGTTTGTCGAGTGTGGTATTTACAAAATCATTTTACCGAGCGGGATGGCTCAGGCGGCAGAGTCTGTGGCCCGCATTCGTTAGGTCCCGGGTTCAAATCCCGTGGGCCGACCAATCTGTCTAAGGTTTTTTCATGGTTTCCCTCAGTCGCTAAGGTAAACACCGGATTGGATATTTAATACCACGACCCAAAGTTCCACCTTAAGCCTAAAACAATAGTAAAATGAAAAATAAGTGGTAATAGCGAATGCTATGCCATCTATCTACAGACAATGTAAGCAGTTACACTGGACGGCACCCTAACGCCATCTGCACGGCACGAAGCAGAAGATCCGGCTGCCATGCGCTAGGGGTCTCTGTGGACACGTGACGAAGCAAGATGGCATTTCCAGGGATGAGACCTAGAAGGCTAGCCGCTTTTCTGTGTGGGGCCGCCAGCAATTGGACTGGATGGCACCCTAATGTCATCTGCACGGCATGAAGCAGGTGGTTACAGGGATGAGACCTAGAAGGTTAACTGTCCATCACTTATCGTTCTAAGGGATATCCACCAACAGATCCGTCGCGATATGACCAAGGAGTTAAAGCGACGTAAAATAAAATAGAGTAAAAGAAAAATTACATCAATTTATAGTATAGCAACTATTTTGGTGTAATACCTGGAACTGCGGCGAAAATCGATCTTAATCTGACGAAGGGGGGGGGGGTGACAGAAAGAAAAAAAAGTCAATCAGGATTTATCAACGTTTTTGCTGAACTTCCTCATTAAAGCTACAATTTTAACATCACACATTTATTTCGACGTCAGTTCAAATCAAAAGTCGAGTAGCATCTTTGGATATTACATTTTAAAGCTATTCTATTAAATACATATAAATAATTATGTAAACACCACGAACAAAAAGATGGAGATACAATTTAAAAATATCTGATGTTACATTCACACGACTTTCTCTAACCTGTATCGCTTATTAGTGGGTATACAAATTATTCTTACAAAATCTTATTTCTCTATCTAGTTCATTATAATTGACATAAACCTTTACAGAAATAGCTACATTACACATTTCGTTATAGATACACAGGGAACAGCGATAGTCAAATGTTTAACAACTGGACGCTATATGCTGGCCTTAAAATTCCATACTGTTCCCATGACATCACGAGAAACAACTGAATATATATCGAGAGAATTTTACAAGATCGACAAAAATTATTGAACAATTGGAACCAATAATAACAATATCTCAGAAATTGCTTATGCCACAAAAAAGTTATTTGAAATTAAGTTTTAATAGTACGTTATCACCTATTTCTTACCGGATATACAAGATTATAGATATGTTACAAACGGAGGGGGACACCTCGCACACTGCGCCTATGTAGATCTATTGTGCCTACCACCCCTAGGAGAAAGGGATGAGGTGAAGGAACCACAGGAGGTGCCAGGTCACAGAGACGCACGGAACTCCTTAACAGTTCCAGGCTCCAAGACCCACTGCCGGAGCTGCTAGAGAGGTCGATGAACAACGCGTCGCCCAAGCAATAATCCTCTAGTGTCCAAGAATAGTACTCTTTCCTTTAAGCAAGCCTCCGCGCCATCCGCCACGAAACCTAGAAGCACACGTGAAAGATGAGAAGGAAACGGAATGAAAGGGAAATGATGTAAAGGAAATCGTGGTAGATGAAAAACCACCCCAGCATTCGTCTACCGTCCAGGGAAAACCATGAAACACCCAATGTCAGTGTGGACGGTCGAATGCGGGCCTCACACGTTACCACGGAGCCATCTGGATCAGTTATACAAGATTATACACTTTCCTTCCGAATGAAGTATTGCCAGAAAATTCAAAATGTGAATTTTATTTGTCGTATAAATATCTTTAATATTTGGTATTTTAGCCAAAATCGTTAGAGAAATGATTTTTTTTAAAAAAATCAACATTTCGAAAAAAAACTTTATTCATGTAAAGAATGCTGGGGGTTCTGTCTTGAAAATGGTTATGTCGCATCTTTCGAAGATAGTGAACTTAATTTCGAAGTTTGGTATTTTTCGTTTTGAGTTATACTGTTCAAAGACAGACAGACACACACACACACACACACGGCCCTTTTTCTAAAAAATCTTATTTGTTGCAGTCACACGACTTTCTCTATTCATCTTCTGCAAACTATTCTTACAAACGCTTATTCTTCACTACTTCTTGTTAATACAGGTAAACCTTCATTACTAATTTCTTTGTAGGTATGGGAAGAATACAATAAGCTAAAACAATAGGCAAATCTTTTCAAAGTGTAGCTATGTGATGGCTTTAAAATATTTCTGTGCATGAACACGAAAAAGAAAACAAAATAATAATTTGCAGTTGAGAAAAGTATAAAGTATCCGAAAATTTAAACCAGTAACAAAGAATATCTCAGAAATGCTTAACGCCACAAAACAATTTATTTGATAAACCTAAGTTGTGTGCTTCGATGAGATCTGCACTTTTGTGCAGTAAGATTTTGTCGATCTCTTGCGATTTACTAATTATAAAAAAAATGGTTCAGAAAGAGGAACTTAGGGAGGCTATTCCCAGAAAATTCAAAACATAGATTTTATTTATCATGTAATTAGTTGTAGCTACAATGCTGGGAATAGTATGTCATGCAACACGACTATACGGTAGTAATTAAAGACGCGAGCGTCTTAATGACCATTATATTCAAGTTGCATACGACTGTTTTGGTCGTATTTAAAAAAAAAAAATCTTACCTTGTTAATTGTGAGTAATTAAACGCTCGCAGGACCTTGAGTGTGTTTGCGAATAGCGCAACGGATGGCAATACTGTTAAGTCCACCCCGAATTTATTGAGTTTTTGCAGGTAACATGACAGCAAGAGATATTGAAGCAAAGAAATGAACTCTTATTTATTAGAATATTAAAATTACAATGAATAAAACTTATTTTAAGTACACATATTTCATTGTTTATCTGGGGATGAATCCCAGTGGACTGCTGCTTTGGTGTTAAAAGGTATGGGCGATAGGGGAGCTGTGCGCGCCGTGGAGTAAGATCATGAGTTGCTGAAGTATTATGAGTGTCATAACAGCTCAGTTACATCACATGTAATCAACGTGTCTCAACCAAAAAATAGATTGGGTGCTGTAAAACTTCTAAGTATCGCTACGGCCTCACGGAAATACACGAAGTTAACAGCTTGGTTCACTCGTTCAATGTGATTAAAATCTGGTGACTTAGTATGCCATGGCATCTGCTCAAAAATATTCGTGTGCTCCGAAAACCAGTTTAAAACACTGACCAACTTATGGATCGAATGGTTATCCTGATGGAACAGGATTCCTTCAGGATAACGGTCTCGGGCAGACGTGTGGAGAGCCTATTAGTGTGTTTCAATGAACGCTTTCCAGCATCTCTGCCCAAACAGTAATCACTTCTTGCACGAGTGACCACACTGGGTCTATAAACAAACACCAGTAGACGCGCTAGTTGCAGTACCGAATGTAACTTCGAGAAAATTGCTTCTCTCCAATCGAAGTTTTCGCACAGTTCTGCATATGCAAATCTGTCAATCGTATGGGTGTCGGTTACCTCTTCTTTAATTGCCGCATGTCTATTCCGGATTCCAACACTCAAGAAACGGCAACAGGTCATGCACTATCAGGAAATGAAACAAAGCCTGTATTCAACGGCATTTCAAAAGAGATCCCTTTCCACCTCCACCAACAGAGACCCATTTTCATCCTCTGTAAAGGACCCGGGAACTTGACTCACATCCTTGCAGTGGACTGTGAAACACCGCAAATATTGCCTGCCCTGTGAAAACAGCATAACGTTTATCAACGGCCTGTCATTAGTACAAATGGAATGAAGGCGCCGTTGTAGGATAAGAATAGCCATTGTGTAAAACAGGTAGATGACCGCTTCCGTTAATGCAGGGAACTAAGCACTAACTAAGCAATGTGAACATGACAGGAAAAAAAAGGAAACTAAAGAATGACAAAACTACTGGGCCTTATCGCTAATAGTTGGAAGCGTTAGCTGTGATATACAACTGCAAGTTACAAACATGTGTACCTAAGTAATATGCATTTTATAATGTTATGGAAATTATATATAGGAGAGAACACGGCGTATGGTGTCGATGTGTATAAAAGAAAATATAAAAATGGAAAAATAGGCAAGCACCGAGATTTGAACATTTGCTGCCAGTGAGCAAAGCGCATGGTTTACCTCTGAGCTATTTGCTTTTACGACATACACTACGTGATCAAAAGTATCCGGACACCTGGCTGAAAATGACGTACAAGTTAGTGGCGCCCTTCATCGGTAATGCTGGAAGTCAATATGGTGTTGGCCCACCCTTAGCCTTGATGACAGCGTTCACTCTCGCAGGCATACTTTCAATCAGGTGCTGGAAGGTTTCTTGGGGAATGGCAGCCCATTCTTCACGGAGTGCGGAACTGAGGAGAGGTAACGATGTAGGTCGGTGAGGCCTGGCACTAAGTCGGCGTTCCAAAACATCCCAAAGGTGTTCTATAGGATTCAAGTCAGGACTCTGTGCAGGCCAGTCCATTACAGGGATGTTATTGTCGTGTAACCACTCCGCCACAGCCCGTGGAGTATGAACGGGTGCTCGATCGTGTTGAAAGATGCAATCGCCATCCCCGAATTGCTATTCAACAGTGGAAAGCAAGAAGGTGCTTAAAATATCAATGTAGATCTGCGCTGTGATCGTGCCACGCAAAACAAGGGGTGCAAGCTCCCTCCAGGAAAAACACCACCACCTCCGAATTTCACTGTTGGCACTACACACGCTCGCAGATGACGTTCATCGGGCATTCGCCATACCCACACCCTGCCATCGGATCGCCACATTGTGTACCGTGATTCGTCACTCCACACAACTTTTGCCAACAGTTCAATCGTGTAATGTTGACGCTCCTTACACCAATCGTGGTGTCATTTGGGATTTTCCTGCGTGATGTGTGGCTTAAGAGCAGCCGCTCGACCATGGAATCCAAGGTTTCTCACCTCACTCCTGTCATAGTACTTTGAGTGGATCCTGATGCAGTTTGGAATTCTAGTGTGATGGTCTGCATAGATGCCTGCCTACTACTCTTTACGACCCTCTTCAAATGTCGGCGGTCTCTGTCAGTCAACAGACGAGGTCGGCCTGTACGCTTTTGTGCTGTACATGTCCCATCACGTTTCCACTTCGCTATCACATCAGAAACAGTGGACCTAGGGATGTGGAAATCTCGCGTACAGACTTCGACACAAGTGACACCCAATCACCTGACCACGTTCGAAGTCTGAGTTCCACGGAGCGTCCCATTCTGCTGTTTCACGTCTAATGGCCACTGAGGTGGCGGATAATGAGTACCATGCAGTAGGTGGCAGCACAATGCACCTAAGATGAAAAACATATGTTTTTGGGGGTGTCCGAATACTTTTGTTCACATAGTGTTTGTGTTCTTGTGACATACGGTCTATGAGGAAAGAGGTGAAGGTGAATTAACCTGCTCCACGCCCCTCGTTCATTCTCACGGAACAAAGAAGAGCAAAGGTGTTTTAAGACGCCTCCTATTTATGTGCTACACAGATAAGGAACACCATGGATATTGTTTTTGTCACTGTTGGAACACTTGGAGATGGGCTCGTATGAACCCCGCTTGAAGCAGAAGTGAATGGAAAAGTCCTGCCCTGTTTTCCACACTGTACTGACTTTGAAATTCCCTAAACATTTTACTCTCTACCACTAACCTATAGTAAGTAGAGAAGGTATTGTATTACCACCAAACTATCAAAATTTCATCGAAAATACACGTTTTGATGCCCCTGAAGAAAAATCAAATGCAGTTTATAAAAAATTACCCTTTTGTGAACAGATTAACTCAAAAACAAAAATCGGTTAAATACCTAACTTGTTATTTCAGTTCAGCATCTCCCAAAAACCTGACACTATTTTCCAAAACTTGTAAATCACAAGCCGCCACTGCTAGACATGTCTACCCTGGCCAGTCAAAGATTGGTACCGAACAAGAGAGTGGGATGAAGACAACATGTGCAGCAGCATTCTGAGCTCTACTGAGGGCAAACATATGGCAAATTGTCACTAGAAACTGGCTGCGGAAGGAAAGTGAAGGTAGCAGGGCAAACACACAAAAGCAGAGTCGACACATGTCATTTGAACAGGGACAGCTTTGTGCAAAAAAGCGAAATATCTCTTTTTGTTAATATATGTATAATAGCTGTATGTAATTTAATTAATAAGACACTAATTAGATTTAAATGTGACAAATGACCAAAAACAAAAAATCAGCTAAAACAAATGCCTCAATTTAGGATAGGCATGTCTACTTCATCTCTACTGCCACTGCTGATGAATGTAAATGCAGACAAGTGGATATGTAAGTTTAGATAAAAAAAAAGACCCATCTTGAAAACACACTCCATAAATAAGCCATCTAAATGCACAACTCCATTTTTTAAAGCTTTTAGCTGTATACGTCATTATGTGTGCAATACAGAGCAGTTACATTTTAACACTAGCATACACAACCCTCAATATTAAAGTCCTATGTTGAAAATAGCCCTTTAAGGCAAAAACAGTTCAGTCCACCAGCCTATAAATTAAGTTTGTAAACTTCCTTGCATCAGATATAATAAAGAATGCTTGATAAAAAATGTGCCTGTAATTTTGTTTCCCTTCAAACTTTATGTATTACACACTTCAGTGAGAAACAACTCGGAAAACAAAGTGCAAAAAGTGTCTGCTTTGAGGAACTGGTAGGGTGGTGAGCCTAGATGCGTTTTAGCACTTCATAAAGGCTTAACCTTTATTTTGTTTGGGATAGCTGTATAGGGGATAAGGAGGTAGCACTAGATTTTTGGCTCCTCAATGGTCGTCTTTTAAGGGACAGCATCCTTGGCTGCTTTCCACTTGTTTAAATTTTTGTGTACAAAAGGGGTGTGGCACAGTTACACATAAAATCAATGATATGTATTTTATATTCTGGGATTAATTTTTCTTATACAAGCACGTTACATGACAGCAATTTCTTCTCAGAGTACAGAATGTCAGGGATAAGAACAATACGTCGTTTTATAGATAAGGACATTGTGGTTTTCTTCATTCAAAATACTATTTATTCAGAATAAACAAAAACTTTTTTAATTACGAATATTTTAAACTGCAATATCTAATTTAACCCCATATTAAAATCTGGAAGAAAAGAAAGAAAAAAACTACAGAAGGAATTTGTGATATATTTTCATTTACATTTGTTAATATCAGGATGGGACCTTCATTACAAATATTCTTTTAAGCACTTTCTGTGTGTTAGTGCGAAGATTTCCGAACATAAAACTGCTTAGGCTATCACATCCGATGTTCGGTATAACTTAGCAACTGGAATCTCATATTGTTTGAAGCCTCTCTCGGCTGTTTAATTTTAAATGTTACTTTCTGTTTAACTTTTTGCATTAGAAGTTCATATTTAGCTCTGTGGTTTGTGAAAGTGCATAAGTGAACTTAAGAAACATAGGTAGACTTATTCTTTCAATCCATTTAATGTTTCCATGCATAACACAAGGCATAAATCACTAAGATTGGTTATCCGTAAAATGCTTATAAACTTAAAAATGGAGAACACAGCTTTGTCACCAAACCTAAAAATATGTAATGCGCGTGGAAAAAAATTCCCAAAGTAGCACCCACTGCTAACAGCGATTGTGTGTTACAAAGTACCAATGCGGGAATAACCCAGAAGTGGTTTTGAGTACTGAAAATGACAATGAGAGTTCAGCTTCACGTGGTTTTTCTAATTTAGATGTAAGTGTTTCTAAGCTGAATAAAAGTGAAAATATTTCAAAACTTACTGAAGAAAGCAGAATAGTCATAAATAATTATAAAGATGCCATAGCTCAAATAATTGCAATCCTCCAACTCAGCATTGCTTTCCATTGGACTGTCCTGGAACTGATAACTTTGCTACATACAAGAACGATTTGATGCAATATAAAATGTTGGTATAAGCAGTGGGTTACTGTGGACAGAACAGATTTGGAAACAATCTCCAGTACAAGAATATTTGCAGAAATTAGCAAATCAACTAAACAATTTAATATCTCATGCATTTCTAACTTTGCAACAGTCTGTGTTTCTGGCAAAAGGAAAACCTTGAAGAAGGAGATAGCACCATTATTTTTGATTTTTCAGAAAACTATTCTTTTGTTGCGCATAGTTCTTGTTTGTTCAGTCCAAATCATATATTGGAATAACAACCAAGCTACAGTACAACCATCTGGTCTATTTCAAGCAATGAAGTGTCACCTGAACTTTGTTTCAATTCCAGAGTGCCTGAAGCTCGACACCAACGCTGTGCATCTTTTTCAGACAGAACCGATAAAGCTTTTAAAAAAAGAAATTGAACATTTGAAGAAGATTTATTACTTTTCTGAAGGTGCCAGTGCTCCATATAAAAGTAAGAAACAATTTCCTAATTTGTGGTATCATGAGGATTACTTTGGTAATCATGCTGAGTGACATTTCTTTGCGGTCATATGGTAAAGCACCATGTGATGGTATCGGAGGTGCCACTAAAAGACTAGCAATGAGAGACAATCTATCTACAGCTCTCTCAGGATCCAATTCAAACTCCCAAAAACCTATTTATTTGAGCAAAAGAACATATTCCCAAAATAAGGTTTATGTTTTTCACGGAGCATCATCAGGAACATAGTGAGCATTCTAAGGCAAGATACAGCTATGTGAAAGTGATCCCTGGTACGTTAAAGCTACAGTCATTTATTCCAACAGCCAATAATGCAGTAATAACCAGACAGTATTAATTTGAGCCTGAAGGTAAAAAAGTGCACTTAAATAGTAGTTAAATTTCGTTCCATAGGATAAGATTGGAAGTTCTGAATGTTTCTCAGGCGCATCTCGCTGGAATCCCACTACACATCTCTTTGTAAGTTATTTTATTTAAAATTAACTATACAGGATTCCATTCTTGTTTTATGTATATATGCACAAAAAACATCATGGAATTTATTTATATTTTTTATGGAAATTTAAACAAGTAGGTTATAGGAATACATAGCTTTTAAATCTTTGGTTTTTGAAAATTTATGTATTATTAATTATATAAATTATAATAAATATTAAGTAAAATATTATATATTGAGCTTTGAGTTGAGCTTTATAACGTAATTTTATCACTTATTGCTTGTGAGATATTCTAATTTAAAACTAAAGAGATGTACTGCTTTTCACAAGTAATATTACCCAATATTTTTTAACATATTGCGATATAAAAAAATCTGATGTGTTACAATCACATGACTTTCTCTACTCTTGTAAAAACTATTTTTACAAACGCATTGCTAATTTTCTTGTAGATGCAAGGTGAATTGTTAGGCTTTAAGCTATAGTAAAATATTTTAAGAGCTGGTTGCTATGTGGAGTATTCCATTCTCTTTGCATTACCAGGAAAAAAAAAAAATGAGTAATGAATTTGAGAAAAAGTATAAGTACTGGAAAATTTAAGGGAATAACAAGCAATATCTCTAAAATGGTTCACTCAACAAATAAACGTATATGACATAAATTGTGCATTTTAATGCGATCTACATTTTTTGTGTAGTAAAATTTTGTCTATCTATTATGGTTTACCAGTTATGCAAAAGTCGTTCACAATGAAGAATACTTTTGGAGACATTCCCAGGAAATTCGAGATATACATTTGATTTGTCATGAAAATATCTTAAACATATGATATTTTAATCAAAATCGTTAGAGCCATTTTTGAGAAAATTAAAATTTTCGAAAAATGTTCCATGTAAAGGGTAATCTGGGGTGGGGGGGTTTTTCTTGAAAACCTTCGTGTCGCATCTCTGGAAGATACTGAACCTAAATACTAAGTTTGGTGTTTATCCGACTGTTCGTTTCTGAGTTATGCTGTTCACAGACACACACACACACATACACACACGGACATGTTTCCAAAAATGCCTTTTTTGGATTCAGGGGGTCTCAAAACATGTATTTCTGGTGAAATCTCGGTATCGAATTTTTGGGTGGAATAGAATACTTGCTATACGTAGTAGAGAAAGTAAAAATAAGAATTTACAAGATAATTCACTGTGCTTTTGTAATCAATGGACAAAATTTTAAGTGAATTGGAGACATGATGGTCAAATTTTATGAAAATTATGTGACTTGACATGGAATGACCCTCATGGGCTTAATGTCAGTGTTACCACAGGCCTGCTAACAACTGAAGCTACAGTTCTCTGACATACAAATCTATTTACATCCACCACGTATGCAAGTGCTGAGATTTAGTGGAGCAGCCTCAGTGGGAAACAACAGCAGACAGAATAGCTGGACTACAGTCCTGCAGTAATCCAGAGAAGTGAGTCTGTCATGCCTCATACAAAAGACAAACATACGGAGGTTAGCACAGTACTTGCCCGCACATGTTCGAGAAAAGCCAGGTCATATCAAAAGTTATTCCTACTTCATGAATGAGAGTTTCAACATTCTATCCTATGGCCCTGACATGAGTATGTCGATATGTCAGTGGGGATTTGCTGTTTGTTAAACAGGACAGTGTGGCTTTTGCCCAGATTTTTGTTTTGAAACAGGACAGGTTACTTTTACATTTATGGTTAAGTATAACTGACTCTAGTTGTGGCAACTTTATACAAAAATGTGGAATTTGTGAAGAGAATTTTATTTGTTGAGTAGTTGATGTGTTACTAACTTATGTGACTAAAGCGCCAGAAATTTGAAATACAAAACTCACTTAATATAAATAACATGAAGTGCAAATTTCCAGCTCATTAGTCACATATACAAGAACTTTTGTCTGGATGTATGGCCATATTACGGGAATTGCTTGCACTGCTTCTGTTTCCCCTCCACCTTATCATGTGACAACTAATCAGCTAATGTGTGCAACGTCTGTGCTGCACAGAGGTTGATATGTTTCAGTGTTATAGCGCGTTAGTGCTGTTTTAATGCCAAAAAGTCTGTATGCTTTTAGTGTACAGAATCATGTATATTCCTATGTGACAAAACTCTTGCAGAGAAGTGGGATGGTGATTTATAGACACATTCCCTGCTATTTGTGTGCCTCACAGAGAAACAGCTCGTCATCTTGTGAATACATTTAGGGAAACAGGATCTACTCCCAATAAGAAACCGAAAATATATTGCCATGTCCTTACAGAGGAAAACTCTACGACATCAAAGAAAAGTTAGAACAAACTACAAAGAAATCTCTGAGAAAGCTTACACAGGAATTTCACAAACTTAGCTTGGAATGCCAATAAACTTTATAAGTGCAGTTTAGAAATTGCAACCAGGTGATAACATGAGCAGAGTTAATTTCTGCAACTGGGCTTTGGATAATCTTAATGATCGCTCTATTGGTGTGCGTTTAATTTGTTACGGACAAAGCATGGTTATATTTATATGGCCATGAAGTATCAATGAGTATTAATGCAAATTTTCTGAAAAGATGTGAGAGATTTGTGGTGGCAGAAGGGCATTATTTCCATCTTCTACGTGAAGGTATGTGGTATTGCCGTTATAATTAGCACGGCAAATTTAAGGGGCTATGAATATCTGACTTTGACAGCAAACAGCATGCTTCCCGATGCCAACAAAATTTCAGTTAGGCCAACCACACCTTCACGAAGCCTCTATATTATAATTTTATTCATTAAAACTTCCTTCACTTCCTATCCTAAAAATCACTCTTTGTAACACAGCAGAAAAAAAAAAAAAAGATTTCTTTTCTTTCTGTTTTAAAAAAAGATAGCACAAAAATCCATTCACAAAGTTTCAGGGTCTGCATTAATTAATACTGGGTTGGACTTGCCATCATCTCCATGCAGTGACTGGAGAAAATAAATAAAATGAAACTTTTTCATGTTTCTACCATTATTTAATGATTGTGTTAGAGCATCTTTATAAAATAGTGAATGCTTGTAATTATTGCATGCCTAAACATAATTCCTTTAAAAATAAATGCACAAATTGAGAATTTCCATATAGATTATTTATTACTTAAAACAATCATTAAGGATGGGATGCACACAAATTAAAACGTTTGATTTATTTCACAATTAGAGAAATAATAAAATTCAGGGAGACAGCAGCACAGGGCTCAAAAAAATATTGATACAATACGAGGAGGACATTGCAGAAACTCTTGGAAAACTTGGTTCTATTTATGGCTTTCTTATTTTGGCACAGTCTGTAGCGTTTCAGTTGAGGATGGAGGAAACTCTGATGGAGGTTTGTAAACTCAACCTAAAAAAGCTTTGTTTTCTAAAAGGCAATGTCCTCTCTGCAACAGTAAAACATATAAATAAAAAAATAAATACAAAAACCACTTGCTAAATACTAGCACAGTTACATATTTGATCGTAATCTCATGGACAACAAAAGCATGTTCATTAGCAGGCAGATAGACATCATTCTAATTTGCTCTGTGCATTCTTGAGGATTAGGAAAAAATAAAAGCATAGATCTGTGTTGCTTCTATTCACAGTAATAATAAAAACAACACTTACAGAATATTTGTTCTTTTAACATAATCATTAGTGCACATTACTCTATGGCAGAAGTAGTATTTAAAATGATCGGTTTGCTAATCAGTCACAAGGATGTTTTGCTATCACTTCTTGTTGAGAATCACAAGATCATAACCTCTTAGACATCATTTAAATGCAAAATGTAATGCTTCTGTTCTTACATAATTTAACACTTAGTGTTCATATAATATATTATATACATAACTAATTCTCTCTAACATAAGATCTGAAATTTAAATTGCACTAAGAGACAGTTCCATATCCTTGTAGCTCACATGAGTGTCGTCTTTGGTTATAAAAATCTCGCTCCCAATGTTTTCCCACAACACGTGCGCTATGGAAAACCAGCCTGCAGAGGGATACGGGACTTTGACCATGTTTCAGCTCATTTGAAGTACAAGGAGCAAGTCTGTGTCCCTTTTAACACTTTGTAAACCTTCTTTGGTAAAATACTGCACACTGACGACGATAAGGTATAAAATAATTCAACATATTTGTGAAAAACTGTTAGATAAAATACTTGCTTCCCCCAAGAATATTGCTGAGCATATTTTTCATTTTTCTGTGTATGCTCTGGTGACAGCAAATACTGTATATTTTTCAAAATACTTTTAGAAAGTGCTTAAGTACATGTGCATTACTGAACTAAATTAATCAGACAGCAATCGGACACTTAGTTGGTCATGAGTTTGAAGCATCACTGTCATATTTCTTTGCATTTGTGTGTGTGGGGGGGGAAACTGCTGATTGCTTCATTGCCCCCGCATCAAATTTGGGTGAAAACTGAACAACACACATTTTTAAAGCTAAACATCCCTAAACTTGTTCGCTTCTAAATCAAACATTAATAAACGCAACAAGCTTTGTGCAAGTTAAACTTGAGTTCCTTTTAAAGAAATCACAATGTATGAATGACTATTAATATCAATGAACATAAAATAAATTTTCTGTTAAAAACGAACTAAATGCTGTTACAAAAATAAAATACAAAATAAATACATGACTTATTTAACGTAATGAGAAAGAAATAAAAAGATTCAAATGCACACATGAGATATTTGGGATTTCATGCAACTACTTCTACAGAGATTACGTTTTGTTCTACGGTCAATATGACATTGGAGCAGAACGTATTCTCTCAGTTAGTCTTGATTAGCTTACCTTCACAAAATTCCTCTCAGCAATTAACAACTCCTCCTCAACCACAAAAATATTGAATACACATAAGCGGTTTGGGCAAGCTCTAATACCTAAGTGTTCTAGATTTCTTACAACATACATTTCTTAAGAGATTTAATCATCTGAATAAAACTAAAGGAAAAACCTAACCGTACTTCAGATTTCATTGTGCGATGACAACAAATATTTATGACTAGTTTCTGGTTCACTTTTTTTTTTTCAACAAACAACACTTAAAATGTTTTATTTTTTTTTTTTAAATCCCACATTGACATACAGAAGTTAATGGAGCGAGCGAGGACGGCTAAAAGGTTTTGGTTTACCTTGCAAGGTGCAGTACTAAGCAGGTCAACGAAGCAAATTGAAAAATTTGACCACGAGTGGTGGCAAACAAAACCCACAAAAAGCGTAAAAACTGACACTTCTAACATGGAGGAGCACTCGCTGCAGCAGAATTCCATTCAGCTGCGGACGGTGGGAGGCGAGGCGCAGGCTGCAGGAGGATCCACCATGATTGTGGGTCCATATTGCCGGTCCATATTCACTAGTCACCTTTCAGAAGCTGCATCAATAACAATGTCCCAATGTTCTCCAGCACTGACAAGGAAAGGCCATTTTCTATTCTAAACATAGAACTACCAATAGTTACTTACTAAGATTGCTTACTATTTCAATATCTTGTTTAAAAAAAAGCATCTGGGGGTATTTTTCCTTTTTTTAAAACTTTATCATTCCATAAGTGGCTGTTAACTCTTAATTCAACAGCACCGACATTCTGGTTTCTTTGGAAATGGTACAACATTCTGACTACCAATTTCAAAGACGCCAGAGAACTTCCACTTTTGTCTTTGCTTTCTCGCTTACTTTTCTTCTTTCTTAGTATGATCACAGGATAAATCTGTCCATTTATGAATGCAGTTATTTACTTACTCACTTCTACAAATATTTAGTAACATTTTAGTGCAGCAAGCAAGCTTCTTTTCTGCCAGCTTACATGTAAAAGCCATGCCTAAACCTACAAATTTCTTCTCACTTTTTTTTGCTATGACCATCCTAAACATTTTTCCATTTTGCTCATTATGCTCCATGCCTTCCAATGTGCTATGTGGCAACAGTCGACAATCAGCGTATAGTGAAAGTATAGGCCAGAAAACACCGTCTGCTTGCTCACTGTTTACATGAACATTGTGTGGTTTAGTGCAGTGTTGTTTTATGTCCTCAAGCCAGATGATCTGTTTTAAGGAAATTTCATTTCACTTCAAACAGATGTTACAGGTTTTATGAGTTACTGTTAAGAATAGCAGATGCAGTGCACGCATCTGCTCCTAATGACTAGACAGTAACAGCGAGATATAAGGCTTACTGATTTGGAGATCTTGTAATGTCTTCAGTTCTCTGAAACTTTGGTATAACACTTTTATGTTCCGGGCAGCTCTTGTACAAGAGAAGTGTGCATGAATTAGAAATTCCCTTGTCTACTTTACAATTACATAGCGCAGTAGTTACAATCTAGTTAAAAATTCAATTACACTTTAAAATTTTAAGATTCATACATACTTAGTACAAACATCTAAAACTCGTGTTTGTTTCCACATTTACAATGCTTTATGTATAATCATATCTCTTTCTCTATATATATATTTTATATATAATTTGTGAAACATGTAAGGTTTTACCTTAACTATAGTATTCTGAAAACACAGCTAAATAGTATGGCGGTCATTGTTTCAACAACTGCGACAACAATGTAAACAACAACAATGACAACAACAAACACCCGTAAATATCTCCAGGCTCTAACACGACACGCACACACACGCAAACATACACACGTGCACGCGCATACTTTTACAACAAAACGGAGGACATACTGTATGGTACTTTGCGTACTTTTTTTTTTCTAGTCGCCTCATGCCACGAGCGACAGTAGGCCTTGGCAAAACAGTTTTGCCACGTAAATCGGAAGCTTAGAACCGTGCATGATACGTAATAACAATTTCTTTAATTTCATTCTAAAACGCATTCACACATCATACACATTAACGTTAGCTCTCCAAGTGCTCGAGAAACTCATTTCCGGTGAGCACCATAATTCATCTATTACGTACTATATAATATGGCCATACATCTGCATCGTATACATGGTGACTTCCCATTTTCCATCCTTTTATTACATATATGGACAATACTGTATTTCACAACAGAGTTTGAGAGGCCACCGTGCATTCCGTTTCTAATCCCCCTTTTTAAGTACATGATTTCTTTAGTTTTTTTATGTGTTGGGCCCATAATAGTCCATTGAAGTCTATCACAAGATGTTAAGTGCATCAACAGAAATGTCATTATTCAAAAAAAAATAAAAGTGTTAGTGAAGCAGATAATACAGAAACAATTCTGTAATACTGCAGATAAATATTTACGCTCTATGTTTCTTATGTGTATATAAAAATGCATACATTGACTGCACTAGATCTGACATACACTGCTTTTAGACGTAACACTCAAGGGCTAGACAGATTTTTTTGGACTTTTTGTTTGTTTTACAGAGGAAGTTGTTTTAACAACACTCTATTCCTAACGTTAGAGCTAACCTACTATGTTAGGCGCCATTATATTTACAGGCATTAGGCAGCCATCTTGTCATGGTTGTGGCATCTTGCAGCCGTCTTGCTGCAGCAGCGGTGGGGCTTGTTACCATGACAAATTTTAAAACTTTAGGCTGTACTCATTTGGTGTGGCAGCGAAAGCACGCCATAGTGGCCATGGGAACACACCACTGCTACTATAATGTGCAAACAATCATCTTTCATAATGAGCTAGTGATAGTAATACACTTAATTTAGGACCAGCCTATTTGCAGGATCTTTTATGCTGAGACTTTCTCTGTTTGGTACCGTCCCGGGTTGAAGTCTGGATTAACAAATGAAAATCCTTTGAACTCATCCTGATTAATAACTTTCACTACATCTGCATTCACAGGGGTTAAAACAGGCTCCTCTTTTGTAAACTCTGCGTCGAAATTCAAGGCATCCTTTTTGCTCTTCTGTAAACACAAAGAAAATGAGAAATGTATAATTATTTGTAACAGTTATTTTGTTTTAAAAAACATACATTGTGTATAATTAAATTAACAGTTGTAATAACACAAGTTATTCTATTTGATTTTGTCCACCAGTTTAAAGAGCCAAAATACAGCTTAAGAGAAAATTTAGCGATGTTTAATAACCTTTTTCTTAATATTTACAGGCCATACAAACCTCCTATTTGAGTTATCAAAACCACTATTTCTCTAAAGCACAATAAGTCAGATTTCAATTCCCCACAAATAACTTATGCCTAATTTAATTATTCAGAATGGCAGCCCCTCTCTGTGCAAAAATCCACATTTTTCCTGACAACAGTAATTTTAAAGATATTTAAATTCTGTTTTGTTCTTTTAAACTTTATTTCAAAGTCTAGTTTAATTTTAAAGAAATTATCAAAATGAGACTTCTATAACAGTACTATAAATTTATTTTAAATTAGCACAGCGATTTTTCTAGGTATTCCAGCTATAACAAGTTTTTGTAATGTTGCTGCCAGCCTCTCCCTGTTCTACGTCACATTGCTAAACCATACCAACTGTATAACGTTGAAAAACGCAAGAGGAATGTATTGGTTGGCAGGAAGGCGAGTCTATCAGAGTTCCATAGGAAGCGACATATGAAGGGCGGTAGTGTTTGCTGAAAGGACCAAAAGTGGAACTGAAATGGATCATAGAAAATACAAATAAGAATGCGTAGATAAAAGGGTGCATACGATGTGGAACACACCCACTACTTATCGTGCATGTGCATGGTACATGCATTACCTTAAGTTTATTTCATTTGAAATGTTGTAATCCTGTTACGAAATGTATTTATTTACCTATTGGGGAATTGTGCGAGGTTATGTAATACATAAGTTTACCAAAGGTTATTTCATCACAATATGAAGAGGCCCTCATTTATTCTGCAATTGTTCTGCTCAGTCTTACATTTGGTTATTTTTGATTGAATTAAGGAATGTAATACATAGGCATCATGCCACTATCAAATAATAACTGGTGTGTTAATAACAGTCAATACATATGGCAGTAAAAGTTGTAATTAAAGTAAATAATAATTGTAACTTTAAGAATAATCCAACCAGAACTTCATGTGATTAAGCAGCCAATTAGAATGCGGAGATAAATGAAAGCAAATAATACCTATTAGTAATAATAGCAAATAATACGAGGGGCACTATTTATATTTTGAGCCTTATAATTAAAACAAAGTAATTTCTGATTGAAAACTGCTTTATTGTTTTTCAAAATATTGTTCTTTATGATCAATACACTTTTGCATCAGTTTGAACCATTTGTCAAAGCATTTATTCCAGTCTTCTTGAGACACCTCCAACACATGGTTTTTGAAGGCATCAACGGCTTCTTCTGCCAATGAAAATTGTTGTCCACGCAATTTATTCTTGATGTTCGGGAACAAAAAGAAGTCATTGGGTGCCAAATCAGGACTGTATGGTGGATGACCCATCAATTCAATTTTTTGAGCCTTCAAATACTCTGTTGTTAGACGAGATGTGTGTGCGGTCGCATTGTCTTGATGAACGATCCTACGGTTCTTGTTGGTTTTCCTTACTTCACCGAAGACTTCCAGCAAACAAATGGTTGTGTACCATTTGGCATTAACCGTTTTACGTTCCTCTAAAGGCACTGTTGCCACATGGCCAGTTTTGCTGAAAAAGCAGGCGACCATTTGCTTTGAAGTGCTTCGAGTGCGAACAACTTTTGTTGGATTTGCTTCATCTTGAAACATCCATACAGTTGACTGCTGTTTACGTTCTGGCTCATACGCATAGATCCATGATTCCTCACCTGTCTTTTAAGGCACCACCATTGTATTTCTTGAGCATTTTTGTACACCAATCGACACGAGCATGTTTTTGAGATTGTCAAATTATGTGGGATCCAACGAGAGTAAACCTTTGTCACGGCTAAATAGTAATGCAATATTTTATATATGCTAGTGAAACTAATGGCTAGGGTTGCCTCAATCTCACAATATGTTACGACAATCTTTCATTATTAGCTTTTGCACAGCATCAATGTTTTCTGGCACAACTGATTTTGGACGACCTTCCGAATTTCATCATTGAGCAAACGGTGGCCACGATTAAATTCGTTATACCAGCATTTCACAGTGGCAAAGGATGGAGCTTCGTTGCCAAATGTGGAAGTTAGTTGATCGATGCACTCTTGTCTTGATAATTCACGTCGAAAGTCGTAATAAATCATTGCACGAACATTTTCACGAGTTAATTCCATGTTTGTGTTGACACACAATTTTCAAGTTAGTCTAAACAAAACAAATGATGCTCTATTGACAAAATGTTTGGGGTAGATTACGGTCGAAAATGTCAAACTTTCCATTGGAAACATCAGATGGCACCTACAACATTCAGGGTTACAAAGGCTCAAAATATAAATAGTGCCCCTTGTAATCGTAATTTTATGAATAATTATCAGTCCAACCGGTCTAATTCCTCTTTTATGATGCAAATGTTAGGCTTAAAAAAGGCATTTTTTGCATCCGTTTAGTTAAAGAAACCACACAATCGTAAAGTCACCCCAATTGGCCATTTTGAACAGCAATGACTTTTCCCGCTGCTTTCTCCCTCTGAGCGGCATGGATTATGTACTGTCAACAACACTTGTATTCTGCAATACTGCCACTCGCGTATTTTTAGCAATTTTTTAAAGTATGTAGGTTGGTAGCATACGGTGATGTAGGACAGGGAGAGGCTGAGAGCAACATTACCCAAGTTTTTTTCAGACAAAGTATCAAACAGAGGAACACAATTGGGCACACGAACGAGTGGTAAAAACATTTTTAATGAAAAGTTTGTCTCAAATTAACAGAAAATGATATTGTATTGTAATGTTATGTTCTTTTGAAAACAAGGAAAAAATATTTTGAAGTTCCAAAGTTAAGGCTCTTGAAAATGCTTCTGACATAAGCAACCGAGTTGTGACATCATTGTCTAGTATAGCCTGGAGTCATGCTATATGCTTCCATTGATGGTGGATGTATATTGTTGGTTAGAGCTTTATTTTTGCATTTTTTATTAAAATGATGCATGAAGGTTTTAAGAAGGCTCATCAGATAATCTGCCATGCACAGATGCTTCAATAACATACGAGGGCTAATCAAAGACTGAGACTGATTTTTTCCTGTAGCTTCCGTGATAGTTTCGTATCTGTAACATAAATGTTTGAAAAGAGCGGGTTTTTATGTATAATGTTGGTAGGCGGCAGCACTCTCATATTGGTAGGTTGGTAGTAATGCTCTATTTTGTAGACCCTACGTGCATTTCGCATACCAGACAATGGAGGTGACGCGAGAGGAGCAGTACAGCGCAATCAAATTCTGTTTTCGTTTAAACCATACAGCCACCGAAACTTATGAAAAGCTGAAGCAAGCGTACAGTGAAGATGCACTACCTCGTGCAACAGTGTTTAGGTGGTTCAAGGACTTCAAAGAAGGCTGACTATTCAGTGTTAAGCAAGGTGGGCCTGGTGTTTCGGCTTCTGCTGCGACTGAAGTGAACATCAAAACAGCTGCTGTGATTGTCCGAGAGGATTGGTGTATAACATTATGTAACCTCAGTGAAGTGTTGAGAATTTAATATGGCAGTGTGTTTACAATTATGCACATGACCATCTCCATATGACCCGAGTTTGTGCTCGTTGGGTGCCACGTCTGTTGACTCCCGAACAAAAGGCTGTGCGAATGGAGACAAGCCGTGAGGTGCTGCGTCTCTTTGCTAATGGAGGGGATGCATTTTTTAAATCGATTATCACCGGTGATGAGTCATGGCTGCATCATTATGATCCTGAAGGAAAACAAGCCAGCACAGTGTGGAAATCGCCAGGTTCCCTAACACCAAAAAAGGCAAAAGTTGTTCCATCTGCAGGGAAAGTGATGGTGATCACATTTTTTAACTGTAATGGAATGATTTACCAGCATGCACTTCCCCTCACACTACTGTTACAGCAGCATACTACACGCCAGTATTGGCTACACTGAGGAAGCACATTGCAAAGAAACGACCAGAGCTTTCTCGGACTGGATGGCGACTTCATCATGACAATGCACGGCCTCGCGTCGCAAATCAAGTCATGCAGTTTCTGGCTCGATTCAACATTACCTGTGTACCACATCCACCTTATAGCCCCGATCTTGCACCCTGTGACTTTTTTTTATCCCCATCACTAAAGGCAAAGCTTAGGGGTATTCGATTTGAGAACTCTGAAGCAGTGCTCAAGAAAAGTGAGGCGATTCTCAAGGACCTGACAAAGAATGGTCTGCAGCACGTGTTCAAGGACTAGCAGAAACGCTATAAAAAGTGCATTGATGTAGGAGGGGACTACTTTGAAAAAGATCATGTAAACATTGAATTGGAGTAATAAACATCTGTGAAAAAAAATCAGTCTAAGTCTTTGTTGATCAGCCCTCGTAGTTTTTCAAAAATAATGATTACTTTGTGGTTCCTGAAATTCACTGATCAAAAGTATATTGTTAAGTAGCATACAAATGAATTGAGTTTATTTATGGATGCTCTTTAATACTATGGTTCTTAGCATCCCATTCTATATTGGATGTGAAAGACTGGAAATTTTGCTCAGAGGCCTCTTTATCAGGCTTGAGGTTCTTTTACTTGTGTAAATCTATTATATGGGATCACCGGCTTTACTTTCCTTATGAAGGAAGCCATGCTAAGGATTTTTACGCCTGAAAAAAATCCATCACTTTCCGCTGGGTTTGAACCTGTGAGCTCGGAAACCAGAGGGTAGCATGGTACCCCTAGACCACAGAGGACAATGAATAGCATATCCTCTATTACACCCCTGACTATTCAAGTTTAAGTTGCAACAAATCTAATGCTTATACTGAAAAATAAGATGTGTTATTAACTAGTTTTCAGAAGTTAACAGTGAAACATAGTAATCATATTTCTCATTGGTAACTAATTATTATACCAAACATCTGGCTTAAATCTCTTTTTCTTTACACTAGCAGATTTTTTGCCTATTAATTTGTATTACATAAAGATAGAATGTCAGAGGGATAATGGGGAAGAATGAAAACAGCTGCAACTTTTTGATGTAAAGGCTGGTTCACAACCACCCGGTAACAGTAACCAGAACGGAAACGAGAACGGGAAGCAAGAAATTTTTATTCACAACAGCCCGGTAACGAGAACGGGAATGCATATTGATCACAAAGTGAAAGTCGATTTTGCGCATTGGGATTTCATTTGTTTTTAACTGACCAATGACATTTTTTCACCTACTTCCAATTTAGCCAAGCCAATGTCAAAATTCGATAGAGTAAACATTATCGAAATGCATATTCATTACATTTCCGATCCCTCTACTTATACCAAGCTTTCATTCTTTTATTTAATGGCATACATTAAAATTGTTTATTGTTCTTTTTTCATTTCCACTGGTTTTAGCTGTTCTTTGTAGCTTTTGTCATTGTCTTTTAGGTAATAGCCAGTTTTGAGTTGCATATAAACAAACTACAAATGATCCTATTGTAATGAAAAGAAGCTAGAAACAGTGATGTGTATTGAATTTATTTAAAGGTGAGTCGGAATTGTAACACTAACATCACTTAAGTTTACTCACTTAACATGTTTCGGGAAACCGTTGTTCCCATCATCAGAAGGTTAACTCGTCGACTGGCCCGTGTTGTTGGTGTTTCCGTTTTTTGGACTGGATCCTGTGGTGGCATCTTGTGGTGGAGAAATGTACTTCCAGAGAGGATTTGGTGGCGGCAAATCAAAATTCATTAGATGTGTGTTGTGTTTTAGAATGGTGATCTTCTCCCATGCATCTAATTCGGCTGCAAATTTGGCTGGTTTGACTAATGTAATATTGGGTTTGATGTTGTGATTAGTGATCCAAAAATGGTGTGAAACTGCAGATTTGTCCATTTGTTTGTATTTAATACATCTCATGTGCTCCTTTAGCCTAGTTTCTAAGTTTCTTTTTGTCTTACCAATGTATACTTTATTGCAATCTGAACAATTGATTTTATAGATTCCAGCTTTTTTGTCTTGTGGAATGGGGTCTTTTAACTTGTTACAAAGTAATTTCTCTATGTTAAATTTGTTCTGTGGAGCTAGGCTGATGTTATGTTTCATGAAAATCTTCTTAAATTTGTGAAATGTTCTTGGGTGGTATGTGAATTTCTTGAACTTTAGTTCTTTATCTTGCTGGCTGAGATTAGTTGTGTTTCTGATGTGCATCTGTCGTTTGAATTTTGCAATTTTTTTGTCAATAGTTGCTTTGTTGTACCCATTATGTATTGCTGTGTCTACTATATGCTGGTATTCTAACTGGTATTCTTTTTTATTTAAGGGGGTACATACCAGTCTATGTGTTAGGCTGTTTAGTACTGCATGTTTGTGTGTGGTTGGATTGAAACTCTTATTTTTTATGTAATTAGTAGAGTGTGTTGGCTTCCTGTATATGCCAAAGGTTAGGTTCTTTTGTTCTCTGATGATTTTTAGGTCTAAAAATGGTAGCATGCCTTCTTTTTCTATTTCTATGGTGAATTTTATTGATTGGTTCTGTAGGTTTAGTAAGGCTAAGGAGTCTTGTATGAACCTATTAGGGACAACAGCGAAGATGTCGTCAACATATCTGTGCCAAACTTTAAACATGTATGGAAAGGAAGTTGTTATGTGTATTTCTAAGTAGCTCATAAATAAATCTGCCAAGAAGGGTGAAAGTGGGTTGCCCATGGTTAGACCAGTTGGTTGTTGATAGAACTTCTTATTGAAACTAAAACAATTTTGTCCAATGAATAAATTGGTAAGTTGTATGAGGTCTTCTATTTCTTCTTCAAGTAGGTTAGTCTGCTGTAGCCATTTCTTTAATTGACGCAGGAGTTGATCTGTAGGGACACTTGGAAATAGTGCAGTGACATCAAAGGAAACTAATCTGTCTTTTGGTTCGAGTTCCAGGGATTTTATCTTCTGTATTAAATCTTCTGAATTCATTATGTTTTTGCTGTTGAATTTTGGTAGTGAAGAGAATCTCTGTACTAACCATTTTGCCAGTTTGTAGGTAGGAGAATCAATATTGCTGACGATTGGTCTCATCTTATTACCCGGTTTGTGTATTTTAGGTAGAGCATACATTCTTGGTAAAATGGGGTGGTCTGGTTTTAATCTAGATTTATCAATGTCTGTTATAGTTTTGCTTTCCTGGATGGTTTGATTGAAGGCTTTTAAATGTGATTTTAATGGGTCTTCTTGAATTTGTATGTAATTTTCTTGTTGCAGCATATTTTCTACTCTGGTAATATAATCATCTTTTTGAAGTACAACTAGTTTATTTCCCTTGTCAGCTTTTGTGTATACTACTGGTTTTGATTTTAATGTTTTGATCACATGTTTGGTTGGGAAATTGTTATGTTTATCTGCTTGTATTTCTTGGAGAACTATTTCACATTCTTTTTTTATAGTGGTTTTACTATTTTCATTTAGGTTGTAAGTAGCAATCTCAATGTCTGCGACTATTTCATCGGTTGTTTTTGTGTAGCCAACACATGTTTTTAGGCCAAGGTTTAATACCGATAATTCTGCTTTGGTGAAAGTTACATTTGAAAGATTAATTACGTCAGAGTATGGCGTCGTTTTTTCATTTTTTAGGTTAGGTTTATATGAATGTTGCTTCCGGCGTAGTATGTCTAGTTTTTTCTTTAATTTCAGCGTTTTTGTTTTCATCCTGTAGCTAAGAATAGTGAGGAATTTTGATTGCATGTTTTGCCAAAGTGGATAGCCGAGTGTGTCCGTTAATTTAAGGTGAAGAGAATATAATTCCAGTTCCAATTTTTGTAATTTTGCGTAGTGGTTGTTTCTCTCAATTATTATTACTTTTTTATCGGCTGATGTTTGGTGTTTGCTGTTTTTGTCGTATTTTACAATTCTCCTTACAAACTTTGGTGTGACTTTGTTTTGTATGCATAGGTTTAAAAAACGGATGTCCGCAAATGTGTTTTTTCTTTTTTCTTCAATTTTTTGGTATCTTTTGATGTCACTTTTTATTCCACTGAAATCTGTATTGAAATTTAGGGTTTCTAATCTTACCTTGTTTTCTGCCATGACTTGTATCTTTTTTAACGTGGTGGCCAATTATAGCTTTTGCTTCTTGTGACTTGTTGGTCTTATTGATATTGTAATGAAAAGAAGCTAGAAACAGTGATGTGTATTGAATTTATTTAAAGGTGAGTCGGAATTGTAACACTAACATCACTTAAGTTTACTCACTTAACATGTTTCGGGAAACCGTTGTTCCCATCATCAGAAGGTTAACTCGTCGACTGGCCCGTGTTGTTGGTGTTTCCGTTTTTTGGACTGGATCCTGTGGTGGCATCTTGTGGTGGAGAAATGTACTTCCAGAGAGGATTTGGTGGCGGCAAATCAAAATTCATTAGATGTGTGTTGTGTTTTAGAATGGTGATCTTCTCCCATGCATCTAATTCGGCTGCAAATTTGGCTGGTTTGACTAATGTAATATTGGGTTTGATGTTGTGATTAGTGATCCAAAAATGGTGTGAAACTGCAGATTTGTCCATTTGTTTGTATTTAATACATCTCATGTGCTCCTTTAGCCTAGTTTCTAAGTTTCTTTTTGTCTTACCAATGTATACTTTATTGCAATCTGAACAATTGATTTTATAGATTCCAGCTTTTTTGTCTTGTGGAATGGGGTCTTTTAACTTGTTACAAAGTAATTTCTCTATGTTAAATTTGTTCTGTGGAGCTAGGCTGATGTTATGTTTCATGAAAATCTTCTTAAATTTGTGAAATGTTCTTGGGTGGTATGTGAATTTCTTGAACTTTAGTTCTTTATCTTGCTGGCTGAGATTAGTTGTGTTTCTGATGTGCATCTGTCGTTTGAATTTTGCAATTTTTTTGTCAATAGTTGCTTTGTTGTACCCATTATGTATTGCTGTGTCTACTATATGCTGGTATTCTAACTGGTATTCTTTTTTATTTAAGGGGGTATATACCAGTCTATGTGTTAGGCTGTTTAGTACTGCATGTTTGTGTGTGGTTGGATTGAAACTCTTATTTTTTATGTAATTAGTAGAGTGTGTTGGCTTCCTGTATATGCCAAAGGTTAGGTTCTTTTGTTCTCTGATGATTTTTAGGTCTAAAAATGGTAGCATGCCTTCTTTTTCTATTTCTATGGTGAATTTTATTGATTGGTTCTGTAGGTTTAGTAAGGCTAAGGAGTCCTGTATGAACCTATTAGGGACAACAGCGAAGATGTCGTCAACATATCTGTGCCAAACTTTAAACATGTATGGCAACAACTTTAAACATGACACACTCGGCTATCCACTTTGGCAAAACATGCAATCAAAATTCCTCACTATTCTTAGCTACAGGATGAAAACAAAAACGCTGAAATTAAAGAAAAAACTAGACATACTACGCCGGAAGCAACATTCATATAAACCTAACCTAAAAAATGAAAAAACGACGCCATACTCTGACGTAATTAATCTTTCAAATGTAACTTTCACCAAAGCAGAATTATCGGTATTAAACCTTGGCCTAAAAACATGTGTTGGCTACACAAAAACAACCGATGAAATAGTCGCAGACATTGAGATTGCTACTTACAACCTAAATGAAAATAGTAAAACCACTATAAAAAAAGAATGTGAAATAGTTCTCCAAGAAATACAAGCAGATAAACATAACAATTTCCCAACCAAACATGTGATCAAAACATTAAAATCAAAACCAGTAGTATACACAAAAGCTGACAAGGGAAATAAACTAGTTGTACTTCAAAAAGATGATTATATTACCAGAGTAGAAAATATGCTGCAACAAGAAAATTACATACAAATTCAAGAAGACCCATTAAAATCACATTTAAAAGCCTTCAATCAAACCATCCAGGAAAGCAAAACTATAACAGACATTGATAAATCTAGATTAAAACCAGACCACCCCATTTTACCAAGAATGTATGCTCTACCTAAAATACACAAACCGGGTAATAAGATGAGACCAATCGTCAGCAATATTGATTCTCCTACCTACAAACTGGCAAAATGGTTAGTACAGAGATTCTCTTCACTACCAAAATTCAACAGCAAAAACATAATGAATTCAGAAGATTTAATACAGAAGATAAAATCCCTGGAACTCGAACCAGAAGACAGATTAGTTTCCTTTGATGTCACTGCACTATTTCCAAGTGTCCCTACAGATCAACTCCTGCGTCAATTAAAGAAATGGCTACAGCAGACTAACCTACTTGAAGAAGAAATAGAAGACCTCATACAACTTACCAATTTATGCATTGGACAAAATTGTTTTAGTTTCAATAAGAAGTTCTATCAACAACCAACTGGTCTAACCATGGGCAACCCACTTTCACCCTTCTTGGCAGATTTATTTATGAGCTACTTAGAAATACACATAACAACTTCCTTTCCATACATGTTTAAAGTTTGGCACAGATATGTTGACGACATCTTCGCTGTTGTCCCTAATAGGTTCATACAAGACTCCTTAGCCTTACTAAACCTACAGAACCAATCAATAAAATTCACCATAGAAATAGAAAAAGAAGGCATGCTACCATTTTTAGACCTAAAAATCATCAGAGAACAAAAGAACCTAACCTTTGGCATATACAGGAAGCCAACACACTCTACTAATTACATAAAAAATAAGAGTTTCAATCCAACCACACACAAACATGCAGTACTAAACAGCCTAACACATAGACTGGTATATACCCCCTTAAATAAAAAAGAATTCCAGTTAGAATACCAGCATATAGTAGACACAGCAATACATAATGGGTACAACAAAGCAACTATTGACAAAAAAATTGCAAAATTCAAACGACAGATGCACATCAGAAACACAACTAATCTCAGCCAGCAAGATAAAGAACTAAAGTTCAAGAAATTCACATACCACCCAAGAACATTTCACAAATTTAAGAAGATTTTCATGAAACATAACATCAGCCTAGCTCCACAGAACAAATTTAACATAGAGAAATTACTTTGTAACAAGTTAAAAGACCCCATTCCACAAGACAAAAAAGCTGGAATCTATAAAATCAATTGTTCAGATTGCAATAAAGTATACATTGGTAAGACAAAAAGAAACTTAGAAACTAGGCTAAAGGAGCACATGAGATGTATTAAATACAAACAAATGGACAAATCTGCAGTTTCACACCATTTTTGGATCACTAATCACAACATCAAACCCAATATTACATTAGTCAAACCAGCCAAATTTGCAGCCGAATTAGATGCATGGGAGAAGATCACCATTCTAAAACACAACACACATCTAATGAATTTTGATTTGCCGCCACCAAATCCTCTCTGGAAGTACATTTCTCCACCACAAGATGCCACCACAGGATCCAGTCCAAAAAACGGAAACACCAACAACACGGGCCAGTCGACGAGTTAACCTTCTGATGATGGGAACAACGGTTTCCCGAAACATGTTAAGTGAGTAAACTTAAGTGATGTTAGTGTTACAATTCCGACTCACCTTTAAATAAATACAAATGATCCCTTCACCAGAGGAACCAACGCTGATTAGATTTGCGGGTGTCGGGATGAGGTTAGGAAGCACATTTACTACTAATTCCTTCCAGTTTCATGTTTCCAGCTTGTGACTATAGAGAGCACTACTGCTGTTTCATGTCACGGCCACCTAGAATAACCTCTAGAGTGAAGAGTCTAATATGCACAATAGGGATCTAATATGCCATGCCTGGGAACGAGAATGAGAAAGTTAAAAGTTGGGCAACTCTTCTTTCCCGTTCCTGGGGCCCAGGAAGGCTTCCCGTCGATTGTGAACATTCCCATTTGAATACATGTATTTAAACTTTCTCGTTCTCGTTCTGGTTACTGTTCTCATTGGTTGTGAACCAGCCTTAATACTTAAAACTCCCCAAGATGCCTCTAATTATGGTGCAGGATGACATTAAGAAATGAGCAAGTAAATTAGTAAGTTTTATTTAATTACATGAAGATGGTGATCATAATGATAATGAGAAACAATTTCTTAGCATAGAATGATCAGATGTTTTGATTATTACAGATTTTCTTAATTTGGCACGAGAAAAGATAGGTTATGATTGGGTAATATTGTATTCAATACCGCATTTAGAGACGCTTTCGAACATGTGACGTGAGAAATCAAAGTGCAAAGGCTCTCCAATGTGCATGTGCAAGCAGACTCAAACGACCGATGACTACTAGTTTAATTGCTTCTCGCATAGCAGCCAACATGTGTTTCATTTGTAACAACTGTAGCCAACCTCTGAAAAAAAAATTCCCATACATCTGCACAATTGCGTACTATCATTTGGAAACGTTTAGCAACTGGTCACTTTTGAAAAGTCCTGACCATGCTATTCTCTCTCAGGTTTTATTGCTTTACAACCTTGGTCATGTATTGGAGTGTATTTATTGTAGTGCGAGAAGCAAAGTTTGTATGTTCTTGGAGATATTCTTGCAATTAATAAAATTTTTAGAAATGGCTCGTCCGATTAATAACATGTAACGGTCAGTTTACCTCAGTGATACAGGGAACTAGATGCTAACATTTTCCAGGGTCTAATAGAAGACATTAGGCAGGCCTAACCTGTGAGGCAGTATTTTAATACCTGAATAATTTCAATTGTATTTTACAATAAATAAATTCAATAACAGCCACCTTGAAACAATAAGTATGTAATAATTATTTGAATTGTATGCAACAGTCATTGCAAATGCTTATTTTTATTGTAAACATGTTTTATTAATGTTATGTGAATACATTATATACTTTAATAATGCAAGAGCTGTGAGAATAATAAGTTTTAAGTTGCTAACAATGAGGTAATAATGAGGTAACCTTGTGTCAATAATGAGTTTTAGAGTTTGAAAGTTACTAGTCATGATTAAAGCAAACGATAATGTAATTTCTCTAACAGTTTAAAATTAGCCAATGAACAGCAACGAAAAGCTTTAAGTAAAATACAGATATCCTATTGGACTAGAATTAGCCAATCAGAGACTTGAAATACTGAAGCTTATGGGTTTTAACCATTGAAAGTTGCTCAGTTGCTGGCAAGCCTTGATAGTGAACAGATGGAAGATGTGTTCTCTACGTGTGAATTGTAAAATATGTATATGCGCTAAGTGAAAGTATTGAAGATTCTCACATTCTTAAAAAGTGTAGTGCTTTATAAAAATGTGCAAGAAATAATAAAAGATGTGAATTTAAAAAGTTAAATTCTGTGATGTCTACAATCATTGTCACACCACACCCTAATTAAGATATACGTGACTCTACAAACAAGACTGATGCAGTCGAGGCAAAATTCAAACATAAATAATATATAGAAGCAGTTTTTAATAACAAAGTTTAATATTATAGTGTAAAACATGGAGTGTGATAGCAAAAACACATCTTAAAATCAGCTTCTCATACGTAGCAGCATATTACGTAATAACAGTAACTATTACGTAATCAACAAATTCAAACTGACACCCAAAGTGTGTTCCAGGAACTCCTTAAATGCAACTAAATAAATATTACATAAAATAAAATTACGTAAGCATTCATCTTCAAGTTTAAACAATATACAACACATTTTCTTCAAGTTGGCTTCCCAAGCGTGGAGCTAAATAACGATCAAGTTAAATAAAAATTACGTAATAAACATAATTCTTCACCTGTGGTGTAGCAATTAGGTTTAGTTTAGGCTAAGCATAGTTAACGAGCTAGTGTTTAGTGTACATAGCTTGTCAGCATAATGTAGGGACAAAAAAGAGTGTTGGCTGCATTGCTTTGTGAGACGCAAGATAAAGAGCATTTGGCTGACCTGCATTCTTCAATATGGCTACATGCGCAGTAAATAAATAAATATAAAACTTAATTTATCTTAATAAAACGTTTTCCAACAAGAAATCACTCAAATAAATAATTATAAACACATAACCACAGAATGTGAAGCTGTACTTTGAAAAAATATGCCAATGACATTAGACATAGAAAGAAACTTGCCATGTTAGAAAGTTGAGCCCTACATTTTATTAAAATGTACTCAAGTCGTCTGAAATGTTAAATGCAATTTTTAAAGAGGTTAAAAGTGACAAATTTATGGTTTCAACAACTTGAGCATAAAAGCCTAAAAACAATTGTACAATATGTTTAACTTACATCAAAATGATCCTCGCAACAATACATTGTATAGACTGATTTTTTTGTCCTAAACCCGCTTATCTATATATGTAGTAGCTGGACAAGTCCATTATCTTCTGGGTCAATAGTAACAGAGTAGCAGGCGCATATACGCAACGTGAGATAAGGTGACATCATGCGTTCCGAGTGATTGTAGTACAGTCGCATGCATAATTATTGTGTTACTATGTGTGGAAGTAAAGTTCTGCATTCTCAGACACAGGAAGTAGTATACAATGTGTATAATTACTTTAAGGGCCGGTTTTACCAAATGATGTTAAAAATACTCTAACATCTTGTTTGTTAATAAGGTGTTCAAAGTTTAACACAAGGTTAAAACTTTTGCGTTTCATCAAGCTTTTACAGGAAATTGTCAGCTAACATTTTGTTAACGTCAAAGACAACTGTGAACACTAGCTTTCGAGAAGCAGTGGCCGAACTATACTGCTTCTGAACGTGTTCCGATGCACTTTTGTCTATGTATCGCTGCACTCTCTGTATCAGTAGCCGACAACTATTTGCATTCATGGCGATTGCCATGTGATGTTCCCGACTGTTTGAGGTTAGAATCGCAATGTCAACCAAAATAAATGTTTCACCATTTGAAACACATTAATTAACATGTGGTTAATAAGTATTGACATATTATCAAGTGCGAAAAAACCTGACGATTTACATTAAAGGATAAGATTGGAGCCTGGGACAAAATCTGCATGTAATTTAATTGGAATGAACGCATTTCTCTTAAGCCCAGTAAGCAACTGAGGCAATTTTATGCTAACATAAGCGCAGCACTAGAAATGTTTGATGTGAAGAGCGTTTAAGATGGTTTAAAACTGGTGGTGGACACTGCACTGAAACTAAAGTGGGCGAAAATGTGTTATAACGGATTAATCAAGCAGACCCGAAAAAATATACTGTTTGCTTCTTGAAGCAATTGCTTTGGAAACCTTCCAGATAAACCCACAAATGGTAGCTTTGGGAATATCGATATTATCACCCACCAAGCAAATGAAACATGTGTAGCATAAAATCTAAGTGTAACACTTGTAGCTTAGGAGAAAGAGTCATGCTTCTATTGGTAGTATTCTAACCTCTCGTATTTCCCATAAAACCATGCTTATAGCCCCTTGGACAGTCTATATCGCTTTAAAAATTCCTCCTTTTTGCAGGGTTTCAAATTTATTATGATGTACAACCACTCTTCTATTAGGAATGGCATTAAAAATGCCAATTGTAGCAAACTCGCATCAACAGCTTGGTTTGCGGCAGTCATTTTCCAACTTCTAACGTTTGTTAAACATCTTAGCATACGGGTACGGGGATGTTAACTTAACACCGACTTTAACACATTGTTAAAGTTAACATTGTTTGATGAAACAGAATTTGTGTTAACCTCAGTGTTAAATCAGTTTAACATTGTGTTAAAATTTAGCATCTGTTGATGAAACTGGCCCTAAGAAGAGTATAGATCAAGCATAGTCATTTTATAAAGCAGTTGAAGAGCAGTACAACTTTTGACAGTGCTGCACATCACTTGCTTCACTGTCAACCACTTCTATATCATTACTTGTAATTCAGTACTGTACATGTTTACATTTGTGCTTCGGTTGCAAACCTTACGCTTTCCTGTTGTTCCATGCAAGGAGAATTCTGCCAGCTGTTCTCCCCCCACCCTTGACTGTTCTCCTCTGTGTTTCTGCAGGGCCAGGTCGAAAAACTCCACCTGTACATTTCTCCAAGGTTTGTTGACATCTCTTTGCCATTGCAAAATCCTTTTCTTCCTGATTTCAGGTATTTTAGCACGTGAATAAACGATTTCTTGGTTCTATTAGTGCATACCAATACATTGCAGTTATGTACAGCGGAACTACGCACAATTTGTAGCCTTCCAGCTTCAAACTCTGGCTGATATTGATGAAAATGTTCTGCTGCTTATGCTACACAAAAACTGTACCATACACTAAAACCAACGGGAAATAAACAGTGGTCATTTTACATAGCACGTGTTTAATTCTTTCTGCTCGGAACCACGAACTAGGCGGTGGTGTCAGACTAATAAGGACGCATTATTGCCTCATTTGATCTATTTGCAGATTAAATTGTAATTTAATGATATTTAGAGTTGTTATTTTTGCTTCCTGATATTATTTTTGGATTCCACGTGAAATTTGTAATCAGAATAACTCATACGTGAGCATAATTACATTGTCAGACATGTTTGCACTTTGGTCAGTTCTGTAGATTACGTGAACAGTAACAATAACAAGAAATATCTACAAAATCTATTGAGAATTTTTTAATGATGAGGGAAAACCATTTGAAAAAACATTTTATGGTAAATGAGTTTTAAAGTCATGATATCACAATGTTGTTTCTGTTTACACATACAAAAAAAAAAGCAGAAACCCAACCAATGTGGCAAAAGTACAAGAATCTTTATTTCAAAACAAGCTCATATTGAAAGAAGTCAAAATTATTACAAAAGAAAACTGGGGCAGGCTATTATTGACAGTAGCTACATGTTGCAGTATCTCATCTTTTACTTTATAAATTTGGCCACCTTAAGGTCTACAGGAATGAAGGCAAAGTATTCCATGTTAACTTTATCCGAGAGTTGCTGTTGCTTAATGCTGCCAACTTAAGAGCAATGTTCTTTAAACTAAACTCCATCCATCCTTACTTCATCGGTAACGTAAACAAAAGCAACAGATTGCAGTGACTCTGATTGGTTGCTGAATGTTTTAGCGCTTTTCTTCATCAAAAATAGCTAGTTCATCAGTCGGATTAGCTTCTGAGGATGGGAACAACTGTTTCCCGAAACATGTTAAGTGAGTAAACTTAAGTGATGTTAGTGTAACAATTCCGACTCACCTTTAAAGAAATTGAATACACATCACTGTTTCTAGCTTCTTTTCATTACAATATCAATGTATGCAATGTTGTCTAAATAACGTAGTATGAATGACTGAGGAACAGAAATTTACTGAAGTTTAATCATTATTCCTTCAAGTAATAATGTGCCTTGCGTTATGCAGTTCACAGTAATGACTGCTTCGAGTCAGCACGTGGAGAGCATTAAGTTTAAATAATGGAGGGGGCATGTGATACCAGTGTAGCGAAACATAGCAAGAAAACCCTTAAAAAGTGGCGAGAAGAGGATTGTTAATGCACATAATAACTTTTGCAAAAGTTAAAAAAGGACTATACCATCAGAAACAACAAAACTTTTAAATTAGCCGAGATGCGACATCTTGTGGAAGCAGCTTTTCAACAAGTGACAGCTGAAAAATGGAAGGAATGTGTATCACACATTGTTCGGGAAGAGCAAACAATGTGGGATTTGGAGGAATGGTGGACATTGTTGTTGACCGATTAATTATCAATCCCCGTGATGATCAGACAGTTTGAGTGCAACTTCAAAAGATCTCGAAGGAGTGGAACCACTTCCATCTTCAGATTAGCTCTTCTCGGTAAGTCATTGTATTATGGCAGTATATTAAAGAAATGTGAGGTTGTGAATGCTAAAAGTTTGGAAAACATTTGGTTGGAGTGATGAACATATGCAATATATCACCAAACTTCCAAAACAGCATGTAATTTTATGGAAAAAGTTTCACTTTCGTGCTGAATAACAACTCGCCTACTTGCTTTATTGTGTTTTATTAATTATACATTTCATTTTAATCATTATCTGTGAACAGTGAAAATAGATAGGTATTTCTTTCCCTGTAAAATTAGTGAAATGTAGGCACTGAGCCATATTGGGTTCCCCTCCTATCTACCAGTCATCTTGCCAGCGGAAGGCAATAAAGTTATATTTTGCCATCATGCTCTATCTTATGGCATGATCGTCTGCAAGCTGGAGTAGGCAACCGCAGTGACTACTGGATGACCCCTGCAACTAGTTTCCAACAGTCACTACAGAGGACAATGAGATAGCTCGCCAGATGGTGCTTTGGAAGATGACGTAGATGGTAACATGGCCTTCTCCGCAGGGGCTTATGGCTGGGTAGCAGCTGACAGAGAAGAGTTTGGAGTTGGGACTTGACTGCCACTGGAGAAGTCAGTATAGCTTAGGGTTAGGGAAACTGCACGTACACATGCGTTTTCGGCCTAGTTCAAAATTTTTACTCTTTCATCTTTGTAAGTAAAATTCTAAATTTAAATGTCGTGGCGTGCTCTTAATGTGTGAAAGGTTTAGACAAGTTGTTATTAAAAGACTTCACGTATATACAATGTAAAATTGAATTGTGCCTTCCTTGGATTTGCAAATGCTACTTCAGTATATTGTTGCTAGCATGTGTAACCACTCAGGATAATATAAAGGGTCCAGCATGTACGATCTCTTTGGAAACACACAAATATTTCTATACTCTAGCTGTAATCCACCGCATGGCAAACATCAGCTTAGCACCACATGGTGATCCATTTATGTGCATTCACAGAAGAATATACTCTGGTTGTTGACATCGCCAGTGAAGTAAGGGTGATAGATAATGCAATTACTTACAGTCACAGCTGATATCTCTCAGTTTTACTTCTAACTACTTATGAATAACTAAGTATGTGGCAAAACAAATAACACTGGAGTAATTGATCATTTGTGTCCAGATTTCCATTTATTTATTGTATATAATAGTTCAACATATCGTGAATTCAATTTTGTGTTGATTTCTGCAATTATGGTTCTCACGAAGAAGGGGTGGTGTTTATTGTGGAGCACTGATTTGAGGCAGTATTTTAATACCTAAATAACTTCAATTGTATTTTTCTAATAAGTAAATTCAATAACAGCCCGCCTTGAAACAATATGTATGTAGTAATTATTTAAAATGTATGTAACAGTCATTGCATATGCTTATTTTTATTGTAAACATGTTTTATAATGTTATGTGAATACATTACATACTTTAATAATGCAAGAGCTGTGAGAATAATAAGTTTTAAGTTGCTAACAATGAGGTAATAACGAGGTAACCTTGTGGCAATAATGAGTTTGAGACTTTAAAAGTTACTAGTCATGATCAGAGCAACGATAATATAAATTCTGTGACAGTTTAAAATTACCCAATCAACAGCAAAGAAAAAACTTTAAGTAAAATGCAGATATTCTATTGGACTAAAATTAGCCAATCAGAGAATTGAAATACTGAAGCTTATGGGTTTAACGGTTGAAATAATGTTCAGTTGCTGGCAAACCTTGGTAGTGACCAGATGGAAGATGTGTTCTCTAAAGAAATATTACGTGTGAATCGTAAAATATGTGTACGCGCTAAGTGAAAGTATTAAAGATTCTCATAGTTCTTAAAAAGTGTAGTGCTTTATTAATTTGTGCAAAGATTAATAAAAGAAGTTGAATTTAAAAACTTAAAATTTGTGTATGTCTTACAATTATTGTCGTACCGCACCCTGCCTAAGAGATACATGACTCTACAAACATTACTGACGCAGCCGAGGCAAATTCAAACATAAATAATATATATAGAAGCAGTTCTTAATAACAAAGTTAAATAATATAGTGTAAAACTTGGAGTGTAACCACATAAAATACATCTTAAAATCAGCTTCTCATATGTAGCAGCATATTGTGTAACAACAGTAACTATTACATAATCAACAAATTCAAACCGATGCCCAAAGCGTGTTGTAAACTTCTTAAACGAAGTAAACTCCAAGAACAATACTTCAAGTTAGCTTCCCAAGCGAGAAGTTAATAATTTACGTAAAATATATTATGTAACAAAACAACTACTTCAGTTTATGGAGTAGGATATCAGAATGGACTGAGTTTGCTTCCTGTTAAAGAACAATATGAGGAGGGATTTAATAAGGAGGCACCAAATAACAAATAAATGTTAGCTGTTGTTAGCTTCTCCAAGTGTATGAGTCACGTAGTCTACAATGAACATCACTGAAACTTGGTTTGAACGTTAGGTATGTGCTGCAGATGTTTAAAGAACTGGGTGGATTTGCATACTGGATTCAACTTGCTCAGCCCTAACAGGAAGGGATGAGCAAGTCTGATTGCAGTATTACAGTCGAGTGTTATCTATGGAGGATCCAGGTTTCTTCTGCAACACGTGGTTTTTAGATGAAAGTTATATTCATGTCCCTGATGCCTACATATGAGGCATGTTGAAAGAATCAGTTTTCAAGACAAATAACCCTGTATTCACTCTTAGGTTGATCCACAGCAAAACAAACCCACGTGGTCAGTGCACCATGGTGCAACACGGTAGCAATGTGCGCAGGAAAGTAGTCCCATGCTAATACTCTGAATTTTAGAATGAATTTATCCTTAAATAGTATAATATTCTATACAAATACCTAAGGTTTTATTTAACGCTGATTTATACCATAAAACAGAGCTACAAGTCCCATGATTCAATTCGTATGAGTCACCTGACATCCGGGTAGGCGCAGAATATTGTTTACAGCCAGAAACGAGCAGTTGGTTTACTATCATGGGGGACGGTGAATTTACTCTTGTATTTTCGTCGAATTACATAAAGCATTAGCCGCGCAAACCATTGACTAGCGGTGAAAAAACAATAGTATTGAATCTTTATTATAAGTTATGTGAGACATATCCAACACTTTCCGCGAAAGAAATGGTGATATTAACTTCTGAGTTCACCGGTGTTTCGAGTACAAGTATAACAGTGCTTGTGCAGAAAAATCTGAAACGGGATAAGTGGTTACACCCGGGGGAAAAAAAAAAGAAATACGCGATCCAAGAATGTAGTGATTTTGAGAAGAATGCAATTCGCGTAATAGTGCACAATTTCTTTTTTAAAATGAGCCACCAACATTTAATAAAGTGCCGCTTCCAGAGAGTGAATAAATTAAGCTATCCCATACCCGTTACTTTAGTTTTCGCCCATTTCTTTTAAAATTAACTATTATTATATGTGCAAATGTTTATTTTGTTGCAACTATCAATCTTATCATCTTTAAACCTTAACAGAATATGCTAGTCCCCGTTTCAGTTGTCGAAATAAGGACTCTGTTCTTTTTTGCACTACGTGCCTCTTGTACTGGCCACATGGTCTGAAAGTGTGACAGTATTTCTAGTGCGAATGGCGGAAGGATACATTATAGCGGTGCACTGGTCACCTGGGGTTTGTTTTGATGCGGATCAACTAGGAGTGAACACAGAGTACAAATATTCCCAAACTACATAAGAGTACGTCTTTTATTCTATCCTTACAGCAGTATTTGTTCATACTCTTCAGAAATGCTATGAGTAATGTGACACACTTCATGGTACCAAAGCCATTAACTAACATTTCGGTATAGTGTGCTTTGGTTTATACTGCAGTGTGAGCTTTTGGCAAGTGCCAGCAAACTAAGGAGAAAGTTGGCATTCATATCAACACTAATGAGGGAACAATACATAGATACATTGATCAGATCTTTGTGCATGCACAGTGACAATTGCTAATATACATGCCAAAAGTTTCATTCACAAAACTAACCATGTCCGTTGTTTAACATGTGACTGTAGAGGCACTTTTATATGCTACAAATAACAAAAAAATGCTTTTGCTTTTGTAACTTAAAGGATTTTGAAGTTTGAAGCAAGGACATTATTTGTCTACAGGGTCTGCAGATGACAAGAATGCTAGCAAAAGAGTGCACTCATTTTGATTCTGATTGGTACAGCAGAATTCTGCTGTGGTTGGCAACACAGCACACTGTAATAAACTGCCAACATGAGCAGATGAACTACTCCAGCCCCTTAGTACAGGTAGAAGCCTTCTGATCTATGAACTGTGCTCAAAAGAAATTCCATAGAAAACTACATTAATACTACACTATCAACAGTGCAACCCCAAACCAGTGTTATCTACTGTACAACATTTTTTTGTTTTTTGTTTTGTAAACGAGACATGCAAAATGCTGCTCCTCTCTAATAGTTTTTTAAACATTTTATCTGCACATGATTTTCTTTATTGATCAGCAGGTTCCTCATTATGTTTTCCCATGTTATTACCCTATTTCTCAAAGTCCTGGTCCCAGGACTTTATGGTCTTTATGATGGTTGCTTCATTGTTGGTGCACCAATTGAATATGGTCTCCTAATGACTATGTAGATAAATTGTTAAATAAATACTATGGATCCTACTACAGATGCAGTTCTGAATCTCAGAACTCTGGAGGTTTTAGTGTGGCAAGAGGTTTACTAAACTTATTGTAATGATAACACTTTTTGTAAACTTAAGTCAAAATTTGTTTAAAAACTTTCTCCGTTTGTAGATTTTAGAGCGCAATTAAATACTTTTGCTGGCTTAATCTTCATTCTAGTTTTTTTTCATAAATAATTTACACAAAAACCTCATTTATCTAGATTAGGTGGGACCAGTCTAGGGGCACCATGCTAGCCTGTAGTTCCTGAGCTCGCAGATTCAAACCTGGCAGAGGGTGATGGATTTTTTCAGATGTAAAAATCCTTAGCATGGCTTCCTTCGAAAAGGAAGTAAAGCTGGTGGTCCCATGTTGTAGATTTATGGCACATAAAAGAACCTCAAGCCTAATAAAGAGGCTTCTGAGCAAAATTTCCATTTTTTCACATCCAATATAGAATGGGATGCTAAGAACCATAGTAGTTAAAGAGCGTCCATAAACAAAACTCAATTATTATTATTTCCGGAGGTAACCCTGATCATTGCAAAAGCAGAAGAAAAAGAATTGAAAGCTGTTCAGATGATATGTCTACGATCGCTATCAAGATTGTCATGAAGATGAATCAATCTCTCACATTTTAGTTTTGTTGTTCTGTGTAGCTTGAGGCATGCAACCATCAGCAATCTGTACACTACTTTTATTTACAAAGAATGTACATATTTTCGTGGTGAAAAAGTAAGCAAAAAATCCGGATTAATGAGGCCAGATAAATGTTTTTATGTACTATCTGACCAGTTTTGTCTTCCCAAAAGTATTTCAAAATTATCACCTTCTACTACTTTTCTGCGACTTTTATGTGCGTTATAGTTCTCTACTTCACCTTGTTTCAAGTTGCTTTATTTTACTTTTCTGTGAGGAGATAACAAGTATGAATCTTTCATCATGTCTATAGAAAGCAGGTACTAATCCTCATCAGCGGGATAATTTCTATCTATTCTATAATTCTGTCATGAAAGATAATTTTATTTATTTTATTTTTCACTTGATTTTCTACGGTACAATTTCCTCGTCTTAAAACCTTTAACTTTGCAGTATAAATCTTAACTCTTGATGGCTTGGATTTTCCAGTACATCTCTTCTACTATCGGTCCTGGCACGTCAACACTTGGCAGAAGTCAACTCTCTCTCTCTCTCTCTCTCTCTAGTATCTTCTATTTCTACACTTACATTGTTCTTCATTTGTCTCACTGTTAGATTACGTAGTTTTGACCTATCATGAATCTTCTTTTTTTCCCTAACAATTAGCTTTCATTTTTGTGTTTTACTTTTTCACTGTAGCTTCAATTCCTATTTTGCCTTTTAAATGACATCCGTTTTCCTTCTGAACCACAACTTACACCTCCCTGGAATTTTGAATTATAATGTACAATAACATATGGTTTTTTATTTGTATGTTTACATGTCTTGAGACTTCTTTATGTGACTCTATATAAACTTAGCTTCCAATTTCATTACGTCAAATATTGTTGTTGTTCACCAATGGCATCATTGATTTGCATCATTTTCCCTCTGGCTTCCCAATATAAAGTCTGTAAGTTATCACTTTTAATGCAGTTTGTTCAGGATGACATCTTCTTCACAGAGAGTGCACTTGGGTGTAGGTAGGCATCGTATCTTGTAGAGGTGTTCCGCGAGGCAATCGTGGCCAGTTGCCATCCTAAATAAGGCCACTGCAGTCTTCCTTGGCATTTTTTTGTATATCAACTCTATTTTTAATATTCTTATAATCTTTATCTTTTAATTTATTTTCAACATCAAGACTCTGCTGTCTTTTGAAATGTCATTTAATGTTATTTAATTGTTTATTTATTTCTATTTGTCCTACATGTTTTATTTGTTGTATTGCTCCTTTCTTTGCTAATTGATCCACAAGTTCATTGCCCAAAAGTCCGACATGAGCTGGGATCCATTGTAGAATGATATGATTTCTAGGTTCAACTGCTTTAATTAGGCTTCTTATTTCTTTAATATTTCTTGTTGTTTTATTATTGTAATTTACTATTCCATCTGTGGCTGATTTTGAGTCTGATAAGATGACTAGTTTTTGTTTTATGTATGGTCTATATAAAATGTTCTGTAATGCTGCTTTTATAGCTGTTAATTCTCCATCATAGTGGTTTGACGTTTCATCTAATGTTAGATACTGTGCAAAATGTTTACAGTATACTCCTGCACCAGCATTTTTTTTATTGATGAGGGATCCATCTGTATATATTCGAAACCATTCTTTTTCTGGGTATCTTTCATTTACCGTAGCTATTGCTATGGCTCTCATTTCATCTGGTATATTGTTTTGTTTGTGTATTGTATATATCAGGTCATTCTGATATTGTATATCAATATATTCTATTGGACTTGTTACCTCTGTTGCAATTATATTTGTTGTAATTATATTCTTGTATTTTAAGTTATAATATATATTCTGAAGCTTATTTGAGTTTTTAAATTACTTATAGTATCTGCTGTGTGGTACCATTTGTATCTGTTTCTATTGACTTGCAGTTTTTGTGCTAGAGTAATTGCTTTCAACTCATGTTCCAATTCTACAGCCATGTTTTTTGTGAAGCTTTGTAGTACTGTAATTGGTGTTGTTTTTACAGCTCCTGTTATTATTCTTAGTGAATTATTTTGTGAAATTTCTAGTTTACTCTTAAGTCTCTTGTTTACTGTTGCTAGTAGTTCTTCTCCATACAATAGGTTAGGTTTTGTGTATGTTTTATATGTATTATTAAGGAGGTCCATGTTTCCACCCCATTTTATTCCTGCTAAACGTTTTAAAATGTTGTTCGTTTTATTGATTTTATTTTACTTCAAATGTTTACACTTCCTTTCGCTAAATATATTTTCTCCTAGCTATTCTGCATATGATATATTTATTCTTTGCCTTATTGCATAATCTTTTGCCATTGATTCACTCCTGCTTCACATGTTAAATTTCCCTTTTTAACACGTTTTTAGTATCCCACTCTTTTTAGGGGAGTTCTTAAATAAATGATGACCAATTCCAGATCTTAGCAACCAATAGCAGTTGCATCACATGTCACCCATATCTCATGTGTCAGAGCAGCACAAGCCACAACATCAATATATGTACATATTCTAGTTGCCTGCCATCAGTGATAGTATGGTTCTTCTCAAACTAGTTTGCAGTTCTGTGCTTTCCATTAAACTTGTGTTGTATGCAGCAGTAAGCTTTTTGTTGCTTCTGAAATTATCAATTAACTAACTGAAATGAAAGCTCCAGTGCAAGAAGAAAGTAATGATGATTTGGAGCCTGAGCCAATATGAACAGTCAAAAGTATCAGAAGCAATGGATACAAAAAAGTGCTATGTGTGTGTGTGTGTGTGTTTAAAAACAGGTGACGGCCTTGTGAATTGGCTAACAAAGTATGACATTAATATTCTTAATTTCAAACCCTCCCAAAAAATAAACAAACATCAACGGACACATATTTCAAACATGTTTGATAGTATTTTGTAGCATTTCTGATAATTATGAATAATGCTGTAAAACCTCAAATACATTAGCTGTAAAATGGAAAAATATAAATTTATCTTAAATACAGAGTGAGTAAAAAGACTCCGAACCGCCTGCACAGTGTTTTTCCTGTCCGTGTCCTTTGCGCTCACCATCTGCTGCCATCATAGAAAGGTGCAGATGAAACCACACAACATTTTTAAATCTACTTTTAAAGGCTTTACTTGCCAACTTTATGAAAGGAAATGTTGAAACTGGCCACCGTCATCCATACATTTTTGGCACCTCTTTAGGAAGCTATCCATCATGAAATTTTTGGGAGGAATTTTCCAAACAGTGACCAATGGCGTCTAATGTTTCTTCGGTAAGAACCGAACGCCGCCTTTTAGATTTCTTAGCCCGAACACTTCCTGTGGCCTGAAATTTACTGTAAAGTTCATGGATTGTTGTACGGCTTGGAACTTTTACACCTGGAAATCTTTCTGCAAATCGTACTTTCACTTGGCGAGCTGACCGAGTTAACACATACAAATCATAAATAAATGCACACTGTGCAGTAGAAAACATATACTGAACCATAATATACTTTGTGACTAAGTACAGGACAAAATAATAGATAACTCGTAATAATTGAACTACATCACTTCACCATCAACTCAAAACTGCACTTCACACTGCAAAGCAGAACCACAACAGTGTGACTTTGTTTATAGCAGCAGTGTGTTATCATGTTTTTATCATATTTCCACACGCCCGTGGAAAAACATCACACAGCCGGTAATATTGTTCATAAAATACCCCTCCGGGGTAACTTAAAACATAAAGTGTACAAGACAAACCCAAACACCCTGGAAGAATTAAACCAAAATATCTGCCAGGAAATAGCCAGCATTTCTCAACGTGAACTACGGCAAGTGATGGATAGTTTCCTAAAGAGGTGTCAAAAATGTATGGACGACGGTGGCCAGTTTCAGCATTTTCTTTCATAAAGTTGGTAAGTAACGCCTTTGAAAGTAGTTTTAAAATGTTGTATGGTTGAATCTGTGCCTTTCTATGATAGCGGCAGATGGCAACGAGCGACGCGGACATTAAAACCCTGTGCAGGCGGTTCGGAGTCTTTTGGCTAACTCTGTATATTTGCAGAAGTGGCACTGATTAAAACATTAAAAAATGAAAATGTTATGTTTTCTGTTAATAAGTTTTCCTGTTTATGATGTCTAAAATTCTTTGTTCCCTAGAAAACAAGATTCCACTGTATTTATTACGATTCATTTTATAAAATGTGAAAACATTTTTCCAATATACAAAATACATGCAGTGTTCTTCTCCATCAACCTGCTGATGACTACAGCTGCAATGGATACTTAAACTAGTACTATAGCACTTATCAGTAGCCAAAAACTTACAATCTTTGGTTTGAATGGAGGTTTTACACGCCGAGCCTCAAGAGCTTCCCAATCCATGTCTCTGAAGAATGAATGGTTCCTGATGGCAGCTTCACCACCATGTGACACCACACAGCCCAATCGCTTGGCAGAATTCTTTGTCATGAACTGAGAAAATAACCACGGAAATAAAATAGTAAGATTTTCAAGTTATGCAGTATTGCATTATTCCCTTTACAAAAAAGAAAAGCATAATCTTGCAGCTGCTAAGCTAAATGAACATGTAAACTGATTTCCTCTTCATATACATGGAAGATAAGTAACAATGATATAATCAATGCAATTAAATGTCACTGAGTCAGTTGTTATTACTATGCATCACATACTTAATCTATTTAATGGTAGATGTTTCAAAAGCATTGGTTTTCATTCTCAACCAGATGCCAACTGCTGGTGGAAGGGGTTTAAAAGTTGTACCGTGCTCTGATGGTAAGTTTAAACCTGTTGGTAAGGCTATCTCTGGCAGATATTTCAACAAGATAAAACCGTGGTGGCTGCACATTTTTGTCAAGCACAAAATTAATCCACAGTTGAGGTTAGAGGCCATTTACAATGAAACCTAAGTATTAACATAACAGAAAATTTAAGCATAAACTTAACATAGTATGTTACAACAAAACTACACATAAAGAGCAGTGAATCGCAAGAGAGCACGAAATGACTAATCTATCATGGTGGCCTGCAAAACTACCACTGACAATATGCAATATTGGCAATATGTTGTCCTCCATGGTGTAGTGGTTACCATGCTAGCATCTAGTTCCCGAGGTCACAGGTTCAAACCTGGCGGAGGACGATGAATTTTTTTTGAGCGTAAAAATCCTTAGCATGGCTTCCTTCGGAAGGGAAGTAAAGCCGGTGTCCCGTGTTGTAGACTTACGGCACGTAAAAGAACCTGAAGCCTGATAAAGAGGTCTCTGAGCAAAATTACTGGTCTTTCATGCCCAATATGGAATGGGACGCTAAGGACCACAGCAGTTAAAGAGCGTCCATAAATAAAACTCAATTTAATTTAATGACAATATACAATAAAATTGGTTACAGTCAAGTTAAAAAAAAGTGCCGATGCTTTTGGTTACTTTTAGTGTTTTCTATTCTCGAATGTTGGCAGAATCTCATCATCATTTGTGTTCCGCACCTGCCTTAGGTGAGCCATCCTACAATTGATTTTAGGTGAAGTCCAATACGCTAGCATTACCCAATGAAGAAAGGTCAGGTCTATCTGGGCGATGAAAGGGGTGGAGAATCCTTGTATCACCTAAACGGTTTAAACAATATGCCCCCCAAAGACTGTCCATACTATGAATGAATCTGGCTCTTATTGGTTCGGCATTCAAGCATTAATCTCTGTAACCGAATGAGGGATGGAAAAGCGCAGCAGAGGCATGTAAATTATTGACTGCCAACTTAAACCGCTGTTCCTCATATTGGCACTTTTTTTTTTGCATATGACTTACAACCTAAGATAAAACAAATGAGCAACAGCCAGAGAGGGAGTTAGATTTGGAAAACATCGGAAGCACTTGCTGACACTGTGTTCACGATACACGATTTAATACTACCCTGTGTTCATTTCAAAGCTATGCGATATATAGGAAGATGCCTTTCAGTTTGGTTGCATACATGGTATGTGAACAGTCAAACGCATGTGTCCTGTAATTGGAATAACCTGGGTTTGAATCCTTGGAATATGTTTTTCTTTTTTATTATTTAAATTTTAATTTGTTAAATATGTTTTCCATGCATAAGATATCTAAAGATGTTCATGCATAAAAAGACAAACAAGTTACTCTTTTTGTTTTCAAAATAAATGCCACATTAGTAAGAATTCTAAAGTGAAAAATTAAACCAAATATTTAATTGACTTAATATTGGATGTGCAAATGCTGTCTCATTCTTCAGTTATGAATGGCACTGGCATTATCATGCATGCACACCTCATAGCCTTGGAATTCTGCATGATATAATAGCAATCATACTGACTTTTGCTATGGCTGGGTGCACACACAAAGACAAAGCTACGAGGGGATCTTGTGAACATTGCTAGATACTCTCAGGCTGCAACAACACTTGAGGTCCCTATACCTACAGCTACGAGGTGGGTGTGGTTATCCAGGGCGTTTGTTCATCGACCTGGTTCAGGTAAAAAACATTTGTCCACTCCTCAACAGGACACTGCACTTCTAGAAGAGGCAGACAGCAATCCCTTCCAGCATGTGTCTACAATTATAAATAATTCTAATTTCCCTGTGTCAAATCACACAGCCTGAGATGTTTGGCTACAACAGGGCTCTTTGCTCAATTGGTAGCTAAGAAGCAGCATCTTACGGATGGTCACAGATTATGTCGCCTTGCATTTGCAGAAGAAAATTTCAACCATAACTGGAGGATTACATTTGCAGACAAGGTGACATTTTCATCTACAAATGGGGGGAAAGTAACTCTCTACCGCCCCTGGAAAATGTTACGATCCAAAATATTTGGCACAAATGATCGCCAAGGATGCATATCTGTGTCGTGTTGGGGTTGGATCTCATGAGATGGTGTAGGTGATTTGTAAGTTTCTGATGGCACATTAAATAGCCAGCATATAAAGATATCCTAGAAAACATCATGGTTCCTTCTGTAAGCCTAGATATCCTGATGGAATTATTAAATTCCAGCAGCATAATCACCCTTTAGGCACAAGTCAGCAGGTTTCAAACTGGTTCCTGCAAAGGCAAAAAGTGATTGATTGGCCTCCCTGCTCACCAGATATGAATCCAATTGGGCAGAGGTGAAAAAGTTTTGGAGTTAAACTGGCCTGCAAGATAATACAAGGCCAAAGGGGTTTTGTAGGATCAAATACAGGATGCTTGGGAGAAAGTATCCTCTTGTGAAAATTTGATAGGTATTTGATATCATCCATGCCCCATAGAATGAGGGCAGTATTAGATACAGAGGGTTTACACACCTGATATTAAGTTAATTTCTATTTTTATTTACTTTTTCATGTATGATTATAATATTTACTTATTTCATATTTAGATTGAAAACGAAAAAGAGAATGTTTACTTTTTGTGTGAGCATAAGTGCCTTGAAATCAAATAAGCCTTAGCAATTGGAAATTATATTACAATATGCATAAGCATTGCATTTTTCTGCACAAAAAATGTATATGCTCGGGATATGAACCTCAGTAGGACTCATTGCTATGTACCTGCTTATAACCACTCATCTGTCAGCACATATTCAGTAGTTGGGACGCAATATGAAAGGTGACAACGGAACAAAGCTAAAGGCATGCGTCCTGATAAACTGGCTGCGGAAACAATCTGGACTTCGACAAATATACGCTTCGAGAATTTGCACATTTTCTTTGTAGCGTGTATATGTATCGAAGAGATCAAGAGCTAGCATTTCTGAACATGGCCACTTCAGGAAACATCTACATAAAGTAGGCCTCTACAAGGATGAACCCACTAATGTGCAACAAGGATGAGGAAACTGCCTCACACAACCTCTTTGACTGCCCATTCCTGGCAAGAAAGAGACTCACTCTTTCTATAACTAGGGATATTTTTATTATCATCCTTTTAAATACATTTAAAGGACATGTCCAATTACAAATATAAAATAATTTAACAAGTACAGCTTATAATTTTATATTACTTCTTTTACATTGCATGTACATTAAGTTTACCTTAAATATCATTTTCACTTTATGTTGCTTTACCATGTCTAAATTCATCTATACTATAAAATTAATTTTCTATCAAGTATTTCTTTATTGTTTTCATCATTACATTTGGCTGGTTTATGTTCTTTATTTCTCTAGGTAATTTATTGAATAATTCTCTTCCTCTAACTTCTATGGCACGATTATTTAGAGTTCCTCTTAATGTTATTCTATAATAATCGTCATTGTTTCTTAAATTATGGTTATGTACACTGGAATTTTTTTCCATATTTATATATATATACACATGGCACTGTTAACAAGTTTTGATTCTTAAACACCCCCCTGCAAGTTTGTTTGTTTTCCATTTTGCTTATTATCTAATGGCTTTTTCTTTTGCAGTTTAAAGACTTTATCCATTTCTCTTGCTGTAATATTTCCCATTAAGATAATTCCGTATCTTACATCAAATATATAAAAGCATAATAGACCTGTTTCATTGTTTTATTGTCCATTATATTAGTTAATTGTCTCATTACGTAAATGCCCTTAATTATCTCTTTTCTAATTGATGCTACATGGGATTGCCAATTTCAATGTTTATCAATTATTACTCCAAGAAAATTAGTGCAATTTATTTCTGATATGTTTTCCCCATCTATACTTACAAGGGCTGATCAATAAAGACTGAGACTGATTTTTTTTTCTGTAGTTTCCTTGATAGCTTTATGTCTCTACCACGAATACTTGAAAATAGCAGGGTTTCATGTATAATGTCCAAAAGAGACAGCACTCTCGTAACGGTAGTTTGTTAGCAATGCTGTATATTGTTGATCCTACTTGAATTTCGCATACCACAAAATGGAGGTGACACGAGAGGAGCAATACAGCGCAATAAAATTTTATTTTCGTTTATATCATACAGCCTTGAAACTTTCGAAAAGCTGAGGCAAGCATACGGCGAAGATGCACTACCTCGTGCTAAGCAAGGTGGGCCTGGTGTTTTGGAATGGAATGATTTACCAGCATGCAGTTCCCCCCCCTCACACTACTGTTACAGCAGCTACTACACGTCAGTATTGGCTACACTGAGGAAGCACATTACAAGGAAACGTCCAGAACATCATTGGAATGGGTGGCGACTTCATCACAACAATGCGTGACCTCACGTCGCAAATCAAGTCCAGGAATTTTTGGCTAAATTCAACATTACTTGTGTGCCGCATCCGCCTTAAAGCCCCGGTCTTACCCCCTGTGATTTCTTTTTATTCCCATTACTAAAGGCAAAGCTCCAGGGCATTCGATTTGAGAGCACTGAAGCAGTGCTAAAGAAAAGTGAGGCGATTCTCAAAGACCTGACAAAGAATGGCCTGCACTATGTGTTCGAGGACTGGCAGAGACGCTATAAAAAGTGCATTCAGTTAGGAGGGGACTACTTTGAAAAATATCATGTCAACATTGAAATGGAGTAATAAATATGTGTGAAAAAGAAATCAGTCTCAGTTTTTATTGATCGGCCCTCGTAGTTTAATACTACTCGGGTTAAGTTTTGTTAATTCAAAGTTAATACATGCTGTCTTTTGTGTATTTATTATCATATCTAAATTAGCATAATGTTGTTTTATAATTTTTAAAATTGAATTTGCTCTAATTTCAGCCTCTAGGAAAGGAACCATGATACTGCAACATGTTCAGGGAACAGACTTTTGAAAATAATGAAAGCTTCCTTTCCAGTTGCACAATAAGCCTTTTAGGCTGATGAGTGGGAGGTTGATAAAACTCCAACAAAACCGCCCAACATCCAATCTAATCTAATTAACACTCATAGAAAATGGTTCTAAATATCACTTGGATGAAACTGTTTCAATTTCTGAGTGAATGCACCAACAAATGTGTAACCTGAACAAGTTTCAGTTACAAATAAGCTGAGTGTTCTTTTGCTCCGTCTTTCATTTGGCTTAACTTAGTATGGACTAACATCAAGTTTACAAATAACAGCTTATCTAAACTGTTCTTGCTACAAGTTTCAAAGGCCTAGAATGGCATTGTCAGTCAATAACTGAAGTAGCGAAAGCATAGCTTACCCCCTTAAGAATGGAAACAGCCTCCTTGCTAAGCCAGACTGGATACAACACATCATCATGCAAGATAGATTCAAAGAGATCGTCTTCGTTGTCAGCCTCAAATGGAGGTTGTCCCGCCATCATTTCATACATAAGAACTCCCAAGGCCCACCAATCCACGCTGGGACCATACTCTAGCTCCTGAAGAATCTGCAGCAGCAAAATATTCATCAACAAATTAAAATCTTTACATATAACATCTAAACACAAGATAGAATTTCTTATGATTATTTTCTTAGGTTTACAGTAATACATATTTGCTAACTCGTCCAGCAAAGCATAACAATTTTGCGATGACATGAAACTTACAATGCATAAAATATTCTGCGCAATAAATGTACAACAATTGCATGTAAAATAAATGGGTATTCCGTTTTATAAGAATCTTTGAAGACCTGATAGTACTGCCTCTTTCTGTCACATATGCAAAATTCTTCCTGGTACCAAAATAAACATGTACTTAAGTAAAGGACATCACTTGCTGGGCTATACACAGATTTATGGTAAATATTTTATGCTTTCTTATTATTAGATATATAATTAATTGAAATTAATTATACTTTTTATAGACCTTAGCCAGTCTCGGCAAGTTTTGATGCAGTAATTTGTATCACAAATTACTTAAATGTAAATAATGGTTGTAATATGAATATGCATTTTTATGTGACATTGATTTCAGATGTTTATTAATTGTAATTATTATTGGGAAATAAGTTTATACGGCTTTACTGAAACTGTCAATAATAGAGCAATAATGCTGCGAGGGGGGGTGAGCTGTTTATCATTATTGGAAACAAGGAAGTTACGTAATGTTGGCGCGTTTTCGGTAGAAACTTCTGGAATATTTTCTCCCTAAAAGCAATATGTATTCGTGGTTTTCATTGGATATTTAAATAGACGCTAATGTTGGCGCGTTTTATTAGCCAATAGTAATTCATTTATAATCTTTAGGCGTATCTGGACGAAGGAGTATAAATAAGCCAAGTCAGAGGTAGATCGCGGGCAGTTCATCAAAATTCTTTGTGCAATACACGTCGTCTTAAGTTCGTCAGTTCGTCAAAATATTTGTATGAGATACATCAGCTATAGATTCACAAGTTACGAAAATCTAAAGTATTATAAAGTTAATTATACACAAAGTTGAAGTACGTGAATTAAAAGTGATCAGTAAGAAGTATTATAACAGTTTCAGTTTGGCGAGTATCCAGATCAATATGTAAAAGTGATAGTGAACGTGTTCGACAATAAAAATTATAAAACAAATTTCTTCATCAGTGTAATTTTTGGATAAAAGATTCCTTTCCGCTTCACAACCTGTATAGAGACACATGTTCGACCCAAGATAAGATAATAGCTAGCCGGAGGACATTTGAAATGAAATCAAACAAAAAAAGCTAACACTGATGCAAATTGCTAACACAAGATGGAGCTACGAACCTAACAAAGAATGACGTCACAAGATGGCAACGCGTGAAGTAAACACACATACATAAACATCACAAGCATCAACATTTATAAGTAAATACCGCATCAAATTGGCGCCAACGTGGGGCACGATGACCAGGAAAGGAACACGATGACCAGGAAAGAAGCAAAGTAACCAGGAAAGTAGCAGAGTGACCAGGAAAGGAACCAGGACGTGGAACGAATGCAGCAGTGAAATGATCTACAAGACGCAGATTCCAAACTACAGGACAACAAAACGACGTGGACTCATCATAACACAACGCAGAAGCGACATATAACCTAGGAGAGAGGGGCAGAAAGCTGGACATCAATGTAACAGCAACAGACAGCATCACAAAGTTTAGAGTATCGTAATTTTTTTTTAGAAAACAAAATTGTAACCTACAAATGTACTTAAGGAGTGGTAGGATAAAGAAAACAATGGCTACTAATAATACAGAAGAAATAATTATGGAGGGAGATAATGTAACAGTTAGCTGTAATTCAATACAGGTTACAGAAAATAGCCCAAACTTTTTAGGATTTGAGGATGAAAATGTTAGTGAAGAAAGTGAGAATAGAATAGCAGGAAATGTTAATTTTGATGCTAGTATGATGATGGAAATGCTGAAAGATATTGTTAAGAGTATGAGGGAAGAATTGAGGGAAGATATTGATAGGATTTTAGAACAAAAACTAACTCAGAATAATGAGAAATTAGAAAAATTAACTCAGAGTAATGAGAAATTAGAACAAAAACTAACTCAGAAAATGGAAATGAATAATAAAGAATTGAGGGAAGATATTAGTAAGAGTATTACAGATCAATTAAGGGTAGATATGCAAAAGAATAATAGGGAATTGAGGGAAGATATTGGTAAGAGCTTAGAACAAAACAGGAAATCAATTGAAAATATTGGTAGGAGTAATGAGATATTAGAGCAAAAAGTAGATCAAAGCAGGGAAGAAACTGAAAAGAAAGTTATGAAGCTAGATAGTAGTATGCCAAAAATGAGAGATGAGAATGAGGAAGTAATAGCAAATGAGATAGGAGAAGTTTCAAAGAAAATGTTAGATATGAGCAAGGAAATATGTAACAAAAAAGGTGAGGTTAATACTAAAATTGAACATGTTGATGTAGAAAGTACAGAGTTAGGAAGTCAAATGAGTAATATTTCAAGTGAGGTAAGAGAGATGAAAGAGGTTATGAATGTAGATGTGAATCAGTCGCAAGTTAATTTCAGAGGGGAGATATCAGAAATACAGAAGGAGTCAATAATGCAAAGAAAGAAATTGTACCAAGATGTTCAAAATGAAAACTCCAGTCCAGTACAGTTTAGTACAGATTTGTCAGAGTATTCTGTTAAAAGGATAGCAGATGAATTGAAAATGAAAGTTGTTAAAAGATGTATTGTTCAGGAAACTTTAGATTGTTTTCAAATGTTATCATGTGATGAAATTTCAAATGAATACAAGAGGTTATTCATGAACAAAAATTTGAAGGTTAGGTTACGGCTACGAGTAATGTTTAGCCACACACAATTTGATCCAGGAGGGTAAATAGCAATGAGATGTAAAGTAAATGCTGGATAGTTAAAGATGACTTGCAGAGAAATGTATTGGAACGTAAGAGGGTTAATTATTTATATGTCATTTGAAAAGAGAAATAAAAAAAAAAAAAAAAAAATTAAATTTTTAGTAACTGTAACAGCATTTGAAAATTAAGAATGTAAAGATTGAAACTTAATATGATATTAAAGTAAAAGTACGTAAATACAATTCCAAGAGTATTGTTAAAAATAAAGTACAAAACAACAAAAATGAGGTTAAAATAAAAAACAAAAACAAAAACAAATACTTATGTAGCAAACAGAAAATGTGAAACAGTACTTAGATTTAAGAGATGTAAATATATTTATGTAAAGGGTGAATATTTTTTGGTAAATATGTTTAATAATTAAAAAAAAAATCTTAAATGTATAAATTTTTGTCAACAACTTAAGAAAGTAAACAATTGGGTAACAGTAATTAAATAATTCAGGGTATAGTATTTGCTATAAAAAAAAAAAAATTTTGTGATGTCAGATTAATATCTAAACAAATTAAACCAGAGCCAGTAAGTAGTGGCGAGATAAAAAAAAAAAAAAAAATGTCGTGTGTTAAATGCGTGTGAAGTGTCAAGTGAAAGTGATAGCGTGTGTTCCAAGATTTAGGAGACTAAAAACCCAATTATAAAATTTCCAAACAAGTTGTAAATATTTATAATTATGTTTCTAGTGGGGCATATGATGCAGTAATTTGTATCACAAATTACTTAAATGTAAATAATGGTTGTAATATGAATATGCATTTTTATGTGACATTGATTTCAGATGTTTATTAATTGTAATTATTATTGGGAAATAAGTTTATACGGCTTTACTGAAACTGTCAATAATAGAGCAATAATGCTGCGAGGGGGGGTGAGCTGTTTATCATTATTGGAAACAAGGAGGTTACGTAATGTTGGCGCGTTTTCGGTAGAAACTTCTGGAATATTTTCTCCCTAAAAGCAATATGTATTCGTGGTTTTCATTGGATATTAAAATAGACGCTAATGTTGGCGCGTTTTATTAGCCAATAGTAATTCATTTATAATCTTTAGGCGTATCTGGACGAAGGAGTATAAATAAGCCAAGTCAGAGGTAGATCGCGGGCAGTTCATCAAAATTCTTTGTGCAATACACGTCGTCTTAAGTTCGTCAGTTCGTCAAAATATTTGTATGAGATACGTCGGCTATAGATTCACAAGTTACGAAAATCTAAAGTATTATAAAGTTAATTATACACAAAGTTGAAGTACGTGAATTAAAAGTGATCAGTAAGAAGTATTATAACAGTTTCAGTTTGGCGAGTATCCAGATCAATATGTAAAAGTGATAGTGAACGTGTTCGACAATAAAAATTATAAAACAAATTTCTTCATCAGTGTAATTTTTGGATAAAAGATTCCTTTCCGCTTCACAACCTGTATAGAGACACATGTTCGACCCAAGATAAGATAATAGCTAGCCGGAGGACATTTGAAATGAAATCAAACAAAAAAAGCTAACACTGATGCAAATTGCTAACACAAGATGGAGCTACGAACCTAACAAAGAATGACGTCACAAGATGGCAACGCGTGAAGTAAACACACATACATAAACATCACAAGCATCAACATTTATAAGTAAATACCGCATCAGTTTACATAGATACTTTATTTGTACATTTTTTTTCTACACAATTCTTTTTACAATATTCCACTTATATACTAACTTAACCTATGTACAAATTTCCCTGTCAGCTATACTGCTTTTTTGACTGGCACCCTGGCCTTCTGGCTCGTCTAAGCATTCCTTGCTACCTTTAATCCCTATTGCCCATCTTCTCCTTCCTCCGTTTGCCTTTCTACCTTTCTTATCTCTCTTACTTTTGTAATCCATTTCTCTTTTACTTTCTTTAAGAACTCCCCCATATTCTTATTTTGCTTTTCTTCTTTTCTCATTAGCATTTTAATTACTACTATTTTTCTATCCATTTTTTCCCATTTTTCTTCCCATACTATAGAATGGGAATGTATAGAATAAAATTTTAAAAATTTAAATCTGGTCATTGCATCTTTTCAAAGTATTCTCCACTGCATTCTGTACAATGTCTCATCCTTTCAAACCACTTTTTAAATGCCAAACACCATTCTTCTTTGGAGAGATTGCAAATATATTCTTCGTAAGCAGCCACTGCAGCTTCATGTAATTCAAATCGTTGATCTCAGATTTTTTCTTTTATTTTGGGAAGCAGAAAAAATTCTCATGGGACCAGATCTGGACAGTATGGAGGAGGGGACAAATATTTGAGTCCTGGCTCCTGCAGAAATTGGGTTATTTCTAATACAGTGTGGGCAGAGGCATCATGGTGCAACAAAATTCCACGGAGACAAGTCTTAGGATGACTTCTGGCAGTAACAGTCTTTTGTTCAAGCAGAATTGTAACAATATAGCCACTAGCTGAGAATCAACAGATCATCTTGTTGCCTCACTTTTGTTGGGGGATCCTCTCCTGGGAAGACTCAGAACTATGAGTGTCAGTTTGTGGATCATACTGGTATATTCAACTTTTGCCATACAATTTTAAATATGTTTTTGCACTTTCCCCATTGAATTTTTCATCATTTCCTGGCACCATTGCACATATGTCTGTTTGTGCTCATTTTGAGGTGGTGGGGAATCTAATGACCATAGAGCTTCCTGACATAACGTTTTTCTTTAAGGATGATGTTCACTGTCAATGTTCTAATATTCAGGGCTTCTTGAATCTGATATGTGCAAAAATGAACTTTCCACATCATCGCTCTGCTTTCATCACATTTTCATTCGTTGTTGGTGTAGTCAGCCATCCTATGTGGTCATCAACTTTTAGGTAATCCCTTTGTCTTCTAAACTCTGCAAACCATCGATAAAACAGGGATTGCAAAGGTCAAAGATCCCCAAATGCCCAATGCAGTCTTTCAAGGCTTTCTCTCTCCCCTAAGCCAACTTTAAAGTCATAGAAACGGCACAGAAGTGTTCTCGCTTGAGATTCATCCTAGCATAAGGCATAGCTGATGGTGCACATTGCTGGAGTGCACCCAAGCTTGCACACATTACTATCTGAACTTTAATCTAAAGCTAGTAAGGTTTACCACAACTCATTGTTGCCCATTCTTAAAACCTTCAGAGTGACCCTTGCATACACATGGGATATACCATATTTTTAGTTCTAGTTTCACCACTTCAGTCTTTACCCAGTTTTAATTTCTTAACATGCATTTAATTTGTGCGTGTTGATTTTATTATAAAAACTGTAAAGAGTTACTGGGGTTACCAAGATCGGCGCCAAGGGAAGTAGCATTAGTGAAATTAGGAAGAACAAGAAGAAAAGGAGTGATACTGGAAAGGATATTGAAATTTTGGTTTAGATGCTATGTTTGGAACAACAAAAGAGTATGAAAAATAAAAATAGCTGGTGGACAGGGGTAGAAAGTTATGGAGAAGATAGGAACGGAAGATATTTGGAGAGCAGGAGAAAGAAATAGCAATTTAAATTGAGTTTTATTTATGGATACTCTTTAACTGCTGTGGTCCTTACATAAGAAATAGCAATGGCTTCTGAATAACAGTAAGAAACAGAGTGGAGGATATAGAAAGACAAGAGATTTGGGGAAGCTTAGAGAATAAAAAATCACTAGGCTTCTATAGATTAGTAAAAAGGAAATGGGGAAGAGAAGGGTATGTGGATTATTTAATAGAGCTGAAAAAGTGTTTGCATGGATGAGAGCAGGATCAATGTATCTGAGAGGACTAAGAGGCAGAAAAAGCGGAATTTGTGAACTATGCGGAGGTAGTGAAAGAACAGAGCATTATATGACAGAATGCAAAGAATTAGCAGAATGGAGACAAAAAGTATGGGAGGAAAAATGGGAAAAAATGGATGGAAAAATAGAAGCAATTAAAATGTTAAGAAGAAAACAAAAATAGGAATATGAGGGAGTTTTTAAAGAAAGTAAAGGAGAAATGGATTAGAAAAGTAAGAGAGATAAGAAAGGTAGAAGGGCAAATTGAGGAGGGAGAGGATGGATCATAGGTGATTAAGGGTAGCAAGGGCTGCTCAGCTGAGCCATAAGGCCAGGGTGCCAGGCAAAATGAGCAGTATAGACAGAACATAGCTGGCAAGAAAATTTGTACATAGGTTAAGTTACTTTACAAGTGGAATATTGTAAAAAGGATTGTGTATAAAGAAAATGTGCAAATAAAGTTTATTCTATTCATTCTATTATAAAAAATAGCTGAATGACCTTCTTCATGACATTGTTCTCATCTAACCACTTTTTGAATATAGCATATTGTACCTTGATTTGGATTTATCAGGCACCAAAGGAGGACAGCCTATTTGCCATGCCTTATTTCCAGCTCAAAGTCTGCCATGATAGCAACTTCTTAAAGTTTCTCTAATACCAGGTGAAAATAATCCATGGTAATGAACTTTCATGGCTCAGCTTCAATCAATCTGGTGTTTATTTGAAAATAAAGTTGGTTGTGGAATAATACGAAGTATTTTAAAGGTTGGTACTGGCCAGTCATTTCGATACTTTAACCAGCTGTTAGTGAGCAACTACATAGACAGCATTACAGTTATCGAACATCACAAAAAATGCAATACACACATATTAAGAGGAGACTAAATAGCGAAAATTGCCAAAAAATGACATTTTTAGCTTTTTGCGGTCTTATATTAAGAATTTCCTCTTTAATATTATATACATTTTTTTTAATCACTATAGGCACAGTACTTATATTTAAAATATATTTTTAAAAATGGTACTGCATCTGCCATTTTGTACAGTGAATGCTGCACCACTTCACAGAAAAAAATCATAACTTCTACACACTTTGGGATAGAGGAGTAAACTTTAGCCTATCTTTTAGGAGAAGCTTTGCTCTACAAATTGCTACTACTGTTACCTATGGCAGTTTCTGTACTCAAGCCCTCCTTATTAGCAAACATATGCAAGTTTGCTTTCTCCATTTTTATTTTGACAGCTTTTTCTGTGAAGGATATTTTCAGGTATAAATGGCCTGTTTTCTCAGAAACTACCACGATAGCTAAATTAAATTTTAGGATGATAAAACAATTTTGTGTTGTTTATAAAGGGTCTTTCAACAAGAATGTCCTATTTTTAACATGTGATAGCTGCCGTTGTTATTGAGTTACAACAGCCATTTTTTGCATGTGGTTACAGTCGTTATTGACAAATAGCCATGGAACGTTACAGCATTCAGCAACGCGTAGAAATTGTGAAAATTTATTATCAAAATGGATCATCTGTTCGCCAAACCTTCCGTGTATTGTGTGAAGTTTACGGTGTGCATAATCGTCCCCGCGAGAGAACGATTCGGCATTTGATCGATAAATTTGAAAGAAGTGTTTCTGTCAGCGATCAAAGAATGCCTATACGTAATCGATGTAAGTACTCCAATGAAAACATAGGTGCCGTTCGTGAGAATGTACGTGAGAATGGAAACAAATCAATTGCTCGTCGAGTGCAAGAATTGGGGCTTTCGCCAACCATAACTTGGTGAATTCTGCATCTGGATTTGAAATTTCATTCTTACAAAATGGTGTTAACTCAAGAACTAAAGCCCAATGACCATAAGTTGTGCCATGTATTCGCTGACTGGGCTATGGAGCAATTGGAAGCTGACCCAGATTTTTGTTGAAAAATCATCTTCAGTGACGAAGCCCACTTTTGGATGGATGGTTGTGCTAACAAACAAAATTGCCGCTATTGGAGCAATCACAATCCAATGCAGATTCAAGAACGGCCACTTCATCCCCAAAAGGTTACTGTGTGGTGTGGATTTTGGTATGGTGGAATCATTGGTCCATATTTTTTCCAAGATGAAGATGGAGAAGCTGTAACTGTCAATGGAGAAAGATACCAGGCTCTTATAAGGGGCTATTTTTGGCCTCAATTGGATGGTATGGATCTCAGAAACATCTGGTTCCAGCAAGATGGTGCCACATGTTATACTGCTCTCGAAACAATCAATCTTTTGAAGGAGAAGTTCAGAGGCTTCATCATTTCCCGTGGTGGTGATGTTAACTGGTCCCCGAGGTCATGTGATTTAACGCCAATGGATTACTTCTCGTAGGGTTATGCTAAATCTCAAGTTTATGTCAACAAGCCAGAAACAGTAAATAATCTTATGAATAACATTACGCGTGTTATTCGTGAAGTTGGACCTAATTTACGTTCTTCTGTCAATGAAAATTGGGTCAAGCGTATACGCGCAACCCAACGAAGTTGCGGCGGTCACTTAATTGATGTTCTCTTCCACACGTAATGACAATTATGTTCCAAAATAAAAGAAATAAACCTCTTATCATTTATAGAACATGTTTTATTTAAGTTCAAAGATAGGACACTCTTGTTGAAAGACCCCATACAACAAGGAAGTGCGCACAATGTGCATTAGTTTTGGTCTCTGTTGTATTCCAGCAGTGATTTTGTTCTCCTTAAACAATCATTGAAATGGAATCTTGCACATGGTTTGTCACATAGCTTACACATGCATTCCTTTGATGGGTCATGATATTTTGACCTTCTGCAGAGTTTGTGGTGATATATATGTACTGCCAGTCTTGCTACTGCACTGCAGATCTTGTTGTTTTGGTCCTGTCCAACTCCGATTGATCATCGCATTGGTTGCGTAGAAATCGTTCGGTATTTAAGTGTTGTTTAATAACATGGTTATTAAAAAAGGATTGTTGATAAATTTTAATCAAAAAAAGGTATAATTAAGAAAATAATTCTAACTTTGTTATAAACAAATTTATTGTAGAAAAGTAGATAGATACTTTACAGTATCCTGTAAAAATTTCAATCTAATATCTTATATAGCTTGTGAGATAAGAGGTCAGGAATTTAGCAGAATTGAGAAGCGCATTTTCAAAACCAGATAACTACAGGTTTTGACAAAATTTAGGTATAGCAGCTGCCTTTCCAACAGCTATATTGCTCCTTTCTTATTCTAATTTCTGTTGCACTCAGAAGTGGTAAAAAAATGAGAGTTTTCATAAAACACAATATCTATAATTACACTGTTCTAACAGAATCAATCTTCCCTTATTGGATGACACAGAGCCCTTTCACTCAATATACGAGGTGTGACAAAAAAATAAAGGTAATTTTTTAATTTTGTTGAGCTTTATACATTCAATGTTCAAAACTTTTGTTTTATCTTGTTGGTACACATGTTCCTGATGTATGTTTGCATTTTCAGCTGTTTTGAATATTAAGTTTATTGTTGACAATCAAAAATGTTATATGTGTTTTCGAGTGCTCGGCAAATTTTTACTTTCAAAAAAGATGGATCAAAGAATTTACATCAAATTTTGCTTGAAAAAATGGAATAAAGTGCAGCACCGCATTCTAAATGTTGACTGTGGCTTTTGCAAATCTACTATGAGTAAAACAGGCATCTATGAGTGGTATAAAAGTTTCAAAGAGGGTCAAGAAGGCATTGAAGATGAGCGCCTTGGATGACCTAGTACATCAATTACTGACGACAATGTGGAAGAAGTAAAGAAAATGGTTCTGGAAAATCTTCGAATCACCATCAGAGAGGTTGCTGATGATGTCGGCATATTCTTTGCCTCATGCCAAGCAATTTTTTCGGATGTTTTGGGCATGAAATGTTTAGCAGCAAAGTTTGTTCTGAAATTGTTGAATTTCGAGCTAAAATGACGTCGCATAGACATCACTAAGGAATTGCTGAATGAAGTCGAAAACTATCCAGAACTTCTAAAGGTTATAACAGGTGACGAAACATGGATATTTGGGTATGACATCGAAACTAAGGTGCAATCGTCCCAATGGAAACTGCTTGAAGAGCCAAGACCGAAAAAAATTGGACAAGTTCGAGCACATGTGAAGGTTCTTCTCACTGTTTTCTTCGATTACAATGGGAGAGTGCATCAGGAGTTCCTGCCTTATGGTCGTACGGTCAATAAGGAATACTACCTGGAACTTATGCGCCATTTGTGTGAAGCAATCCGAAGAAAATGACCAGAATTGTGGCAAAACCACGTGTGGAAATTGCATCCCGATAATGCACCCGCTCACACTTCAGTGCTGGTTTGTGACTTTTAGCAAAAAACAAAACTGTTATGCTGCTTCAGCCACCGTATTTGCCGTACATGGCCCCCTGCGACTTCTTTCTATTCCTGAGGCTGAAGAGAACCATGAAAGGACGACATTATGTCACCATTGATGAGATAAAAACAGAATCGCTGAAGGAGCTGAACACCATAACAAAAAGTGAGTTCCAGAAGTACTTCCAAGATTGGAAAAAGTGCTGGTACAAGTGTATTATATCTAAGGGGGATTACTTTGAAGGGAAAAAAAGTTGATGTTTAAATAAAAATTCTTTAAGAAAAACAAAAATTCCTGTTACTTTTTGATCACACCTCATAATGTGTTAGTGGACTACAGTTTTCAAGATAATCTGAAGCATAAAGAGCACAGAAAGTAAATATGGAGCTAGTAAAAATATTGTATCTTCTAAGGTTTGGAAGACCTTTAATACTTTACCTCAGGGGCAATGTAGTCAGGTGTACCACAAAAGGTAGTGGTTTGGACACCATCAATAATGCCTTCTTTACACATGCCAAAGTCAGCTAACTTGCAGTGGCCTTCGTTGTCCAATAGAATATTGTCTAATTTTAGATCTCTGAAACAAAAAAAATAATAATAACTGTTAAGTGAAATATTGCAATGCCATATTTGTGGAGCTATGTAACAGTCACTTAACAATCCACCATGAAGAGGAACAGGAAAAGTTTGAATACAAACCAGATATAAAGCTATTAATTATTATCCAGTCACATAAAGGGTTGTACTCAACAATAAAGATTTAGGGCTGGTACCACCAACCGATGTTAAATCACTTTAACACTGTGTTAAAATTTAACATTGATTGTTGAATTTTTTCCTTAAATTTGTAAACTGATATCTAGAGACTGGGTTTATAGGTCTTGTTAGCATTTGGTTTAGGTTTTCTAATCCTTAAAACAGGATTTTTTAGGGTTCTTTTTTGTGGATCCTTATTACTAATACCAATAATTATCTGTTTTTCTTATTTTGGGCTATAGCCTATGATTTCAGCTTTTATATGCTGAACATAGGTTTTTCTTTTTAATAAATGTAACTCCAATAATTTTTCTGTTTTCCTTATTTTAGTAGCATATATATATATATATATATATATATATATATATATATATATATATATTACTTTACTGTTACTTATGTTTGTATTTGTTAACAATGTAGTAGATAACTAAAAGCATGTCCACATGACCGCCTGGCATGAAAGATTTCCTATTATCACTTCCGGTTTTTATTTTAGAAAGATTTATTTAAAGTGTAACCTAAAAGTATACCCTAAATGTAAATGGTTCAAGCATATGGTAAAGAACCCTTAATCTCTAACTGCTTCTACAGCACAAAGGAGTTCCTTGAACACATCAATAACTCAAACAACAACTGTGAGAAATGCAAGTCCTGCATCTGTAAATTGTGTTCCGTGTAAATTTCATTTGCAAACATTCAAACATATTAAATAGCATACTTGTAATGTTATATATTTTCTATTTTTATATATTATATGTTATATTTGACAAAGCCTAATTCTGTAAATGAATATTATGGTGAATAAAGTACATAATTCATAAAAGTTGACCCTATCAAAAACTAAGGAAACATACACATAATACGTTGATATTGTAATGAAAAGAAGCTAGAAACAGTGATGTGTATTGAATTTATTTAAAGGTTTACTCACTTAAGTGATGTTAGTGTAACAATTCCGACTCACCTTTAAATAAATACACATAATACGTTTCATTGTTTCTTTGCTTTTTCTTTTTTGGGTGAGGTGTTGCAGTAGATAACTGCATGCATGCCCAAATTTTCTGCAATTTCATATTATCATGTAGCACATTCTTATGTTGAAAAAGATTCTCTCCACAGAATGTAACATCATTGGAGCATAGGTAATAGTTGCTAATACTGCAAGTTCTAGGGTTAATTTTCCTGCATATTCTCCTTCCTGAGCAAATAAACTTCACGTCTTCAAAGCCAGGATTGCATTTAATAATTCTCTGCAGCTTCGAAGAACATGCAACTTCCACTGATCCGAATATTTCTTTTCTGGAAACATTGCTGTTGTTCTCTGTGGTCTAGGGATACCATGCTAACCTCTAGTTTCAGAGGTTGCAGGTTTAAACCTGGTGGAGGGCGCTGGATTTTTTTTTTCAGACGTAAAAATCCTTAGCATGGCTTCCTTCAGAAGGAAAGTAAAGCTGGTGGTCCCGTATCATAGATTTACGGAATGTAAAAGAACAATTAAATCAATTTGGGTTTTATTTATGGATGCTCTTTAAGTAACTGGAAAGTTTCCCAGGCCTCTTTATCAGGCTTGAGGTTCTCTTACGTGCTGTATATTTAGAACATTTCACTCCCAATACTGAATGGGACACTAAGAACCATAGTAGTTAAAAGAGCATCCATAAATAAAATGCAATTTAATTCTGACATTTAATTTTGGGAACAATGTCAATTGTTGAATCTCTTGCATATATAAAGGTACATTGTAAACACATTCCAGAAGCTATTCTCTGCTTGGAAAGCCCAGTCCTGCCATTGAAACAGGCTTTGAATATCATTGAATGTCAGTTAGAAAAAGGTCTATGACTGTAACTTGCTCGGAAGTTAAAGCAATTAAGGTTTGGTTGGCAATAACAAAGACATGAGTAAATGTGTGATGAGGGCTGTAGGCACGTCAATTGTTGCACGCTATTACTGTCAGTTTCAGTAAGGCAGTATAAAGTTACTTACTTCTCAACAATAATTACAATCAACAAACATCTTAAATTAATGTCACACAAAATGCATATTCATACTATAATCATTCTTTACATTTAAATAATTTATGACACAAATTACTGCATCAAAACATGCTTAACCTAATACCAAGTTTGGTATTTATCCAACATTTTATGTTTTCAGCTATGCTGTTCTCTCTTACACATACGAGGTACGTCCATAAAGTAAGTTCCGTTTGGTAATACAATTAAATTGTGTACAGATACAGAAAAATTATTTATTGCACAAAATTCTACAACTCTTAAACTACTTTTCCACATAACTGCTGAAATTTTGCAAGCATTTGTCATAGCGTGGCACAAGTTTTTGTATACCTTCTTCATAGAAGTTTGCCGCCTGTGTCTTCAACCAGTTGGAAACATTTTATTTCAGCTCTTCATCATTGTTGAAGTGTTGACCGCCAAGGAAAGACTTGAGATGTAAGAACAGATGAAAGTCGCTAGGAACGAGGTCAGGGCTGTACGGAGGATGGTCAAACACGTCCCAGCCAAATCCCTGTAGGAGATTTTGCGTCACATTTGCAGTGTGTGGTCGTGCATTGTCGTGAAGAAAAACAACACCTTTTGACAGCAATCCTCGGCGCTTATTCTGTATTGCGCTGCGCAATTTCCTAAGTGTCTTGCAATAAACATCTGCTTTGATTGTTTGACCACGCGGTAAGAAATCAATGAGTAAGATACCTTTCCAGTCCCAGAACACTGTGCACATCATTTTTCGAAGTGTCAAGATTTGTTTCGGCTTAACCTTTGCTGGGGATGAAGTGTGCCTCCATTCCATTGATTGCCGCTTACTTTCAGGGGTGTCGTAAGAAACCCAAGTTTCATCTCTTGTGACTATCTGTGCCAGAAATTCTTCGCCGCCTTCATCATAACGGGTCAAAAACTGAAGTGCACTACCCATCCGGTTTGTTTTGTGTTGCTCAGTAAGAATCTTTGGTACCCAACGAGAGCAAAGTTTACGAAATTTCAGTTTTTCGGCAACAATTTCATGAATTAGTGATCGTGAGATTTGGGGAAATTCCATAGCGAGAGCACTAATTGTAAGCTTGCGGTTTTCCTGGATCTTGTCATCAATCACGTGAACCAGTTCTTCTGTAACCAAAGATGGACGCCCACTTCGTTCTTCATCGTGCACTTCACTACGTCCTTCATTGAACTGTCGGACCCATCTTCTCACCATTGAATCACTCATCGCATTTTGTATGTAAACTTCGCAAATTTGCCGATAAATTTCAATTGATTTCACCTTCCTAGCATTCAGAAAACGAATTACAGATCTGATTTCACAAGCGGCGGGATTTTCAATCAACACCGACATTGTAAACAAGCACAACAAAGCGTACGTGGCTGACAGCGATCTCAAAATGGCGCACGTTTCTTCTCCTTGATACAGAGCGTCTACCGCGCATGTGCGGAACTGCGATCGCAGCGCTGCAGCGGAGAGAAATTGAAACGGAACTTACTTTCTGGACATACCTCATATACACACACCTTGTTTGAGCATTTTTATAATTTTTTATTTTTATTTTTATTAATGTATTTCTGGTGAAAAACCTCCATATCACATTTTTGGGTGGAATACAATACTTCCTCTACCTACTACAGTGCAATTCAAACCTTCTGACGTTTCGCGAGAACCAATACAGTGCAACTGTACCATTGCCAAACTTCACTTCACTTTAGCAGAATGTTCCACATAATTTTATGGTAAATGCTATCACAACTTTATTAACATTAGAACAGAGCCTATCACTGAGAACTAAACAGAAGTATTACACCAAAGTTTAGCTTACAATTGACGTGCCTACAACCCTCTACTCCTCATTTTGGTCTTTGTTATTGCCAACCAAACCTTAATTGCTTTAACTTCCGAGCAAGTTACAGTCATAGACCTTTTTCTAACTGACATTCTATATATCCTCTTTTACCTGTTAAAGGATTGCTTGAATGTTTTTTGAACTGGGAGTTTTGAATACTACTTTCAACAATTTGCAACAGGTTTCGGAGGAAGTGTTATTTTGTGAAAATCATACATATTTTGGTTCATCAAATTGTGAAAACAATGACCAATTGACATTAAAAAAGCAGGTAACTTAACTAAAGCCAGCAACAAACTCACTACTATTATAACTATAACTAAGAGTCTCTGTTTAAACATCATGAAAGATAACTATAAATATGAATTTCAAACTACCGCCACCCAGCAGCCTTTGGAGGTTCATCAGCCCAGCACCAGAGAACACCACTAACCACACACATTCCCCAGACAATAACAGGCAAAATCAGTTGAAAACATGCTGATGATGGAAGCAAGCCGTTCTCCCTAAACGCGTTCAAATGAGAACATTTTAGTAATGTAGCGTAACAACCTTTAACTCTCTCTATTTTAAACTATAAATCAATTTGAACTAGTGGTTATAAAAATATCATTAGTTTTTGCACTTGGTCAGAAGAATGTCACCTTTTACCCTGCTACTTGCTGCTCTTCTATAATATGAAATAAGCATGCATCACATGGCATTGCACTTTGAGTTTTACAAGTAGCAAGCTGTACTGTCTGTATGAGGCAACTTCGCACCATTGCTATTCGCTGGTGCTGTATTAGTGGACAAGCCTCAAATGCCAGGGGGTTTGGAACTGATAATGGGTACATAGGAGAAATAGAAAGCTTCAATGATTTTTTTATCCCTGGGAGCATAATAAATTTAAAAAAAATATTAAAACATGAAGTATAAATTTGTCCACCAAGAAACACAGCATAAATAACACACAGAAAACAAATACCAAAAACAAGATTTCATAAACAAGATGCCAAGCATTTACCAAATTGACTAAATCACTGTCAAAAAATTACAGTGAAAAATAAAAAGGAATATTGATGTGAAACTTAAAGAGCATTTGAGGAAATGTTAAATACAATCATTTTAGACAGCAAATCATGACATCTGTAAAGAGGCAAAATTTATAAGGGCAATCAGAAGTCAACAGAATTGACTATAAGGGAAAAAACTCTGCATAGAAGAACAAAACTCCCTTATTAAATGTTAGCCTTCCATCTGATGACCTAATCTAAAAATACTCCAGCCAGCTGCAACATTTACATCAAAGCCAGTAATCGTGTCAGTACTCTTAGCTGATGATGGAGGCAACATGCCTTATGTTCAAAGTATATACTCAAAAAATAGAGAAGTTTTTGGGTGATTGATCCTCTTGGCTTATTATTAACTGGATTATAGAATCCCAAATTTTGTCCAGAAAGTGCATAAATTGTGCAAGTAAATTCAGTAATACCTCCACAAGTCCAACAATTTTTTCTAGAGTTAAAATCACTTAATTTAATAATTTTAAGAGTGCCCTTAATATATTATAAGTTGTAATTCTGATTTTAAAATACTAATTTAAATTACCTATAGACAACACCATGTCTGTGCAGAAACTGCAAGGCTAATGTTACTTCCGCAGCATAGAATCTTGCTCTAGGTTCATCAAATTTACGAGCTCTCTGGATTTGGAACATCAGATCTCCTCCATTTACGTACTCCATCACAAAGAAAAGGCGATCCTGAAACAATGAAGCACTTTTATCATATACTATGGCAATAAAGGGATAAAACAAATGTAATCAACAGATATTTGCTGTTGATCTGAATATTATTGTTGTTTTCAATATTACTATTGAGTTTCTACTGTACTTCACTTGCTCCAACTTGAAGGTTGGAATATCTTTTGGGATATCAAAGTTCATAAGTTGTTTCATATGTCATGTTGTTCCCCCCCAAAATTTTGTGAAAGAAATAAACAGTATGAATGAATTCAATATTTGCACAAAAAAATTTACATTAAGGAACATGAGAAACTCCCATAATTTTGACATCCCAGAAGATATTCCAACTTCAAGTTCCTAAAACCAACACTAGAGCCAGGTAGCTGACGATGCAGGCAATAGCCTGCAAAATATGTTCCAGTTGAAACAAGTGAAGTGTTGTTAACATTCAGTAGTAGTATACAGCATCTTAATAGCTTTGTTGTGTGAAAGTTCCCACATAATTTAATTTTTAAACTATTGTTGTTTCCAATGCTCCCCATATGGTTCTACTATGAGCTTTGGAGGAATCTCATTCCACCAATAGATGACTAGGCCCATTTATTAGTTCGAGGCACCCAGGAGACATCCTTTACCGATTGCTAGGACAATTGAGTATGGCAATGAAACGAGGGGATCTACAGCTTTAACAGCGGACTCTGAATCATGATGGGGCTTCAGGCTACTTCACTTGAGCTAATCAAAGATGAAAGTCTGGATAGGAGCAACTTAAAATAGCCACCCATAGTCAAGAATTGAAACAAGAACAAAAACACTCAGCTACCCCGGCATCCCGTTTTGAATATTTAATTAGCTTTCTCCTTAGACTTGAAGTAACATTAAAATGGAAATTAGACATACAAGGGTCACTATGAAGGTTTTGAAACACAAACAATTTTTTTTAAAATTATTCTGACTGATGCAATTTCTTAAAGCACTCGCCACCACACTGTATACACTTTTGCATTTGCTGAAACCACTTCTGGAGGCAATCCTGCCACATGTTTTCTTCGATGGCTGCAAGCTACCCTTCATAAATGGTAACAGCATCTTCAGGGGTTGAAGATCTCTTTCCACGCATGTGATTGTTTACCAACAAGAATAGAAAAAAAAATAATACGGAGCCAAGTCTGGACTGTATGGTGGATGAGTCATAAGTTGAGCTCAGTAGAGTGCAGGAACTGAATGCTGATGTTGGCCATGTGTGTGGACTGTTGTCGTGATGGAGTAGGATCTCTTGCAGTCTTGTGCATGGCTGCCGTTCTTGAAGTTTGGTGAAAACTTTGGCAGGCAAACCATGGTGTACCAATTAGCGGTAACTGTCTTTTGCTCCTTCAGAGTTATTGTTGCCACATATCACTCTTTGAGAAGAATGAGGCCACCATTTTCTTGCCGACACTTCACTTGTCGGTGGATTGTCGTCAGGAAAGATCCACACCGCTGATTGCTGCTTGGTCTCCGGATCAAACTAATAAAACCAGGTTTCATCATCTGTGATAATGTCAGAAACCCGTCTAGAGTCCCCTCCTTCAAATCTTGTCAGCATTTCCTCACACCATTCAACACGGGCATGTTTTTGTTCTTCTGTCAAATTGTGAGGCACCCATCGGGATGAGACCTTCCTCACACGAAAGAATTCAGGCAGGGTTTTCAAAACTGCTGGCAAACCAATCTGCAATGCTGCCTTAACTTCTTTAAATGTCTCGCGATTATTTTTGCAAAGCATTTTCTCAACAGCTGTGATGTTTTCCTCAGTCACCGCCATTGCTGGATGCCTGCTTCTCTCTTCGTCTTTCAAAGATGTTCGGTCCCTTTGAAATTCGTGAAACCACCAGAAAACTGTGGCACAGGAAGGAGCAATGTCCCCAAAAGCCTGCTGTAAACATTCATTTAACCCACCTTTATAACTAGAAAATCACTGAGCGAAAATGCTTCCTCTCCAGTTCCATTCCAGAAAATGACTACCTGCGTGCTGCAGGTTGTTCATCCTTGTGCTGCTGGAATTCCTGGAGTGGGAGAGCACTACCTGATACTAGTTTACTCACAAAGGATGGGGCTACTCCATCTTGCATTCCATTCAAGTGGTTCAATCTTCACTCTTTCTCACATCTCAAAACTTTCATAGTGACCCTCGTGCAATTAATTTAAATATAAGCTTCTTTCATGTTATCTTAATGTCTGTGTTCAATCCCTATTCTGTAACATCTGGTTAAAGTTTAGCAACTTGCTAAAGCTACTAACCAGTTGCTATGCACTATTTGGTAGTATGTTACATTGTAAAAACATCTTGTTGAGAGGAAAAAAAATTATAGTTAACCATACCAAGAGCCGAGACCATGTTGTTAACACTAGCAATACTATTACAACTAGTTGCAATTTTTGTGCTTCTTACAAAAAAATATTTTGTTTGTTAACAATGCTGTCAATTGCCAGGATCATACCAGCGATGCTGATGTGCTAAATTTCATACTGCAGGAGTTCTTTTACACACTAGTAAATATACTGACATGGGGCTGTCACTTTTCAGCACACTTAAAAACCATCATGTTTGGAACCACAATCTGAGATCAGAAGGCTAGCAACTAACCAACTGAGCCACCTAGACTGACTTAGTGCTTCTTGATCTTAAAGAGTAACTATAATGACCTTAACCACAAAGTTACAGAATAGCCCTAATTGGCAGAAGACACGACATGGCTATATAATGTAACTAAATGGGTGCTCACAAACACAGGCTAATCATAATTTTATCAGAATAGAAAAAGTCAACCTTTGCAAATGGCAATAGAACACATCATCCATATATTCTAGCATATATAAAGGGTCTTTCAACAAGAGTGTCCTATCTTTAATATGTGATAGCTGTCGTTGTTATTGAGTTACAGCAGTCATTTTATTCATGTGGTTGCAGTTGTTATTGACAAATAGCCATGGAATGTACAGCATTCAGCAATGCATAGAAATTGTGAAAATTTGTTATCAAAATGGATCATCTGTTCGCCAAACCTTCTGTGTATTGTGTGAAGTTTACAGTGTGCATAATCGTCTCTGCGAGAGAACGATTCGGTGTTTGATCGATAAATTTGAAAAAAAAAGTGGTTCTGTCAGCGATCAAAGAACGACTGTACGGATCGATGTAAGCACTCCAACAAAAACATAGACGCCATTCGTAAGAGTGTATGCAAGAAGGAAACAAATCAATTGCTCATCGAGCGCAAGAATTGGGGCTTTCCCTGACCACAACTTGGCGAATTCTGCATCTGGACTTGAAATTTCATATTACAAAATGGTGTTAACTCAAGAACTAAAGCCCAACAACCATAGGTTGCACCGTGTATTCGCTGACTAGGCTATGAAGCAATTGGAAGCTGACCCTGATTTTTGTGGAAAAATCATCTTCAGCGACGAAGCCCACTTTTGGATGGATGGTTGTGTTAACAAACAAAATTGCCGCTATTGCAGCAATCACAATCCAATGCAGATTCAAAAATGACCACTTCATCCCCAAAAGGTTACTGTGTGGTGTGGATTTTGGTATGGTGGAATCATTGGTCCATATTTTTTCCAAGATGAAGATGGAGAAGCTGTAACTGTCAATGGAGAAAGATACCGGGCTCTTATAAGGGACTATTTTTGGCCTCAATTGGATGGTATGGATCTCAGAAACATCTGGTTCCAGCAAGATGGTACCACATGTCATACTGCTCTGGAAACAATCGATCTTTTGAAGGAGAAGTTCAGAGGTTTGATCATTTCCCGTGGTGATGATGTAAACTGGCCCCCGAGGTCATGTGATTTAATGCCGTTGGATTACTTCTTGTGGGGTTATGTTAAATCTCAAGTTTATGTCAACAAGCCAGAAACAGTAAATGATCTTATGAATAACATCACGCATGTTATTCGTGAAGTTGGGCCTAATTTACGTTCTTCTGTCATTAAAAATTGGGTCAACCGTATACGCGCAACCCAATGAAGTTGCGGCGGTCACTTAACTGATGTTCTATTCCGCAAGTAATGACATTAATTATGTTCCAAAATAAAAAAAGAACTAAACCTCTATCATTTATAGAACATGTTTTATTTAAGTTCAAAGATAGGACACACTTGTTGAAAGACCCTATAGGAATAAAATAGCAACACAGCTATCTTACACAGTTATGTAACTGTATGGCCTCTTGTGTAAAGTGCCATGAGAGCCTAATTTAGCTATACCAAAACAAAATGGCATATTTTCAATAAAAGGTCATAAAAATATGCTTTGTATCTCATCACACAGATTTCCTCAAGTTAGCCGAACTCAGAGAACTCAGATTCTGCATTAGATCAAAGCATGTAACATATTCTTCTTTAAAAACTGAGGTTAACCATTTTTGCAAATGCCCATTCCATTACACAGAGGTTTGTGAGATCTAAACTTTCACACTTAAATTAGCCAATCGGAGAGAGTTTCACTTCAGATTTTTTAAATATTGCAATGAGCCAATTTGTCAATTACCTCATTGTACAAAATTGAAGGCCAGGAATGTTGAGATATCTACAAGAGGATTGCATTTACTGAGAAATAGCAATATCTGAAGTGGTAGTTAGAAAAGTGCTGAGCTTATGAAGCTGAATGTTCATATTTTGTCACCACAGAGTGATAATAATGGACCAAAGAGAGCAAACATGGAAAACTTGCTACACATAAAGTGGTGGTTAAGAAACGTACATGAATAAAGCTGTTGTATCACTTTACACCCTCTTCTTTCTAAACACTGTACTTTGCCTATATCTCGTTCATTTTGAACATGCTCAAACAAAACTTATGACACCTCCAGTTTTGGCCCAAACTTACATGGATTCATTATCATGTTGGTAAAGCTCAGAATGCAAAACTCAGCTAAAGCATACATGGAACTGAAATGACTGACACTAGAACATTTTTTTTTCATTTTAACGGTTTCATTTGTATGGCCCCCTCTAACGTGTAGTCATATTGGAGGCTTTGACTTTAGGAACATCTGATGGTGTTAGTAACTTGGTCAATATAGCTTTTAAACCTATATTTTTATTTTAAAATTTAAAATGAGTTGTACTACCATCACATAGGAAAGACAAAAACGAGCATCAATACCAGACTAAAAGAACAGTTCAGGCATTTTTGTCACAAAAATATTTATAAACCTGGTGTAGCAGCACACTTTTGAACCCAAAAATCATGAAATAGAGGAAAAAGAACCGGCAAAATATGCAGCAGAGATAGATACTTGGGAAAAGTTATTAATCACAAAACATAAACACTGAATTTCTGCCACCAAACCCACTATGGAAATTCATTACTCCACCACCAAATGTCAAGACACACAAACAACAGCGCACACCATGAAGAACCAGTCGGCCAATCCAACGATGGGAGCAATAGCTCTTGAAACTGGTAAAGACAAAAAACAGGTAAGTGATGTTAAGTGAAACACAGAGGTTTTTCTAAACATACTCACCTTTGTTTGAAAACATGAATGCAATGCAGTTAGAAAGGGGTGCTTCGCAGCGAGGGCAAGGATACGTTTTTCTGTCATGGTACAGTCTACATCGTCATCTTGAATGATGACATCCTTTTTTAGCACCTTGACAGCATACACCTCATCTGTGGAACCTCCACCAGGAGCTTTGCGCTCTGCCAACATTACTTTACCAAAACTGCCCTTGCCTAGAACTTTGATGAAGTGGAAATCTTCCAGCCCTATCTTGCGCTCACGTCTCTCCGTTTGGTCTGAACCTGTACGACCTGAAATTAAAAATGTTAGCACTCATTTAGAGGCTTGTAGTATGACTAACAAGGTACACTCCAGTGGTATGCTTCTCAGAAATTGAAATTATTTTGATACAAATTAATATTTACAGCTACTTTTGAGCACCTGGTCTTGTGGTTGGTGCATGGAAGGAGCATAAGAACAGGATACGCCAGTGATATCACTGAAACCAAAAGACTAGTGCTCTGCTGAGTGGTTTAACGTGCTGAGCACAAAGCTGACTGCTCCAAACTTCAACACTTGAAAACAGCTCTAAATATTCCTTTTTGGACCAAATTAATTTTAATTTCTGAGGCACACACCATCCCTATTCCTAGTTTACAATAAGTGGAGGGTTTTTCCTTGTAAGTTTTAAGCACACTGTTATTCTTGTACTCACAGTTGGTGAATGACATTTCAAACAGTGGGATAGATAATGTTGCTAACTTTCCATATGGAGACTACTAACATTATGAAAATAATAGCAGCATTATTTGTTACCCAGAGCTATGAAGTGACTGTTACACTTTTACAGTCATTTTCAAACAAATATGCTAGGATGGTTTCATGAAACAAAAACTCACTTTAACATGCAAAGGACCAGGAATCCTTGATAACCATTGACCATAGAAAAACAACGGTGATAAGTTACATTCACACACTTTCTCTGCCCACTTTCATTTATTTTTAAGCTTATTACTTTCTCTGTCATCTACCTATAGTAGATAAAAGGAAGTAATGTATTCTACCCAAAAATTCAGCCAAGTTTTCACTGAAATACTAGTTTTGAGGCCCCTGAATAAAACAAAAGCATTTTTAGAAAAAGATGTGTGTGTGTGTGAACAGTATAACTCAAAAAGTACATAAAAAAATGCATCAAGTATTGGAAATTTCACATGAACATCAACAAATATCTCTGAAATGTTTAATGCCCCCCCAAAGTTATTTGACATAAGCAGCATGCTTTAACAATGCCCACATTTTTTGTGAAGTAAGCCTTTGTCTATCTCTTATGATTTAGCACTTATACAAAATCATACCAAATTTGAAGTATCTAAAAACACATGGAATTTTAATCAAAATCGTTAGTCATTTTTGAGAAAAAAATAAAAAGTTCCGTGTAGAGAGTAGTCTGGGATGACAGGAATTTCTTGGAAAACTTCATATTGCATCCATGATGCGCAAGATCTGAGCACACCTCCCTCTCTCTCACAGCTTTTTTCTAAAAGGGACCTCAAAATATGTATTTCTGGTGAAATCTTGACATTGAATTTTTGGGTGGAATATCATATATCCTCTACTTACTATAGATCAGTGGCAGAGAAAGTAAAATTACTTCTTCAGTACAATTGTTCCACTCTTAGAGCCCAACTAGACGTAAACACACATCACTAACTACACACCATAATGTATAACACCTTACATATGTACGATTATCTGCAGGTTTTCAAGAAGTATGTTAGTAGTTTAAAGCTTTAGATTAATGTGAATAGTAAAACTAAAGAAGGTTGTAGCTTCTGCTTAATACTGTGTGGTGTTGTTCATGTCTCTTCTTTATTCATAAGACAACGATGAGCAGCTTGTTTCTAACAGCTGATACAAACATATATTAACAGTGTTTTTGAATTAGTACAAAAAAATGGAAATGTAGCAATTGGATATGCAGACGACATGACAGTAGTAATTAAAGGTAAATCAGCTGATAGAATTAAAAGCAAATGATTTAATGAAAAAAATTAAACAATATTATATAAATCTGGACATGATTTTAAATACTAAAAAGACAGCCTGAATAAATTTTGAATTAAAAAAATGTAATCTAAATAGTTGAGGTAGTATTTAATATCACAACACTGTAAATGCCAGAGTGATTGTAGTGTAAATTAACATTATTGTAAGACAATGATTTGAGATGTTTGTTAACTATAAGCATTGTTAGGAAATAAGTTTACACGGCCTCACTGAAACTGACAATAGGAGCAGATAACAATGAAACGAGGAGGTGAGTTGTTTATCAATTAGAAGAGACAAACAAATGACGTCAGAGTAGCGCGCTTTTATTTAGAAATGGAGGGAATATCTTCCCTAGAGCATATGTGTTTGTAATTTTGATTGGATATAAAAATAGACGCTAATGTTGGTGCACTTTATTAACCAATAGCAGCTCTGTTATAATGTTTAGGCATATCGGGGTGAGGGAGTATAAACTATGAAGTCAAAGACAGGTATCGCGCAGTTTAAGAGAATCATTCACGCGTTACACGTCGCGCAGTTTAACAGAATCATTCACGAAGTACACGTTATGCAATTCTACAGAATCTCTCGTGTCGTAAAGTTAGTTACAAAAAATGTGAAATACTCGAATTAATAAAGTGCGTCAAATAAGTGATTATAGTTACATTAAAAAATATAACAGTTTCAGTCAGGCGTGTATCAAGAGTAATTATGCGAAATTAATAAAGTGTGACGGCAATAAAAGTGTAAAAACAAATTCTTTTATCAGTGTTATCTTTTAGTAACAACTCCTTTCCATTTACACACCCTGTTCAAGAGATTTGCTCGACTGAGTAATAATAGCTAGCCGGAGGACAAAGAACCCAAAATTCAAAATACTAAAACAAAAACAGGCGCTCAGCAAATAAGATAACACGAACGAAACTGCGACAAATTAGCTCCCAGAACGTGGGGCGAATTAACCAGGAAGGGATATAATAACCAGAATGTGGAGTGAATGGAGCAGTGCAATTAACTACAAGACGCAGATCCCAGAAACAACCACCAGAACGACCGACAACGCGGATGAGAGGACATCAGTAACTACGTGAACAGAAGGCAACAGGGGAATTTGGCTACAGGACACCAAGACAGCGAGACAATGCAGATCCATCGCAGTACGATGCAGAGGCGACATATACATCTAGGAGAGAGGGGCAGGAAGCTGGACATCAAAGCAACATCATCAGATAGCATCATAAAGGTTAGAAAATTGTAAGTTTTTTGTGTATCCTAAAAGGAAACAAAAAAAAATTGTGAGAAATTAAATGTTGTTGAGAAGTGGAAGAATTAAGAAAACAATGTCCACTAATAATACTGAAGAAACAATTATGGAAGGGGATAATGTAACAGTTGGCCGTAATTCAATGCAGGTTATGGAAAATAGCTCAAACAATGTAGTATTTGAGGGAGGAAATATTAGTGAAGAAAGTGAGAATAGAATAGCAGGAAATGTTAATTTTGATGCTGGTATGATGATGGAAATGCTGAGAAATTTTGGTGAAACATTAAATAAGAATATGGAAAAGAATAATACGGAATTAAGGGAAGATATTGGTAAGAGTAATGAGAAATTACAAAAACTAACTCAGAATAATGAGAAATTAGAACAAAAAATAACTCAGAGTAGTCAGAAATTAGAAAAACTAACTCAGAATATGGAAAAGAATAATAGGGAATTGAGGGAAGATATTGGTAAGAGCTTAGAACAAAACAGGGAAGAAATTGAAAAGAAATTTATGGAGCTATACAGTAGTATGCTTAGAATGAGAAATGAAAATCAGGAAATAATAGCAAGAGAGATAGGAAAAGTTTCAAAGGAAATGTCAGACATGAGCAGGGAAATATCTAACCCAAAAAGTGAGGTTAATAATAAAATTGAACATGTTGATGTAAAATGTACAGTTAGGTAGCCGAATGAATAGCATTTCAAGTGAGCTAAGAGAGATGATGAAGACTACGAATGCAGATTTAATTCAGGTGCAAGTTAATTTCAGAGCGGAGATATCTGAAATTCAGAAGGAGTCGGAAACACAAAGAAATAAGTTGTCTGAAGAAGTTAAAGTTTTGTCTATAGATTTGAACCAAAAACTAACTTCTGAAATTAACAAGCACCAAGCTGTTCAAAATGAGAACAATAAAAAATTGGAACAGACAATAGAAAGTCTGCAAGGTAATGTAAATAGGTTAGAATTGAATTCAAGGGTCAATATATGTGATGTTAATGTATCTGATGTACAGAATAATGATAGAGGTAGTTCCTCAGGTATGACTAATAATGTGAGTGATGCGGTGGCTTCATCTATAGCTCACGCTGAAACTCAGAGCGCACAAGTAACGTTAGAGAACTTAAATATGGGAATAAGGGACATGCAAAACTATAATTATATCTTAAATGATTTGCCGCTTCCAAAATTTAATGAAAACTCCAATCCAGTACAATTTATTGCAGACTTGTCAGAGTACTTTCAAATCAAAAAGATACCGGAAGCATTGAAAGTTGTTAAAAGATGTTTGGATCAAAAAACTTTAGATTGGCTACAAACGGTATCAGGGGGCGTAATTTCATATGAATCCTTTAGGAGGTTATTCATGAACAGATTTTGGAATGTTACGGTACAGCACATAATACGAGTAATGCTTAGCCATAGACAATTTGATCCAGGAGAGGGAAAAGCAATGACCGCTTAAAAAAGAAGAAGAAGAAGAAGAAGAAGAAGAAGAAGAAGAAGAAGAAGAAGAAGAAGAAGAAGAAGAAGAAGAAGCAAGCAAGCAAATCCAGGATAGTTAAAGCTTAACTGCAGAACAAAGTATTGGAATGTAAGAGGGTTAACTATGTATATATGTCATAAGAAAGGAGAAATAAATTCAGGACAAAAATAAATGATTAAAGGGGAAAAAGAACATTTTCTTAGTAAACTGTAACCACATTTGAAATGAAGCATGTAATAATAATAATGATAATTTAATGTCATATTAAAGTAAAAATATGTAGATATAATTCAAAGAGTATTGTGAATATAAAGTACAAAACAATAAAAAAGGGGTAAAGAAAATTAAAGCAAAACACTTACATAGCACACAGATAATGTGAAATTATGTCTAGAATTAAGAGATGTAAATATATTTGTGTAGATGATGAATATTTTGGTAAATGTGTTCAATAATTATAAAATGAACCAGGTTAAAAATCTTGATTGTATAAATTTCTATGTCAATAATCTAAGAAAGTATAACCATTTTGTAACAGTGACGTAAATAGTTCAGGGTACAGTATTTGCTATAAAAAATTGTAATGTCAGATGTATGTATAGAAACACATTAGACCCGAGCCAGTGAATAGTGGCGAGAAAAAGGCAAAATGTATGACGTGTGTTAAATGCGTGTGCAGTGTTACGTGCAAGTGATAAATACCGTGTGTTCCAAGATTCAGGAGACTAAAACCCCAATTATAAAATTTCCAAATAAAAGCTATAAATATTTATAATTATGTTTCTAGTGGGGCATATATGAGGCAGTATTTAATATCACAACACTGTAAATGCCAGAGTGATTGTAGTGTAAATTAACATTATTGTATGACAATGATTTGAGATGTTTGTTAATTATAAGCATTGTTAGGAAATAAGTTTACACGATCTCACTGAAACTGACAATAGGAGCGGATAACAATGAAACGAGGAGGTGAGTTGTTTATCAATTAGAAGAGACAAACAAATGACGTCAGAGTAGCGCGCTTTTCTTTAGAAATGGAGGGAATATCTTCCCTAGAGCATATGTGTTCGTAATTTTGAATGGATATAAAAATAGACGCTAATGTTGGCGCGCTTTATTAACCAATAGCAGCTCTGTTATAATGTTTAGGCATATCGAGGTTAGGGAGTATAAATTATGAAGCCAAAGACAGGTACAGCGCAGTTTAAGAGAATCATTCATGTGTTACATGTCGCGCAGTTTAACAGAATCATTCACGAGTTACACGTCGCACAGTTCAACAGAAGCATTCACGAAGTACACATTACGCAAATCTACAGAATCTCTCGCATCGTAAAGTTAGTTTCAAAAAATGTGAAATACTCGAATTAATAATGTGTGGCAAATAAGTGATTATAGTTACATTCGAAAATATAACAGTTTCAGTCGGGCGTGTATCAAGAGTAATTATGTGAAATTAATAAAGTGTGACGGCAATAAAAGTGTAAAATCAAATTCTTTTATCAGTGTTATCTTTTAGTAACAACTTCTTTCTGTTTACACACCCTGTTCAAGAGATTTGCTCGACTGAGTAATAATAGCTAGCTGGAGGACAAAGAACCCAAAATTCAAAATAGTAAAACAATAACAGGCGCTCAGCAAATAAGATAATACAAACGATACCGCGACATAGTATACAACTGGAAATAGAAGGTGAAAAAATACCAGAGATTCAACACACAAATTTTTTAGGAGTTATAGCTAAATTGGAAGCCATATATAACTCATATAAAAAAGAAGATAAATACAGGTTTATATATAATGAGACAGGTGAGGAAAACCATGGATGACGAAACACTTAAACAGGTATACTATGCTTTTTTTTATTCACACATAAAATATGGAATAATATTGTGGGGAAATATTACAACAGAAGTGCAAAAGGTATTTAAATTACAAAAAAAAAGCAATTAGAATAATAGGTTATGTTAAAAATAGACACACATGTAAATCAATGTTTAAACAATATGGTATATTGACTGTTCCTTGTATATACATTTATGAGACGATAAAACATCTTTTGGAGGAAAATGAGCCAAAAAATGCTGGTATACACATGTATAACCTAAGAAACAATGATGATTATTTCAGAACAGTAATCAAAGGCACATTAAACAAACGTAGTGTAAAAAATATGGGAAAAGAACTTTATAATAAGTTACCTGAAAAAATAAAATTGATAAAAAATGCCGATCAAACTGTGAAAGAAATAAAGTCACCTACTAGTAAATGCATTTTATAGTCTGGAGGAATTTAAGCGTGGGACTGGTGATCAGGAATTGCAAATAAATTGTATTTGTAAATAATTATTGTACTTGACGAATCCACAACATGTAGATGAAAATAAATTGAAATTGAAACATGAGGCTGACGCGGAGGGATACAAAATGTTTTGTTTACATCAAATCTGGTTCTAACGTTAGATTGACTATAGTCATACCTTTTTCTCTGAGCACCAATATTAAGCTGTCTTTCTCTTTTTGCTTAAATGTTTATTAGTCCCCTTTAAATGATCTCATGAAAATTATGTACAAAATTAGAATGCTTATTGACGTCATATACCTTCTATTATTTCTGATGAGTCTTTATTTTTATCGAGATTCTTATCGTCTTGTCCTCCAGACTGTGTACTGTCATTGTCTTCTTCGCCTTCTTCTGAGGTCTGTCCTGATGTACTTTCTCTGTCCCTTCTTTCTTCATCAAGAGTCCCAGTTCCACTATCCTGGTCACCTCCAGACTGCACGCTGGATGAGCCAGATGTCTGAAGAACGACAATCAAAATATTAATTTCACTTTTGTGTTCAAAAAGAATTTTACTTAATTAAAGGGTACAAGTAAATATAATACAACCAAATTTAATATCTTCTGTTTTTGATTCTTAACCTCTTCGCTCTTATAGACAGAACAGTTCTGCCACACGCAGATTCCCTTCACCTGTTATGGACGGAATGTCTCTGTGCATGGATTATAACTATATTAATTTAAACAAAATGTTTTGCAGTTAACTTGTGGACAGTGTCATTTGTTGTACATCTAGTACAACAGCTAAAGCATGCTGTGAAGGAGTTTTACCCACACATAATGCTTCATGTAATTTTACGACTTACATGTGTATGAACATTTTTGGCTCCTGCTGATTATATATATTGCAAGACAAGTCCATTAGAAAAGAAGTTCAAGTTATGTGTGCCCCCCTGTGATGCTCCATTGTTTCAAACCTTGTTTTAAAACAGTATCACAGCAAAAAGAATTATTATTCAATATAAAGGATGTCTACATGTGAAGTTTTTGTCTTATGAACGTTACATAGTCTAAAAAAAGTATATAGTATATATATATAAGTAAAAAGTATATAGAAAATTCACTTATCACCCTTGGACACATCATAAATTTCAAAGGATTTTCAAAAAATACAACATCACCCTGTCTCCACAGAATAACCACAATATACAGAAAGTACTATGCAACAGAACAAAAGATCCTATCCCCAACGATAAATCAGCTGGTATATATCAAATTGATTGTAATGAATGTAACCTGGTATATATAGGAAGAACAAAAAGAAATCTTGAAATAAGACTTAAAGAGCATATGAGATGCATTTACCAAAAGCAGCCAGATAAATCAGCAGTAGCACATCATTTCTGGTCTTCAAATCATGATATCACTCCAAACATAAAACTCTTAAAACCGATCAACAGCAGCAACGAATTGGACATCTGGGAAAAAATACATATTGTCAAACACAGGAATCATCTAATGAATTTCGAACTGCCGCCACCCAGCAGCCTTTGGAGGTTCATCAGCCCAGCACCAGAGAACACCACTAGCCACACACATCCCCCAGACGATGACCAGCAAAATCAGTTGAGGAAATGCTGACGATGGGAACAAACCGTCTCCCGAAACGCGTTCAAGTAAGAATATTTTAGTGATGTAGTGTAACAACCCTCAACTCTCTTTATTTTAAATTATGACACATCACTGTTACTAGCTTCTAAATCTTCAAAAAAGTCAGTTACATAGTCTCTCTAAACAACATGAAACTTCACTCTTGTTCACCCCTGAACCACGCAAGTATCTAATGAGTGTTAAGGTTACGAAAACCATTCATCATGTCTTTACTTAAATTTGTATGTAGTAAGGCATTCTTTATAATTCACAAAAGTTAATACAAGAAGGTTTAAATGAGAACAAATCACTGCAGGAAATTCTTGGTACTCTATTTTGGACATTAAACTCTAGAGGCTTACTTTGTGTCTTCAGCTAGCTTGCACAAAGTTAAGTCCAAGAAGAAGTGAAGTATTTATTAAGCCTCTCTGAATATTATACCCAAATTAGCTACCTAAGTTTCTGAAAAAAAAATTTCTTTCACCAATATCAAGTTCAAACACAATTGATGCTTACCTTTAGTAAGTTTATCCTCAGTGTGTTTTTTTTTTCATTCAAATACACTATGTGATTAAAAGCATCCGGGTACCCCCACAAACATACGTTTTTCATCTTAGGTGCATTGTGCTGCCACCTACTGCCTGGTACTCATTATCTGCGACCTCAGTAGTCATTAGACATCGTGAAGCAGCAGAATGGGGTGCTCCGTGGAACTCACAGACTTCGAATGTGGTCAGGTGATTGGATGTCACTTGTGTCAGAAGTCTGTATGCAACATTTCCACACTCCTAAACATCCCTGGTCCACTGTTTCTGATGTGATAGTGAAGTGGAAACGTGAAGGGACATGTACAGCACAAAAGCGCACAGGCCAACCTCGTCTGTTGACTGACAGAGACTGCTGACTTTTGAAGAGGGTCGTAAAGAGTAATATGCAGACCATCACACAGGAATTCCAAACTGCATCAGGATCCACTCCAAGTACTATGACAGTTAGGCGTGAGGTGAGAAACCTTGGATTCCATAGTCGAGCGGCTGCTCATAAGCCACACATCACACAGGAAAATGCCTAACGACGCCTCACTTGGTGTAAGGAGTGTCAACATTACACAATTGAACAGTGGCAAAACGTGTGGAGTGACGAATCACGGTACACAATGTGGCGATCCGATGGCAGGATGTGAGTATGGCGAATACCAGGTAAACGTCATCTGCCAGCGTGTGTAGTGCCAACAGTGAAATTCGGAGGTGGCGGTGTTATTGTGCGGCCGTGTTTTTCCTGGAGGGGGCTTGCACACCTTGTTGTTTTGCATGGCATGATCACAGCACATACCTACATTGTTATTTTAAGCACCTTCTTGCTTCCCACTGTTGAAGAGCAATTCGGGGATGGCGATTGCATCTTTCGACACGATCGAGCACCTGTTCATACTGCACGGGCTGTGGCGGTGTGGTTACACGACAATAACATCCCTGTAATGGACTGGCCTGCACAGAGTCCTGACTTAAATCCTATAGAACACCTTTGGGATGTTTTGGAATGCCGACTTTGTGCCGGGCCTCAGCGACCTACATCGATACCTCTCCTCAGTTCTGCACTCCGTAAAGAATGTGCTGCCATTCCGCAAGAAACCTTCCAGCACCTGATTGAAAGTATGCCTGCGAGAGTGAATGCTGTCATCAAGGCTAAGGGTGGGCTAACCCCATATTGACTTCCAGCATTACCGATGGAAGGCGCCACGAACTTGTACGTCATTTTCAGCCAGGTGTCCGGATACTTTTGATCACGTAGTGTATCTTCAAAAATAAGAGAATAATTTGCATTTTAATGAACTCATGTTGAGCGAAATTGCTGGCTGGGATTTAAACCAATATTGGCTGAAGTACAGCGGTCAGGCATGCTTTAAATTGTTGATGATGAATGGGTGAATTCAGAATACAAATGGTTTACTGCACATTTGAAGGTTTTAAGCCCTTAAGAAATTAATTTAAATCAAGGTATATGTCTAAACTGGGTGTGCTATACCTACTTCATTGAAACTCTTAGTATTTATGTGTGGCTTAAGAAAATGTAAGAGGTAATTATAATTCTTTCAAGTCTCTTTAGCAATGTCTAATGAGTAACCTGTGTAATTCTTCTCTGCGATACTTCATTAATGCATTTTTCCAAACATATGTACCTTTTTCTCAAAAACTATAAAAGTTATTAAGCTGAAATATATATTTACAAATTTGTAATGCTTCACTGTATTTATTATTTCATTTTAACATCATGATCTTCAACAAGTTTAATTCATTTAGTTAAGTGGCATGAATTAAAAGTCTTTAATGTGCAATAAAAATCCAACTCTTTGAGAAAAAGATGCTTAAAATACCAATTTTTCTCCAATAATTTTTATAGAATGTATAGCTTGTATAAATTAGCAACTATCAGCAAAACCATGCATTTGGTATATGTAAGGATAGGTGTCACAGTTCCCAAATACTTTACATTATAATAAAGAAGACAGATCAATGGAACACATTTAAACTAGATTTAAACAGACTCGTAGTTTGATAAAACCATTTACCCTGTGTTTCAATTGTCTTGAAGCTTGGTTATACGCCAACATTAATAGGGCAGTAATCAATTAATTGTTGCTAATCTAATATATATATATATATATATATATGTATTAATAGAGAAATGATATCTGGTTTACAGGCCAACATTAAAAGGGCAGTGAACAATTTAATTGCATCTAATATAACATATAGATTAATTGAGAAATTATATTCAGTTATAAATGTGTGATACTGTAACATAAAGATGTGGGAGTGAGTAATACACAATAAATGTTGATCTTGAGGCTATATTATACTAGCAATGGGAGTGGCATAGAAGTACTCTAACAGAGATTGCGACAAGAAAGGACTAGAATGTGCATTTTCCCTACAGCCACAGGGATGGGGTTGCTTGGGTGTATGTGAGGCTGCAAGAGCTGCATGCCGAATATGGGAGGAGTCCAGACAATGGTTACATTAAGTGTCTCAGTGTATACACATGTCATAATAGTTTAACTTAGAAAATGTCAGGCCTGGGTGCATAGTAACGTTGGCTTCAGTGGTAAGGTACAGAGGCATGAACAGCAACGGCCTAATAGCTCCAGTGGCAGCTGGTGATTATCATAGTTACACTGAAGTAACTAATACTATGTTGGGTGAACAATAAATTTAATTTCTAAAAGATAATAAACAGAAACTAAAATGGAAAAACACTGCTTCCTTTGAATAACTTGAAGGACCCAACCCAAACCTGTACCTATCACCAGAGTTCCTTATTTGAAGAACTTGAAGGAACCAACACACACCTGTACCTATCAGCAGAGAGTTCATCATTTGAACAACTTGAAGGAACCAACCCAAACCTGTACCTATCACCAGAGTTCCTTATTTGAACAACTTGAAGGAACCAACCCAAACCTGTACCTATCACCAGAGAGTTCATCATTTGAACAACTTGAAGGAACCAACCCAAACCTGTACCTATTACCAGAGAGTTCCTTATTTGAACAACTTGAAGGAACCAACCCAAACCTGTACCTATCACCAGAGTTCCTTATTTGAAGAACTTGAAGGAACCAACACACACCTGTACCTATCACCAGAGAGTTCCTTATTTGAACAACTTGAAGGACCCAACCCAAACCTGTACCTATCACCAGAGAGTTCCTTATTTGAACAACTTGAAGGAACCAACCCAAACCTGTACCTATCACCAGAGAGTTCCTTATTTGAACAACTTGAAGGACCCAACCCAAACCTGTACCTATCACCAGAGTTCCTTATTTGAACAACTTGAAGGAACCAACCCAAACCTGTACCTATCACCAGAGAGTTCCTTATTTGAACAACTTGAAGGACCCAACCCAAACCTGTACCTATCACCAGAGAGTTCCTTATTTGAACAACTTGAAGGAACCAACCCAAACCTGTACCTATCACCAGAGAGTTCCTTATTTGAACAACTTGAAGGAACCAACCCAAACCTGTACCTATCACCAGAGAGTTCCTTATTTGAACAACTTGAAGGAACCAACCCAAACCTGTACCTATCACCAGAGTTCCTTATTTGAACAACTTGAAGGAACCAACCCAAACCTGTACCTATCACCAGAGTTCCTTATTTGAACAACTTGAAGGAACCAACCCAAACCTGTACCTATCACCAGAGTTCCTTATTTGAACAACTTGAAGGACCCAACCCAAACCTGTACCTATCACCAGAGAGTTCTCATTGCTCACTTCACATAATTAATTGCAATACCCAGCAAATTCAAACAAAGGTAGGAACCACTGTACCTTAACTTTTTAGCAATAGGTGGCACAAAATGACAAATATCACATTGTCCTTGCCTTATTACGAGGATGTCCCAAAAATAAGTGACACTGCTTTTGTAAATCTGCATGGTAGGCAGGAAAAGTCTGGGAGTTGCAGATAACTTTTGCCCATGTGTAGTGGCAGCATTGTGAAATTCCTATGTGTCTACCTTTACCACTCGAACGTCATGTGTTAGCAACCATGGAGACTCCACTTGCTCCTACCGCTGATTGCGAAGGGTATTATCCATTTTTTGGTGACAAAAAATAAAAGTGAGATTGAAATTCATCACGAGTTGTGCAGTGTGTATGATAAAGACAATGTCAAGGTCAATGGTTTCTCATTGGTTCAATCATTCAATGAAGGGAGAATGTTATACGATGAACAATGAAACGGCTGACCTCCACTTCCTGTGCTCTGAATATTGTCGATGAGGTCTAAAGGGTCATGGGCCCAATCGGCACCTTACGCTTGATGAAATTATTTTTTAAACTTCCTCTGAATATTGAAACATGCCGTGCAACACTGCATAGGATTATTTCTCAGGATCTGCATCTATCAAAAGTGTGTGCAAGATGAGTTTCACGGGTGCTTTTAGAACAACACAAAGAGCAGTGTTGATGCTGCATTGCAATTTTTTGAGGATAAGGAAGACAATTTATTCAACCGAATGACCAGGGACGAGATATAGATCCATCACTGGATGCCTGAATCGAAAAGATAGAGTATGGTGTGGAAAGAAAAGGATGAGCCAACGCCAAAAAAGGCAAAAGTTGTGGAATTGGCTGGCAAGGTAATGACAATGGTCCTCTGGGATTCCAAGAGAGTGTTGCTGATCAATTACCTGCACCGTGGGACCACGATCACAGTTGCTAACTATTGTGAAGCGATGGGAAACCTCTCAGAAGGGCAATTCAAAACAAAAGGAGGGGAAAATTGAGCAAAACAGCTGTTTTTGTTCCACAATAACGCTCGCCCACATGCTGCTCGTGAGACTCAAGCCCTTTTTGAGAAGTTTTGATGGAATGTTTTCAGTCATCCACCTTACTCTCCTGACCTTGCCAGCAACTACCACCTTTTTCTGCAGTTGAAGCAACATCTCAGGGAAAGACACTCCACAAATGAGAATGACTTAAAACAAGGAGTGGAAAACTGGCTGGAACAAGAGGTGGAAAGATGGCCGGTCAGTTTGGTGAGAGTGGTTTAACAGTGAATTAAAAAAAACTTTTCACAGTGCTAAAAAGATAGGAGATTCAAGGAGATTATATAGAAAAATAACTATTAAATGTGCCTTTCAAAATATACCCTTTTTGAAGTGTTTGAATAAATGTATCTTACTTTTGAGACAACCCTTGTAATACATATGTGACTTTTATTCTTTCTTTTACAAGCAATACACCGAATAATAATGATAAGCTTGGTAAGTATAGCCTATTTTTATTCAAATGCTGATGTCACATGTCTCAACTTTGCTGCCTTTCTTGTACCTACCCTGTTTGGTCTTCGAGCACGTCCCAGGTTATCTGTGGAGAGTCCTATATCTGCCAAGATTTGGGCCATTTCCTTTGTGTTAATCCCACAGTTGTTGGCCACATTCTTCTGACATCGCTTATGTACATTCATATTGCAAACTACAACAAAGAGCACAACATTTTTAAATACTTTATATTTTTCTGATTGCAAGGAATGAACATTTACACTGAGTTAAGATGCAATAAATTTTTCTATGTACAACTACAGTTCCTTTTAGTGAAATATACAGCTCACAGATCAGAAGAATACTACTCTGGGATGAGAGACCAGGAGAGTTCATTTGCTCACATTAGTAGCTTCTTTATTATTCATCCATGTTGCCAAACAGAGACGAGTTCCACTATAACAAACAGCATAAATACAAGTTTACCTGCTTGCATTGATAGTTTGTTTACTACTGTGTAACTGCAGTCCCCTTGCAGAGCTCTGACTTATTTGGTTGGCAACCCTGAATGTGTTTGTATTTGCTTGTATGAACAGAGCATTAAATGCACACTTGTTGCTAGCATTCTTGTCATATGTGGACTGTACTTCCTTAATCTCTATGTTTACTTAACCCATTTAAGCCTATTTTTGTTCAACTATTAGACTACAGCAAACTACAACCAAGTGGTGTCTATACTCTGTCCAGAATTTAACCTAATGGGTGTAAACATAACATTGAATATCTGTCTGCTAAGAGTGTGTTGTGATTGGTTGTTCAAATACCATACTTCCTTTCTTCTGCTACTGCAGCAACCAAACCAGCTGCTTAGGTTTGAAACACATGTTCAAAACATCATTCTTTACATACTGATAGCCTTAATGAATGGAAAGAAAGGCTTGTTTTTTTTCAATCCAGCAGTTGTATCGACTCAAGCTTTATTAGTGTACACTCTCATTGACCCAAGTTTCTACTAAATGATATACTGTTTTCTTTCCTATATTGATGCATAGCTCTCAAATACAGTGGAATCTCATTAGCACGTTCCTCATTAACACGTTTTCCCGTGTATTACGTTCAATTATAAAAGTCCCGGTACCAAATCACCAAATGTAATCAATAACGTTTGCTTAGTGCGTTTTCCCGGTCCCGCTTACTACGTTTGAAGTTTGACGTTCTCATTCACTGTTTTGGCCAATCCTTGATCGGTCCAGTGGGAGAAGGCGCTTAAACACGTTCAATGTTTGACGTCCTCATTGGCTACTTTGGTCAATCCTCTGTCACGGGGTGGATACCGGCAGCCAATCACATGCATGTATGTAAATATTTGTGTGACACGATTTGTGTGGGCGGGATAGAGAATGCTTTACCTTGGCGTGGTAAACGATAGTTTCTACTGTTGAGTGTTGACCAAACATACGTAGATTGTATTTTAACTTTTCATTTGGAATGAAAAAAAGAAAGTGTAGTAAATAACCAATAGTGAAAAACTGAAAATCCTTGAAATAGATCACAATCCAAATATGAAACATGTGGATATAGTGTGGAAGTTAAACCTTCCTCCGTCAACCTTAAACGCAATTGTTAGCAAACCTAAATTGATTAAAACTGCTTTTAAAGAAGGGAAAAATGCAAAAGCAAAACTTTCCTCTTGGAAAATAGGATCAGAAGAGGATCAGAACGAAATTTGTTGTATGGAAACACTTACCGTATTCAAATCGTATTGTATATGCCAAAGATACATTCGCCTATTGTACTCGTAACATGATGCATGCTCATAATTTTGTTTTCTTTTTTAGCGGAAATTGTTATCACATGTGTAATAAAACGCACAGCAAAGCCACTCTTGTCGCTTCCATAATTCGCAATTATTTTCTCAAAAACATTCATAACCTCAAAAATCCAAGTTGACCAACATAAAAGCTTGAATTATTTATTCTCAGGCTTTGTGTATCCAAATCCATTTGAACACATATTGAATTCAACACGGATTGTACTCAAAATCGATTTCAATTACCCATGGAGATGTAGTAATTATTAGATTTTATTACATAACTATGTTCTTAAATTGCATATTTTGCATTTTCAATAACACGTTTTCCTGCCTATGATGCCCAAATCCTTAGGTCCCTGTAAAAATGTGCTAACGAGATTCTACTGTACAATGTGATCCATACAAATCTGAATAAAGTGATTGGGCCATAACCCTTAAACCAATAATAGGACACGTGTGCAACTTTGGGAGAATATAATACACAATTGGGAGATTACATTTCATTGTTCCTCAGAGCAAATGTAGAAAATGTCCTCCACCGGTATCCATACATGTCTGCACTCGTTTCACCATATACTTACAAAGATTATCTTCGCCAAGGTTGCTTATTTCATTACTAATGGATTCACAGAGTTCTGCAGTTGTTCGAGATCTATTCTTATACACTCTATTTTTAAAATACCCCATAAGAAAACGTCCAGCGATTTTAGATCAGGTGATCTGGGGAGCCACAGAGCTTTTGAGATATTTGGTTATCAAAGAAATTGTTACAAGTTGCATGGAGGAGTTAGATATATAACACGTTGCTCCATCTTGCTGGAAATAACCTTCTGTCAATCCGATATCCAATTGCTCCACAAATGTATTGAAGATGCCTGTATAACCTGCAGTGTCTACAGTCAATGGGGCCAACAATCCTGGAAGCTGACACCATGTACCATACTTCAACCTTTTCATGACGCAGTGGTGTTTCATGGATGATACGGGGGTTTACAGCAGCCCAGTATCTGCTGTTTTGTGTGCTGATGTAGCCTGAAAGATGAAATCATGCCTCATCTGTAAACCATGTTATGGAGAGAATGTTTGGATGTGGAGTAAGAAAATCCTGAAATCATTGACAATAATGCATTCATTTTTCATGATTTGCTTCTTTCAAATGCTGCACCATATGCACTGTGTATGGCCACACTCCGGACTTCTTCACAGCTCTTTGACATGTGCCATATGAATAGTCTGTCTTCTGGCTCAATTGGCACAATTTCTTTGGAGAGTTCACTAAGAGTCTTTGAACATTATCAACACTCATTGCATTCAATGATGGTCTATGTTTTTCACTCTCACTGGCGAGTATATCAGTTGTCACCAGCTTTCTTGCTAGTGATAAAATTGCTGTCTTTGTTGGAACATCGCACACATTAAATTTTCTTCCAAATTCCTGCTGTGTTATCAAGAAATTTATCTTCCAATATGTTTTCATAATAAAAACACGCTCTCGAAGTGAATACTGCATTTTCCTGTTATGACTGCAAACTAAAGTAACTAAACACAATATTGAGCCAGGACAATGGATGGAGTATTTTAAAACATTATATCTGGAAGACAGGAGTATAGGAATTATGGGATTTCTGGAAATAGGGAATGTTTTTGTAGAGATATTGGATGGTGAAATTAGGAATGAGGAAATAATAAAACAAGTTAAGTTACTGAAGAAAAATAAAACTACTGGAATTGATAGCATCCCAACAGAGTTTCTTAAGGAGTGGTGTACTGAAACAGGAAGAGTGAAAATTTTATTAGATTTATTTAATGTAATTATTAGAAGCGGTTATGTACCTAAATGATGGAGGGAAGCTATCATCCATATTATATATAAAAAGGCAAGGGTAATGTCGATAAACCTAAGAACTACAGAGGTATTGCATTACTATCTAATATAGGAAAACGTTTTGGGGGCATTTTGGCGGCTAGACTACAAATTTGGGTTGAAGAATATAATATCCTTTCGGGATTCCAAATGGGCTTTTGCAAGGGAAGGAGAACAACTGCTAATTTATTTATTATAAAAACATTAGCGGACAAATATTTAAAAGAAAAAAGGGGTAAGTTGTATATGGCTTTTGTAGACTTACAGAAAGGTTATGACCGAATTGAGTTACAACTTCTGTGGCATAAATTAGTGTGTAAGGGTGTAAGTCAGCAATTGGTGAATATTCTTAAAGCATTGTATTTTGAGAACACCTTCTGTGTAAGGGTGGAGACAAGCTATGTAACAAGAGAAATTCAACAAAAGAAAGGCCTCACGCAAGGGGTTAGTTAAGTTCAGTTTTATTTAATTTATACATAGATGATGTCTTACTAGAAATTGGAAGGAATAATAACTGTGCACCAGTAATTAACAACATCCAAATCCCAGGACTTCTTTTTGCAGATGACCTAGTGGTAGGATCTATTACAGTAAGTGGTTTAAAACAATCATTACAAGCAATTGATGTATATTGTGAAGAATGGAGGTTAAAAGTGAATCAAGAGAAAACACAGATTGTGGTATTCAAAAAGGGGGGGGGGGGAAATTAAGCAAATATTAAAAGTGGAAGGGAGAGAATAAAGATTACAGGGTGGTGCGCGACTATTTATTTAGGAGTAAAAATAGATGGAGGTAATAAATGGGAGAAACAAAAGAAGCTTACATTGGCAAAAGGTAAAGGGGCAATGGCAGCAATTAGAAGCTGCAAATATAGAGTACCTAATATAAATGTTAAATGGCTGGAAAAAGTTTATGAGATGGTTGTGGAGGCAAAAATGATGTATGGTATAGAAATATGGGGATTAGATAGAGGATGGGAAAGTATAGATGAGGTGCACAGGATGTTTTGTAGAGAAATACTAGGGTTACCGAAGGCAATTGTAAGATAGGTAGCGCAATTAAAGATGGGCAGGGTGCCAACTAAGGGGAAGATAACGGAAAGAGCTTTGAAATTTTGGTTTAGAACTTTAAATTTAGGGAAAAGTAATGTGTTAAGACAATGTATAGAATACCAAGAGAATAGTTTAATGAATGATGGATGGGGTAAGTAATTTACGGAACATTTTGGAGAAAAATGGGTTAGGAGACATGTGGTGAAGGAGAGAAAATAACATGAAAAACTTTTGGAAAAGGGCAAGGAAAAGACTGGAAGATATAGAAATACAAATCATGTTCAGTGAGATTGCCGAAAAGAGCTCATTAGTTTGTTATAGGCCAATGAAAAATACATGGGGTAGGGAAAAATATATAGACATAGTAAATAAAGAAGAGAGAGAATCTATTGCATGGGTAAGAACCGGAGCATGGAGGCTAAGAGGGTTAAGACAGGGTATTCCTCAAAACTAATGTCCGTATGTGATGGTAATGAAGACATTGAACACATAGTATTTAAGTGCCAAGGAACAGAAAATTGGAGAAGAGAATTTATTAAAAAGAAGTGGTTGAAGGGGGATAGAAATACACTTATAATCAAAATGATGTGCAAGGACGCTAGGAGCATTGGACAGTTTTTGTGTAAAGTAAAAAATAAATGGCTTTGGACAGCGGATAGAGAAAAGTAAGAGGTAATGTATCTTGTATCTTGTTCAAAGTATCTTACTTTGAATGGAAAACTATGGTGAATGTGTGATGGTAAAGTAATCAATAAGTGACAAGTGAAAAACAAGTGGAAATGGTACATGAAAAACTCAAGCAAGATAATTTATTGATGGGAAATTGTAAAATATAGATGAACTGTAGTGATTGTCTATAGAATGAGTGGCCAGGGTAAAAGTTCAGTAGATGATCAAATTGTAAATCTCTTAGCACAATAAATAAAAAAAAAATTGCCATCAAAATCAACAAAATAGTCAACAAATGGCAGTGACACTTAGATCATTAAAACAAATTTCACATTTCTATGAGCTTACAGAAGGATTATGGCCCATTAAAGTAGTTCAGGTTTATATGGATCTCATTGTATTTGCACCTCTACAAAACTATGGCTTCCCTGTCTATCATCACATTAACTTCATTTCTTTTTATATTCACAAAACCTATATGGCAACCTCTTAAATTTTTGTCATTATTGACTGCTTTTAAAACTTTGTCTATTGTTGGAAAGGTAGAATTAGACAACTGAAAAATTCAATGCCATAGCTGGGATTTGAACCATGGATCTCCCGCTTTCTGTCCAGTTGCTCTAACCACTGAGCTACCATGGCAACATGCCAGTAGAACATTCAAATCTCCAACTGACTTGAATTTTTCCTGGTAAACCACAAGGAGATCCCAAATTGTTTTGAGATGCCATATCCCAATGGTAACTTACAATGCCCTAAATGCTTTAAGTCCCAGGCTTCATAGTTAAGCCTCTATTAGTCAATTAATCAAATTGATTGTTCTTCTACACAAGCTGTGAGTAGGACAAGGTTGGAAAGGTAGAATCAGACGACTTAAAAATTTAATGCCATAGCTGGGATTTGAACTACAAATCTCCCGGTTTCTGTCTGGTTGCTCTAACCACTGAGCTACCATAGCAACATGCTGGTAGAACATTAAATACTCCAGCTGACTCGCATTTTTCTGTTTTGAGATGACAACAATGCTGTAAGTACCTTGTCCTACGCACGGTTTGTGTGGACGAACAATTCCATTGTCTGTTGTTGCTGGTTCATTAACAAGGTGGAAAGCATGAACTTTGGAGCTTATAGCACACTTTTCCATTCTGGTACTTAGCAGACAAAAACCGTACATTTTTATCAGACTCCCTATATAAACTACCCTAACATTTCTAACCATTTCAAACAAACTACATTCAGTTTAGCATTTTTTAACACTTTTTACTTAACAATTTAATGGACCAGAGATAGTTTAAACAGTCTTAATAACAATAAATTTAAAATAAAAAGCACAGTTACTTCCTTCAGTCGAGCTGCAGATAATTAAAAATACATTTACCTAATTTAAGGGTTACCAAGATTTTAATTCCAGTGCCAAATCAAAACTCCATCTCTCACATGACAAATGCAAGCACAAACCATTACACCACACATCAACTGTTTTCATTAATCTAATTAGTAGATTAATAAGACTTTGGTCACTGTTCTGGGTTCCATTGTGGTTGTGTTTCACTTTTAATGGTAATAAAAGTTAAATAAAAATAAAAAAAATAGCATATTCCTTTCCTCACACTGGTTTGTAGTCAATTACACATATGCTTCATTGTAGTATTTCCTTTAGAATATGCTGAAGAAATTAAATATCTAGGAATTGCACTAGATAGAAAATTAAAAATGAAAGACCATGTACAAAATGTCACGCTAAAGGTTACTAAAAGAAGTAACATATTGAAGAGATTAGCTGGATCTAAATGGGGCAGTTCAATAGCACTTTTAAAACATACAACAGTTACATAAAACCAGTATTAAAACATGGATGTGAATTACTAGTAACTGCAACTGACAATAAAATTAATATGATCGAGAAATGTCAAAATCAGTGTTTTAAGATTGATAACAGGAGGCAGTGAAAACAACGCCAGTTAGTGCACTTCTTGCTGGAACAAATAATAACCCAATGAAAGCCAGCATTAAAATACAAGTTGCACAATTATATGTAAAATTAAAAACAAGCCCAGCAAACATCTATGATTTCAACAGCTCCTTAGAAAGTTAAAAACACAGATTACAAACAAATCCTTTTTAGAGAAGAATTGTAATTACCTAAATTTATCAAAAAATGCACTCCTCACCCTCCTAGGACTAATCCAATAGATTTTATCAAGATAGTAACAAATAAAGAGCTGATAGAACAACTAAATAAACAAGATTTACCAGAAGTATGCAGAATTGCTACACTTGAACATCTACATAATCAATTCCTGGAAACAGAGTGGCTTAGAATTTATAAAGATGGTTCTGCAGATAAATTGAGAAATAATGTGGGAGGTGGTATATACTTTTCACATTATTTTACATTGCCTAGACCAAGGGTGGCGAAAACGACTTCCTTCTGCGAGTCGCGAAAAATGCAACACGCACTGCATCACTCACCAGCATATGAAAAACAAAGGGAGTGCAGAGAGTGAATGGCGCCTACGAGTCAAAATGACTCGCGAGTCACATTTTCGCCACCTCTGGCCTAGAAAATCCACAGATTTTGATGGTGAAGTTGTTGCAATACAACGAGCATTAGAACGAATATACTACAGAACCGATATAAAAGAAAATAAAGTAGTTGTTCTCACGGACTCAGTTTCTGCCATTCAAGCAATAGAACAATATGATAGTCCACATAATCTTATAATATTAAGGATGTGAGATCTTATTATAGATTATTGCAAACAAAATTTCAACAGATAGTATTACTGTGGATACCAGCACATGTGGGAGTGAATGGTAATGAGACAGCAGACTCTCTGGCCAAAAAGGGTGCAGTGTTATATTCAAAACCTATAAAGTCTCATGAACTACATATGAAACTAAAAAATGTCAAAATTAATATAGAACAAAAATACCAATATAATATTCAAAAGGCTGTAGGACAAATAGAAATAAATAAACAATTAAATAGCATTAAACAACATTTTAAAAGACAGCAGAGACTTGATGAAGAAGATAAATTAAAGGATAAAGATTATAAGGATATTAAAGATAGAGTTGATATACAAAAAATGCCAAGGAAGACTGCAGTGGCCTTATTTAGGATGGCAACTGGCCACGATTGCCTCGCAGAACACCTCTACAAGATAGGATGCCTACCTACCCCAAGTGAAGATGTCATCCTGAACAAACAACATCTCACCAAATGCAAAGGCCTTAAAAGTGATAACTTACAGACTTTATATTCGGAAGCCAGAGGGAAAATGATGCAGATCAATTAATCCCTAGTGCCATTGGTGAACAACAACATATTCAAAAGGAAATTTACTAACAAAAATTATTCCAACATAAAAGAAATAGTACAAAAAATAAAAAATGTCCTAAGGAAAGAAATCGTTGCTCACTTCAGATTAGCAACCAGACATGACTGTCTGGCAGAACATCTACATAGGTTTGGTTTTATGAATGACAAAGCATGTAAAATTTGCAATGCTGACAAGATTTTAAATGGAGAACACCTACTAGAATGCCCAGAATTGAGGAAAGCTGTACCAGATGGGAAGATACACAATTTATATTGGCTAGCTAGGGAAAAATTGATGGATCAAAATCCTGCACATTAGATCAACAACAACAGTATTTCCTTTAGTAAGCAAAGTTTCAAAGCATTTATCCTTGGTTCAAAAATTGAAACCTTTGACAAAGTTTCTCAATCTCCAATGCATAAAATCTTAACTCATACTTGTTTCATGCATATGTATAGACAGATGCATAAAAGCGATGCTAAGAGATGCTCTACAGTAGCGTATACACCTAAAAACAAATGCACTGTACAATTTATCACTTCAATGGTAATATAATTAAGGTATTCCAACTATTCTGAACTTGTGCCGATTACCTCCACACTGCAGTCCTTGACGAAAGAGTCCATAAAGGAGAGACCCACAGTGATCACAAAATGTGAACCTTTTGTAATTGTGCACCACAAAACGATGCGGTATGTTAACATTAAATCGCTGGCCCTGCTGCATCCCTGGATTTTGCTGCAAACAAACAATGACATTATAAATTCTAACAGCAAATTTCTGGCTTAGCAATGCATAGGCCACTTTCATCTTTTCTTGCCCATCTTTTCACAAGCTATTTTGAAATAAGTTACTAAAGCATTCCTCTTAATTTTTAAAACTTGGTATAGATACATAGAGGATACTTTTGCTGTTGTTCCTGATAAATGCACAAATGATGCTTTACAACTTTTGAATTTACAAGATAATGCAATAAAATTTATTGAAACTTTTCTTTCCTAGATTTCAAGATAATACAAAATAACAATAAACTGAATCTTGGCATTTATAGAAAATCAACTCATACTGATAATTATTTAAAAAATGAGAGTTTTTACCCTTTTCCACATAAATTTGCTGTTTTTAATACTTTAGTTTACAGACTGATAAATACACCCCTCAATAAAGATGAATTTCATACAGAATATAAACACATTGACACTGCTTCAATTAATGGTTTCAATATTCATTTTATATATAAAAGAACATGACATAATATTACTTCTTCAAAATAAATACAAAATGAAAAATTGGTTACAATTTTCCAAAAAAGACAAAAGTTAAAAAAATACAGAATCTGGTAATTATCAATTAAAAAATTTTGATGTGACCAAATGTACACTGGAAAAACTAAATTAATTAGATCATTTTTGGTCATTTAATCATTAAACAAATCCAGAACGTTAAATTATTGAAGCATTTAAATGAACCTATGGATTTTTTGGGAGAATATACTTTATTTTTAAAAAACAAAGACTGCACAATGAATTTTGACATACCAACAATTGATTGTCAACAAATTTTACTTCCAGTAGACGGCAATACTAAAGCAAAACAATCTGTCACCTAGTGTCATTAACCTTAACGATACAAATAAATGAGTAAACAAGAAAAAGGAAGCTGATGATGCAATCAGGTGATTGTGAAACATGTTCTTTTGAATTCTATTTTAAAAAAGAGAAGTGAAGCATTGTTACAAAGTATATATAAGTAATTTATAATTAAGTACTTGCTTCACTATTACTAGCTTCAAATTTTATTTATTATTAAACAATGACATTGTGCATTTAATAACTCCATCAAGCTCATTGCACTCTGTTACTAGGCCCAATAAATGTAAATGCACAAGTACGCAACCTCTTATCTAAGGTGTGCTCAATCTAAAAATCATATGGAGTATCCTTTGAACACTTATTTTAGTAAATATCTGTAAAATAAAACAAGATTCAAAGAAATGTGACGTTCATTTCATCATTTATTGAAAGTCATTATTGTGTTTGTATACACTAGATCCTGCGATAATCAAACCCGGCGGAGGGCGATGCATTTTTTCAGGTGTAAAAATCCTTAGTGGGCGGCACCGTGGCCGAGTGGTTAGACCGCTTGCCTCTCACCGAGGTGGCCCTGGTTCAACCCTAGGGACCCGCATGTGGGATTTGTGGTGGACAAAGCAGCACCTGGGCGGGTTTTCTCCGGGTTCTCCGGTTTCTCCCGCCATTCATTCCACCAACTGCTCCATCATCACCTTTCCTTTCATCCATTTCACCATCATTTCGTTTCATCTACTTCCTTCCTCCCATACCAGGCATCGCGCTGATCACCCAACCTGGACATCTGTCTGATCCATGAGTGTCTGCTCCTCGACGGACCTCTGACCCCAGGCACCCGCCTGTAAATCCTGGGGGGTGTAAGTCCTACATAAGAGGAGGTTAAACAGAGAAAGAAGAAGTAAAAATCCTTAGCATGGCTTCCTTCGGAAGGGAAGTAAAGCCGGTGGTCCCATGCCATAGATTTACGGCACGTAAAAGAACCTCAAGCCTGATAAAGAGGTCTCTGAGCAAAATTACCAGTCTTTCACACCCAATATAGAATGGGATGCTAAGGACCATAGCAGTTAAAGAGCGTCCATAAATAAAATTCAATTTTAATATCCTGCGATAAAACAATTGCCAGTCCGATAAGTGTTATTAGCAGCTGGCTGGCAAATGTGTAACTGTAAACTCTGATGCAATATTGCACCGTTTCATTGGTTAACTTTTAACGCCTGTAACTTGAGAACTATTACACTTAGAACATGCATGGCATAAGCTTTTTGTCCACAGAACAGGATACTGAAGAGTTCTGCACAAATTAGTAGACACCCTGTATAATCGTTTTACATAAATGGTCATTCAGATTGGGAAGTCTTGAAACAAAAGCCTTTTACGTGTAAGTCATTAACACAGTTTAACCCCAATCCAAACATATCTTAAATGTAGGAACAGCATTAAATATCTTCTTTTTTTTTCCCTCCTTTTTCTCTTCTTTGCAAATATGATGTGGAAGCCTTGATAAAATTTACTATTTTATATATTTTTGGAAATTTTCTTAAAATCTTAAAATTTCTTGGACACTCCCCAAATAAGCCATCCTTAATATAGTACCCACTGGTTTGAACTAAATTTAAACTGTGTTGATAAATGCTCTTCAAACTCTTATAATTAAAATTTACACTTTGATCTAAAATTGTACACGTCCCTTCCATTATGGGTAAAACAATCCCACCATGACTTCCACACATTATGGATGGAATGATTCTGTTAAGTTCCACATGTTAATGGAAGCTGCAAGGACTTGTTTTGACTGTCGCATTTAAGATACAGTTAATTATGCACCTTACTGGAACAATTCATCCAGTATGTTGCCCACAAATTATGCACATTTATGAAATGTTATAATTTGTTTATGGATCAAAGATGCTTCTGTGTGCTTACACCATTGATACACTTAAGACTGACTCGGCCTCAACTGCTAACTTTGGTTTTAATGACCAGTTTCATCATCTGATATTAAATTTTAACACAGTGTTAAAGTGATTTAACATTGAAGTTAATGCAAATTCTGTTTAATTAAACACGGTTAGCTTTAACAAAGTGTTAAACTTGATGCTAATTTAACATTCCCATACTCCTGGTTTAGGCATTCAACAAATGTTAGAGGAGTTGGAAAATAGCTGCCGCAAGCAAGCCGTTGATTGAGTTTGCTGTACTTGGCATTTTTCAATGCTATTCCTAATCGAAGAAGAGCTGTGCATCATAATAAATTTGACAACCTGCAAATGGAGGAATTTTTAAAGGGATACAGACTGTCCAGTGGTCATGGCCATGGCTTTATAGGAAATACAAGAGGACAGATTACTACCAACAGAAACATGCCTCTTTCTCCTATGTTACAAGTGTTATTACTCTTGAGATTTTATGCTACTGGCACTTTTCATTTAATGGTAGGTGATAGTGTTGGCATTTTCCAAGCTACCGTTTGTGGGTTTATCCAGAAAGTTTGTGAAGCAATTGCTTCAAAAGAACAGTACTACTGTTGGTGTCTGTTTGATTCTTAATCAGTGAACACATTTTCACCCACTTTGGTTTTAATGTAGTTTTAAAATGTTCTAAAAACTCTTCACGCCTGGAGTTCTTGGCACTGCATTTTACATTAGCATAAAATTGCTGCAGTTGCTTACCTGGGAGAAATGCATGCATCGCAATTAAATTCCTTGTGGATTTTCTCCTAAGCTGCATCTTTATCCTTTTAATTTCAGTCCACCAGCATTTTCACACTTGATAATTGCTCAAACAACTAATAATGACTCTTCAAACAGTGAAAGATTTATTAGTTTCTCTGCACCTAGATTTTTCAGTTGACATAGTGATTCTAACCTCAATCAGGGAAATCATATGGCAATTGTCTATGAATGTAACTACTGTCTATTCCAAACCAGAGTGCCTTTCACTGAAAACAAACTCTTTGTATTATCTGTGCGAAAGTAGTTCGCAATCCCTGCCCCTGATGTGGCTTGTTCCCCTCCCACGTGCTTGTTAAACACTATTTAAATCTATAAAAACGCGCCCTGCGTGAGAATCATAGTTCAAAATGCAACCTGAAGTAACAATCAATTTTATAAATATGCAGAAATGAACATTTTACTTATGTTAATCACAAACCTCGGGGAAAAGTGCAACACCCAAATCCAAATCCTCCGAAGATGACTCAGCTGCCATATCGGAATCAGAACTAATCTCCAAAAAATGACAAGTTTATCCACAATTCCACAGCACTGTCGCACACAAAACAAGTTCCCACATTTTATTCTCCTCTTCTATGTTCTATTATGTCTTTTTATATTCCCTGCTCACTTTGGTTACACTTCTCACAAAACGCCTGTAAAATCCGATATTAGTTTCGTAATATGCACTAATGCAATTGTCGGGTATTTTTCTAATAATGAGTTGAATATATGAAGTATTGTTTGTTTTTAGCCACTTTTTAACCGTTTTCCGCTTTTGTGTTTGAACAGTTTATTCACACCTTCCTCTGCCATGTGAACTCAAATACCAACTGACTAAATCACAAGATTTGACCTGAGCTGAGCATGTGTGTGTTAGCGTATTATGAATGACTGTTCGCTTATCATATTTCCTGTGTTACGCAAAGTGTTTATTCGGTACTCAGATAGCACCTCTGGGAATTCATTGCTGCATTTCTTGTATATGTAAGAGAGTGGCAGTCATGCATACGGTTGGTAATTAACAAGCAAGATGCTCTCGGCGTTACCGCAATAGCAGACGAAAAACATATTTTGTAATCTCTTAACAGCTAGTATATATCCATTACCTTTAGCAATGAGTTCTTATGATAACCGCAACAAAATGTGCAGTTCTATATCTTTCCTGGCTCAATGTTTCATGATACAATACATGTATTAAGGAATATTTACGTTGGCGTAAGAGTGTGTTCTTGGGTTCGTGACAAGCAGAAGCATGTGCTTCTGTTTACATCAGAGGGAACTCTGGTTTGGAATGGACAGTAGATACCGGCTACTGAAACAGAGCACTTCGAATCATAAACAAAAGTGCATCGGAGTGCATTGAGAAGCTGTGTAGTTTGGTCACTGTCTTCTCAAAAGCTATCGTTAGCAGCTGTCTTCGATGTTAACAAAATGTTAGCTGACAATTTTCTGTAAAAGCTTGATGAAATATGGGCTGCAAGTTATTGATTTTCTTAAGGTCAATAACGAGGCATGGATAATAATTGATTACCAACTTGCCACCAAGGTTAATGTTGTGACCTTGCTATGAAACCAATGTTCAACAGAAGTAATTAGTTTTATTTCTGGTAAGTACTACTAATATTATGTACTATCATTGAAAAGGTAGTAGTATGCAATATATATGCATTAGAGAATTCACAAGTAAAAAATGCTCGACTTCATCTTATTTTTTCAAACGTTTCCTTCGTTCTCCAATGATGCACTTAGTATACTTGTGTAGGAATATTAATTTCTACTTACCTCATCCTGCGTGAGATCCTTCATTCCAGGGCACTTGGTGACTACTGACTGGTGACAGCGCTTGTGAACCACACATGTGCAAACTGCAACAGATTATCACATTCTTTACAATCGTACGAAGCAGAAGGCAAGGGCAAACTTATGTGGAAAATTCAAACAGAAGGAACACAGACATGCAATTAATGTGCAGCTATTGGTACAAGTCACACAGCAAAGAGAATGTAAAAAACTTGAAGCTAATGTGATACTGTTAAGATATTTTAAGCATTCTCACACCATACTTAGGAGGGCTCTTCAAAAAGTTCTCAGCCTCAGAAAATAAACATAAGATTTTCCATCCATTTTTCCCCCCCAAGATAGTCATCTTTTGATTCTATACACTTCAGCAAAATAAGAGTTTGTGTGAATTATGATGTTCAAAACTGAGGTAAATCTCTGACCATTTCTTCAGACTTGGGAAGAGAAAAGAGTCACACAACTTTATGATTGTAATTAAGAAGTGTACACTGGTGCATTGTCTTGATATTATTATTAACAAATGCAGACCTTTGAGCTTCATAGCATTCCTCAACTATTCCAGCAAAGCTACATACTATTCTCTGTTGATGTTTGCCCTTTTCCAGATGGTCCACTAACATACATCAAACATTCCAGAAAACAGTGGGCATCACCTTTCCTGCCGAAGGAACATATTTGGCCTTCTTTGGCGCACTTTCACCCTCTTGCATACCTTATATGAAGTGCTTTGTCTCTGGCATGTGGTGGTGAAATTGTGTTTTGTCAACAGTGATGTAATGTTGAAAAAAAGTTGGCTGAGTAATGTCTAAACACGTCAGTCATTAACAAATATGGCACCCATCATACTACAAGCTTTCTGATGTGCAAATTCCCATGTAAAATGCTCTATACACAATCTGATGAGAACTTGGCAACATCGGTAAGCTCGCATAACTTGATTCACATAACTTGTTGTTTAACACAGAATTGTGAATTTCTGCTATATTTTCTTCCTGGACATCCTGGATGTTCGTCATTAAAAATGGAAGAATGGCAGCATTTAAACTCTGCAGTCCATTTCTTTACTATAGAAAATGATAGCAAAGAGCCTTCCAAAAGGGTATCCAATTCCTTATTTTATTCATTTGGCATTAAACCTATTATTATAAAGCATTTAATCATTGTACGACATTCAATTTTATCAACTTTCAGAAAAATCCTCAATTGGTTTATTCTGCAGCACAGTAACAAAAAAATTAAAGACATGTATGAAATTGCACGTTGTGACATCTAAAGGAATGTACTTGAGAACTATTCTTGCCATTTGATAAGCTCATCTCTGCGACAGGGCAAGGACTTTCCAAAACACCCTCATAAACTCTTAAGTTCTTTAATCTCCATTATCTTAAGATACTCAGGGCAAGTTCATAGTATACTCTGTTATCTATCATCAATGTGATCATTTCTTTAGTCAGGAACATGAGCAATTATAGACATATTCCAGTTTCATTTACTATATTGCTGTGCAAACATTGCTTTGTTTAAGGCTTCTTCTCAATAATCAGGTTGACAATTTGGTCAGGTATACCATACGGCCAATGTTTCACGAAGTCACTGCTTTCATTACCACAATTCAGATTTTAAGGTAACTATCTATTTTGTTCCTTTATGGGACATGCAATAATTAACCCAAAGATGCAATACAAAATAGATCCACACAGAAACATCATTTAACTGAGGGCATTATTTTATATAACTGGCTGTCTATTCAAATAAAACTAAGAATGAAGTAAAAAAATACTTTAGTTTGTTATTGTTTTATTCATTACAGTACCTAACTTTTTATAATACTTCATGATTTTTAAAAGCATGGGCAAATAAACATTATTATTATTATTATTATTATTATTATTATTATTATTATTATTATAATAAAAATATATGGTTACAACTCATGAAAAATCAAACCTAATAAATGCACTTTATAGTACTTAAAATGTTCTAAAAGCATGATTAATAACTATTTAAATTATTCTTTTTCTGGAGGGGTGGGGGAACTGCCTGAAAGGACCAATTTTTTAGTTTATTATTCATTTTTAAATTTGGATTACTTACAGAAGGGCTATGAGGCACAAATACTACAATGTGGACTCAAGCCAACAATGAAACATGACCCATTAAGTTGTCCTCCCTGATGTAGTGGTTACCATGCTAACCTCTAGTTCCCAAGGTCACAGGTTCAAACCCAGCGGAGGGCGATGGATTTTTTTTTGGGCGTAAAATTCCTTAGCATGGCTTTCTTTAGAAGGGTGGTCTCATGTCATAGATTTATGGCACGTAAAAGAACCTCAAGCCTGATAGAGGCCTCTGAGCAAAATTACCAGTCTTTCACGCCCAATTTAGAATGGGATGCTAAGAACCATAGTAGTTAAAGAGCGTCCATAAAATAAATAAAAAAAAATTACAAAAATAAAATTAAAAAACCTCCTCAAAAACTGAGCCATTAAAACTGGTGTAAAAAATTAACATCTGTAAGAAACAACAAAGGTATTTTGATGATTAGAAGACTTCCTCTATTTTCATTCAAATGGAACTTATTCAGTCCAAGACAATAATCATTTAGAAAACAATTTATTTCCTCATATCAGTCACTTTATAGTTACAAACTAGCAATGTATAATTATAACTAATATGATTTTCCGGGCTGTTATGCCGTGGTCTGCTGAAGAAAGATTTCCCAGACGTTTCGTCCACAACTGCGGTGGACATCTTCAGTGGCGCGGACGAAGTCTTCTCGGTGAAAGTATCGCAGCGTCTGATGCGTTGGCCGTTAGTGCCGCTCTCTTTATAGTGTGGGCGCTCTCTGCTGATTGGCCCGCTGGTATGAGGGGGCTGGCGCCGGCTGTGTTGTTGCTCTCTTCTGATTGGCTCGCAGTGTTTTTCGGTTTTGTATGACCTTTCTTGTTTTTGATGACTAGATGCCAGTTACTGTTGAGTTTCAATGCTTCTTCTTTCCTATTGAAATTATTGGGATGTTTATAAATCTCTATTGCTTCGCGTTGTAGCCGGGTATGGTAATGCTTTATGGTAATGCGACTGTCGCCGAACATGCCATTGAAGCCGAGGGCGAACACATTATTAGATTTCAGGACACCAACATTCTTTCCTCCATAAAGCATTACCATACCTGGCTACAACGCGAAGCAATAGAGATTTATAAACATCCCAATAATTTCAATAGGAAAGAAGAAGCATTGAAACTCAACAGTAACTGGCATCTAGTCATCAAAAACAAGAAAGGTCATACAAAACCGAAAAACACTGCGAGCCAATCAGAAGAGAGCAACAACACAGCCGGCGCCAGCCCCCTCATACCAGCAGGCCAATCAGCAGAGAGCGCCCACACTATAAAGAGAGCGGCACTAACGGCCAACGCATCAGACGCTGCGATACTTTCACCGAGAAGACTTCGTCCGTGCCACTGAAGATGTCCACCGCAGTTGTGGACGAAACGTCTGGGAAATCTTTCTTCAGCAGACCACGGCATAACAGCCCGGAAAATCATATTAGTTATAATTGTGACACCGGCCGTGAAAACCTACGTTCTTACATAGCAATGTATAAACGAGTGAAACAAAACTTGATCTGTTTTGCATGCAAAAATACTTGCTTAAACATAAAAAATCTGTCACATACTTGGCTGATGGGAAGGTTTCCATAACAGATGGAAACAATGATATCTGCTACCATGAGAGAGCAGAAATGGAAGTTCAAGCTTCACAGGTATGCAGGATAATGATATAAGTTGAATGCCAAGCGCACTTAGGGTGCTAAATTTCGTCAATGTACCTAGTAACCAATCTGGCTTCAGATTAATAAGGTTTTAATTATTATTATTATTATTATTATTATTATTATTATTAATTACTTCTGGATCAAAACCTTTGGAGAGAGGAATTAGCTACATGCTGCCAAAATCCACTATGTTTCATAAGTTTTTGTGGCTTCACCACTTAGATCAACAGATTCTGTTATGTGGAGTGTAATACTGGTTAATAACATGCCACACTGCAGTAAACTATCAATAGGAGCTTTATACTCCTCTCGCCCCTCGCCCCACGGCAGCAGTCTTCTGATCTGTGAATTGCATTCATACTCAAGAGAGTAATAGAAATGTTATCCGCTCTGTGCACTTTTTATATCCCAACATGGGTTCAAATGCTTATTGCTTAATCTCAACTCATACAGATATTTAAGCTAAATTCTAAATAAGCATACAATTTTCTGTTTTCTTTTGATTATACTCGCATGAAGACCTTGTGAGACCAATGTTAAGATCATGCTAAATATTCTTTACATCAAAACACATGTGCACTTTTCCTACAGAATCTGCTTCAGAAGTAAAAAGCTGGCATGTTTAAAATGTGTTAAATTTGAAACCTTTAACCATAATAGCAAGATACTCTTGGTCCACTATTACTCGAGTGAACATCACATACTTCATCTCATATGAATACTGCCAAGTGGCAAGACAATTCCCCTCCTTATATCAACATTCAGCCACGCATGCGTGAATTCATTAAGTATTGCCGACAATACATCAAAATGTTTATTACTGATCACTTCAATTGCGTTAATTGAATTCACATCCATGTAGTGACTGTCCTTTATCAGTTTCGGTAACAACGTTCCAAAACTTAGGCAAAACAAGAGCTAAATAGCACAACTAAAGGTGATTGGTCCGAAGATTTCTAGTGGACATTATCCTCTATTGCAACTTGGAAAGCAGGGATAATTCCAAGAATTCGCCATCCACATATCTTGTAACTGTTGTATTGTACTGCAATGTACTTTCCATGAAATGGGTTCCATGTTATTGTTTTCCTATCTCTAGTTGGAAGGAGTACTGATGTTATTTGTATCTTTAAACCAAAGAGAAATTTTGATTTGTACATTGTGTACCATTCGTAAGTTTAATGAACGTGCTTTGGCAACATACCTCATAACTCCATTTAGTATGAGAAAATAGTCCCTCAAGAGGTTACCTGGTGAGCTCATAAAGCTTGCACCACCAAAAGGTCATTGGCTTCAGGTCAAGAGCAGATGAGCTCCAGTTTGGCTAGTGTTTATGGAACCAGAACTATAAATTCAAAATTCTAAACCACGGCCTTCTCATCTAAAGCAGTAGTTTTCAACTTTTTTAAGCCCATTGCTACCCTGACCAACAACATTCTTTGTGCAGGTCCTCTGTGGGATACCCACTAAAAACATCCAATATTTTGACATTTACTCTAAATATCTGTGAAAAAAAATATAATAAACAAATTACCAGTATTCTTCCTGTAATATTTCTGAAAATTAAAAACTAAAGCAAACATGAAAAGAAAGTTATTAAAAAAAATATGAATAAAGTACATTTCACCTCAGAAACAGCGTGAAACCATGCTACTTTCTTTGTAGGCTGACGCAACTGTTTTCTTCGTCACTAATACAGAAAACTCTACAGCACCCTGCAAGTCATTCAAGTCGCCATGGCGCATTGGTTGAAAACCACTGATTTAAAATGATTTCATGTTTGTGAACGTGAGTGCCAGTAGCTGAACGGGTCAGTACAGGCTGTTGGTAAAGATCTACTATGCTAATACCGTGATCATTTAATTGCTGTAAATACTGGGAATTCTTAATGAAGCATTTATTGATGTATTAAGGACTAAAGGGTAAATTTAAATACAATACTGCACTCATTATTGCATATTATTTTGTGAACATTTATATATGCACTGTACATCTCATTTCATAACTCAGGATAGAGACAATGCTTTCACTACATTAACATTTCAATTTCATTATTCAAGGTACAGAGAAGGGATAGTATTTGGTTTAGTGTACAATATAGTTTCATAAGAAAGAAGGTTCTGAATTTAAACAGATTATAAAACCGTATCACACAGAATTAAGTTTACAATTCTATTGATTAATACTTTAAATAATACAGAAATTCTAACATGTCTGCACCTTCCTCTCAGTTAATTGGGACAGGCTACCCAGCAGGGTGCTGCAATTGCAATTTCCCTGCAGGTAGGAGAGGCAATCTGCACTTAAGGAGTAAGGTGATGCCCCAAAGAGAATATGAAACAAGTTGCAGAAGGCCTCTGCAATTATATTACTCCATTACATGAGTATGACAGCTTTTGCTTGTGGTATTTGATCCCCAAGACTTTTGCAAGGAAATTTGTAATCTTTAATGAAAACAACTATAACTTAAGCACTTGTTTTGACTTTGAATGAGAGAACAAAAGAAACAGTAGCTGCACATGCACTTAAGATGAGATGAGACGAGATGCTTTATTGTCACATAAGCTTACATACAGTGAGTAAAAACTCCGTAAACAGGTGACTCGTCAAGTGTACAAGAATTAAGTTAGCAATAATTATGCTAAATATTAATAACAATAATAATATAATTACAAATGTACATACGTGATATAGTATATACAAGTATTGATATAATTATGGTAGTGCCTTTGTAATGTCAGTTTTGGTTTATAGTTTAACTAATTACAGAATGAGAAAATGTTATTATAATTCAATTTCATCATTCATATATTCAGTAACTGAGTAATAGGCTTTGTCCATTAATAGGTTTTTTATTGCTTTATTAAAGTATTATAGGGAGTTTGTTATAGATTTTTATTCCTGCATATAATGGACTTTTTTCATACAGTGCTAACCTGTGCATGGGTGGTTTCAGATTATTTTTATTTCTCGTTCCATGATTATGTTGCATTTGTGAATTATAGATTGTATCAAAGTTTGAGTGGATGTATTTATTTATTTCATACAGGAATAGGCAATGTAAAACAAAAAGTCAAGATGTTTACTTAAGCATTCAATGAAAACAAATAAAACCAAAATGGGTATTTTTATTCAGTAATTTGTAAAAGTATAATAAATCTATGCTTATTTTATTTAAAAATTTAATAGAAGGCACTAAAAGCTAATTTATATCATTTTTATTTATACTTACAAAATGAAAACAATAATGATGTGACACACAGTATTTTATACTAATACTGTCCATATGGGCAATACCACAACTGTATTGATCATGTGCTGTTACAGAAATGCACGCCTTTAATGGTTAGTTACGACCTCTTAAATTTAGTAAAAATTGTGATTTATACAACGAGTGTGCTGAACTTATAGCAAATCTAGGGGGAAAAAAAAGCCAGATCAGCTGCAGTCCTATTCTGCCCTATAATTGACTAAAATAAAATTATATCCCCTCCACTCCATGTATATGATGGTCAGGCGATGTCAGCCACGTGAAGTCATAATCAAAGTTCAAAGCTTTTGGCAATCTACATTCTGCTGCCCTAAGCCCAAATTCCACAACATTTTTTTTTTTATCATCCTCTGTAGTAGTGCATAATCATTACAATATTTTGATAGGTTTGTTAAATTAACATTGTTAAAACTGCTCATGCAATGCACATGCAAAAGGCAATTATGCTGCTTTGGAACACAATTATTAGCATCATCAAAACTGATACAAGACTGTTACTATTATGAAGGACATAAATTCCTTTAATGTATGTTAAGTTAGTAGTAACAGGTCTTTAGATACAACATAGCATATGTATTGTTAACAGTAAGCTATGAATTTGCACATGCAAGGTGAACATAAGGCTGGGGAGCATCGTTTTACCACATGGCAATATTCATTACAGAATGAAGAATTGTGACTTGATTTGAAAGAACCCAAGTCCAGTAACACTGGACCAAGCGTATCTTGCTGTTAAGAATTAACTCCTAGATGCACCTGTTATTTAGGAACAGTTATTTGGAACCTAGTACTTTTTTGGAATTGGAATGGTCAGAACTGCTACTGAAAAATAACTATTTTTTCCTCCTCTAATACAGAATAATTCAAAAGCATTGGTACAAGAAGAGAATATTGCTGTGACTATTGTAATGAACTTATTTCACAAATGTAAACATGGAACATTAAGTTCCATTTGGCGACAATGAAAACTTGCCAATGCTCATTATAGGTGCTATTAATAAAAACACCAGCATCAGCAACAGCATTTTGTGTCCTAGGATACGCAGAGATAACCTGTCTAGAAATGCTGCTCCAGTTATTCATTTTGCAGCAAGATGGTGCTCTGCCAATTGTGAGGCAGTATTTTTAACACTTAAATGATATGTCTAATTATATAATATAATAACAGGCCGCCTTAAAGCAATATGTGTATAATATAATATATAAAATGTATGTAACAGTCATTGTATTATGTTTATATTATTATGTACATGTATAATGTGAATATTACATAGTTTTAACAATGTAGGAGCTGTGAGAATAGAAGCCGAAAGTTGCTAACAATGAGGTAACCTTGAGACAACAATAAATTACAAAGTTTAATAATGTTACTAATGATTCTTGGAGCAATAATGTAATATTTAAAACAGTTTAAAAATAGCCAATCAAAAACTAGAAAAGCTTAAGTTAAATAAAAGTATTCTACTGGAGTAGGCTTAGCCAATCAGAGACTTGAAATAGAGAAAAAGTACAAATTCAGGCGGGAGACGCTACAAGACAGCGTTCCCAACCAGTCCAGTTTAGATTGCGTACCCGATTGGTACGGACGTGTTCAATGTGAGACATAAAAATTCATTGCGGTGAGAATAATATAAAGTTTACGTGTTAAAAAGTGCAATTAAACAATAATCTCACAGCTCTATAGTAGGATATATCAGTGAAGTGTTATTTAATCGTGTGAAGGATAAATAAACAAAGTACAATACAATTATAATTTGTGTAAGCCTTGTTTTTTAGCCACACCAGCCCTGCTAAGAGATACATGTTTTTAGAAATTACTACTGATGCAGCCGAGGGATACATATATAATATTTAAATACACATTAAAATACAAAGTTGATTATTAAACGTGGGGCAAAGGCCACCAGAAAAGTAAACGTGGGGCGAAGGCCACCGGAAACTTTGTACTGTACATGCGGCGAACACTCCAAGAAACATATCTCCCATACGTGGTCTAAAATAACTTTCACAGTCACCTTACATAACGCTGGGTTGAATGAAGTGCAATTGATGTGGTACCGTAGGTCACCTGGACATGTGAAGGGATGTGTGTAGCCCAGTTTCCACAGGAAATTGCAGTTTTTCAATTCAATGCAGTTATCGGACTGTGGTACAACAGATCTAGTATGAACATCTGCCATGTCATCACAAATAGAGCCCACATCGGACATCTGTGAATGTTCATGGGAATTTGGAGAGTCAACTTTTCAGGTAAATGGCTAGGTCACTATGAATGACCCGCTTAAGGCTATGCTTATGGGCTCTGAAACTGTCAATTGGTGCTGTAAAGACTAGAGTGCATCTAAAAAGCGAAAGCTTATTCAAACATGTGTTGCATTTCAATTACTTTAAGAGTATTCTTATTATTGTTGTTCTTATCTTGTTATTAGTCCACTGAAATGCCTATCATAAAATTCACGCTTGGATAAAGAATTTTTATAGTACACTTATGCAGACAATTCCGGCTATTCCAGTTCCAAACAGAGATAGTGTCACATGTCTGGTTAATAAGTTTAGGACAACAGGGTCACTAAACGATGAACTTAAAAAGCGAAAAAAGACATGCTCTAACGCAGGAAAAAAATTGATGAAATTGATGCATCATTCAAATGCTCTCCAAATGTGTTGCACAGCAAGTGGATGTTTCAAAAATCTCTATTCATACAGCCTGCTAAACTTTTAAAATTGAAACCCCACAGAGTGACTATTGTTAATGAATCACTACCTCGTGATCACGAGGACTGCCAGGAATATCTGAATGCAGTAGGGCACCACTTAATACTCATGAGTATGTTATCTGGGCCAAAAATTAAATTGATTGTTATTTATGAACACTCTTTAACTGCTATGGTCCTTATCGTCCCATTCTATATTGGGCGTAAAAGACAGGTAATTTTGCTCAGAGGCCTCTTTATCAGGCTTGAGGTTCTTTTACGTGCCGTAAATCTACGACACGGGACCACCGGCTTTGCTTCCCTTCTGAAGGAATCCATGCTAAGGATTTTTATGTCCGAAAAAAATCAATCATCCTCCATTGGGTTTCAACAAACGAACTTGGGAACTAGAGGTTAGCATGGTAACCACTACACCATGAAGGACGACATACTACCATAAAATGGCGAAGAAGTTATGTTCTTCAACTTTTGTTACGTAATGAATTAAACAAGGTTATGTTGCTCAACTGTTGTTTTATGTATAGTTTGTATCACGCTTTGGGCGTCAGGTTGAATTTAATGCTTACTAATATTACTGTTTGAATTTGCCTCGGCTGCGTCAGTCTTAATTTAGAGTCAGGATTCTTATGCAGGGCGCGGTATGACAATAATTGTAGACATCACAGAATTAAACTTTTAAATTTCACTTCTTTTATTTAAATTCTTTCACATATTTATAAACCACTACGCTTTTTAAAGAACTGTGAGAAACTTTTATATATTCACTTAGCGCATATTTCTGTTTTTACTAAACGCTCGTAGAGAACACATTTTTCCATCTACACTTTACCAAGTCTTGCCAGGAACTGAATAACCTCAACGGTCAAAACCCATAGCTTCGGTTTTGCAACTCTCTGATTGGCTAATTCTAGTCCAATAGAATTTCTGTATTTAACTTAAAACTTTTCTTTGCTGTTGATTGGCTAATTTTAAAACTGTCACTGAAACTACATCATCGTCGATCTAATCATGACCAGTACTTCAAATTCTAAACACATTATTGCTACAATTACCTCATTATTACTCATTGTTAGCAACCTAAAACTTATTATTCTCACAGTTCTTGCATTATTAGAGTATGTATTAGAGTATTCACATAACATAATTAAAATATGTTTACAATAAAAATAAGCATTTGCAATGACTGTTACATATAATTTAAATAATTATGACATACATATTGTTATTGAATTTACCTTTATATAAAATACAATTAAAATTATTCAGGTATTAAAATACTGCCTCAATAGCTGCTCTGTAGTTGTGAAATAAATAATGATAGTCTTCTAAGCAATATTCTCTTTCTGTACTAATAATTTTGAATTATTATGTATTTACATTTAACAACTTCACTTATGTAGATGGTTAAAAACATACACACAATATTAATCAACTGATGTAAGCAAAGGTTTTAAGTATAAATAATGGCTCGTTTAAGGGGAGATTAAAAAGCCCCATCCCATTCATTAAATTTGCTAAATTCATGACTCATTATTTCAGAAACTAATTAAGCTACCAGACTAAAATTTTTATAGGTTGTGATGAATGCCTTCTATGTTCACTTATCTACTTTTATCCAATAAATTTGTTTGTTGATGAAGATAGCATTATTTTCTTAATTAGACCATATTTGCTCTCAGAGGTTGTTTTTATCATCCTAAAATTTAACTTAGTTATCTTCAATAGTTTGTGAGTAAAACAGGTCATTAATTTCACAGAAAAAGCTCTTCAAAGCAAAAATGGAGAAAGCAAACTTGCATATATTTGCAAATAAAGAAACCAGATAGCTTGAGAATGCCGAAGCTGCCACATTTAACAGTAATACCAATTTGTAGAACCAAACTTCTCCTAAAAGATAGGTTAGAGTTTACCTCTCCACTCCAAATTGTGTACGAGTTATGATTTTTTTTTTTCTGTGAAGTGCTGCAGAATTCACAGCACAAAATTTCAGATGCAGTACCATTTTTAAAAATGTATTTAAAATATAAGTATAGCACCTACAATGATAGGTCAATTTTTGCCAGTCTTCACCATATTAGATTGTATATACAGAATTGATCGCAGGACCCTACAACCACATGTGACCCTGACACATGTTACTCCACTCTTCACCACATTACCAATGTTAGTACACATATCCCATGCAAATATCTATGGCATGCATCTTTAAAAAATGTCTTCATGCACATACCTTGACATTGGTAGCCTTGTTTCCCAATTCCCCTGGAACCATAAAAAACTAGGTTACTTGCTTGGTCCTTTCATGCTATTAAGATATGAGAAACACAACTATTATCACCAGAAAACCCACATAACATGATGGAATAAATGGCTGAAATGGAAGTGAACGATTATGAAAAGTACAATTATTATCACCAAATGACCCACAAAAAAAAAAAAAAAAAAGAATAAATAGCTGAAATGGAAATGAATGAATATTAGAATGACTCATGCTTGTATAAAATTAAGGACCAGCGGTTTACTACCAATTTATCACTTCATGGTGGTGATTTATTATTAATAAAATGCAATTCTTACTTTTTTTAAGCAATGTTTCTATTGACTAGCAAAAGGTACATAGACAACTGAATAAGTATCCACTCAGCTTCCAAAGACTAACCAAAAGCTTTCATACTACAAATATGTATCTCACACATCTGTTACTCCAATAACTAACCCAAGGTTTTCATACTACAAATGTACATAAAAAACTAATCAAAGTCATTTTAAAAATAACACACAAATTCCCTTACAGACTTACAATGTGTTCCTCTCCAATGTGATACATATTACAATGTTTACCAACTGTTAGAATTCCATTCTAAATGGCTTGTTCAGAACACCTCAAAATGTCATCAGATCATTAAAGTGCATCTTCAGCCATCCTATGTTCATTCCTTAAGGCTGCTTTACAATAACCCGAGAACAGAAACCAAAATGGAAATGAGAATGGGAAGCGAAACAGCATGCAGCATTTTGGTTCACAATAACCCGGTAATGCGATTGCATATCGATAGCAAAGTGGATAGTCAATGTTCTACACTGTGATGTCATTTGTTTATAACTGACCAATTATATTTTTTCAACTGCTTCCAATTCAGCCAACATAATGCAGGTTAGCTAACAAAAATTTGATATACTTTTATAAATGCGGGTCCATTACTATTTCTGATTCCTCTAGTCCAGCATCACCAAATCGCTTGATTTTGTGCTATAGCGAGCAGTGGTGGGTCTCTCATTCCTTTGTAATGCTTCAATTATTAAGTACATACATTGTAGTTTGCTTGAACTGTGTTAGATACCAATTAACTATCAAGAAGCCTGTTCATGTTCACTGCTATAAATGTGATTAAAACGGTATTGACCACGTTAAGAAGCTTGTTGTTTTACTATGTTAATGCTACAATAATTATCATTTTTTGCAATTGTTTATGTAAATACTAAATTTATGAAAATATGTATACGTTCATATCAGGAATATAAATACTAATGTAAGAGACATTATAAAAGAGACATTATTCTACCAATCATGAACCTACAATACGTACGAGGGCTGATCAACAAAGACTGAGACTGATTTTTTCCTGTAGCTTCCATGATAGTTTTGTATCTGTAACATAAATATTTGAAAAGAGCGGGTTTTTATGTATAATGTTGGTAGGCGGCAGCACTCTCGTATTGGTAGGTTGCTAGTAATGCTCTATTTTGTAGACCCTACATGCATTTCGCATACCAGACAATGGAGGTGATGCATTTTTTAAATCGATTATCACCGGTGATGAGTCATGGCTGCATCATTATTATCCTGAAGGAAAACAAGCCAGCACAGTGTGGAAATCCCCAGGTTCTCCAACACCAAAAAAGGCAAAAGTTGTTCCATCTGCAGGGAAAGAGATGGTGATCACATTTTTTGACTGTAATGGAATGATTTACCAACATGCAGTTTCCCCTCACACTACTGTTACAGCAGCATACTACACATCAGTATTGTCTACACTGAAGCACATTGCAAAGAAACGACCAGAGCTTTCTCGGACTGGGTGGCGACTTCATCATGACAATGCACGGCCTCACGTCGCAAATCAAGTCATGCAGTTTCTGGCTCGATTCAACATTACCTGTGTACCACATCCACCTTATAGCCCCGATCTTGCACCCTGTGACTTCTTTTTATTCCCATCACTAAAGGCAAAGCTTAGGGGTATTCGATTTGAGAACTCTGAAGCAGTGCTCAAGAAAAGTGAGGCGATTCTCAAGGACCTGACAAAGAATGGTCTGCAGCACGTGTTCAAGGACTGGCAGAGACGCTATAAAAAGTGCATTGAAGTAGGAGGGGACTACTTTGAAAAAGATCATGTAAACATTGAATTGGAGTAATAAACATCTGTGAAAAAAAATCAGTCTCAGTCTTAGTTGATCAGCCCTGGTATATTAACCTATAAATGGATTACATATTTCAACAAAATGTTGATACTGCCACTGCAATGAATAAATTAAATGTTCCTGCTTTCCGCAGTCGAAGGTCACACTCAGCGGCAGCAACGAGCATGGATACTCTCTCTGCTTTACTGAGAGCAACAGTTGGCGACACCTGCTCTAGCCCTACCAAGCTTCATTCCTTCATTAATAGCTCACATTAAACTTGTTGTTTTTTAATTTCTACCAGTTGTTTGCTGTTCTTTCTAGTTTTTGCTATTGTAATAGCCAGGTTTGAGTTCCAATGTAAGCAAACTACAGATGATGCTTTCGCTAGAAGAACCAACACTCAATTGATCTGAGTCAGGATGTACATTTACTAAAATTTCTTCAAGTTTCATTTTCCCAGCTTGTGACGAGAGAGTGTTCTAGTGACTGTTTCATGTCATGGTCGCCAAGAATATTTTTTTGTGGTAAGCATAATACAGATCTAATAAGCTATACACGAGAATGAGAAAGTTAAAACCTGATCAGTTTCTCTTGCCTGTTCCTGGAACCCAGAAAAGCTTCTGGTTAATTGTGAATGCTCACATTATATTACATATATTTTAACTTTGCCGTTCTCATTCTGGTTACAGTTCTTGGTTATTCTGAACCAGCCTTTAACATTATCAAAATGACAAGTTTGAAGCTTCATTTTCATGTCTGGGAAGGGGTGAGCATTACAAATGTGAGGTCTAGGGTATAAGATGGGCCAGACATGGCTCACTGCCCAATTCCTCAGACATCCTGAGTTATGCCAGTTTAATGAACGGGTGTAAGATCCATCCAGGCAAGATTTGGTCACTTCTTGGCAACTGCTCTCTCCTTAAGACATATTTCTGTAATTGTTAAGATGGTTTTCTTCAACCATTTCTGAGCTCTAAATAGTGGTTTTATCCAGAACACAAAATTTAATTGCAATGCATGCTACAACTTCAGATCCAGGCTTGGTATAGTAAACATTAGGCAAAAATATTGTAACCATCTTTTGGAACGGTTCTATCAACCATTCCAAAAATAGCTAAATGTCCAATTACACAATTCTAAAATATCAGTCCTTCAACTTTGCACTAATGTAACTGTTTGAGTATTTTTGTAAAGTGTACCAAAATTCTCTGAACATAGAGAATATGTTGTGTAAAGCCCCACACACAGCATAAATGCAATTCTTTGCACCCATGTTATTTTATGGAAGCATTCACAAAGCCTCATAAAGCGCTACAAATGCAAGATATTGCAAACTTGATTTTGTGTTGCGAGCATAGAGGAAGAACGCTACATTCCTTTCTCCATACATTGTCAGCTTCGGAACAGCACATGATCACAATGCAAAATGTCATGGTACTCTTCCACTTGACTGTGCCATGTCATTTTAAATGCTGATATCACACACTTCTATTTTTTGCTTAATTCAGCACCCTTTCATATTTTATTTATAGAGACCACATTAATTTTCTTCTTGAATATCAATGGTTGTACACCTACCATTATGCTGCGTTATATTAACATCACGTCTTCATTCCGAACGGAGCCTTACAATGTGACAGTTACAGTATATGTATGATGTGAGGCTTTGGAACTGTCCACACTTTGGTTTTTCCAAGTTCCATTAGACAGCAGTGCCCCCTAAGAACCTTAAGTCCGATAAAGAGGCCTCTGAGCAAAATTTCCGGTCTTCCATGCCCAATAAAGAATGGATGCTCAGAACCACAGTAATTGAAGAGCATCCATGAATAAAACTGAATTTAATTTTTAATTTCCCACTAAAAATCTTCTGACCAATTATATTTAATTATACTATTTGAGCTCTTGCAATACATGTGTGAAAGAGCTGCTGAGATGCTGTTTTGGAACATATAATCATCAGCAACATGGAAATTGATACAAGGTGGTTATTATGATGATGGATGTGAATTCCTTTAACACGAGTTAAGTCAACATATGTATTCTGTTAAAAGTAAGCCATAAATTTGTGTGTGTATGGCTGAATGTTGGATGTAAGGGAGAGAGGAATGGAGGGGAGCATCTTCTTGCCACTTGGCAAAGTTCGTAAAGGAACGAAGAATCACAACAATATGAAGAAAGAAAGAAAGAAAGAAAACAAAATGGAGGCATGAAACAGCAATGCTGTTATTTTGGAACAGTTATTTGTAACCTATCATTTTTTTTGGATTTGAAATGGTCAGAACTGTTATTGAAAAATAACCATTTTTCCCCACCTCTAATAAATACGACCCCACATAACATCTTAAAACTCTTTCCCTAACAAAAACTTTACTTTAATTTTTAATTTTACAATTAACCAGAAACATTAACTATTTAAAAAGTGTGCATTCAAGTATAACAACACAATCTTTTTAAAGATAAAAAGATTGGTTCAATGTGAGCTTTGGTGAGGAAAGCATACACTATTGTGAACAGCTGAATGGCACTTGTTGATGCATCCAATTATGACTATGCTCCACTAAGGGCCCTTTATGTTTTTATCCATCACTGAATTGAGAACAGAAACACTGTTTGCTTCTCAGGCAATTAGAACATTGAATAAGTAACTGAAGCAAAGTTCTTCAGGCAAGATATGTGACAATAGATATTAAGGTAGAAGATTTAAGATGTTCAATTGGATATAAAAAAGTCTTACAACCCAAATGGATTTCAATTTTAGAAGAAAAATTACTGCCAGTGACATGTATTCTGCAAGAATTTATGAAGAAGAGTGTTACAAAGATATTTTCTTGCTGATCTGGAAAACAGATGAATGACATTGATGTTTCACAGGGAATTTGACCAATAGGTTCAAAGCTGTCCATGAACTTTGTAGAGATGAGCAGAGTGAGGCGTGAAAAAATGGTCAGCGCTGTACCAAGAAGATATGAAAGACAAAATGGATTATTCCAAAATCATCCAGTTGGCAAACCTTGGTAATTATTTTCTTATCAGTAATGAGAATACTACACTATTCCCCAGCATTTGCTCTGCAATTTTGAAAATCACAAATAAGAAGAAAGTTCATTCAGCTTGTTGGTGAGCCTGGGTGAGCTTATGAACGTTCATGGGAATTTCATACAGAAAGGTATTACTGTTGAAGGAGATCCTTTTCAACATTGCATATAACACAGGTAAGTGGTCATCATTATCATCAGTTTTCAATATCATTTTATGCCTCTTAAGTATAATTTTATGCCTTTAGTAAAAGCTTTATGCAAAAGGATGTTCTCTCTTTCCTGGCACTGCCACCTTGGTTCTCCAATGAACGGCCACACTCCTTTGACCAGTGACCTCCATGAGCTGAATGAGTTTGGATATAATATTCTTTCAAAGCCTTCAATGAATTACTCTAACTGTTAGCACTCAAATCTATGCAGGGAAGGGATTGTCACCACTTTAGGTGCAAGCACTGCATATCCCTAACATTCGTACTTATGAAGTTACCAGAAGAATGTCGGGCAGCACAAGTGAGGAAGGGAGTTGTTCGGATTGGGTTGGACTCGGCATGGCAATGGTTCCCAAAACTGATGGGAGATGATCTGATGCACAGGCAGAGTTGTGAGACACCTCATTGTCCTCCAGTACCAACCTGAGAGCTGGGAGACAGCGTGCTAGATTGTCAACCCTACCAAGGTTTTTCAATAGTCTTCCCCTTTGGGGTTGATGCAAATAAGTGGCATATCCAATTCAACCCCTGCTTATTTTAGACTCAAGGTATTGCCCTAATGGAAAGCCTCATAGTGATAAAAGCCACTCTGTTGGCACCTTTCCCTTGTCAAAGAAGTGGAGCTTAGGTTTCCAGGTAGACCTTCAACTCAACATGTTAGTACTCAATTGTTTGTGTTCTGGAAGTATTATTTTCATAAACAAACAGTGAAGCTCTTTATAGTAACTATCACATGGTTATCAAGTTCTTTAGTTATGCTATATATCCTAAGAAAATAATATCTCAGAGTAAAGCTATTTGGAATGTCCCATCTTCAATTTATGAACTATAGAGAATTATATTATTCCAATTTAAAGGATGCATAAGCAAATTAGTTTAAAGTGTGTGCATTTACTGTTAGTAGCTATTTATCTCTTTGGTAGAGGACCAAAATTTCAGATATGGGCTCCACATAGCTCTTTACAGCCTGATAACTCAATATGTATTGTTTCATTTTCCATATGAATGCTGATCGATGTGCACAGAACACCCTACACCCTCTTTCTTATAAGCTTTCCCTGCCGTCATGTATCCTTCAGCACTGCATATCCTTTCCCCGATTGGTTAATGTACCCTTTGAATGGCAAAGATGATGTGCAATGCAAAGTCAGCCTATTAGAGCAACATAAACACTGTCATGAAAGATACATGTGCTTTCATTATCCTGAGAGACTGGTTTAAACCAAAGGTTCCTCCTACCTATTTGTTGATAAGCACTCACATGCACTACAGGTGCTTTAACTTTATTAAGTAATATGAGGGGCGTTCAATAAGTAATTCAACACATTGTTTTTCTCAGCCAATTTTGGTTGAAAAAAATTGGAAGTTTGTTTGGGACATCTTTAAATATTCCTGCTTCATCTCATATAGTTTCATTAATTTTCAAGAGGTGGCAGTACTATAACTAGCCTTCAAAATGGCATCTGTAACAGAGGTGCATTCCAAACATAGCAGTTGCTGAGTTTCTTTTGGCTGAAAACAACAGCATCATAGATATTCATAGGTGCTCGCAGAATGCCTACGGAGACCTGGCAGTGGACGAAAGCACAGTGAGTCGTTGGCATCCATCATCGTCACAACAAGGTAGAGCAAACCTGTCTGATCTCCTGCATGCCAGCTGGCCGCACACAGCTGTGACTCCTGCAATGTTGGAACATGCAGACACTCTTATTCGAGGTGTTCAACGGATCACAATCAAACACCTTGCTGCTCAACTTGACGTATCTGTTGGTAGTGCTGACACACTTGTCCACCAGTTGGAGTACTCAAAGGTTTGTTCCCGCTGGGTTCCTTGAAGCGTAACTGAAGACCATAAAGAGCAAAGCAGGACCATCTGTGCGGAATTGCTGAGGCTGATCGTGACAATCTTTTGTCAAACACTATCACAAGCCATGAAACATGGGTGCATCACTTCGAACCTGAAACAAAACGGCAACCCATGGAGTGGCACCACACCAACTCTCCTTTGAAGAAAAAGTTCAAAGTCGTACCTTCAGCTCGTAAAGTCATGGCTACAGTCTTCTAGGACTCTGAAGGATCAATGTCCTCCCTCATGGTGAAGCGATCAACTCTGAAGTGTATTGTGCTACTCTACGGAAATTGAAGAAACAACTTTCCACCTTACAGCCCAGATCTCGCACCTTCTTACTTCCATCTGTTTGGCCCAATGAAGGATGCACTCCGCGGGAATCACTATGTGGATGATAAAGAAGTTACTGATGCTGCAAGACGTTGGCTCCGACATAGGCCAATAGAGTGGTACCATGCAGGCATACAGGCCCTCTCATTAAGGTGGCATAAGGCTGTAGCATTGAACGGAGATTATGTTGAAAAATAGGGTTTTGTAGCCAAAAGATTAGGAAATAATATGGATATAATATTCTTTCAAAACCTTCAGTGAATTACTCTAACTGTTAGTACTCAAATCTCTGTAAGGGAGGGATTCTCGCCACTTTAGCTGTGAGCACTGCATACCCCTAGCACTCGTACTTATGAAGTTACCAGAAGAACATTGGGCTGCATATTCCTGAATAAAACCAACCTGCTTTAAGGAAAAAAAAAAAAAAAATGAATTACTGAATGCCCCTTGTATATTTGACTCACACAGTTATGAAAATGAAAATTTTACAAATCGCTTCGATTATATTAAGATGATCATGTTAAATAATGAATGATTGCGCAACCTGTTCTGTGACAGCTGCCAATGAGAAGTGACTAGTGCACGTAACAGTTAAAGAGATATGGGGCAAAGCATTTGAAACACGGTTTAATACAATGATTGCACACAGAATGGTTTCATGTTTCCTGAAAGATAACTATAATCCTCAAATTCTGAAAATGAAAACTGATTTCACTGCAACTAAAAAAATTGTTACTATTATTAAAAAAAAAAAAAGAAAAATAATTAAGGTAAGTACACCCCAATAGAGTTTTACCCTACAAAAAACCAAAATCTTCTTTCAATCAATTAACACTGAAAGCCACTTTGAATCTCTGAGGTGGTCATTTTTGAAGTAAATATGATTCTTTTGCACTCCAGGGTTAGTGTTCTAACACAGCAAACTTGACTAGTAAGTGTACAAAAATTTACATGTCAAATGAATTGGTATTCCGTTTTATAAGAATCCTTGAAGACCTGGTTGTACTACTTCATGCTGAAATTCTTCCTGGTGCCACAATAAACACGTATTAAAGCAAAGAACAACACTTCCTAGGCTATACACAAATTTTAATCCCTGTTTTACACCTGATAACATGAACTATAAGCTAAAACTGTCACAAAAAATGGTAAAGTCGTATTCCACAGCAACATAACGCGAATAAGATAATCTACGTGAGGGAGTTGACTTTGTAGTTCACATCATCATTACTGAATGTTTGCACCCTTTTACTGCTAGTTACTAGAGGTCACTAGTGGTGCAATCAAATTTTAAATTCTCATGCTGTGCATTTTGTTGCACCCTAGTGAAGGGGGACCATAATCGTGATATAAGAAAGACACAACTAAACTTTCGCCTATTATAGCACTGTAAACCAATTAGCACAGTACATTCAGCCTGTAATTTTAGGTTACAATACAATGCAACAGAATTTAATGCTTTGTCATGCTCAGGGTGAAAATCTGCAACACTGAATCTCCACACAAAGCTGTAAAAATGCCCTCTTTGCTGTAAAGACCTCTACTCCCTTACATTTTATGAACAACTGCAAAAAAGGTTTTTTCTTAATGTTGGTTTTATCAGTTTTTTACAAATAAACATGCTTGCATCACTCCAATATTCAGAATCTAACTCGGGTTGTGAGAAGCCAGAGCAGTGACCACCAGACCACACAGACAGATCATTCAATTATGTTCCACAGTAATTTTCCTAGCCATTTTCTTTTTCTTGCTGCTTACTATTTGAAATAATCTTTTAACCTCTTGTGTTTGCATACAAAACTTCTCATTTATAAGTAACACACCTCAGTAATCAAGCAATAAATTGAGGCATTCAGAATAACGGCAGATCTCATCAGATCTATAGTTTTCAGACACGAATATGAGTGTATACTCTTGCCATTGCCAAATCCTTTCAAATTTGAGTATAGCAAAATAGAAAACATAGCAAATGGGTATTTTTTTTTTTTGTGTAAGTTAAGAGTTCAAAGTGCTAGTCAACTGCACTGTGCAGTGTCCATGCCCAAGAATATTAATATTCCAGAATCAAAAATAAACTATAAAAGCTTGACAATAATATAATTTTGCTTAAAATGAGCATTCGTTGGAAACTGTCATAACTCTGAGTGCCTCAACAAACTGTATCTCATTTTCTGGGAAGAATTGAAATTGTTAATATTTATGGCTCCCATAAATGCTGGCACCTTTTTGATATCATGCAACTGGATTCCCAAATTGCATGCAAATTCCAGGTGCCCCAAGGATGCTGTGCTGAAACACATGCAGTACAACAGATATCCCATATTACCTTGCAAGGTGTTAGTTACAAATGAAGCAAATGCTACTTTATTTCTAGTTTAACATAACTGAAGATTCAGAATCATTCAAATGTTTCTACCTCTATAGTACATTATGGTTTCTATCGTGTTCTCCTATAAAGCATACACTTGTTGTTTTCATTTGGCAAGTTTAGTGTAGTAAACTGTTTACATGTTTCCATATACAGTAAAACCTGTCTCCAGCAGAATTGAACAGGACTCTCGAACATTTCCGTTAAAGATAGGCTTTTGTTTAACGAAGGCAGGCCTAGGCTATTAACAAAATTAAACCATAAACATACACTTATCATCACCTTTTAAACACAATGATTTATTTGGTAACACATGGAAGAATAGTCCCATCTCGTGCCGTTTGCTATGTTTTCAGGTTTGTATATTTCGATTATTGAAGGTAGTTTAGCAATCCAATCAGCGATGGTTTAAAAAATAACGTCATTCAATTCACCACAAAGTTCATTACAACTATCTGATGTCTTTTGCGGAAACTCTCCAACCATCCATTAGATGCTTCAAATTCAGTCTTACCCAGTTTTTCAGCTACATTTTTAGCATATTTCTGCAACATAGGCCCCGATATGCCGTGATTTTTTGCCCTAACATTAACAAACCACTCCCACACTATTTCATTAATGTCCTGGTTTTCAGCTTTCTTAAGTTCTCTATTTATTTTTCCATTAGCATAATTTTCCCCCGCTTCAGAATTTATGTTTTATTCTTTAGAATCTTGTAAACTTGAGTTTTGCCTACGTTGAACACCTCCATAATCTTTATCACCTTCACTCTCATGTTAAGATCTAGCACAGCTCTGGTGATTACTGCTGAACTAAATCATCACCTGTGTAAGTTTAGAGATGTACTGTTAAGAACTGTATTCTATGCTGTCTGGCAAGTCATTAGAGCAGGAAATGGAAAGGAAAGAGACAACAATAAAAGATAATCAGCCTTGCTTATTGTTAACTTAACTACGCAGTGAAGGAAGAGGGTGACAGCTTTCTCAATATTTGGACCATCATCAGCGCACCCCCCTCCTAGACTGGTCAGGTGGCAGCAAAATGATCAGGTTTCAACTTAAACATTATGTACTTAGAGCAGTCTTTCACAGGGTGCCTGAGATTTTTCTAAACTCTGCATTCCAGAACTCGAAAGTTTCCGATAAAAGACCATGAAATATTTCCGTTTAACAAGGGGTCCGTTGAAGGCAGGTTTTACTGTATTAGGTTGGTATTAGCTATATAGAATGCAAACACAAATTATATGTAACAGGCCGATGCTAAAAACACAACAGTAAGAATGTTGGAAAGTTGAATCAGGCTTGAAAAACTCAAATGCCTTAGCTGGGACTCGAACCACAAATCTTTGGTTCTATGTGCTGAACCTCTTGCCACTTGACCTAACATGACAACATGTTGCATCAAGTATCCTGGTAAACCTTCAAGACAATCTCAAATATTAGATATGTCATACCTCACAGGTGAATAAGTACTTTTACTTTCTCTAGCACCTATGTCGTTTTGTGACCCAACCACAATTGCATGGATGTGTGATTCACTTGCACTGCAGTGACCTCGTATTGTTCCATGACCTGCTTATAAGCGACTAAACTTGTCAGTTACTGCTTTCTGTTCGTGCTGTAAAGACTAGAGTTTGTTCATTGTGCATGTCAAATATGAAAGCTTATTCAAACATGTGTTATGTGTGAATTACTTTAGAGTATTCTAATTATTTGTGCTGTTCTTGTAATCAGTTCACTGAAATGCCTTTGAAAAATTAATGCTTGAACAAAGAATTTCTGTGCACGATACATACATAAACATTGATTCATGTAGACAGGCATGTAGAAACTTTCAGGGGATATTCCTGATATTGCAGTACCAGAGATACTGTCAGATTTTCGTCAATTAGTTTAGGACGGATCACTAAACCTAAGAAGCAAAAAAGACATATTCTAATGGAGGAAATAACTGATGAAATTGCTGCTTCATTTGAATGCTCTCCAAAGAAGTCTCAAAGATGTGTTGCACAGCAAGCGGGTGTTTCAAAAATCTCTGTTCATACAGCTGCTGAACTTTTAAAATTGAAACCCTACAGTATGACTACTGTTCATGAATTTCTCATGACGATGAGGAATGTCTCAATGCAGATGGACACCTCTTTCAGCAACTTATAAAAAGATTAATACTCATTATAGTGCATGTTACTGTTACTCATAAGTATGTAACAAGGTCCTTATAATCATCTACTTTAATGAGTTTTTCCTCTACATTCATGCCTGTGAAAGTTACTTTTCAATTCTTGTTTTGTATCAGAGATAACTGCAGTGGAAGTTTTAGGTGACCCACGATAGTATATAACCTTGCTATTGGACAAGCCCTCAAAAAGTATTCTCTTTACCCATGCACACATTTTAACTATGTGCTATTCTTTTATAAACATGACGCCCAACAGAGGTAGCCCCACTACAAACTAACCAGATATCCCTCTGCTGGTTAAATTATCCCACACAAATACCTCTTCATGGCTAAACATACGAGGGCTGTCCCAGAAGTACCTGACCTAACAAAGAAAACACAAAAATTTTGGGAAAAAACATGTTTAGTTCTCTCCTTTTAATTCGATACACTTTTCCCAGCAATGTTCAATAGCTTTGATATCCTGTTTATAGTGAGAACTGTTGGGTTCTGCAAAATAGCCATCAACTGCAAACTCCACCTCTTCATTGTTGGCAAATCTTTTACCACCAAGCCATTTCTTCAACTTTGGAAACAGAAAATAATCAGAGGGGGCTAAATCTGGTGAATAGGGTGCATGAGGAAGCAATTTGAACTTTAACTTATTGAATTTGGCCATGGCGATAATGGATATGCGAACTGGTGCATTGTCTTGATGAAACAAGACTTTCTTTTTCGCTAAATGCGGCCGTTGTGGCTTGAATTCATCATTCAAACGCTACAATACGTTTGTATAATACTCACCATTGATTGCTTTTCCTTTTTGAAGGTAATCAATGAAAATTATACCACACGCATCCCAAAAAACTGACACCATGACCTTGCCTGCAGATGGAACTGTCTTCGCCTTCTTTGGAGCCGATTCTCCCCTTTCAATTCACTGTTTTAACTGTTCCTTCGTCTCAGGTGTGAAGTGATGGACTCATGTTTCATCTGTGGTTATGAATTGACGCAAAAACTTGGCTTTATTGTAGCGAAACCTCACCGAACACTCGACTGAAACATTCTCACGATGCTGCTTTTGTTCCATTTTGAGTAAATGTGGCACCCATCTTTCGCACAGCTTTCTCATGTCTAAATTTTCAGTCAGTATGCGATGTACAGCACTTTTTGAAATGCCTGCAATATCTGCTAGCTCGTGCACTTTCAGTTGATGTCATCCAATACCATTTTGTGGATTTTCTTCACAATTTCTGGCGTGGTCACCTCATTTGGTCGACCAATGCGATGTTTGTCTTGGCGGCTCGTACGGCCTCGCTTAAACTCTGCCACCCAATATTTTACTGTTGTCAATGAAGGAGCAGACTCCCCCAGAGTAGAATCTAGCCCAGCTTTAATATTAGTTGGACTAAGACCTTTCAAATGAGAGTGTTGTATGACATAACGATGACCAGTTTTATCCGTGTTAACAAATTCGCTGAGCGTTCACAATTGATGGCTGCCAAACAATTACTAAACAATGTAGCATCGTCAAACTTAAGCTTTATAAGGTTGGTACTTTCTATCACAGTCATTTGTTTGAAACAACAATTATCTATACGTCAGGTCAGGTACTTCTGGGACTGCCCTCGTACCACTGATATCTATTTGCATTATCTCTGACATCATAATTTTTCATCCTACTGTGACGAAGCAGACCATCCCTAGAGTGGATAACGGGTGTATCTGGCTGAACTGACAGTACACGATTGGAGAGAAAGGGGGCAAAGTACAATATATAAGCAGAAGCCGCATTCACTATACACATATCTACAGGATTATCTTTACTACTTTCATAACATTATTAAATATATGGAACACTACCGGACATTTTATTTCATATTAACATGTTATACACTTCCATCACATGCATCCCACCCAAGACATTATAAGAGCATTGCTTGTGTTGTCCTTCTGCTGCCAAAATTGAGGGCCCTAAGCCACAAAGTGCAGCCCAGTGTTGAGGGTCCTAAGCCCCAAAGTGTAGCCAAAGGATGTTTTTATAAGTAGAGGAGTGGAGTCAAGAGGAGTGACGATAGGGCATAGCTATGAGGCTAAACTCCAATGATCCATGATAGTGCTTTCATGGCAACAATCTTTTAGCCACATTTTTTCTTCTTTGGTTGGCAATTCTTCATTACAAAATGTAGCTAGTAGCCACTAGATAAGAATGGTTGCTAAAAAGGGAGGGTGGTTGGGCAAAATAGCTTTGTTCTGGCAATAACTCCTGAATAAAACAAATCCTCATTCTTTATTGATACCTCTGGATATCAAAACATCTTGTTTTTGTAAGTATTTACGCTGAATTATGCTCCAAACTCACATACCATACTAGTGCTGATAGAGGGAGAGTCAGAGGTGCTCCCAAAGCATGGAAAACTAATAAAAATTATGGTGAAGTTGCGAGAACTGAGCTCCCCTCTCCCCCTCAGCAGTGTACGAGGCTATGTATGAGTGTGCTTGCGACAAGTGAATCTGTGAGGATGTTTATGACATGATGTACCTACTCTGCAAGGTCTCTGAGCAACTAGGGCATGAGAAGAGGAGTCCCGTGTTCGACAGCTGGTGAGCGATCGAAGAGAGGAGTCCTGTGTTCCACAGCTGATGAGCAACCAAATAGAGGAGTCCTGTACTCAACAGTTAGCGATCGGAAGAGAGAAGAGGAGTCCTGTGTTCCACAGCTGATGAGCAACCAAATAGGAGTCCTGTGCTTGACAGCTACTGACCGACTGAAGAGGAGTCCTGTATTCAACAGTTAGCTAGTGATCAGAAGAGAGACCTGTATTGACAATTAGTGAGCGACCAGAAGAGAGAAGAGGAATTCTATGTTCAACATTCTAGTGAGTGATCGAGAGAGAGTGAGAGCAAGAAAAGAGGCTGCTTCATGCGTGATTCATTTCACTGCCAGGCACAAAGAAAAGGAACGTGAAGTGACAGAGAAAACTAAACTAAGTCACACTATATAGCTTATTTCTCCATGATGGAGTGACTTCTCATAACTTTAAAAGTAGACAAAATTAGCTTCTATACTTAAAACTTAATACTCATACCAAACTTTCAAATGGTGCATTTACCAAGATATGTTGTGATGCGGTATTAATGTTATATTATTTAACATTATTGTAGCCCCACGTTCTGGTAGCCAATTTGCGACGGTATTACTTACAAATGTTTGTTTATAACCCATGTTGTTTGTTTACATCACGTGTTGAAGCCATCTTGTGACGTCATTCATTTGTTCGGTTTGTAGCTCCATCTAGTTAGCAATTTGTGGTAGTATTAGTGTTTGAAAGAATTTTAAGTTTTGTTTACTGTCCTCCGGCTAGCTATTATTTCAGTCGAACATGTCTCTTGATCAGGGTTGTGTAAACGGAAAGGAATCTTTTATCCAAAAAGAACACTGATGAAGAAATTTGTTTTATAATTTTTATTGTCGAACACGTTCACTATCACTTTTATACATTGATCTTAACACTCGCCAAACTGAAACTGTTATAATAACTTCTTACTTATCACTTTTAATTCGCGTACTTCAACTTTGTGTATTATTAACTTTACAACACTTTAGATTTTTCGTAACTTGTGAATCTATAGCCGACGTATCTCATACAAATATTTTGACGAACTGACGAACTGAAGACGACGTGTAGTGTACAAAGAATTTTGATGAACTGGCCTCAAGCTACCTCTAACCTACCCTATTTATACTCCTTCATCCAGATACGCCTAAATATTATAACTGAACTACTATTGGCTAATAAAACGCGCCAACATTAGCGTCTATTTTAATATCCAATGAAAATTATGAATACATATGCTTTAGGGAGAAAATATTCCAGAAGGTTCTCAACGGAAAAAACGTGCCAACATTACGTAACTTCCTCGTTTCCAATAATGATAAACAGCTCACCCCCCCCCCTCGCTGCATTATTGCGCGCTATTATTGACAGTTTCAGTAAGGTCGTATAAACTTACTTCTCAACAATAATTACAGTCAAGAAACATCTGAAATCAATGTCACATAAAAATGCATATTCATATTACAATCATTATTTACATTTAAGTAATTTGTGATACAAATTACTGCATCAGTTGATCCTACTATTATATATAAGAGGTAAGTGCTTACCTGTGAAGATTTTCAAAATGGAATCAAGCTTTCTTGTTATATCGTTTTAATTTTGAATTTATTTTTCATACCTTTAAAAATACATCATGCTGGCTCCTATGCGTACAAACTTGTAATATGTTTGTAATATATCAAACTTTTGAGTGGTGGTGTTGAAGTTTAAATTGCTCATAGCTAAAATAGCTAAGTTAACCATTAATGTGTATACACCAATACTTGCTAGAAAAAGCAATTTTATCCTGACAATTTTTTCAGCAATTCCTATGTTTATTTTGTCTAATGGCAAACTCTTAAGTTGAGGAATACTGCTAAATACATAAATAAAAATATTTGTCCCAAAATATTGGTTACCCATTCAATTGCAGACAGACATCCATCTTGAACTGAACCAGGCGATCTCTCTGTGTGTAATTGCTCCAGCCTTAGAACAGGACTTGATGTAAACAAACATTTTGTATCCCTCTGTGTTAATGTCGCATTTGTATCAGCTGCGAAGAATAAAAATAAACAAATGCCATAGAGGTCTGTACGGGCTCAGGCTAAGCCCTGGCCTGGCCTGTGAGCCAGGTTCAGGCTTGAAAATAAAAATGAAGAATTAATTTATCAAATTCGACAAAGCATTTTATTTTTCATGTAGATATCTTGAACATAATTGTATTTTAATCAAAATCGTTAGCACCTTTTGAGAAAACAAAAAAATAAAAGCTTTTCCATGTAAAGGAAAAATAAATGTGAAAAAGTTAACTCATTACACTTTTGGTTTGCAATGTTGGGATGCTGGAATAGCAAAATTATTACAGCATGCACACATCCATAGCAGTAGTAATACTAAAAGTTATAAATAAATGCCTGTTTCGGCCAATTGTGAATACCATTACAACAGCTACAAACTCTGCCTCCCTCCATCCACACACTCCTGGGAAGAGTGCAGTAGCAGGGGCGGTATGTGGTTAATAGGACACTAGGATGTCAACATGCTGCTTACTACATGCAACTACCACAGCTGCCACTATTTCTGTAAAGTGGCACCTCAATTGGACCCAGCAAGGGAAAAAGTTCCCATGTCAATACTAGAAATCGAACCAGAGTCCCTTAACACCGTAGGCAACAGCACTGTGTGTAATAAATAATAATAATAATAATAATAATAATAATAATAATAATAATAATAATAATAGATAACTGAAGAAAAAAATTTATTGAGAACAAAATTAGACAATTAGGCCTGGGCCAAGTGGTACAGTATATATAATCTATTTTTGGACTCGGCTCGGTTCAGACCAAGCTGAGCCTAAGAATTTTGACCCATGCAGACCTCTAATGCCATGTCGACTCATGTCTCGTATTTATAATGTAATAGAACTGTGTACTATTTTAATAATAATAATAAACAATGAAATAAAAGCTGAGTTAAATTTAAATATAGGATAATTAAAATAATCTGTAGCTACATCCCTATCAGTAAGGGGTATAAACTCTGGGTCCCACCACTCACTATCCTGTCTCTAAAAAATTATATTCACTTTATTTCTCTTCACAAGCCTAAATCTACTTTCTAGCAATAATTTATGAAAGATGGGTTGGTTACAAGAAGGTAACGCAGGATCACTGTTGACAGAATTTAAGACTATCTCTAACATTGGCAGTTCATTATTAAAGAAAACTTGCACATTTTCCTATGCATAGTACATTTGGTAAAGTCGTATGCTTTTTCTAATTCTGGCTTATGTTCTGCTTCTTTTCTTCCTTGGTGTGCATAAGCTACTATTTCTTTTAATTCCTTATGTGCACATAAAACACTCCTCAGAAACACCAGCATAATCCGCAGTTAGTTGAATAATGTTCTTCACAATGACAGTTGGATACTGCTGCATTAGTTTGTTAAAAACATTCAACACAATTTGTTTCTTGCCGGTTTTAACAGCTTACCTTTAGAATGCTTTGCTGTTTCACCTTTATTGTCACTCACCATGCTAACAGACTTGTAGAAGCAGCCATGTTATTTGTCTAAAGGCTGGTTCACAACAACTGATAATGACAAAGTTGAAATGTTGTATTTTAATGGGAGCATTCACAATTGATGGGAAGCTTTCCTGAGCTCCAGGAAAGAAGACTTGCCCAAGTTTTAACTTCACTGTAGAAATTCTTCTAGGCAACCATGACATGAAATAGCCACTAGTACTCTCTACAGCTGCAAGCTGGAAACATGAAACTGGAAGAAGTTAGTAACATATGTGCATGCTAACCCCAGATTCTGACACTCACAGATCCATTGAGCAGTGATTCTTCTAGTGAAAGGATCATCTGTAGTTTATGTGCAACTCAAAAACAATAGCAAAAACTAGAAAGAACAGCACAAATAAGTAGAAATTGACAAAGAACAACACACAACCTTAATATATGCCATTAAATAAAGGAATGAAAATTTTGTACGGCTAGAGAAATCGCAAATGTAACGGATCTGCACTCTATCAAATTTTGACGTTGGTGGAATTGCTGGAAAAATATCATTGGTCAGTCAAAACAAATGAAATCCCAATGCGCATAGTTGACTTTCCACTTTGTGACCGATATGATCATTGATACCATTTCTGTTCTCATTAATGGGTTGTGAACCAAAATCTTATTGTGAATCAGCCTTTACTGTCTGCATCGCATGCATGCAGAAGAAAGGAGAACACCGCCACACAGCTTCTTTAGCTTTATTATTAAATTATTTACTATTTCATTTTAATCTTAAGCTTCGAACTATGTTTGATTAACATACTTCTTGAAAACCCACAGATAATCGTGCATATTTAAGGTACTATATGTTATGGTGTGCTTCGATTTCCTGTATATCGCAGCTTACTTAATGACATGTTTATACCAAGTTGGGTTCCAAGAGTGGAGACATTATACTGCGCTAATGACTAATGGATTACACCGCATTGATACTCTGAAAACATATGTGGTAAAGCATCTGTCCCTCGGTGAGTGTGTAACTGCTGTAAACATTTTATACATTAATTTTCTTAATTATCATTTAAGTTCTCTAGATTGTAAACTTTGCCAGATCAGAGAATATGATCACAATAAACAAAGCATTTGAATCAAGGTATTCAGAACATTTTTCCCAGCTGTCCTTTCCATCTCTACAACAGTCAAGTCAAGCACTGCTAGGGCTGAAGTGTGCAATCTAGTGGTACTATCATGCAACTAGGATATTTGAAAATGCAGACTAATTAATCACAGGTCCTGCACCATCATTCATCATTTTAGTGACAATACTGTTAGCACCTCTGCTTTGATGGCAAGTTCTTTAACACTCGCTCTAGTAATCACACCATTACTTCAAACCCTTGCCTATGAAAGAAGGCAAATAAATGAACACCCAGTATTCCTCATTCACCTAGTTCACTCCCTGGCTCAATCAGCACTATGTAATTGTTGCCACGCTCTAAGCTATATTAGCAGGATGACACACTCACCAAATGAATTCACGACAATGAGAGCAGAAGGTGGGTTGACGGAGGAATGTAGCCATAAACTTGTGCCCATTTACTTGATGGACACGTCGTCTCATAGCCCCACGCCTCCTGTTGAAACCCTGCCTCTCTTTGAATTCCCTCGGTCTTGCAGGTTGGTGCTCTGAAAGAAAAAGTTGTTTTATTTTAGAAGCTAGTTATTAATCAGCATATACTACACATATACATGCAAATGAACAGGGGCACTATATGCTAAATAATTTAGTAAAATCAGTGTATGTAATAAATCAGCACCTAGCTGAGGATGGGGTAACTACCCCTAAATCATGTTTCTACACTTACACATTGTAAACGTACAGTTTTGGTGAAGTTTGTATATTTAAACACAACTCAGTGCATTACTATTACCCATCACTTCACTTTATTAAGTTTCCACATATCAATATGTGTGTTGTGTGAGGGGAAGGAGAAGTATGTTTCACTGAAGGTTTAAAATTCCAGTTTAAGTGTTGACAAATTGTATTGCATCAGTATTCTAATGCGTGTTGCATCTTTAATGGTTTTATTTGTTTCCACAGCCTTAATATGAAGCTGTGTTTATTACTGGCTGTCATACCCGATGTTGAACAGCTGGCTTTTTAAATCTCAAACCATGATTTAATTAAACTTACTCTCTGTTCTCTTTATTAAATTATTGTACAATGATCTAGAATTGATTTCTCTATAATACCTCTTACAACTGCAATTTCATAAAACTTCCTTGCTAGTCATAATAATGGATCAAAAACTCACTGATGTTCACAGAAATGGGAATGAAATATCGACATTTTTACTTTCTCTACTACGTATAATAAGAAGGGGAAGTACTGCATTCCAACCAAAAATTCAATACCAAGATTTCACCAGAAATACATGTTTTGAGGTGCCCTGAATCCAAATAAAGCATTTTTGGAAACATGCCCGTGTGCGTGCATGCATGCGTGCGTGTGTGTGTGTGTGTGTACAACATAACTCAAAAACGAAAAGTCGAATAGATATCAAACTTGGTATTTGAGTTTAATATCTTCCAAGGATGCAACACAAAGATTTTCAAGAAAATCCCTCCATCCCAGGCTACCCTTTACATGGAACACTGTTCGAACATTTTTATTTTCTCAAAAAATGGCTATAACGATTTTGATTAAAATATCATATGTTTAAGATATTTTTATGGCAAATGAAATGTATATCTTGAATTTTATGGAAATGTCCCCAAAAGTCCTCTTCATTCTGAATAACTTTCGCTTAGCTGGTAAACCATAAGAGATAAACAAAATTTTACACACAAAAAATGTAGAGCTCATTAAAACACACAATTTATATTATACATTTTTTTTTGGTCCGAGATATTCCTTGTTATTTGTTTGAATTTTTCAATATTATACTTTTTCTCAAATGGGAATTAGATATTCCTTTTTTTTTTGTCCTGGACATGCAAAGAGAATGGAATGCTCCACATAGCAACCAGCTCTTAAAACATTTGACAATCACTTAAAAGCCTACCATATTCTCCTTGCACCTACAAGAAAATTAGCAAGAAGATAGAGAAAGTCAAGTGAGTACAACACATCAGATTTTTTGTATTTCCCTGCAGCAATGTTCAAAATTCTGGAAATGTATATAGCCTGTATAAGAATGTTAGGGGTGAAAGATTATCCATATGTTTGAGTATTTTTACATAAGATAAAGAATTATGAAACAATAGATATCAAACAAAACAATAGCCTTAAAAAATGCTTATTTGATTAACAAGATCTTCCAAGAACCTATCACCTGAAAATTTAATCTAAATAAACAATTCCTATATGGATATTTCATCCAATTTTTCCAGTATGTAATCACTAATTCCAGTATAATTTCGATATATATCCAGCATGTAAAATTAATTCAGGTGTATATCCAGTATCAGTAAACAACCTGGTGATGGAGTGTAACAAAACAAATAATGGTGAGGGATTATTTGGAATCCAAAATAGCATAAACCGTAAAACAGGACTGCAACAATAAAAATGTTAACAATCAGAGGATAGGAAAGTAGTAGGTAGGTGAGATTAAGAGCCAAATAAATTAGAAAAGTAAAGAGAAAAAAGAGAGGTACAAACATTCAAAATAGGGCTCTAATTCATGTTGATGACCAGAGAGTCATGACATGTTGAGATCCAAGGTAGTCAATCTCTTAAGTAAGAAATGTGTATAATTTGTAATATTTTTGTGCAGAAACAAAGAAATACCCTGCACACTTAACAGAAAATCTGTGCATGAGAAATTGCACTAATGTTATGTTCACAAAACAATCTGATGTGTTGCATTCACATGATATTCTCTACTCACTCTTCTACAAAATATTCTTACGAAGCTTATTCTTCTGTCTATTTCTTGTTAATTGAGATAAAACTTTCATTACACATTTCATTGTAGGAATAAGAAGAATGCAGTAGGCTAGTACAATAGTCAGATTTTTCTTTAAAATTCCATCCTCCTTGCATGATCAATCGTGCACGCATGCAGATGTAACTCTTTTCCTAAAAAAAATTTTTCTTTCTTTCTTTCTTTCTTTTTCTGGTCATATTTATTTATTATACAATCCAAATAAAAAATATAATTTCATCTCCCAAAATTTAATATTCATGCAATTGCTATTAATAAAGCAATATCTCCAACTCGATTAGATAAAGCAGTTAAGGGAGTCTCAAAATGTGTATTTCTGGTGAAATCTTGGTATAAAATTTTCAGGTGGAATGCAATACCTTCTCTACTTACTTTATGTACACAGTAGGTAAAGAAAAAATATACCTTTTGTAAGGGAAAGGTTGGGGTGAAAAGAATATTTTTAAGCATTGTAGACAGAATATGGAAATCTGATGGAGTTTTCATGATGTTAATGCAAATATTGTTACAAACTTTGTTGCTATATTATGCAAAATTATTAAAATGAACTTGTCCCGCCCATTCACCTACAGGTAAAGGAATGAATTATTGCATTTTACCCAAAAATGTTATGAGATTTTAGTGCAAATACAGATTTAGAAGGCTCATAATTACAGAGAATGTACGTATAAGTGGTTTTTCCCAAGGATGCAACAAGAAAATCCATCCACCTCAATGCACCCTTTACATGAAAAACTTGTAATTTTTCATTTTTACTTTCTCTACTACGTATAGTAAGTAGGGGAAGTATTGTATTCCACCCAAAAATTCAATACCGAGATTTCACCAGAAATACATGTTTTGAGACCCCCTGAGTCCAAAAAAAGCATTTTTGGAAACATGTCCATGTGTGTGTGTGTCTGTGAACAGCATAACTCAGAAACAAAGTCGGATAAACACCAAACTTGGTATTTAGGTTCAGTATCTTCCAGAGATGCGACACAAAGGTTTTCAAGAAAATCCCCCCACACCAGATTACCCTTTACATGGAACATTTTTCGAAAATTTTAATTTTCTCAAAAATGGCTCTAACGATTTTGATTAAAATATCATATGTTTAAGATATTTTCATGACAAATGAAATGTATATCTCGAATTTTCTGGGAATGCCTCCAAAAGTATTCTTCATTGTGAACGACTTTAGCATAACTGGTAAACCATAAGAGATAGACAAAATTTTACTACACAAAAAATGTAGATCGCATTAAAATACACAATTTGTCACATACATTTTTTTTGTTGAGTGAACCATTTTCGAGATATTGCTTGTTATTCCCTTAAATTTTTCAATACTTATTTTCGCAAATGGGAATTTGTTATTCATTTTTTTGTCTTGGATACGCAAAGAGTATTAATCTGTAGCAAAGAGAATGGTGCTGCACCTAGCAACCAGCTATTAAGAGATATGTATATGCTTAAAGGCTACTGTATATCTATATTGCCCTTGCAAATACAAAATAAGGGGAACATAGTGCGCCTTAAGCGATAGTCAAATATTTTTAGAACTGGTCGCTATGTGTAAAATGTAATTCTCTTTGCGTGTCAAAAGATCGTTTCTGCAAATGTTTATCTTGATTAATATGAAGTAGATGGAGAATAAAAGTTTGTAAAAATAGTTTGTACAAGAGTAGAGAAAGTCATGTGAGTGTAACACTCAGATTTTCTTCAAAAATGCCTCTAATGATTTTCATTATATATACCATATGATTTAAGATATTTGCATGACTAAAATAAGTGTATATTTTTTCTTCAAATAGCCTGTGAAGTCTTCTTCATTCTGACTGAATTTTGTATAAATGAAAACCTTAATTTGTTTCAAATAGCATTCTTTGTGGTATCGGTCATTTACGAGATATCTGTCGTTATTGGTGTGAATTTTTCAACACTTTTATCATTTTTTAAAGTGCTGTTATATTCAGCTGTTTTTAATGTCATGGAAAGACTATGCAATTTTAAGTGCAGCTCCCACTTTTAAATATGTGACTGTAGATTCAGTTTCCTGTATGCCCCTTGTACCTAAAACGAAATGTGTAATGAAACTATTTCTGCAAAGGTTTATCTCGATTAACATGAAGTAGAGAGAAAAAGTAAGCGTTTGTAAGAATAGTTTGTAGAAGCTACACAAATTTAAATGACAGTGGGTAGAGAAACAGATAATTTTTTTCAGGTGGGAAGTAGCTATTCATTTTTTCTTGTGGTAATGAAAAGAGCAAGGAATTTCAGCCATTAGTTGACAATACACTTTCTAAAAACCTGACTATAGTTGTTGTCCACTGCAGTCTTCTTAAACTTACAACAAAATGTGTAATGAAAGTGTATCTTGATTAACAAGAAGATAAAAGAATAAGCTTTTGTAAGAATAGTTTGTAGAAGAGTGAGCAGAGAATGTCATGTGAATGCAACACATCAGAGTTTTTAATAGTTTATGCGATTATGTGCCTGTTACTAGGTCATATAACAGAAAGAACAGTGATGCATATGAAATACTTTACACTGTTTAAAACCATATTCTTAAGTAGCATGGTATTTTAATGGTTTACATAACTTGCTATTGCTGAAATAGCAATAATAATTGTGTGTTACTGTATAACACAATAAGCAATCTCTGAACAAAAACAAACAATGGGGAAGAGCATCACTTAAAGGTCAAAGTGTCTCTAGATGTGTTGCTTCCAATGCTGTGAAACATGTGTACACATGGCTGGCAGATGTTGATGTTCAGTTATACACAAGCAGCTGTAGACATTCTCTTCATAAATGCTAATGAATGCTAGGACACAGACATTTATAAATTGTATTGTAATGAAGTCAGTAGTATGCAATAATTACAGAACATACTGCATGCTAACCCACCCCATGGTCCCTTTAAACAACCTTTTCACAACCCACAGCTCACCATACTACATAAAAGAAACCAAAAAGTTCAAAATATTCACTTTCCACCCATGGCCCTCCACAAATTCACTAAAATATTCAAAGAATATGGTATAACCCTTGCTCCAGTTAACAGGCATTGTTTAAAATTGACTCACATGACTTTCTCTACTCACTTTTCTTCTTACACATGCTTATTCTTCTATCTACTTCATGCTAATCCAGACAAACATTTGCAGAAATTGTCTGATTGCATGCTTCCTTGTAGATAAAAGGAATCCCTTAAGATCAGATTGCTATATAATAGCTTTGAAAAGAGGGGGCGGGAGTCTATTTGAGAAAACTAGAAGTATTTCAAAATTCAAACCAATAACAAGGAATATCTCAGAAATGGTTAACTAAAAAAACCTGATGTGTTACACTCACATGACGTTTTCTACTCTTGTACAAACTATTTATACAAACGCTTATTCTCCATCTACTTCATGTTAATCGAGATAAACATTTGCAGACTCTATCTTATTGCTAATTTTCTTGTAGATGTAAGGGGAATATATATTTACAAGGGCAATTTGAAAATACAGTAGCCTTTAAGCACATACATATCTCATAATAGCTGGTTGCTAGGTGCAGCACCATTCCCTTTCCCACAGATTAATACTCTTTGCATATTCAAGACAAAAAAATGAATAACGAATTCCCATTTGAGAAAATAAGTATTGAAAAATTTAAGGGAATAACAAGCAATATCTCGAAAATGGTTCACTCAACAAAAAAAAATGTATATGACATAAATTGTGTATTTTAATGCGATCTACATTTTTAGTGTAGTAAAATTTTGTCTATCTCTTATGGTTTACCAGTTATGCAAAAGTTGTTCACAATGAAGAATACTTTTGGAGACATTCCCAGGAAATTCAAGATATACATTTTATTTGTCATGAAAATATCTTAAACATATGATATTTTAATCAAAATCGTTAGAGCCATTTTTGAGAAAATTAAAATTTTCGAAAATTCTTCCATGTAAAGGGTAATCTGGGGTGGGGGATTTTCTTGAAAATCTTCGTGTTGCATCCTTGGAAGATACTGAACCTAAATACCAAGTTTGGTGTTTATCCGACTGTTCGTTTTTGAGTTATGCTGTTCACAGACACACACACGGACATGTTTCCAAAAATGCTTTTTCTGGATTCAGGGGATCTCAAAACATGTATTTCCGGTGAAATCTCGGTATCAAATTTTTGGGTGGAATACAATACTTCCCCTACTTACTATACGTAGTAGAGAAAGTAAAAAACAGTGTTGAAACAAAATCTATATTTTTTGTGTAATCTCCTTCAAACCCGGGAACTTCATTTTATTGGGCTCTTCATAAAGCTTCTCTTATGTGGTAATAATAGGATAATTTCAAATTTAAAACTGTAGCAATTTTTAAAATTTTTGAGTTATGCTGTACACAGACACATGGATCTTTTGTGAAAATTATCATTTTCGACTCAAGGGACCTCAGAATGTGTATTTCTGGAAATTTCCAAAGGTAAGACAGAGATCATCATGTCCCAGTAAGTTTTGGTGTAGAAAGTGAAGCTAGAGTAATAAAAATCTGGCTGCAATAGCAAGAGTGATGCTAGACATAGTGTCCGTCATAAATATAGGCAGGCGAGAGACCGCCCACTTCATTCCTATTGGCTGCTTGTCCGCCAATCACAGTGCAGCAGCAGCTACTATTCTGTGATTTGTCCGGCTGGTACATTAGCCTTGAGTCAACTACCTCTGAGGATACCCAACAGGGAGACGGGCGAAACGTTAGGTGCTAAAACATCTACTGGATCATGCCTACAAGCCCTGGAACTTCCTTTTATTGGATTAACGCCGCCCATGAAAGTCTAAGTTTTTATGAAAACCCTTTATTTACTGTTGCTTGGTATTACCACTTCTACTGTTAACTGCCTATGTGGTGCTGAAAATAATAAGCTTTTAACATTAACAACAGCTGCAATGAATGCTAATGATTTATACAGGGTGAAAAATTAAATTGAGCTTTATTTATGGACGCTCTTTAACTGCTGTGGTCCTTGGCGCCCCATTCTATATTGGGCGAGAAAGACTGGTAATTTTTCTCAGAGGCCTCTTTATCAGGTTTGAGGTTCCTTTATGTGTCATAGAGCCACTGGCTTTACTTCCCTTCCGAAGGAAGCCATGCTAAGGATTTTTACGCCTGAAAAAAATTCAATCGCCCTCCACTGGATTTGAACCCGTGACCTCAGGAACTAGAGGCTAACATGGTAACCACTACACCATGGAGGATGACATATACAGAATGGTGTGATTCAAGGGTTCTATTCGAATATTTTCTTTTAAGGAATGTATGGCTGTAAAAGTTTTGTTATCGAGTTATAGAGGGCATTAACATTTTTTAAACACTGCATCGGTTTAGATGAAATCCCACCAAACAGGTTGCCAAACATTGTTTACTAAGGCATTGGTAGAATTATGAAGTAAGAGTAGTCTATATCCTTAACAATGCAAAACTCTCTTAAACTGATTTAGTAACTTGTGAATCTTTGTTTAATTATATGACATGTGCTCTGAAGTAGGTCAAAACCTTTTTTTAACTGATCTGCAACTGAAAATACAGGTTATTGTCAGTAACATATGCAAATAATACTATCGTTTGTCAAATATTCTTTACCATTACACAAATTACTTGAGAAAAGTTAAAGCAATGTTAAATGATGCAAACATATGTTTTTAAAAGGCTTCAAACAAAAACTAAGAATAAAACTAGAATTGAAAATGCATGTGTTTATAAAAGATGTTCAAAATGTCGACCTTTGACGTAAGAGCACAGTTGATACCACTGTTGTAAAGACTGCGAGGTTCTTTCAAAAATACCTGGCATATCACAAATAGAACAAAATGTTAAAAGGATCCCAGTCATCAGTTTCTCTTCACTATTAACCCGCATCTCACACATGAGTCTGAACATGTTCCCAAAGGTAAAAATTCCAAGTGGTTAGATCCAGTGAACATGCTGCCCATGATTTTGGTGCTCCTCTACCAATCCAGCGATCAGGATACGTTACATTAAGAAATCCCTTACGTTACCGGAATAATGCAATGGTGCTCCATCGCCTTGGAATTACATTAACTGGTGTATTCCTAAGGAAACATCTTCCAGAAGTTCTGGCAAAGTATGTTGTAAAAACTGTAGGTAGGTAAATGTGGCCTGTCAGATGTGCAGGTAGTAAGTACGGCCCTATGAGGGTGTCATTCACAATGCCAGCCCAAATGTTCACTGTAAATGTAACTCTAATAGCTCTAGGGTTTTCATATGTCAAACGATGACTATTATGTGTATTAAACAAGCCCTCTTGTGTAAAAACCTTCTCGGCCATCCACAATATGGTTGAAGGAAATCTTGGTTGATCAATGCATTTATGAAGAAACCACTGACAAACTGTAGTGAGGATGGAAAGTCATCTGGCTCCAGCTCTTGACTTGGGCGAGTTGATAGGGAGTAACTACTGTTCGTACAGAATTCTAGTACACGCCAATTTTTTCGTCATGACACGACAGAAACGCAAAGGAGGAGGTAGTCTAGGGTGGGGGGAGAATGGATGGCAGCATTCCCCTTGCGCAGAAAAACACTCATTTGGAACATGTGGTGATGTCACCTTATCTCACATGTATGGACCTGCTGCACTGTTGCTATTAACCCAATCCCCCGGGCAGAAGATAAATGGACTTGTCCAGCTACTGTGCATACAGAAAAGTGTGTCACAATAAAGAATCGACCTGTAACTGAAGACTCATTGCTGTTGTGGTTGTGGATGGAGAAGTATGGACCCGGTCAAGAACTCCTCTAGAGCCACTGTTCTTACATTTCTTTGGACTCCCAAACAATGCACTTGTTTTTGTTCCTGGTTCTTGCAGTCGATGTATGGCAGTAAAGATGCTGTGATGAGGCAAATGTCTCCTGGCATAAAGCTCGCATAAAGATCTCATTGCCATTTTCGCATTTCCCCAAACAGCGCCACAAATGTAATGCATGTCTGCCAATTCTGCTAAGTAAAGTGGAACATTTTTATAACAGACTGTAAAACTGAAATCCTTTAGTAAACGGAGCACTTAAGTATATCCTGAGAGCTGAGACTGATAATCTATGACTCTTGTAGGAACCACAAAGTGCTGTATAAATATATGACGGAATCCCTTACCACTTAAATAGCAAAATGCAGGTTTTAAGTTAATGGTTAATGAACACAAGCAATATTCCAAATGCCAAGAAAACAAAACATAAGTGATATTCCAATGTGGTGGGGGAACTGCCTGTTCTGTTTGACAAAATTTCATCTAACCCGATGCTGCATTTGAAAAACGTTAATATCCTCTAGCTCCATAACAAGACATTTACGGATATGCATTTCCCGTATGAAAATACTTACATATAACCCCCTGAATCACACCTTAAAATTATTCAGTGTTTTTCTGACTCAGCCTGTATATTTGAGACTTTTTGACCATCTAGAACACAGAACTTTAAAAATCTTCTCATCTGTTTCAATTGAACTCTGTCTTCAGGTACCCTCTTTAGATAGATAGCTCACTTCAGCAAAATATTAGATACATAATTTGGTATCGTACACAAACTAATACAAACTAGAATCTGAAACAACCTTATCCATCTTGTCTAAATATTACTCGTCCTATAGTTGCTTGTCTATATTTCTAGTCACAACACACACAGCTTTGAGTTATTAGTGTATGGTATCATATTTTTACTTTCTCTGTCACCTACATATGAGGAAGTATTTATTCCAACCAAAAAATTTAATACTAAGAGTTCACTGAAAATACACTTTTTAGATCCCCTGAAAAATGAAAAGAAAAGAAAAATAAAAGGTGTGTGTGTGTGTGTGTATTTGTGAGCAGCATAACGCAAAGATCTAATATGTTGCATTCACATGACTTTCTCTACTCACTCTTCTACAAACCACTCTTACAAACGCTTATTCTTCTATCTATTTTTGTTAAAATAAACTTTCATTACACATTGTCTTATGCTTTATGAATCATTCAAATGTTACTCCCGGAGACCAGGAGAGTTTAAATAAGCAGAAAAAAGAGTGTGAATATGGGGGAAAGAGATTCTTACAAAGTTTGCGCCAGTTACTGTAAGCATTTCCTACATAGTAAAGTAGTGTATGTATTGGCTGAAAACATTTTACATTGTTTAAGCGTATTGTTAATATTTCCAGAGTATGTGAATATCAACAGTAGAATAGCTGCGTATTATTTTTTCTTTAGTCTGTTCTAGGCTAAAGCCTGTAATAACTTTTGCAAGAAGGACTGTAAAACTTTAAGCCTCCAGAGCATGATTCAGTTACACAACGCATTTTACCAACTCTCATACGAGGTGTGATCAAAAAGTTTCCGGAATGGCTTCACAACAATGCTGACGCTGAGATTTCTTTAATTCTTACCCAGACTGTACATGCAGCATTCCTTCCCAATAAAAATGAGAGGTTACGTGACTTCCTGTGCCCATGCAGTGACGAGATGGACACTTTGAAGTGAATACATGTTTTGCATGTGCTGTGATTTTTCTGCATAGCAAACATGTCAGATTACGAAGAACAAAGAACGAATATCAAATTTTGCTTTAAACTCAGTAAAACTGCAACAGAAGCCTATGAAATGTTAAGAACAGCTTATAGGGAGGAAGTTATGGGCAAAACTCAAGCATTTGAGTGGTTTTCGAAATTTAAAAGTGGTGTGACATCAGTTAAAGATGCAGATCGACCCTGTTCCAGCAAAACTGATGAAAGTATCAATCAGCTGAGGGAAATGGTCTTAATGATAGGCGCATTACAATAAGAGAACTTTCTGACTCATTAGGACTCTCCTTTGGAAGTGTTCAAAGCATTTTGAAAGACAATTTGGACATGAGAAGAATTGCTGCCAAGTTCGTGCCCCACCTGCTTTCAAATGACCAAAAGGAAAGCCGTGTGATTGCCTGCACAGATCTTAAAGAACAGCTACAAAATGACCCACAGTTTATGGAGAAAATTATTACTGGTGAAGAAACATGGATTTATGAGTACGATCCAGAAACGAAGCAACAATCTTCACAATGGAAGAGTCCTTCATCTCCACGCCCAAAAAAGGCCAGACAAGTTCGATCCAAAGTGAAGTCAATGATGATTGTGTTTTTTCATTAAAGTCATTGTACACAAGGAATTTATGCCACAGGGTCAAACAGTGAATCAAGTATTCTACAAACAGTGCTGCAAAGATTAAGGGAGAATGTGCGACGCAAACGGCCGGGGAAATGGAGGAGTGGTGACTGGTTCCTGCATCATGACAATGCGCCCGCACACAAAGCCATTTCTGTTCGCCAATTTTTGGATAAAAATAGGATGAATACTGTTCCCCATCCCGCCTATTCTCCAGATTTGGCACCAGCAGACTTTTTTCTTTTCCTGTGACTTAAAATGCTGCTCCGAGGACATCGTTTTGAGGACACTGATGTCATCCATCGCAAATCGCAAAGGCTCTGAACATGTTGAAAGAAGAGGACTTCCAGAGGTGCTTCCAGCAGTGGCAGAAGCGCTGGACAAGTGTATCAACTCCCAAGGAGACTACTTCGAGGGTGACGGTGCAGATTAGACAAAACAAACTGTTGTGTAGTATTTATGAACGTCATTCCGGAAACTTTTTGATCACACCTCGTATGTTGTACAGTCATTACTACTCTGAATTACAACACTAAAGTGAGCCTGCAAGAAGATGATCGGGGAAAACAGAACAACCTTCAAGAAGATTGGCTACATCCCATTACAATGTTGATGGCAAACAGGTGTGTTTAAAAACTTTCTGCAACAATTTCATGTTAACTTGACCATGAATAGCAACACTGCAAAGCAAAAGAAAGAATGGAGAGATTGTCCCTAAAGATGGTAGAGGATTACATACAAATAGACCTCATACAATCGACAATGATGTTTGTGATTTGATAGGGACGCATTTAATGCGGTTCCCAATAATGACAAGCCATTACAGCCGGAATGCATCTGTCAAAGACTGCTTGAACCCTGATCTGTCTGTTGCAGATATGTACAGGCTATTCAAGAATTAAAACCCTGCAATCATGATCAGTTTGGCCCTGTACAAAAAATTACTTGACTTGGAATTGAAATTGAGAGTTGGTGCACCACGGTCAGATATGCACAGATAATATGATTTGTACTATGCTAAGCTTAAAACTGCTGAAAATGAGGATGAGCAATTAAAAATAGACCATGAAAATAAAATACATCATCAAAGACAGAACATGGACATAAACAACTTGACTTTGATTGTAAAAGTGTGAACTGTATTACTTTATGTTTGAATTTATAACACGTGCTTTACTGTCCTGCTCTCACGTACAGTAATATGTACTATCAATGCCAGTACTCATGTTACAATTTTGCCATTTACAATATGAATACAGAACATGTTTCTATGTACGAGGGGTGTTCAGAAATGATTTGCAGAGTAGTTTTTTGTACCTTATTTGTTAATGAACAGGATTCAATGTACATGAAATCTCTCAATATACTTCCCACCAATGTCAATATGCTGTTGCCACTTCCTGGAAACTTCATTGTTGCATCGAGGAACCTTGTTTGGATGCACCCACTCATGGACAGCTGCCTGCACTTCCTCATTGTTGAAGAACCTTTTACCTCAGCACATCCTTCATCCTGTCGAATAAAGCATAATCCGATGGAGTGAGATCCAGTGAATATGGTGGGTGTGACACAACAATGAACCCTGGTGATGTCAACTTTGCAGTTGTGGGGCCACAAATTGTCATGCTGGAGGAGAACTCCTTTCGACCACTTCCCCTGTCACCGTTGCTGAATCCTGTGTCTAAGTACTGTAAAGGGTCACTACACCTTGCTGTTAACAGTTGTCTTGGTGGAAGTCAATCCATTAGCAGTATGCCACAAGTGCCCCAAAGGACTGAGATCATCTCCTTACCTGATATGAAGCAGCACGAAATTTCTTGGGCCGGGGACTCCCAGGATAATTCCATTGCATAGATTTTTTTTTTTCAGGTGTATGGTAGTGACACCATGACTTGTCACCATTTCTCCAAAAAATTTGGATCTTCATTCTTCATTTCCAATAGTCGACGACAGATTTCAACTCTGTTCTCCTTCTGGCCTGTGTCAAGTCCTGTGGAACCCAATGTGCACACACCTTTTATATATCCAAATCATCATGAATAATGGTGTGCAGAGCTCTGTGGCCAAGGCCTGTCTGCCATTTCAGTTCATCAAAGGTTATATGTCTATTGGCCATAATCAATTCAGACACATCCTCAATGTTCCTCCAAGACCATGATGATGGCGGACGACCAGTACCTACATTCTTGCGTGCAGAGCCTCTTCCTGACAAGCCCAGAGGTCTAGTTGTGAACAGTCTTTTGTGCAGGAGCTTCTTGACCACATACCATGTTTAAATGTTTATGAATATACGCTGTTTTGACTCCTTCCTTCCATAAAAACCATGCAGCCCATCTTTGTCCATGACAGTCGCCTTCCATTCTTGCCCATGGCTTTCTCCACTTAACAACAAACAAGCATTGTCCTTTCAAAGTACGTTCTGTTCACAACTGCCATTTAGCATCTGTGTTGTATACTAGTATCAGTTCATCTCCCCATGAGAGGACATGCCCGTAGATTGAGCAGTATTTTTAAAATAACGCAAATGTAAATCATTTCCGAACGCACCTTGTATATTAAAATATATTGTCTCACAATTTGAGACAAGAAAGCAAGTTAATCATATGGTCAGACTGTTGTATTGGCCGAACAATTGCTGAATTCTTTGTCTATACATGTATTTAATTAGGAGCAGATATTTTTCAGAAATCCAACAGGAATTCATGAACTCTGGCCATGGTTTCTTACCGTATGACCAGGACTTTGTTCTTATTGAGCATTAGAAGATGTCAGTTAAGTCACGATTCCCAGGGATTGGAAGCATGTGATAGCCCATTCATGTAGGAATAAGCTATTTGTAGTGACGAGATGGACTAAAATGATTTCGAAGATTGTGGTTGCATGATGGCTGGGTTAAAAAAGGAAAATGAAAATCACACAGTCCCTATGGCTCAAAATGTCTCGGGAAGATACTGTTTCACTCTATGCTGGAGCATCACACAATTACTGTGACTCTGGCAAGGCTACCAGATGCTTCCACTTACTTATGAGCTGCATGACCTTGCTTCCAATCAGCAAAGAAAAGAAAGCTTATTTAACGGATATGATTCAGTTCAAGGAGGAAGAACATTGTAACTTTTACAGAAACCTGCTATCTGTATGAACCTGTTGAGTCTTCTATTTGAGTGTGTATCCTCTTCCATAATTACACCATTTGTGAAAATTGCAACATCAAGAAGGAAACGCACAAATTCAATGAATTTAACACCACAGGTTAGGTACATGACAAGTAACAAATGATAAACATTTTAAATCTATACATGACCTTTGAGCCCTAATATTCAGTATTTGGTGTGGCCTCCATGCGCTTGGCATTGAACTAAAAAGGTTCTGAATAAGTTCCTGAGGGATTTCCCTCCATGCAGTTTATATTCAAGCCCACAAATCCGTGACACTGGTTACTGGAGGACCGTGACGCACCAGGTGCCAACCAACCATATCCTAGACATGTTCGATGAGCGACATGTCAGGCGAACTGCAGGCCAGGGAAGCAATGGTACCTGTCGCTCTTTGTACAAGGCTTGTACATTCCTCACAATATGTGGCCGAGCATTGCCCTCTTGAAATGTGGCCTGTGGAGATGCCTGAAGCAGGGGGAGTGCCTCAGGCTCTACAACTACCGTTAGGTACCGGTTGCTGTTCAAAGTGCCCTCAATTCGTAGGAGGTGAGATCGGTTGTTGTAACCACCCCAAACCGTCACACCTGGCATTTGTCCGCTATGTGGCTCAACAAAGCAGCCCTCCAGGTTGCGCTTACTACGGTAATGCCGGACACGTATGCGGCCATCACTGCAGGACATGTTGAAGCGGGACTCGTCTGAAAAGACTACATTTTGCCACTCAGCACCCCAGTGATGGTGCTCATTGCAGCAGGAGGAGCTTGTGGTTTCTGGACAATGGAAGTTGATCTAATGGCATGCATGCAACCAGTCCAATCTGCAGCAGACAGCGACAAACCGTTGATGCAGACAAGTTCACACCTGTTGCAGTGCTCCAGCGTCGAGCCAACACTGTGGATAAAGCTGTACAGTCCGTTATGGTCATGTGGACAAGATGACGGTCATCCCGTGCTGTCATGTTCCATGGTCCAGTACCTGCTCTTCGCTGCGTATGACCTTCATCTATCCTCTGCTTCTACACATGCATCACTGTCATAGCAGCTTGCCCTGTACGAGCCGAAATGTCATGGTATGACAAACCCACTTCCCGGAGACTAATCATTCTGCTCCGTTTGAACTCACTCACTTACCAATATGGCTCCTTTTGACGTCAACGAGGCATATTGGCACAGACTTTATTGCTTCCACCTTGTTTGACAGCTCTGCAATGACTACACTGAACTTGTCGTACCAACACGAGAGGGCTCTGCTTGGCCTACGTGTACCCCATCTCTCTGCAAACCTAATCACTTATTGCTTGCACACTCTTCTACACTTTCACCAAGTTTGGAGTTATTCGGGAAATTCTTTCTTGGTGTTGCAATTTTCACAAACGGTAGTAGTGTATTTGAGTTTTATGGACATTGTTCTTGGAAAACATTTTCAGGTTGTGAGTAATATAAGAGTCTAGTTTATATATTATTATTTTGTGCCATAATGTTGTGATCCTTACTAATACATACCTCCTCCCACAATTAAGAATGATTACTAGCCTTGAGTGGAAAAACTCGTGTCTGTGTTTCCATACATTATGGCATCTGCTGTAAAGTTATGAAAAGCGACATTCCACTTCTTCCAGCCATCCACTCAATTAATGAAATTGTTTCCTACTCCTACAAAGTAAAATGACTGTGTTCCACAAAAATATTGCTATACTACTTATTCATCTGTGTGTTTTTATTTACACTTTGTAGGTCATACATTCCCAGAATTCAGTTTTTACTTTCTCTGCTGCTACATACTTACAGTAAGTAGAGGAAGTATTGTATTCCACCCAAAACTTTGATGTGGAGATTTCACCAGAAATACATGTTTTGAGGCTGCTGAACTTCCCCGAGAAAAGCAGTTTTAGAACAAGAGGATGTGTGTGTGTGCAGCATAACTCTAAAATGAAACGTCTGATAAATGTTAAACTTGATATTAAAATTCAGGATCTTCAAAAGATGCGACAAAATTTGGATATTTTTCATTTTCTCAAAAATGGCTCTAATAGATTTTATCAAAATGCCATTATATAAGACACACCCTCTCAAAGTATTCATCTGCACTTTAAAATTTGTCCTCCGTAGTCTAGGGATACCATGGTAGTCTCTGGTTCCTGATGTTGCAGGTTCAAACCTGGTGGAGGGTGGTGGATTTTTTTCAAGCATAAAAAAGCATGGCTTCCTTCGGAAGGGAAGTGAAGCCAGTGGTACCATGTCATAGATTTGTGGCATGTAAAAATCCTCAAGCGTAATAAAGAGGCCTCTGAGCAAAATTTCCTTCTTTCAAGCCCAATATAGAATGGGACGCTAAGAACCATAGTACAGGGTGGTTTATGAAGAACTGACACATTTATTTCTTTAATTGTTTCAAAACAAGTTATGCTAGCAACTACTTATTATACCTGAAATGCAGAGGAATTTTGGGAAATTATTTACCTCTGTAGCAAATGTTGAAAATGTCCTCCATCCTGCATAAGGCACAACTCAACACGTTGTTCCATGTTACTGGCCACTCGTTGGAGGACTCTGTTGTCAGTAGCTTGAATCTCCCGTGTAATGTTGTGCTTCAGATCATCCAATGTCTGGGGACGTGTGGCATAAACCCTGTCTTTTAAGTAAACCCATAGAAAAAAGTCCAGCAATGTCAAATCTGGATATCTCGGTGGCCACAGGTTCTTGGAAATTATCCGGTCGTCAAAGGAACTTGCAATTAGTGCCCTGGATTCATATGATGTAGGGCCGTCCTGCTGAAAATATCCTTGACTCAGCTCCACATCGTCTAGCTGCTCAGCAAACTCCATGAAAATCTGTTAGTACACTGCAGTGTTCACATTGTTTTAAAAAAAAATTGGTCCCACTATTCTCTGTGCGGATATTGCGCACCAAACTCCGATTTTAACCGGGTGCATAGGTGCTTCATGAATAACATGTGGATTTTTGCTGGCCCAATAGCGTGAGTTATTTGAGTTCACATAGCCGGATAAATGGAACCATGCTTCATCTGCGAACCATGTGATGGACAATATGGCAGGATTTTACACAATGCCTGAAACCAATGGCAATAATTCAGCCGTCTATCCTTAACTGGTTCCTGTAACTGATGGACAACTGTAATCCTATATGGCTTTAGGCCTGCACCTTTCACAGCTCTCTGACACATTGAGTAGCTGTACTCTCTTAATAATTTTTTGGGTGACTGATCCAGTCGTGCTCTTAAGTCAACAACAACCGTGGGAAGCCTAGATGAACAAATTTTGCCTTTTTCACTCACCAGAAATCCAGTTGTTTCCAATTTGTTTACCAGTCCCAGTATTGTGTTTCTTTGGAGAGGATTCCGAACACCAAATTTTCTCCTGCATGCCCGCTGTAATTGAATTTGTAATCCAGTACTGCTTTACAAGGAAGAGTCGTTCATTTAATGTGTACTCCATTTTCACGTTGACTAGAACAAAATCTCAAAAACAGTTGCCAATAATAAAACTAACAATTACGAATAAAACTGAACATCTGCGCATCTAGTGACATGCAATTGAAACTCCAGAACATTCTGCTTAATTTGGTGCTAAAATTGGGGCATTGAGTGAATTTCGAACAGAGTAATTAAAGAAAGAAATGTGTCAGCTCCTCATAAATCACCCTGTAGTTAAAGAGTATCCATAAATAGACTCAATTTAATTTAATTTTAATTTTGCACCTTAAAAAATTCTAGCAGCCAAATTAATAGAGGGAAAAATCTAAACTTTTTTGGGACATAAAGATTAAGTGGTAATAGAGTTTACGTCTTTTGGTGGTTTTTCAGATTGTTAATTTTATTAGTTTTATAAATTTTTGAAAAATATGCCAAAATTGCAACTCTTTTGTGCCTGGTGTTTTCAAAACTATCTTACATGTATTGAGCAAAGCATTTTTTTTTTGAGTGTGTGTATTACTTGATTTTGCAGTAGAAATAGGATTTTATCTGACGGAGGAATAAAATGTCGAAGTTGGGAATTTTCAATGATTTTGCCTTAATTCCTCATTCTTGGCTCACCTTTTATGCCTCCATGTATTTATTTCTACACCAGTTTAAGTCACATGTTGAAACTGTGTGGATGTATGCACTACCCAATGCATGAAAGATAATTTTGAAAATGGTAAGACAATGTTGCAATTTTGGCATATTTTTAAAAAATTTGTAATACTGATAAAATAAATGATCTGAAAAACTGTCAAAACATGTAAACTGTATTATCATTTGATCTTTTTGTTAAAAAAAATTAGTTTTTTCCCTCCATTAATTTGGCTACTAGAATTTTTTAAAGTGCAGACAAATACTTTCTTGAGGGGGTGTATTTACATGACAAATAACATGTACATCTTGAATTTTCTGGTAATAGCCAATAAAGTCCTCTTTATTTGGAAAGAATATTGTACAATAACTTGTAAATGGTAAAAGATAGGCAAAAACTTACAGCACAGAAAATGTAGGACTCTTTAAAACAACTTATTTTATGGCATCAGCCATATCCATGACATTGTTATTGTTTTGAACCTTTCAATACTTTTGTCATTTTAAGGTGCTGTTGCTATTCAGTTGTTTCTCACAATGCCATGACCAGAATTTCAAGGCCGGCACATAACCAAATACATTTAAACATATGATTCGATCTGTCTCTCTTGTATTTACAATATAAATGTAATAAAACTATTTCTGCAAAAGTTATCTCGATTAATATGAAGTACATAAAAAAAATTAAGTAATGGTTTGTAGATCTATATAAAAAAACTGATGGTGGGTAGAGAAAGCTATGTGAATGTGACATATGATTTTTTTTTATTGCAAACTATTTTGTAAATTTGTCTTTGTAGTTTTACGAAATAGCCCTAGTAAGTTCAGAATGAAGAGTAATCAAACTATTGCATTTACTTCACACAAATTCTGTTAAATTCCTGCATAACATGAACTGTAACAGCTGAAAGTGGTTACAGAAGAAGAGCCATGTGAGATCGTTAGTGTGCGGTCACACTGTGTGGCAAATAATCGTAGAGGTGCCCTCCAAGTGCCTTTGTAACAGCAAATTATCTGAGTCAGCCTTGGACATACTCCAATTTAACGTGGTGTTAAATCTACTTGCTTTAATCAATTCTTTGTTATCTGACAAGTCAAGTTATTTCTGACGGAGGTTGCATCAACAGTTCATATAGCAAACACACACATCTCTTTATCTGTGGGAGATGTGTAACAGTCACAGAACTTTCTCTACTTATTACAGCTGTGCCCAAATCTACACTACTATGAAGGGAGCAAATGTGTAGGTGTGAGGTGTTAAATTGATCAACTGATTTTGATCATTCTTTCACCATTGAAAAACTATTCTTTCTGACAGACATGAGCTATAAAATACTTTCTAATTTCAATTCATAGATTACTAAAAGACTAAACAGGATTTATAGAGTCTATCTACTAGAATACGAAACAATGGAGTTATAAAATAACATACTTGCTTTGACTTTCCATTGAGATTGCCATGGAAAAGAAAATTAGGTGTTATTCCACAGGTTTTAAATCTACTTGCTTTAATCAATTCTTTGTTATCTGATAAGTCAGGTTATTTCTGACGGAGATTGCATCAACAGTTCATATAGCAAACTTGTTATCACAGCTGTGCCCAAATCTACACTACTATGAAGGCAGCAAATGTGTGTGCATGAGGTATTAAACTGATCAACTGATTTTGATCATTCTTTCACCATTGAAAAACTTTTCTTTCTGACAGATTTGAGCTATAAAATACCTTCTAATTTCAATTAATAGATTACTAAAAAACTAAACAAGATTTATAGAGTCTATCTACTAGAATACGAAATAATGCAGTTATAAAAGAACATACTTGCTTTGACTTTCCGTTGAGATTGCCATGGAAAAAGAAAATAGGTGTTATTCCACAGAAAATGTAAAATAAGATAAATGCTGCCAATATTTAATTCCAAACAATATATACAGTCACAATTTAGCAACTAAGACACAACAAATGAGAATCAAATCTGCTTATAACAATACAATACGCATGCCACACTAATGGCAAAATATTTTATTTAATAACTCTCATGGAAGAAAGGTTTGCTTTATAGGTTGTAATCAAGGTTTATGGTGCCTTTCTGACCCCTACTCAAATTTGAATTTTTAAAATATGCCGCTAACCCCACTGGTTATGAAGCACTTTATTACGATCTCCAGTTAAAAGCTGACGTTTTCTAACTTGTAGTTATTGTTACCTGTTGGTTAAAGAGAGTACCCCGCATTATGAATGCAAGGTAACTGTAGGGTAGTTAACCTGGAGTTTAACAATTTGATATGGTTGGCAACAGTTTTGTGTGCGATTTCACGCAACAAGGTGAAAAATGAAAACATTAGAGCTTTAAAATAACCTTTCTGCTATAACTTTCCTGAGCTCGCTGTCTCATTTCTGTGTATAATAAAATCTAAAGTTTGTATTAAATTAGTTTAAGGAATTTTGTGATTAATATGGATTGTTTCTGATGGCTGGATGCATTCAGAAATGTAATAAAGCATTATGGTTGTTAATATCGCAATTTGTATAGGTTAGTGGCACATTTCTAAAAGCTACATTGGAATAGGTTAACAGCATTTCGGTATGGTTAAAAAATAATTATTTGCTGTTAATATAGTTCTTGGAGGTAGTGTAAAATAGGACAGCTATATGTGTAGCGTAGTTTAAAAATAGGTTAGGGTATTTCAGAGAATTAGGCTGTGTAGCATTTCATTCTTAATATAATTTAGGTAAATGGAAAAATAGATTTTGCACATAAGAATGCGTTGGAAATAGAGAATACTGGAGTCTCTCTCGATTCTAACATACACTAACACGTATTGCATTAATCTTGCTGTAAGAACATTACAAACTGATTAGAGCTGGAATGAAATAGTTTACCTATGTACATGTATTGCACTTATTTTATTTCTGCCACAGGTGTTTGACGGCACAAAGGTATTAATCAAAAGGCTTACTCACTACATTTAAATTTCTGACGGTTACATTTAAGAAACAATTTCGACAAGTGTGTCGAGTTAAAGACAAACTCAGGAAGACGTGATGTTGCTACATATTATTATAGAGCATATGTGTGATAGAAAATTACGCCATAGTACGGTTTTTGTTAACCTGATTCATTTCCCAATTTCCTTATACCTCTCCTTGAATTTATTTTTCCAAGATCTTATTCCTGTTAAATAAATGTCTGCACATTACCTCAGCATTGCTACAGAAGGAATAATATAGGTCTTTTGCTACATTAAAACATTTCAGAATACTAAATTATACAGGTTTCGCTGTTAACATGCTCTGTGTAGTGTGAATAAAGTTATTAATACTGTCTTCCACAGCAAAGAAAGTCCCCAAGGAATGAAGGGCAGAGGGGAAATTGCTGATTAGACACGGTCTGAACACTGCCAACTTGCTTATGTTACCCTTATTTATGACACACACGACAGCTCAGTTACAGCCCAATGAATAGTTTTACTCCTTGTGTAGCATGTGTTCTCCGTCACACACATTCCCTGTCCTTGTCGCACTGTTTCCAAACAGATAAGGGCAGCACATTCCTGTCAGGGACTTTCTTTCCGTTGGCAAACAGTAAATGCTTATGTTTAGGAAAAAAAAATCCAAACAGTGGGAAGCTTATGTTAAGTAGGATTTCGCCATTAATATACTCATGTAGATTAGTGTGGAAATATGTTGGGTGACTTTAATGTATTAACTTATATGGATTTTGGCTTTCTATAGGTTAGCAGGAAAATAGGACAGTTTGGAATATAAGGTTAAGTTTTACTGTTATTTTTAACGGTTACTTGCAAAATAGATTAGACGTATGAATGTTTAACATCAGTTACATTATACTTAAGCAAACATTACTGTCATTCACGTTAAAAAAAAAAAAAAGAAAACGATATGCAAACTATGTCTAAGAATAATGCAACAGAAATTAAAGGAACCAGTGCAACTTTCAACAATCTTATAACTTTTACAAAATTCACCCTCGTCTCAAACCTGGAAATTGCTTTTTCAGAAGTTATTTTGGCTTTCCTCCTGTTATATAAAGTTGCTCTAATACTTTGCCTTGGAATTGCTATTGACTATTGAGGCCGACGGTATGCCATTGTTGTATGGTTACTTCCAAGTTAGCATCCTAAGTGTTACCCGATGTGACAGTTCATCGCTAAGAACAACTCCTGGTTAGTTGTTAACCGAATGTCATAATATGAAAATTTGCCCTGACTCCCAGTTAACATCTATCCAGAACCTTAACCGGAGATCGTAATACAGGCCCAAAATTAAGCTCAAGTGAAAGTTGAGTTAGTCGCACGTATCTTTGTTTCAAAAATTTAAATGCTGTATTTTCCAAAACAAATGAATGTTAAGGTGATTTCCGTCACACTGTACATTTTATTTGTCTTACTGATGTCTCAAGCTTTGGCAATTTAATCAAAACTATTCAGTGTTTGAGAAAACAACAAACATTTATATGTTAGGGATGTCTGAGTGTGAGAATTTTATGAAAGTTTTTGCCTTGCATTCTTGAATGATGCTGGGAATAAATACAAAGTGTGGAATTCATGCAACTTAAATGTTTTGAGGTATGGTCTGAAGTAAAACTCAGCAGTTTATATTCAGTTTACAAGATATTCCCCAGAAAATAGTTCAATGGATGTAAAATTCCTGGGTACGATAGTGAGCAACAAACTATCTTGGGTACCACATATCAGCTATGTTAGTTCTAAGCTTTCTAGAGTCATATACGCTTATTCAATATGAACATTGAAAAACCATGTATGTGACCATATACGAGGGTTGGAACTTAAATAGTGACAACACTGCTGTAGAGACACTATGCAACAGAATCTAATATTGCCGCTGATACACACATTAGTTACATACCTACCTTACCTCAGAGCAAATGGACTCTCCCTTCCCACTTCACCTGCTGCGCACAGTCGAGAGAAACAGAGTCACTTGTGAGCTAGCAGTCTAACGTAGTGTTGTCACGATGTTTTCGAAACAGGAACAACGAAGTTGGATCAAGATTGAATGTGCCAGAGGTCGTACAGCACGACAGTGTCATCAAGGTCTTCAAGATGCTTGCAGGGAATCTGCATTGCCTTACAAAACAGTGGCACATTAGGTAAAAGCCTTCAACGATAGTCAGCAAACTGTGGCAGACATGCATTGGGCAGGTTCGTCCTAGCGTCAGTGAAGAAGAAATGCATGCTCTTGCAGCATTGCTGGACAGTGATCGACGCCAGACGATTCGTGAGCTCGCCCAAGAAACCGGATTAGCACATACGACTGTGCTTCACATCTTGAAGGAATGCCTGGGCATGCGAAAAATTGCATCACAATGGGTTCCGCATGATTTGACGGAAATGCAGAAATGGTTGCATTACGACGCTACTAGGATGCACTTGGAGTGCTATGAGCGCAAAGGAGAGTCTTTCTTACGCCATATCATAATGCTGGATGAGACATGAGCCAAATCGTATGAGCCAAATCGTATGAGCCAAAATTGAAATGCCAATCGAACGAATGGCATCATTATGGGTCGCCACGAAAATCAAAAGTTCATCAGAGCCCCACCAATGTGAAAGTTATGGCGATTCTCGTGTATGACTGTGATGCTGTTAGCCTAACGCAATACATTCCTCCATAGCAGACCATCAATGCACAGTATTACCGTTCATTTTTGGAGCACCACCTGCGACCAGCGGTGAGAAAGAAGCGGCAACACTTTCTGCAGAATCCACCCATCATTTTGCACGACAATGCTCGGGCGCATACAGCGCAAGCTGTGGCTGATTTGTTCGGTCGATGGGACTGGGAAGTGCTGTACCATCCACCATACTCGCCGGACTTAAGTTCTTGCGACTTTGATTTGATTACGAAGATGAATGAACCACTTCATGGCATTCAGTTCAGAACTGTTCCAGAGATTTGTCAGGCAGTAGACCGCTCCATTCGCACTATCAACACAACAGGCTCTGCTAAATGTATACTACAACTTCCACATCGCTGGCAACAGGTTATATACACAATGCTGGTGATTACATTGAAGGGCAGTAAAGGTTGCTAACATGTAACTCTTTTGTATCAGCTGTAAATAAATAGTTGCCACTATTTAAGTTCCAAGCCTCGTATAAGACATACATCCAAGATATTTTGATAATAAAAATGTAACTTTTATTGTAAGCTTTTTACTTTCTCTACTACATATACTAAGGGAAGTACTGTATTCCACCCAAAAATTCGACATTAAAGGCGCAAAAAAAAGCATTTTTAGAAAAAAGGTCTGTGCACGTGTGACTATGAACAGCATAACTCAAAAATGAAAAGTCAGTTAAAAATCAAACTTGGTATTTAAGTTCAGCATCTTTCAAGCATGCGACACTAAGATTTTCAAGAACATCCCCCACCCCAAATTACCCTTTCAATGGAAAATTTTTCAAGAATTTTTTGATTTCTGAAAAATTGTTCCAATGATTTTAATTAAAATACCATATGCTTAAGATATTTGAGACAAAGCAAATGTATATCTTGAATTTTCTGGGAATAGCCTGAGAAGTCCTTTTGATTCTGATAACTTTTGCACAACTTGTTAATCATAAGAGATCGATGAAATGTTACTTCACAAAAACCATTGATCTTGTTAAACCATACATTTATGTTAAATATGGTTTTTGTGGAGTTAACCATTTCCAAGATATTCCTTGTTATTGGTTTGAATTTTCAAATACTTATAATTTTCCCAAATGGGAAGTCATTCATTTTTACATTCTCTACTATGTATAGTAAGTAGGGGAAGTATTGTATTCCACCCAAAAATTCGATACTGAGATTTCACCAGAAATACATGTTTTGAGACCCCCTGAATCCAAAAAAAGCATTTTTGGAAACATGTCTGTGTGTGTCTGTCTATGTGTGTCTGTGAACAGCATAACTCAGAAACGAACAGTCGGATAAACACCAAAGTTGGCATTTAGGTTCAGTATCTTCCAGAGATGCAACACGAAGGTTTTCAAGAAAATCCCCCCGCCACAGATTACCCTTTACATGGAACATTTTGCAAAAACTTTAATTTTCTCAAAACTGGCTCTAATGATTTTGATTAAAATATCATATGTTTTAAGATATTTTCATGACAAATAAAATGTATATCTCGAATTTTTTGGGAATTTCTCCAAAAGTATTCTTCATTGTGAACGACTTTTGCATAACTGGTAAACCATAAGAGAGAGAGAAAATTTTAGTACACAAAAAATGTAGATCGTGTTAAAATACACAATTTATGTCATATACATTTTTTTTATTGAGTGAACCATTTTCGAGATATTGCGTGTTATTCCCTTAAATTTTTTAATACTTATTTTCTCAAATGGGAATTCATTATTCTTTTTTTTGTCTTGGATATGCAAAGAGTATTAATTTGTGGCAAAGAGAATGGTGCTGTGCATAGCAACCAGCTATTAAGAGATATGTCTATGCTTAAAGGCTACTGTATTTCTATATTGCCGTTGCAAATACAAAACAAGGGAAATATAGTAGGCCTTAAGTGATAGTCAAATATTTTTAGAACTGGTCGCTATGTGTAAAATGTAATTCTCTTTGCATGTCAAAAGATCGTTTCTGCAAATGTTTATCTCGATTTACATGAAGTAGATATAAGAATAAGCTTTTGTAAGAATAGTTTGTTGAAGAATGGGTAGAGAAAGTCATGTAAATGTAACACACAATAAAAAAAACTTTGTTTTTTCCTATTGCATTCGTCTCTTATTCTGAATGTTTTTTTTCTATTGTATACAACTTGTAAATATTAGCTGATATTCTCTGCCATGTAATAAGCTTAATGACAATAAAATATTTACTTTTATTATTTATTTATCCTGTTGGTATCGAATTTTGGATGGACTATAATGCTTCCACTGTCCTGCACTGTGGTGCAGTGGGTGGTACTCCAGTTACCAGCCACAGAATGCACATTGTGTGCATGTTTCGTCCCATATATAGGACCAGTGCCACTCGGCATCATGATGCATTTGAGGGGACACGAGCAGTCTGTAGTTCAAGAGTGCCAATAATCCGGCTTGGGGATAACTTGCATATGTAGGAGTGTCAGTTGGTTAGGCGCTGGCCTTCTCATCACGAGGTAGTGGGTTCAAACCCGGCCCAGACCAATGGTTTTTAAATGTACTTAAAAGTGACAGCCCCACGTCAGTAGATTTACTAGCATTAAAACAATTTCTGCGGGACGAAATTCCAGCACACTGGCAGCACTGATATGATCCTGGTAATTGATGGTGTCGTTAACAAACAAAATGTTTTTTTTATACATGTGGGAGTGAGGTCAACAGCCAGATTGATAGGCCAAGGCCCACAAGAGCCGCAGTGCTACAGATTTAATCTTTTATAATAGCTTCTCTACCAATAGGAGAAAATCAGCAAAAAGTGAAAATATAGATGTAGTTGGTATGGAATATTAAAAAGTAATACTGCTTAAAATTGGCATAACGTTTGACTGCATCACACTGTAACCTAATGTCAACATATTAATTGCATGCAGTATGCTTAAATCTGTACGACACGCATGCGGTACCAATGTCAAAATATTGTAAAAACTATCATGTAAGGAAGGTTTGCTTCAATTACTTTGTATATTGTAATAAAGCTCATTAGCAAGGTATAAAAGTGTTCAAATCATCTATTCATAATAATGTTAAATGGAGAAATCAGTTTACAAGAAAAAGCAGTAATAATTACCTTGTGACCTAAAATTCAGTTCAATTCTTAGGTGCAACCTTCCTTGTGGTTCCAGATCCACCTGTGGACAGAAAAATGTTATATCAGTGGTTAGTCCTAGTAGATATAAAAGACAGTTAATAGTTATCAAATAATAGAGTGATTTTTTCTTAGATCACCAATGCAGTAGGTGTCATCAGAGATGAAGGTTGAAATACAGATATAAAAAAACCGTCAAGATGATCTGCCTTGCCACATGCTACTTTGAGTATGTGCATGGCTGTGAAAACCCAAGGCAAGAATGGAGGAGTGAGGGGTTTTGGCCAAGTTCTGGATGGTTGCGAAGGCCTCTAACTCAGACCAAGAGTTGTGTTTAAAAGTAGGGACAGGAAAAAACGAATGTAAACATTATTTTGGAACACTTCCATTCTTGTAACAATTCCAAAAAGTAATCACTGGTCCAGTTAAGCAGTTACAAAACACAGTCTAGCTTTGTTCATTCAGATACATTTATAACCAGTTCCAAAAGTATCTCTGATAGTAGAGAGTATGTTGTGTTACAACAAAACAACTTCAAGTATGCATATGATACGAGACCTTGGAATAGTCCCTGCTTCCAAGTTCCAATAAAGTAACACAGACTAAATGTTTTCCAGCCAATCAGATTTAATTATACTATTGAGCTCTTGCAATACACCCAAAATGCCACTTTTAAACACTTAAGGCTGGTTCACAACCAACGAGAACGGTAACCAGAACGAGAACGAGAAAGTTGAAATAGATGTATTCAAATGGGAATGTTCACAACCGACAGGAAGCTTCCTGGGCCCCGGGAACGGGAAAGAAGAGTTGCCCAACTTTTAACTTTCTCGTTCTCGTTCCTGGGCACGGCATATTAGATCCCTATTGTGCATATTAGACTCTTCACTCTAGAGGTTATTCTAAGCGGCCGTGACATGAAACAGCCACTAGTGCCCTCTATAGTCACAAGCTGGAAACATGAAACTGGAAGGAATTAGTAGTAAATGTGCTTCCTAACCTCATCCCGACACCCGCAAATCTAATCAGCGTTGGTTCCTCTGGTGAAGGGATCATTTGTAGTTTGTTTATATGCAACTCAAAACTGGCTATTACCTAAAAAACAATGGCAAAAGCTACGACGAACAGCTAAAACCGGTGGAAATGAAAAAAGAACAATAAACAATTTTAATGTATGCCATTAAATAAAGGAATGAAAGTTTGGCATAAGTAGAGGGATCGGAAATGTAATGAATATCCATTTAGATAATGTTTACTCTATCGAATTTTGATGTTGGCTTGGCTAAATTGGAAGTAGGTGAAAAAATGTCATTGGTCAGTTAAAAACAAATCAAATCCCAATGCGCAAAATCGACATTCACATTGTGATCGATATGCATTCCCGTTCTTGTTACCAGGCTGTTGTGAATCAAAATTTCTTGCTTCCCGTTCTCGTTTCCATTCTGGTTACCATTACCGGGTGGTTGTGAACCAGCCTTTAATCATTAGTGTCATAGGAAACGATACAATGATGGACATGAATTTCTTTTAATTGTAACAAACCATTTAACAATATGTTAAACTGTATGGCTGAATACAGGATAGAAGGGAGAGGGGAAAGTAGGGAGCAATATTTTTCAAAGAATAAATTAAAGAATCATGACTTGATGCAAAATAAGCCAAGAAACAATGGATCAGAGTATTTTGCTGTTATGGTTATGTATAAATACTCACAAATATACTTTCCCGAGATCACCGGTTCAAACCTAGCAAAGGGCAATGAATTGCTTTCGGGCATAAAAGAAGAGAAGTAAAGCTGGTGTTCCCATGTCATAGATTTATGGTGCGTAATGTAACCTCAAACCTGATAAAGAGGCCTCAGAGCAAAATGTCTGGTCTTTCACGCCCAATATACAATGGGATGCTAAGGACCATAGTAGTTAAAGAGCATCCATAAATAAAACTCAATTTAATTTAATTTTTTACAGATTACGGCTGTGGCCTTAAATTTTTCAGCTGATGTTTTTGTATTAAAAACTTGCCAAGACCAGGCTAAGATCTCTAAAAAGTGTAATTTCAATTATATATAAAATAATTAAAATGAAAACCTTAAGAAACCCATAATCACCCACTATTATGGTACTTGTGATGACAAATCGCCATTGAGATTGTCATCTCTAGCGAGATGCCTTGGTGGTCTATCTGGGAAACAACTTGAGTCAATTAGGGAATTGAATGTCCAACTGGCATGTTTTCCATTAGCTCAATGGTTAGAGCAACTCACGGAGAGCGGAAGAATCGTGTTCAAATCCTGGCTGTGGCATTGAATTTTTCACTTGACTCCATATTAAAAATCTCCTAAGGCTGATCATATTTTAAAAAGTTCATTTATTTCTTTTGCAAGAGGATTACTGCATAGAGAATGCAATAGTTATTTCTAGCACCACCCCTGAATGAGGGGGATTCCTTACAAATAAGATATTCATGGTTTACAAATATATTAAGTTAATTACCTTCATGCTATTGGCTTAGAGGAACACCCTAGCAGTGATATCTGTAACCAGCTGAATTTCTAGTTACTGATTCCATCAGTATGCATGCAAGGTGACAGGTGATTGGTCTACTGCCCATAGATAGCTCTAAGGAGAGGATTTTGTGGACTTGAAATAGCTGACGATTTTACTCAAGGACTTCTCTTCTCTTTATTTGTGTACAAATAAATATTAAACTGGACCAATGGCTTTACTTTCCTTCCAAAGGAAGCCATGGTAGGGATTTTTATGCCTGAAAAAAAATTAATCAACCCGCTACCAAGTTTAACTCACAACTTCAGGAACCAGAGGCTAGCATCGTATCTATTCAACCACAAGTACAACATACAAATATATCAAAATAGTAACATTATTACACAATAATGTATTAGATTACTATTTGTGATGATAAAAGCAATAAGAACAATTTAAAGTTATAAAAGCTAATTTTGGTATACAAATTCTTTAGTAACTAATATTCAAGTTTAAAAGAGAAGAAAGAACATTGTGCTACAGTAATACTTAATAATCAGCAATTAAGGCTAGTACAACTAAATTATGCACACAAAAGTAGCTTTTGTTATGGAAATTACTTCCTGATAAATGCTTTTAATTGGGGTCTTAATTGAAAAATGCTAAAGTGCTGCAAATCTGGATGTTTTTTCATCACTACATTATATAACCTTGGACCAAGATTGCTACTGTGATTGAAGACTGCAGTTAAACTTTTCAGTTCAAACAAGAACACTATTTCGCTTTGTAGTTGGAATAATACAATGGGAATTTATTCCAATTTAGTCAAACATTTCATAGAATTTCCTCTGTGGATGAAAGCCTTAGATCAAATTTGTGCCCACACTAAACATTGCCAGTACAATTGCTGCATACATATTCCTGACAGACTGTCTGTAAATATTCTGTTTTGAAGAAACAAAATACAAATGAGCAAACTTTGCCCCTCATTCAAGGCACTTGCCTACTGTTACCTAAGGCAAGTGCAGTTAATTTACAGCTGGGTTACTAGTTCATACATCATTTGCTCTAACCCTACACTACATTACACAACCCTATTGAATAATTAACATGGTGTTACAGTTCTATAAGCTGCCTGCAGACATACCTCCTCAAAGTACACAAAAGGGAATCATACCAAGCATTAATGTTCATGAACCTACCAAACGCTTCTCTCTGGAGACTTCAAAACTAAAAACTGTTCAACACCACAACTTTATATAATTTTCAGAGTTCTTTGAAATTGATAATATTCAGCAAAACAATAATAGAAACATCCTCATACATACAGAGGCAGACAAAGGTATTCATCTTCATTTTAAAAAATTCTAGCAGCCAGATTAATGGAGATAAAATTCTCTTTTTTAATATACAGAAAGAAAACAAATAATATTATATTTTATGTGTTGTTGCATTTTTCAAAATCCTTCATTTTATTCATTTTATAATGTTTTGAAAATTGCACATTTTTTTTTACCTTTTCCATCTGTGATGTTTACAAAATTATTTTATATGCACTTTGTAGTAAAATTTTTACTTTCTCGACCACATACATAGTAAGTAGAGAAGGTATTGCATTCCACTAAAAAATTTGATACTGAGATTTCACCAAAAATATATGTTTTGAGGCTCCCTGAAAACGAAAAAAAGCATTTTTACAAAAACGTCCGCGTGCACATGCGCATGTGTGTTAATTAAAATTGAGTTTTATTTATCGATGCTCTTTAACTGCTGCAGTCCTTAGTGTCCCATTCTATATTGGGCATGAAAGACCTGTAATTTTGCTCAAAGACCTCTTTATCAGGCTTGAGGTTCTTTTACATGCCATAAATCTGACACGGGACCACCGGTTTTACCTCCCTTCCAAAGGAAGCCATGCTAAGGATTTTTACGTCAGAAAAAAATCCATTACCCTCCGGGTGTGCGTGCATATGTGTGTGTGTGTGTGTTTGTGAACAGCATAACTAAAAAATCTGATGTGTTACACTCACATGACTTTCTCTACTCTTGTACAAACTTTTGCAGAAACGATCTTTTGACATGCAAAGAGAATTACATTTTACACATAGCGACCAGTTCTAAAAATATTTGACTATCGCTATTTTCGAAAAATGTTCTATGTAATGGGTAATCTGGTGTGGGGGGATTTTCTTGAAAACCTTCGTGTCGCATCTCTGGAAGATACTGAATCTAAATACCAAGTTTGGTGTTTATCCGACTATTCGTTTCTGAGTTATGCTGTTCACAGACACACGGACATGTTTCCACAAAATGCTTTTTTTGGATTCAGGGGGTCTCAAAACATATATTTCCGGTGAAATCTCAGTATTGAATTTTTGGGTAGAATACAATACTTCCCCTACTTATTATACATAGAAGAGAAAGTAAAAAAGCAAAAGTTACATAAATACCAATGGTATTTAAGTGCAGTACCTTCCAAAGATACAACACAAAAATTTTCAAGAAAATCTCCTACCCTTTATATGAACATTTTTCCAAAATTTTTAATTTTCTAAAACGTGACTAACGATTGTGATTAAAGTACCACATATTAAAGATATTTACATGAAACATAAAATGTACATCTTGAATTTTCTGGGAATAGCCTGTGAAGTCTCTTCATTCAGAAGGAATTTTGTATAATCTTGCATAACCAGTAAGCATTAAGTGATAGACGAAAACGTACTACACAAAAACTGTACCTCTCTTTGAAACACACCATTTGTTACAAATAACGTTTTTGTGGCATAAGCTATTTCCGAGATATCCGTTATTAATGGTTCCAATTGTTAAATACTTAGCCATTCTTTTAAAGCCTTGCTGATTTTTTGTTTCTCGCAATGTCATGGAAAGAGTATGGAGTTTTAAAACCAGCCTATAGCATCCAGTTCTTAAACATTTGATTATCACTATTCCATTTGTAACTATAACAAATGTGTAACACAGGTTTATCTCAATTAAAATGATTAGGTAACAAAATAACCTTTCAAAAGAATAATTTGCAATCCCACTAATAAACAATAGAGGGTAGAGAAAGTCATATGGTTGTAACATCAGATTTTTTGTGTATACTACTTGATATTTTCATCAACATATGATTTAAACTTGTGGAGAAATACGTTTGTGAAGTCATAAAATTTGAGGCATGAGAAAGTCCAGGAAAAACATTGAAAATTCCTGACTACATTTTATTCTTCCTACAAATGAAGACATATTTTCACTGCAAAATCAAATATCGCACAAAAACACTGCTCTATTTAATGCATAAAAAATATTTCTTTTAAACACCAAGCACAAAAAAACTGAAAAATCTGTATATTTTTCAAACAACTGTAAAACTAATAATATGCAAGATATTGAAAACTGCCATAACACGTAAACTGTCTTTTCTTTGTTCTTTCTGTCTATTAAAACTGAGAATTTTATCTCCAATAATTTGGTACTACAATTTTTAAACTGTATACAAATACTTTTGTCCACCTCTGTACTAATGTAATGTCTTCAGTTATTGGCAAGGAGCATTTGTTACAATGCCCTATTTTGGACAAAGGAAGTAAGGATCTGACAGCTCTTTTTGGGGTGCTAGAGGAAGAATGGCATAACAACCAAGGTTTCTCATGAAATTGGAGGAGGAGGAGGAGGAGGAGGAGGAAGAAGAAGAAGCAGGGGAGGAAAAGGAGAAGAAGAACCTCAAAAGCATTCAATACTAAAAGCAAAACCCCAGTTTTAAAAAATCTGATGTGTTACACTCACATGACTTTCTCTACTCTTGTACAATCTAATTTTACAAACGCTTATTCTCCATATGGTTCATGTTAATCGAGATATCGAGATGTCAATCTTATTGGTAATTTTCTTGTAGATGCAAGGGAAATATGGTAGCTTTTAAGCGATAGTCAAATATTTTAACGCTGGTTGCTATGTGGCGCATTCCATTCTCTTTGCATGTCCAGGACATAAAAAAAATGAATAACGAATGTGAGAAAAAGTATAAGTATTGTAAAATTTAAGGAAATATCAAGCAATATCTCGAAAACGGTTCACTCAACAAAAGAAATGTATATGACATAAGTTGTGTATTTTAACGCGATCTACATTTTTTGTGTAGTAAAATTTTGTCTATCTCTTATGGTTTACCAGTTATGCAAAAGTCGTTCACAATGAAGAATACTTTTGGAGACATTCCCAGAAAATTCGAGATATACATTTCATTTCTCACGACATTATCTTAAACATATGATATTTTTGAGAAAATTAAAATTTTCGAAAAATCTTCCATGTAAAGGGTAGTCTGGGGTGGGGGGATTTTCTTGAAAACCTTCGTGTCGCATCTCTGGAAGATACTGAACCTAAATACCAAGTTTGGTGCTTATCCGACTGTTCGTTTTTGAGTTATGCTGTTCACAGACACACACACAGACACACACACACAGACACACACACACACACACGGACAGACACACACGCGGACATGTTTCCAAAAATGCTTTTTTTGGATTCAGGAGGTCTCAAAACATGTATTTCCGGTGAAATCTCGGTATCGAATTTTTGGGTGGAATGCAATACTTCCCCTACTTACTATACGTAGTAGAGAAAGTAAAAAATTCATAAAGTTCTAAAGATCTCCATTGCATTATATAGTACACAGGACAAGACATTTAGTTAAAATTAATGACTACAGTGATTACTAAAAGTATGTCTATACACATTAGAAATTTCTGAAGTGTTACATTTACATGACTTTCTCTACCCACTCAAACTACTCTTACAAAAGCTTATTTTTCTACTTATTTCACATTAATTGAGATAAACTTTTGCAGAAATGACTTCATTACACATTTTGCTGTATGTACAAGAGGGATACAGGACGCTAAATAAACTGTCAAATTTTAAAAACTGGGTCACTATATGCTGGCTATTTCATACTTTCTGCATCATAACACAAGAAACAAATTAATGGTATCTTAGCACTTCAAACAATGTAAATGCAGTGGGATATTCAAATAAATAGCTTAGAAATAGTTAACGCCATTAACAAATTATTCATATAAATTGTATATTTTAACAAGACCTACATTTTTTGCATAATAAGTTTTTGTCTACCTCTTATGGTTTACCAGTAATTCAAAATAAATTCTGAATCAAGATTACTTCACGGCATTATCTATAGCAAATGCAAGATATCATTTTATTAGTCAAATAAAAAATGCTAGGATAAGAGCAATTTTTTTTGGTTTAATTTAGAAGTATCTCATATGTTCATTACCTCTGGTTTTTAATTTTCCTTTAATTTTTCTGATGCTATTTTATAGCAATTACATATTTTGTGATTCACAGATTTTTCAACTGGTCCAAGGTTTGATTCCCGGCTGTGCTCGAGAAAATGTTCTTTAAACAAGAAGTTCGTTCTCTCGGTATGCCCAGAGTCTGGTATGTGAATTTGAGCATGCTTGAGTGTCTGTGTGTGTTATAGATTATAATAACCAATTCGCATATTAACAGCATTTTCAGGTTTGTTGCTGGGCAAAACCCTTTGCAAGCCTGAGGGTGCAAGGTCAGGTAATACAATTATATGGCAATTTAATCTACAATCAGCGCAACTATACGACACAAACATATGTGCCACAAGTTTAACAAAAAACATTTTTCGGCAGGTCAATAACATCTTTTTAATAGTACACACAAACCCATGCCTCTTCCTTATGCATGTTTTATGATTGGAAATTAACCATTTCTTGTGGTAACTAGTTTATGTAAATTAGTAACTGAATTTATATAACTTCCTCATTCTATCAAAGTTTTCAAAATAGTCAAAATCTGTTAGGAACATCTGCTTACAAATGTTATATTTTTAAAAAAACTTAATAATAAGCAAGATATTTTGATTTTGCAAGCCATTAGAAACCCGCTTCCCTTTGGAGAAAGGAATACAAAATACCCTATAACCTATTTAACTGAATCAAAGGTTTGTTTCATAAGAATTGGTTTGGCCATTCTTCAGTGGGGTTCTCCTTTTTAAAAGACTGTTTTTGAGGTTCAAAATGCATTCACACGACTTTTTCTACCAATAACAAATTTATCTTTCTTATTATATTGTGTGTATGCATCTGAGAGAGAGAGAGAGGGAGGGAGAGGGGGAGAGAGAGAGGGGGGCAGAGAAGAATCTCTGCATGTAACGCAATAATGTCAGTTGGGCTGTGGGATTTGTTGTTATTATTATTTCTCTTTTAATATATTATTTGCAGACGATTTGGCTATTTTATCAGAATCCAAAAAGACTTGCAAAGAGCAATGCTTACACTGAATATAATGGCACACGATTAATTATAAATGTAAAAAAAAACCTAATGTTACATTCACATTACTTTCTCTACCTACTATCATTTATTTGATATACCATCCACAAACTGCTCTTACAACCAGTTCATATTAATTGAGATAAACCTTTGCAGAAATAGTTTCAATATATATTTCGTTCAAGTTTCAAGGGGGCAGAGGAAACTGAATTGATAGTCAAAGTTTAAAAGCTAGTCACTATATGTCGGCCGATAAATTCTATACTCTTTTCAAGGCATTGCAAGAAACAACTGAATAGTGACAGTACTTAGAAAGCTACAAAGTATTGAAAATTTAAACCAATAATGATGAATATCTCGGAAATGCTTGATGCCACAAAAAAAAATTATGTGTTACACTCGCATGACTTTCTCTACTCTTGTACAAACTATTTTTACAAACGCTTATTCTCCATCTACTTCACCTTAATCGAGATATCGGGATGTTAATCTTATTGCTAATTTTCTTGTAGATGCAAGGGGAATTGGTAGCCTTTAGAGCGATAGTCAAATATTTTAAGGGGTGGTTGCTATGTGGAGTATTCCATTCTCTTTGCATTACCAGGAAAAAAAAAAAAAAATTACCATTTGAGAAAAAGTATAAGTATTGGAAAATTTAAGGGAATAACAAGCAATATCTCGAAAATGGTTCACTCAACAAAAAAATTGTATAGGACATAAATTGTGTATTTTAATACAATCTACATTTTTTGTGCAGTAAAATTTTGTCTCTCTCTTATGGTTTACCAGTTATGCAAAAGTCGTTTACAATGAAGAATACTTTTGAAGACATTCCCAGAAAATTCGAGATAAACAATTCATTTGTCATAAAAACATCTTAAACTTATCGTACGAGGAGCACTATTTATATTTTGAGCCTTGGCAACCCTGAATGTTGGTGCCATCTGACGTTTCCAATGGAAAGTTTGATATTTTTTACCATAATATACTTCAAAAATGTTGCCAATAGTCATTTGTTTTGTTAACACTAACTTGAAAATGGTGTGTCAACAAAAACATGGAATTAACTCGTGAAAATGTCTGTGCAATGATTTATTATGACTTTCAATGTGGATTATCAAGACAAGAGTGCATCGATCAACTAACTTCCACATTTGGCGATGAAGCTCCATCCTTTGCCACTGTGAAATGCTGGTATAACGAATTTAATCGTGGCCGCCGTTCGCTCAATGATGAAGTTTGTGAAGGTCGTCCAAAATAAGTTATTGTGCCAGAAAACATTGATGCTGTGCAAAAATTAATAATGAAAGATCGTCATGCGACATATTGTGAGATTGAGGCAACCCTACACATTAGTTCCACCAGCATGTATAAAATATTGCATGATTATTTAGCCGTAAAAAAGGTTTGCTCTCGTTGGATTCCACATAATTTGTAAAGGGTAATCTGGGGTGGGGGGGATTTTTGGGTGGAATGCAATACTTCCCCTACTTACTATACGTAGTAAAGAAAGTAGTAAGCTTGCATAAGAATAATTTGTAGAAGCTGTATAAAAATAAATGAGAGCGGGTAGAAAAGTCATGTGAATGTAACATAAGAACTTTGCTTCACATTCTGATTAAACCAAGCAGCATGGATTCTTTAATAAAAAAAAAAAAAAAAAAAAAGAGCAGTTGTTTGCCTTCTTCATTGCACCAAACATGCACTGAGGAAGCTCGTTTACCATTGCTTCAAATGACCTTTATGAGATGTGAGAGTGCACATTCTCTACTCCACCCTCTCACAACTAGGTCATGCAGGTACTCATTTTGTGCCTACATAAGAGTGCCACACCAGCATTCCCAAGATGGTTCAGTTAAAAAGACTACGACTGTGGGTACTATCCATGCTGTGTGAAATTTGAGAACTCCACCTTTTTCTCCAGTAGTACTCAAGCTACATTTACAAAGCTTCTGCACAAGTGCTGGTTTTATAATAGGAGTAATAATATATAAGCAATAGTCTACATTTACTTCCCCTACTATTTACCTATAGTAGATAGAGCAAGTACTGTGCTTCATCCAAAAATTTTATATAGACACTTCACCAAAAATAAATGTTTTATAGATCCTCTGAGTCCAAAGAAATCGTTTTTAGAACAAAGTGCATGTGTGTCAGTCTGTAAACAGCATTACTAAAGAATCTGAGGTGTTACATGCACATGACTTTCTCTACCCCTCTATTGTTTATTAGTGAGTACACAAACATTCTTACAAAAGCTTATTTTTCTACCTAATTTTAATCGAGATAAACCTTTGCAGAAATAGCCACATTACACATTTTGTTATAGCTACAAAGAGAACAGCGATAGTCAAATGTTTAAGAACTGGACGCTATATGATGGGCTTAAAATACCATGCTGTTGCGGTGCAATTGCGAGAAATAACTCAATATCTTATAGACTAATGTATCAAACAATTTGAAAAATTAATAACAGATATCTCAGAAACGGCTTATGCCACAAAAAAACTGTTTGAAATAAGTTGTGTGTTTTAAAGAGATCTACATTATTACTGTCTCTACTATGTAAAGAAAGGGGAAGTACTGTATTCCACCCAAAAATTCAATGTCAACATTTCATCAGAAATATGTTCTGAGCCCTCTGAATACAAAAAAAGCATTTTTAGAAAAAGGTCCGTTTGCACATGTCCATGAACAACATAACTCAAAAGCAAAAAGTTGAATAAACGCCAAACTTGGTATTTAGGTTCAGTACCTTCCAAAGATGCAACACGAAGAGATTTTCAAAAAAATCCCCCCACTCCAAATGCCCTTTACATGGAACATTTTTTGAAAATTTTCTGAAAAATGCCTCTTAACAATTTTGATTAAAATGACATATATTAAAAATATTTATATGAAAAATAAAATGTATATCTTGAATTTCCTGGGAATAGCCTGTGAAGTCCTCTTCATTCAGTGGAATTATGTATAATCTTGTAAAACAGGTAAACATTAAGCGATACACAAAAAACGTAGATCTCTTTAAAACACACAATTTATTTCAAATAACTTTTTGGCATCAGCCATTTCATGAAATTTGTTATTAATGGTTTGAATTGTTCAACACTTTGCCATTCGTTTGAAGTCCTGTCGATTTTCCATTGTTTCTCACAATGTCATGGAAAGAGTATGGAATTTTAAAGGAAGCATATAGCACCCAGTTCTAAAACATTTTGACTACCCCTATTCCCTTAAAATCTGTAATGAAATGTGTAATGCAGCTATTTCAGGAGAGGTTTATCTCAATTAAAATGAAGTTGATGGAAAAATAAACTTTCGTAAGAATAATTTGTACACACATTAATAAGCAATGGGGATAGAGAAAGTCATGTGAATGTAACACATTGATTTTTTGTGTAGTATGTTTTCATCTATTGCTTTATGTTTATCAGTTTTATATAAGACCATAGAAAATTCTTTACAAATGAAGAAGAGTTCACAGGCTATTCCCACGAAATTCAAGATATACATTTTATTTGTCATCTATAAATATCTTTAATATACGGTATTTTAATCAAAATCATTAACAGCCATTTTTGAGAAAACAAAACATTTCAAAAAAAATGCCCGTGTAAAGGATTGTTTGGGATTGGGGGAATTTTCTTAAAATCTACGTCACATCTTTGAAAAATACTAAACTTAAATAGTTACTAGGTTTGTATTTATCCGACTTTCCATTTTTTACTTTCTCTACTACATATAGTAAATAGGGGAAGTATTGTATTCCACCCAAAAATTTGATACTGAGATTTCACCGGAAATACATGTTTTGAGGCCCCCTGAATCCAAAAAAAAAACATTTTTGGAAACATGTCCGTGTGTGTGTGTGTGTGTGTGTGTCTGTGAACAGCATAACTCAGAAACGAAGTCAGATAAACACCAACTTGGTATTTAGGTTCAGTATCTTCCAGAGATGCGACACAAAGGGTTTCAAGAAAATCCCCCCACCCCAGATTACCCTTTAGATGGAACATTTTCGAAAATTATAATTTTCTCAAAAATATCTCTAACGATTTTGATTAAAATATCATATGTTTAAGATATTTTCATGACAAATGAAATGTATATCTCAAATTTTCTGGGAATGTCTCCAAAAGTATTCTTCATTGTGAACGACTTTTGCATAACTGGTAAACCATAAGAGATAGACAAAATTTTACTACACAAAAAATGTAGATCGCATTAAAATACACAATTTAAGTCATATACATTTTTTTTGTTGAGCAAACCATTTTTGAGATATTGCCTGTTATTCCCTTAAATTTTCAATACTTATACTTTTTCTCAAATTTGTTATTCATTTTTTTTATGTCCTGGATATACAAAGAGAATGGAATGTGTCACATGGCAACCAGCTCTTAAAATATTTGACTATCGTTTAAAACCTACCATATTCCCCTTGCATCTACAAGAAAATTACCAATAAGATTAACATCTCGATTAACATGAAGCATATGGAGAATAAGCATTTGTGCAAGAGTAGAGAAAGTCATGTGAGTGTCACACATCAGATTTTTTAGTTATGCTGTTCTCTCTCTTTCGCACGCATGCACCCGCGCGCACCCCCACACACCACACACACACACACAATGATCTTTTTCAAAAAATGTTCTTTTTTGGATTCAGGGAGTCTCAAAACGTGTTTCAGATAAAATCTAGATACTGAATTTTTGGGTGGAATGCAATACCTCCTCTACCTACTATGTACGTGGTAGAAAAGTAAAAACAAGAAGTGGGTTTAAATACCAAACTTCATATTTATTATCCGCATCTACCAAACATGTGATTCAAAGATTCTCAAGAAAGTTCCCTCACACGTTAAACCTTTACATGGAAAAGTGGCGCTTACAATTTTTATTAAAATGTAACATATTTAATATATTGACAAGAGAAATAAAAAAGTACAGCCTAAATTTTCCGTGAATATCCTGTGAACTTTCCTTTATTTGACTGAATTTTGAATAACAAGAAAATCTTAAAAGATAGACAAAAACTTCCAAGATATTAATTTGTGCCAAATATTTTTGTAGGAAAAGTCATTTTCAAAATACTCCATGCTACAACTACAGACCTTTCTTAAGCATCATCCAACAGATTTGCTAGAAAGTCTGTATTCTTGATCCACCTCAACCCTCCTCCCTTTGTGTTCTTTCCATCACAATATTTGTTACCATAAATAAACATTTGAATGCTGTTTCCACCTTTGAAACCTTCTTGCTTAGTTTGAAACAAATCCTAAATAAAAATGTGTAATCATGTAGCAAGGATAGAAGAATTGCATTTTATATGAAAAGTATAATTAGGGGTGGTGATTTTTGGCATTTTGGAAGCAGAAATTTAGCATTTTATAGCATTTTGAAGGAAAAGAATAACTGATAAGCAGTAATGGCTTTTGACAAAGTTAATGTAAAATTAAAATCACATTTGTAAAGAGTTATTGATGAAATAAAAATATTAAATGAAGCTTTTTTAAAATTAACATACGTTAATGCAACAAAGACAAAAACAGGGGATATAGGCTAAGGCAAAACACAAAAAAGGGGAAATTTTTATATAAAACCAGAATAACAAAATGACAATACACAAAAGTAACTCATCATGCAAGTTGACTGAAACTATAGAACAAACCTCAACATTTTGTTCTGTCATTCCTATTCTCTTGTCATTAAAATGAAATTGTATTTACTGAAATATCTTTCAGCAACTGTGCTATACATAAGATGCCAAATACACCGCAGAACTGCTTAAGCAAAATCTATATATTTGAGTATAACAACCAATATTTGAAAGCTATCTAAATATTTATGTACCAGTTGAGAATGAAAATATATCCCCCCATCCCCCCAAAAAATTATACAGAAGAACCTGAATTCCACCGACAAACATTCAGAGGCTATTCAGGGATACCTTACGAGTATTTTGGTATAAGGGACCCATGGTCTCCAGCGCTCATTACTTAGTAATTACATTTGTTTGGTTTCTTGCCCCAATTGGCTCTGTATTGCACTGAAAATACTGCACAACAATGCAAATGTCAACGCTATGCACTGTGTGTCTTGTTTGTAAACAAACTGTTTCCATTCGCTCACGGTACCTGCTGTTGACAACAGTAATGCCCTTTTTAACTTGTTGCCCTCGAGTTTGTATTCAGTATTGCTTGGTTCTGTCTAAGGTTTTGTTTTTTCAGCAGTGTTAGTTGTGCATTAACACTGATACACAGCAGTACCTCTCTTATTAAATGTATTACAGGCCCTATTATCCATATTCTTTAATGAAACAATAAATGCAGAGCGATATCAGAGGTTAATTCTGAGGCCATTTTGCAATCACTTGACAAAAGAAAAGAAATCGTATGGTTGGTTCCAGCAAGATTCTGCAACAGCACATATGACTGCCGAATTATTACATGCAATAAGAGAGGTGTTTGATGACAGAATAATTAGTGTTGATTTGTGGCCCCCTCGTTCTCTTCACCTAACGAGTTGTGATTTTTATTTATGGGGTTCTTTAAAAGACAAAGTGTATCATTCCAATCCTCACACACTACAGGAATTTAGAGAAAACATTGTACAACAAATCACAAGAATTCCTGCTACTGAGCTTCGGAGAGTGAGTGAGAATATTTACACAAGATTCGCTGCCTGTTTGAGAGCAGAAGGTCAACATTTCCAGTATCTATTATAAGGTAAGGATTTCAGTCCGCCTCTGCCAGTGTAATTTCCCTGGTGACTGCCAGCTGTCTCACGCAGTAGAGAGAGGCCATGAGTGGGTTCGAATATAATTTAACTACCCTATAGTTATTACAATGAAAAATGTGTGGCTTCACAATGGTCTCATATTGTATCTTGCTGGATATCAAGGGACGGTCTAAGGTGTGTTGTGGCAGCTTGACAATACACTGAACAGTGTGCAACACACGGTAATACTTGAGAATATTTTTATTCCCTCTGCAAGGATCAGATATCCTGATGGAATTGTTGAATTCATACAGGATTCTGAGCACAAATTCTAGAAGCCTGGGATGTTGTAACTTCCCGCCCTTGTTACTAGGGATTTAATTTCATCTATAACATGAAAATGAGGGCAGTTATACGTGCTCAGGGTTCATATATCCGATATTAATTTTATTTTTTATGTGTTTTAATTTTAGAAGATAATAGTTTATTTGCATTTGTTTCTTTAGTTATTTAAAACTACTACTTTAGTAGAATTGTGTTTTTGTGTGCATACATACGCCTAAAATTTAAAATGTTAAGTTACATTAATGCAATATTATATTCTACACATTCAGTCATAAAATTAACAATATAAAAAATAACAATAACTAATGCAAGATTTGAACTGAAGAGTTTATGAGCGAAAGCGGTACCTTCTTAACCTCTCGGCCAATGAAACATTTTTGCGTGCAGCGTTTCAGTAGCTTATAAGCATCACCGAGAAACACCGTTATAAGGCGACCATTGCACTCACAGGGCAGTTTCTGCATGTGCATTGTGAACACAGCTGTTACAAAGGTACACGAAGCCCTCCGATCGTCACATGGAATCTGGAGACGACTCATTTTTTTGTGTAAGCGGATCTACAGTTTGGACGACAATGGGTTGGTTGTTGTGATCCTGATCCATGGCTAGCTCAGTCACCAGACATGACAGCAATGAACTACTTCTTCTGGGGGCACATGAAGAGCCTAGTTTACGAGACTCCGCTTGATACTCAATGGACCTGGCTGCTAAGATTATCAGAGCCGCAGAAGTAGTACACCAAACTGCAGGAATGCTTGAGCATGTAAGACAGTCGATGGTGCTTCGCTGTACACACTACTGTGATAATGGAGATCGACATTTTGTACAATACATGTAAGAGAAGAGTTCTGCATTTGTTGTGTACTGTACTCGGACAGATCAGATTGAACACACTGCGATAAAAGTGTGTGTGTTTCATGTGCAGGATGTTGTATGTTTTGGTTATTGCATATTGTACACACTTCTTCACTGTTATCAAGGTATTTTCACGAAACAAGGGTGATTAGGGTAACAAACTGATTACGTAACACACTGCCAGAGAGCATGGTCCCTTATACCAAAATACTCAAGGTATTTCTCAACAACCTCTGAAAGTTTGTTGGTGGCGTTCTGGTTCATCCTGTATATATTAACTTGAAAAGAAAAAAGTGAATTTCCTGCTACTCTCATATACCTTTGAAATCTACTGACAACACTTGGCCAATAGACACAGAATTAAACAGTTTACCAATCTTTTGAAAGAAAAAAAAATGTTTTTAGTAGTTTCTACCATGTGACTCCTCAATGTTTTGCTGCATTTAAGCAAACATTCCATAAACATGTTTTAATTTTCCTTTTAAAAAAATCTGATGCGTTACACTCACATCACTTTCTCTACTCTTGTACAAACTATTTTTACAAATGCTTATTCTCCATATGCTACATGTTAATCGAGATGTTAATCTTATTGCTAATTTTCTTGTAGATCTTTAAGCGATAGTCAAATTTTTTAAGAGCTGGTTGCTATGTGGAGTATTCCATTCTCTTTGCATTACCAGGAAAAAAAATGAATAACAAATTTGAGAAAAAGTATAAGTATTGGAAAATTTAAGGGAATAACAAGCAATATCTCGAAAATGGTTCACTCAACAAAATAAATGTATATGACATAAATTGTGTATTTTAATGCGATCTACATTTTTTGTGTAGTAAAATTTTGTCTATCTTTTATGGTTTACCAGTTATGCAAAAGTCGTTCACAATGAATAGTTTTGGAGACATTCCCAGAAAATTCGAGATATACATTTCATTTGTCATGAAAATATCTTAAACATATGATATTTTAATCAAAATCGTTAGAGCCATTTTTGAGAAAATTAAAGAGTAATCTGGGATGGGGGCATTTTCTTGAAAATCTTCATGTTGTATCTCTGGAAGAACCTAAATACCAAGTTTGGGGTTTATCCAACTGTTCGTTTCCGAGTTATGCTGTTCACACACACACGGACTTGTTTCCAAAAATGCTGTTTTTGGATTCAGGGGGTCTCAAAACATATATTTCCGGTGAAATCTCGGTATCGAATTTTTGGGTGGAATACAATACTTCCCCTACTTACTATACGTAGGAGAGAAAGTAAAAAGTGTCCATGAATTGCAACACATTTCATATTTATATTGCATTTTATTATAATTTTCACATTTTGAGTCAATTTCAGATTTTTAAGACATTAAATAGTGCTTAAGAGGTCATGCGAAATGAAAATACAAGAGTAGAAGCCTTTATGAACATTTTGCACATATCGCATTTGCAAAAAATCACCATCCGCAAGTATAATGCATAAATATATGTCATTGGTAGAGAAAGTCATGTGAATGCATCATGTCAGATCTTTTCAAATCAAATTTTGGTTTCCATCCACTGGCACTGAAACAATTAGTGGTAGGAGTTTATTGCAGGTTCATTTATTTGTGTGTCAGATACCAGCAAGTTTCTGGGAGTAAATTTTAACGTACTATTAAGGCTCTTGATGTAAGCTTTGGTGGCTGTTACCTTATTTAACAATATGACAAGAGAGCCTCTGCATCTTTTTTTTAATGTTGTATTATTTTGGAATGAAATAGTTCTGAATCTCACTGACACAACAGCAATACTGGTTGCTGTCTTGGACCATCTTGATACACAACACAGGGCAGTCATTTTGAGAGCTGTCTACATTCATTGCTAATCATGAGGGCAGGATATTGGGTCCAGTTATTGGCAGACATATATTTACAGTAAGGAAGCGTGGAAAACTTGCTCTACTTCTTTCCTGAAGTATGATCCTTTGTTGCGCTTGAAGACCAAGTTTAGATAAACACTTATTTCATGTTGTGGCAGGTACAGACATGGATATTTGACTGCTGAAGAGTTTTACAAACATTATATCCTTCCCATGTTGAATTAAAGTCCTTTATATTCTTAAAAGCATGCAGTCTGGCACATAGACTTGCAGCTGAAGTATTGTAACATACTGGGAACCTTAAGTGGGCACAGAGCCTATGTTTCAACACATGGCCATATTACGGGGAATTCCCTGCACTGCACTGTTTCTAACGGTTGTGTTATCCCTCCGCTTTCTCTCCTCTCCATGTACCAACTAATCAATTGATACATTGAGAGACCACGTGTTTCAGTGTAGTGTTGGCAAGATGTCAAAAAGTTTATACACTAGCACACAGAATCTTCATGTATGATTCCTAAGTGATAAACTCTTGTAGACATGTGAGTTGGCAATTTATAGACATATTCCTGCTGTTCATGTGATTCACAGAGAAACAGTTCATAATCATGTGAATGGGTTTATGGAATCAATCTATTCTTGATAAGAAACCAAAAGTAAATCACTATGTTCCTACAGAGGAAAAACTAAATGACACTGGAAAAAAATTAGAACAGTCCAAAGAAATCTCTGAGAAAGCTTACACAGGAATTGGGAGTTTTGCAAACCTTGGCTTGGAATGCCACAAAACTTTTAAAATTAAAACCCTATACGATAACTGTAATTTAGGTACTGTAACCACACGATAATGTGAATAGAATGAATTGGTGCCAAGAAAATTCCCATTAGACCAGTCACATGTCTAAATGAAGGATCTCTATATAATTTCCATTAAAAGCACTGTGGGTGGGGGAATAAACAGAAGTCTATTGAAATGTTGTTAGCAACCATGTGACACCTCTGGAAAATTCTGAAAGGTGTCACCTAGTATGAAGATAGAGGGGATGAGCAAATCGCAACTGAATGTAATATCCGGAGATTTGGACCATCTTCTCACTCCTGGGGATTTACTAATTACCATTGAAGGAAAGGTATGTAGGTACTCTAGTCAATAAAATCTGTCAATAACTTGGTTAATATGTTTTTATTTTCAGTTTTTGTCTATTTACCTCTCTCTTATCAAGCTTGTGTTCATACAGTGTACGACTGGATTTAGTTTCTATGGAAAGAGCTGTGCCCCATGCTTGCCAATTGAGAGATGACACACTGCAGTTTAAACATATCTTCATAGTGCTCCTAACAAGCTATTGTCTGGAATGGATAGATTACAGCAAAATCACAGTGCACACTAAATTTCTGGCATTTTCTTCAACTTTTACATGCTTATTGATGCAACAATCCCAAAGGAGCTATTATAATGCATAAATATTTTATAGCCTTCTACAAAGCTAATAATGCTATTTCATTAAATTTATTTATAGCAAGCTTTAACAATATTTGTGCTGAATCCTCACTTTTGGCAGCAATTAACATATGGTCTGCAACGCTAAGAGAAAAGGAAAGTTATCTTCGGTAGTATTTTGATAAAAACCCATTTTCTCCCTCAACTTCTTAAAGCTCTCTATCTTTTTATTAGTTTAATGTCCTTTAACCGTGTAGGTTGTTTGGATGGTGAAATATAAATGAGCCAAGCGTCAATACAGGTTACTTACCAACATTTCTACAAAATTACGAAAAACACTGAAAAAACTATCCAGATAACTTACTCCAACTGAGATTCGAACTTGGGGACCTCTTAAATGTGAGCCAGTCATTCTACCCTCACATCGCTGATGTGAGCTAAAGAGCTGTTATAAAATTTTACATGTTGCTATGTTATATTAGGTAAGGGGAGATCATTGGACCCTGCATAACATCTTTCTTGATGGATATTAGTTTCAAAATATATAGAAATCTCAAAAAATAAAGGTCTGGTAATCTCGCTGATGAACACACTTAAGCATACCTTTTTTCTAGCATTATAACATAATCCTATACCACTTTAAATTCATGTGTACAAATCTCATTAGGATCAAAGGATGAAAACAGAACTAAAACTGTAACATTGTTTTTAACATCCAGCCTTTATTTTCATAATTACAATTTATTTCTTAATCTGTAATCTGTAATCAGTGCTTTACAGATTAAGAAATGATAATCTGATTATATGATAATTCTGGTGCTGTGAACGTCAACTACAATTCCAAGAATTTATTCCTCCTGCTCTAGTTCAGTGTATTATACAAGGGATAATCAGGGATTATCTTAACATCTTATCTTCATTTTTCTAAAAATGTAAATATTGGATAAACAGGCATCCCAATAACATTTTCAGAGACAGGGACATTTCTTTAAAAAAAAAAAAAAAAAAAATTAAATATACAGGACATTCATCAACTCTGTTAAAAATGCTAGTTTTGTTTACATGTAAAAAATGTACAAAATTGCTAATTTTTAAATATAATTTCCTGTTCATTTGTAATCCAATATTATCAGATACTCAGCACTTCCTCAGCACATTCTATTCATTTATATCATTTAGAGAAAAAAGAACAGTTTATCAGCTGAAAATCATCATGCCATGCACATTTTTTTTTTAAAATATGTATTGCTCTAATTTGAACTGCAATTTTTAATCAAAACACCAACGGAAAATAAAAGGTTTTTATAACATGAAGAAAATAAATGCAATGCAGTTAAACCAAAGCACCAACAGAAGAAAGCTTTTTACAACATGAATATAATCAGAGCAAATGCTTTTGCTGCTTGGCATGGCAGTAATTATTATGAAAACAAATATGACTGCCTTCTGCTTAATGTATTAGCAGAAATTTTATTTTCAAACATGCATAGCTGGATTTGTCAAAGTGATATTTGAATTTTCATCATTTTATTTTTGGGACAAAAAAAGAAATATTTAACAATGCCGAACACACTGTAATATATTGTACCGCAAATTGTTACATCTGATGAATTCATTGCTGATTATATAACTTGGAACATTCCAAGCATATTTCCATTCATATTTGGCACTCTAGGACATACAGAAACTTTAATGGATTTTTTGCCTTTATTTTACTATTAGTTTCACATTCCTTCATGTATGCAATAAAGTAAAATCATCTCAAATTCACTTCAACTTAAAACCAAAGAAAATGACAAGACTGGTGGTTAACAAAATAATTGTATCAGTTCATTAGGTTGCAGATTCATCTGTTTAACTGTATTATCTGTAACAGTATGTTCTCCATCACACTTTTGGAAGTTGCACAATTTGAAGACAAGAAATAAAAATTAATGCCCAGACACTGGTAAATATTCGTTTACATTAATACTTAAAAACTAATTAAATCGAAATGTGTAATATACAGCTAGATGCTGACAGTAAATGCAAGGATATGTCAAAAGTCAGTTTTGACAACTCCAGCTCATGTTGTGTTTACCATACAAGGCATGCTTGGCTGTTAGTTACATTCTTTCGAAAATAAAAGGAGGTACGTCATACCCAAAAGTCATTGGCATTCTGCTCCCTCTGAACAAGATCTTCAAAAGGAATAGTGCAGTTTGCCACAAAATCGTCAGGCGGGATGGCGGCATCGTGGAAAACAGTCAACCCCAGGTTGACGGCGTTTTGGACTTCGTGGACGAAGGATTCGTTCCATACCGGATCGAATGTTTTTGGTTTTGTTGATGACCGGTCTAAATGATTCTCATCCACATCTATGGACACATAAGGATCTATAGGCTGGTCATCAGGTTTCCCAAACGCCATATTATGCCGCTTTTGAAAATCCGTAGGTCTCAACCCGCAAGCCTCGCATATTTTCACCCGTACGGTTCCAGTGAACATTGGCGTCGTCTGGCCCACAACTCGAACTAAACCCTTCAGCAGATCCTGCAGCCCACTCACGTAACTAAATAATGTGTCAACCGCATAGGGAAACTCTTAAAATTTCTTTCAAAAACAAGGCTTTCTTGACAGCCATGAAGGTCGATTTTGATAAAAATTCACTGCACTCTAATTAGCTATCCCACAATGCCTTTCGTTACGTCACTACCAATATGGCGAGTCTTGGCAGGTTACTGGTGCGGAATTTGGGGGAAAATTTATGCTGCAATTCAAATTATTCACGTTTGACAAAGTGAGTTGTAGGTATTAGGTGCTTGCGATGATCTATATTGTTGCATTTAGATAATATATAACATTTGCTGTGCTTCATTTTATTGTATAAAAAAGTAATATCTGATTTCGTATTTCATATAACATCTGAAAGCAGCAACGAACATTGCGACATCTATGTATACCTGTCCAGACTATATTCTTTTGGATCGATTTTAATTTTACAAATGACGAAATTTTGCTCATGCACATTAAAAAACAAAGAAGAGATGCTGTCTTCCGGCCAGTTATTATGCTATTTTTGGCTGCAGTTTTCAGTAAAGCTTAGTTCGACAGTGAGTGCGTAGTAGCCGACAGAAATGGTTGTCAACCTTTCAAAGGGGCGATTGAAAATGTCAAGCTTGTTGTTAAGCTTTCAGTCTTCTGTTCCTATTCTAAGTTAACTTGCTTCTGTTTATATCAGCAAAGAAATGAAATAAAGCACTGTCCATATATTGTAACTTTTGAGGAATATTTTTGTGTTGAAGCAGTGCCAGCATTGAATTTTGCTGCATAGATAGCACTGTTTCTTTAGCACCCAATTTTTTTAAATTTATTTACAAAGCTCTTATTTTTCACTGTATTAAATTTAAGGAATAAAATATATGATATTTGGCAACGTTTTTCTTAAAGTACTCTTCCCATTGAATAGCCACTTGTTAGGTATAATTTACTACCTATCTCCACTCAATACTTGTAAGCAAACATAATCAGAACTGAAAGTGAAATCATGAATATATAACCAAATCCCAATTCTGATAAGTTCATGTGTTTTAAAACTCGTATAAATACAAGTATATAAACCAAAATATATTTTAAACTGTGCATTTTGTACATATAAGATCAAAATTATTAATTATTCTCATGGGCACTAAGAAAATTACAAAATGTTATCTGATCATATTTGAACTTGAGGAAAAAGCATTTTCATTTATATCATATTTGTGTGTTGTGAAAATAAGTGGAAGGAAACATACAAAAGCATTTCAACGTCCCTTACAGATTTCTCATTGATTTTATTTATACATTAGAAAAATATAAAGAATAAGTTGGAAATATAATATAATACCTCAGTTGTTACTTCTAGATTTCTATATTTTCATTCTCCTCGTCCCTATAGGTATTTCTGTAACTTATTGTATAGGTTATTTCTGTAGGTATCACTATAAGTTAATGTATGGTGCAAGCAGAACACGTAGACAATTGTTTATAAGAGTTGAAAATCCTTCCAATTGCATGTATGTAAATTGGGGAAATAGCTTGCTGTATCAAACAGTCCCACAAATGTGGAAGTAAATGCAGATGTGCATCAACATTAACACATGCCAAAAGAATAATCTACATATTTCATTTTGCAGAACAAATATTCTGAAAAGCAATGCTACCCATATGGGTATCAAAATATTCAATAAATTACCACAAGACATAAAATGTGTGAAAAGTCTATCATTGTTTAAGGATTAAAATCCTTTCTGCTGTGACATGCCTTTTACTCAGTAACTGAATATTATTATTATTATAAAATGCCATTGTTTACATGCATTATTTTAATATGTTTTAGGTATATGTTATAATGATGAAACCAAAATTTCTGTAAAGAAATACTGATCCAAATAAAGAATTTAATTTATTTTTTCCATGTTGTAATAATAATAATGATAATTAAGTCAGTCTGTGACACTTCCATAGCTGCTTATTTTCAGATCTCCAATGGAACGGATTGATTATGACACAATATTGCTCACAATATTGCAAGATACCAGATACTTTTTGGCAAGCATGTGAATGTGTAATACTGGTTTCATAGCAGTCACAATGTGTATACAAAGTTTTGCATGAACACATTCACAGTTTATTCCACAACCCTGGAGGATGCAGTGCTTCCAAAACAAATGCTGTATTCTGAAACCGATTTTAGTCAATACATTGGTGAAATTTGGCAAAAAACAAATATATATATTTAATTGAGATAAACCTTTCCAGAAATAGCTGCATTACACATTTTGTTATAGATACAAAGGGAATAGCAATAGTTAAATGTTTTAAAACTGGACGCTTAATGCTGGCCTTAAAATCCCATACTGTTTCCATGACATTGCAAGAAACAGTTGAAAATCAACAGGACTTAAAAAGAATGACAGTATTGAACAATTTGAACCATTAATAATGGATATCTTGGAAATAGCTGATGCTAAAAAAAAAAAGTAAATAAATTGTGTGTTTCGTCAATTGCTTAACTTTACCAGTTACGCAAGATTATACAAAATTCCTTCCGAATGAAGTGGACCTCACAGGCTATTAAGAACATTCAAGATATACATTTTATTTGTAATGTAAATATCTTTAATATATGGTATTTTAATCAAAATCATTAGAGCCATTTTTTAGAAAATCAAAAATTCAAAAAATGTATATGTAAAGGATAGTTTGGGATGGGGGATTTTCTTGAAAATCTTTGTGTCGCATCTTTGGAACTTAAATACCAAGTTTGGTATTTATCTGATGTTTCCTTTTTGAGTTATGCTGTTCAGACACACACACACACACAAACCTTTTTCTAAAAGTGATTTTTCTGGATTCAGGGCCCTCAAAATATGTATTTCCAGTGAAATCTCAGTATCAAATTTTTGGGTAGAATGCAATACTTTATCTACGTATTAGGTATGTGGTAAATAAAGTAAAAATGGATAGTTGGATGAATACCAAACTTGAAATCCAGCATCTTTCCAGGATGCAACACAAACACCCTGGAAATACCTCTTTGCCCCAAACAATCCTTTACTGGAAAAAAAAAAACGTATTTTCCCAAACACAGCTCTAGTGATTCTGATTAAAATACAGGGTTATTCAAAAAGAAGGAACAGATTTTAAATATTCATTTTTAATGAATGGCAATAGATAGCGACACACATGACACATAATTGAATAGAGGAAAGTTCAAAGTTTTAAGCCCCACCTATTAGTTCCATTCATGCCTACAGCGGCATTGTGTTTGTTTACGAGAAAATGGCGATGCCACAGGAAAAGTAGTTTTGTGTGCTGCAGCATGCAAAGAGTGAATTCATTGTTTCAGTGCAGCGTGCATTTCATTGTGAGTTCAACAACGAGCCGCCTCGTCATAAAAAATTTACAATTGATACAATAAATTTGTAGAAGATGGTCGCGTATGCAAACGGAAAAGCACTGGTCGTCCTCGCATAACAAATGGTGCTCATGTTGAACTTTTCTCTATTCAGTGATGTATCGCATGTGTTGCCATCTATTGCCGTTCATAGAAATAAATATTTAAAGTCTGTTCCTTTTTTTTGAATAACCCTGTATATGTTTGAGATATTGACCTGAATAAAGTGTATATCTTTATGAATATCTTATAAAGTCTCCTACAATTGGAATTAATTTTGTATAGCTCAAAAGCTAAGAGCTAAAGAAAGACTACAAGAAAAATAAGATCTTATTAAACACAATTTATGTCAACTTTTTTTTTTGTGGGGGGGGCGGTTTCCTTTCCTCACAGTGTTGTGGAAAGAGTATGAAATTTCAAAGCCAGCATACAGTGACCCACTTTTTAAAAGATTTGACGATTGCTTCAGTCTGCTGTATTCCCCTTGTACCTACAATAAAGTTGTAATGAAATCAGTTCAAAACAAAAATTTAGAACAGCTATAATAAACATTTTTGTAAAAGGAGTATTTTGTATTGGCATATCAAAAGTTATATCTAAAATGGTTTGAATGGCTTATTAATTTTGAATGTTTCATTTTTTTTATGATCTACATACATGGTTAACATTTCAAATTAATCAAAAGAAAACTGGATTTTTAGGTTTTCACAGATGCATTGCCTTATAAGAATGAATTTTGTTCCCCCCCATTTTAGTGCCAAACTCTGTTCATACTGCATACAGTGTCACAAGTGGTGGACACTGATGATATTTGAAATGAAGGAAACGTTCCAGTCTAAGTTTAGGGTACCTCCCTGGCATTTACCAATTATGAGGACTGAGAAAAATGTGGAAAAAGCCTGTAGGAAGGATGGTCTTTGTGGGATTTAAACGACAGACCTATTTCCTTAAGAACCTCGGCTAACTGTGCCACTATACATAAAGAAGTGCTATTTTAAACAAATGGATTATTCAGATTGATTCAGCACTATTAGTGCAAGGGGAAATCATCAAAATGGATTTCATCCAGCTTCTTTTGTTTAATTCTCATTTAAGTTTGAAGGAAGCGAAGCAGTGGATATAAACAGTATGTATTTTACAGTTTTAGGGCTTGGTCGCACAGCAGACACCTCAGTAATGCTCCAGATCCGAAGGAGGAAAGCCAAAACAATGAAGTGAATATAAGCGAGAGTTGTGTAGCGAGACTAAAGGAGATTACAAATGATGGTAGCCATTTACGAATTACTGTTGATGGTGGAGGCTGCTCAGGATTCCAGTACAAGTTTGATTTGGATAAAGACATAAACAAAGATGATGTGTGAGTTGTGCTTAAGTCACAAGGCCAAAGTCTTCTTTTAACATTTGAGATTTAAGGGAAGGTTATGGTATTTTATTAACTTGTTTCCTATTTTGTGTAGACTTAATGAGCATAGGCATAGTAACTGAAATAGGAAGAAGTATTGTGTAGAAAAGAGGTTATCTACAGTCCAGTGAGTTACTGGTTCACAACCAACGAGAACTGTAACGAGAACGAGAAAGTTGAAATACATGTATTCAAATGGGAATGTTCACAACCGACAGGAAGCCTTCCCGGGTCCCGGGAACGGGAAAGAAGAGTTGCCCAACTTTTAACTTTCTCGTTCTCGTGCACAGGATGTTAGATTCCTATTGTGCATATTAGACTCTTCACTCTAGGTTATTCTAGGCAACCGTGACATGAAACATGGAGCCACCTAGTGCTCTCTATAGTCGCAAGCTGGAAACATGAAACTGGAAGGAATTAGTAGTAAATGTGCTTCCTAACCTCATCCCGACACCCGCAAATCTAATCAGCATTGGTTCCTCTGGTGAAGCGATCATTTGTAGGTTGTTTATATGCAACTCAAAACCGGCTATTACCTAAAAAACAATGGCAAAAACTACAAAGAACAGCTAAAACCGGTGGAAATTAAAAAAGAGCAATAAACAAGTTTAATGTGTGCCATTAAATAAAGGAATGAAAGCTTGGCACAAGTAGAGGGATCCGAAATGTAATGGATATACATTTAGGTAATGTTTACTCTATCGAATTTTGACGTTGGCTAAATTGGAAGTAGGTGAAAAAATGTCATTGGTCAGTTAAAAACAAATGAAATCCCAATGCTCAAAATCGACTTTTACTTTGTGATCGATATGATCGTCTATATGCATTCCCGTTCTCGTTACCGGGCTGTTGTTAACCAATATCTTGCATGGTGCATTGCTTTCCATTCTGGTAACTGTTCTCGGGCGGTTGTGAACCAGTCTTTACTGGTTCCCAACAGTCCAGTAACGAGAACCGGAATGCATGTCAATCATATCAATCACAAAGTGAAAGTCGATTGTGCGCATTGGGATTTCATTTGTTTTTAACTGACCAATGATATTTTTTCACCTACTTCAATTTAGCCAACATAATGCAGGTTAGCCAACATCAAAGTCCAATAGAGTAAACATTATCTAAATGTGTATCCATTACATTTCTGATCCCTCTAGTTGTGCCAAGCTTTCATTCCTTTATTTAATGGCATGCATTAAAGTTCTTTATTTCTTTTTTAATTTCCATTAGGGTCTTCTGTTCTCTGCAGCTTTTGCCATTGTTTTTAAGGTAATAACTAGTTTTGTGTTGCATATGCACAAACTACAGATGACACTTTCACCAGAGGAACCAGCGCTTATTAGATTTGTGGTTTTCAGGATGAGATTAGGGAGCACATTTACTACTAATTTCTTCCAGTTTTATGTTTCCAGCTTGTGACTTTAGAGAGCACTAGTGGCTGTTTGTCACGGCCGCCTAGAATAACTTCTAGAGTGAAGAGTCTAATATGTGCAATATGGATCTAATATGCATGCCTGGGAACAAGAACGAGAAAGTTAATACTTGGGCAGCTCTTCTTACCAGTTCCTGGGGCCTGAGAAGGCTTCCCACCGATTGTGAATGCTCCCGTATGAATACATGTATTTCAACTTTCTCGTTCTGGTTACCGTTCTCATTGGTTGTGAACCAGTCTTTACTCTACCCTCATGTTTCTCATGGTAGTGCTGCTGTTGCAAAGGGCTGTGAACGATGCTCCTTCATTAATGTGCATATTATAACAATAACCATAATAAGTAGAGCCTGGATTTTTAGGTGGAATAAATCTTCATTTTAGGTTTCTTATATGCTTAAAATAGGTTTTTCTTGATTAAAATAGTTTTTTTTTTATGTTTTGATTCATGAATCAATAATTCGTGGATCAACAGGTATCAGTAATTTTGCTTTTCTGGTACTTAGTTGTAAGATTTAACCTTTAAAAGCAGGATTGGCAAAGTTGTACTTTCCAACCGGAGAGTAGCTTCTGGTATAAAACAAAAATGTGTCTTAATATGTGTAAGGGAAGCAGCAAGAGTGGGGCACTCAAGTGATTTCTTAGCCTTGAAGAAGGCTAAGAAGTAAGCTTCTGTTTCATCCAATTCATTGACGACATTTTTAACGTATAGTAAATGGCAGCAGACAGCCAAGTACGCTCCTCCTGACCTTCTGTCAGCTGTATCCAGGTGTCACCACGTCACATGTGCTGCGTTTAATTGTAGTAACTTGAACTATTGCTGGCTGTAAGTAGTGGAAATAATTTTACAGTGAGTTTCAATCTGAAAATAACATTCATTTTGAAAAAGGAAAAACAGCTATTTAGGTTATTTTAGGTGTCAACCCCTCGTTTAGGTTTTTTTTAGGTGTAATGAAATTTGCATATTCTGCTCCACGAAGTGTGAAACGAGTATATATGTTGAAATGTGCTAATTAAATAGCGAGGAATTCTTTATCCTGCATTAATTTCTACCAGATTTTGCCATACTTTGTAGTTTTTGCTATTGTATTTTGAGGCAATAGCCAGTTGAAACTTTTGCTAGAACAACTGATGCTCAATGTATCTGAGGGAATCAGGATGCACATTCGCTGGAATTTCTTCCAGTTTTATTTTCCCAGCTAGCAACTAGAGAGAGCTCTAGCATCTGTTTCATGTCACGCCACGTTGAATAATTCGTACAGTGAAGAGTCTAATTTGACCAAGTCATTCCCAGGATCTGGGAAAGGTTTCCTTTAATTATGAATGCTCACTTGTATTTTAATTTTGTCATTCTCATTCTTGGAAACTTTCCAAGTCTACAATAACAATGTAGTAAATTGTTTGGGTGCTAAAGAAACTACCTTTATTTGAAGTAATACAACAAACAGCAAATGCCATGTGCTTGACATATGAGGGTCATCCAAACTAAGTCCCAATAGTGATAAAGAGAACAAAATGATCACTAAATAAGGAATATTTATTGGAATAATTACATAGATTCACTGGCTACTTTTCAACATAGTCATCACCCTTGTTGAGGCATTTATCGTAATGGTGCACCATCAATTGTATGTCCAAATCATAGGAGTCTGCCGCCAATGTCTGGAGCCACGAAGTCACTTCATTCTGCACCTCAGCATCATTGTGGAAACGCTTTCGTGCCAGAAAACGCTTCATGAGACGGAAGAGATGAAAATCACTTGGGGCAAGGTCAGGGCTGTAGAGTGGATGGTCGAAGATCTCCCATCTAAACTGATTCAATACATTTCGTGTGACATTGGCTGTATGGGGTCGTGCATTGTCATGCAATAGCGTAATGCCTCTTGTCAACATCTCATGTCTCTTGTTCTGGATTGCCCTCAATGTATACAGATCAGCATTTACGGTTTCCCCTCGCAGTAAAACCTTGCACAGGAGGACACCACGTTGATCCCAGAAGATAAGTGTACATGATTTTTTGACAGAGATTATCTGCTTGAATTTGGTCTTCACAGATGAGCCACTATGCCAACAATGCATTGATTGTTGCTTTTTCTCTGGTGTGGCATGCAACATCCGTGTTTCATCCCCAGTGACAATATTGTTGAGAAACTCGTCCCCCTTTCTCTCTGTATCGCTGTAGGACTGTCAATGCTGCGGTCAGACATATCGTTTCGTGTTCATCGTGCCCATCTTTCACATACTTTGTGAAAACCAAGCCACCAGAAGACAATTTCGTGCAAAAGCGAACGAGACATCTGGGGGAATTGACAAGAGAGTTCTGAAATTGTGAAGTACCGGTTCTGCACAATTGCTTGCCGCACATTTTCCATCAGTTCTGGCGTCACCAGGGATGGTCGGCCATTATGGTCTTCATCGTGAATATTGGCTCGTCCTTCAGTGAATTGCATGCACCATCGTCTTACCATACTGTCGCACATAATGTCGTGTCCATACACGCAACACAATTGCCAATGGATCTCTGCTCAAGCGTACAAAAATTGGGTGGCTGCACGAACCTCGCAGTTGGTGGGAGAAAATATTGGAGCACCCATTTCTCTGAGCACTGTGCGATAACCACTGCTGTTACAAAACTGAAACTGTACTGCATTATTTCCAATACTTTCTCTCTACTCCTGCGCATTCCTATCCAACTGGTGGTGCCATCTCTGGACATGATCAGGACTTAGTTTCTTGATGACCCTCATAGTAGAGAGTTTTCAAAGTAGTACAAGTGGAAGAGACACATGGAGAGAGGACTAGTCAACCCAGCACTGGCTAAACTCTGTGTAGCAGAGCTCAGATCTCAAAGGCAGCAAACTATTGTTATAGAAATGAAGAGTGCTGAATTTTTCTATTTATGTGTAAAAGGTAGTAATACATTCACTCACTGTAGAGAATTTAAAAATGCTATTCACATCAAAGATTGGCAATGCTGATATCTAGCCTCTCTCTCTCATCCTCCATGGTGTAGTGGTTACCATGCTAGCCTCTAGTTCCTGAGGTTGCGGGTTCAAACCCGTCAGAGGGGATGGGTTTTTTTGGGCGTAAAAATCCTTAGCATGGCTTCCTTTGGAAGGGAAGTAAAGCCAGTGGTCTCGTGTCGTAGATTTACGGTATGTAAAAGAACCTCAAGCCTGATAGACGTCTCTGAGCAAAATTACCGGTCTTTCACGCCCAATATAGAATGGGACGCTAAGGACCCCAGCAGTTAAAGAGTGTCCATAAATAAAACTCAATTTAATTTTTCTCCCTCTCTCTACCTATCAAACATCAGGGCTGGATACGGAGTGGTGAAACTGCAAGTGCTTAAATTAAAATAAAAAACGTTGACCCAGTATAGGACTTTGGTGAAAGTCTGAAAATCTGAGCCTTTATAAATTTAAAATCTCTTTTGCTTTTAACATGATACCATCATTGTACTAAATTAAAAATAATCTAGGATATTTATATTGAATACCTTACCTGAAGTTTCCAGAATAAAATATTTTATTTCACTAATTAAACAAAAATAATAACTTACCTCCAAACAAGATGACTGTGTTTATGCCTCATTTATTACTGCCATCCTCCTTTTCTTTAATAAAAATTTATTTGCTTGCACACCTGCTCCTTGGTGTCCAGTAGGTTAAGTGCTAATTTTCTATCCTGACATACTGATAGCCTTAAAGTTGTAAACTTAGAAATTAAAAGGCAAAGGAAATGAAAGGGAACAAGGACAGGAAAATTTGTTATATATAAGAATCCATACCAGCATTTGCCAAGCAACCAGAAAAACCCTTTAGTCAAGATGTAGATCCCTTAGGGGAGCCTCAGATAGCGACTTAGGCAATCATGCTGTGTAGTCCTCTCTATAACAAGGAAAGACTAAGGGAACAGAGACTGACATTGGAGCCTAAACACTTTTTCAACAAACAAATTTTGAGAGACAGTATTAATGTTCCTTTCATTGGGAACAAATAATATGCCTTCTGGAATACGCAGGACACTTTTTAAATCTCCTTCCCCCTGTCAACTGCTTTGAAGTGTTGGCAAGGATATTGGAAGGGGAAGAAATAAAATTAAACCTTTTATTTCCCTCTAAAGTGCAGTTAAAAGTAGCATGATCTCCATCACTAACTTTGTCATCCATCTTAATTTTCTGATCCATTCTGAGTCTTGTCCATTTGGGCTGGAATTGCCGAACAATATTGGGGGAAAAACCGTTCATTGGCTCTTAATACATAAATCAAATAATATATTCCATGCATTCTTGTTACCTACCCTGAAGCCAGAAATAGGAATTTTATTATAATCACTTCAGTTTATTAAGTTTCTGCCTATTTATACATTGTATATTTGTTTCATTTTCAATAAAAAATGACCATTTTTTACAAAGCTTGATATGCAAGATATCATGTTCCACTTAGAGAATTAGGAAATCTTAAATGCCTTCCCCAAAGTAGGGGGTGCATACTCATGGGGCATGAAGTCAATAATTCAAAATGCATAATATATTCTTGAGATTTTTCAAGAAATGTTGCAGAAGTTCATGACATGTTTTGTATCTTAAAAATTTTAGGATGAATGACTGCTTAGGAAGTTCTACAGCATTTTTCCCCTCCTTATTCTTGTGCATATATATCTGTCACTGTGGGAAACAGTATAGTGAATTGCATAATGAATAGACACAAGTTTGTCTGTTTTCAGGATATATACATTGTACAGAAAGAGAGGGTATTGGAGAGATAACGAAAGAGGGAGAGAAACAATGCGAGAAGAATCCCCATAGTTAAGCAGAGCTGTAATTTATGCTGGTTAATCATAAAGAAGAGGGGTTAATACGTTGAATAAATGTTCCTTTCAGCAAGGGCAACATAATCTCCAAATCTATATCCACTTCCCTTGATTATGAAGAAAAGTTTTGTTAATATTTGTTCAGCTTTTATACAAGCTCATGAGGGGGATTCCATTTATACTTTGTGCAAGATTCAGAAAAGGTACAAATGATGTGCTGCTGCTTTGTAAGATGCTATAAACACAAACATTCAATAAATTTATTAAAGGTGAGTCGGAATTGTTACACTAACATCACTTAAGTGATGTTAGTGTAACAATTCCGACTCACCTTTAATAAATTCAATACACATCACTGTTTCTAGCTTCTTTTCATTACAATATATACGTAATTCAATAAATCTTTGTTGTACAGGGTGTGTCCTGGAGTCAAAACAAACTGAGGGTATTGTGGCTGCATATTTTTGCAAAACCTTTATTTCTTTTCTTTTTTTATTATTATTATTAATTATTATTACTACTATCTAAATTAATTATACTTTTAATAGACCTTAGCCTGATCTTGGCAAGTTTTTAATATAGAATCAACTGAAAAATTCAATGCCACAGCCGGGATTTGAACACGGTTCTCCCCTTTATCTCTTTCCCTTGCTTTTCCTGATAAAGATTGCTGTATTATCAATTTATCTGTTTCCAATAGACTAGTGTAGCGTGTGTGTGTCTAAACATTGAGAAACCACAGTAAATACAGCATAAAATGTACTCAAGTTATGTAGGTTGAGTTGAAAATAAAAATTTGGCAATACAGGCATGTGATCAGCGACTCTCCAAGCCACAACGTCATTGGCATCACCAGCTGCAACCCTCCTCAAGGTGTTAGGCATTAGAGCAGAATAGGAGCCCTATTCACTTGTTCAAGTGACACATCTTTTTTCTAAATTTTGCAAGAAGTATATAACTGACATTTCATGTATTTTCAGCAAGAGCGCCTTTTCTTTTGAAAACTATCAGTTAATGTGTTTCTTTCTCCACAGGATTTTCAGCAAAGATGGTGTTAAGGTTGTAATAGATGAGATATCTTTAAATTACCTGCGAGGATCTACAGTGGATTATAATAAGGAACTAATTCGTTCAGCATTCCGAATAATTAATAATCCATTGGCCGAACAGGGCTGCTCCTGTGGGGCTTCATTTTCTGTTAAAATTGATTAAGTGTAATGTTGTACTTTTAGATATTTAAGAAAATTAGCAGAATAAAACTTTTGAGCATGTGCATATAAATTATTTAAGATATATTACGTGAGAAAATAGTGCAGCTGTAAATATTATGTAACACAACTTATATGTATTCTGTTAAAAATAAAATTTTTATTAGAAGAAAATACTTTAATGCTGATTATATATTCTTACTACTAATTCTGCTCTGAGGTTTTAATCCTTAAAAAGAAGTCCGCTGAAAAGGTGGATCATAGATAAAATAATGACATTTTATAACAAAGAAAGCAAAAGGTTGCCAATATAACATGTAGGTTAACTCTACAATGAACTGTGATAAATTCAAGTATGACAATTTGTATTGCGAACAGTAATGCAAGCACCATGAGAAATTAATCAAATAAAAAGACAATGAAAAGTAAATAAGAGTTATTGAGCATGTGCAAATACAAAGGTTAATTGCCAAGTGATTTTGGACTTGAAGCCAAAGCTACTCACAATGAAGATTATTGCACTAGTGTGATAACGTAAGACCTTTAGCTCATGTGCCTGTGTTAGAAGTTCTGCTTTTAGACCTTGCTGTCTAAAAAGATATTTACATGACAAAATGTATATTTGAATTTTCTGGGAATAGTCTGTGAAGTCCTGTTCATTCGAAAGCAGTCATTTGACTCTCACTGTTCCCTTGGAATGTATAATGAAATGTGTAATATACTATTGTTGCAAAGGTTTATTTTGATTAAAATGAAGTAAATAGAAAACTTTTATAACAATATTTTGTATACCCAGTAATAAATGATAAAGTTATGTGATTGTAACACATCAAATTCTTTTAGTATTCTTTTGCACGATATGCAAAAACAAACACTGACATAATGTAAATTTTCAATGAGAATTCAGTGACAATTATTCTTAGAGTTATTTGGCTCAGAAGAAGAAGAAAGTGATATACAGAGCGGTTCCTCAGCGCTCTGGCCGGGAATTGCACGGCAGTCTTGTGCAACACGTCTGAATGAACTCACGGCCACGGGCTCTTCCACTTATCGGACATGTGGCAGCAGGCTTCAGTCAGCGGTTATTGCTTCTTGTGTATTTGTGTGCAATTGAATTATTGGATTATTACAACCCAGAAATGGTACTCAAATTTTCGCTTCAACAAAGACTTTATGTATGATACGTATGTGAAAACCAACTCTTGTAGACAGGTGTGTAGGCAATTTCACCATAGATTTCCTGGTGTTCCAGTTCCGAGTAGAGAAACAGTTAGATATCTAGTGAATAAAGTGAAGAGAATGGGTTCATTTAATATTGTAAGTTGTAAAAAGAAATTAAGGATTCTAACGGAAGAAAAACTAAAGGGTTATGGCCAGCTAGATCGCCGGATCTTACTGTGTGTGATTTTTATCTGTGGGGGAACACTCAAAAATAGAGTCTATAGGAATAATTCTTGCACCATAGAAACAATATAAGAACAGAAATTACGCAACAAGAACTTATGCGTGTGAATGGTAATTTCATCAGAAGGTGCCAAGAATGTTTATCTGTCGAAGGACACCACTTTCAACACCGACTATTTAGAAGGTTAAAAACAGATACACTGAATATAGTGCGCAAAACATGCATCATGACTACCGGCCAGATAGCTCAGGGACTGCTCTGTAGAAGCCACTCTGCAGCAAGCTGGGTGCAATGACAACTCGAGTAATGAGTACCAAGATTCACAAATACCAATACCAGTCTTAAATTAATAATCCATTTCCATCCAGATAAGTGTTTCAAACTTTATCACACAAAGAAAACCTACTTAGAATGAACATGTGCGTGTGTAATACCGATGTTTTTATGTACTAGTCGGCCATGATATGAGTGTGGAAAAAGGCACCACTGTTTTTGTTGACAATGTGATCATCAGGGTTGGGATCAGAGGAGAATGAGGGGTAAGGCGATAGGGAAATATATAGTCACAATGAAAATAGTACTTCATTTGCAGGCCTCAGTCTCTCCGATAAATGTAACTTGGAACTACAGATGTTTTTTTTACCTGAATATCCTTCCAATGCCTTGTTCACTTGTTCCGTAACTGTTCAGTTCCTCTTTCCACCGCATGCACTCATATCATGGATGACTAGTAAATAGCTTTCAGCACATAAACTGTTTTTGCACCCAAGATCCTAATGAATTTTTTTCAAAATCAGCATAGAGTCAGGTATAATCACTTACATTTACATAATTATTAGTTATAATTTGCATTGCATAAATAGCATAACATTTTCAATTTTAGACTTAATAAATCTGCCCAAACTAATTTGAAAGGAAGGTTTAAACCATGGTTTCAGTGTTAAACAAAGTTTTTATAATCAGTATGTTTATTTGATTACTACAAAAACCAAACATGATATAGTATGGTGATAAATACATGCTCTTCTGTTTATATATAGCACTGCATATTCAAGCGTTAGGTACCTTCTATCACAATGGCAAGATATACCACAGCCAAGGAATGTCAAGTAAAGTATTTACAACAGCGAGCTCTGACCAGCAGTGCAGTGCTTTTCAATTTATGTACATACCTTGCAATTAGCAGAAATTCTCTTTGGATATAGTAAAAATCATTATATAACATAAAAACTGTACTGCACATATGTATTAGAAAATGTGATGGAAAAGAAAATGAGGTATAGGAACTGAAGCAAAAAAATGATTATGACTTTTCATTTTGGATATATCAATACTGCATTTCACTTCTTGGACACAGATTCTTATCTCAATGTTGATGGATTGTGACTTGTGACAGTTTCTCAGTAAAAATTATATTCCGCACTAACAAGAATAATCTCAATAATTACAGTCTTTTCTTCTGATTTACTATACAGTTCTGAAATAAAGCTGAGCGCTGAATCCAAATAGTTATGCATTATGCTTGGAATGTCTGCAGATGAACTGCTACCTGAGTTGCATACATGGACATTTCCTTATGTTCCATTATAGCTTTACTTCTGCTTGCTTTTCCGACTAGACTGCAAACATAAGAGCCAAACAAAAACAATGTTAATGAAAACACTTTACTTGATAATGATATGAATTGACTAATTTTGAAGATTAATCCGGTTGCAGGAAAGCAAATCAAATCACCTCTGATTGACAATCAGTTAATCTCTAATCAATTTGATTTTTCGTTGGGTTGCATAAACGCTAATCACCAATCAGTGAATGTTCATCAACTGATTGCTGAAAGTGATGTGGCAACAGTGCGTTTTGGTAACCACAGCTAGCAGACGAAGCTCAGCTGTTTGGTGTTATGTGGTGTAAGCTTCGCAAGTGAGAGTTGTTCTTGTTCAACTGAAATAAAATGTATCGTCCAAAAGCCAGCAGGGGGCCTAATTTTTCTACCAATGATAGGTCCCTTCTTCTAAATATTGTGGAAAGTTATTTAGACACCACTGAAAGTAAAAATACACAAGAGTCCTTACTTAACCTAAATCTCTGTTCAAATTCTCTATCGTTGTAGCTAAAGAACAATTCTTGTCTCTCTCTGAAGTGCCTTCTTCTTATATTAGATTCTCGTATTCTTCGAAGAGCTCTTCATCAGAAGAATCCATTTTCTTGGCTTTACAGTACAGTTAAACGTAACCAAAAGCAAACTACTCAGAACTAATGTAAATATACGGCAAGCACGTTTCGCTATAACAACACAACCTGCATGGTTTTCGGTTTGCAACGTTGACGACAATTTGGCAAGTTTACTGATTATTCTGGGAGGTTAGTTTACCGTCCTATTTTTCTGTGCTGTTAAATTAAACTTCTCATTAGAAACAAAAAGAAAAAAAACCCTTTAAAATGTTAATACAAGGAACGTTGTTTCCTCCGTTATACACAGCATTTTTAGGTTAGTTTACTGGTATGCATTTTTTTTATGGTTTCTTAACCATAATAATTTTATAATGTAATGTTGAATATTCATGACAAAAATATGTAGCCAGTATCAATATTTATATTTACACCGTTGAGGAAGGCAACAATCTGTAGTAGAATTATTTGAATAATAATTCCACATGCCAGGCATTAGCAAAAGTTAACAGAATTATAGGTTAGTTTTGAGCATTTCAATCGCCGAATGTGCTCTTGATTGGCAATCAAGCCAATAACCAGCAAAAATCTGCTGATCAAATCTGACGAGAGAATAATCTCCAATCAAACACTGATTGGCCTTTCTGCAACAGAAATTTTACTGATCACCAATCAAAGCTGCCTTAATCGCTGATCAGCTTTGATTTGCTTTCCTGCAACCGGGCATTAGAAGCCAGTAACAGTAATGTGTCATAATTTAAAATAAAGAGAGTTGAAGGTTGTTACACTACATCACTAAAATGTTCTTACTTGAATGCATTTCGGGAGACGGTTTGCTCCCATCGTCAGCATGTCCTCAACTGATTTTGCCGGTCATTGTCTGGGGAATGTGTGTGGCTAGTGGTGTTCTCTGGTGCTGGGCTGATGAACCTCCAAAGGTTGCTGGGTGACGGCAGTTCGAAATTCATTAGGTGATTCTTGTGTTTGACGATATGTACTTTTTCCCAGATGTCCAATTCATTGCTGGTGTTGATCGGTTTTAAGAGTTTTATGTTCAGAGTGATATCATAGTTTGAAGACCAGAAATGATGTGCTACTGCTGATTTATCTGGCTGCTTTTGGTAAATGCATCTCATATGCTCTTTAACTCTTGTTTCAAGATTTCTTTTGGTTCTTCCTATGTATACCAGGTTACAGTCATTACAAACTATTTAATATATACCAGCTGATTTATTGTTGGGGATAGGATCTTTTGTTCTGTTGCATAGTAGTTTCTGTATATTGTGGTTATTCTGTGGAGACAGGGTGATGATGTATTTCTTGAAAATCCTTTGAAATTTATGATGTGTCCAAGGGTGATAAGTGAATTTCCATATGCTTGTGGTTTTTGTTGTCTGAGCAAAGTAGTCGTTTGTTGGATCAACAGCAGCAATGAATTGGACATCTGGGAAAAATACATATCGTCAAACACAGGAATCACCTAATGAATTTCGAACTGCCGACACCCAGCCGCCTTTGGAGGTTCATCAGCCCAGCACCAGAGAACACCACTAGCCACACACATTCCCCAGACAATGACCGGCAAAATCAGTTGAGGACATGCTGACGATGGGAGCAAACTGTCTCCTGAAATGCGTTCAAGTAAGAACATTTTAGTGATGTAGTGTAACAACTTTCAACTCTCTTTATTTTAAATGATATGAATCAATTTTGAACACTTTTAATTTGTAAAATATGATACTTGCAATAAACAATTAAGGTTAGTCTACAAGAACACGAAGCAAACCAGCATACAATATTTTGGTTTCTTCACAATACACCAGGAACAGAACAAGAATGCATATTGATAGCAAAGTGGAAAGTCAATTTTGCACATTGGGATGTCATTTGTTTGTAACTGGCCAATTATATTTTTTCACATGCTTTCAATTCAGCCAATGCATATCTGATTTGATTGATCAACATTTGATAGACTAAATATTTTTTAAATGCAGACCCATTACTACAAGGGCTGGAAAGAAATAAGTGGTAACATAAGTCTTTCGTGAAACATTTATTGTACAATCATGAAACTTCTCCAGGCCTTCAACATAATCCACTGCAGCATGTTGCCAGATGTGGGGAAGTCACAGGATACTAACAACAGTGCCGTCTTTGTTGATGTCTGCAAGAGAGCGCCCTATAGCTCGAAGTATGGCATCTCTGGTGCAGAAACGCATTCCTCGCAGTGGTTCTTTCATCTTAGGGAACAGATGAAATTCACACAGACTCATGACCGGTGAATAGGGTGGGTGCTCTAGAACCTCCCACCTCCATTGTGCAAACATGTTCCAAACAGCAACTGCGTTGTGAACACAGGCATGTCCTGCAAAACTATGGGTGGATACCTGACTTGGAAGTTGGGTCATTTCCTGCGTAGATGATGTTCCAGAAACCTGTGGTAGTACACTGCTTTTACGGTCTGGTTCAGAGGAACTGCATGCCGTATAATGACATCACATACGTCGTATGCCACATCAGCATCACCTTCACATTCCCCGGTTCCTGACGCAGCTTCTTGGGTCGGGGAGATGATGGTTGGCGCCATTCATTTGACTGGCATGGGCATATCTGCACCATTTTTTAACATCTGTAAGGTGGTGTGGTACCCACAAGGATGCAATTTTTTGGTAACCAAAGACATTGTGCAACACATTCAACGCAGTAGTGTAAGTTGTTCCTATTTAGCGAATTCCCTGGAAGTCCACCTCCTGTCGACATGCAGCAAAGATTGAATCAATTCAATGACTCAGCTTTTGATGCCATGTCACCCTGCACCTGGTTTCTGATGCACATTATCATGTTCTGCATGAAAAGCTGCAATCCAATATGTAGGGACCCCGACTTTTCGCAAGTAGTTAATTCGCGAAATTGGCTGAAAATTAACAATAAGGAAAACCTTTAATCAATTATTTTTAAATTCTACATATATATCCATTCTGAGTCGCGAAAACGTGAAATAACACCGTTATGAAAAAGAAATGTGCAAAATAACCCAAAATTTTTCTCTCTCTCTCTTTTTTTTTGGCGTTTGTCTCTCCTTTTCACATAAACAATCAGATATTTGGCTTATCAATCATTTACGGATACGTGTATTGTCATTCGCTATGGCCATGCTGCACGGCACAGAACACCAAACTGCACTGTGATTTAACCAGAGCTTCGGCAAACATCGGTACTGCTTCAACTACCCTGTCCCCTTCACTCTTCACCTATCGCATGCACAACAAAAGGAATGTCATGTTTATCGGAACTCGGCAACACCGCATCAGTGATGGATTTCTCATTTCACTCAAATTATTCTTTGAATTTAAATGACAATACTACCTACAATTCTTCTTTAATGCCGTATTTTAACGATTCGTGCTTGCATCGCCCCATTTCATGCTGGCTGGAAAAGACTCGCAAAAGTATCGTTAAATAATACATGAATTTCTAAGTCTGGTTCAAGTCAATTCTGACAGTAGACAGCCTCTTGTACCAATCACTGTCTCCGTTTCCTGTACTCCTCGCACGAAAATTGTTGCTGTCTCGCGACGTTGCCATAATGTGAACGCATGTCTAGGTATATTTTGTGTACGCTATATTGAAAGATTCATTTGGAGTCAAGTTATATTCTTTAAATTACATTGCAATTTAGCGCAAGGAGTCGGTTTACCTTCTGCTCTGAAAAAGAAAAGGAATTATGCCGATGGAGCCACGTTTCAAATTAAGCTAGCGCATGCACAATTCAGCTGACGGTGGAGTTGGCAATGTGCCGTTTGCGCGCCGTACAGACAGCATGTGCAAGACGTTGCCAGGTCAGTTTAGTTTTGCGGCACGCAGGAATTCACGATTCCACAGTAGTATTTCAATGAAGTCTCAAAATATAATAAACTGCCAGGCATCCTTCCTTCTTGAATACTGCAAAGACACCATTTGCCTTATTGAAGTGCTTGAGGGATCTAAATATCCATTTGTTCATAAACTATATAGCAAACTTAAAGATATATCAAATGGCTTCACAATAGTAGCTGAGGGCTCGTTTGGAGAGAAAACTTCAAGTCTTCTTCAGAGACTGCCAACCCTCAAGAAGTCTTATGTTATCAGTCAGTTCAAGCAATTGGGCATAAAGTCAGTTACCAAGCTGAATTCCTTAATGTCAGCTGATCCAGCTGATGATGATATTCATTCTGCAGGTAAATTGTTTGATGTACGAAAAATAGTATCAAATGAGACATCTACTGATATAACTATAGAAAAAGCAAGAAGAATGTTACCTTTTCTGCGAGACTTGCCAGAGAAGACATTCAAGGAGAGATATGCTGCTCTGAAGAACATAGTGTGTGAGAAATTAGATGATGCTGCTGAAGTGAACATACTGGATTTACTTTCTGGACTTCAATGTGACCACTTGTGTTTCAGTGAGAAGTGTATGAAACTATTGTGGGTACCCATGTCCAATGTGGACAGTGAAAGACTTTTCTCTGCATATGGGAACATCATGACAAACTTAAAAACAAATCTTAAGCCAGAGAACACCGAACTTATGGTGGCTTTGTCTCTAACAAAGTAAATCAGTCGAAATGTATACTATGTAAATATTTTCATGCTCCTCTTTTTTAAGTTACATGTAAGGTGCCCTTTGTTCCACAGTAAAATAGTTTAAACTGTGTTTTTGTTTTTTTCCCTTTTTTTTGCACGAGATAATACCGTTAAGCAGTTTTATTTACCGCCCAAAACACCGCTCACTATAATATTTTTACACCGATATTACATTATTTTATTTACCGACAATCTGGGGTCCCTACCAATATGCCATAGTTCGATACGGCAAAGTCTCATTCCCACATGCTTCATGTAGTCCAGAGTGACATTCTCTGGCATTTTTTCCATGGGCCACTTCAATCTTTATCCATGCACATTGTTCTAACTTGGAAAACATCCCATTTAAGGCAGTGTGATTTGATACCTACATTCAACACACACCACTCCTATCACAGCAGCACTTACACCAGCTCCACCCACCCTCTACATGTGTTGCCAACAGCAGCTCGAACAAAACTCCCTGTGCGGAGATAAAACTGTGTTGCCACTTACTTCTTTCCAGCCCTCGTATTTACGATTCCTCTAGTCCTACCCAGCTTCATCTTTTATTAATAGTGTACATTAAAGTTGTTTGTTGTTCTTTATAGCTTTTTGCTATTGATTTTGAGTCAATCACAATCGATAGGAAGCCTTCCCTGGCCCCGGGAATGGGAAAGAAGACCTGCCCAAGTTTTAACTTTCTTGTTCTCATTCCCAGGCACAGCATATTAGATCCATATTGTGCATATTAGACTCTTCACTCTAGACGTTATTCTAAGTGGCCGTGACATAAAAGAGCCACTAGTGCTCTCTATAGTTGCAAGCTGGAAACATGAAACTGGAAGAAATTAGTAGTAAATGTGCTCCCTAATCTCACCTGAAACCCACAAATCCAGTAAGCGCTGGTTCCTCTGTAGTTTGTTTATATGCAACTCAAAACTGGCTATTATCTCAAAAACAATGGCAACAACCGATGGACATTAAAAAAAGAACAATAAACAACTTTAATATATGCCATTAAATAAAGGAATGAAAGCTTGGCACAACTAGAGGGATCGGAAATGCAATGGATACACATTTAGATAATGTTTACTCTATCGAATTTTGACATTGGCTAACCCACATTGTGTTGGCTAAATTGAAAGTAGGTGAAAGAATATCATTAGTCAGTTAAAACAAATGAAATCCCAATGCAAAAAATCGACTTTCACGTTGTGATCGATATGATCATCAATATGCATTCCCGTTCTCTTTACCGGGCTGTTGTGAACCAATATCTTGTATGGTGCATTGCTTCCCATTCTTGGGCGGTTGTGAACCAGCCTATATGCTGCAAGAAAGAAGCCCTACTTACTTTGTTTGAAAGCTGATACTTGAGCTGATCTATTTCGTCTCGCTGAACCGCTAATTTGTCATTCATATTTGCCAAATGTTCAGACATAATACTGAGTTGTGTCTCATAGTTATGTGTGGTGGTCTGTAGATCCTCTTGCAACTTGGCAGTTGTGTCCTGTGACTGTTGTAAACAAGTCTCTGCCTGCAGCTTGTTCTGAAGGCACAGCTCTAATCGTTTCTGTAGCACCTGACACTGTAACAGACAACCACAGCTCGTTAGAACCTTGAAGAATGAAAAGTAGAGCAACAAGGCCAGTGGAGTGCATACGAGGGCGATGCTGAAAATTTTTAGAATGCCATTTTTCTAAAAATAAATTAAATTTGTTTATATTTGATAGCTACTTTCTAATGTTTTGCAAGTTGTTTGCTGTGTAGTTTGTTTAATTTGTTCTAATAGTTTGTTAATTATCATCATTTAAAGATTTTGTATTCACCCAAAAATGAATTTAGCTAGAGAACACTTCTGGACTATGATTTTTTATGATTTGAAATCTTTATTAATGCCTAAAGAATGTGAAGACGGGCTTAGAAATGTTTTTGGCAAAGAAGCCCCATCTAAGGCAAGAATTTATAATTGGCACAGCTAATTCAATAAAGATCAGTTTTTTCTTAGTGATGGATTTTGTGAAGGATGCACAAGAACTGCTGTTAGTGATGAAAATATTGCTGCTGTTCATGCAATGCATTGATTGGTGTAGAAAAACTCTGGGAAAATTCCAAGTGGCACTTCAAATTTGGTTTGGAAAATCATTACTGGTGATAAATCTTGGATTTATTGTCATGATCCTGAAAACAAAAGTCAATCAGCTCAATGCATCTTCAGAACAGAACTTAAGCCTACAAAAGTCTGATGAATTCGTAATGCTGGTAAAAAGATGATTGCTAGTTTGTTTTATAAAATGGACCATATTGCTACTATAGCCTTAGAAGATAAATGTGCCGTTACTGCTGATTGGTACCCCACATTTTTTAAAAGGTTTGTGAAAAATGCCCAAAAGAAAAAATAATGTTACGTTATGACAATGCATTATCCCATACAGCAAAACTAACAACTGGGTATCTGGATGCCCTAAAGATCAGCACCATGGACCCTCCACCATACAGCCCTGATCTAGCACCTTATGATTTCTTTTTGCATCCAAAAATTAAAGATAAAATGTGTGAAATCACTTTTTCATCATCACACGAAGCAATGGAACATTATAAAAAACCTGGTTTCTGAAGTGTCTCGGAAGAGTGGCATCATTGCTTTAAGGACTGGTTTCATCACATGCAAAAATGTATTGATGTTAAAAGGGAATATTTTGAAAAGCAATCAAATAATTAAAAAATTTTAAAACTTACTCTTGTTTGATTTTCTAAAATTTTCAGTGTTGCCCTCGTATAAACACTCCATTATTGCAACATCATATTACTCTCTCTGCTCACTAGAGAGTGAGAGAGAGTGTGTATGTGTGCGTGTGTGTGTGTGGAGGGGGATATTTGATCAACCTTTTGTTTTTGAGTCTCTCTCCCTTTCACACGCACACTGTGGAGCATAACTCAAAAAAAATCTGATGTATTACACTCACATGACTTACTCTACTCTTATACAAACTATTTTTACAAACGCTTATTCTCCATATGCTTCATGTTAATCGAGATGTTAGTCTTATTGCTAATTTTCTGGTAGATGTAAGGGGAATATGGTAGGCTTTAAGCGATAGTCAAATATTTGAAGAGCTGGTTGCCATGTGACGCATTCCATTCTCTTTGTATATCCAGGACATAAAAAAATGAATAACGAATTCCCATTTGAGAAAAAGTATTGGAAACTTTAAGGGAATAACAAGCAATATCTCGAAAATGGTTTACTCAACAAAAAAAGTATATGACAAATTGTGTATTTTAACGCGATCTACATTTTTTGTGTAGTAAAATTTTGTCTATCTCTTATGGTTTACCAGTTATGCAAAAGTCCTTCACAATGAAGAATACTTTTGGTGACATTCCCAGAAAATTCGAGATATACATTTCATTTGTCATGAAAATATCATAAACATATGATATTTTAATCAAAATCGTTAGAGCCATTTTTGAGAAAATTAAAATTTTCGAAAAATGTTCCATGTAAAGGGTAATCTGGGGTGGGGGATTTTCTTGAAAACCTTCATGTCGCATCTCTGGAAGATACTGAACCTAAATACCAAGTTTGGTGTTTATCCGGCTGTTCGTTTCTGAGTTATGCTGTTCACAGACACACACACACGGACATGTTTCCAAAAAAAATTTTTTTGGATTCAAGGGATCTCAAAACATGTATTTCCAGTGAAATCTCGGTATCGAATTTTTCGGTGGAATACAATACTTTCCCTACTTACTATACGTAGTAGAGAAAGTAAAAACCTGGTTTCTGAAGTGCCTTGGAAGATTGGCATCATTGCTTTAAGGACTGGTTTCATCACATGCAAAAATGTATTGATGTTAAAAGGGAATATTTTGAAAAGCAATCAAATAATTTAAAATTTTTAAAACTTATTCTTGTTTGATTTTCTAAAATGTTCAGTGTTGCCCTCGTATAAACACTCCTGATCAGTGACCATTATTGCAACATCATATTACTCTCTTTACTCACTATTGTGGGTATGTATGGAAATATATGTTTGTATTTTCAGAAAAAGTGTGTGTGTGCGTGCGGAGGGGGGTATTTGATCAATTTTTTGTTTTTGAGTCTCTCTCTCTTTCACACGCATACACACTGTGGAGCATAACTCAAAAATAGAAATTTGATTAAATACCAAACTTGCTATTTAAGTTCAACATCTTCCAAGGATGCAACACAAAGATTTTCAAGAAAATTTCCCCACACAGAAGTACCCTTTATCTGGAAAATTTTTCAAAAAAATTTTGATTTTCTCAAAAATGGCTCTAACAATTTTGATTAAAATACCACATGTTTAAGGTGTTTTCGTGACAAACAAATTGTGTATCTTGGATTTTCTGAGAATAGACCTCTGAAGATCTCTTCATTCTGAATGGTTTTAGCATAAGTGGTAAACCGTAAGGAACAAATATTTATACTTTTCTCAAATGAGAAGCGTTATTTGTTTTCTTTTTTTCTCCTGGCCATGCAAAGAGAATGGAATTTCAAAACCATCACATAGCAAACAGCTCTTAAAAGAATTCTCATTCTACCAACAAGAAAATACATAATAAAACCATTTACAAAACGTTTATCTCGATTAATATGAAGTAGATAGAAGAATAAGCTTTTGTAAAAATAGTTTGTTGAAGAATGGGTAAAGTCATGTCAATGTACCACATCAGAAAAAACTTTTTATCTTTCTCCTAGAAAGTATTCCTACAAATGTTTATTTGTTTTATCTATTTTGTGTTAATCGAGATAAGCATTTTCTGACAAAATCTTAAAATGCACTTTAAAAAACATTCTACAGTTACTAACGGACGTTCCAGACCATATGGTATACACTGAAAGAAAATATAATGGCCTTGATCTATTTTGCACCTCATGGGAAGTTCGACTCCAACATATAAACATCTGCAAAGTTTTAAAATGCTTCAACAACTCACTTGTTAACACTGTAAGAAATTTTGATCAAGAAACTCAAAACTGTTTATGACTCCTAAACTTCACTCAAAAGAACATCAGAGATCCTGTAAGTCTTCTCCCAGATGCAAGGAAAGTAAGACGACATCTGAGAGAAAAAGAATTCCAACTTTGGAGCAAATTACCGCACAAAGGAAGAAGAGTTAAAATGTTCCGTGATTATACACCTGCTAATAAATGGATCCGAGATCATCGCAGACTTTCTTGCTCTGGATGGAGAGATGCCATCAAAATGACTGCTGTACGCTCCTTAACACGAGAACAATACCCTCTGCCACCGTTGTGGCAGAGAGCACGAAACCCTTGCACACGTTCTGGGTGCTTGCCCATACAGAGAAGTGCTGCAAAACAGCAGACATCACAAAATAAGAAGCGTGATTGCAGTAGGTATGAAGGAAAAAGGTTTTCAAGTCCACGAGGAGGTATATGGATTATCCAACAGTGGTAGCAGCAGGCGCATCGACATCAACTGACAGCAGCGGATTAATCATTGATCCTACTGTGTGCTTTGAATTCCACTGTCAACAGCCCGAAGAAGGAGACGCAGAAAAAAAGGCCATTTATGAACCCACTATCTCCTATTACAAGAATAAATACAATTTAAATAAAATCTCAGTCACAGAACTGATGATAGGAGCTAGAGGGACAATACCCAAAAAGTTACACAAGTTTTGGGTAGATTATGGCCTAGATAAACGTCTACTTTATCACAATCATGCCTATTAGAGGATCAATTCTCATCCTCAGAAATCATTTATACTCAATATAATATCAATACTCCGCTTTACAAATCATTGAAGTTATTATATATTTATTTATTTTAACTGCATAATACGATTGTTTTATACTACTTTTATGTTCCGATTTAAATTTATTTATATTTCTATTGTCTTTATTGTTGTTGATTTAAATTTTAAATCTGTTAATTGTATAGGTATACTTTATGTATATGGCAGCCCTCAATTGAGGGAAGTGTTAATAAATAAATAGAAATAGTTTATTATACATTTTGTTGTATGTACAAGAGGGATACAGGAGGCCGAAGTGATAGTCAAATGTTTAAAAAGTGGCTTGGAAATTCCATGCTCTCTGGACAACATCACGAGAAACAAAAGAATTGTGACTTTGCACTTAAACTGTATGATAATGTATTGAAACATTGTAAGCAATAGCAATGGCCTAGAAATGGCTTAATGTCATGTTACAACTTTGTTCTTTCATGCATTGCTTGTTACAGCCTCCCATAACCTGATTCACTATACACTGTGGTTTCAGCTGAAGGTTTCTTAAAAAGTTGAACTACAATATGTTCTTTTAGTCCTTCCGCAGTATTGCAGATCAATAGCCTTCAGTGATCTCCCAAAATGGTTACAAAATATTGTTCAGTGCCTATCGACGACACGGCAGTCACATTTTGCGTCCAGAGCACCATCCCTTAGTAACAAGGGTTATGAATGATGGGCAGTGTCAGACTGTCTCTGTCAGTGTACAAGTGCTTTTTCATTTAAGTTGAAAATGTTTTCAATTGAATTGTGTTTTAGTAGAGAATGTTTTTTATAAAAGGTTGTAAATATTGTGACACAGTTGCTATTGCTCAAGGTTATCGGCAGGTTGGCGCCAAGCAGTCCAAGTAAGCAATGATAACGCAACTTGTCAGCATAAACACTGGTGTGCTATCAGGAGATAACTAGAACTTTCTGGAAGCTTTATCTTCCCCTCCTCCAGAAAGTGTGTCAAAATAGTTCTTATGTTTGAGAACCTTCTTTGAAAGATTCCGCTACCTATATAAGCGAGTGCTCTCACGGGCAGTTACGAGTCAGTGCGTGAGCGAGTTAGCAACTGCATTTCTGGTGCTACATCAAGAGCTATTCTCTGAGAGAGATGGTGACGGCTTCTGTGACGAGCAACGAGTGTACCACATAGCAACAGTTGTGGAGACCTTGTGTTCAACAACAACCAAGTGAAGTGATAGAGAATTGAACTACTTCACTTAGTGAAGTTAAAGTGATGAATTACATAAGAACTTAAAACAGTGACAGTGGAAAAACTGCATGAAGTCACAATACACGAAAGAAAGAAAAAAAAATTATTTATAGAGCAGTTTTCAAACTCTAGGTTACCATTTCAGGATACTGTTTATCATTTAATAAATAAATTTTGTGAGAGTGATTTTGTTCATGATGCTGCAAAAAGTGGTAGATCCTGATTATTTTTTATTGGGTGCTACAAAGCCAACAGTGTATTGAGGCGGTATTTTTAACACTTAAATGATTTCAGTCTAATTATATAATATAAAATATAATAACAGCCCGCCTTAAAGCAATATGTGTATGTAATAATATGTAAAATGCATGTAAGTCATTGTATTATGTTTATATTATTATGTACATGCATAATAATGTTATGTTGAGGCAGTATTTTAATGCCTAAATGATATTAATTGTGTTTTATTATAATTAAATTCAATGACAGCCCACCTTGAAAACAATATGCACATATTATTTTTTATATTGTATGTAAGTCATTGCAAATACTTATTTTTTTATTGTAAACGTATTTATTAATGTCATGTAAATGTTTATATACTGTAATAGTGCAAAAACTGTGAGAATAATATGTTTTAGGTTGTTAACAATGAGGTAATAATGTAATTTTGGTGACAATAATAAAAAATACTGGTCACGAAAAGATCGGTAGTGACGTAAGTTTCGCTTAAGTTTGCAATTAGCTAATCAACAGTAAAGAAAGATTTTAGTTTGAATACTTAAATTCTATTGGACTAGAATTAGCCAATAAGAGACTGGCATTACCGAAGCTATAAGGTTTTTACCATTGAATTTAGTCAGTCGCGGGCAAGATGTAAAGTACGGATGGTAAAAATTGTGTTCTCCGCTAGAATGTATAAAGTGCTCACAGTTTTTATTTTATAAAGTGTTGTGTTTATAAATGTGCAAGTATAAAGAGAAATAAAAAGAAGTGAAATTAAAAAGTAAATTCTGTGACGTCTTTTAATTTTTGTCTTATCACAACCTAAAAAGAATTTGTGTTTCTATAGTGCGACTGAAAGCAGCCGAGGCAGATAACTTTAATAATATTACGTAAAACAAGCATCATCTTCACTATAAAGTTTGGCGTCCCAAGCATCAAATAACATCAAAGTGTATCTTCATTACGTAAGTTAAATACTTCAAAGTGACGCACATATGTGTGGATTGTCACACCTCATATCCAGCATCCAGCTAAATAACTTCTTCAAAGTTGGCAACAAATACAACGAGGCTCAATAACATTCTCAAAGTGGCATACAACTGTGGGGCAAACTCCTCCAAACAACTACCACCAACATAACTCCCGGAAATTGGCTTCCAAACGTGAAGCTAAATAATTATATAACAGCACACTTTTTCAAATATACATAATAATATTACGTAATCTCAAATACTTCTTAAATGTGAATGTATTACATAATTTAACAATGTAAGAGCTGTGAGAATAGAAGTCAAAAGTTGCTAACAATGAGGTAACCTTGAAACAACAATAAATTAGAAAGTTTAATAATGCTACTAATAATTCTTGGAACAATAATGTAATATTTAAAACAGTTTATAAATAGCCAATCAACAACTAGAAAAAGCTTAAGTTAAATAGAAGTATTCTATTGGAGTAGGCTTAGCCAATCAGAAACCTGAAATAGAAAAATTGTACAAATTCAGGCGGCAGACGCTACAAGACAGCGTCCCCAGGCAGACGCTATTAGATTGCGTACCCAATTGGTATGCTACGTGTTCAATGTGAGACATAAAAACTCATTGCGGTGAGAATAATATAAAGTTTACGTGTTAAAAAGGTGTAATAAACAATAATCTTATAGCTCTACAGTAGGATACATCAGTGAAGTGTTATTTAATTGTGTGAAGGATTAATAAAACAAAGTACAATACAATTATAATTTGTATAAGCCTTCATTCTTTAGCCCTACCATGCCCTGCTAAGAGATACGTGTTTCTGCAAATTACTACTGATGCAGCCGAGGCAATCATACATATATAATATTTAAATAAACATTAAAATACAAAGTTGATTTTTTAAACGTTGGGGCAAAGGCCACCGGAAAAGTGAACGTGGGGCGAAGGCCACCAGAAAGTTTGTATCATACGTGGGGCTGTTACTACTTCAGTATGAAATGAAATTGGCAATATTAAATTACCAAGGCAAAATAAAACTTGCAAAATGCTTACCAATAAAATTAAATGTGTGAAACTGTACCTTCAAAAGAATTAAATTGAGTTTTATTTACGGATGTTCTTTAACTACTATGGTCCTTAGCGTCCCATTCTATATTAGGCATGAAAGACCGGTAATTTTGCTCAGAGGCCTCTTATCAGGCTTGAGGTTCTTTTACATGCCATAAATCTACGACACGAGACCACCGGTTTTACTTCCCTTCCGAAGGAAGCCATGCTAAGGATTTTTACGCCCGAAAAAATCCATAGTTAATTATGATTTTTATTTATCTGTCTTCTCTTTCTACTCTTTCTCCAAATTCATTCCAACCAGTCCACCACTGTAGAGGGACTTAAAACATCATACTGTAGTAAGCTGGTGTGTTTTACAGAACTACAAATAACTCTGTGGTTACTAACCTCTGCTGCCGAAGTTGCAGATTTTGTTTCAGCTGTCTGACTTACTGCTACCAGCTCGTTGATTCTTCCTATCAAGTAGTTTTTAACTTCTTGCTCACGGGCTTCTGCTTCTACTGATAATGCGCAAGGAGCTTCTAACCTACCAAGCTGAAAAAATGCAAAGTATAAATCATGATTCAAGAGGAACTAAATTTCTGCTTAGTTAAATTCATAGGCTTTCACAATTTTTGGACAGTGTGAAGACTATTTCACACATAGCTACATCATCCAATATGTACAAACCACTTCAGAAACAAACATGCTTTGAAAGTACCAACCTCCTTTCTTTAAATCTGATCAGATTAGGCAGAATTTCATTTGGAATTACTTATATGTTGGTTGCTATCAGTGGCATAGCTAGAAAAATATTAGGAGGGCGGGTTATATATAGGAATCCATTTTTAAGCAATTTGTATCAATTCAACGATAAACATAAATTAATCCTAAGTTGAAATACTTAAAGAAATCAATTTTTTATATTTAAATTAAGGTGCACCAATTGGAATTAAAATATGTATAGGATGTTTTGCATTTCTAAGAGGCAAATGTGTTGTGACATGAGAATTAATGACCACTGCAGGCCATTTTATTTCATTACAAAATAGGCTTTCTGTTTTGTTTTAAACTGGGAGACGTTGCACTCATTTAGAAAAACTAATTAAATTTAGTACTGGAACGAAAACATAACCCCGAAATCTTAACATTGTCATACCCATGACCTCTAAAGTACAGCTTCTGTTGCTGTCACCTTTGGCGATATCAACTAAGGCATGCTGCATAAATATAGTGCTAGCAGTGATGTGATTAGGAAGTATCTTGTTCCGGCCAAACTCAAAATATGCAATTATTTTAATGAAGTTATTTTTTCTACTAATTTTTACATTTTTTTTAGCAAGGGGGTTTCTAACCCCCAAAACACCTCCCTAGCTATGCCTCTGGTTGCTATACAAGGTTAAGACAAACTTATACACTTCTTTTTTTTTTCCTTCTTCCTTTCCTTTCCTTTTTAAGCCTTTAGTTTCTGTTCCTGTTAGTTACACAAGCTCTTATTTCCTTCTGCTGGCATTAACTCTTTGGCATATGATAGTTGTTTGTTTTTAAACAACAACTAATTTCTATTTCTCCTCTAGATAATACTAATGGTGCAGAATAATACAAATATGTTATGTTTATCTTTATTAGTAAAACGTGTTTGAAATGACATGCCTCTGCATCTCGACAAGCCTGACACCTAAACACTCATGCCACCAGATATTGTCTTCTAATTTGTCAAACTGGACATTTGTTGCACAAGTTTTACAACTTTAAGCATTCCCCACAGATAATAATCACATGGTTATAGATCTGGAGACCAAGCCAATTATTCTATCATCAAAATCACGTAATGCAAGGCAATGATTTTCTTGAGCTTCTTTCCATGACAGTCATATCTCATTTAAGTTTCATCAGTTAAAACTGCTGATCTGTTTAAATTTTTATAACAACCTTTTAAAGTATGGATTTGTTAGGAACAGTAACTTCAGGGAATTTCTGTAAAACTTCAAGCTGACAGTTCACATGTGAATCTGTGACCATATATAACGTCCCTAACTGGAGGACAAACTACATTCTCAAGGACCAGGATCACTCTCATGTTGCTCCATCACATCCTTTATTTATTTATTTATTTATTTGTACTAGCAATTTTCCTTAGAATATGGCTATACATAGCCCAAGCTGTTATCTTGCCATATTCTACCCATATTACACTGTTTAATTATAACATAAATAATAATAATAATAATAATAATAATAATAATAAAAGTAATAGTAATGATACCAAAATAATAATCTTATAATACTAATATTATAATAATGATAATATAATTACATAACTTAACATCACATGATGAAATTAATTTACATCTCTTTTTATTGTCCATAACCATTTCTTTTTTACTTTGGACAGGTACTCTCCTACCTTTTTACTATCTGTTAAAAATCTTGCTTAAAGCTACTTTCCTGTCCAGTTTGAACCATTTCCCGTTTATAGCTTCCTTTCTCCAATGCTGTGTACCTTTACAGTCAAAAACGATATGTTCTAAATCGATCCTTATCCTCTGGTCTCCGGTCGCTCTTTGGACTTCCTCTGCATTCTCTGGTCTCGGATGTATTTCGCTGAATCATATCCTGCTCCTGCTGTTCGTTATGTCTCTTTCGTATCTCGTCACCACATGCGCCCATCGACCCACAATCGTAGATTCTTTATGAAGGCCTGTTTCCCTTCCATTCTTGCCAGCATCATTTGTTGTATTAAATCCTACTTCAAGGCCCGTTGTTCCACCGATAAATCTTCGTTTATAAAGATATTTGTTCCTTTTAGTAGCTTTGATTTCTTCAATACTTCATAAACAAACTGCACTGACGTAAATCTTGCAACTATCATTCTGGCTCCTCTTGATCTCCTCACTCTAAATGCTTCTCTAATCTCCCAGCCCTGAAGCTTCAAACCAAGCTTTCCTTCTATAATCTCTCTGACCTCATCTACAGGCCATACTCCATTTCTTTCACTCCTGCTATAACCAAATTAAATCTGCGGTGTCTCTCTTCCAGCAGTTCAACTCTTCTTTTAACTTTCTGTACCTCATTTTGTATATCTTGCATTTCATTTTTGATCTCTTCCTTGATATCTATTAGTTCCTTTTCCATTGCATTGAGTTTATTTCCTAATCTCTCATCCATATCTTTAATGTATGCAAATGTTTGTTCCATGACGTTTCGATTCCCATTTGGCCCAGGGTTAATTTCAACTCCACCAATTACCAATAGTATACCTATTACACATGTGAGAAGAAACATGTTTACCATCTCTTCTACACCTTTGTTTGTTTTAAAATCCTTCCATTTTAACTTGTTAAATGCTCCAATTCTTGCTCTGTGCACCTCAATACCAATTCCCATGGTTACTTGAGCCCTTCTTTCTTCCACTCCAGGAGCTTCTTCCTCACACATCCACTCTCTTCCACTGCTTGCTTAGCACTCCCACATCCTTTACAGATGCATGCAGAAGATCCCAGTTGCTGCTAATAGTAGTCCCACACAAGCAGTTTGTCTTTAGCTGAGGATGAGAGTGAATGCTCAAGTAATAACAAAGAACGAGAAGTTCATAAACATTTCACTCATCCTAAGTTATACGTAGTTGCCAGCGTTTTGAAATTGAAACCTATATAACTTCCTCATACAAAGCATAATAATTTTGCAATGAAATGAAATGCATAAAAATTACATGTAATTCCATTTTATAAGAATCCTTGAAGACCTGGTAGTACTGCTTCTCACACAAATTTTTCTTGGTACCATAATAAACACGTATTAAAGCAAAGAATGCTAGTTCATAGGCTATACACAGATTTCTAGTCCATATTTTACACTTCATAACAAGAGCTATAAACAAAAATTGTCACAAAAAATGGGAAATTTATATCCTGCAGCCATAGAATGCAAATAACAAACAATTTATGTTAGGGATATTTGTATATTTGTGGAATAGGTTTTTTTAATTTTTGAGCGACTAGTTTTGGGAGCCAATTGCTTCCATTCACAACCTCGGGGTCCGACTGCCGTTGTTGGTTGTGGTTGATTGCTGCCTTCTCTCTGGCGGTGGAACGATCAACTTCTTCACTAAGGTGTTAACTTGCAGGATTTCAAAATGTATTAGCTGGTCTTTATGCTTCCATATTAAAATGTTTTCCCATGTTGTAAGTTCATTGTGACTTGTGCTTTTAAGCAGCTTCGGATTTGGGTCTAGGTTATGATTTTCATTCCAAAGGTGAAAAGCTATTGCTGACTTGTCTTCTTGTTTTAATTTAATGTTTCTGACGTGCTCTTTGGTAGAACTTTTCACAATCCATACCTTAATTTGGTATACTCCAGATCTATTATTTTGTGGAATGGAAACTCACCTTTTGTTTTCGATTTAGCAAGTTTATTACTGAGTATCTATTTATGGAAGTCAAGGTTATATTTTGTTCTCTAAAAATCTTTTTGAATTTTCTAAATGTTTTAGGGGTTAAGTGAACTTCTTGAATCTCTTTCCTGTGATGAATGCACTAATTTCTTTTACTCTACTTTGTTAATCTTCTTGTATACCAGGCTCCTGTTGTATCCATTTTCTTCTGCGATGAGAATTATGGTTTTTAGTTATTCATTAAATTCCTTAGTTCTTTGGAATTTACAGGAAGCCAAACCATTCTGAAAATTGCATTAAATGTGACAGCTATAACCCAGAACATATAAACAGGCAATAATAAACAGCCTTACACACAGACTAGTGAATCAAGCGGAACTTAACAAAGAACTAAAAAGCATAATCCACATTGCAAAAGAAAACAGATATAACAGAAGTCTGGTATACAAGAAGATTAACAAAACAAAGCAAAACTCAAAAGCCATAAAAGAAATAAGCACACTCACCACTAAATTCAAAAAGAACTTTAAAGAACAAAATATCATCTTGACTCCCATAAATACTCAATAATAAGCTTACTAAATTTGAAAACAAAAGCTTCCATTCCACCAGACAATAGATCCGGAGTATGCTAGATTAACTGTAGAGACCAGAACCAAAGAACACTACAGAAACATTAAATTAAAACAAGAAGATAAGTCAGCAGTAGCTTTTCACTTTTGGAATGAAAATCATAACCTGGACCAAAATCTGAAACTACTTAAAGCCACAACGAACTCGCAACGTGGGAACACATTTTAATATGGATGCATAAAGAACTGGCTAATAAATTTTGAAATCCCGCCAGTTGAAACCTTATTGAAGAAGTTCATCGTTCCACCACCAAGGAGAAGGTTGTAATCAACTGCAACCAGTAATGGCAGTCGGACCCCTAAGGTTGAAAATGGAAGCAATAGCTCCCAAAACTAGACACCCTCAAAAATTAAACTGTAAATGACACAGTGTCAAAAAACCAACTCCACAAATATACAAGTATATCACTGTTACTGAATTATTCTAAATATCAATTATGTGAGGGAGTTGCATCCATTTACTGCTGGTTACTAGTGGTGCAATAAAATTTTAAATCTGCACACTATGCATTTTGTTGCGACCCAATGAAGAGGGACCATGATCATAATGATGGATAGATACAGAGATAAGTTCTGGCCTATCTGAGTGCGGTATATTCAATCTGGAGTGCTAAGCAAGCAGTGGAAGAGAGTGGATGTGTGTTGAGGAAGCTCCTGGAGTGGAAGAAAAGAAGGGCTTAAGTAACTATGGGAATCAGTATAGAAGAGTACAGAGGAAGAATTGGAACCTTTAATAAGTTAAAATGGAATGATTTTAAAATAAACAAAGGTACAGAAGAGATGATAAATATGATTCTTCTCACATATTTAATAGGTATGCTACTAGTAATTGATGGAGTCGAAATTAATCCTGGGCCAAATGGGAATCGAAACATTCTGGATGAAATTTTGACTAGTATAAAAGATATGGATGAGAAATTAGGAAACAAACTTAATGGAGTAGAAAAGGAACTAATAGATATCAAGAGTGAGATCAAAAATGAAATGCAAGATATATAAAATGAAGTACAGAAACTCAAAAGAAGAGTAGAGCTGTTGGAAGAGAGACACCGCAGATTCAATCTAGTTATAACAGGATTGAAAGAAAGGAATGGAGTATGGCCTGTTGAAGAGGTCAGAGAGATTATAGAAGGAAAGCTTGGAATAGTGCTACAGGGCTGGGAGATTAAAGAAGCATTCAGAGTGGGGAGATCAAGAGGTGCCAAATGATAGTTGCAAGATTTACGTCAGCGCAGTTTGTTTATGAAGCGTTAAAGAAAACAAAGCAACTAAAAGGAACAAATATTTTTATAAACAGAGATTTATCGGTGGAACAACGGGTCTTGAAGAAAGATTTAATACAACAAATGAAGCTGACAAGAATGGAAGGGAAACGGGCCGTCATAAAGACCTTACGGTTGTGGGTCGATGGGCGCATGGTGGCTGGATGCGAAAGAGACACAAGGAACAGCAGATTGCAGGAGCAGGAAATGTTTCAGCCAAATACATCCGAGACCAGAGAGAAGGAATGCAGATCGGAAGGAAGTCCAAAGAGCGATTGGAAATCAGAGAAGGATGGATATATGGAAGTTACGTCACTGCTACGTGGGGCTGGCGGGAAGAAGATGGCTGAGTCAGAGAGGAGATTGGGAGCCGAGGCAGTGACGTCAGATCAGAGTGACGTATGAGCAACAGCTGGCAAAATTAGGAAACTGACATCATCGAGGAGGGAGGAAGTTCAATCGCCACGTGATATGGTTGCGGGCAGGGCAGAGGCGTGGTTTCAGAGTGGCGAATTGGTGGAAGAAGAATCCAATGGGTGTCAACACAATGCTTATTTTTACAGGGTACAAATAAGCATTCTCTAAATTGCATCTAATAGTTCCCATTTCCTGCTGATAGCGGAGTCTTAAAGACGATCGGAGGAAGCAAGGGAAAGAGATGGGAAGGGGAGAAGAACACTAAGCAGTATAGTGACTTTAAATGAGAAACTGTTAGCAATATGAAGCTAACTCAACACACATGTTTTGTAAATGCGGAAGCTTGGGTACGATCAGCAAAAGGAGCCAGGGCTCGATGCTGATCATGCCCAAATGTATTGTATTAGCTCAACACTCAATAAAGATATCATATCATATTCAATCTGTAATCTTAAGTTACAATATAATGCACTGGAATTTAATGCTTTGTCATGTCCATGGTGAAAATATGCAACAATGAATCGTGCCTCCTTTGCCCTAAATCCGTAAAAATCGCCTCCACTGCCATGCATTTTATGGGTAAATCGTAAGGGTTGTCAAGTATGGCTATGTTTAAAGGCAATCATGCCCAATTACTTACAAAATTTGTGACTGTGATGGGATCCATAGGCATTATTTTGTCCGAAGAGTCGTCACTGTGAGGTGTTGTGCTGCCACTGAGCGACTGTATCTGCCCTTCTAGGTCCTTCACTCTCTGAAACACAAAGGGGGTTTAGGCAAGAGGTTGCACTATACTCTATTGTTACGTTTCCTTCCCATGATGCTACACAGACTCACCTTACAGTGACGAAGCTGCAGCAGCTGGTATTCTAAGCGCCAGTGTTCCTTGTCCTGCTCCAGCTTAGTCGCCCTTAGCCTGCAACTGGCCAGCTGCTCTTTCAAAGTCTCGTGACTTAAGGCATTACTCTTCACTTCCTCATGTTCTTTCAAGGCCTCCTCGTATGGAACTGTAGGGGGTTCCTCCTGAAAAATTGTGTATCATACAACAGTGTTTTGTAAAACTGTGTTAGGTCTAAGGTCAGTGGGAGATGTTGAGAGAGCTCTAAAATATTGCTACAGAGTACTGCAGATGCCACATAGTCATAGCCTGAAACTAACTTTAATAGAATTGTGAAAATACGAGGATCATCCAGAAACTAAGTTCCGATGAGCAATAAAGAGAACAAAATCATTACTAAGTAAGGGGTATTTATTGGAATAATTACATAGAGTTACTGGCTACTTTTCAACATAGTCACCACCATTGTTGAGCCATTTATCGTAATGGTGCACCATCGATTGTATGCCCAAGTCATAGGAATCTGCCGCCAATGTCCGGAGCCACGAAGTCACTTCATTCTGCACCTCAGCCTCATTGTGGAAACGTTTTCCTGCCAGAAAACGCGTCATGATATGGAAGAGATGAAAATCACTTGGGGCAAGGTCGGGGCTGTAGGGTGGATGGTAGAAGATCTCGCATCCAAACTGATTCAACACATTTTGTGTGGCGTTGGCTGTATGGGGTCTTGCATCGACATGCAATAGCATAATACCTCTTGTCAACATCCCAAGTCTCTTATTCTGGATTGCCCTCCTCAGTTTATGCAATGTCAGACAATATCAATCAGCATTTACGGTCTACCCTTGCAGTAAAACCTCACACAGGAGGACATCACGTCAATCCCAGAAGACAGTGCACATGATTTTCTTGACAGAGATTGTCTGCTTGAATTTGGTCTTCACAGGTGAGGCACTATGCCGCCAATGCATTGATTGTTGCTTTGTCCCTGGTGTGGCATGCGACACCCATGTTTCATCCCCAGTGACAATACTGTTGAGAAACTCGTCCTCTTTCTCTGAGTATGTAGGAATGTCCATGCTGCAGCCAGACATTTCGTTTTGTGTTCATCAGTCAGTTGCGTTGGCACCCATCTTGCACCAAGCCCAGGGAGACAATTTCTTGCAAAAGTGAGCGACATCTGTGAGAAGGAACCTAAGCTACATGTAGTTATGTAGCACAAGGCAGCATTGCGAGCTGAGCTCATCATACGATTCATATGCCAAAAAAAATGTGTGCGAGCCTGGTCATCAAATGATACTAATGGGGAATTGACAAGAGAGTTCTGAAATTGTGAAGCACCTGTTCTGCACAATTGCTTGCCACAGACTTTCCATCAGTTCAAGCGTCACCAGGGATGGTCGGCCACTACAGTCTTCATGGATATCTGCTGGAGATTGCTTTTGAGCGTGCAAAAATCGGATGACTGCACGAACCTCGCAGTTGGCAGGAGACAATATTGGAGGCGCCATTTTCTCCGAGCACTGTGCGATAACCACTGCCGTCACAAGACTGAAGCTGTACTGCATTATTCCCACATACTTCCTCTCTACTCCTGTGCATGTGCATTCATATCCAACAGGTGGTGCCATCTCTGGACGCAATCAGGACCTAGTTCGTAGATGACCCTCGTAAATTAGTTAAGAAACACTGCGCATCACTTACTATCTATGAAAATCCAAAAATCCAGTTTTCTTCCAAATGCTTTGTCCTTTTTACCATACTCAGAACATAAAACAATAGTGAACACAAAACTTTAACAACCTGTTGTTAAGATATTAAATACTTTTTTTTATAATTAATCACCTTTTAACCCATTTGCATGATTTGATGACCTGGGCTCACATACATTTTTTTGGCATATGAATCGTATGACAAGCTTGGCTCGCAATGCTGCATTGCTCTACATGACTACACGTAATTTACATTCCTTCTCACAGATGTCATTTGTATATGTTTCAAATGAAGTGCTGATATGTGATGTTTGTGATTCCCACAGTATGACCTCACTAATTGTGTTTCAACCAAGGAAAAATCATTTTATTCTTCCATCATGGCCACAAAAAGAATCCGTGTGGATGACAAGCAGGGTTTGAGAAAACTGATACAAAGCATTTTAGAGAGCGATAGTGAAAGTGGTGATTTTCCTGAATATGAAACAGAGATTGAAAAAAGTTCTAGTGACACTGATAATGAATCCAGTGCCGAAAGCAGTGAGAAAAATAATTATGAAACCAATGATGATATACATTCGTATTATGACACAGAAAAAACAGTGCAACTGGAATTGGATTAAAATTGACAATAACTCCGTTCTCTACCCTTTTACTGCAAATAGTAGTGTTTGTAAAGACTTACTGAACAAGCATGCATCACAGATGCCATCTGCACTTTCAATTGTTTCGGAATACATAAAACCATTGTTTGACAAAATGTGTTACAAAACTAATGCTTATGCAACAAGGCAGTTGAACAATCCAACAGAAAAATGATGAAAGATGATGAAAAATCTGATGTGTTACACTCACATGACTTTCTCTACTCTTGTACAAACTATTATTCTCCATCTATTTCATATTAATTGAGATAAACATTTGCAGAAACGATCTTTTGACATGCAAAGAGAATTACATTTTACACATAGCGACCAGTTCTAAAAATATTTGACTATCGTTTAAGGTGTACTATGTTCGCCTTGTTTTGTATTTGCAAGGGCAATATAGAAATACAGTAGCCTTTAAGCATAGACATATTTCTTAATAGCTGGTTGCTATGTGCAGCACCATTCTCTTTGCCACAGATTAATACTCTTTGCATATCCAAGTCAAAAAAAAAATTAATTCCCATTTGAGAAAAGGTATAAGTATTGGAAAATTTAAGGGAATAACAAGCAATATCTCAAAAATGGTTCACACAACAAAAAAATGTATATGACATAAGTTGTGTATTTTAACGCGATCTACATTTTTTGTGTAGTAAAATTTTGTCTATCCCTTATAGTTTACCAGTTATGCAAAAGTCGTTCACAATGAAGAACACTTTTGGAGACATTCCCAGAAAATTCAAGATATACATTTCCATTTGTCGTGAAAATATGTTAAACATATGATATTTTAATCAAAATCGTTAGAGCCATTTTTGAGAAAATTAAAATTTTCGAAAGATGTTCCATGTAAAGTGTAATCTAAGATGGGGGGGGCTTTTCTTAAAAACCTTCGTGTCGCATCTCTGGAAGATACTGAACCTAAATACCAGGTTTGGTGTCACGCACGCGCGCACGCACGCGCGCACGCACGCACGCACGCACACACACACACACACGTTTCCAAAAATGCTTTTTTGGATTCAGGGGGTCTCAAAACATATATTTCCGGTGAAACATCGGTATCGAATTTTTGGGTGGAATACAATACTTCCCCTACCTACTATATGTAGTAGAGAAAGTAAAAATACACATGCAGGAAGTTCACATACCATCCCAAAGCACATGACCAGTTCCAGAAAATATTCCTAGACAATTCATCATTATAGCACCCAAAATTCCATACATCATCCAAAACCTACTACAGCCAGAACTAAAGGATACCATACCAATAGAAAAATCAGGAACATGCTAATTTAATTGCAAAGACTGCAACAAAATCTATATTGAAAAAAGAAAGAGGAAATTAAAAACAAGGGCAAAGGAACATCTCAGGAGAAAAATCACAAGAAAAATCTGCTGTAGCAGCTCACTTATGGCTAGAAAACCATCAAATTAATCCAGAACCAGTACATTAAAAAAGCACTTCAAACGAAAAACAACTAAAAGTCTGGGAAAAAATATTCATTTTGAAAAACAAAGATCAAGTCTTCAATTTTGAGTTACTGCCAAGTGACCTCAGCAGAAAATTCCTCGAAAAGAAACCAAAGGACGACAACAGTGCAGCAATCTTCAGCAGAAGGACATGCTCCAGCAGTCGGCATCAGGTTGATGGTGAGTGCAACTGAGCTCTCGAAATATGTCCCATTTTATAACAAAGTAAGTAATTTAACATAAAAATTAATGGGAAACACAGTGAAGTAATTAGAATATTAATAAAATTCATGTGGCAACACAGTGTAACTTCACTCTTACACGATAAATTCATGTGGTAACACAGTGTAACTTCACTCTTACACGATAAATTCATGTGGTAACACAGTGTAACTTCACCCTTACACGATAAATTCATGTGGCAACACAGTGTAATTTCACTCTTACACGATAATTACCTTGAAAGCGTTTCGAAGACACCTTGTCTTCATCATCAGCTAAGAGCCACTAATGAGCCCGTCAGTTCCAATGTAGAGGTCGCCGTTGAACTTCCTGACGTTAACGTCATTTCTGGCTTGATGTATCTAAAAATGAGATCCTTTGCCGGAGGGATGGCTTTTGTTTTTTTGTATGAGTTTTTCCCATATTGTCAATTCTATTGGATTTTGGATCGACGTGATTAGATTTATTTCATTATGAATGTTGTGGTTTGAATTCCAAAAATGATATGTGATGGCAGATTTTTCAGTTTCTTTGTGTCTTATATTTCTAAAATGTTCTTTCAGTCTCAACCCTATGTTCCTTTTTGCTTTGCCTATATATTTAAATTTGCAATCACTACAATTTATCTGGTAAATGTCTGGCATTTTAGTTCTAGGAATTTTATCTTTTGTGTTTGTCCTTAATATGTTATTTAAACTATGTTTATTGATGGGTGCTAGTTTGATATTCCATTGTTTGAATATCTTTTTGAAATTTGTTATGTGCCCAAGGATGAAATGTGAACTTTTTAAAACTGTTGTCTTCTGTTATTTTTTGTAGTGTGGTAATTTTCTTTCTTTCTTTATGTGTTTTAAATTTTTGGATTTTCTTGTATACTAATTCTTTTGCAAAGCCGTTTTTGTAGGCTACCTCTATGATGTTTTGGAGGTCTTTCTTGTATTCCTCATCTTTCAAGGATATGTTTACCAATCTGAAGACCAAACTGTTGAAAATTGCATGTTTATGTGGTCTTGGGTTATATCCTTTGTTCTTTATGTAATTATCCGTGTGTGTAAGTTTTCTAAAAATTCCAAATTCTAATTTATTGTTCGTTCTGATGACTATTATATCCAAGAAACAAAGTTTGTTGTCTGATTCTATTTTCATTGTGAATTTTACCGAGCTGTCTATCAAATTTAGTAACTTCAAGATATCTTTGGCCAGTTTCTTGTTAACTACAGCAAAGATGTCGTCAACATATCTAAACCATCGTTTAAATAAAAGTGGGAATGCATTTGTTGTGTGGGTCTCCAGAAAGCTCATGAACAAAGTGGCTAGAAATGGGGATAATGGAACATAGGGGTGAGACTGAAAGAACATTTTAGAAATATAAGACACAAAGAAACTGAAAAATCTGCCATCACATATCATTTTTGGAATTCAAACCACAACATCCATAATGAAATAAATCTAATCAAGTTGATCCAAAATCCAATAGAATTGACGATATGGGAAAAACTCCTCATACAAAAAAACAAAAGCCATCTAATGAATTTCAATTTCCCTCCTGTAAAGGATCTCATTTTTAAATACATCAAGCCAGAAATGACATTAACGTCAGGAAGTTCAACGGCGACCTCTACATCGGAACCGACAGGCTCGTTAGTGGCTCTTAGCTGATGATGAAGACAAGGTGTCTTCAAAACGTGTTCAAGGTAATTATCTTGTAAGAGTGAAGTTGCCACATGAATTTTATTAATAAAGTAAGTGATGTAGTCAATAAACTGACTCACAATAGTGTTGTTAAATTGTTAAATACATCACTCTATATAAACTTCTATTCCAAGAAGTTTAACAATGAACTGTGTACATTTATCCAGAATGCTAAAGCTTGCATTATGAAAACATAACAAATCAGAGTCTCTGATAATAATCTTGTCTGATTTCCAATAGGTAAATCATTGATGACACTGCAGATTTGTTCAGGCTTCGGCAGTAAGGCAATGATTGTTGATTAAAGGTGTCGTGCAGCATGAGAATTGAGAAGGAATGTAGCGATTGGTTAATTATACATTAGATAGTTCAAATTTTTGGGTAATTTGAATAAAAGTATACTCCCCTTGAAATTCCTATTTAAAATAACATTAAAAATTCAAGTTTAATTTGATGTTTTGAAGCCAACATTTGGATAATTCGAAGTCACAATTTAATGTATTCTTAATGAAAAACTTATTCTGAATTTCGAAATGTGGTTTGTGTACATCTCAGTTATTGAGCTCTGTTAAAAATTCCAAGAATTCATCTTCGATTTTCCGCATTCCTTGTTTATTGTTAAGAAATTTTACCGCTAGGCAACTGCATTGTCCAGTGCTTTGTGTTTTCAGTTGGTACATAACTGTAGGCTATTTAGTGGCTCCTTTTGCAATATTGAAATGAGGAGTATACACCAGTTTACAGCTGGCAAATAAGTTGAAGTGCCCAGGGAAGTAGAAAAGGGAAAAAAGAAGAAGTGTTATTGCCAAGGAATATGGGATATTGCCCAACACTTTATCTACCTACAAAGTGGTAGAAGTAGGACATGCATGCAAAGAGGTGAATTTCCTCAGATTGATGACTACACAATTCATAGATAAAATATAGAAATTAACAGGGTGAGTTGCACTGCATGTTATTTATTTTATGAAATGAATTTATTCAAAGATGTACTTTCTATAATAAAGAGCACATTTGTTAATTAAAAGTTTGGATAATTCAATTTTTACTTTCTCTATTACGTATAGTAAGTAGGGGAAGTATTGTATTCCACCCTAAAATTCGATAACGAGGTTTCACCGGAAATATATGTTTTGAATCCATAAAAATCATTTTTGGAAACATGTCCGTGTATGTGTCTGTGAAAGCATAACTCAGAAACGAACAGTCGGATAAACACCAAACTTGGTATTTAGGTTCAATATCTTCCACAGATGCAACACAAAGGTTTTCAAGAAAATCCCCCACCCCAGATTACCCTTTACATACAACATTTTTCGAAAATTTTAATTTTCTCAAAAATGGCTCTTAACGATTTTGATTAAAATATCATATGTTTAAGATATTTTCATAACATATGAAATGTATATCTTGAATTTTCTGGAAATGTCTCCAAAAGTATTCTTCATTGTGAATGACTTTTGCATAACTGGTAAACCATAAGAGAGACAAAATTTTACTACACAAAAAATGTAGATCGCATTAAAATACATAATTTATGTCATATACATTTTTTTTGTTGAGTGAACCATTTTTGAGATATTGATTGTTATTCCCTAAAATTTTCCAATACTTGTACTTTTTCTCAAATTCGTTATTCATTTTTTTTATCCTGGTAATGCAAAGAGAATGGATTTCTCTACATAGCAAACAGCACTTAAAATATTTGACTATCACTTAAAGCCTACCAATTCCCCTTGCATCTACAAGAAAATTAGCAATAAGATTAACATCTCGATTAACATGAAGCATATGGAGAATAAGCGTTTGTAAAAATAGTTTTTACAAGAGTAGAGAAAGTCATGTGAGTGTAACACATCAGATTTTTTTTTTTTTTTTAAATTCCCATTTGAGTTTGAATTAAAGAAAGTCTGCTGTATTAACTTACCTGATCCAAGCAGCTGATGTACTGGGAAGCTCTCTTTTTAAACTCCAGTACAGAAGGGTGTATGGTGCCAGAGCTCAGGACGGTTGGCAATGCTGAAACACCTGCAGCCTTGCACAACTCTGTTCTACTGTCAGACAAAACTGTTGACAGCTGCAAATAACATGCAAGCTATGAATTACTAACTAAAGAAAGGTGATACCTCAGAAAAGATACACCGTATTGCCATACATGTTTTTTGTGAGTGCAAACAAGCAGACCTTTCGAAGATAATATAACTACAAAAGTGTTACAAACGGTGAGCATTAACAAATGAGTGAGTAGCTCACTAAAACATCTCTAACACATTAAATTTAATTTGACAACCATGCTGTTGTGCCAATATGCCAAGCTCTGGTCTCATAAACATAGAGATTCTTCTTTGTCCATATGCAACGTACATGTCATTTGATGTTACAAAAACCAATAATAAAATACAATTTTTAATGTATTATTAAAAATTAAAAAGTAAAATGTTACATAGCACACAAACTTTTCTATAAATTGTTTCATTTATATAGCCTCCTTTAACTTCTATGCTCATGCTTTGAGTTGACAAACAACTGGTATTAGAACTTTAACTGTAGGTATTTTCAACATTAACTTTATTTATTTTTACCATGAAACATGCACACATTCACTCTCTCATTTATATCCCCAATCTCTGCAAAGGGTTGGGAATGATTCTAGTTATACAAAATTTTTACACCCCAGCTGAGAATCGAACCTGGGACCTCTGGGGTTAAGAAACCAGAATGCTGGGCACTTCACATAAACCTGTGCCTGTTTCTTAAGCCCGTTGTGTGATCAGAATTATGCTGTTTTTCAAGGCTCATGGCCTTTCATGGCCAGTGTCGTAACAAGGTGAAGAGATTCCTAGGCTTCTTCTCTTCACCTAGTTTTACTATATAAAAAAAAAGAGTTTTATTTCTGTATGCTCTTTAACTACTATGGTTCTTAGCAACCCATTCTATATTGGGCATGAAAGACCAGAAATTTTGCTCAGAGGCAAAAAGAGCAATGCATCCAATCAGAACATAGAATCCTTTTCAATGAAATCACAGCACTGAATAAAGGCTTGGGATATTAGAACTGCTTAATCAGGAAGCCATTAAAATTCAAATTTGTAGCAACAATTTCAGGAGAGTCAGTAGTAGTGAGGCATTGCATCCAATCAGAACATAGAATTCCTTTCGATGAAATCACACCAATAAATAAAACCTCAGTTATTGGGACCGCCTTATTCACGAAGCCATTGAAATTCAAATTTGTGACAACAATTTCAACAGGGACAGTGGCTTACAGTTAAGTGAGTCTTGGAGGCCAGTGCAAACTGCTGTAAAACAACAAATAGAATATTCCAAAAGGAATAACCTGGTACCCAGAACATCTAAGCTTGAAGTAGCAGAATAGTAGTGACTGGTGGTAAACCACAAGAAAACTGATCTGTCCAACCTAACACTGAGCCAATGGTGCCAAAGAAGGTTCCCAAGAAGGCAAAGCAAAGGTTTGGTGAGGCAGAATAGCCATGTCTGAGCACGGACCTGCAGGAAAATAGCTCCATTCTCTAAATCAGCAGACTAATCACAAGGGCAAAGGTCATACTACAGAGTGGCTGCATCCAATTGGAGGACCACCCTAGACAACCATGACGTAACTCTGCAACTACATAAGGAGTGATATTTGCCTGAATTACCCAGTACTCTGAAGAAGGCCAGAGAGATATGATGCCCAAAAGCTTGCACACCAGCTTCCTTAGGCTGAAACCCTGTGAAGTACTCCTACAGAATCATCAGTTGTTTAGTTATGTAGGTAATTAAGTCAGATTTGTAATATAATTATCTAAGATTTCACAGAGATTTCAGGTGGGGAAAGATCCTAAAATCCCATGGCTATGCTGGTACAAGTGTTTCCTTGGATTCCCATGAAGAGCGTTTCTTAACAACTTAGAATCATCAGGACGTTCTGTTAGCCAGAACAGTCAACAATGTAGTGCAGTCGAATTGCTGGATAGAGAGGAGGAAAGGTAAGCTAGTATATACAACGAGGAATTCACTGAGTAGCCTTTCTTAACCTCACAAATATTATGGAGTTGTGCTATCTTTATACACACATAGGTGTTGGTAATGCAACAAAGGGGGACAATGTTGAGCGAAGATCTACCAGGGCAAGAGCCTTAGCCCAAGCCCCCTCTAAACCCAGGGCTAGCGCCATCCAAGTGGTTCTCCAACTGTGGGGGTTTCCCATGAGGCCAATACCTGGAGTCTAAAAATGCCCCCTCCCGCTTGCGCGAGGATGGAAGCGGATATGCCACTTACGCGCGTCATCCCAAAAGGGCAAACTGTCAATAACCTCGGTAGAGCTGACAGCAATCTAGCATACCATCTACAGGCTATCCAGGGTGGTACCGGAGGACATTGAGGCATCTCACCCCCACCTGCAAGGGAACCCATGCAGACATACCCAATCTCCAATGGGTCTTGGGAACCACTACCATGCCGAGTCCAACCCAATCCAAACAACCCCCTATTGGGAGGGGCTCGAATGTTCGATCCAACGTACTTCTAGTAACGTCAGAAGTACGAGTGCTCAGGGTCCGCAGCACTTGCACCACAGCAGCTGAAGGGGTCTGAACCCCCTTATGGGGAACGAAGGGGGACTCCTCGCACACCACGACTTGCAGGGATCTTATGGCTATCACCCCTAGGAGGAAGGAATGAGGTGAAGGAAGCATAGGAGGCTACAGGCCACAGAGATACATGGAGGTCCCTAACATTTCCAGACTCACAGACCCTCCCACTGCTGGAGCCACCACGAAACCTTGAAGCACACCTGAGAGATGAGAAAGAAATGAAATGAAAGGGAAATGATGGAAAGAAAATCATGATAAAGAAGAAACCACCCCAGCATTTGCCTGCTAACACTGGGGAATCCATGAAAAACTCATGGGTCGTGGGTGGTCACTGGGGATCAAACCCAGGACCTCCCAAATGTGAGTTGCACATGTTACCGCAGCACCACTTTACTCGTTTATATACACATAGAGTTGTTACAAATTATCTTACAACTTCATAATGCTTCTTCCTCAACCTACAACACTGTTCTATACAATTCACACCGGAAATAGAGAAAGATGGGTTCTTCCCATATTTGGATTTGAAGATCTTCAGGAAACAAACCCACCTCTCATTTGGAATTTTTAGAAAACCCACACATACAGTCAATTACATACAGAGCAACAGTTTCAATCCAAAATCTCAACACTCCATTTTCAACAGCCTTGCCCACAGACTTGTCAACCTTCCCCCCCGCAAAGAAGAATAGAACACGAATACAACTACTGTCCATTCCAAACCAGAGTGCCTCTCACTGTAAACAAACTCTTTGTATTATCCGCATGAAAGTAGTTCGCAATCCTCGCTCCTAATGGCTGCATATCACTTACAGTGAAACATTGTTTCAATCTATAAAAAGGCACCCTGCCTGAGGTAACGGTCAATTTTATAAGGATGCGGAAATGTAGACTTTACTTACATTAATCACAATCCTCAGGCAAAAGTGCAACACCCAAATCCTCCAAAGATGACTCAGCTGCCATGTTGGAATCAGAACTATTTGCCAAGCTAATGACAAGCTTATCCACAACACTGTCGCACACAAAACAAGTTCCCGCATTTAATTCTCCTTTTCTATTGTCTGTTTATATTCCCTACGCGCTTTGGTTACACTTTTCACTGAAACACCTGTAAAATCAGATACTAGTTTTGTAATATCCACTAATGCAAGTGTCGAATATTTATTGTAATAGGGAGTTGAATACATTAAGGATTGTTTGTTTTTGCCACTTTTTAACTGTTTCCCGCTTTTGTGTTTGAACAGTTTATTCGCACTACATGCATCTTCCTCTGCCATGAAAACTCAAATACCATTTTTCGTATATGTAAGAGAATGGCAGTAATGCATACAGTTGGTAATTAACAAGCAAGATGCTCTCAGCGTTAGCCAAAAGCAGACGAAAATCATATCTTGTAATCTCTTTACAGTTAGTATATATATCATTATCTTTAGTAATGAGTTCTTATGATTACTGTAATAAAATGTGCAGTTCTATACCTTTCCTGCCCCAATGTTTCATGATACAATACATTCATTAAGGAGCTATTTACGTTGGCACAAGTGTGTTCTTAGGTTCATGACAAGCAGAAGCACATGCTTTTGTTTACATCAGAGGGAACTCTGGTTTGGAATGGACAGTACATCTTCCACATAGCAGAAGTAAATGGCTATAACACCAATATAGTTCACAACAAAGTTAAAAAGTTCCAGAAACAAAAAAACATTACAGAAAATACAACCATTTGTATGCAGAAACCAAAGCAACAATTCATAAAATTCACATACCAACCTCAGCTTAATCACGAATTTAATAAAATCTTCAAAAAATACAACATATCATTGGCATCACAGAATAAACACACAATTCAGAACCTACTAGCTTCCCCTGTCAAAGATAAAATTCCACAAGAACAAACATTGGCATCTACCTAGTTAACCATGAAAATTGTGACTCAGTGTATGTTGGTAAAACAAAAAGAAACATTGAAACCAGAAGGAAAGAACACTTCAGATGTATATCCAACAAACAGAGGATAAATGTGCCATAGCAAATCATTTTTGGATCACAAACCATGCCACCAACCCCAAAGTCAAACTCCTGAAATGCACCACCAATGCAACAGAACTAAAAGTTTGGGAAAACATACACATAATCAAGCACATGAAAATGATAATGAACTTTGAAATCCCACTACTCAACAATCTAAGCAGCTTCACCATGGACACACCAGATGGCATCACTTCCACACCACCTACACCTATGGACCCGAATTCCCTTCATGCTAAGTCGGAAAAAAGCTGAAGATGAAAGCAAGCGGTGCTTTCAAAACATGTTCGATTAATTTAAAGTACGTGAAGTTTTAGTGTATCCATTAAATTGTTTCGCTTTACTGCCTCTAACTTCTGAATAACACTTCAATGTTCCTAGTTATTAGTGCAAGATGTATGATGATCACTAAATGACTCAAATTCTTACCAAATTATTAAATTACACATTGTCTTTAATATCCTAAAAATAAGAATGCATCAGCTACTTAAAAGAGTATTTACCTTTCCTGTTGATGCAACTGCGACTAAAAGAGAGTTCACTAAACACAGGTTTGTTGTGTAGAGACGTTCTGCTGCAGTAGGCACTTCATGTTCCAAGTTACACTTCACGTTAAAGGCCCGATATAGATCTGAACACACAGCAAAGTAATATCACGCTTAGTTGCATATTGTATCACTCCAACAATGAAAACTCAGTACTTTCCAAAGTTAAAATATTTTCTGTGTTATGTAGCATAAACTTTAACTGATCTCATAATGAATGTCTAAATTAATGCAGTATATTATAAAAAATCTGATGTGTTACACCCACACGACTTTCTCTACTCTTGTACAAACTATTTTTACAAACGCTTATTCTCCATATGCTTCATGTTAATCGATATGTTAATCTTATTGCTAATTTTCTTGTAGATGCAAGGGGAATATGGTAGGCTTTAAGCGATAGTCAAATATTTTAAGAACTGGTTGCTATGTGGAGTATTCCATTCTCTTTGCATTACCAGGACAAAAAAAAAAATGAATAACGAATTCCCATTTGAGAAAAAATATAAGTATTGGAAAATTTAAGCGAATAACAAGCAATATCTCGAAAATGGTTCACTCAACAACAAAAATGTATATGACATAAATTGTGTATTTTAATGAGATCTACATTTTTTGTGTAGTAAAATTTTGTCTATCTCTTATGGTTTACCAGTTATGTAAAAGTCGTTCACAATGAAGAATACTTTTGGAGACATTCCCAGAAAATTCAAGATATACATTTTATTTGCCATAAAAATGTCTTAAACATATGATACTTTATTCAAAATCGTTAGAGCCTTTTTTGAGAAAATAAACATTTTCGAAAAATGTTCCATGTAAAGGGTAATCTGGGATGGGGGAGTTTCTTGAAAACCTTTGTGTCGCACCTCTGGAAGATACTGAACCTAAATACCAAGTTTGGTGTTTATCCGACTGTTCGTTTCTGAATTATGCTGTTCACAGTCAGACACACACATGGACATGTTTCCAAAAATACTTTTTTTGGATTCAGGAGGCCTCAAAACATGTATTTCCGGTGAAATCTCAGTATCAAATTTTTCAGTGGAATGCAATACTTCCCCTACTTACTATATGTAGCAGAGAAAGTAAAAATAACTATGCAGAATGTCCATAAATTCATGCACTAACTCTTCAGGATTCTATTCTATGGGCATATCACACACCACAAAGTTTAACACCCATGTTCCACGTATAATAATTTGCCAGTTATAGCAGTAAAAAGTTAACCAATTAAAAGGCATAATATTGCATCACAATTTAGCGCTACACACTTGCTGATAACCGCATACAGGCTGGCCTGGCTACCTGGGTTATCTTGGTTTTTAAATTTGATGGCAAGTTGGAAGGTCTTTTTCTTCTCTGGAATGAAGCATAAATGGTGGACAGAGATCCTATTTGCAGCTTATATTAATCTTGCCTTTGCATTGGAGGCCAACAAAAAGGATGCCTTTGATAAAGATTGGTTAATAGTGCAGTGCGTTTGTAGAGCGGACGAACCGTTCCACGGCGGTATTGGACTGGGTGAGGATTGGTGCGCCTTCCGCCAGAGTTACATGTAAATGACCAGCAAGTTATGGGTACGGAACATTAACTACTGCACTAACTTAAATTAGGCTTACCTGCATCACAACACATTTGAAATTGATGACCTTTGGTGCGAACACATTCCCTATATCTCCGAAAACAATTCTGGTTTACCCACAGAAGTTCATGTTGACTGACTGCCTGTATTTCTCTTGCCCTCTTGTGATGTTGCCCTTCAATTCTTGTAACACGTGCAGATTTTATGCGTACACCTTATTCTTTAAAGTTCCCCATAAATAAAAATCGCATGGAGATAGGTCAGGGGAACAAGATGACCAGAATCCTCGACTAATTATTCTGTCATCACACATTTCGCAAGTCATGCATAGAATTTGTAGCAGTGTGTGCTGTAGCTGAATCCTGCTGAAACCAGCCACAAAATCTTTCATTTCTTGTTAGTTGCGGAAAAAATGTATTTAAAATTGAATTTACATAAACGTGTGAATCAACTGTGTCGAAAAACATGGAACCGATAATTCTACGCACACTCACTGCGCACCAAATCCCAAATTTTGCAGCGTGGTGAGGAACTTCATGAATAATATGGGGATTTTCAGTGGACAAGTATCTATTGCTCTGAGTAGAAATGTGACCTTTATGATAAAACCACACTGCATCAGTGAAGAACGTTAAAGGTGTGGTAGCCACAGCGCTATTCTCTGGCGGCAGGCGTGTCACTCCTCACCCAGTCCAATGCCACTGCAGAACGGTCTGGCGATCTACGAACGCATGATGTAGCCTTTTCAATGCACCACATACTGGCATTGCTTGTATTTACATGTGAAGTTCTCACAATTAAATTATATTTGTATTCAATGTGCTGGTTTAATGCCGAAGCACAAAAGTTAATGAATAATTTCATTCACAAAAGTTAGAAATTGCTTTTTATAAATTGGCCAAAAAGTAACATACTATTTTGCTTACAAACATATGAAAATGTTCATGAACATTCTTGTGACAGTAATTGAAAATGTGAATGGATTGGTGACACTACATCCCACTTACTAAGTTTTCACTCAGAATATGTTTTGGAGATGTCCAGCTTCATTGTCAGCTATATGTCCACTGGGGAACTTTACTATGTCATCTACTGGCGATATTTCAAAATTCATTACTCTGTGTGCATTTATCCCCTACTGTGATTTCTGCCGATGTTTTGGCATCTTTTATAAGCTTTATTTCACATTTAAGTTTGTATTCTGTTACCAGAAATGGCAAGCTATTGCAGGTTTGTGTATTTGCTTAAGTTTTCAATTTCTTTCATCAATCCACTCAAAATTTCAATTATTGTACCATGTGATTCTTAATAGCGTCGTTTATTAACAAAGTTAGTGAAAACATCTTGGTGTGGTACACCTTTAGATTGGAACTGAACTGGTTGTAAGCATTAACAGCTATAATAGAATTAATGTTAACAATACCTTTCATAGCTTCATGAAGAGCTTTCACTACTTCCGTGAGTTCCACAAGGAATCTTCTCTGAGATGATAGAGGGTGCTGTTGTGCACGTTTACCTGCACACAATCAATTTTATTTATTTTACAATAACATGCTAACTGGTTTAGGCACATGTTTAAAGCTAAACATTACATGTTGAATTTAATTTTGCTCTGCCACACTGTTTTATTTGCCAACTGTAGACATCTTAACCACATGGCTGTCAAATACTTAAATGCCCATGCCACTGTAGCTAACACTATTAACAGCTGCTCATTTAAGTTTATGTGTGTTCTAGAAAATACAATTTAGGCAGCATGATGTAAAAATAGAACTTCTAACACTATACACACAAACTAAAAGCTTTAGGTTAATGATCTTCATTGTGACCAACTTTGGTTTGAAATCCAATCACATGGCAATTACCCATTGTAATTGCACATTTTAATAACTCAACTTGGTTTGTTTAGGTTTTACTTTACATTATGTCTTTTTACATGATTAATTTCTCACTGTGTTTGTATTATCTGTTCACATTACAAATTGTGACACTTTAATTTATCGCAATTGGTTGTACAGTTAACCTATATGTTATATTGGCAGTCTTCTGCTTTTATCTTAAATGTTATTCTTTTATCATTTTAGATAAAGATTAAATGGTGGAAATTGTGAATTCAGAAGAAACTGAAATGGAAGAGCCAGGTGAAATTACAGAAGCAGCAGAAAGAATAACACTAAACATACTTACCCAAAAAATGCAGAAAGCAATATGATTTAGCATTTAATCGCTTCATTGCTGGTGTAAAGCAAAACATGTTAAAAATAATTTCACTGTAAATGACTGCTAGCGAATCAACAAAACATCAAGACATCTGATATCTGCTTTTTTAACATCATTTCTCTTGTTTCAAGAACCATATTCTAAATGTAATCTCTGTTAGTTTTAGGAATCAATATAATATTATTCATATTTTACAAATTCGAGTGCTGTCAAAAAATAGTAAATGTCACACATGTTAAAAGTGGTTTTATTTTGCCTATTATTAGCTTATAGATCTTTTTATAAGTTTAAACCATTTCAAAGTTATAAAAACATACTTATTTGTTTGCAACTCATCTATTATATACAAGTACTTTTTTCTTTCTTATTAAGAGTGTTTTAACTTCCTTTGAAATGCGTTACCACTTTTTAATTCATTTGGTATCTTATTGCACAAAAGTTTGCCCATTGTTAGGGGATCCTTCTCTGTGGATTTTTTTATTTACGTTTTCTCTATATTCTTATACTATACTTATGACTATCTTCTATTTGTGCAGCATTCTTACTCACTATACACATAATTACTTTATATGTATACAGCAAAAGAATACTTTCCAGCTATGACAAAAATATTCCTACATGGCTCTCTATTATTTACATTAAATATGCATCTTATACACTACTTCTGCTGTAACAGTAACCTTAGTAAATGTTGAGTCGTTTGTAACACTACATCACTTACTTGTTTTTATCACGAATACATGTTTCAGGAGCTAATTGCACCCATCCTCAGTTCCCTGTCGACTGCCCGCATCCTTCGTCTTGGTTGTAAGCTTGAACTCTGGTGGCGGTTGGAAGAACTTCTTCAAAAGTAAGTCTCCTGGCAGGGTTTCAAAATTATAAGTATGGTTTCTGTTCTTCCAAATAAAGATGTTTTCCCAAGTTGTAAGAACATCTTTGTTTGGAAGAACAGAAACCGCACTTATAATTTTGAAACCCAGCCAGGAGACTTACTTTTGAAGAAGTTCTTCCAACCGCCACCAGAGTTCAAGCTTACAACCAAGACGAATGATGCGGGCAGTCAACAGCGATCTGAGGATGGGAGCAATTAGCTCCTGAACCACGTATTCGTGATAAAAACAAGTAAGTGATGTAGTGTTACAAACGACTCAACAATTACTAATTATAGACACATCACTGTCACAAAGTCCAACAAAGCAATTTTATTGTAAATTATATAACAGTAACCTGTTTAAATTTGTCATACTTGAGCTATCCCAACCTCAATTCCATGCCAAAGATGTGGGAAATTATTCCACAATTTACTAGATATTTTGCCAGATTACACAATAAATGCAACTACTAATTTTTTTGCAATGTGTCCAACATGGAGTTTAAATGACATGTTTTCATCTACAGTGCATTTCCTTCATATTGTGAGAAGACACCACATGGCTTCTCACACACCAGGCACTGCAGCTTGGACTCCTACCTAAACCGTTATAATATCCCTGCAATTGTCTCAAGTTCTCATATTTACCATTACAATGATAATAAACACATACCTTATTATGGGAGATGTTTGGAAATGTTGTCCTTCTCTATCCACTTATTTCAGGTATCATCTCCTCAGGAAACTTTCACTCAATATCCAAAATCGAGTGAATTTCTCATGATGTTTTCTTTTAGTAAGTAGGGGAAGTATTGCATTCCACCCAAAAATTTGATATCGAGATTTCACCAGAAGTACATGTCAAAGTTGGTATTTGAGTTTAGTATCTTCCAAGAATGTGACATTTTTTAAGATTTTCAAGAAAATCTCCCCACCCCAGGCTACCCTTTACATGAAACATTTTTTGAAAATTTCGATTTTCTCAAAAATGGCTCTAACAATTATTATTAAAATATCACATGCTTAAGACATTTCCATGGCAAATGAAATGTATATCTTGAATTTTCTGGAAATGTCTCCAAAAGTCCTCTTCATTCTGAATGACTTTCGTATAACTGGTAAACCGTAAGTGATAGACCAAATTTTACTACACGACAAATGTAGATTTCGGTAAAACACAGAGTTTATGTCATATACATTTTTTTTTGTCCAGTGACCCATTTCCGAGATATTCCTTGTTATTTGTTTGAATTTTTCAATACTTATACTTTTTCTCAAAATGGGAATTCATTATTCGTTTTTTTATGTCCTGGACATACAAAGAGAATGGAATGCTCCACATAGCAACCAGCTCTTAAATGATTCGACAATCACTTAAATCTACCATATTCCCCTTGCACCTACAAGAAACTTTGCAATAAGTTTATGCAAATATGTATCTCGATTTATATGAAGTAGTTGGAGTTTACGCTTCGTTTGTAAAAATAGCTTGTACAAAGGTATTAAAAGTCATGTGAGTGCAACACAGACTTTTTTTCGTGTGATCATCAGAGTCGAGTAAACTTCTGTAATTGATTTTTCAAGATGAGAGAGTAATTAACCTACATTTAATTTTCTTTTCTGATGAAGCATGGTGCAATATTTTACACACGAGATTCCTGCTGCATGATGGGAAAATTGGTGTGCAGTAAATGCATATAGAATAAAAGGACCTATATTTTTTTTAACATAGATATACAAAAAATCTGATGTGTTACTCACATGACTTTCTCTACTCTTTGTACAAACTATTTTTACAAACGCTTATTCTCCATATGCTTCATGTTAATCGAGATATCGAGATGTTAATCTTGTTGCTAATTTTCTTGTGGATGCAAGGGGAATTGCTAGGTTTTAAGTGATGGTCAAATATTTTAAGAAGTGGTTGCTATGTGGAGTATTCCGTTCTCTTTGCATTACCAAGACAAAAAAAATGAATAATGAATTTGAGAAAAAGTATAAGTATTGGAAAATTTAAGGGAATAATAAGCAATATCTTGAAAATGCTTCACTCAACAAAAAAATGTATATGACATAAATTGTGTATTTTAACGCGATCTACATTTTTTGTGTAGTAAAATTTTGTCTATCTCTTTTGGTTTAGCAGTTATGCAAAAGTCGTTCACAATGAAGAATACTTTTGGAGACATTTCCAGAAAATTCGAGATATACATTTCATTTGTCATGAAAATATCTCAAACATATGATATTTTAATCAAAATCGTTAGAACCATTTTTGAGAAAATTAAAATTTTCGAAAAATGTTCCATATAAAGGGTAATCTGGGGTGGAGGGATTTTCTTGAAAACCTTCGTGTCGCATCTCTGGAAGATACTGAACCTAAATACCAAGTTTGGTGCTTATCCGACTGTTCGTTTCTAAGTTATGCTGTTCACAGACACACACATATACACACACACACACACACACACACACACATGGACATGTTTCCAAAAATGCTTTTTTTGGATTCAGGGTGTCTCAAAACATATATTTCCGGTGAAATCTCGGTATCAAATTTTTGGGTGGAATACAATACTTCCCCTACTTACTATACATAGTAGAGAAAGTAAAAATGCCAAGGAAGACTGCAGTGGCCTTATTTAGGATGGCAACTGGCCATGATTGCCTCACAGAACACCTCTACAAGATACAATGCCTACCTACACCCAAGTGCACTTTCTGTGAAGAGAGTGCACTTGGGTGTCATCCTGAACAAACAACATCTCGCCAAATGCAAAGGCGAGTGATAACTTACAGACTTTATATTGGGAAGCCAGAGGGAAAATGATGCAGATCAATTAATCCCCAGTGCCATTGGTGAACAACTACAATAACATATTTTTTTAACAAACAATAAATGCAGAGAGGTACAGGAATATCTTACTCTCACATTTTTTTTAAACAGATGACCAATGCTGAATGCCAGTCTGGATTTTCCAACAAGACTCTGCTACTGCACATACAACTAATGAGTCATTAAATTTAATTCAGGAAATTTTTGAAGATATAATAATTAGTAGAAAATTATGGCACTCATGATCTCCTGATTTAACTGGTTGCGATTTTTATCTATGGAGGAACTTAAAGAATAAGGTATGCGCAACAAACTTGTAAGAACTAAAAGAAACCATCAGAAGAGAAATTCACTCAATTTTGGATACTGAACTGTCAAGTGTGAATGAAAATTTCCTGAGAAGATGCCATAAGTGTGTGGATAGAGAAGGACAAAATTTCCAACATCTCTTGTCATAAAGTATGTGCTTATTATCATTGTAAGCGTAAATATGAGAAAACATGAGGCAATGCAGGGATATTATAACTGTTTTGGCAGGAGGCCAAGCTGCAGTAGCCACAATACAATTACTCCCAGAAATTTCATACCCTCCAATTGCTCAATATATTCATTAGTTATTTGCACACTTACAATTTCATTTTTAGACCTATTATTTGGTGTTGGAACATGATTGCTTTCAGTTTTTGATAATTTACTGTTAGGTTGTTGGGATTTAAGCAACTACAAATGTCTTATGTTTCTGTAGTTAAGTTTTCTAGACTACTTAGGTCTTTATAAGTAAATATGACTGAAGTATTATCCACATTGATACGGTAATTTGTATCCCAAATTACTCAAATGTAAATAATGATTGTAATATGAATATGTATTTTTATGTGACATTGATTTCAGAGGTTTATTAATTGTAATTATTATTGGTAAATAATAATATACAGCTCTACTGAAACTGTCAATAATAACGCAATAATGCAGCGATGGGGTGAGTTGTTTATCGTTATTGGGAACCAGGAAGTTACGTAATGTTTCGCGCCTTTTCGGTAGAAGCTTCTAGAACATTTCCTAAAGCGTATGTATTCGTGGTTTTCATTGGATATTAAAATAGACGCTAATGTTGGCGCGTTTTATTAGCCAATAGCAGTTCATTTATAATCTTTAGGCGTATCTTGATGCAGGCCTATAAATAGGGTAGGTTTGAGGTAGCATTCTCCCAGTTCAACAGAATTCTCAATACTCTACACGTCGGTCTCTCAGTTCATCGTCAGTCAGTTACGCGCAGCAGAATTACGAGAATAATTATAAAGTATCATACAGTTAAAAATATACAAATTTGAAGTACGTGAGTTAAAAGTGATAAATAAGAAGTTATTACAAACAGTTTCAGTTTGGCGAGTATCTATATCAATATGTAAAAAGTGTTAGTGAACGTGTTCGACAATAAAAGTTATAAAACCAATTTCTTCATCAGTATCATTTCTGGATAAAAGATTCCTTTCCAATTCACAACCTGCAAGAGATACCTGTCTACCAAGATAATATGATAGCTAGCCGGAGGACAATATACAAAGCTTTAAATTCTTTCTGAAACTAATTGATGCAAATTGCTACGCCAGATGGAGCTACAAACTAGACAAAGGAGTGACGTCACAAGATGGCTTCCACTCACATGAAGTCAACACAACATTAATACCGCATCAACATATGGTATAATTTTATAATTATTTAGGTTTGGGAAGGTCATTTATGTATAAGAGAAATAGGAACGGCCCATGTACAGATCCCTTCACACTCTGTGAGGTGGTGGACTGTTTCATTCACTACAGTGAAAGGGTTGACAACAATGTAAAATGTTACATCGCGTGGAAAGATACTTAACTGCAGAAAAAGGCTTACTTTGCACAGCTAGCAGCTTGACATAGGTGGACAGTTTCACAAAGCCAGTTGTTAGCCGACTAGTGTGATGTACCACTTCTTTGTTGCACAATCGCAGGGCTTCTGGACACGTTGCTAGGGAATTCTCCTCTTCCATACTGCACAAGAAAACACCTCTATTTACTAACATGCTGTAATTTTATTTCATCTACAAAAACTTGACAATTTTGTGGAACACAACACTGTAATACAGTAATTAAGAGCAAAATAACTTATAAGTGAACTCAGAGGTGCATTGTTGATCTATGTTATTTAACAGCAGAATTTCAAAATTCATTACTCACGTGCATTTTTGGGTGATGTAGATTTTTTCTCATACTGCGAGTTCTGCTGGTGTTTTGGCATATTTTAAAACCCTTATTCAGTTTCATGTCATGTTATGTTGACCAACAATGGTGGGCTACTGCAGATTTGTCTATTTGTTTAAGTATTAAATTTCTTAGGTGTTCCTTTAGTCTGGTTTATTCTATGTATATTTCATGGTAGTCTTCACAATCAATCTGGTAAATTCCTGATTTCTTAGTGATCAGTATAGTCCCTTATTAAACTACATTTCTGAGGTTATTTTATTGCATGGAGCCAATTTTATGCCATATTTTAAAAACAGTTTATTGAATTTATTATGAATTTTTGCGTGGAATGTAAATCTAGTAAGTGTAAGTGTAACTTAGTAAATGAAACTAAAATACCATCAATTCATTCAAATTTCCATTATGTTGAGAAGTTTTACTGTTTATAATCACTTCTAATATCTCAGCATGTAAAATAACTTATACTGGCAATTTAATTAACTATGTCTATATTATATTTCTCTTAAAATCCTAATTGCACTAAAATAAATCACCAATTAGAAGCTAGCTTGCGCATATTAGTCAAAGAATAAAATTGTTGACATTGCAAGTCTTTTTTTCAAGAAGTTTTAAACCTGGCTTTTAAACTAAGATATAAGTTGAATATTCCTTCTAGTAGGTTTAAACCATAGTTTAAATTAAACCTTTTGAAACAGTATACATAATAGGCATGATTTCCAATTTTTCTCCACTTGTTATGTTTGTTGCATTTGCCTGGTGACATGCTTCAGAAAAACCAACAAATTCCTGGAGATTTTTAATGAAATAGAGGAAAATGATTATGACCTAGAAAATGAGGTTAACTAGCCTTACAACCATTCTAAACAGGCAATTCATTTTGAAAAATAATGAGAATGAATTTTTAATAGGGTCTGATTGCATAAACATACAGAAAATATTGTTTTTTATAACATAAAAGATACAAATGAAAACCACAAATAACAATGCTGATTCACTAAAGGAAACAGGAGTCAGTTTCCTAATTAATGATGGAAATCATAATGGCATCCATGTGTCCACTATATGCAAAACAGTTGCATCCCATTAAACCAGCCCCCTTCTAGGGAAAGTAATTACAAAACTATAAGATTGCAAATATGAAAATACATCCAACAGCTTTCTCGTTATAAAGGTATACATTTTCTTTTTCGCACTTTGAGCATCAAACAATGTGAAAGAAATAAAAAACATGAAATGTGGCTAAGTTTGCAAAAAACAAACTTTTAATTTATATATATATATATATATATATATATATATATATATATATATACAGATCCTTTGTTTTGATGCGTGGCCATGTTACAGGGAATTACTTGCCCTGCACTATGCTGTTTTTAATCATTTCTATCCCATACATTTTCCATCCTCCCCATGTGCTGGCTAATCAGTTAATGTGAAGTCTGTACTGTTGCAAGGCAGCATGTTTCAGTGTGTTAGTGCTGTTAAAATACCAGAAAGTTGTATACTTTAGCACACAGAATCTTCATCTATGACTCCTATATGACAACAAACTCTTGTACAGAAGTGAGACGGCAATTTATAGTCAGATTCCCTGCTATTTGTGTGCATCACAGAGAAATGGTTCATAATCTTTGTGAACAGATTTAACAGCATCTACTCTAATAAGAAACCAAAAGTAAATTGCCACGTTCTTAAGAAGAAAAACTTAACTGGAGGAAAGTTAGAACAAATTCCAAAGAAATTGGAAATTGGAAATTTTGCAAACTTTAACTTGAAATGCCACTAAACTTTTAAAATTAAAAGTTATATAAGATACCTGTAGTTCATGAATTGCACGAGATTATATGAGTTCAGCTAATTTCTGAAATTGGGATTTTCCAGTCTTCTATGACAAAGTTGTGTGGTTATTGTAGTTACAATTTGCATAGAAAACTATGCACTTGAATTTAAGGGGCTATGAATGTCCAACTCCACTGGTAAACAGCGTGCTTCCCATGCCAAGAAAATTCCTGTTAAACTGGTCATGTGTGCAAAAGAATTCATATTCACTTATTGATGCTCTGTAGGTCGTTTCATTCTTTAACTGTTCTCCTTCCACACTGTTGTGATGTGACTCCTAGTACTGCCAGAACTGAACTGACTCTAGTTGCATGATATATGGCATTGTGATATTTCAAGAATGGTTAAGTGCAGCTTCTTTTCAGTTCTAGAAGTTTCTGGATCTTCTGAACAAAAACAGTGTTTCCATGAATTCATTGTCAACTCTAATGCAAACCAGGAAGCTGACTAGCCTTATATATAATGCATTCAAATCTAACAATGCTTGTCAAATAGCTATGAAGTCTCAATAAGTCTGGAGTAAAGTCTGAAAATAAATGAACATCTGGTGTATGCTCCAGATCAATGTTTGCTTTTTAAAGTTGCATCCCTTATTTGTTTCTTCAAATTCAAGTAACTTAATGCAATATTACAAACTTAATCTTAGCTATAATACAACAATCAAAATAACAAACCTACCTCAGACGATGGTATGGCAGAAGACGTCCTAAATATGATGTGTAAATTAATAGCTGATCAGATAACTTGCTTAATGATGGTATTGTCTGAAGACTTATACAGCCTTCACCCTCTAAACCTTCCTGGAAACTTGTATAACCTTGTTCCAGAGCTCGCAGAAGCCGAGCATTTTCCTTCAGGAGAATTGATAACTGAAATGCAAAACCAAAGACAAGTATTACTGAATTTATTTCAGAGAAAATGAAATAAATACTGATGCAGTAATTTGTATCACAAATTACTTAAATGTAAAGAATGATTATAATATGAATATGCATTTTTATGTGACATTGATTTGAGATGTTTATTGATTGTAATTATTGTTGAGAAGTAAGTTTATACTGCCTTACTGAAACTGACAATAATAGCGTGCAATAATGCAGCGAGGGGGTGAGCTGTTTATCATTATTAGAGACGAGGAAGTTACGTAATGTTGGCGCGTTTTTCTTTAGAATGTGCTGGAACATTTTCCCTAGAGCATATGTATTTATAATTTTCATTGGATATAAAAATAGACGCTAATGTTGGCGCGTTTTATTAGCCAATAGCAACTCAGTTATAATCTTTAGGCATATAGGGGTGTAGGAGTATAAAAAGGGCTAGGTTAGAGGTAGACCCCGTCAGTTAATCAAAAATCTTTGTACATTACACGTCGTCTTCAGGTCAGTTCATCAAAAATCTTTATACATTACACGTCGTCTTCACGTCAGTTCGTCGAAAACATTTGTACGTTACACGTCGCCTTCAGTCCAGCAGAAATATTTGTACAGTACACATCGGCTATCGATTCGCAAGTTACGCGTAGCAGAGTTATGAAAAATCTAAAGTGTTGTAAAGTTAATTATACAAAAGGTTGAAGTACGCGAATTAAAAGTGATCAGTAATGAAGTTATTATAACAGTTTCAGTTTGGCAAGTGTCAAGATAAATGTGTAAAGGTGATAGTGAATGTGTTCGACAATAAAAAGTGTAAACAAATTCTTTCATCAGTGTTATCTTTGGATAAAAGACTCCTTTCCGTTTACACAACCTGTATAAAGAGAAGTGCTCGACCAAAAAAGATCATAGCTAGCCGGAGGACAGTGAACCAAAATTAAATAAAATAGCAGTAGCATTCTTTCACACAAACACTAATACTGCCGCAAATTGCTAACACCAGATGGAGCTAACAAACATAACAAAGAATCACGTCACAAAATGGCTTCACCACGTGGAGTAAACACAATTACACAAACATTATAAGAAATACCGCCGCAATACACTTTATGATTGACTGGTTTATTTTTACTCATTTGAACATTATAGGCTTATTGTAGAAAGAATGCTTAGACAATGGTTAAAGTTAAACAGCATGGTAGCTGCATTGAGAAGAATATGTTTAGCATTAAAGTGTCTTAAGCCAACACTTCAAGATTGTTGAGAACATTATAACCTCAAACTTGGGTTGCTTTCCTTTCTGGGTGGCATTTTTGCAATTGTAATTGGAAAATTTCAGAAACTCAGAAGATGACAAGTGTGTAAGAGAGTACAACAATGCACCCTGCATAATATAACTAAAAGGAAGTTGGAAAATTGTTGTTGAAAGTGTTTTGTTTTGTTGCCTTCTTCTTGAACATATTACTATCACGTTTTAATACAGGGGATTTACTTTTCATCCAAAACTGTTTCTAAAATTTGAACAAAAACTTTCAAGGAATTCAATGATACCCTAATCCAAGGGCAACTAGTGACTTTGAACTTTGATAGTTTATAAAGTTAGTGCTGGAATTTTAATTTTTTAAAGTAATAAACAGTATACATCATTTTGTTTTATAAATGTTAATTATTAACAATTAAACACCTACACATGTCATCAGCATATTCATTATAAATTTCTTATTTGTAACTGTGCTATTATAAGCACATGTTTTTAGGGAGGTCAAGAAGATGCTGCAAATCATTCACGCCAAGTTTTATCCAATGATTTTCAATGCGGCATCACCAAATAAATTGTAAAGAAAGCAAAACAGGGTGGTTTAACATCACAACCACACACATCCAGTCACATTTCTCATATACATGGCTGTTAAAACTCTGTTAAAAGGTCTTGTTTTTGTTTCCACATGACGAAGCATGGCAGTGAGTCTAGTTGATGATGGAGACAAAAGTCTCTGAAACATGTAAGCTTTGATGTAGAAAGTGTATTACAGTGCTTCACTGTGTTTTACCAAAAGAGAAGAATTAAACTGTTCACTGTTAAACGCCCACTGCATGTTTAGCCATGGCTTATGTTGGAGCATATCATTATAAACACACATTTGGACAGGTGTGGCGCTCTTTGCATTAATGATTGGTAGAAACTAACAAAGAGTCTAGTGAAAGTTATTCTATATTATTCAATTTCCCTATTGACGTTTTATTTACCATATTTAACTAAACACCAAATGAAGACCATTTAAGCAAGGAAATCACATTTAATTTAAACAATGTTTAGCGATGCATTCTTAAAACTTAAAGCAAGTCATTATTTCTGCAATCCATCCATGTTTTTCTAGATACATCAACATAAATTATACACAAGTAGCTTTAGTATACGAGATGTGATCAAAAAGTTTCTGGAATGGCTTCACAACAATTTTGCCATTAAGTTGTCTTTATCTCTTACCCAGACTGTACATGCATCGCTCCCTCCTGATAACAATGAGAGATCACATGACTTTCTGTAACCTTGCAGTGCAGAGGTAAAATCTCTGAAGTGAACACATTTTTTGTATGTGAAGGCTTAACAAAACATGAGGATTGGAGAGATAGTGATAGAAGTGTATTTTGTTGAATGCTTCCGTACAAAACTCCATTTGCTTTAGGCCCAAAAAAATATCCTGATTGTTCTTCACTGAGAAAGAAATACCCTGGTGATGTATTTGTTATACCATAGCATAAGTTAGGTTATATTAATTCTTAATACACAATCTTTAGTGTTCATATTTACTAGTTAATGAAAAGCTATAGAGCTTTCTTACCCTTCTGTTCACTGGACTGAGCACAGAGTAAAGTGAATGTAGACGTTGTTCGGAATATGTGTGATAATCCGAGAGTGCTGCAATCATATCACCTATATGAAGTCCTGCTTGAGAGATCACATGTAAGGAGTAGATCTGATGCTTTCTCTCATGTCTTGGAATGTTTAGTTCGTTGAGCTCTAGATTAGCTGTGAACAGCATAACATCACAGTTATCAGTAAGGCCTAGGAACCACCCCTGCTTCAATCTTCCTAATTTCCAAAAGAAGTCAATACCCACAACAAATCTTCTACTCAATCAGCATTATTGAACGCTTCTGATAGACATTAAAAAGGTATAAATGTCAAAATGAGGTAGTAAATACGACAGAGCAGTATAATAAATTATAATGTTGTTTTATTGTATTTATCCAAATATAAGACGTCCCCATTTATCCAGAAGCTAATTTTGGAATTTAGCAGTTGCAATCGCTTCATTGCTTTATTAAAGTTATCAGTATTATACACTACGATAACAGCGGCAACAGGGATGAAGATGATTTTCTATCTAGACACTCTACAATGCGTTGTTGTAAAGTTATGGTTCAGATTTATGCAGAAATTCATGTAATGGTTGGAGAAGGCTGGCATGGATGGGAGCACGAAAATGTAAATTTCCTTTTAACTGTGCAACCATTGTACACCAGTATAATATTACAGCCACAGACGGATGTGGGAGGGAAGTCCTCCAATTTCTATTTTAGCCTTAAAAGAAAGCTTTTTCCCAATGAAAACCTTATAATCCCTCTAGATGTGTGAGTAAATTGCTAAACTTACAATCCAAAGTGACATACAAAATATCTATCTGATATACCGTGGCTTTCATGCAAAATTCCACATTTCCTGAAGCTTCTCCACTGGCGACATCCAACCCTACAAAATTTGAAACTTATTTTTTCCTGCAAACTATCTGGAAAATCTATATCACGAATGCAAAGTGGTTTTGAAAACTTAAATGTGGGTAAAAACATTTGTCATGTATTTGGATAAAAATAGTAACTTATACACCATATACTTCACTAATGTGAAATTTTAAAAATCTAAGATAAATTTCATGGAGGTTTTGTCAACCAACTGATGGGGAGAATATCTTTGAAACATATTTTAGGTTTTTAAAATTCAACTGTAGTGGAGCATATGTGTTTAAAAGTTAAAACAACATTATGATTTACCATGCAAACTGTAAACTACCTGAAATGCCATTTTGGAACACAACTTCATTTGTATCGAGGAAAACAATATGTAACAATTATTATTATGATTATGATGTGAATTCACCTTAATACAAGTTCAATGAGTAGTAGCTGTAACAAGGTATGCAAATTGTTGCTAACAGTACATTATGAATTCATGAGTACATGGCTGAATGTAGGGTTGGAGAAAGAGAAAGGAGGGGAGCCTTGTCTCTTGGAATGGAATGAATTATGGCTTAATGTGAAGAATCTGGATCAGGAAAGTAACATTGGATCAAGATTATCATGCTATTACAGCTGTACATAAATACTACAGTATGCGACAAAACAAATGACAAATCATCAATCATTTACTCTCCAAGTTCCCAGAGAAATGAAGTATTTATGTGTTGTATATAATAGTTTGAGACATTGTGAATTCAGTTTTGGGTTCATTTCTACAACGATGGTTCTCAAAAGAGAAGGGAAGGTGTTCAATGTAGAATATTATATCCAGTCAAACGGAGAGGATGTCAGAATGGACCAAGTTTGCTTCACGTTAACAAACAGTACATGGAGAAATTTAATAAAGAGGTAGCAAATAACAAAACAATGTTAGCTGTCATTGGCAAGTTCAGTTGTACAGGATCAGACCTATATCAATGAAAGGGAATAACAAGTCATCCAAGAACCGTCAACACAAACGAGAATCAGAGACTACTTCTCCAACAGTTGTTAGAGGCACTAAAATGTACTCCTTGACAAAACTTAGGTCTGTTTGGCAAACATTTAAAGAACTGGGTAGATTTGTACACCAGATTCAAGTTGCTCAGCATTTAACAGGAAGGGATGAGCAAGCCTGATTGTAGTATTGTAGCCAACTGTTGTCTATGACGTACGATGATACAGATTTCTTCTGCAACATATTATGGTTCAGATGAAAGCCATATTCACCTTGTTGACAACATCAACATATAAAAACTCATTTTTGGGTGGTTTTAACAGCCTGATGTTATACAGGAACCATTGCACAGTGCATGGGTTATGATGTTTTTTCATGTTCTTACATCAACATGTTCAATAATTTTCAGTTAAGGTTATGAAGAATGTGCAGCAAATGGTCACATTCTATATCAACCCCATTAAGTAACTTTTCAGTTTACAACCAACCAGTCGAAAAATTGACGATGCATGCAATGGACATGCAAAATGTTTTAAGGTAAAACTTGTTCAATGGAGCATAAGAGTGTGAGAGACTCAATTTTGTTAGTTTTATTGGTAACACTTGTTTTGCTGTCTACTTCAAATACTTGTGGATACATCCAACTTATTTTGAAACAGTTACTTGGAATCACATGTAATTCGGAACTGTTACTGAGAATTACCAAGTTTTTTCAACTCTACAAGGAATGGATCTAACACTCAAAAATCATTAGTGTGACAAAATACTTTTGGATATGCTTAGAGACATGCTGACTCCATTTGCTGTGAACCACTCACAAGTTTCTTAGTATGGATGCAGATATCAAATTTGGTTGAATGTATGCATGGAGACGAGATCATTAACATTCAGAAAACTCAATAGTTGATTGCTGTTTTGTTATATTGGTAGGTTTTCCCAAATGATTAACTTGACTGTAGCAAAGTGTTGGATTAATTCACTGTTACTCTTCAGTATCATTATACTTACCCTTTCACTTGTATTGGGTCAGTTTGCACTTACTTGAGTCAACAAATGGCAGGTGACGTGCAATAGTTGCACTCGCAGCTTGTAGCTGACTGCCCAGTTCTTTTTGTAGCTGTGACCGTTGTTCCGTTACTGTTGTCAGTTCCATACCGTACTGCTCCAGCGCACGATCCTTTACTTCTACAGCATGCTGCAGCGAATTTTTCTCTTTCTCTAGCTGTTCTATCACAGCCTTGCAAACGAAAATACAAATGCTGTTCAACTATATAATAGTATCAGACAAGGGAACACCGTAATCTTGCTGCTAGCCTCTGCCTGTTCTACATCACCGTATGGTGCCAATCTAAAAACTTAAAAAATCGCTAAAAATATGCGAGTAGCAGTACTATTGAATGTGAGTGTTGTTGGCAGTAGGTAATCCATGCTGCTGAGAGGGAGAAGGCAGAAAATTTTAAAATGTAAATACATTTCGCAACGAGATTACAACATTTCTAATGAAATAAACTTAAGTTAATGCATGTACCACATAACTGTTAAATCATAACCTCGTGCAATTCCTCAATAGGTAAATAACCTTAAAATGTAAATACAGATCATAATATATGCTTATTTAACCAACACACAGTTCCATGTGCTAGTATGACTGACAAACAGTATACTTTAAATATCCCTTAGTACCAAATACCATTCATTTTAGAAAACTTTTGGGGATTAAAAGGTAATTGCAAATGCATGATATGTGATGGGAGTGTTCCAGTTTGCGTAAAATCCACATTGTATGCCCCCTTTTATCTGCGCATTCTTATTTGCATTTTCAACAATCCGTTTCAGTTCCACTTCCGGTCCTTTCCGCAAACACTACTTCCTTCATACGTTACTTCAGTTTTTCTATGGAACTCAGACAGATTCGCCTTCCTACCAACCAAACATCCTTCTCGTGTTTTTCACCAAGTATGATTTAGCGAGGTGACGTAGGATAGAGAGAGGCTGGCAGCAGCATTACCGAGAACACTTAACAGAAAATTACAGCAGAGGCCCAGAATTAACATGAAGATGTAATTTTTTTACTTTCTCTACTAACATACGTACATTAAGTTGAAGTGTTGTATTCCAACCAAAACTTTGATTTCGAGCTTTCACCAGAAATAGATACAGTTTGTTGAGGCACCATGTATCCAAAAAGTTCTGATGTGACACATTCACATTACTTTCTCTATCCTCTATTGTTTATTAGTGAGTATACAAACTATTCTTATTAAAGCTTATTTTTCCGCCTACTACATATTAATTGAAACAAATCTTTGCAGAAATACCTGCATTACACTTTTAGTTATACATACAAACAGAATATCGACAGTCAAATGTTTAACAACTGGACACTGTACGCTGGCCTTAAAATCCCATACTGTTTCAATAGAATCACGAGAAACAACTGAATGTTGACAAGACTTTAAGATAATGGCTAAGTGTTGAACAATTTAAGCTATTACCAACGGACATCTCAGAAATGGCTTATGCGACAAAAAAAAATTATTTGAAATAAATTGCGTTTTAAAGAGATCTACATTTTTTGTGTGGTACTTTCTCGTCTATTGCTTAACATTTACCGGTTATACAAAATCCCTTTTGAATGAACAGGAATTCACAGGCTTTCCCAGTATTGGAGATATGCATTTTGTTTGTCATGTAAGTGTCTTTAATATATGGTATTTTAATCAAAATCATTGGAGCCATTTTTTATCATATAAAAAATTTAGAAAAATGTTACATGTAAAGGATAGTTTGGGATGGGGGAATTTTCTTGAAAATCTTTGCTTCGCATCTTTGAAAGGTACTGAACTTAAATACCCAATTTGGTATTTATCAGACTTTTTGTTTTTGAGCTATGCAGTTCTTTCTCTCTCTCTCTCTCTCTGACATACACACAAACATTTTTCTAAAAATCCTTTTTTATTTATTCAGGGGGCCTCAAAATGTGTTTCCAGTGATGTTGCGGTATCAAATTTTTAGCTGGAACATAATGCCCTTTTTACCTACTAGGTATGTGGTAGAGAAAGTAAAAAGCATGCTTAGGAAAGGATCTTGCGTGTGTTTGTGAACACTTTAACTCCAAAACGAAAAGTCCAATATTTACCAAACTGGTATTTAAGTTCAGCATCTTCATTACATGCGACACAAAGATTATCAAGAATATACTCCCTCCCCAAAATACATTTTTACATGGAAAAATATTTTATATTTTTTATTTTCTCAAAAATGGTTCAACAATTTTGATTAAAATACCATATATTACAGATATTTACATGACAAATAAAATGTATATCTTGAATTTTCTGGGAATAGCCTGCGAAGTCCTCTTCATTCGGAAAGACTTTTGTATAATTGGTAAACCATATTAGACAGACAACATCTTACTATACAAAATATCTGGATCTTGTTAAAGCACACAGTTTATGCCAATTAAAACTTTATGGCATTAATCATTTACGAGATATTCTTTGTTATAGGTTTGTATTTTAAAATACCTACTTATATTCTCAAGTGGGAAGCACTATTCGTTTTTTCTCATGGTCATACAAAGAACATGGAATTTCAAAGCCAACACATCACTTTAGCCTACTGTATTCTTCTTACACCTACAACAAAATGTGTAGTGGAGGTTCATCTAGATTATCAAGGGGTAGGGAGGAGTATAAGTTTTGTAGAAGAGTAGAGAAAGTAATATGAATACAGCATATCACATTTTTTTAATACCAAATAAATCATGACTTGAGTAGCTGCTCTTGGTTAATGTGGAGAGTCTAGGAGAAGTTCTCAAAATATCCATAATAGCAAATTTGAGCCATGCTGCTGCAAAATCTCTGCCTCCCCCCCCCCAAAAAAGTTGTGTATGTCACACTCACAGAACTTTCTCTATACATTATGGTATAAGCTTTTGGTTATAAATAATCTCAATTTAAGCAATATAGACTTGGTTGTATGCACAATACAAAAAACAAAACACTAATGTTTGTATATTGCAAGTCAGTTTGAACCCATGTGGGGAAAAATATGAATCATGTAGGAATGCTCATGAATGCTGCATGAAAAGATGTAACAACGAATATTTCGAAAACAGTAAATGCTACAAAAAATGTTATTGGTATAACTTGTATACTTCAATCAGCTCTGAATTTTTGTGCAGTAACTTTTTGTCTACCTCTTAAGGTTTACCAGTTGTACAAAATTCATTTAGCATGAAGAGGACTTCACAGACAATTCCCAGAAAATTCAAGGTATACGTTGTATTTGTCATGCAAATATCTTAAATATATGATATTTCAGTCTAAATTGTTTGAGCCGTCTTTGAAAATATGAACAGTAGCACACATTTTCTTAAGTAAAGGGTTGTTTGGGATGTGGGGAGGGCCTTCCTTAGATTTAAGAACAGTTCACAATAACCGAAGGGAAAGAGGAATGGGAAACAAAACAGCATACAACATTTTGGTTTTACAATACTCCAGCAATGAGAGTGGAGACCAAATTGATAGCAGAGTGGAAAGTTGATTTTGCGATTGGCATATCCATTTTTTTTTTAACTGACCAATGATATTTTTTCAGCCAACATAATGCACGTTAGCCAACATCAAAATTTGATAGAATAAACATTCTGTAAATGCAGATCCATTACTATTTTGGAGTGCTCTAGTCATACCAAGCATCATTCCTTTATTAATAATGTATATTGAAGTTATTTGTTCTTTGTTTATTTTTAACGGCTTTTGCAAATGCTACTTTTTGAGGCAATAGCCAGTTTCAAATTACTATAAACAAACTGCAGATGGCACTTTTGCTAGAAGAACCAATACATAATGGATGTGAAGGCATCAGGATGACATCTGCTGAGTTTCTTCTGGTTTCATGTTCTCAGCTTGCAACTAACGAGGGCTCTAGCAGCTGTTTCATGTCACAATAATGTTGAATAATTTCTACAGTAAAGAGACTAATATACACAATATGGATGTAATATGCTGTCTCTGGAACGGAACAAGAAACGTAAAATTTAACCAAGTCTTCTTTCCTGCCGGGAAGAAGACTTTCCGGTTTCCCTTCTCAGTTATTGTGAACCAGCCTTTATCCAAATTTTCATTTTTGAGTTATTCTCTCCCCCTCACACACACAAAAATGTGTATTTTCCATGAAATCTTGATACTGAATTTGTGGGAGGGGTACATACTACTGCTACAAGTGATAGAGAAGGTAAAACTAATGAAACAATAAATTAATGCAAATTAATTCTCAAAGTATAGGTGAAGGAATAAATTTTCAAACCTCTTTTCTAATCTTCACAGAGAGAAACAATAAAACTTCACGGAGACTCACCTTGTACTTTAGTTCAGCATCATTGTTTACTTTACGATACTGCTGAAGTTCATGCTCAAGTCTTTCTACTCTTTCTCTAAGAGCTCGCATCTCTTCTTCATGGGCAACATCTTTATCTTGCATCTGAAAATATTAACACACATTCATCACTTTCAAATGTACTTGCTGTTCTGAAACTTCAGGAATGTACTAACAATAATTTAATAAAGGGTTTGCACGTAAAGAAAGAGAGCTTCTGTAGTGGCCAGAGGAGAAATAAGAGTATAGGAATGGGGAAGCTGTTGTTATTTTACAATATAACAACTTTTAATTTTCAAAGTACAGAGCAGTCATTTTAAGCTAAGGCCACAGACTGGTTATATGTATAGCATACTTTACTGCAATGACCTCGGTACTTTTCCAATGCACAACTGGCAGTGCATGATGCATTTAAGATTATCTTATCAGCTGTACTTAGTTGCTGCTGTGTTCGTGCTGTAAAGAGAATTAACATTGTAAGTTTGAAAGGTGAAAGTGTATTCAAGGAATCTGTATTGTGTGTGATTTGCTTAAGAGTATTAATGTCTTGTTATTAGTCCAGTGCAATGCCTGCCGACAAATTCAAGCTTGAACAATGAATTTTTATGTACGAAATATACATAAAAAGTGAATCATGTAGAAATTTCAAGGGAAATTTCCTGGTATTCCAGTTCCAAGTAGAGAAACTGTTAGACGCTTAATTAATAAGTTTGGGACAACAGGATTGCTAAATGCTAAATTGAAGAAACGTAAACAAGATGTTCTAATGAAGAAAAATGTTGATGAAATTGGTGCATCTATTTGTGGGAATCCTAAAAAATAAAATTTATAGGAACAATCCCCACAACATAGACAAACTTAAGGGCAATATAAAAACAGAAATTATGAAGATTATACAAGAAGAACTTATGTGTGCGAATGGGCATTTCATTCAAAGATGCCAGGAATGTCTTCATGCAGATGAAGACCACTTATAACAAGGTTAGTACTTATTATAGTGCATGTTACCGTCACTTGTAAGTAATGCGTGAGTTATGGAATGAAAAACCCACAGTGTAATAGTGTATGGAGCACACATATGTACAATCCTTGGCCTCACCATAAAACAATCATACTGTAGTTTCTAAACTGCTTTGAAAAATGTTACACCAGAACTATAATTCTGACAAGCTTTATTTACTACATTTCGAAGGGATGAAAATTTAAGAACTTAAATCCGATGTGATACACTCACATGACTTTCTCTACCCTCTATCTTTATTAGTGGGTACACCAACTATTCTTAATAAAGCTTATTTTTCTATCTACTACATTAATACAAATAAGTCTTCCAAAGATAGCTACATTACACATTTCGTTATAGATACAAAGGGAACAGCAATAGTCAAATGTTTAACAACTGGATGCTATATGCTGGCTTTAAAATTCCAAACTGTTCCATGCAATCACAAGAAACAACTGAAAATCGACAAGACTTTAAGAGAATGACAAGTATGGAACAATTCGAACCATTAACAACAGATATCTCAGAAACGGCTTATGCCACAGAAAAACTTATTTTAAGTAAATTGTCCGTTTTAAAGAGATCTACATTTTTTGTACGGCACGTTTTTGTCTATCACTTAACGTTTACCAGTTATACAAGATTATACAAAATTCCTTGCAAATGAAAAGGACTTCACAGGCTATTCCCAGAAAATTCAAGGTATATATTTTATTTGTCATGTAAATACCTTTAATATATGGTATTTTAATCAAAATCCTTAGAGCTATTTTTTAAAAAATAAATATTTTCAAAAAATGTTCCATGTAAACGGTAATTGGGGTAGGGGGATTTTCTTGAAAATCTTCATGTCGCATCTTTGGAAGGTGCTGAACCTAAATATCAAGCTTGGTATTTATGCGATCTCACGCACGCACGCACACACACCTTTTTCTAAAAATGCTTTCCTTGGATTCAGGGGACTTCAAGACATGTATTTACAGCAAAATCTCAGTATTGAAAATTTGGGTGGAAGGCAGTACCTTCCCTACCTACCATGTATGTGATAGAGGAATAAGGAACACACGAATTTGTGAACTGTTAAACCTTTTATTGATGTTTTAATTTTTATTAAGGGGAAGGAAATTATTAAATTTCCAGCTCTTTTATTACTGAATGTACATGACCCAAGTTTCAAGTAAAGATAATAATAAACAACATATAAAATAAATATATTAAATTTCATGTTTTGAAATATGCATTTTTGAAACAATATTTCTAAAGTTACAAGAATATTTTTATGCTTAAAAAGTAAATAATGCCCTCTTGGAACATACGAATTATACTTTGTTGTGTGTATAGTTTTCCTATTAAAAAAATCTGATGTGTTACACTCACATGACTTTCTCTACTCTTGTACAAACTATTTTTACAAACACTTATTCTCCATATGCTTCATGTTAATCGAGATAAACATTTGCAGACTCTATCTTATTGCTAATTTTCTTGTAGATGTAAGGGGAATATATATTTACAAGGGCAATATAGAAAAACAGTAGCCTTTAAGCATATACATATCTCTTAATAGCTGGTTGCTAGGTGCAGCACCATTCCCTTTGCCACAGCTTAATACTCTTTGCATATCCAAGACAAACAAATGAATAACAAATTCCCTTTTACGAAAATAAGTATTGAAAAATTTAAAAGAATAACAAGCAATATCTCGAAAATGGTTCACCCAACAAAAAAATGTGTATGACATAAATTGTGTATTTTAATGCGATGTACATTTTTTGTGTAGCAAAATTTTCTCTATCTCTTATGGTTTACCAGTTATGCAAAAGTCGTTCACAATGAAGAACACTTTTGGAGACATTCTGATACGGTAATTTGTATCACAAATTACTCAGATGTAATTAATGATAATAATATGAATATGTATTTTTATGTGACATTGATTTCAGAGGTTTATTAATTGTAATTATTATTGGTAAATAATAATATACGGCTTTACTGAAACTGTCAACAATAACGCAATAATGCAGCAAGGGGGTGAGTTGTTTGTCATTGCCGGGAACCAGGAAGTTACGTAATGTTTCGCGCCTTTTCGGTAAAAGCTTCTAGAATGTTCCCTAAAGAATATGTATTAGTGGTTTTCATTGGATAGTAAAATAGACGCTAATGTTGGCGCGTTTTATTAGCCAATAGCAGTTCATTTATAATCTTTAGGCGTATCTTGAGGCAGGCCTATAAATAAGCCAGGTTCAAGGGAGCGTTCTCCCCAGTTTAACAGAATTCTCAGTACTCTACACGTCGGCCTCGCAGTTCATCAAAATTTCGTGTACACTACACATCGTCAGCCAGTCCTTCATTTCGTCAAGTTACACGAGAATTATTATAAAGTTGAAATACAGAGTTAAAAGTGATAAGTAAGAAGTTATTACAAACAGTTTCAGTTTGGCAAGTATCCAGATAAATATGTAAAAAGTGTTAGTGAATGTGTTCGGCAATAAAAGTTATAAAACCAATTTCTTCATCAGTATCATTTCTGGATAAAAGATTCCTTTCCGATTCACACCCTGCAAGAGATACAAGTTCTACCAAGATAAGATGATAGCTAGCCGGAGGACAATATACATAACCTTAAATTCTTTCAGAAACTAATTAATACAAATTGCTAACGTCAGAGGGAGCTACAAACCAAACAAAGAAGGACGTCACAAGAAGGCTTCAACACACGTGATGTAAACAACATTACGTAAAGCAGCAACCGTTGCATATTGGCTTCCAAACGTGTTGCTATAATAATGTTAAAAACATTGTAATATAATTACCACATCAATTCCCAGAAAATTCAAGATATACGTTTTATTTGTCATGAAAATATCTTAAACATATGCTATTTTAATCAAAATCGTTAGAGCCGTTTATGAGAAAATTCAAATTTTCGAAAAATCTTCCCTGTAAAGGGTATCCTGGGGTGGGGGGATTTTCTTGAAAACCTTCGTGGCGCATCCCTGGAAGATACTGAACATAAATACCAAGTTTGGTGTTTATCCAACTGTTCGTTTCTGAGTTATGCTGTTCACAGACAGACAGACACACAGACAGGCAGGTAGACACACAGACACACACACGGACATGTTTCCAAAAATGCTTTTTTTGGATTCAGGGGATCTCAAAACATGTATTTCCGGTGTAATCTCGGTATCGAATTTTTTTAGTGGAATACAATACTTCCCCTACTTACTATATGTAGTAGAGAAAGTAAAAAAAAATTGCCTAAAATAAATATTTCCAAACTGAAACAAAACAAAACAAAGATATTTAAAATTTAAAAACTTTTGTAAAATCTCCTATTTAATCTATCAAAATTAAAATACATGTTTTTGTAGAGTGCTTGTGTAGAATATATGTGCAAAATCACAAGCTTCTATGTGAAAGAAGTTCTGATAAATTTGTTCACCAGTTACTGAAAGCATAAAAAATAAAATTCTCAGAAAATACATTTTTAAAGTTCCTGGCCCTTTGTACTCCTGATTTATTTGATACTACATTTTTGGTCCTTATGATAAATTTTTGTTATACCACAGAAAACTAATAAAAATGTTCACTACATTACTTAAATCACACAAATTAAAACTATATGGGAAAGAAAATAACTTACTAAAGGAAAACAATGACTAATGAAGAACCAACCAAATAATTACATATTTCTGGCAACTTTTATTGACAAAACAGCACGATGTTCTGCAATTTCGTAACCTAAATACTCCTTTTTAGTGGTAGAAGAAGTAATGAATATATTTCGTCATAGAATTTGTGGAAGTACACTTTTGTAGTCACTTGTTTAATCTTAACATCTAGTAACAATGACGTAGAACACTCAATTACTTCATTCTGGCCACAAAGACTCAGTAGCTGTAATGAAATAAAAATACTGCCCACAAAAACTGAAAATAGAGGCGGCTTAAGCCAGCATGCCTGCTTCAAAAGTTCTGAGCCAAGCACAGCCATTTAAACATGGCAGCAAAAACAGGTGTTCTAATTGCATCAGCAATGCCATACTTCAGAAGTTTGTACTTTAGACTTAGATAATATAAAATTAAAAAGTCAACTTTGGCCCGAAAACAAATCTGGGGTTTCCACTAGTCCCTCCCCTTAACACTACAGAAAGAATCTGATGTGTTACACTCACACGACTTTCTCTACTCTTGTACAAACTATTTTTACAAAATCTTATTCTCCATATATTTCATATTAATCGAGATAAACATTTGTAGAAACGATCTTTTGACATGCAAAGAGAATCACATTTTACACATAGCGACCAGTTCTAAAAATATTTGACTATCGCTTAAGGCATACTATGATCCCCTTGTTTTGTAATTGCAAGGGCAATATAGAAATACAGTAGCCTTTAAGCATCAACATATCTCTTAATAGCTTGTTGCTAGGTGCAGCACCATTCTCTTTGCCACAGATTAATACTCTTTGCATATCCAAGACAAAAAAATGAATAATGAATTCCCATTTGAGAAAATAAGTATTGAAAAATTTAAGGGAATAACAGGCAATATCTCGAAAATGGTTCACTCAACAAAAAAAATGTATATGACATAAATTGTGTATTTTAACGCGATCTACATTTTTTGTGTAGTAAACTTTTGTCAATCTCTTACGGTTTACCAGTTATGCAAAAGTCGTTCACAATGAAGAATACTTTTGGAGACATTCCCAGAAAATTCAAGATATACATTTTATTTGTCATGAAAGCATCTTAAACATACAATATTTTAGTCAAAATCGTCAGAGCCATTTTTGAGAAAATTAAAATTTTCAAAAAATGTTCCATGTAAAGGGTAATCTGGGGTGGGGGGGATTTTCTTGAAAACCTTCGTGTCGCATCTCTGGAAGATACTGAACCTAAATACCAAGTTTGGTGTTTATCCGACTGTTCGTTTCTGAGTTATGCTGATCACAGCAGACACACGGACATGTTTCCAAAAATGCTTTTTTTGTATTCAGGGGGTCTCAAAACATATATTTCTGGTGAAATCTCGATATCGAATTTTTGGGTGGAATACAATACTTCCCCTACTTACTATACATAGTAGAGAAAGTAAAAAGTTTTATTACTGGTTTCCAAAATATGTCATGACATGTACAATGCAGAGTGTGAGAAGGAAGGGAGCAGAAGGCAATAGGGAGGGATAGGAAGTGAATGGCTAGCAGAGAAAGGTAGAGCCTGGAAAGGGAGAAAGAAGAGTGACCTCTGAATGCAACATGAGCAAAATAAATAAACTGAGTTTTGTTTATGCACGCTCTTTAACTGCTATGGTTCTTAGCATCCCATTCTATATTGGGCTTGAAAGAGCAGAAATTTTCCTCAGAAGCCTCTTTATCAGACTTGAGGTTCTTTACTTGCCATAAATCTACGACATGGGACCACTGGCTTTACTTCCCTTCCGAAGGAAGCCATGGTAAGGATTTTCACACACAAAGAAAATCCACACCCTCTGCTGGGTTTGAACCCACGACCTGGGAACTAAAGGCTAGCATGGTACCCCTAGACCATGGAGGACAATGCAAACAGAGCTGTGGTTCTGTTATAATATACAGCTTGGCCTAAAAAGTAGGTAACCAAACTGAATACTTTACTAAACTTTTGTGTACTCCATAAAACACTTATCATACAACTATGTGCTCTACATTGTGTACAACATTTATCATCCTAAAACCATAGGATCACCTTCCTCCCTATAATGCTGTGTAATACTGTTTCAATATTTTTACAATGGTTGTCTAAACTACAAGGAATGGACTGGAAACACTGTTCTTTCAATATCTCCCCAAAAACGCTTAACACAACAAAACATTATGCCTTCTGAAGGTCATGGAAAATTGAAACAGCCCAGCACATTATATGCTTGTGAGGTTTTGGCTTCTAGGAGATACACTGCTTTTGGGAAAATGTTTTTAAAACCAGAAGAATTTGAAACTATCTGTTATGAGACTGCATTCCTTGGTAAAGGATGTAGGCATAGTAAATTGGTTTTAAAACAATACAGGTAGCACAATAAGCCCAAGGCTGAAGTGTGTCCAGAGCAATGACAGAAATTTGTATCGTAAATGATAAGAGTGTATTTATATCAGAAAATGAAAATCTAGGCATTTTCTTGTATTATCAATCTAACTTTAGACTTTCAAGAATCAATAAGCAAGTATTTTTTTGTTTCTCCCCCGTTACAACTGACCATTTACATGTTACATTTATTTGTAAACAATGATTTAGAAATTTCTAATTTATTAGCAACTGTTTTGCAAATACCAGAACCCAGCCCAACTAAACTTCTGCTTACATTACCATTGTCAACAATTGAGCATTTTCTTCAATCTTCTTCTGCAACTCCTCATCCAGCACATGATTTGTAAACTCTGCGTTAGGAACAGCTGTACCTCCTTTGGGTTTTCCTTTCTTCGATTTAGCCTATTACAAGAACATAACATGACGTCACAGACAACTTCACAAGAGTGTTATTCTTTTTTTCCTCAATGCAACACTCACACAACTTTCTCACCAATGACAAGTACACTCATATCTCCTATATAACGGGAGAGCCAAGAAACTACGAACCGACTGCGCGGTGTTGTTCTACTGGGTGTGTGGAAACATGATAACACACTGCTGCTATAAACTGAAGGAAGATAGGGGTAGATGCTTTATGTTTAACTGCCCCACGTATAGGAACCAATTTGAAGATGGTTATTTTTTTGTGCGTAATAAATTACGTAAATTACTTTATCTGCCCCGCAATTACAAGCCAACTTGTAGCAGTTGTTTTCTTCTTCTGTTGTTAGTTATTACTGTTGTTGTTGTTGTTAGCCACACGCTTGGAAGCCAACTTGAAGAAGTGTTTTGATACGTAATATATGTTTACATAAACTTAAAGAAGGTTATGTTGTTTTATGTAATAATAGTTGCTTTATGTAGTTTGTAACACACTTTGGGCGTCGGTTTGAATTTTATGCTTATGTAATATTACTGTTTGAATTTGCCTCGGCTGCGTCAGTCTTACTTTAGAGTCATGTATCTTGGGTAGGGCGCGGTATGACAATTATTGTAGACATCACAGAATTAAACTTTTAAATTAACTTCTTTTATTTAAATTCTTGCACATATTTATACAGCACTACAATTTCTAAAGAGCTGTGAGAAACTTTTATACACTCGCTTAACGCATCTGCTTTCGTAAAGTTGGTAAGTAAAGTCTTTAAAAGTAGTTTTAAAAATGTTGCATGGTTTCATCCGCGCTTTTCTATGATAAAGGCAGACGGCAATGAGCGCCAAGAATGTGGACAGGAAAAATACTGCGCAGCCAGTTCGTAGTTTTTTGGCTCTCTCTACCGTTTTCTACGGTTACTATTCACCCGTAGAGAACACATCTATACTCTACCAAGTCTCGCCAGCAACTGAACAACCTCAACGGTCAAAACCCATATGCTTCGGTATCGCAAGTCTCTGATTGGCTAATTCTAGTCCAATAGAATTTCTGCATTTAACTTAAAACTTTCCTTTGCTGTTGATTGGCTAATTTAAAACTGTTACAGAATTTACGTCATCGTAGCTCTAATCATGACCAGTACATTTCAAACTCTAAACACATTTTTTTTTAAAATAGAGAGTTGAGGGTTGTTACACTACATCACTATAATATTCAAGTAAGAATATTATAGTGATGATGTGTAACAACCCTCAACTCTCTATTTTAAATTATGACACATCACTGTTACTAGCTTCTAAATCTTCAAAATTAGTCTCTAAACACATTATTGCCACAAGTTTACTTCATTATTACTCATTGTTAGCAAACTTAAAATTTATTATTCTCACAGTTCTTGCATTATTAGAGTATGTAATGCACTCACATAACATTAATAAAATATGTTTACAATAAAAATAAGCATTTGCAATGACTGTTACTTACAATTCAAATAATTATTACATACATATTGTTTCAAGGCAGGCTGTTATTGAATTTACTTATTATAAAATACAATTGAAATTATTCAGGTATTAAAATACTGCCTCAAATCAAGGTCGCACTGTTGACGTGGTTTCGCTCTACAGTGTGAAGTGCAGTATTGAGTGGACAGTGATGTGATGTAGTTCAGTTATTACAAATTATTTATTACTTTGTCCTGCACTTAGTCACAAAGTATATAATGGGTCAGTATATGTTTTCTACTGCACAGCAGTATTTATTTATGATTCGTATGTGTTAACTCAAGTCAGCTCACCAAGTGAAAGTATGATTTGCAGAAAGATTTCCAGGTGTAAAAGTTCCAGGTCGTACAACAATCCATGAACTTTACAATAAATTTAGGCCACAGGAAGTGTTCAAGCTAAGAAGTCTAAATGATAGCATATGGTTCTTACCAAAGAAACATCGGTCATCGTTTGGAGAATTCCCCCCCAAAAATCACTTAGGCGTCTTTCACAACAGCCACGCATTTCTTACGGCTCTGCGCGAAGAGCTACCAAATTGCTGAAGTTAAAACCATATAAAATAACTGTGGCTCGCGCTCTTCAACCAGATGGTCCTGTAATTAGACGCACATTTTGTGAGTGGAGTCTCAATGGTGTACACAAAGGTGAAATAGAGCCATATTTAATATTTTTCACGGATGAGGCTTGGTTCCACCTGTGTACACAAAATAATCGTTATTGGAGCTCTGACAAACCTAATACTGTTCATGAAGTACCCCTTTATGACGAAAAAATTGGTGTATGGTGCATCATGAGCGCAGAAAGAGTTATAGGGCCAATTTTTTTTCGAGTCAACAGTTGACGCCTGTACATACATGAATGCAATTTTGGCCCCCTTGTTTTAGAGAATTAACAGACAGGGAGCGTGCTTTTGCCTTTTTTTCAACAAGACTCTGCAACAGCTCATATGGCCAATATTTCGATGAGAACAATTGAAAGTGTATTTGAGGACAGAATAGTAGAGATTTGTGACCTCCTAGGTCCTCCGACCTAACCCCCTGCAATTTCTATCTCTGGGGTAACTTAAAACATGAAGTGTACAAGACAAATCCACACACCCTGGAAAAATTAAAACAAAATATCCACCAGGAAATTCCCAGTATTTCTCAATGTGAACTACGGCGAGTGATTGATAGTTTCCTAAAGTAGTGCCAAAAAAAGTGCATCTGCTTTCGTAAAGTTGGTAAGTAAAGTCTTTAAAAGTAGTTTTAAAAATGTTGCATGGTTTCATCCGCGCTTTTCTATGATAAAGGCAGACGGCAATGAGCGCCAAGAATGTGGACAGGAAAAATACTGCGCAGCCAGTTCGTAGTTTTTTGGCTCTCTCTGTATTATACTATACATATAAAAAGTGATTCATCCATCCATTTCATGTTACTCACAATATATTTTTTTATTAGGAATAATTTTGGATTAAGCATAAAGAGTTTAGTTAAACATGAAAACAGCATTCAAATGTTTATTTGTGGTAACAAGCTCTTCCAATAAAACGAAAGGAAGGTTAAAAATGGCAAGAATCACAAACTTTTAAGCATGTCCTTTACACTTAGGAAAAGTGTAAACTTGCAACATAGAATACATTGAAAAAGGTTAACTCAGCAAAAATAAACAAATTGTGTATCTTAACAGCTGCATATTCTCTCTCTCTCTCCCTCCCCCTCTCTCATAATATTTTCAAATCTGAATCCCCAATCTTCAAATCTTTGGTCCAGGGACCTCAACACATATATTTTCTGTGAAATCTTGGTATTGAAGTAGGGTTGCCATAATCCAAGAACCAAAATCAAGGACATAATCCAAGCATTAATGCCGTCAGCAAAGAAATTGTCATTAATGAAGAAAATTAATGTTAATTTGCATTAAATAACCTTTTAATTAAAACATTAAACACAAATTACTAAAATATACACAATTGTGTTGCTACAGTTGAGGTCTATTTTACACTAAGCTTTGTACCAGTCATATTTCTCTGAGCGTTGAACAGAAGAAAGCAACTTGCTCTGATTCTGAATGAGTCTGTGAAAAGTAGTACAACTTATATTTTTCATGCTATACTGAATTTGGAGCATTGCATTGACTGAAGTTAATGCCAGCCTGTTCCTTTCTTCTGTCCATTGTGCATTCACAAAAGAAAATACTCTCTCCACATTATGCCCTGGAATAGAGAAATATAGGGTAGTTAAATTATATTCGAACCCACTTGCTGTCTCTCTCTCTCTACTGTGCTAGACAGCCGGCAGAGGCGGACTAAAATCCTTACCTTACAATAGATGCTGGAAATGTTAACCTTCTGCTCTCAAACAGGCAACATATCTTGCGTAAATATTCTCGCTCTCTGAAACTCAGCAGCAGGAATTCTTGTGATGAAACGCCTCATTATGATCAGAAAATTGGACTGTGGTGTGCGATAAGTGCCAGAAGAATAATAAGGTCCATATTCTTTGATGAAACAATAAATGCAGAGCGATATCAGAGGTTAATTCTGAGGTCATTTTGCAATTGCTTGACAGAAGAAGAGAAATCATTATGGTTGGTTCCAGCAAGATTCTGCAACAGCAGATATGGCTGCCGATCATTACATGCAATAAGAGAGGTGTTTGATGACAGAATAATTAGTGTTGATTTGAGGCCCCTGACCTAACGAGTTGTGATTTTTATTTATGGGGTTCTTTAAAAGACAAAGTGCATTGTTCCAAGCATCACACACTACAGGAACTTACAGAAAACATTGTGCAAGAAATCACAAAAATTCCTGCTGCTGATGTTCGAAGAGTGAGCAAGAATATTTACACGAGATATGCATACAGTGTTTGAGAGCAGAAGGTCAACATTTCCAGTGTCTATTATAAGGTAAGGATTTTAGTCCGCCTCTGCTGGCATAATTTCTCCGGCAACTGTTGGCTGTCTCGCGCAGTAGAGAGAGGCTGCGAGTGGGTTCGAATATAATTTAACTACCCTATAGTATTGCACAATTGCAAGCAGTTCTGAATATTGCTCTTCAGAAACACAATCTTGTGAATGTTACCTCATACAAACCACAGAACGTACAAACACGAGGCAGGCACCAGAAATAGAAAAATTACAGAGAATTGATTACAGTATTGCTTCTGCTGTCATTGTTAACACGAGACTGGCGATATATCGATGGTCGTCAGCCACAGTGTTGCCATCTGGAAACTTCTATCGTAAGAAATTTGAAATACTTGAACGGCATTTGGCAGTAAAACTCAAGTTAATAATAAAAACACTTTTTTTTAACATTCACTGCTTTCACAGACTTTTATCTTCATCTTCTAGCATAAATCTGTGACATATGGTACCCCTATAATGATGTTTTGCATGGAATGCAATATTTCCTGTGTACAATAGGAAAGTGGTAGAGAAAGATAAATAGTACAAAAAATATAGCAAATTTCTGGAATAAACAAGCCAGTTATGGACTTGAAATTTGCAAAAATTTGGTGCTCTGTATTTCTTGGTCAGAGGTGATACTCTAAAACAAACTCGCTCACTAACCTGTAGCATGTCTAGTTCCTCCTGTAGCACCGTGACACGTTTGGTAAGCTGTTGGTTACGAAAAGTCAGACTGTCCATTTCCTGTTCAGCTTTCCTCAACGTTTGCTCTCGTTCTTTCAGCGCATCACGCAACTCTGCATTTCGTGTCTGTTCCTCCAGCACTGCTTTCTTCAGCACCGATGCTTGAGCTCGTATCTGCAACAAATTCCTTTTGAGGGCTACCATCTTCCCCACACAACTGAACAAGGATCAACTGCTCACACACCAAGATATGCATATAATCATTAATATAGAAATCTTCAGGATGGCCAAAAATAAATAAGTTGCCAGATTATTTATTTCGACAAGAATGTCATTTTAATACAAATCATGTTAAGGGGACAAGGTACTCTGAAATGGTAAAAAATCATATTTTTTTGTTTTAGGCACTAATAAAATCTCCATTATTTCCAGTTTTAGAAAATATATACTTTTTGGGGGTTAGGAGGTTTATAAGACATTTAAATACCATTTAAATGTTATTCTGCATTCCTTTAAAGCTGTCATGCAATACCCCTTTTTATAACATTTTTGTATCTTTCAACAACGAACGAGTATATCATGCCCAGCGAGCAGTTCAGCAATTAACAAAAGAGCCCAGAACCAAGAGAAGGCAATCAGAAAAGCTGAAGGAATCCAGGAATGAAGGTACAGATGATTATGAACCCTGGAATGTATTCAAGTGTGTCAGAATTTTAAAGTTCAAACTTTAAACTGTTTTCTCAAAACAACATTTTTGGATACTTATGTACCTTTTTCTCAGAAAGTATGAGAGGTAGAAAGCTGAAATTTTCAGTACATGTATACAACACATAGTTAAACTTTCTGAACCACAATCATAATTTTATAATGTATATTAGTGATATTAAAAGAGCAACAACATTGCAAATTTTCCACATTTTTACTTTTTTTACTTTGCAAATAATTTTTTTCAATTTCTAGTGAACTGATACACACAACCAAATAATTGAGGTTCAGAAGTTGGCTGATTATACTAAGAACAAACATGCAAAAGTGTGACGCTGTATTCCAAGTAGTATCAGAGAAAAAGGTACATGAATTCACATGTTTTAAAAGTAAATTTTATTATTTTTCTGCTGAACGAAATAATTTTTACGGACTCAACTACATAAGCTATCAATGCAAACAACCACTTGAAACAATTGTCATGATTTTTAGAATAATTCATATACATTTCAGGAAAAGCCATTGAGAATTTTAAGAGCAGTGGTAATTTAACACACTTAAAGTGTAATTTCCATGTGTTCAGACTACCTTGTCCCCTTAAATATATCAGAAACTTTCAAAATACAAGGCATTATTTAAAAAAATCTTTATTTCTATATTTCTTCTACAAACTATTCTTACAAAACCTTATTTGTCTATTTACTACATATTACAAGATAAACACCTGCAGAAATAGTTTCATTACACATTTTGTTGCACCTACAAGAGGCTGGAGTGATAGTCAAATGTTTAATAAGTGGATAACTTTGAAATTCCATACTCTTTGTGTGACATTACAATAAACAATTGAATGGTGACCACTTCAAAGAGTGACAAAGCATTGAAAAACACATACAAAAACCAAATATCAGAAATAACTGATGCCACAAAACAAATTATTTGAAACAAATTCTATATTTTAAAGAGATCCATATTTTTTGTTAAAAATATATTTTGTCCTGCAAATATCTTAAACATGTGGAATTTTAATTTAAATTGTTTACAAAAAAAATAATAAAAATTAATGAAAAGTTTTACATGTAAAGTATAGTTTGGGATAGGGAGGAACTTTTTTGAAAACCTTCGTGTTGCATCCTCCATAGATGCCACAAGAAGATACCAAGTTTGGTGTTTAATCAACTCTTCGTTTTTGAGTTATGCTGTTCATATAAGTTTTTTTTTTTATTCAGAGGGTCTCAAAACATGTATTTCTGGTGAAATCTTGTTATTGAACTTTTGGGTGGAATGCAATACTTCCACTGCCTACTATATATGTGCTAGAGAAAGTAAAAAGTGTTTTTAATGGAATATTCTATGGTATTTTTCAACAGTTTCCGCTGTTATTGAAATACCTGATATAATGGGTCTGCCTTTCAATGACGAGGGCCTGAGTTCTTGTTGCTGTTGTGGTGAGTCACCTGCATACAGTTTCTTCTTTCTTTTGGTTGGGTGGGGGGAGGATTTTCTCTTATTCTAGATTGACAAACGACACATAACTCTCAGTTTATATGAAACTGGAATTGCTTGTACATCATTTCACCCATTTCATTCACCACCTTCACAGAAGGGACTTTAAACACTAATTTAAAAAAAGGATTGGCCTACTGATTACTACCTCCAGAGATCCTGGATTCAAATCCCTGCTAGATAAGGGATTTTTTTTTTCCTTTAATTATGATTATTCCACATCCTTCTGGAGACTGGAAGTATGAATGTGTAAGGAATTTAAAGTTTAAACCTCAAAAGGAAACCCAAAGATTAAAACCAAATGCAAAACAATTGAACATCTGCTGCCGAGCGATTATTTCAGATCTAAAAATCCTTTGTGTGCAGTCATATAACCTTTCTCCACCCATTACAAAATTTGCAAGCATAATTTAAATATTTCAGTTTTCATTATACAGTAATTGTTCTATCCACATTATGTTATTCATAATACATTGTTGTCTAATAATAACTTCAAATTAAAAAATGAATGCTTGATTATACACGTGTGAAAACAACATTCAAATATTTATTAGAAACTTGGAGAAATAAATTCAGAGATAATAGAAACAATTTCTTCCAAGGATCACAAAATTTCAAGTATATTGCTTCACATGATATCCTTACAACTGAAACAACCAGCATAAAAAAATTTGGAAAAGTAAACACTACAAAGAAATTATTCAGCACAAACTATATGACTCTTTTAATGAATTCTGTCTGTGTTTCCTGAAGCATGTTTTTGTCTCTCTCTTATGGTGTCACAGTTATAGGAAATTATATAGTTTCATAAAGTTATAAAAACTGGATACTAGCTACTTTCACCATAAATACACGTTTTGACATCCCCTTAACTCCCACAAGTATATTTAGCTGTGTATGTGTGAGAGAACAGCATAACTCAAAAATGAAAAGTCAGATGAATATCAACTTGGTATTTAAGTTCAGCACCTTCCAAAGATGTGACATAAAGACTTCCAAGAAAATCCCTCAACCCCCAAATTACCATTTACCTGTAAAATTGTTCCTTACTTTTTATTACTTTCTCTACTACGTATAGTAAGTAGGGGAAGTATTATATTCCACCAAGATTTCACCGGAAATACATGTTTTGAGACCTCCTGAATCCAAAAAAAGCATTTTTGGAAACATGTCCATGTGTGTGTGTCTGTGTGTGAACACCATAACTCAGAAATGAACACTCGGATAAACACCAAACTTGGTATTTAGGTTCAGTATCTTCCAGAGATGTGACACGAAGGTTTTCAAGAAAATCCCCCCACCCCAGATTACCCTTTACATGGAACATTTTTCGAATGTCTCCAAAAGTATTCTTCATTGTGAACGACTTTTGCATAACTGGTAAACCATAAGAGATAGACAAAATTTTACTACACAAAAAATGTAGATTGCGTTAAAATACACAATTTATGTCGTATACTTTTTTTTTTTGCATGAACCATTTTCGAGATATTGCTTGTTATTCCCTTAAATTTCCCAATACTTATACTTTTTCTCAAATTCGTTATTCATTTTTTTTTGTTCTGGTAATGCAAAGAGAATGGAATATTCCACATAGCAATCAGGTCTTAAAATATTTGACTATCGCTTAAAACCCAGCAATTCCCCTTGCAACTATAAGGAAATTAGCAATAAGATTAACATCTCGATTAACATGAAGCATATGGAGAATAAGCGTTTGTAAAAATAGTTTGTACAAGAGTAGAGAAAGTCATGTGATTGTAACACATCAGATTTTTTTATATAAATATATTTCCAGTTTTACAATGTACAAACATTTTTTGGCTACAGTTTTTAACATCTTCTTACTACTTTTCTCCATTCTTGCTTGTTGGACCATAAATCTTCCTTAGTTTCGCAATCCATCATTGCCCCTAATTCCTTGAATCTACGTGTTATGCAGTCTTCCTTTTCTCCTCCTTCCTGGTGGCGTCCGCTACATTACTCTTTTGCGTAATCTTTCATCTTCCATTCTTTTAGCATGCCCAAACCGTTCTAATCGTTTCTGTTGAATATTCATATTTTCTTTTAAATCTCATTTCTAATTTTTTCTCTTTTAGATATCCTAGCAGATCTCCTCCAATAATCCATTTCTGTTGCCAATAATTTTCTTTTTAACTGACAGTTCAGAGTCCAAACATCGGAGCTATAAGTACAATACTTTTATTGTTTTAAAAATTGTACTTTTAGTTTCTTTTGAGACCTGTTTATCCCATAACACACCATTCAAAGAAGATATAGCATACTTTCCTGAGTTTATCTTTGATCTTGTTTCTTGTATAATCTTTACTCCCAGATATTCATATTCCTCTCAGTGTTTAATTATCCCCATTTCGTGTTCCAGTACCGAATCTTGATGAACATCTCGAATGGTTATACATTTGGATTTATCCACATTTACTTTTAGGCCCCATTTGTTGTATTCTTGAATCAATTTCCTTGTAAGATATTTTACATCTTCATATTCTTGGGCCAGAATTAACTCATCATCTGCAAATTTGAGGCAGTATATTGTTGAACCATCATCTATTGGAATTCCCATATTTTGATACGTATTTTACCAACCTTCTATAGCTTTTCCTGTTGAAGAAGATTTGTTTCTTATATTGTTATTATTACGTTTGGAAAGTCGATTTGAAGTAGGAGTTGTATTATATTTCAACCGTTGGGGAGCCAAACTTGAAGTAGTTGCAACTGCATATGGTAAAAAGTTTCCGGTAGCCTTCGCCCCAAATGTACCTTCAGGTGGCTTTTGCCCCAAGTTTAAAAAAAATATTAACTTTGTAATTTGACTGTTTCTTTAAATATTATATATTTATGTTTGCCTCGGCTGCGTCAGTATTATTGTTAGAGACATGGATGTCTTGGCAGGGTTGTGGTGCGACTAAGAATGTAGGCTTACACAGATTATAATTTTACTTCGCTTCTTTTATTAATGCTTGACACGATTTAATTAATACTTCACTGATATAGAGAGAGAGAGCTGTGAGATGTTTTTATTAAATACTTGCACTTTTTAAAACAAACTTATTTTTCGTCTTACACGAATACGTATTAAATCTCTCGAGGACGATTCTCGCATCCAGTTACAAACACTGTCTGCAGGCAACTGAATTGATTTCAACCGCCTAAACTTGTAAATTTCTGTATTTTAAGTCTCTGATTTGCTATTCCTAATCCAATAGAATACCTTCATTTAACTAGAGCTTTTTCTGGTTGTTGATTGGCTATTTTTATAAACTGTCACTAAAATTACATGATTGCTTCCAAGAATCACAAGTAACATTTAAACTTTCTAATTCATTATTGCCTCAAGGTTACCTCATTGTTAGCAACTTTTAACCTATTATTCTCACAGCTCCTACATTATTAAATTACGTAATACATTCATATAACATTATTGAACATGTATACAATAGTATACAATAATATAAACATATATAATGACTGTAATATACACTTTTTATATATTGTTACATACACATATTGCTTCAAGGCGGGTTGTTATTGAATTTATATATTATATAATTAGACCGAAATTATTTAAGTGTTAAAAATACTGCCTCACTATGTAAATTTTATATAATGTAGGAGATACACAGCATCCCTGTCATAATCCTTTATTAACTTGAAATCTGCTTGACAATTTTATTTTCTAAAAAATGACAACATTTTTATTAAAATACCACATGTTTGTGATATTTACATGACAAGTAAAATCTATATTTTGAATTTTCTGTGAACAGTCTTCAGACTCTTCATACTGAAGAAATTTTGTACAATTCTGTATAAATGGTAAACCTTAAGAGATAGACAAAAACTCACTACACTAAAAACGTAGAATTCATTTTAATAATAAAGACATTGTGGCATTAAACCATTTCCAAGATCCTTGTCTAATAAGGATTGTTGCTACTGCTTTAAAATTTCCAATACTTTACCATATATTTTTTGAAGTGCTAAGCCAACATTCTTTTGTTTCTCAAGAAGTCATGCAAAGAGATGCAATTTCAATTAGCCAGCATATAGCATTTTAAATATTACAGTATCTCTTCAGCCTCTTGTATTCCTCTTGTAGTTACAATGAAGTGTGCAAACATTTATCTGTATTAACATGATCTGTAGAACCAATTTTTTAAATACTATTTTACAATCTCAGTAATACATAAGGAACATGTCACTACTTGCTAATATTTGACTCATACTCATGCCTCGCTCCATAAACAAGTGATGGACAGCTTCAACATTGCAGTTATTCTACTACTGGGAACACTTTACACATGAAGGCAAACAAAGTCCCTTTCCACTTTTAATTAGATTCCTAAAAGTTCTGATTCGCCAGTTTATTTTCCCCATCCATTTATTCTTTACTTGTCCTAAATATTCCCCATATTCCATGATGTCCTTCCCTATTTCAAGTTCAGCAATTTTTATGCCATTACATCAGATGGTAGATTGGCCCATTTCTCAAACCCTAGCTTTCCTCTAATTATTTTGGTTTCATAAAGTAGATAGAAAAATAAACTTTTGTAAGAGTACTTTATAGAAGAATGGGTAGAGAGACTTGTGAAAATGAACAGATTTTTTTACTTAAAACAAGGCAAAACCACTTCACAGTTCTACTCAAGTGCCATTATTCCAAGGCATATCAACTACAATTATTTGCCATCCTCCATGGTCTAGAGATACCATGCTAGCCTCTAGTTCCTGAGGTTGCGGGTTCAAACCAGCAGAGGGTGATGGGTTTTTTGGGCGTAAAAATCCCTAGCATGGCTTCCTTCGGAAGGGAAGTATGCCGGTGGTCCCATGTCGTAGATTTACAGCACATAAAACAGCCTCAAGTCTGATAAAGAGGCCTCTGAGCAAAATTTCTGATCTTTCATGCCCAATATAGAATGGGACAGTAAGGACCATAGCAGTTAAAGAGCATCCATAAATAAAACTCATTTCAATTTTTACCAATTATTTACATGCACCTTCTACATTAGCGACCACAAAATTTTATAACAATGGAGTTACAGGACCAGAATTGCTAAAAACCCAGGCAATAGTATCACCCAGCTACAAGGACAACTTTTCCTAACTTAGGTTTTGGGTACATGACCAGAAATACACCTGCGCACAGAAAATAATTAACCCTTCTCTTCCTGAGCCCACCAAAATTTATTTAAAGTCAGCATGTATCTGTTCCTCACCTCAGAAAAGATGTGCAACAAAAATGTGAAACATGGTTTCTAAACATGAAAACAAATACCTACCTTTGAATATTCTGTAGCAATTTTCTGATATTTGGCTTGTAAATCACCTGGAACTGCATCCATCCTTCTTCATACTGAGAGAATAAAAAAAAAAAAAAGAAGTGTTATTTATTTGAAAACACATTAATTCTGTAAATTCAAATTTCATTCTCCTAAGGTGTAAATCCTTAAGTGTCTCTCTGAAAGAATAACTGTTAGAACTTTTAGTAAAATCGTATTACATATAAATAAAAAGCATTTTTAGTGAATAGAAAATTACCTATAACCTTTTTTACTTAATCATGCTAGGTTTTACATCAAAGCTTAAAACTATAAGAAAATCAATCAGAACCTAAGCAACTGTGTATGAGCTTTTATTGATAAATATGGAAAAGAAAAAAAGAATGAAAAAAGTTTATAATCTGAAACAAGTATTGTAAACATAGTAATATTATCACAGTCAAAATCTAACATTCAACCTTCACTTCTCAAAAACTTTTTCAAATAAAAAGAAAAGTATTTAAATGCTGTAAGTTAACTCCTTGGACATTTTAAAAGGCATTATTGTAAGACATTAAATTTCTTTACAGTAATACTGAACGCAGACGATGCAGAAATACTGAAAAGCCAGCCAGTACAGTGTCAATTTATAGCTAAGCTGTTAGGTACCTCAAAAATAAAAATATTTACACGTCCTGTTGTCACTTGTATGCTCTCCTGTGAACACTGTGTGCTTTTCCGTGCATTTTTCTCTGTATTGCAGTTTAGTTTATAGGAAAACTGGTGCCGGATAGTTATTAATTCGATGAAGGCACATCAGACCTGCAATATTATATTCTCTGGGGCTCTGAATTTACGATGGAATTCGTAATTTAGGTCATCTTAACTTTACAAATGGTTAACACTAGTTATTTAGCTATTTGTATGCTTAAATGAGGTTACATTAATTTTCTTACCGTAATTAAACTAAGCACCAAGAAACATTTTCACGCAACACCGCCCCTTTTTCTTGACACGAAACAGCACCTGCAGCTGCAAACAGCTGACACGATGACAGCAACAATACTACCAACTGCCAACAAATAAAAAGACCCACCGTGACAATTGTTAGGATCATGACAGACCATTTAACCTGGGCCACTGGTTAAATCACATATAAGAAGTGTGACAAGACGGGGTATTTTACATTTTGCATATAAAAATGCACTAAAATCTATCACCACCACTGGTTAAATCATACATAACAAGTGTGACAAGACGGAGTGTTTTGCATTTTGCTTATAAAAATGAACTAAAAACAATTACCAAAAGCTGAATCGTTACTCCAAAAATTCTGCTTTTTAACATATTTGATGCTATTATTATTATTATTATTATTATTATTATTATTATTATTATTATTATTATTATTAGTAGTAGTAGTAGTAGTAGTAGTAGTAGTAGTAGTAGTAGTAGTAGTAGTAGTAGTAGTAGTAGTAGTAGTGGTGGTGGTGGTGGTAGTAGTAGTATATATTTTAATCTTTATGTTAGCACAATTAATAGGAATTACAATTCGCAACAAATTCGAAGTTTAAAAGCATGTTTTAAAACTGGGCCATACCTTACAACAAGCACATTTACAACAGACCCTACCGCATCTTTTCATGACCTATTTAGCTATGGTACTGGAATTGAAGCGAATGCCGGAAATACATACTATTTTAAGCATGAATATTTTCATGAGCTTTTTACATCTTTTGCTCAAGTGAAAGTTTCCTCTGAACCGATTAGTGTTCAAGTTGTTATTGTTGTTGTTGTTGTTGTTGTTATTATTATTATTATTATTATTATTATTATTATTATTATTATTATTATTATTATTATTATTATTATTATTATTATTATTACTTGTACTTCCATATTTGAAAGCAACTTGTGAACTTCTCTTATTTAATTTATCCGTTAATAAATAATACAATTTTAAGTAATTAAGTTCGTCGTCCTTTAGCTGTACATTCAGCAGATATGATTCACATTTAAAATTAAGTCGCCAGTTGACAATTTGTGGTTCGCGAACCTTGGATGTGTGGCAGCAGTTGGAAAGACGGATGCAGCTACTCTCCAAAATTTAAAAAAATTGCCTAAAATAACCAAAAGTAAAAGTAACTACGCTTAGCAAAGGTCGTAATCATAATATATTTAAAACTAATTAGGTAATTATACATGATTCTTTTCAGAGATATTAATAACATGTTATGCCTGTTTCAAAAGAACTTGGAATGTGATCCGCTTAAGGTTACGCTTTATCGACTGTGAATGTCAACTGTCAGTTGCTGTCTTCAGATCGTGCTATAAAGGTTAGAGTTTGTTCATTGTGCATCTCTTATTCAAACATCTGTGTTGGATGTCATGCCCGTACCCAGAAGTTTTTTTTTCGGAAGGAGGAGTTCCATAACTATATCTAAACTTAACAGTGCCCTACAGTTTGAGGCAATATTTTTAACACTTAATGATTTCAGTCTAATTATATGATATATAAATTCAATAACAGCCCGCCTTAAAGCAATATTTGTATGTAACAATATATAAAAAGTGTATATTACAGTCATTGTATATGTTTATATTATTGTATACACGTTTAATAATGTTATGTGAATGTATTACGTAATTAAATAATGTAGGAGCTGTGAGAAATAGGACAAAAGTTGCTAACAATGAGGTAACCTTGAGCCAATAATGAATTAGAAAGTTTAAATGCTACTGGTAATTCTTGGAGCAACAATAATGTAAGTTTTGAGACAGTTTATAAAATAGCGAATCAACAACCAGAAAAAGCTTTAATTAAATGAGGGTATTCTATTGGACTAGGATTAGCCAATCAGAAACTAAATATACCAAAATTTACAAATTCAGAAGTCAGTTGCTTGTAGACAGTGTTTCTAACCGGACGCAAGATGCGTCCTCGAGAAATTTAATACGTATTTTGTGTGAAACAAAAATAGTTTACGTGCTAAAAAGTGCAAGTAATTAATAAAAAAAAATCTCACAGCTCTCTCTCTATATCAGTGAAGTGTTATTTAAAATCGTGTCAAGCATTAATAAAAGGAGTGAAGTAAAATTATAATCTGTGTAAGCCTACATTCTTCAGTCGCACCACTCCCTGCTAAGACATTCATGTCTCTAAAGAAAATATAAATACTGACGCGGCCGAGGCAAACATAAATATATAATATTTAAAGAAACAGTAAAAATTACAAAGTTAATATATTTTAAACATTTTGGGGCAAAAACCACCGGAAAGTGCATTTGGGGCGAAGGCTACCGGAAACCGGGTGCTATACGTGCGGTTGCAACTATTTCAAGTTCGGCTCCCCAACAGTCGAAATACAATACAACTATTTCAAGTTACCATGTACTACTCTGTAATATGTAGACGTTAGGTGGTCAAGAAAAACCGGGACATATGGTCACCATACCTATGTAAGGCGGAAATATTAAGTTTTCCTTTCCCTTTTAAATGTGCCATTAGCAGTAGACCTACCGTTATCTAATTAAATTTTCCCATGTTGGTTTGATATTAATTTAAATAAATAACACTAGCAGAAGTTTCGGGGCGGGGTTGAACCCTAAACCCCCCTATAAATACGGTCCTGTTGCGTGTAAATTGCTTTAAAGTATTCTTATTGTTGTTGCTGTTCTTGTCTTATTGTTAGTCCACTGAAATGCCTACCGAAAAACACCTTGAATAAAGAATTTTTATGTACGATACATATGTAAACACTGAATCATGTAGACAATTTCAGGAGACATTTCTTGGTATTCCTGTTCAAAATAGAGATGTCAGACATCTGGTTAATAAGTTTAGGACAATGGGATCGCTAAACGTTAAATCTAAGAAGCGAAAAAGACGTTCTGACGGAAGAAAAAATCGACGAAATTGGTGCATCATTCGAACTCTCTTCAAAGAAGTCCCTAAGATGTGTTGCACAACAAGTGGATGTGTCAAAAACATCTATTTTCATACAGCTACTAAACTTTCAAAATTGAAACCATGCAGAGTGACTATTGTTCATGAATTACAACCTCATGAGACGGGGAATGCCAGAAATGCCTTTAATGCAGATGGACACCAGTTATAACAAGATTAATAGTCATTATAGTGCATATTACTAATCGTTCATGAGTATGTAACACAGGAGTTTTAGAATGGAAAACTCTCCAGTGTAGTAGGGCATGGAGCACGCCTACATGCGATCCGGGCCGGGCCATAAAACGTAGTACAGATCTTATGGGCAATATAATTAATTCTCTCTCTATACGCGCCCTTTGGAATGCAACTTTCAATTTAATTTGACGTTTTATTTGATAGTCTGAATATTATTATATCCCAATCGCAGAATTGCGTTGTATAATCCAATTAGCACGTTATTCTTAAGTTGAGAGAGAGAGAGAGAGAGAGAGAGAGAGAGAGAGAGAGAGAGAGAGAGGTGTCCAGCACATCAGATGGAACAGCCATGTCACTACTGCCAATCTGAACGTGCGTCCTGTATAGGACTCTCCATAGTTTTACTAATTGCCCTGGAGTTGTGTAATACAAAGTGCAATAAATTAAAATGAAAAAGAGAAGGCCGCGCAATTAATGAGTACCGAAGTGCGAAGCATTTTGCCGCATATCTCTTCACATATAACTCTGTTGCCATAAGGCTTGTATTACCATATTCTCGACTTCGCTTGCACATTCTCCCCCCCCCATTGCTGCCCATGCCCTTCGCGGGTGTAGCACCACAGGAAAGACTTATGTTCAATCAATTGCTATCGCAACACGCAGTTTCTTGCCCTCCAGTTACCAGCCAGTTGGAATTGCTGTTAGTTTGGCGTTGTATAATATGCGCAGCCGATGCTAGGGGACTTCGTAGAAATGTGTTCCTGATCTTTTGTGCAGAAGTACATTTGTGTGAGCGCGCGCGCAAAAATTCAAGATGTTAAATGTGTACCTTCATTCAACATTATTTTGTAAATAATATAGAAGTATATTTTAGAAAATGTTACCAAACTACAGGTGTTGGCATACAGTCTATAATGCAACAAATTCAATCTGCCAATATAAACAAGGCTTTGAAAGCAACAGAGATGTGCATAAGAGACGCCACATTGATAATACTACCAAACCAGGGAAGAGCAAAGCCATGGTTCAACAGCGAGTGTTACGCAAAAAGTAAAGAAACTATAACGGCAATGCATGAAGCTAGAAGCAATGAATACAACTTAAAGAAATACGCAGAAAAGAAGGAATACAAACTAATGACAAGGCATGCAAAAGAAGCTTTCATCTTGGAGGAAGAAAAAACACTGATCCGTGAAGCAGAGAGAACTCCTTTTAAGGCACTCAACCCTAGACAACCACGATTCCCAAGAAACATTCCAATACAAACTTGTACGCAGCATTTCAGCCTGGTACAAAGACACTAGACCAATTTGTAACACGGTGACACCTTAGTCCATCAAGTCGAGAGATTATAGAGGTCACCCGAAAGACACGGCCATCATATCAGGGGCTCATAACAGTGAACTAGAAATTAACTTTCAAGAGACAGCAGCAATGTTATTCAAGAAAGATGCTGTGTATCTGAAAAATAAACCAATAAGTCTTACAAACAGCTTCAAATACTTAGAGATAACGTTACAGACGACAGGAAACACATGTGAAGGAAAAAGTAATTGCTGCTATCAGAGCAATGCGAGACATCCAGAAGTTACGCCAACACTCAAAAGACACATTCATTTCAAGCAAAAATCACCCCAGTAGTCACATACGGACTGAAATTAATATGAGCGAAATTAATGAAAAGCAACCTGGAGGATACCGAAAGGATAAAAGCAATTTTCCTGAAAAAATCGTATGTATCTCAAAATATGTACCCTCACGACTTGCACAAGTTCACAGGGAAACATTCTGATTAGAAGACCTAGCTATAAATCAGGATCAATGCTACCGTACACCTGCATATCAACGTGTGATCCAAGAACTCAATGATAAGAAGGGACAGATATGGAGCTAGTTTTACAACACCATTACCACGATAACAAACAAATCGAGGGGAGCATCATAAGGACTCCGACATACTCCCGCTTCACTATCCACAGATTTTACAAGACTTATAAAACAAAAAGCTTCCATCAACCAAATATACATTATGTTTGTAAACTGTGTGAAAAGGTGTGCGACAATATCATGCATACTGGTGTTCCCATAGAACAATCTCACCGAGTTTTGTAGGAGTTACTCATATCTGTGCACATTGTGCGTATTTCCTCTATATCATTACATAAGCTTCTAAGGGACGTATAATGCACTGCATCAAAAACAAAACTTGTCATTTTTTGGGGGATGTCACGAGTTGACCGAGGTTTTGTAAACTGTCCTTCACATTCTGGCATACCCCCCAAATAGTTCAAAGAAAGTGCTTTGCAGCATCAAAACATAATTTCCAGCTTGAAGAAGATTTGACCTTTCTACGACCTCTGACGTCTTCATTGTGGTGTCTCCGTTTCTCTCTCTGTATCCTCGGTGATCTAGAAGTCTACCAACTCAATGTGAATTTCATGAATCAGATCAAGCTGTATGATGGTCCAAGACATTGTAACTTATTCATTACAGTAGTCGCAATATGACTTAAATGTTTAAGCGATTTTAATAAATTAGCAAAATATAAGAGATTTGTCATTTTATCAATCTTTTGCAACAAACTAAAAAGCAGACTTTTCCCGGAAGGCACGAGATGCGATAAGTTTTCATTCTTTTGATGTGAAAACACATTGTTGACATCTAATTAGTTAATTCTACGTTACCATAACTGTACCATCGATATATCGTGATTGAAATTTTACTTCAGTAGAGCTTTTGTATGTATTTATTAGGTAATTTAAACATTGCAGCAATGGTTCTTGCACCGAAACTAGCTGTATATTCAAGCAGAAATCGGTTAAACAGCATTTGGATGCTGTAAGTTTTAAAGTGCACAACAAACCTAAGAAAATTGGTTTGTGTTTGTAATACGTCTCAGGTTAAGCAATTTTGAAACTTGTGCGTGTGTCACGTAAAAATAAAATTTAAAAGACTCGTGGCTGAGTGCACACACAGCTCACGGCATGGTATCGGTCACTAAAAGCTTCACAAACACAATTCCACGATTACTATCTGTATTTAATATGCACATTGTACACTATTCCACTTTCACTCATACATATAATTTTTTTGAGATAAACAGAAAAGCTTATTTTCTAATTTGTACTAATAGGTATCGGAATTTGTAATAATGTGTATTTATTTCTTTTTTCAAAATGATATAAGCACTAGTAAAGGTAAAGGTACAAATCAATGGAGGGAGCCCCGAGACCAGGGCAGCACCGCACGCAGGTCCTTGTGCTTCTACCAGTGATCTCCAGAAGGGAGGGATGAGGGGAGAGACCCTTTACGAGAGACCCAAGGGCGACCAGATCCAGATGACGATGGGTGCAAGCACAGACGGGGTCTCTTACGTTTCCAGATGTAGCATTCGCCGCCATTCGGGCCCGCCCACAAGCCACCAACCTCCTGCGGGCCTCCCGGGGCAACCGCCGAACACCATCACCTGGTGCTACAATCCTGAAAGTGATGCCAGGGAAGACGATGGGTGCGGGGAGGGGAATAGTGGTAGAAAATGAACACCCCAGCATTCGCCTGGCAACCAGGGGAAACCATGGGCCAGAATGGGCGGTCGTCGGGGATTGAACCCGTGATCTCCCGAATTCGGGCCACAGACCAAGCCGCCTGAGCCATTCCGCTCGGTATAAGCACTATAAGAAAGTTAACAATTAACATGAGAAATGTAAATCATTCATTAATAATGTCAGCCTTATAAACTTAGTTGAAACGAAAGTATGCCGTGCATCTTTAATGTAAAGGCACGTTCAAAATATATACGAACTCTTATGAAATACAAAACGAATTAAGTTTCTTAATTCTGTTCACCCTACAACAGAAGAGCTTATCTAAGTTTCCAAGATTCTATAAGATTAACATATTACATAATCATTACCCTGTTCTCTATTAATAATTAATTTCCACTGGAACTAGAGCTAAGAAGAGTTGGGGATCTCCATGGCGCCCACAACTTATGTATGTTGCACCATGTAGTACATCGATCCGGCCCGCTCTCCCCCGGGTCAATTAAACGCTTGACTGTGTGGGTCTAAGCTGTAATTAATTGAGAAGCAGCGGGGAGGGATAAAGAACTTATTAGAAACAGTCGCATTTGTAGAGAATCTTGACAGTTTGAGGGAATGCTCTCTGCGCCAATTGTCTGCCTCATCTTTCAGACATTACTGAGAAACTCTTTATGTTGCCTATGAAGTTATTTTCTTCCTGAAAGTTAACACGTTTATCCATACATTCTTTTCAATTTCCGATCACTTTGGAGACAAGAAAATCAACCGCAATCACTACGGTATTTACAATCATGTTATGTGTACAATATTGTAATGTAAGATTAATGCCACCGCGGTTAAAACTGATCGCGTTTATTTACGAAGGCTGATTCGAATTGTGCAAACAGAATGAATATATAATTTTCGTTCTGATCAAGAATATTAGTTATGCGAATGAGTTTGTTGCGATCGAAGATTAGCTTGCTCGCACTAACAGAATGACAAGACGATGGTTGTACTATTGTTTAGCCAACGCTGAAAAGTAGTATTACTGGCGCGTTTTCCTCGGTGATGGCGGTCTTCTTTGTTTTTAAACTTCGGTCCACTCACTATGAACTTGTCTCGAGAACAATTAGGACGCTTAAACCCAACTCATAAAACATACTCATATAATAGCATGCTTGTCAAATGGTATGTGTTTTGTATTCAGTTCATTTTAGAGGTTTATATTTGAATACAAAGCTGTTTAGTTTTTAGTCAGAAAACCTAAATTAACATTTTCATTACGGTCTACTTTCGAAACCATTTTATTCTGCCACTAAGGATAACATTTGGGTAATAAAGTCTTTATGGCAACCATATTTGCATCAGGGATGCCAGAACCTGGGGGCTAGTCATTTTCAGTCACCCAGATATTCAGTTGGGGTTGCTGAGCCTCCTCAGTTGTTTTGTTATAATTTCATTCTTTTTTACTGCACTGGTATAAACCAAAGAGTAAATATGTATCTACTGTCTATGCAAACAGGATAATAAAGTTGTTTTTTGGGAACACGATTATCTCATTCTGCTAACGATCAGTCCACTAATGTAATTGGATGCACTTAAGGCACATAATGCATAATTCTACACTTAATATATTAGTGTTGTTATCAATCAAAACATTTAATAAATCAAATAATAATAATAATATTAATTATAACTTCAATCTAATGCTTAATTATCTTTGAAAACATCTGATATTTTCAATTATTCTATACAATATACTAAGTATGTGTTTTCATGGGTAACTGGAATAGTTTTGTAATTTGAATTCTCAGGTATTCATTCCAATGACTCTGATTTGCAGTCAGGAGTGGCATTAATTTGTTTTTCTGTATGTGGAGTTTTCATGATTTTTTATAATACAAGATAAATGTATGGTGTGGTCTTATGTGTAATTACTAATTACATCACTGATACCTTTTTTCCTGTTAAGGGGAGATTAAAACTATCTTGGCAATGTTAAATTGCTAAATTCATGATCCATTATCTCATACACTACTTAAGACAGACTGAAATTCTTACAGGATGTAGATGCATGCTGCCTAAATGCAATGATCCATTTCTATCCAATATGTTTATTTATTAAGGAAGATAGGAGTTTTCTCTTAGGTGATGGCATCTTTTGATTAAAATTTATTAGTAATTATTTGTTTTAAAAATTAACCAACCATTCTAATAACATCAAAGTAGATCAAAGTAGAGTTTGCTTTTATCATCCTAATATTTAATTTAGATAACTTCAATAGTTTCTGAGAAAGCAGGTCATTTATACAAGAAAATGTGATTCACAAAAAAATCTATTCAAATCATAGGTGGAGAAAATTAACGCACATATATTTGCAAATAAAAGAACCAAATAACTTGAGTACACAAAAATTTCTATATTTAAAGGTAGTACTAATTTGTGGAGCAAAACTTCCCCATAAAGATGACTAAAGTTTACCTCTCTACTCCAAGGTGTGTAATTATGATTCTTATTTTCAATGAAGAGGTGCAAAATTTACAGCACAAAATAGCAAAAGCAGTAACCTTTTTGAACATTTCTATAAAACATAAGTATGGGGCCTACAAAGATAAAATTTATATCAAATTAAAAGGGTAATTTCAATAAGACTGCACAAAACACAAAAAATGTAATTTTTTGGCAATTTGCGACATTTAGCCTCTCCTTAGCTTCATTGTTACCAGGATGTGCTACAACAGTTGTTTCCCACAGGAGGAATTTCCAGCCTGACATTGTTTTCCAGCAGGATGTTGCACCACCTCACTAGACTGTGGAGGTATGCAATCCTTAGATAAACATTTTCTTGGTCAATGGATTGGGAGTAATGGCCCAGTTACTTGACCATCAAGCTCACCTAAAGTAATCCCTTTGGATTTCTTTCATATGGGGTTATGTTATGGACACTGTATCTGAATGCAAGTTTTCAATATAACAAAGCATTACTGCAGCCATTGTAACAGTTACTAAGGAAGTACTGGAGCAGACACAGTAGGAAATTTATTATTCCTTGATAATCAATATGAAAGGGATGGGCGCGTGCACAGCTGCAGTAAGCCAGGAAATAAAACTTTAGGAAATTATTTGTTAAATAAAACAAACAGGACTGTGATATATCATTACCTTAGTTTGTTATACACACTTGAAGTTGTAAAGATAATTTTAGCACACCTGTAATTTCGCTGAAAAATCTGATGTGTTACATTCACATACTTTCTCTTCACACTCTTTCACAAACAATCTTAGAGAAGCTTATTCTTCTAATACTTATTAATCCTGATAAAGTTTAATTACACAATTGCACATTTCCTTGCAGGTATAAGAATTATAAAGTAAAGCGAGAATCAGGCTCTTAAAATGTGGATCTCTATATGATGGCTTTGAAATTTCTTACTCTTGTAATAACCATGAGAAAAATGAAAGTGACATACCACTTGAGTATTTGAAAATTCAAACTAATAACAAAGAATATCTTAGAAATGGTTTATGCCACAAAAAGGGAAAATTGTATTAGACATAAATTGTGGGCTTTAAGAGATTGTCTATCTCTTACTGTTTACCAGTTATATAAAAGTCATTCAGAATGAAGAGGACAGGCTATTCCTAGAAAATTCAAGATATATATTTTATTCGTCATACAAATATCTCAAACATGTGGTATTTTAACCAAAATTATTAGTCATTTTTGTGAAAATCGACAATAACAAAACTTCTCCATGCAAAGAGTAATTTAGAGTGGGACAATTTTCTTGAAAATCTTCGCGTTGCACACTCAAAAGGCACTGAACATAAATACTGAGTTTAATATTTAACCAACTTTTTGCTGTTGAGTTATGCTGTACAGAGACACACATAAATGAACCTTTTTCTAAAAATATTATTATTCAGGGAACCTGCAAACATTCATTTCCGATGAAATCTCGGTATCAAATTTTTGGGTGGAATGCAAATGGTTCCTCTACTTTCTGTAGGCAAATAGCACAGAAAGTAAAACTTTCCCAATTAAAACTGTGATATGCCTTTAAAAGAAGCCTGTGTAAGTGTAACTTAGGTGTCGAGTGAGGGCCTATTAATAGGAGTGCGTAAATTCTAGGTACCTTTTAGTAAAAGTCTCACACAGTTTATACAGCAATGAGGAAGTAGTGACATATGGGTAGGGAAGAGTAGTGCCTATGTAGCATGATAAAGCGACATCCACATTCTGATACTATATAAACCCTTTCAGGTCTCATTAAGTTCTGAGCTTAGAGATTAAGTGGTTAAGAATTGCCATGCAGTGATGGAAGTGTAAATGTTATATAGTATAGAAATGTGGGGACCTGAAAATGGAGGAAAATAATTGATTTGGTGCAAAGAAGCCTTTCTGAAACATGATAGATAATAGTTTGGAATGGAACGGAGATATACAAAAGTTTCTATGAAAATGAATAAGGGTTTATACATAATAATATTGTCGTCCTCATGGTCTAGTGGTACCGTGCCAGCCTCTAGTTCCCAAGGTCGCAGGTTCAAACCCGACGGAGGGCGATGGATTTTTTCGGGCATAAAAATCCTTAGCATGGCTTCCTTCAGAAGGGAAGTAAAGACGCTGGTCCCGTGTCGTTGATTTACGGCATGTAAAAGAACCTCAAGCCTGATAAAGAGGCCTCTGAGCAAAATTACCAATCTTTCACGCCCAATATAGAATGGGACGCCAAGGACCATAGTAGTTAAAGAGCGTCCATAAATAAAATTCAGTTTAATTTAATTTACATAATAATATGTTCTAAAGCAAGTCACACAAATCATGGATGAAGATAGCACAGTAAAAGTATATTACACATTTATACACTCATATTGTGTTATGTGATTATTTTATAGGAATCATCAGAAGAAACATGGATCAAAAATATTTGGGCTACAGAAAAAAGCAATAAGAAGTGTTAAAAACTCCAAAAAAAGAAATACTTACAGAGTTCCTTTTAAAAAACTCAATATATTAACACTACCTTCTCTATATATGTATGAATGTCTAAAGTATGTTGTAAAAACCCACAAAGAAGACAAAAATACAAATATTCATAAATATAACACTCAACAAAGAAAAACCAGTTAGAAGCAGATTAAGAGGTTCACTAAAAACTAAATGTATTAGAAGCAATGCAAAAGATTTATACAATCATTTACCTCATTGCGTTTGAATCGATTAGTGACTTTTATATGCCACTTGCACTAATATCTAGGAACATGTTTCATAGATCAATCGTCTCCATTTTCAACCTATGTTCAAATACTGGTTTGTTGTTGATGTTGGTGAGTTATAACTCTCTTGTAGTGGTTCCAGTAATTCGCTGAAAAAATCTTTCAGTGGAATTTCAAAACTGAAAACTCTTGCCTATGTTCTTCCAAATGTAGATTTGCTCTCAAGTGGTCAGTTCCTTTGGCCTTTTTAATTGTTTTAAGAGTAAAGGAGTGGTAATAATGAGTTTTAGTCCACAAATTAGCGGTCATGCTGATTTTCTAATTCTTTGTATTTTAATTGTCTGAAGTGTTCGTTAGCTCTAATTTCCAAATTTCTATACCATTCCCTGGACAAAATGTATGGCTTGTATAAAATTGAATGCAACAACTGTAAACAGTCTTAAACAGGGAAAACAAACAGGAATTCTGTAAGTTCATATGCCACCCAAAAGAGTTCAATAAATTCAGCAAGATTTTCAAAGATTATAATATAAAACTGGCTCCACAAAATAAATACAGTGTGAGAAATCTGCTCACCCATCCTTTAAAAAAATACTACCCTGAGTAATAAATTATCAGGAATTTACTGCATCAATTGTGAAGATTGTCATAAAATATACATTGGGAAGACAAAGAGAAATTTGGAAACCAGATTGAAAGAACGTTTCAGAAATATAAAATATAAACAGACAGATAAATCAGCCGTGGCCCATCATTTTTGGTCACATAATCATAATATTAGTCACGAAATCAAACTTCTAAAACCAGCCAAGAACCATAGTGAATTAACGGTATGGGAAAATATACACATCATTAAAAACATAAATCGAGCCATGAATTTTGAAACACCAGTGATGGACAACGTCTTACGACTGACCAATAGAAACAGAGGCACACTGAGCAACAAGGAAGTGGAAGAAGTTACCTGATGTGTACATCAGTCGGCCAGCTCGCTGAGGATGAAGAGCCCGTTTCTTCAAAACATGTTCGAATAGAATTTTAAGTGGAGCAAAAAGTGTTTTTAATCTGCTGACCAGTATTTTACATTTTATTGATATGCTCCACTGCTTTAAACACTTCATTTTAATCATTAGTTTTAAATTAACATGAGGTCTGAAGCAATTGCTCAAAGTAAGATTTGAAATGACTGATTATTATAAGATGCATAGTATTTGTGTATTCAAATGTAGTCCAGGTCACGTACACAATAGCTGAGGTTATTAACACTCATGAATGGGAGGTCTGTGGTTCAAATCTGCCAGGATCGTTGTCCTTGACTGAGGTTTTTTTTTCCCCAGGTTTTTCTCGGTCCTCATAAGTGGCAAATGCCGGGGAGGTACCCTAAATGTCTGGAACATTTCCTTCCCACTGTCTATGATGTCATATGCAGTAAGAATGGTATTTAAACACTACAAAAAAAAAACACTACATTCACATGACTTTCTCTATCCTCTATTGCTCAAAAATGGGTATACAAATTATTCTTATAAAAGTTTATTTTCCTATCTACTTCATTTTAATTGAGATACACCTTTCCAGAAATAGCTACATTACATGTTTTGTTATAGATACAAAGGAAATAGTGACAGTCAAATGTTTTAGAACTGGATGCTATATGCTGCCTTAAAATTTCATACCATTTCCATGACATGCCAGAAACAACTGAAAAGAGACAGGACTTTAAAAGGACAAGTATTGAACCATTAATAATGGATATATCAGAAATGGCTTATGTCGTAAAAAGTAATTTGAAATAAACTGTATGTTTTAAACAGATCTACATTTGTTGTGTAGTATGTTTTTGTCTATTGCTTAACGTTTACCAGTTATGTATTATCTTTAATACAAAATTCCTTTTGAATAAACAGGACTTCACATGCTATTCCCAGAAAATGCAAGATATACATTTTATTTGTAATGTAAATATCTTTAATATATGATATTTTAATCGAAATGGAAGAGGCATTTTATAGAAAATAAAAAATTTCAAAAATATTTCATGTAAAGGATAGTTTAGGGTGGGGGATTTTCGTGAAACTCTTGGATTTGCATCTTTGAAAGCTACTGAGCCCAAATACTAAGTTTAGTGTTTATTCAACTTTTCATTTTTGGGGCATGCTGTTCTCTCTCTCTCTCTCTGTCTCTCTCTCTGTCTCTCTCTCTCTCTCTCTCTCACACACACACACACACACACACACACACACACACACACACACACACACACACACACACACACACACATCTTTTTTCTAAAAATGCTTTTTTTGGACTCAAAGGGTTTCAAAACATATATTTCTGGTGAAATCTTGTTATGGAAGTTTTGGGTGGAATGCAATACCTTCTCTACCTACTAGGTATGTGGTAAAGAAAGTAAAAAATGGCCCAAATTACCCAGTACACATCCCCCCTCCCCTTGTGGGCATATCAATACACTAATTGTCAACTGTTGCTTCAAGAACAATGTTAGTGTTTCATCTCTGGTCATGAGACCAAAACATTCAATTCTTAAAATTAACTATTGTACCACACTGTGAAAGACTGCAAACTGTAAAGCATAACACATTTTAATTTCAATATACTTTCTTATACATAATATAACAGAGCATACATGAAATACAGTACAAAAAATGTACAAATCTTAGCAATGTTGTCATTTTGAAATAAACATTCAAACACATTACCGCTTATTTACAAAACATATAAGCAAATTGCAGAATTTCTTACATTAAACTCTGTATATAAATTCCCAATATCTTAAATGTCTAATCTATCACATTCTAATATAATTACTGCTTTTAAATTATTGCAAGGTCACATTAGCAAATCTAAGGCAAATCTTATCCTACCTTAACTGATTCTATGGAGTACACTTCCTCAAAAACAAAACAATGATCTTTAGCTTAAAACAGAGTTAATTTGCAAATGTATTCTGTTTATAGGTTGATAAATGTGTATGTAATATATATACCTAATGGTGCAAGGCACATAATGCAATTACTAAACCTATAAAAACTTGACTGTACACAAAACCTGAACCTATGAAATCATTGTTAACCATCAGCCCTAACAACATTAATTTTTAAAACTTATTTGATCAATACATGTACACAGATTCCAATAATCTTGTTTAATAAAATCAGTGGGTGCGTCACAATGGATATAAATATTAGCTAATCACACATAGTTAATCTCTAAAGCTTTGTAGGCACTCAAAGGATGTATTTGCTTAATTATATAGGGTATTAATACTATTCCCTTCTGTGGATGTTTGTCTTCTTCTTAACTCTTAAGCCCACACTGGGTGAAATTTCACCTGAAAGGATTTTCTTTTCATTGTGATAATTTTGCAATCCTTTACAGATCTTTGCTCTTTTCATGTATGTACTCATGTAAACAACTAATAACCATCCATGTATATATTTACATATTTCATTGGTTAAAGGAAGGTTGTTTTTGACAGGTATTCAAAAGTTATCCGGCCTGTCTCAATAAACAAATAATTAAGTAGAAAATAAAAGAATCCAATAGCTACTTTGTGAATGAATTTTATTACAGTTAAAACTTCAGAAATAAATTTACTCCAAGAAGACGTACAAAAACAATGGAGAAACTGTCCAAGAACACCAGCTTTAAATCTTTTTTAAATATACACCACTCAAAAAAGTTTGTAAACAAAAAATAAAATGTAAATAAAAAAAGCACCAAAAAACAATCATGTGGAATTTCTTGAGAAATATTTCTGCAACAAAATCTTGGAATATATACTCCTCAATTGCATAAACAATAGACAGCATGTCAAAGTACTGTGAGATAAGGAAACCAAGAACACCGGCCTAAAATACCTACACCACTAAAAGAATTGTAAGTAGCAAATAAAGGAATCTTGGCATTTGCTAATGAATTTTACTGCAACTAAAGTGCCAGAAATAAATTTCTATTAAAACACCTGCTAAATCATTGTGGGAGGAGTCCAAAAAACATCAGGCTTAAATACCTACACCGCTAAACGAGTTGTAAATGGGAAATAACATTATAAATAGAAAATAAAGGAATCCCGCTGGGTACAATTTGAGGTACTTACATTGAAACTTGTGTTAATGTGACTAAGGCTGCATGACAACTAATAAAATCAAACAATTCATCTGCTAAAGTCATAACTGATCCCTTAATTCTCCTGATCAGTTTAATGTATTGTTTATTGAATATCCAAGCAAAGCAAAATTAGATATTCCTCATACTTATGAATCTGCCATTGAAATATTAATATCAAACCAAATTCTGTATTCAGTTGGAAAGAGATTACAAGTAATTATATTTTAAAGATTGTAAATGATATTAGAAATTCCAGATCAGCACATTATTATGCAATGTCAAATTATTTTGTAAAACAAATTATAATGTATGTTTTATATCTGTTGATCACTTGTTTAATTGTTTGGTAAGTGGTAATTTTCCTGAAACATACAAGAGAGCCAGAGTCATTCTAATTCTTAAGAAAGGAGCCATGAGTCTGCCTGGTAATTATAAGAAATTTTAAAACATTTCTGTACTCTCAAAAATCTTTGAAAAGTTAATTAGAAAGCAGCTTTGTAAATACTTTGAAAATAGTAGTATGAGGGTCAGGTTTTAAATAAGAACCGTTTTGTTATAGCACACAAAATATAATGTTATTGAAGTTTGTCAGTAACAATTGCATAAATTGTTGACCTTGAAACTTGAAAGGAAATATTGATGAAGCTCATCAATAGTGAAGTGCCTGTTTTCACGAATCTTCTTGTCAGCTTTTTGTGTCAAAAAGTGTATTGATGACAATAGGCTATCCAGATTGACCCTTATCATGAACTTCATCTTTCCTTCATCGAACAGTCTGCACCACTTATGCACATTTCCATTATTCATCACACCTTCCCCATTCACTGCAATTGTTGCTGACAAACTTCAATACAAAAAATTGTGTGCAAGATGGACTGGTGGCAGAGTTCTGTGATGACAGTATCCAAAAACTGGTGCCACGACTGAACAAGTGTTTAGACATTAATGGTGACAATTGAGGCAGTATTTTTAACACTTAAATGATTTCAGTCAAATTATATAATATGTAAATTCAATAACAGCCTGCCTTGAAGCAATATGTGTATGTAATAATTTGTAAAATGTATGTAACATTCATTGGATATGCTTATATTATTGTATCCATGTGTAATAATGTTATGTGAATATATTACGTAATTTAATAATGTAGGAGCTGTGAGAATAATAAGTTAAAAGTTGCTAACAATGAGGTAACCTTGAGGCAATAATGATTATGGAAGTTTAAATGCTACTAGTCATTATTAGAGCAGCAATAACGTAATTTTAGTGACAGTTTAAAAATAGCCAATCAACAACCAGAAAAAGCTTTAGTTAAATGCAGGTATTCTATTGGAGTAGGATTAGCCAATCAGAGACTTGAAATACAGAAATTTACAAGTTTAGACGGTTGAAATCAATTCAGTTGCCTCCAATTAGTGATCATAATCAGACGCGAGATGTGTCCTCGAGAAATTAATTACGTATTCGTGTGAGATGAAAATAGTATACGTGTTAAAAAGTGCAAGTATTAAATAAAGGAATCTCACAGCTCTCGATATCAGTGAAGTGCTATTTAATTTGTTTCAAGGATTAATAAAAAGGAGTGAATTAAAAATTATAATCTGTGTAAGCCTACATTCTTGTTGCATCACGCCCTGCTAAGATATCCATGTCTCTAACAAATACTGATGCAGCTGAGGCAAACATAAATATATAATATTTAAAGAAACAGTTAAATTACAAAGTTAATATTTTTTTTAAACTTGGGGCAAAGGCCACCTGAAAGTACATTTGGGGCGAAAGCTACCGGAAACTGTTTACCATACGTGCGGTTGCAACTACTAAAAGTTCGGCTCTCCAACAGTTGAAATATAATACACCATCTACAAACTGACTTTCAATACGTAGCAGGAACTACCTACTACAAATTGACACCCAAAGCGTGGTGCAAACAACGTAAAGATAATATCTACTTCACAATGTAGAAAAATAAAATAATATTCATATTTTAATTTCCTGTAGAAGTTATGTTTATAAATAAAATATTTTGTGTGCTATAACAAAACGGTTCTTACTTAAAAAAGACCTTCCAATTTTTTATCAGTTTGATTTAAGAACTGGTTTTAGTACTATAACTGCAGTAAGCTATTTAATTAAACATGTATTAGGTACTTTTGAAAAGGGTGAAGCCCTCATGTCCAGTTTCTATGATCTCATGAAGCTTTTGACTTTAATGAGCATGGTATTTTAATTTACAAATCACAATCTTATGGAATTACTGGAAGTGAATTACTTTTGTTTAACTCTTATTTAAGTGACTGAAAGCAATGTGTTGTAGTCAATAACGACAAACCTAATATTACAACTATTCAATATGGCATTTCACAAGGTTTATTGCTTGGTCCTATTTTTAAAAGGGGCTAATGATATTGGTAGTTATATACATCCTGATGTTATATTACATGCAGATGATGCTACAATATTTAACAGCCATAAAAATGTAATGCTATTAAGGAATGAAATAAATTTATATCTTTCTGAAGCTAAAAACTGGTTTAATGCTAATGTCTTAAACTCAATGAAGACAAAACAAAATCATGTTGTTCACTTTGCCACAAACTTATATTAACACATCATTTAATATGCTCCATACAAAAATTTTCTTTGATAAAAAGAGGTTAGCCTCAAAAGTTAGCCATTTGAATTATATGATAGCTGCACTCGCATAAGGTAGCATTGGTAAAATGACATGATAAGTCCAGTTCGCAAGTGTACGTGCTGTTGTTACTGTGAGAGCAAATAGGTAGGATATGCAGTCTGATATGGCTCATAAAAAACTGAAGCATTGTCTGTAAAGCATGTGGTGTGTATGAACTTGAGGGACAATAAAGATGTTTATTTCCTATAGACGAAACACAAAGCTGCCGACATTAGGGAAAAAGACAAGCTGAGAAGGACTGCAAGCTAAAATATGCACATTCTCCCCACAGAAAAGAAAACAATGTAACAAAGATGTATTTTATGCTATAGTAAGGGGAAAAGAAGTGAAAGTGCTTGACAATACAAGAAGTGTTACATTGTCCTTCATTTGGAGAATTGTTTTGAGATCTACTACACCCAACAATCATATTAGGCCATCAAAATTGGTGAGACACTGCTTATAGTATTGTGCATGCAAAATGTCAGTAAATAAATGATATTGGTTGATTTTATATGGATTTTTAAACCTTAAAACACACCCATGCAGCTGTACAGGGATTTAAACCAGATTTCTGAGGTAGCTATGAGGGTATTTAAATATGACACCAATGGGTTAATAGTTACACTACTACCAACTTAATACATAAACCAGCAAGGGAAACTCCAGCAACATTCTCTACCATTCATCATATTGTATCTAATTTAAATGGCATAAAATATCAATACTTTTATTTCAGATTCACTATGTGCAGTGTATTAATCTTATAAGTATAAAGTGGAGTGAAAAAACAAAGAAAAATAAAAACCTTCCGGCATGTAAACACACGGTCAATGCACAGCTTGTAGCAAAGCTATCTGATGAAACTTGGCACACAGTATACACGGCAGGCGAAATTAATTCTAAAATGTTTTTAGAATGTACTTTGATGCATGCTGTCCAATTAAAACAAACGTTTTACACAGAAACCAACACAACTAAGTGAAATTTAATCCTGAAACCAGTAAGTTGAAAACAGAAGTTAAACATTTCTTTTTTGTGCTATATAAATGAACAGATAATACATGCTACAAAAATAAGTAGGTACTTAAAAGGTGAGAAATATGAAATTTTATATTCTGGCCATCATCATTATCATCATTGTCGTAATCAACATCATCATTTGTATTCTTCTTCATATTTTAATGTTTATTAACACCTCATAAAAAGCAGTTTTACTGTTGGAATGTCAAAACATGACAGTTAACATGTAAGTTGCACAGAGAGGAGAGGTAGGGGTGAGAGCAAGTGTGGGGGGAGATGGAGAGTTAAAGGTAGAGGAATAGGAAGAGAGAGAGGAGAGGGAACTAAAGATTAAGAAAGGGAGAGGTGGAGAGGGAAGGAAAGGGGGAGGTAAGGTGAAAATGTAGGAAGAGAGTGAGGAGAGGGAAAGAAAGAGGAAGGGAAGGAAAGGGAGAGGTCAAGATGGAGAGCAAGAAGAGGGAGAGGAGGACAGGGAATGAGAGTGAGAAAGAGAAAGACAAAATGTCTGTACTCAATAGTGTAAGCAGGGCTGTGACTTCTGCTTGTAAACATACAAACATAAATAACAATTAATAGTTGAAAATTCACCCAGTGTATTACTGCAAGTGCAAGTAAGCATGTTTCATTATATATTTAGCATATATTTTCTTGTATATTTCTGTCATATTTAAGTACTTTTCAATACACTTAAAGAGTAACATTGTGCTCAGAAATAGACAAAGCATATTTTATATTAGTAATATATTACGTTAGGGTTAACTTTTAATGTCTTTCAGAACTTAATGTGTAACTAAAAATTATCAGTCTTATATGAATTTTTTTTCTGGCAAAACTGAGAATTAGATATCTTATAAAACTGAAGCATGACACCAATAGCTCATGTTAAGAACCTCAATTAATCAAAATAGTTTATTTATGATCATCAGTGGTCTATGTTTTCTGCAGCTAATATGTATATTATCTTCAAAGTTTTATACATTCAAAAGATAATGCTCTTCAATATATTTCTCCATAACTTGAAGATTAATGTTTTCAGCTGTCATTTTAAAGTGTTTTTTATAGGTACAAAATTCTTGGATCTTAAGTTACAAAGAGTAGCTGTTTCTTTTTTCTTTTACAGAATGTTTGCTTATTTTGTTTTAACCTACACCCAGAACAGAAAGTACATTTACACCCATTTAAAAAATTCTAGTAACTAAATTAATGGGGGAAAAAATCCTGATCTTTTATAAGAGTGAACAACAAAAGTTAATACATTTAAAGTGTTTTGGAAATTTTTAATATTGTTTTATTTTTTTAGTTTATAAGTTTTGGGAAATTGCACCAAGTTTGCAACATTTTGTTTGCAGCATTTTCACAATTAACTTACATATATTTAGTAGAGTAGATATTTTATATATACCTGAAAATGTCATCAATATCTTAAAATGACAGAGGAATACATTTATAAAAATGGGTTTTGCTGTTTCACAACTTTATAAATGTACTTCTCTGCTTTAAACAGTATTTTAATGACACTTTCAGGTAATACAAAAAAATGTGCCGTGCTAAATGTATGTTAATTTTGAAATTACTACACAAAAAAATTATACTTCATGAAGTACAAAATATTGAAAATTACCAAAGCATGTAAACTGTATCATCACTTGTTCTTTGCACATATAAAAATGAGACATTTCTCATCTTTAATTTCACTGCTAGAATTTTTAAACACTTCCTCTTCTGGACATCTAAGGTGCATAAGATTAATCAGGCCTATATTTAAACATCTTTACATTCCTGGGCAACACCTCTCCATTTTATTTTGAAAGAAAATCTTTCTGTTTTCTAATTATTAGACTCCCATAAAGACAAAGTGTAACAAACAGAAAAGTAACTAAACATATTAAACAAGGCAACAAATACAAAAGTAACGATAAAAATGCATTAAAAGGATATAAGACATAGTAACAGTAATTATAAAAAAATGAGCAATAAAAGCGAAATGAAAAATTAACAAAATCAAATTTCAAAAGGCAGTTAAAAGGGTATAGTAGGTATATAGCTGATTTTTGTAAAATTGAAATGGATCCTTTAATGGCCAAGAGTGAAACATTCTTAATTAGTTGGCTATCTAGTCCGAACCACTTACAGAAGTAGACGATTAACTTGGGGAACATGTCCCTTGCCCCAATCATTAGGCCTAAGATTTTGATAGAGCTGAGCCTGTATTCCTCCAGGTAGCAGGGCACTGTGGTTAGTAAATCGATTGGTAACCAATATTAGTCCACTGATACTTAATATGCAGCCCATTGTTGTGAGTAGCCAGGTGGTGAAGTGGGTGAGCAGCTGCAAACAGAAGCTTCTAGAGGCAGGAATGTTCTAGAAGAAGAAATGGCTGCATCCAAACTGAACGCCTATAAAAGGGGGCGAACAGTAACTGCAGATACCTTGATATGCAGCCGAAGTGCAGCGAAATGAGCTAGTATGTTGAGAGCACTCACCACTAAGAGGAGTGCTATGGAAGTGAGGCAGTGCTGTATTCATCTGAGCCTGGAGAAATTACAAAAAATTGAACAAGTGAGTTATGCAGGTATTATAAAACAAAGAGCTCTAGATAAATGCAAAATTCACAGCCTAAATGCCACAATTGGTTAGAGTTACAGTTTTCATACAGAATCTCTGGATATTTGTTGCCCCTTGTTCACTTTGCAGCTCCTAAATACAGGACTGATCAATGCATATGTTTTATGGAAGGTATTCTTTCATAAGCTGTTATTACATTCCACAGCAAATGATGAAACCAAAGCACATTCTATGTCATTCAAAAACTTCACTGTGTTCCATTTACTGGAGGTACCTTAAACACAGAAAGCAGTTACACTCAGAATTAAATAATTCTTGTCTGCAGATATTAGCTTTATTACTGGCTGCTTGAGCTTGAAGGTGGACGAATTAGAATATCCAGAACTCTAGCTAATGAACCTTCAATGCTATCAAAACGCCTTTCATATTCTTCTAACTTCCTCCTGTTTTCTTCAAGTGCATTTCTCAGCTCACGAATTTCATTTTCCTTATTTTCTTTATCATCCACGTTGCCCTTGTAACCAACAATTTCAATGGCTTTTTTCACAATGTCAGAATCAAGACTACAACCACCACAACTCTCAGAGCAACAATGTACAACTTCATCATCCCTGTGCTTCGTCTCTTGCCTCTTCTTGTGGTGGCTGGTGAATAAGATCCTTGCTCCTTGATTAGGGAGAACACGTATTTCACTTTCAGGAACTGTTTCTGGAAACAGGCGTACCCTATTTGTTACAAAACTAAACACAGAAGAAGGATTGCAATCTGGCCACCAGCAACAGGCACGTTTCAATGGATCCAAGCAGGAGAAAGGCTTGCTCAGGAACATGCTTTCCACATAAGACACAAATTTCACTCTTGATACATAGGCCACAACTTCAGCATCCTTTCTTATAGCCTGGGTATCGCTGACAGCGAGGCCATTTAACAGGTTGAACAGCACAATTGCAATGAGGAACACAAACAGCACAAAAACCACATGACTAGTGCCTGGGAACAAAACAAAGGGAATTGAGGCAGCATCGAATTCTCCAGTAAGCATAACAACAGTCTTGAATACAGACATTCCAGGATCCAGAAAGAAGTTTTCTTCACCATCTTCTTCATCACAATCAGCAACTTCTTTCCCATTGTCACGGAATAGTGTATAGAAACTCAAAGCAAATGCAACAATCAAGATAGCATACCATGCAAGGAACTTCAAGAAATTCCAAGAAACTGTTTTGAACATTTCAATGTTGGTAGCCAAACGTGGATGGCGACCCACAAGCAACACCAGTTCAGCCCATGAGAGGAGAATGGCTACAGCCGAGAAATGAGGACGTGCTCGAAGACCTATACCCCAGCCACCACATAGTAACACAGCAGCACTGAAACCCAGCAGTAACAACTCCAGATAGTTCTCAGGAGTACGGAAGTAACGTCCAGGTGATACAGCAAACTGAAACAGCTCTCGAAGAAACAGAATGACAAAGAAAATTGTCAATAACCACCATGTAAAACCTCTTCCGTTTATTCTCATCTCATCGTTTTGTGCATCTATTCTCATCTCATCCTCTTGCACATCAGTCGTACTCTCATTGGATGCAACATGGGCGACTTCATCTAAGTTTTTTCCTAGCCCAAGAAGTATATACAGGGATAGCAAACCCACAAAAAAGAGATAAAATATGAGATTCAAACAGAAGAAAATACGAATCCGATGCCACTTGAGATACAAAAAGCTTGTAAATATAGGGTGATTCAGAAGATACCTCAGATCACGTGATCTACTGATGTACAGAAGAGGATCAGTCTCGGTGTTGGTTGTCTCAGTATACATTTCAGCTTTTGGGTTCGAGAGTTCCACATATTCATCAGGATGGTGATTTCCTTGAATAGTCAGAGCCACTTCTGAAGACCGTCTACCTAAGAAAGGTCCTTCGGAGGATGCTGGTGGTGGAACAAGAAATCGATAGCAGAAGGTTATCTCATAGGAGTCCTCTCTTGGAAATTCGCCATTTGTTCCTATGCAATTGTTTAGGAATTCTTCCAATATGCGAGAAGAAATATTTGCCAGAGGAGGCTCTTCAAATACGTTTCTAATTCCTACATATGCTCCATTTTTAAGAAGGGTCAGAATGGCATGTTCATCCCCATTCTTTGCAGCATAGTGCAGAGCGGTGTTGCCCTTTACGTCAGTAGCATTTATATCCAGCTTCAGATGAGGAAGATATTGAAGGAGAAGATCAAGGCAGGCCTTATGGTCTCTGCTACGTCCCTCATCTCCATCTCGAGGAGAGTTCGTCAGCACCAAGTGGAGTGCAGTGGGATTATTCTTCCCACACATGAGCTGGACAGTATCAGCTTTACGCACCAGAAACAGTTTCAGTACGGCAGGATATCCACCCAAACAGGCGAGCATTGCAGGGGATCGTGGTTCTGCTTTACAGACTCCATTGAGGTCGGCACCACGATCTAGCAGCACCCTAGCGGCAGGTTCTAGACCGAACTGAGCACAATGCTGCAACAGAGTACGGCTGCCATCATTACTGTTCAACAGATCCGTAGACGACAGATTCTCAACAGCTTGTACAAAACCTTCGTAATTACGACTATATAACATCTGGAACAACGAGGCAACATCAGCATTGGTTTGGTTGGCTGCAGAGTCTTCGTCTCGTTTTTCTGGTAACTTTTCTGCCAGGTCTGGGTATTTCTCAAGGATAATTTCACGTGCTGTTTTACCAGACAATGCCTTGGTTGAATCCACGTCGAGGTCGTCTCCGGTATTCTCAAGGATTGCCTGCACGACTTCCTTCGTACCATACTGGGCAGCCACGAGAATGGCAGTATATCTCTTTCTGTTGGTTTGATTGGGTCTGACGCCGTCCTGATTCAGCAGTAACCTCGCGCAGTCCGCATATTTCTCTCCGTGTTCTTTCTGTTTGGCGATTTTGTGCAGGGCGGTGTCTCCACTTGCATCTAGCTCGTTGATGTCCGTTTTGTAGCGAGAAAGTAGTACTTCAAGGACCGCGAGGTTCCCAGCCTCGGCGGCGATGTGAATTGGTGCCTTCTTGCTGATTTTGTTCAGCTCAGTGGGATCGGCACCAGCTTTAAGTAGTTCTTCAACAAACGGCGCCCCTTTGCTGTTGGCACAGACAAGCTGTAGACATGTGGCACTTTTGTTCTCGTACCAGTGATCAGCATCAGCACCTTTCTGCAGCTGTTCCCGGAATGATACCAAGTCTTCTCGGTTCCATGCCTCCAAAAGCTCAACCTGGGGATCTGGTTGACACAGGCTCCCCACTCTTGTCAGCTCCACCTTCTCCTTGGAAGTCATTTCTCTGCAACAAGATCAGAAATAGTCTGCATTACACCACAGAACTACTCAGATGTTTGAAATAAACAAGTGGAGACCTATTTGAATAAGGATGTAAACCTCACTTTTTGTGGAATAAGGAGGTATCTTGGCTGCTTGGCACTATACAATTCGTTATCAAACTATTGCGACAACAGAGAACTATCTATCGTTGAAAGAAGCGTGTAATGTCAAACAAGAGGCATCATTACATTTCTTTTACTCTAGCCTTATGGAGGATAAGTCTGGAAATTTAAATCAGATTTGAAAAATCCAATGTCGCAGTCGGGACTCAAACCAAGGATCTTCGACTTTCCGTGCCACTGACCTATCATGACGAGTACAGGAAGTTCTATATTCTACCCAAAAATCTGATACAGAGATTTCACAGGAAATACATGATTTGAGCTCCTCTGAACAAAAAACCAATATTTGTAAATTATTTCATGAGTGTGTGTGTGTGTGTGTGTGTGTGTAAAAATAAAATATTTTATATGTTAACGACGCTGTCAATTACCGGTTCATATCAGCGCCGCCGGTGTGCCGGAATTTCTTCGCACAGGAGTTCTTTTACATGCTAATATATCTACTGACATGGGGCTGTCGCTTTTAAGCACATTAAAAACCATTGGTCTGAGGAAGATATTGAAGAAGAAGTCGCGGTTTGAACCCGCGACTTTGGGATCAAAAGGCCAGCGCTTAACCAACTGAGCCACCTAGACCGACCTGTGTGTATGTGTGTGTCTGATAACTCAAAAAGCTAAAAGTACGATTTTCAAGAGTGCAAGCTAAATTTTTCACGAACTCCTCCACCGTGTAAAATTGTTAGAAAAATGTTATACTGCAGCAATTTTACTTAAAGTGTCATCTATTTGAAATACTGACATGGTATATAACGGGAGAGCCAATAAACTACGAACCGGTCGCGCAGTGTTCTTCCACTGAGCATTTGGAAACATGATAACGCCCTGCTTCTATAAACAAGGTCACGCTGTTGACGTGGTTTTGCTCTGCAGTGTGTAGTGCAGTATTGAGTTGACGGTGATGTGATGTAGTTCAGTTATTACGAGTTATTTATTATTTTGTCCAGTACTTAGTCATAAAGTATATTATGGCTCAGCATATGTTTTCTACTCACAGCGTGTATTTATTTATGATTCGTATGTGTTAACTCGGTCAGCTCGCCAAGTGAAAGTACGATTTGCAGAAAGATTTCCAGGTGTAAAAGTTCCAGGTCGTACAACAATACATGAGCTTTACAATAAATTTCAGGCAACAGTAAGCGTTCTGGCTAAGAAATCTAAAAGACGGCGTACGGTTCTTACCGAAGAAATATTAGACTAATCGGTCATCGTTTGCAGAATTCCCCCCAAAAATCACTTAAGCGTCTTTCACAACAGGCAGGCACTTCTTATGGCTCTGCGCGAAGAGCTACCAAATTGCTGAAGTTAAAACCATATAAAATAACTGTGACACATGCTCTTCAACCAGGTGATCCTGTAATTAGGCGCACATTTTGTGAATGGGGTCTCGGTAGTGTATACAATGGCGAAATAGACCCATATTTCATATTTTTCACGGACAGGGCTTGGTTCCACCTTCATGGATACGTGCGTATAAAAAATAATCGTTATTGGAGCTCTGACAAACCTAATATTGTTCTTGAAGTACCCCTTCATGACGAAAAAATTGGTGTATGTTGCGCCATGAGCGGAGAAAGAATTATATGGCCAACTTTTTTCGAGTCAGCAGTTGACGCCCGTAAATATGAATACAATTTTGCCCCCTTTTTTAGAGAATTACAGACAGGGAGCGTGAGTTTGCCTTTTTTTCAACAAGAATCTGCAACAGCTCGTACGGCCAATATTTCGATGAGAACAATCGAAAGTGTGTTTGAGGACAGAATTATTGGTAGAGATTTGTGGCCTCCTCGGTCCCCCAATCTAACCCCCTACGATTTCTATCTCTGGGGTAACTTAAAGCATAAAGTGTACAAGACAGACCCACACACCCTGGAAGAATTGAAACAAAATATCCGTCAAGAAATTGCCAGCATTTCTCAACGTGAACTACGGCGAGTGATGTATAGTTTCCTAAAGAAGTGTCAAAAATGTATGGACCACGACGGTGGCCACTTTCAGCTTCTCCTTTCATAAAGTTGGTAAGTAAAGCCTTTAAAAGTAGTTTTAAAAACGTTGTATGGTTTCATCCGCGCCTTTCTATGATAGCAGCAGACGACAACGATCGCCGATGACACGGACAATCTAAATACGGGACCGGGTCTGCCAACGCAGAGACCACACCCTCGCAAACCCAGGAGTAAACTCGTGGGGCTTTCCATTAGGAGCGGTGCCTATTTTATATACCGCCCCCCCCTGCCTGGTCGAAATCGGGGAAGGACACCTCCCGCACCGACCCTTCCAAGCAGGGACGGAAATGGATACGCCACTTACGCGCGTCAGGCCAGCAGGGCGAACCCTAACTGGGGGAGACTACCGAACAACCTCGGTGGGGCCGACAGTTTCTAGCTACCGTCTACCAGCTATCCCTCATGGCTGGTGACGGAGATTCTCGAGGCGTCTCACAATCCCGCCTGGGTGGAATTAACATAGCCAGGCGTACCCAATCACCCATGGGTATCGGGAACCACTGCCCCGCCGAGTTCAACCCAATCCGAACAACTCCCTTTCGGGAGGGGCTCAGATGTTCGGCCCGGCGTACTTCTGGTAACGTCAGAAGTACCACGAGGACAGGAAAAATACCACGCAGCCGGTTCGTAGTCTTTTGGCTCTCTCTGTATAATGTATGTATTGTGACCGCGCGCGGCCGTTACCTCGGCCGGTCGGTAAGTGCCTCCCAGCCCGATTCCTGGAACAATGGTCAGCGCGGAAACAATAGAGCAATAGCGAGTGTGGAATTAAAAGCCACTTTGTGTGCTGCATACTTGATCGGAACTCTCGTTTCGGAATGTTCTAGTAAGATCTTGTTCTCGAAAGTTCCATTTTGTATGCGAGTGCTATATAAGGGACTGCTGTCGACAGGACGAGCAGTGGCCAGTGTTGAGCTCAGTTGAGTTGAGTGCTGCTCGAAATGAACAGTGCAGTTTAATTGAGAGTTGTAACTCAGCAGTCAGTTGTGATTTGATTCGACGAATCAGTTGTGTTGTATTCCGAGTGCGTGCCAAAGTGACTCAAGTGTAACATTTGTGATATGTTGAGTGCCTTGTGATAAAGTGTGTTTTGCTGTCTTGGTATTCTCGTTTGTTAATTAAATTTTATGTGAAGGTCCTGAGAATTCCTCTACAGTCTTATTGAAAGTTATATATCTAGGAGAGCATAAGAGATGGCTTAAAAATTGTTATAAAACAATCTGATGTGTTGCATTCACATTACTTTCTCTACCCTCTATCGCTTATTAGTAGTATAAAATTATTCTTACGAAAATTTATTTTCCTATCTACTTCATTTTAATCGAGATAAACCTTTCCGGAAATAGCTACATTACACATTTGGTTATAGATACAAATGATAGTGATAATCAAATGTTTTGGAACTCGACGCTATACGCTGCCTTAAAATTACACACTCTTTCTATAATATCGCGAGAAACAACTGAAAATCAACACGACTTATCGGAATTGGCTGATGTAACAAAATAAGTTATTTGAAATAAGTTGTGTTTTAAAGAAATCTAAATTTTTTTTGTGTGTGTGGTACGTTTTCGTCTATCGCTTAACATTTACAAGTTATACAAGATTATACAAAATTCCTTCCGAATGAAGAGGACTTCACAGGCTACTGCCAGAAAATTCAAGATAGATATACATTTTATGTCATCTAAATATCTTTGAAATATGGTATTTTAATCAAAATCGTTAGAGCCATTGTTTAGAAGATCAAACATTTCGAAAAGTGTTCCACGTAAAGGGTAATTTGGGGTGGGGATTTACCTGAAAAATCTTCGTGTCACATCTTTGGAAAGACACTGAACCCAAATACCAAGTTTCGTATCTATCCTACTTTTCGTGTTTGAGTTATGCTGTTCACAGACAGACAGACAGACAGACACACACACACACCCAGGTGGCCTCAAAACATGTATTTCCGGTGAAATCTCGTTGTCGAATTGTTGGATGGAATGCAATATCTTCTCTACCTACTAGGTATGTGGTAGAGAAATTAAAAAGCTTATTTTGGATTCAGGGGGCCTCAAAACACATATTTCCGATTAAATCTAGGTATCGAGTTTTTGGGTGGAATGCAATACCTTCTCCAGTTTCTAGGTACGTGGTGCAAAAACAGCTGGTGGAAAGAAATCGAAAAAACAATGGAGTGAATTGGAATATTAGGAATATACGGGGGTTTGAGGAAAGAAATACAAATAGCTTTTGGAAAGTAGTAAGAAACAGAGTGGAATATATAGAACGACAAGAGATATGGGGAAGCCTTGAAGATAAAAAAATCATTAAGCTTTTATAAATTGATAAAGAAGGAGTGGGGAAGAAAGAGGTACATTGATTGCTGTAATAGACAAGAAAGGGAAGGTTTAGCATGGATGAGAACGGGATCAATGTAGATAGATAGATAATTTATTTCCCCATAACTATCAAAATACATATACAAAGTATAATTACATTCAGTCAGCTCTATTACTTACCCTTAACCTACTTGTTAACACTACAGATTCTTTTATCCTGAATGCAATAACTCCCAACCTGTGAGTTGCTGCCTACCTAACCTTGGTTCCAGCAAGCTTCAACACGGCGGTTATTTTGCTGCTGAAACCATTATACAATTCTTTGGCTACTATCTCCTCCGTTGTGCCTATATCTCTTCCATAGTTCCCTCTTGTTGCCTTGCTTTGAAACTTCTCTTATATGTACTTAGGAATTTTACCCTTATTGGAAAATGATTACTTGAACACACTAAATTCACCACTTCAAAATCCATGATAAACGGATCCAACTCTACTGAATATATCATATAGTCTACCACACTTACACATCCTCAAGTTGAACTCCTCACAAAATTCTATTAACTTCTTACCTTCGCAATTCAAGACTTTGTCTTTGCTCCTTCTTCGTACTATCTCATTCTCATCCCTTCTTAACTCATACTCAACATCTATTACATTTATTTTACTTACCCCTACCCTTGCATTGAAATCCCCCATTATAACAAAACAATTATTTAAATATCTATTTGTTATCTTATCTTAACAAATTAAATAGATTGGGATTATAAAATTCCGAGGCACTTGGAGGGTTATACACCACTGCAACACACACATTTAGCTTTTCCCCTATCCCATTTACAACACACCACAGAATTGCATTTTCCTCTCTTTCACTACACATTTTCACTTTGACTTGCAAGCTCTTCCTACAAATAACTCTAATCCATCTGATGCACGACCTCTTTCTTTCTTTTTTAATCCAGCTTTACCATAGAAGTAAACATTTGACACATCCACTGGAATATCCTTTGTTGCCCATGTCTCTACCACTCCTATCACATCACCTAATTTTAAGATCTCCATTATTTCCCCATATTTAGCTTTGGGATCAATGTATTTAACAGGGATGAGAGGCAGCGGAAGAGGAATATGCAGTGGATGAAGAGAAAGTACAGAGCACTATATGACAGAATGTAAGGAAATAAGGAGCTGGAGGGAAAATGTGTGGGAGAAGAAATGGGAAAATGTGGAGAGAAAAATAGTAGCTATAAAGATGTTGAGAGGGAAAGAAGAAAAGGAAATCAAAGGCATGGGAGAATTTTTAAGGTAGATAAAGGAAAAATGGTCTAGAAAAGTAAGAGAGGCAAGAGCCGCTCAGTGAGCGATAAGGCCTGGGAGCCAAGCAATCTGAGTGGCTCAATAAGAAAACGAGCACCAGACAAATTGTACACAAGATGTAAGGGTACGAGTGATATATTAATATACATTGTAAACCAAATTGTAGAACAAATTGTACAATAAATTCAATTCAAAGGTACGTGGTGGAGAAAGTAAATAATAATTCAGAATGAAGAGGACTTCTCTAGCTATTCCTAGAAAGTTCAACATGTACATTTATTTGTCATGGAAATGTACCTATATGAAGGGGGCGGTTCGTCCACACTTCCACTCCTACTTGGTAACTCTTAGAGGACTGTTTGCATCTTTGACATATTTCGCTATCTGCTTAGTCGACTCGACTATATCAGTTACTGGAAGCCTCCTCTTTCCGAGCGACTGCGTAAACTCGCTAACTGAGCAATATTTGACCTCTCTGATGTCTCGGCGCTGTAGCGGTAGGTATGTACTTTCGTGACGATGAGAAAACGAAAGGGAGTAGAGGAGTAGGAACAGGAAAACAACGGCCCATGTGGCTGCAGGCCTTTGCAGATCAGACAGGAAACGAACCTTAATGATTGTAATGCTACGGCAATGGATTCTTTGCTTTCTTAAAACTAAATGACAGATGTTTGTTCAGAGTTCGAATATTTTCTAGCATTGTATAATATAACCGATTTACGGTAGCCAAAATTAGATATATTTCTAGCTATAGGATTTCTTCTATTTACTGAAGATGACTGCACTAATAGAGTCCTTTTAATATATAATACCAAGGGCAAGGGAACTGTTTCCAGATTTAAAGGACACTTGGTACAGATTTGGGTTCAAATAACTGATTTCTTGTTGTTTCTTGAAATGGATCTTAAATGGTATAAGGACCTATGTCATTTTTACTTTCTCTACTACGTATAGTAAGTAGGGGAAGTATTATATTCCACCCAAAACTTCGATACCGAGATTTCACTGAAAATACATGTTTTTGGAAACATGTCCGTGTGTGTGTGTGTGTGTGTGTGTGTGTGTGTGTGTGTGTGTGAACAGCATAACTCAGAAACGAACAGTCGGATAAACACCAAACTTGGTATTTAGGTTCAGTATCTTCCAGAGATGCGACACGAAGGTTTTCAAGAAAATCCCCCCTACCTCAGATTACCCTTTACATGGAACATTTTTGGAAAATTTTTATTTTCTCAAAAACGGATCTAACGATTTTGATTAAAATATCATATGTTTAAGACATTTTTATGGAAAATAAAATGTATCTTGAATTTTCTGGGAATGTCTTCAAAAGTATTCTTCATTGTGAACGACTTTTGCATAACTGGTAAACCATAAGAGATAGACACAATTTTACTACACAGAAAATGTAGATCGCGTTAAAATACGCAATTTATGTCATATACTTTTTTTTTTTTTTGAGTGAACCATTTTCGAGATATTGCTTGTTATTCCCTTAAATTTTCCAATACACTTTTTCACAAATGGGAATTCGTTATTCATTTTTTTTACTCCTGGTAATGCAAGGAGAATGGAATACTCCACATGGCAACCAGCTCTTAAAACATTTGACTATCGCTTAAAGCCTACCAATTCCCTTTGCATCTACAAGAAAATTAGCAATAAGATTAACATCTCGATTAACATGAAGTATATGGAGAATAAGCGTTTGTAAAAATAGTTTGTACAAGAGTAGAGAAAATCTTGTGAGTGTAACACATCGGTTTTTTTTTTATTGGACCTTTAAAGGGCTCTTATGGACCAGATATGTTACAATATTGTTACATGCTGGGTAGATGGCCTAAAAGTTCACATGAAAATTAAATTAATTTTGAGTACCCAGCACGTACAATGAGGGGGCGTATACTTACGTGGCTGCGGAGGACTGAAACGTGGTGTGGAGGTTAAGAGGAAGGCGTGGGTTTTTCACTGTACAAAATTCGTAACACAAATCTACTCACACATTCGTAGATTTATTTCCCAATCGTTTGGGGTTCCTACATTACTAAAAATGGAAGGTGGAAGGAGATGTCCACCGATCCAAAGCCCGGCTTACACACGCGGTCCGTTTCTCACGGAATGCTAACTGAAAGTGGCGCCATCCCCCACTACTCGTGGCTAGCAATTACCAGCCAAGAGTGATGTAAACAACAATGCGTCTGGAATGACAATGTAGTACAACAATGTAACCCCCCAAATTATTAATACACAATATATTGGTATGTAACAATGTGATCAGCTTGTTTTTTGCCATTTCTCCTTAAGTTTTATTTTTTAAAGTTCAGGTGCACTTTTCTCAAAATATACTTAACTTAGAAGTGAGAAATCTTTTGTGGCTGTACAGAATGTTTAGCTGCATGTAATAGGTTAAAGATTTTGATCCTAAGTTACATGGTTTCTACGAAAAAAAATTACAAATATAAAAAAATTACGCCAAAATTTATTTTCATCTGGCTATTCGTTTAGAAATAAATTAGTCCCTCAAATGGACAAATAGTTAGCCTTTTATCTTAAGCTAGTTACAAAAACTCGTAATAAAAAAATTGGCGGAGTTCTGATTTTTATTTTCAGAGAAAAGTGTACCTATAAATGAAAGTAAAATTGTTTAGAAATTATTTTACGATATTTAAGTATTTTTATAATTAAAAGATTTAAAGCTTGCTAAAAATCTCGATACCAACACACTCAGAAAACTTTCTTTAATAAGCAATAAAAATTTAATTGTCCTAGATGGTGTAATTCTAGAGAAAACTGGCTTTCTTTCAATTGATGTGATCTCCACCAATTGTCCTTAAGAAAGTTTTCAGCGAATCCGCGCGTTTCTTTGGTTCGACAGCTTGTAGTAACTCGGTGCGAGTGTTTCCGAACTTCAGAATAGAAGAATGGCCTTCATTTACAGGAAATAAACGTTCACTTATTGTAACTACTGCATGAAGCAAAGTGTAAACGTTTCGTATCCAAACGTGGATTGTAAACATTTTAAACACGCTTTTTGAAGAAAAGGCTAATTGCTCCCTTTCTTTTACTCCAAGTTTTACTGCAATATAGGCGGTACCAAAGGGAGAGGTGACTACGCTTACAGTTGGGCGTTAACGAACCCCGTGTAGATTACTGAGCGAGGCGACTGCACATATATTGGGTTTATTTTTGTGCTTCACTTAATAATTATCATTTTTAAAGCACAATTTTGATATTACCAACTCCACTGCAGCACGGACCGCCAGTGTCTAGGCCAACAATATTTTAATGAAATTCGTTAGAGCCATTTTCGAGTAAATCAACAAACAATTTCCATGTAGAGGTTAGTTTGGGGTGGGACGATTTTCTTGAAAATCTTCGTGTCGCATCTTTGGAAGTTAGGGAACTTAAATACCAACTTTGGTATTTATCGGATATTTCACTTTGGAGTTATGCTGTTCACACACGCATGGACATTTTTCTAATTTTTTTTTATTCCAGGGCCTCAAAACACGTATTTCCAATGAAATCTCGATATAAAATTTCTGGGTGGAATGCAATAGGTACTTCCCCTGCTTACTAGATACGTGGTAGAAGAAGTAAAAAGGAATCGAAAACTTTCGAGCATGTCCGTCAGATAACGTACAAGGTGTAAACATGCAACATGGAATATTTCGAAAACCGCTTTGTTATATACACGAAATAGCGTGTAGTAGTCGGCCACGATATGAGTGCGTGCGGTGGGAAGAGGAACAAAACATTTACGTAATAAGTGGGCGGGGCATCGGAAGGATAGTCAGGTAAAGAAAACATCCACAGTTCCGAGTTGCATTTATAGCACTGTTTCCACTGTGCAACAGTACGTTCCCCTATCGCCCTGCCCCTCACTAAGCCCACTCATATCGTGGCCCAGGCATACTAGTGTATGTATGTTTTATGTGCAGTTTTCCAACGGTATGAACTATGACTTATGATCAGGGAAGGAGGGGGCATTTCGCACCTCAACCCAAATTTGTACATACCACTCCCAATAGGAACGGATGAAGTGAAGGAACCGCAGAAGACTATAGGCCGGCCGACAGAGACGTGCAAAGGTCCCTAACGATTCCAAGCTTGATGACCTGGTCACGCCGGCAGGCGGCTTAGAGAAGACATCTGAGGGCCGAGAAGAAATTTCTAATAAGCAAGCATTTGTGTCCGACACTGCACACACCATAAACCTACCTGAAACTTGAAAGGGGAAGCGAAATAATAGGAAGTGAGGAAAAATAAATTCATGGTAGAAGAGAAACCATCACAGCATTCGCATTGCCAACTAGAGAAAGTCACATAAAAATCCACGGTGGGAGGGACCGTCTCAAGTATCGAACCCAGGACCTCCCGAATGCGAGTCTCGCACGTTACCGCGGAGCCATCTTGCTCCGCTTTCCTGCGCTATATTTTTGCCTATCTATTTATGGTGTCCCAGTTATGCAAAATTATACAAAATTGTATGAAGAGGACTTCACAGGTCGTTCATATGAAATTTAAGACATGCGCTGTATTAGCCATGCAAATATGATAGCTATCGAAATCGTTAGATCCATTTTTGAGAAAATAAAAAATAAGGAAATAATTTCCAAGTAAAGGGTAGTTTAGGCTAGAAGATTTTCTTGCAAATCTTCGTGTCGTATCCTTGGATTATGGTGAACTTAAAGGCAAAATTAAATATTTATCAGGTTTCCCTTTTGAATTATGGTGTTCTCTCTCTCTCTCTCTCTCACTCACACACACACACACACACACACACACACACATCCGAGCACGGAGCTATAGTTAAATAGTAGAGAAACAAAAAGGTGAAACCATTAAAATATACACATTTATATCAAACAACTTTTTGTAGCACTGGTGGTGTTGAGATAGTCACTGTTGTTTTGAGTTTTCCAGTATTTTAAACAATGCACTTTTAAAACGGCTTGTTCATCTTTTGTTTCTCATCAGTCCATGCAAAGAGTAGTCAATGTAAAGGCTCGCGTATTATTCGATGTGCTTGTTAACAGTAGACTATCGCCACAGCCTCCTCTATGTCCCTACATTTATAGTCCACTAGCTGCTCAACCAACGTTGCACGGTTAACCTTTTAAACTCTAATGACGGATTCATTAATTTCATTTACATTCCCGCATTCTTTTGGAAATAACTGTACAACGATCGAGAACATTTTTATGGTTTATCTTCTTCATTACTCCTTATAATGAGAATTTTGTACAGCCCCGGCTATTCCTAAAAACGGATGAAAAATCCCTGGTATTCAAACAAAATGGCGAAATGCCTGACTTCCTTAACCTCTCCGCAAACAGTGTTCCAAGTTCTGGAAATGCTGCAAAGTCTATACGGCCTTATAGTAGAGGTCTGCACCGGCGCAGTTCTTAGGCCAGGCCCGACCCGGTCTAAACCAAGACCGAGCCCAGGAATAGGTTATACTCTACCCCTGGCCCGGCCCGACAATCTAATTTTGTTTAAATAAAACTATTTTGCAGTTATTCATGACTTGAAGCTTTCCTGGCGGCGATAGAAAAACTACTTCTCTCGGACTATCAGCCAGGTGAACTTTGGAACCCAAGCTTTCAAGATCTATCGTCACTTTCACCTTCAGGGAATCATGTCGAGACGACGGCGACTTTTTGCCAGGCTGAGAGCAGTGTGAATATGTGATAGACGTGTGCCTGCCCTGAATAGGATTAAACCACATAAAGATGGGATGTAGGGTTTGCAGGATGGCGGGTGAAATTTATGTAGGGGAGTGAAAGGAGGCAGCAAGATTTGCTCCTCAACGGTTGCCGGTCATGCAGCAAAGGCCCTTGTGCACCGCCCGGTGTAATTTCGTTTCCAGGTTATTTCATGGGCTGTAAATTTGTTAATCCAAGCAATGCTTGTAGGGATTATACAGGAGCTCAGCCTTAGCTGCTGGTGGAGGTGCTCCGTGGTTACCGGATGTGCCTGCATGCCATGCGGGGAAGCCGGCGATGCCCCAAGTGGCGTGTTCCGGGGATATAAGCCCCTAAAAACCGAACGAGGGCGCTCCAATGGTGTGGCAATTGGTCGTAAGATTTTGCAGCCCGGTGCCTAATTTCATCCTCCATGTAAGGACGAGATGAGGCTTCGTGAAGCAGTCTCACAGAAAAGAAGGGGTATACAGAATAGACACCCCGGTGGCCCCTATTCTGCACCGATTGCAGAAACAGTTGACTGAAGTTTGCGGCCATGCCCCAGGTCTAGCAAGCGTATTATGAGTGCTCTGAAAAGGCGTAACTTAAGCGGAACAGGCATCCCCGACCTCAGCATGGGATACAATCGGGCCGTAACCCCAGAAGCCTGATGCGCGAGGTCCCTGATGTGTTCCCCAAAAGTTAGGCCCTTCTCTAGCTTAACTTCCATGTAGGTGAATGGTATTTGTCCATTCTATCCTTCTCCAGAGATAAGTGAATGTGGGGAAGTTTGCGGGAAAGCGGCGCTTGGTAAACAGAATGGCGTGGCTTTACTCCGGATTGATGGACAATCGCCAACGGGATCACCTGCGAACACCGGCACAGGAAGCAACAACAACACACATTCATATTATTCACTAACATTTCACACTATTACTTTAATATACACTTAAGATCTAACTCAACAGTACTAATGTACGCTAACACTTAGCTTAAGCTAAAATTATGACAAGCAGGCACTACCTGCACTCAGTTAATAAGTATCATACAATATTAAGTTAACACCATGACTAGCAGGAACTTCCTGCACACACTTACAACATTAGAATGTAAGCAACTATATCATATACAATGTATAACGCATGACATCCCACTGGCATTGTTTTCAGGTTTCATGGACAATCCCAGTAGTTAACAACGGATGCGCTCGCATTAGCAGGAGGAGATCAACGGAAAGTGTGTCAGAGCGTAGAAGAGCTGGGGTTTGTATAGTAAGGTTATGGACTGTTCGCACCACGATGGAAGTGAAGGACGAGACCGCAGCCTCCAAGTTGGAATATCGCTTATTCTAGGGTTAAGGGGAACGGAGTCGTTGAGGCAAGCTTTGCCGCAGTCCCAATCGACTTCACCGTGTTGAATTGGGATGCCGTGATTGGCAACACTTGTGTTAACCTCTGCTAATACGGGATTATGATCTGAGTGTAATGCCTTGAGTGATGTGAGTGCACTAAAAAGGGTTTCTTCAGATTCGCACAGCACAAGGATAACATTTCTCAGCCCATTGAGTCACAGGGAACCGACAAACAACGTAAGGCCTATATTTCATAAACGGGTAATTTTTCCGGTAAACTGAGCAGAATATGGTATCAAGACCGTCTACAAACGCCTAGAAAATCCGAAACCTTTTACGACAGGTCACGATTCCCTCGGCGTCCGCCCACCGGACTGACCATAAACATAGGCGGACCAGGAGTTTCGACGGTCATTCGCTCGAGAGATGGTACGAAAGAAACTACGTGCTGTTTCAGCCAAAGGGCCTTCGCTTCCACCGATATACAACCATTTAATCAAGCCTGACTCACCGTGGTACGCTTTGCAGCTCAAATGTGAGCTCAAGAGGAACGCAGACCGCTCGCACCACCACTTGCTGGCCCCCGCTACCACCACCACTGAGATGACAGCGCCCAGCTAGTCCTTCAGCACCAGCCGCCAGCGACACTGCACCGGCAACATCGACCGCCAGCGCCGCTAAACCAGCACTAATACCGCCGCCAGTTCTCCCAACGTTATCTCATCTCAACCGCCGGCCACTGTCGGCAGGGCCAACACAGACGCCACAATGGACGACACCACTGCCCAACACGCCCACTTTAGCGCCGTAGTTGTCGGAGTCCAACGAAACCGGCCGACGCAGATACTTCTAGAGCAACTTCTACTACGCTGGCCTTCATTACTGAAGGCAACCAGAATAGTTTCTAGGAATGGACCTTCTCCACTGGTGCTCCTTATCTTCCGGGAAAGTCGCAATACCACGAACCCTGGAAGACGGGCGTGGACCTCCCCGACCGCAGTCCGCGATTCGAAGACAGCCACACAGATTGGACACCGCCGTGCTGCCGCTGCTGCCAGTATGGACACGCTGCGACAGATTGCAGTGCTCCGCCGCGGTGCCACTATTGTGGCCCCACATCCCTCACGGCTGCCTGCACGCAGCATAATCTCAATCGCCGCAGAAGATTTTGTACCACCTGCTGCAGTACGGGCCAGTTTACTAGGCACACGACAGGCCAACATACAGGCAGAAGTCGCTACACTCAACAAAAGAATCGACGCGCTTCGACTAACCGTCACCAGGCGGCTAGCCGCCATTGAAGCAAAGAACGTACTTCAAACAGATCATACACCACCGCCTCAGAACACCTGAAGAACCTGAGATCACTCCAGAAGCTCTCCACTACGACAACCCCGACTTGCTCCCCTCGATACAGCGCAAGCCGCATTGTATAGAGAGCTATCTGGAGGAAGAACATGCAACACCATCAACCGACAACAAAGACGACCGCTCCAAACGGCTGGACACTCTCGAAGCCTCAGTCGACGGCATGCGCGAGGTTCAACAACAGATCATCGTAGACATCGCCACAAGCTGGAGGAAGGATACGTACTCATCCGCAACTTTATGGAGCAACATGTCCTTATGCAACCAGCTCAACACAACAGACGCCACAAGTGATTGCCGCATCACCACTTCATCAAGGACATCCGGGGTCTCCTGGATACCTAACTGCCGTCTCCAGCAGTTGCCGCCTACACCAACGCAAGACACGATTATCATGCGACTCCTAGCCACGGTTCTGTAGTCGCTACCATGCTACCTGCCTCACAGTTATGATCCTTTTCCTGCACGGGCCGGATAACGTAGTCACTTCGCCCACAAGCATCCGGTTTGCCTCAGGCAATATAAATAAAAACAATCTGTCTGCCCCAGTTGCAAATAAAAAGTCTTCCAATAGCATTAACCTCCTTTATAGCTTAAGTAATGTTAATAAACAAATAAAAAAAAGTTTCGACGTCATTCTCTGAAGATGAGACTGACGTTAGATCTTGAAACCTTGGAAATCCTTCCAGAGTTCACCTGGCTGACAGCCCGCGAGAAATTAGTATTATTATTATTATTATTAATATTATTATTATTATTATTATTATTATTATTATTATCATCATCACCATCATTAGTCCACGAAGCGCTGCCACCTGGATGCGAAGGCACTCGGGTTCCGGTACCAACATGGGAATTTTTCCCCTGCTGAAAGTCCTGCTGAGGGATGCACTCAGATCCTGGGACTTATTTAGGAGCCATTTACAGAAATAGTGGCGACTGAGGTCTTGAAAACCGCATGTAGCAAGCGGCATGTTGACGGTATACTGCTTTATTAACCACATATCCCCCTTATAATGCACTCTGCCCAGGGTGTGGGTGAATGACGGAGGCGGAGTTTACAGCCGCCGTGCTGTAGCAACGTTATCCATAATTGGCCGAAGCGAGCATTTATTTATTATTGCTAGTATTGAATTAATTGTTCTTTTACACAAGCCGTGTGTTGGACAGGGTTGGAAAAGTAGAATCAGATGACTGAAAAATTCAATGCCATAGCCGGGATTTGAACCACGGATCTCCCGGTCTCCGTCCGGTTGCTCTAACCACTGAGCTACCATGGCAACATGCCAGCACGCCACTAAAGAATGTAAGTCGCCATTGGGGTATGACATCTCAATACAATTTGAGATCTCCTTGTGATTTACCGGGAAAAATGCGAAGGAGCTGGAGAATTTAGTGGCGTGCCGGCATGTTGCCATGGTAGCTCAGTGGTTAGAGCAACCGGACGGAGAAGGGAGATCCGTGGTTCAAATCCCGGCTATGGTATTGACTTTTTCAGTCATCTGATTCTACCTTTCCATTGCTAGTATTGCTACTACTCGGATATCTGAGTTTTATTCATGGACGCCTTTAACTGGATGTCTGTATGTTACGATTATTTGCTATTAGGGGCATCTCAACATTGCAAATAAAAAATACAATAAATTAGTTATTTTGGTCTTTATTTTCCCTTTAGATGGAAACGTTTACGTTTTTCCTCCCCTCAAATTGGCGCTAATGATATTGATTAAAATACGATACGTTTTGGATATTTACATGACAAATGAAATTTGTATCTTGTATGTATAAAGTAATTTTTCTTCCGCTTTATTTTCAAGCCTGAAGCCGGCAAACATTTTTCAAATTAAGCAGGAACCAGGCCGGAAGTCCATGCAGACCCCTACTTTACATGGCCTTGTCGGTGGAAAAACCATCGGTCGGATTGGTGGAGCAATCTTTATTGATAGCGCCTTCTCTTTGGTCCCACAGTTATTTAATAACAAACACTACATACTTTTCACATAAGAAAACCTTAACATACACAACGAAACAGAGGTGCAGCTGGTGAATATGAAGACTTCGCACTCCCAGGTCACCAAATTAACCTCTTTGGAAAAGACACATAGCGACCATCTTTATCCTCAATAACAGGAAGTATATATATAAAATCTGATGTGATATATTCACGTGCCTTTCTCTACCCTCTATCGTTATTAGTGGATATACAAACTATTCTTACGAACGTTTATGTTTCTACTTCATTTTAATCCAAATAAGCTTTTGCAGAAATAGCTACATTACACATTTCGTTATACATACAAAGAGAACAGCGATAGTCAAATGTTTAACAACTGGACGCTATATGCTGCCTTAAAATTCCATACTGTTTCCATGGCATCGCGAGAAACAACTGAATGTTGACACGACTACAAGAGAATGACAAAGAAATGAACAATTCGAACCTTTAATAACGGATATCTCAGAAATGGCTTATGCCACAAAAAAACTTATTTGAAATAAATTGTGTGCTTTAAAGATATCTATATTTTTTGTGTAGTACGTTTTTGTCTATCGCTTAAACTTTACCTATTACACAAGATTATACAAACTTCTTGCGAATGAAGAGGACTTTACAGAAAATTCAAGATGTAGATTTTATTTATCAGATAAACCGGCGGAGGGCGATGGATTTTTTCGGGCGTAAAAAGCCTTAGCATGGCTTCCTTCGGAAGGGAAGTAAAGCCGGTGGCCCCGTGTCGTGGATTTACGGCACGTATAAGAACCTCAAGCCTGATAAAGAGGCCTCTGAGCAAAATTACCGGTCTTTACGCCCAATATAGAATAGGATGCTAAGAACCACAATTTAATTTTTTATTTGTCAGATAAATATCTTTAATGTATGGTATTCTAATCAAAATCGTTACAGCCATTACAGAACAAAATTTTCGAAAGATTTTCAATTTAAAGCGTAGTTTGGGGTGGGTTGATTTTCTTCAAAAACTTCGTGTCGCATTCTTGGAAGGTGATGAAATTAAATATTGAGTTTGGTATGTATCCTACCTTTGTTTTTGTTATGCTGTTCACTGACATACACATGGACCTTTTTCTAAAAAATGCTTTTTTTGGATTCAAGAGGTCTCAAAACATGTGTTTCCAGCGAAATCTCAGTATCGATTTTTGGGTGCAGTGCAATACGTCCTCTACCTACTGTATACGTGGTAGAGAAAGTAATACGCTTCTGCATCTGCTACAAAATTCACCCTCAATGTTTTCACCTGAATTGACCCAAACAGCGGTGGAATGCAAGTATCCACATGGTTCCTGTGAAAGGGATCATTTCCTGGAGGTTGTCGACAGGGCATAACGGTTCCAGCTGGACGCAGTTGGACTCACATATGTGGGAAACAAGTTTAACTGCTCTTAAAACCAAATATATTCCCACTACTTCAATAACATTTCACTCGATGCGCGCAAACAAACGACTTTAAGTGTCTGACTCCACGTGCCGTTACAAATCCTGGAGATGGCTTTTTCACACATCCTTTATATTCTAATGATAACTACACTATAAGTATTCTTAATGTTTACTTTTTGAGAAAAAGTATTATATTATACACCAAGGGAGAGAAACAGTTGATTTTCCACGAGGTACATAATTGGAGCTGGAGGGATTTATCCCTCGGTATGCTATTTTTTCCAAGACGAGCTAAATTGTTGCCTTTTATTTATTACCTTCTCTACTCTCACCCAAAAATTCGATACCGAGATTTCACCGGAAATACATGTTTTGAGACCCCCTGAATCCAAAAAATGTTCCATGTAAAGGGTAATCTGGGGTGGGGGGATTTTCTTGAAAACCTTCGTGTCGCATCTCTGGAAGATACTGAAGCTAAATACCAAGTTTGGTGTTTATCCGACTGTTCGTTTCTGAGTTATGCTGTTCACAGACACACAGAGACTGACACACACACACACACACACACACACACGAACATGTTCCCAAAATGCTTTTTTTTGTATTCAGGGGGCCTCAAAACATACATTTCCAGTGAAATCTCGGTATCGAATTTTTGGGTGAAATACAATACTTCCCCTATTTACTATACGTAGTAGAGAAAGTAAAAATTTTGTTTGATACAAACTGTGTGCTTTAACGAGATCCGCATTTTTTGTGTAGTAAGATTTTGTCTATATCTTATGGTTTACCAATTATAGAATAGTCATTCAAAATGAAGAGGTCTTCACAAGCTATATCGACAAAATTCAACATGTGCATTTAATTTCTTATTAAAATGCATTAAATATATGGTACGAGGTGTTTCTAAAGTAAGTACGATCATTTTTTATAAAATAACAGAACATTATTTTCCAAATACTTTATTATCATTCATTACCTTACACTACATCTCCACATAGTCACCACCGTTATTCAGGAACTTGTCGTAACGGGAAACCAGTTTTTGTATGCTTTCGTCAAAGAATGGTGCCGCCTGTGATGAAAGCCAAGTCTGCACTTCTTGTTTCACGTCGTCGTTGAATGTTTTCCACCAAAGAATTTCTTCAGATGAAGAAAGAGATGAAAATCGCTTGGTGCCAAATCCGGGCTCTACGGATGGTGGTCGAATTCTTCCCAACCTAAGTGATGCGATCAGATATTGAGTTTGTTTGGCTGTGTGTGACCAGGCATTGTCACTCATTATTATTTTCCCCATAAACCTCACACAATTGGCGATGAATGTTTGCTGACGTAACATTTCTCGCATTAAAAAAACGAATCACTGATCTAACTTCAGTCGCTCGATTGTTTTGAACATTTCGAAACGCTCTAACAACAGGAAAACACAAAGTGACGTTCTCTCAGCTGCGTCTGACTTCCTAATGAATGGAGAAGTGATCGCGCATGCTCAAAATGGCAACTGCAGCGCTGCAACGGCAAAATAATAAAACGGTGCTTATTTTAAAAACACGCCTCGTATTTTAATCAAAATCGTTAGCCATTTCAGAGAAAATAAAATTCCCATGTAAAGGGTAGTTTGGAGAGGGGGTATTTTCTTGAAAGTCTTCGTGTCGCAACCTTGGGTGACCTGAACTTAAATACCAACTCTGGTGTATAACAAGATTTGTTTTTGAGTTATGCTGATCACAAACAGACACGCGCGCGCGCGCGCACACACACACACACACACACACACACACACACACAGTTTTCTATAGCTAAATGCTTTTTGAGGTATTCAGGGGGCCTCAAAATATGTACTTGCAGTGAAATATCGGTATCGAATTTTTGGATGGAATACAATACTCTGCTTACTATAGGTAAATGGCACCGAGCGAAATGGCTCCGCGGTAACGCGCGAGGCTCGCATTCGGGAATTCCTGGGCCGACCACTCTGACCATGGGTTTGTCGTGGTTTTCCCTGGTTGGCAAGGCGAATGCTGGGGTGGTTCCTCTTCTATCACGAATTTCCTATCATTTCGCTTCCCCTTTCATGTTTCAGTGGGCTTAGGGGCTGTGCGGTGTCGGTCGTTGTCGGACAGATGGCACGGATTCTTGCTCGGAAAGTTCTTCTCCGCCCTGCCATATGGCAGCCTTCTCTGAGCCACCTCAGGTGTGTCGAGGTTCCGCCAGAAGGAAGCCTTCTAAGAGCAGCCTATTATTGGCGTGACCAGCTCATAAGCCTATAGTGTCCAGCGGTTCCTTCAACTCATCCGTCCCTCTTAAGGGTGGTAAGCACAAAATATCCGCGTCGGGTTGAGGCGGTCCTTATGCCGCTGGGTTCACTGATGAGGCCAACTTACCGTCTCTCGTCGATCCGGGGGATGGGATGCTGCTGCCAGGCGCTGTCCTTTGTGTCCGTTGTGAAGTCCCCTCGGGCGGCTTCTGCTTCTGCGCGCGTCCCCGATGCGTCGAAGATGACCCACGCCTCGTCGTAGCTTTTACACCATTTAGAGTTTGCCGGGCTATTTTGGTTTTTGCTCAGGGCGGAGGATGGGAATCTGATTGGCGTTTTTGTTTAACACCAACGGGCCGAAGATCTCGGGCGTACAGGTTCTGGATGAGGACGGGTGGTAAATGACATTCGTGGGACTCACCAATACATTTCACTTTGCATACTTTATGTTCCTGGCACGAGATTGCTTAAACCCCAACTTCTTTCATACAGCGTATTTATAATGCCAGACGTATCAGTACCCCGCGGCTGCTTTGTTTCAAATATGCAGATGCACTGCCTTGATCACTCACACTACTTTAATTCACATCCGCATCGGCGGAATTATATTTAATACTGCGACATGCTTATCGCGGGAATTCTAAAGGCGAGAGGCACATTACGAAGCAATCCAGCAATCGAGAACAGGCCGCCCAGGTTCACCTGGGCGGAATGAGATCGCCACAGTACCTAGCCGCAAATGTGGCTTTACCTGTGCGATAAAGAAGGATATACACAAGCTTTTGATGTTTGTCTTGGGTGGAGTTTAGCTTTTTGCGCTACCATTGGCTGGGTCCCGGTGTTCCCACATGGGCGTACTAGCGACCATGTGATGACCAAGGCCAATACTGCTCAACTTGGGAAACCGCTTGTGTAGTCGTCAAGCTAAGCAGGCAGCAAAGCAGGATGGGAAAACTAGGTAATGGTATAGGGGTATCCAAGTTGGCAGCAGGGCGGGTCGCTGTTAGATGGTCACTTGTCCAGCTAGTGACCAAGCCCAATGCTGCTCAACTAGGGGGAGCTTTTGATGTGAGGGAGTGGCAGATCTCAGCATCGGGGGCCCAAGCCGTTCTTCGGCAACTGGTAACTCTTTCTCCTCCTTGGCGCTGTATGGTCATAGCGGCCCAAAGAATTCACCAGCTGATTCCTGTGGTAAGTGATTTTCGTGTACATGGTACAGGTTCTCTCCCGCACCACGTCCACGATTATGGGAGACCGGAGTGGATGTGTAGGATGTGTGACGGGAATCTACGCCCGGTATCATAGATCATCCGAAGCGCCCTGTTCTGGTGGTCGCTGCCGCCGATCCCCAGACCTCGCAGCCATAAAACCAGGAGCGGGATAATCGTCTGATATAGGCGTAGTTTGAGGTGTGTGGGCATTGTGGAGCGGAATACAGGGTACAGCTGTCTGAGCGCGGAGTGGCCGAGACCGACCTTTGCCCTGACATATGGAGCGAAAGTGAGCCCGCGGTTGAGAGTCACTTCGAGGTATTTGGATTTTTTTTTCGAGTGGAGGAGAAAATGATTTAATCACTTACCCTAGCCCCGATGGGAGTCGGGACTGAGAGTGTGGGACTCACCAATAGTCGGCATACCCACTAAAAACTCCTCCACCGGAAGGAAAAAAAATGAAGAAGGAAAAAGAGGAAGTCAGGTGTGATATTGTGGCTGTACCGCTATTGCACCAGCGCAGTCATAGGTACGGGTATATTGGCCGGCCACGAGGTGGACAAATTTTGTTGGTCTTTTATACCCTACACACCCTACTCTATGGTCACCATGCTAAGAACTTCTTATTGGCTATCTCTTCGCGGACCTCGAAGCGTGGACTTTCAATTTTGTACCGATAGGCTGAATTTATGTCACATGGTACAAACGTCACGCGGGATTTTATTTACTTTCGCGCGAATTTTCTTGTTTTCCTATGACCACCGAAGCGTCAGTCCTTCCTAACAAAGGCATAAAAGAATCGTACCTTCCTGTTATTTAACAAAAGACTGCAGCCAAACACAGCAAAAAAGTGTGCTGCTTGTCCCCAAAATGTACAACTTCTAGCCTGCCACACTCGTCTTGCCAGGAACATGTTTCCATATGAATAAAATCCAAATTACAAAAATAATATTTACACAGAAATGATTAATAAAAACTACATAAGCATATATAATGTAATAACACGAGCTATCTACCGATATCAAACACGAGGTAGGCATATCCCGTTTCAGGGTTGTGGTGCGATTCGTTCCCTGGCCATACTCATGCTCATAGATAAGTGGTAGAGAAAGGAGTTAATAATGTAGCGTTATTAAAAGGCACATAGAAAGTTATTACATTGAATAAGAAAAATGTAAGCGCAGCGACAAAGCTTAGCATTGGCTGACTGAGGATTCCGGTTCGAATCCTTGCTATGATAGAGGCGGAGCGGTAGTAATACAACCTTTGTAAAATGTACCAGTTTTTGTCCAAATTGTAAATTTCTTCGAATAGCAATGCCTTTCATTCTGTATCAATTTTGTATAGTTTTGTGCAACTGGTAAACCACAAGTGATACAGAAAATGTACTGCACAAAAAATACACTTAACGTGCAATGACTTTTTTGTCTGTAGCATTAGCCGTTTTCGTAATATTCGATGTTAAACCTTTAAGGTTTCCCAGTTTGAACTTTCATGCGGCATTCATAACAGCACATTCTGACACAAGTGTATTAAGTGCATCACTGGAGAACGAGGAAGAGTTTGAAAATATCAGACGAAGCCAACTATTTTCTACTTCCAAGATTTTCCAGTAAACTTAATGCATGTGCGTGCATACTATTTTACCGACGATAGTGAATAATAGACATAGTACTTGCGCGAAAACAAAATTAATTACTAACAACTGTTGAACATGGTGGTTCCAATATACCGTCACCAACATTAGCAGTGGTGGCGAACTGCTGTCGATTATCCACGCCTGATGTTTAACCTTTAAAAAAATCAATAATTTGCAGCTCATACTTAGTTGCTGCATGAATTAAAAGTAGGTAAACATTAATAAATAAAAAGGAAGTAGGATAAAATTTAAATGGTAAAACTCGACTATCAAATATGATTATATTCCATGTTTGCAATAGCAAATTCAATTAAAGTTAGAGGATTCAATATTGTTCGTGCACATACGTGCAGTAAAATAGACAAAACAATCAGGTAGGTTAAGTTATCAGCACTGAATGCAGGAAATTCAACTCCCCAGCATGCTCGCATGAACGGGAAGTGGATGAAAAAATAATATCGCCGAAAGTGCATCTTACGCAGTGAAGTCCAACCTGTTCTCTTAAGAGCTAAGGTTCAAAGTCCACAGTCTACTATATTTGAAGAGAATGACAAGCTAAACCAATCAAGTTTCAGTTCTTAGCAGCACGAGTGGAAATGAGTGGGAAGGGACATCCCTGGGCATCCCTGATCATGTGCAATTCTTACTTTTTCCCCGCAATAATTCATTAGTAACATAAACTGACGATAATATGTGAACAGTTGTATTTTGTTTCCATTTTGTGCATATAACTAAGCTGTATTATTTAATTTGAGATAAATTTCTAGTCAAAAAATAATCGCGAGTAATGTAATGTATGTTGTGTGTGCGCGTGTGTTTGTGATCGACAGTGGTTGTTCAATAATTTTGTGTCACAGATAATATTAAACTGTTTTTCTAACAACTCAGTTCTGCAGAGAGAATGAATGAAATGAAGGTTCGGATGATCCCGGTGAGTTATCCCACGTTCACCTTACGATAAGGAAAATCCCTTAGTCTTGTGGCCCAAACAACTCGCCTCAACAGAGATTCGAACTCAGGCTTGCAGAAGCCCATCCCCGCGCCACGTGACTTCCTGCTATTACAGTTCAATTACTTAGTTTTTACTTCTTTATTCTATGCAGGGAGGTCAGACATGAGCAATATAAGCAATTAAGTGCACAAATTTGGACGTGGAAGACATACCATGCCACTTCCGGTTTGCGTGAGTGTCTGCAGTAGGCGACAGGTCAGCAAGTGTGTGTGGTGTCACGACTCTTGCTGTGGTGGGGGGAGTGCAAAACACAAATCCTAAAACGTGGCGCTCAAAACCCAATAAAGGATTAAAATATGCCGTGGCAGAGAAGCGCCCTGTTTTGTAGTGTAATTCTATGTATGTTGTACGCATCTGATGTGTTGCATTCGTATGATTTTCTCTACTCACTCTTTTACAAACTATTCTCACAAACGCTTATTCTTCTGTCTATTTCTTGTTAATACAGATAAACTTTCATTACACGTTTAAACATTTCGTTGTTGATGTAAGAAGACTACAGTAGGCTGGTTCACAACCGTCCGAGAACGGTAACGAGAACGGGAAGCAATACACCATACAAGATGGTTCACAACATCCTGGTAACGAGAACAGGATGCATATCGATTACAACGCGAAAGTCGATTTTGCGCATTAGGATTTTATTTGTTTTTAACTGACCAATGATATTTTTTCACCTACTTCCAATTTAGCCAACGTGAAAATTGGATAGAGTAAACATTATCTAAATGCATATCCATTACATTTCTGATCCTCTCTCTCTCTCTCTCTCTCTCTCTCTATATATATATATATATATATATTTACATATGTGTGTGTGGCTTTGAAACTGTATATACAATTGTAATTAATTACTATTGCGTTGTAATGCAACCCGCTCCCTACGATCAGAGCGTTAAGGCTGGTTCACAACAACCGATTAACGGCAACCAGAACAAAGGCAAAGTTGAATGGCATGTATTTTAATGGGAGCGTTCACAATTGATGGGAAGCTTTCCCGGTCCTGGAAACGGGAAAGAAGACTTGGCCAAGGTCTTAAAGTACTTACGGCATTTTAAGTCGCCATTGGGGTATGTCATCTCCAAACAATTTGGGATCTCCTTGTAGTCTACCGGAAAAAAAATGCGAGTCAGCTGGAAAATTGAACGTCCGACTAGCGCGTTGCCATGGTAGCTTAGTGGTTAGAGCAACCGGACGGAAACCAAGAGATCCGTGGTTCAAATCGCGGTTTTAGCACTGAATTTTTCAGTCGCCTGTACTTTTCAAGACTTGGCCAAGTTTTAACTTTCTCGCTCTCGTTCCCGAACACGGCATATTAGATCAATATTGTGCATATTGGACTCTTCACTCTAGAGATTATTCTAGGTGACCGTGACATGAAACAGCCGCTAGTGCTCTCTATAGTCGCAAGCTGAAAACGTAAAGCTGGAAGAAATTCTACCATACATGCGTCCTAACCACACTGAAACCCGCAGATCCATTGAGCGTTAGTTCTTCTAGTGAAAGCGTCATCTGTAGTTTGTTTATATGCAATTCAGAATTTGCTATTACTCAAAATCAATAGCAAAAACCACAAAGAACAGCAGAAACCGGTAGAAATTAACAAAGAACAAAAACAATTTGAATGTACGCCATTAAATAAAGGAATGAAAGCGTGGTACTCTATCGAATTTTGACGTTAGCTACCTGCATTATGTTAGCTGAATTGGAGGCAGGCGAAAAAAAAATATCATTGGTCAGTTAAAAACAAATGAAATCCCAAAGCGCAAAATCGACTTTTCTCTCTGCGATCCATAGGCATTCCGTTCTTGTTACCGAGCTATTGTGAGACAAAATCTTGTAGGTTATGCTGTATTCCTCCCGTTCTCGTTTCGTTTTGGTTCCCTACTCGCGTTATTATGACCAGCCTTTACTTTTGGAACCTGTTATAAAATACAAAAGCGATGACGTAAGCGCTAAGTTGACTTATTTTGGAACTATATAACAGGAAAAGTAGAATCAGATGCCTGAAAAACTCAATGCCATAGCCGGGATTTGAACCATGGATCTCCCAGTCTCCGTCCCAACCTTGTCCAACACACGGCTTGTGTGGAAGAACAACTAATTCCACATATAACCGGAGCTGTAATTATTATTTCCTATCTCCACTACCTCATTTTATATTGGTTATTGGGGTTATTTTCATTGTTTATACACGCAAAGCTGATGTTTCATCGCTGAATGTCAAACAGACTTAACCTCCAAATATACTTGAAGTTTTGCCAAATACGTGGCGCGGATCAACGTAATACTTCTTTCCCACGATCAGCTATACATTTACAAACTTGCTGAAAGGAGTGTACTCCACGTCAATTTAAAACAACCCGTCTGTTCCAAGCGAGAACCTCGTGCCATGACGTCATGTTACCCTGCAGGAACCCACTTGTCATTTGAGCCAGCGTATAGCGTGTGGTTCACTACACCTGTTGCATATCAAGTATCGGCCGTGATGACATGATAATACACATGTGATAATCTGACGATATTAGATCTACATCGTGTGCCAACATCTATCATTACATGACTAGTGTAAAAATAACTACCTCGTTAAAGGATACCGCTTTCCCATAGGCCAGTGTCCGGCAAGCATTTCATTTATTACTCCATGGTGACAAAGTCTAGAAGTAAACATAGTAAGGATGCAACAAACCGTTATTTTCCTTTAACGGTTACTATTGTAGTTGCTCTGGTTAACGGTCATAAGAAGCGATTAAAATATTAACGCTTTAATTTGAGTAACCTATTACAAGTAGCAGTAACTGCTGATGCATCTATTTTCTGTTACAAGGAAGTATATGTTATGTTACTACATAATGACTGGATTATAGCTGGGATAATGATCGTAAGATAAATTATGAACAAGCATTGCACCTTAACAATTAAAATAATTACGTTTCAGATTAAAAATTTTAGCCACTCTGTAGGCTTTCGTAGTTATTGACGCACATGTTTAAGTACATAGATATTTTCTTCTAACATAAACCACAGTTTGCGTAATTATTATCTGCATATGTGAGATAACTCCACGCGAAACCGGTTTTCATGCGTTTGCTCATAAATAGGATTCATGACCATAATAAGGGCGGCGGCCAGTGACTGGCGATTGCGTCCCGCGGTCAGTTCATACGTCAGTTGCGTCTCTGGATTTTCGGGTTAGACGTCAGTTGCGTCTCTGAAATATTTGAATTGTTAGTCCTAGTATTTTCAATTCCTGGTACAAACACCATTTCCCTTCCCATTTTGCAGACTTAGGATTGTCTGTAACATGTTTAATTTAAGCCCAACAAATGGATGAAATTTTGTTAGATTACGTGTTATGCATAAAAATCTAAGAACTGAATAAGAGATAACAAACAACAACAACAACAACAAAAAGCAATAACAAAAGAATTTGTATGGTTGAAACAGTAAGCAGGTTAAAAATGTTGGTTAAAAATTAAAGTTTCTCCTTCTTACTTGTCATCGACTCCATGGCTCGTGCACAACTGAGAATGATAATTATTACATATGTCCAGTTTAACCTTTATGCTGTATATGACATAGCAGAAAGCGTTCTAAACAGTGCTTTGTTGTGTCTCGTCGCAGAACGCGTTCTATAGTATTTGACTGTGCTTATCGAAGAACCTAAACCTACCCAAACATGTAGCTGTGGACGCAACTGACGTATATATTTAAAAAAAATCTGATGTGTTACACTCACATGACTTTCTCTACTCTTGTACAAACTATTTTTACAAACGCTTATTCTCCATATGCTTCATGTTAATCGAGATATCGAGATGTTAATCTTATTACTAATTTTCTTATAGATGCAAGGTGAATTGGTAGGCTTTAAGCGATAGTCAAATATTTTAAGAGTTGGTTGCTATGTGGAGTATTCCATTCTCTTTGCATTACCAGGACAAAAAAGGAAATGAATAACGAATTCCCATTTGAGAAAAAGTATAAGTATTGGAAAATTTAAGGGAATAACAAGCAATATCTTGAAAATGGTTCACTCAACTACAAAAAATGTATATGACATAAATTGTGTATTTTAACGCGATCTATATTTATTGCGTAGTAAAATTTTGTCTATCTCTTATGGTTTACCAGTTATGCAAAAGTCGTTCACAATGAAGAATACTTTTGGAGACATTCCCAGAAAATTCGAGATATACATTTATTTGTCATGAAAGTATCTTAAATATATAATATTTTAATCAAAATCGTTAGAGCCATTTTTGAGAAAATTAAAATTTTCGAAAAATGTTCCATGTAAAGGGTAATCTGGGGTGGGGGATTTTCTTGAAAACCTTCGTGTCGCATATCTGGAAGATACTGAACCTAAATACTAAGTTTGGTGTTTATCCGACTGTTCGTTTCTGAGTTATGCTGTTCACAGACACACACACGGACATGTTTCCAAAAATACTTTTTTACTTTCTCTACTACGTATAGTAAGTAGGGGAAGTATTGCATTCCACCCAAAAATTCGATACCGAGATTTCACTGGAAATACATGTTTTGAGACCCACTGAATCCAAAAAAAGCATTTTTGGAAACATGTCCGTGTGTGTGTCTGTGTGTGTGTCTGTGTGTGTGTCTGTGTGTCTGTGAACAGCATAACTTAAAAACGAACAGTCGGATAAACACCAAACTTGGTATTTAGGTTCAGTATCTTCCAGAGATGCGACACGAAGGTTTTCAAGAAAATCCCCCCACCCCAGACTACCCTTTACATGGAACATTTTTCGAAAATTTTAATTTTCTCAAAAATGGCTCTAACGATTTTGATGAAAATATCATATGTTTAAGATAATGTCATGAGAAATGAAATGTATATCTCGAATTTTCTGGGAATGTCTCCAAAAGTATTCTTTATTGTGAACGACTTTTGCATAACTGGTAAACCGTAAGAGATAGACAGAATTTTACTTCACAAAAAATGTAGATCACGTTAAAATACACAACTTATGTCATATACATTTTTTTTGTTGAGTGAACCGTTTTCGAGATATTGCTTGGGATTTTCTTAAATTTTTCAATACTTATACTTTTTCTCAAATTCGTTATTCATTTTTTTTATGTCCTGGACATGCAAAGAGAATGAAATGCGCCACATAGCAACCAGCGTTAAAATATTTGACTATCGCTTAAAAGCTACCATATTCCCCTTGCATCTACAAGAAAATTACCAATAAGATTGACATCTCGATATCTCGATTAACATGAAGCATATGGAGAATAGGCGTTTGTAAAATTAGATTGTACAAGAGTAGAGAAAGTCATGTGAGTGTAACACATCAGATTTTTTTTAATTCAGGAGGCCTCTAAACATGTATTTCCGGTGAAATCTCGGTATCGAATTTTTGGGTGGAATACAATACTTTCCCTACTTACTATACGTAGTAGAGAAAGTAAAAAACAACAGACTCAACTGACGTCCTGTTTTAAAAACCCCAGACGCAACTGACGTACTGATTTTTCGTAACATTGTTTACGTAAACGCAACTGACATAGCGGCCGAGACTAAAAGTTGATATGAGAAACATGCCCCATTGCGGCCCGGAACATGTACACCATGGTCGATGTGCGGCCGGCAAGATAAGCACACGAAGTGCGAAATGCACTACCGATTACGTATTGGAAAATTATTATGAGTAATGCAATGTTTCCTCCCGAGATTTGGGCAGAATCTCTCACTTCGACATGCAGAACAACAAACGTCTGTGAATAGTTTAATTCGCACCTGAGTGGGTTATTCTATACCTACCAATCACCCAAACATTTTCCTTTTTATTGACGTTTTGAAGGGCATTCAAACAAAAACATACGTAAAGCTTAGAAGTCAGCAAGCAACCAAAAATAAGGAATTTGAGAAAGATTTATTTTTGGAGGAGTTGTATTATATTTCAACTGTTGGGGAGCCGAACTTGTAGTAGTTGCAAAGGCACGTATAGTAAACAGTTTCCGTTGGGCTTCCCCCCAAATGTACTTTGAGGTGGCCTTTGCCCCAAGTTTAAAAATATTAGCTTTGTAATTTGACTGTTTCTTTAGATATTATATTTATGTTTGCCTCGGCTGCGTCAGTATTTATTTTAGAGACATGGATATCTTGGCAGGGTTTTGGTGCGACAAGAATGTAGACTTACACAGATTATAACTTTACTTCACTCCTTTTATTAATACTTGATACGATTTAAATAACGCTTCACTGGGAGATTCTTTAATTAATTACTTGTACTTTTTAACACGTAAACTTATTTTTCGTCTCACACGAATACGTATTAAATCTCTCGAGGACGCACAAGCAACACACCCAGTTATGAGCACTGTCTGCAGGCAACTGACTTGATTTCAACCGTCTAAACTTGTAAATTTCTGTATTTCAAGTCTCTGATTGGCTAATCCTACTCCAATAGAATACCTGCATTTAACTAAAGCTTTTTCTGGCTGTTGATTGGCTATTTTTTAAACTGTCTCAAAATTTACATTATTGCTGCTCTAATAATGACTAGTAGCATTTAAACTTCCTTACTAATTATTGCCTCAAAGTTACCTCATTGTTAGCAACTTTTAACTTATTATTCTCGCTGCTCCTACATTATTAAATTACGTAATAAAGTCACATAACATTATTACACATGGATACAATAATATAAGCATATCCAATGACTGTTACATACATTTTACAAATTATTACATACACATATTGCTTCAAGGCGGGCTGTTGTTGAATTTGCACATTATATAATTAGACTGAAATTATTTAAGTGTTAAAAATACTGCCTCAAAATCCAAGTAAAAGAACACTTTTTAAGAACTCAAATGATAACACTGCAGCAAGACCAACTCATAAAGACACTTTCCTTCAAATTCCTACCAGTGTAAAACTCAAGAGCCATACCGTGAACACACAGAAGCCCATAGGTTTACAAATAACATTTTTAACTACCTGTAACCGCCACGTTCTCAAATTGTTACAGACAGTCTTAAGTCTACAAAATTGGAAGGAACATGTTTGAACTAGGCCGCATTTAGACGATCATATAATAATTCTGGGGCGATCGACTAAAAATTCTTAGGCCGCACTTGGACTAAAAATCAGTTTTTGGGCCGCATATGGAGATATACAGTATATAACATTTTTGTTCGTACCTTCACTTTTCTGAGAAAATACTTTAATATTTGTTAGAGGACATAGTTTAATTAATGTTTTTTCCATACATTTTGAACAGTATAACAAATGCTGTATTCGGAATTAACTAAATGCTAACTTATGAACTTACAAACTAAATTAAGAAACATGACCATGTTTGTACAACTTTTCTATTCGTACATTAGAAGTAATAGTTAAATAACAACGGCACCACTGATAATTTAATACCTTGTTGGGTACCCCTTGGCTTTAATAACTGCCTCACACCGTCTCTTCATAGAAGTAACCAGGTTTTTGCATTCTTCTGGGCTGATTTTATTCCATTCTTCTTCCACAACACTTTTAAGCCCTTGTTTATATGTTACTCAGCTTTTACGGACTCGTTTCTTCAGAATTTTCCATAGATGCTCGATTGGATTCAAGTCTGGACTCTGAGGAGTTGTTTGTAGTAGTTTGGGTAAATTCCATATCAACCAATTCATGTTTAGTCTTGCCTCGTGTTTATATCATTATCCTGCTGAAACCTATAACCAGTGCCATGCACATTTTCTGGGCACTCTGCTTTACATTGTTCTTTAAAATGTCTAAATACATGTTTTTGTCCATAGTCCATCAATAAATTGTATATTACCAACACCAATGAATGACATGCAGGTCCAGAGCATAATGAAACCACCACCATGTTTAACTGTGGGAAGAGTGTTTCTGGGCTCATTGTCAGAATTTGCTTTTCTCCAGACTCTGTTTATCCCACTTGACCAAGAGGTTTACCTTAGCCTCGTCTGACCATACCACGCTGTTGCAAAAGTTATGATCCTTATTAATGTGAACTTTAGCAAATGCAACTCGTTTCTTCCTGTTTGCACTTACATAAGGCTTCTTCCTTGGTGTTCGCCATGGTATCCATACTTCCATAGGACACGACGAACAGTTTGGTCAGACGTCTTCTTTCCAGACACATTTCCCACTAACTGAGGGACACCTAATTTTGGATTTTCTCGGATTTGGCTTCCAATGAAACGTTCCTCTCGTGCATTCAGCCTACTTTCTTTAGGTTTTCTTTGTAGAACCTTCCTCCCTAAATTTTTTGACTACGTACTGAATGGTAGAATGCGGTTTATTTACTGTTTGTCCTATTATTATGAGTGAATACCATCTAAGTGCCAAGTCTATAATTGCTTGCTTCAGATCAGAACTAAGCTCCTTTTGCTTGCCCATTTCGATCGCTACTGACAGAACATATAAAACTGCGACCGCAGTAGCCTAAACGACCTTTGAAACACGTGCATGTTGAAGCTGTTTACGACGCAGTGGTCATTCTAACAACTGTAAGAATAGGAAAGTTGTATAAAACTGGGAGCTACTTCTGTAACATTGCAGTTTCGTGCAATAGTATAGGTTTTGAAATGCGTTTTTCATTGGAATTTGTTTGAATTAGATTCATCAAGCACTTATAAATGACTCACAGAAAAACACAAGTTTTTAAGCAAGTAGAGAATGACTTTTTATTAAAAAATCTGATGTGTACGAATAAGAATGTTACATACTGTACGTTATTAATCGGTTGGATGGAAGGGGGGGGGGCGGAAGATGAGCTAAAAGGAACTCTAAATATTACATTACGTGAGATTTAATTTATTTTATATATTAAGTTTCATAATAATTGTTTCAGTCATTCAGCAATGATATACGGACAAATACGTTAAAAGTGTGACTTTGATGTAGGCCATAAACTGATTAACATACATTATTTATCTAAAATCGAAAACTACCAACATTTTTCTGGTTGCAGTGCCCCCTCCCCCCATTTATATGCCGCTTTTAACATCTAAGGTCATATCGGCGGCTTTGCCTTTGGAACAATAAATTGACCATTGGCAATGATGTTCACTCAACTATTGTGTTAATTTTTGGGTTTTTTACTTTGGGATTTCTTTATAAACACTAAATTCACACTCACACACATTTGCAGTCTCACTCATACTTCCAAACTCTAGGGAGGATGGGGAATAGCTCTGGCTAAATAAAAATTCTCATCCTAATCGAAACTGGGACCTCCGAATATGGAAACTAGGGTGCTAACCACCAGGGCACAGAAGCAGTATGTTGCAGTTTTATTATATATAGAAAACAGTTCATTGATATCGAAATCGATATTTTGCGTTCGTGGCATTGTGTTGTTCTAAAGTGTCCGCCATTTATACCCTGTGGCAATAAGAACTGCTGCATAAAGAAAATAAAAAGCATATGTATACCTAGCAAATAATTAATTGGGACATCTCCAACTCATGATATTCCAAGCCTCGGAGCAAAAACCTGTAAGCAAGAGCGCGTGCTAAAGACGGAAAATGTGATTATCCCAACAGTTTATCTCCAATATAAACGTTTTGCGAGCAAATAGCTCGTAAATTCCTGTGGACGATGCGCAACTATTGAAACAAGCGCCTAATGAAATGACCACGCCATTAAACAGAGCTCTGAGCCCATAACTTCGGCGCCCCGACAGTCTGGACACTTGATACGCTTTTGTTTATCGAACGGCGCTCCTACGCTTCCACGGTGTTACTTTCCGGAAGAATTCAACTGTTTTTGTAAACGATCTGTTTGAGTGAATGCTATCCACCCATCTACGTTACAGCCGCTGATGCAATTTACAAAATTGCTAGCAGTCGGGATTTCTTTTAAAGTACTTGTTTAAGATCGCAGAACTCAATGGCTTTTTTGCGATCACAATGTTACTGCAATAAAATACATTAGACTTATAAATTAATGATGGAGCGACAAAGATTACTGCCAGAACATATGTACATAGAATATTAGGTACATAGGTAATTAACAGTAGCATGGCAAATCACTAAGGAGTACAAAGTAAAGTGGTACAGTTTAAATTGACTTACACATAGAAATATTTTTAAAATAACAGATTATACTATGGAAGAACTTTGGATTACTCAGAGCTGTAATGATTTTTTATACTCTGTGTTTCTTCCTAAAAGTACTGTGCATTCTGTAAGGATGTGGTTTGCCGTTAGGAGCGCTCTACAGGAGCTGCATACTGGCGGCTCTTCTTTGGATATCAGATAGATTTGGTGTGTTCAACTCCTAACCCTGTCAGTAAAACTTGATCTCTTCTTTGTAGCTTATATACAGATGGCATGTATTCCTATAAAAGTCCATTGCCGCTTGCATTGTAGTATGTGGTCCGAAGCTTCTAATTTATGAATGACAGTAAATCTCTGCTTGAACTATAGATTATTAGGATGGCTTTATTCGTCTGTATTATGAAACACGTACATTGGCTCTCACATTCATACTTCCGGAATCCGGGACCTCTAAGATTGGTTAACCAGAACACTGACCACTCGAACATATAAGCAGGATAAATGTAATACTTAAGATTGGAGAAAAACAAAATATCATCGTATTCTGTTACCCACAGGAAATTGCGAATAATATAGGTGCCAGTTCAATATTATAGAAATACCCGCACATAAAAACGGAGAGAAATTATATTCCAATTCTTTAGGGTCAGGCTTCATCTCCCTTTAATGTTCTTGTACTATGCATTTTTATATTAAATTCATAATATTCCAAACGTTTATGAAGAAGACTTCGATTTATAATGACAGTCGTATCACCACGTGCTTCACGTAGACTTAAGAATTGTAAAAAACGTATTAAATATCAATCATCAGAGCCTTAAATCACTGAAAATATATTGAAATTTCTTCCACGCCTCTTCTAAACGTAATATGCTATTCAGCCCGAGAATCCCATCAATTTATTCGTAAACAGTCTTCAGAATTAAAATATCGATTACTGAAGGTGGTGTAGAAATTAAACTGGCATTAATCCATTTTCGGAATATTCGCTATTACGGTTTTGAATTTCCAAATTCCTCATACTCTTTTGAAGTGGCAAGTCGCTATTTGTTTGTTTCTCGTGGTCAGGCAAAAAAGTGTAGAGTTTCAAAGCCAGCGTATAGCAAACAACTTTTTAAGATTTGATATCTCTTTCAGCCCCCTTATCCCTCTTGCACTCACGACATGAGTAATGAAATTATTTCTGCAAACGTTTATCTCGATTAACATGGAGTAGATAGAAAAATTAGCTTTTTAAAGAATATTTTGTAGAAGAGCAGACAGAGAGAGAGAGAGAGAGAGAGAGAGAGAGAGTCATGCTAATGTAGCACTTCAGATTTTTTAGCTATGGTGTTTATCTATAGGTACTGTTCTACACCTCTAGATTCAGGCGACCAGATTTCCACTGAAAATTCTATATCGAAAATTTGGATCGAATGCGAGACTTTCTTTACCATAGGTAAAGATTAGAGAAAGCAAAATGGAGTTCAGACAAGCATACATCTGTTTCTAAGCGTCGTTCTTGCAAAAAGGTACACCTTGATGTAAGGGTTTAATCTCCCTTACTTTTGAGGTTAGGTTTGTTGGATACTCTGTACCATGATCTGATAGTGATGTGCTTTTAAGCAACTCTATTTCATTACTGCATTCAATAATTATTATTTGCATAATATATACACTTTATTCGTGAAAAAGTTTTAGTACCTAAGGTCTGTTCCACATAACTTTGCCCCTAACCTCTTAACGATCACGTGCCTCTCATTGGCTGCTGTCCTGGAATAGGTGTTATGCGATACAAAATAGTTGCTTATTTAACATGACCATTTTGCCTTAATATATTCGAAGATAGTTGTCAAATTTATATTTTCATAACGGTGCAAATTAAATATATGTAAAAATGGAGTTAATGCATCTGGAATGACTATAAATTCTTATCAACAACTAGATGGGTGGATTCTTCGGTTTAAATCTGCCTCTCAGAATACAAAAGCATGTGCATCTATCATGACAATGTGTTTATATCGTTTTATCGCCTATCACACACGGTTGTTTGTCACCATACGAAGGTATACATTAACCAAATGGGAAAGGGGAAGGAAACGCAGCGTAAAAGAATACATGTCTGCGGGTCAAGGTAATAAGAAACAGATTTATATGGGAACTTCATTTTAAACTTTCCTTAGGACATATATTTATTTGTGGTTTTACCTAAGATGAGGCTTCAGCAATGTGAATCATGTCGCCAAAATGACATCAATGTCTGTTCCTTAATGAGATTTGCGGGAACTCCTGAGGCTTCCGAGATCTCGTGGATATTCAGGGTATTCAGAGAGGTCAAATGAGTGCAAGCGTTTTTAAAAGGTTTCCACGAGAAAACATGCACGAGTAGAGCAGTTGTTTTATTTTGCTTCTGATTTGGCGTAGTTTTAACTTCGTAGTTACATCGCGACTTCTGCTTTATGTTCCTTGACTTACCTGGATCATTGTGCGCCAGAGAAATGGTCTTAGTTGCATAATTACTTTCTGCAGAATCTAATATTACTTTCTCTGCAATTTATCTGTTGCAGATAGAGGAAGTATTGTATTTCACCTATAAATTTGATATTGAGATTTCACCGGAAAAACACGTTTTGACATCCCTGAGCCCAAAAACATCGGTCTGTATGTGAACAACATAACATAACAAAAAGAAGGAAGTACATCTTCCAAAGGTGTGATGCGATGCGAAGATTTGCAACAAAATCCCCATAAGCTTGCCTGTATATCACAATTTTTCGTTTCGTTTTTATTTTCTCAAAAATGACTCTTAACGGTATTTTTTTAGCAAAATATCATGTTTACCACATTGACACGAATAAATGTACATCTTAACTTCACTGTGGATAGATCGATTGATTCTGATTGAATTGCTTATAATTTTGTATAACTATAAGACCTTATGCCATAGACAAAGACTTCAGAAAAATGTAGAGCTTATATAAGATACAATTTGTTTTAAATCTTCTTTGTAGCTTTATTCGCTTACAAGATATTTCCAGTTGTTGGTCGGAATTTCCAGTATTACGAGCTACACACTTTTGAAGTGGCTTGTCTGTTCTTTTGTTTTCCACCAGATCATGCAAAGAGTATTCAAAATACCAATTATAAAGTCCAGAAACTTAGCGAGTTTCTTTTTTAACATTTGACTATCGTACTAGCGTCGTGTGCGATTCAATGTAGCTACAACAAAATATGAAACCATTTGAAAACATTTGTCATGAACATGATTAAGAATAGAAAAACAAGCATTTATATGAATAAAGTGCAGAACAGATATGAAAGTGAAATATGTCAGTAGAGAACGTCATGTGACTATAACACTTTTTTACTTTCTCTACTACGTATGGTAAGTAGGGGAAGTATTGTATTCCACCCAAAATTTCGATACCGAGATTTCACCGGAAATACATGTTTTGAGACTCACTGAATCCAAAAAAAGCATTTTTGGAAACATGTCCGTGTGTGTGTCTGTCTGTGTGTCTGTGTGTCTGTCTGTGTCTGTGTGTCTGTGAACAGCATAACTCAAAAATGAAGAGTTGGATAAACACCAAACTTGGTATTTAGGTTCAGTATCTTTCAGAGATACGACACGAAGGTTTTCAAGAAAATCCCCCCACCCCAGACTACCCTTTACATGGAACATTTTTCGAAAATTTTAATTTTCTCAAAAACGGCTCTAACGATTTTGATTAAAATATCATAGGTTTAAGATATTGTCATGACAAATAAAATGTATATCTCGAATTTTCTGGGAATGTCTCCAAAAGTATTCTTCATTATGAACGACGTTTTCATAACTGGTAAACCATAAGAGATAGACAAAATTTACTACATGAAAAATGTAGATCGCGTTAAAATACACAATTTATGTCATACACATTTCTTTTGTTGAGTGAACCGTTTGCGAGATATTGCTTGTTATTCCCTTAAATTTTCCAATAATACTTTTTCTCAAATTCGTTATTCATTTTTTTTGTCTTGGACATGCAAAGAGAATGGAATGCGCCACATAGCAACCAGCGTTAAAATATTTGACTATCGCTTAAAACCTAGCATATTCCCCTTGCATCTACAAGAAAATTATCAATAAGATTGACATCTCGATATCTCCATTAACATGAAACATATGGAGAATAAGCGTTTGTAAAAATAGTTTGTACAAGAGTAGAGAAAGTCATGTGAGTGTAACACATCAGATTTTTTTAAAGTTTTTCTCCTCTTTGCTCTTAAAACTTGAATTCTGTAAAGCTATTAACAAAATGTCGTTTAAAAAAGAACGGACTGTGCAGATATATGAAATTTCTGAGTATGAAAATCCCAAGCCCCTAAAAGTCTATTTTAAAAAATTACGGCTTATTATTGCCGTGAAACAACAAGTTTTTCCATGCCGAAATATTGAACAAAACCTTCAAAGAGATTATAGTGCACATTTCACCTCGATACATATTTTCTCTCTATGTTAATTATACTACAGATAATAATGAAAACCTTCAGAGCAGCTAATAAGGACTAAAGCCTCGGATTATATACGTCAGATTTTAGGCTAAATATCTATTTTTATACGTACGAATAAACTAAAATTAGTTAAACATCTTCACCTTTTATATAAAATATAAATGTATAGAAGTAGTTTTGTGGTGCCCAAATAGCCTATGTTAACCCTATTTTAAGGTTGGGGGCCTAAAACTGCCTATTTTACCATTTGTGTTGTTTCATTAATTTTTTTCATGAAAGATAAGAATATTTATATCATGGGGTTGCTTTGATTCAAAGACTTCCTAAGAGGAATTTTGTAGGAATGAGGCATTCCTGGAAAAGACTGGTTTATTTTAGGACTTCAGCAGGTAGATTCACGGGTTTTGTAGAAAAAGAAACAGAATACTTGCCCCCTCTTTCTCATACTTTGGAATTGGTCGGCGACTGCAGTACAATGAAAATCTCATCCAAAGGACAAGAATGGTCAGTGGTGGATTTTCCGTCGTTTCATGGCTCGAATACCTCATCCCCTTCATTGTCTAACGCATCAAGTTAATGTTCCTCGTCATTCAGAGAGTTTTGCAACAAACTAAACCCATCTCTTAAATTATCCATATCCAAATTAAACGGTGTATGTGCACATGTTCGCAAGATTCTCCAGCTTTTCCCTTTCGCTTTTTCATATGTATTTCAAACAGTTCTGTAACATTGCTGTCATTAACATATATTGAGTTTTGCAAACATCATTTTGGGGATGGCTCCATATCAGTTCTAATAATAATTGAGCTTTATTCATGGACGCTCTTTAACTGCTATGGTTATGTACGTCCCATTTTATATTGGGCGTGAAAGATTGGAAATTTTACTTAGAGACCTCTTTATCAGGCTTGAGGTTCTTTTACGTGCCATAAATCTACGACACGTACCACCGGCTTTACTTCCCTTCTGAAGGAAGCCATATTGAGGATTTTTACGCACGAAAAGTCCATCGCCCTCCGTCGGGTTCAGTTCTAGAGCGTGATCTATTCAGTAAGTTTTGAGTGTCTTTGTTTCAACTGTATAAGCCCATATTGTGTATTAGCAAGCTTAAGCCAAAATAAAAATGTTTATACACATAATTTAGTAAATTTACTTTTTGTATAATTTCTTATGCTCGCTAAGTAATGCGTTTCTAAACTTATTAGGATTTTAGATAATGGAAAAACATTTAGGTATAAACTGTATTTTAGGTGCCTAAAACTGCATCTTTAGTGCCTATTTTGATCATTTTAGAGCCTATTTTGGATGCCTAAAATTGGTTTTAAGGGCTTAGAAATCCGAGGTCTAACGAGGACATACCCGAAATGCACTCATAAAGCGCTTCAGTTTGTGTCGCAAAGACTTCTAACATGCCCCCGGAAACAAACCGATACGGTGAATTTTCGGAATGCAGATGGAGTTGAAAGGGCGCAAAAGTTGCATGACGAATGACTCAGGCCTCTCATCGAATGCGTCACATAACTACATCGCCTACATAACTGGATGTCAGCTATGGCAAACACGTTCTAAACAGTATAAGCGATGATTTTATAAGTAGAGCCCTGATATTAGGCTGAATGTCTTTTTACTGGGTGGGAATAAATCAAAGTTATGTAGATATTATCATGTTTTGAGATATTTGGAAGTAATGGAACTAGTTTTTATTTTACCTATTTTGCCTTGTTAAGATCTAGACTATGCATACCAATTTTTTGCCTTTTTAAAATCAACCTTAAGTTTTTCATTTTATTTTCAATGTTTCTACGATGGAAATCTATGTTTCAATGCTTCGTATTACACTCAAGAAACTAAAGGGTGACGTAGATAAAAGTGGCCTGTTTCTCGTTTGAACGCAAATGCATTACTTGTTTATGTATTAATATAAACTTCTATTAAAAGTATTCGTTAAAATTTAATCGAGCTAAACACAACAATGGACAATGTTATGCAATATGAATAATCGATAGTTGCCATAGTTGGTGCGGATAAATGTGGCCCGTGTGAGCACAGAGTGAACACAAACGAATTGCTGATATCGACTCACCATTTATTGTAAATGTTGAAAGTGGCCCCTGCAGCATCAATGCACAGCTGTGCACGTCTAACCATATTCAGATAACATCCGACGTAAAGTTCCGACATCGATGGCGGAACTTCACAGCTGATGTATTTCAGTTTCTGTATTATGTGTGGATTTGTTTCCTAGAGCTTGCTCTTCAAATATCCCCACAGGGAAAACAATCACCCATTGTTAGATCCGGTGAAAGTAGTGGCCACACATTTTTGCTAATAGTTCGTGCAGCAGAGAAGACATCATGGACTCGTTCGTTAATCGAACCTGTTTTAACATATGCTTCCACAATTTGAGTTTTTTCTTGTATCGAGAAACTCATTTTCTAGAATGCGAACAGCATTGAACTGATTAAATAAACTGAAATGCTGACGGAAGAATGACGCCATTATTCCGCATATTTCAACAATCTTTTGAATGGATCTTTGGAGACGTTATTGAGGGCCCTAAACCGCAAGGCGTAGCCGAGGGATGTTTTTTAGAAGTAGAGGAGTGGAGCAGCCGCAACTGCGAAGCGACGACAGGGCGTAGCCGCAGGATTTGCCCGTCTAAATAAAAAATGATCCACGCTGACGTAGTGAATCCTATTATGAATCGATTCCGTAAGTGTTATGCATCTCAGATCGCGGTTTACGTATACGGAATTTTATCCAAGAATGCCAACTATCGGTTATTCATATTGCATAACATTGCCCATTGTTGTACTGTAGCTCGATTCAATTTTAAAGATAAATTTTAACGGAAATTTATATAGGGAGAGCCAAAAGATTACGAACAGGCTGCGTAGTGTTTTTCCTGTCCGCGTCCTCAGCGCTCGTTGCTGTTTGTCGCTATCAAAGAAAGGCGCGCATGTAACCATACAACATTTTTAAAACTACTTTTAAAGGCTTTACTTAACAACTTTATGAAAGTGTGTTTGAGTACAGAATTATTAGTAGAGATTTGTGGCCCCCTCGGTCCCCCGACCTAACACCTTGCGATCTCTATCTCTGGGGTAACTTAAAACAAAGTGTACAAGACAAACCCACACACCCTGGAAGAATTAACACAAAATATCCGTCAGGAAATTGCCAGCATTTCTCAACGTGAACTATGGCGAGTGATGGATAGTTTCCTAAAGAGGTGCCAAAAATGTATGGACGACGACGGTGGCCAGTTTCAGCATCTGGTAAGTAAAACCTTTAAAAGTAGTTTTAAAAATGTTGTATGGTTTCTATGATAGCGGCAGACGGCAACAAGCTCAAGGACGGACAGGAAAAACACCGCGCAGCCGGTTCCTAGTTTTTTGGCTCTCTCTGTATTAATGCACAACAGAAATATCGCATTTGCATTCAAATGGGAGACGGGCCACTTTTATCTGTGCCAGCTTCTAGATGAAGAGACCACTTGGACACTGTTTATGCTCGAATGTGACCATCTTTTGTATTGTAATGTCTGCTATCTGCTAAGGGTTCAGTATGTCTGAAAGTGTGTTCCCCAGTAACAGGAAGTATTGTATGAGAGTATTTTGACGAATAGTGGTGGTCGGTTACTGTTACTGTTATGTGAAAGTAGACATAACATCATTTAGATACGTTGCCTGACTTCAGTCAACCACTGAACAGTAAACTTCACAGTTATGTTACTGAATTTGGTGCCTGTGTATTTTCCATTGATGGAGCACTTTTATTGTGTAAGGCCTGCGCAAAGGCAGTTAATCAGGAAAAAAGTATTTTACCAGTTAATACGTGTTAACAACACAGCACAAATCTGCTCTCGCTTCAAAGAATGGTGATATGAAAATAACACGCTTCCAACAGCCGTTGCCATATTTAGCAGACAGTCAGTTTTCATTACATGTGTGTGAATCAATAGCAGGATTAGGATTTTTAGGTGCAAATTTCAGATGGAAAAAGAAGGGAAAGGGTGCTCAAATAAGGTGAAAAAAGGGACAATGGGGTGCTGGTTTATTTAAGCGGATGCACAACTGAAATTGCTATTTTCTAAACTATTCATTTAATTGGGCTGAAATTTTAACCACATGTCAATCTTCTTTAGATATAATTGTTTTGTGAATTTCAATCCAAAATCTTAATTGGTTTTCTTCAAGTTATTCATTTACAAAATATAAAATTATGGGTATATGCAAAATGCAACACGTGATGCATTTTTCAAAAAAAATCTTATGTTGCTTCTATGTTAAGGAACTACAAATTTGTCATATATTTTTTTTCTACCATTCTTAGTTTAAGAGAAAAAAAGTTTTGCAGCTTTGCATTTGCATTTTTTCGTGTTTTTTGGTATACATTGTTATCTTCAAAAATTATTAGCGTAAAATCTATTCATTACACAGAAAAATTATATGGCAGTTTTATTTATTTGGGTTTTTGAAATAAGCATAAAAAATGTCAATCTGAATGGATGAAAACTACAACGTGCGGAACATTTTGAATGTGCAGAAATGCTGAAAATAAGAAACGTTTTAAAATCAAGTTTTAAAAATATAAACAGCTAGCAACCGAATGCGGAAGGGTATTTAAAAAGCCGCGTTCGCTAGGTCAAAAATAAAACTGGATTCTAAAACTACAAGCAATGCAGAATTTTTGGGAACATAATTTTTTTTTTAGATTTTTTGAGAATTTGGGTTAATTTCAGCTGTGCATTCCCTTAGCTAATTCAACGAATTCTCTTTCCTCTATTCTAATTTATTGAACTACAAACAAGTACATCAAATTATCACTCATCAAAAGAAGGAAAAACATGAAGCTGTTGTACTTCAAGACATTAAGCATCTCCACATTTTTAAAAGCAAGTCTGTTTCTATTAGGAGATAGAATGTCTTTGTAAATGCTAAAGCTTCTTTCAGCATCCACAGAAACCAGTGGGGCAAACCTTGTATTCACTCGGAATGGCAACTCTACAGTGTGGCGAATTCCTCAATGTCTGGATTCTTTTGAAGACAAGAAGATTCAAGAAGAAGTTTGTCTTTGGCAAAGTCATGTAACTGCTCCCTCACGGAAGTAAAAATATCCCATTGTTTTTCCTTTTCCAGACCTTGTTCTTCCAATCGTTTAATAGCTGCAGGCAGGTACTTGTAACTATGGACACAATATAGTTCTGTCTGCAAATTATGTATTTTTCTCCGGTAACAGAAATTGGAAATTGCACCTGCGTCGGATGGATCCAAAGAAAGCAGAAACTCTTTAATTTTCTCAAAATCCTCACACAACATAGCAGCACACTCAATCCAAGATTCCCAGCGAGTAATGATCGGGAAACTTGGAAGGGGCAAGCCAGTGATTTCCCTGTAGTAAACAACACGGCTCGGAGCTTTCAGTAGAGTCTTCTTCAGGGCAGAGATGAATTGATTTGGGATGTCGTATTCGTTCCTTATGGATTCACTAACCCTGTGAAGGGCAGAGCCAAGCATGTCACATGCTTCAAGTTAGGAAATAAAGGTTTCAATTGGTTAACAGCTGAAACCATATATGGAGCCTGGTCCGTAACCACAAGAAGAAGTTTTTCAAACTCGATACCAGTAGACCAGAGTTTTTGGCAGAAGTCCATAATGGATTGCATTACTGTACTGGCATTGGCTTTCTGCAGGTCGTACATTTTTAACAACGTGGGCTTAACTTTCTCCCCTGCTAAGGGAAAAACTAAAATGTTCAAAACATATCGTTCCATTGAGGTTATGGTTTCACCCACAATGATTCCCACATCGCAATCAGACACTTTCTCCTTGATTCTTTCTATGGTTTCATGGTAAACAGGCTCCATGTAGTTTTTTCTTAAAGTACTTTCATCGGGCATTGGCATCTTTGTGTATTTTTCAAGAAATCCCTTGAAGGCTGGATGGTTCACCTTATTGAGTGGAATTCCTGCTTGTGTAAGAGCCGCACACAAATCAATGTTTAATTCCTTCAAATTTTGGCTTTTTGAAGAACTCTGTTGAAACGCATTTCGTAATAGAGGTTGCCGTGATTTGTTTGCTTTAAGAGTCTTGTTCATTTGATGCTTAGAGCTGGAAATGTGTTGTTTGATGCGATCTCGCTGGTGTTTTTCATCTAACAAAATTCCTGAATCACAAATAGTACATCGCATAACAGTTTCATCAGTGTCTACGAAATCTTGTTTGAATTCCTCAGCCAGAACAATAAATCGAGCATTGGACACTTTTGGCATGGTAAAATCTAGTACTAGTACACTCGTTTGGAGAGCTAACACTAGTTCACTTGCTAACACAATGCGACTGTCACACAACTCACTCTTGCGCCCATTCGCTGTGCACATTCTCTTATAACAACGCGACAATTACCAGAATGTTCTCATTCATGCTGGAACTTCTGTCTCAGCGATTTCTAATAGTTTCGAGCAGAACCCAGTCTTAATAATTCTCGGAACTGCGCGGGTGAGGTTACTGCCGTCTCTGCGTGCCTAGCCTTCGCCTCCACGCAAACAGATGACGTCTCTCACAGTAACAACTCACATTCACGAACAGCAGGTTACTGATTCTGGTGGGATAGAATCACTCATTGTCAATTGAATTATTGCGTGCTACTTTATAGCGGTAAAGCGAGAGAAAGAGGTTTTCGTCGAACATACAATTATTTTCCATTGTTGCGGGTGTGCTTTCAATTCCCGCGAGGTGTTTACTGAAAGAGGTAGGCTTACTATTCGCACGTACACAGCAAGCTGAGGAGACGTTAATTGAAAGTTAAAGAATAAATTGGAATGGCCCATTCAAGAGTTGATTGGCCTCAAAATTAAATTCTAACTTAAATTTATAAACAAATACACACCAGGGTGCAGAAGGGCCGCTGCATCCTAACAGGCAGTTCGAGGAGCTATATGCTACCTCCCTTCTTTCTACTCAATCTAAAACAAAACCGCCATCCTAAAAATATCATTCCTGAAAATACTCATCCTGTGGTAAAACCCTATTGAGGCACACAGCAAAAACTCACTCGGGCTAAAACTTAGCCTGGCAGCAGCCAGTTGGAGTCGGAGTCGGAATTGGAATGAAACTTAAAAGAAAAAAGGGGGAAAGGGGGATTATGGGCATGATTGGGGGAAAATGGCATAAAGGTGCCAAAAAAGGGTAAAGGTCGCAAGAAAGGGAAAAAGATGCGAGAAAAAATGCCTCTTTTCGCAACTAGAAACAAAATTTCACACTGTGATATCTTTCCGAACAGCTTTAACTTACCCTAAGAAAAAAGGTGCGCACCTAAAAATCCTAACCCTGATCATTGATGCCGGCATAGTCTAACATAAGAACATTTACAGCAATACCTGTTCAACAGCGTATACTTTGTATATATTTAAACCAAATATTGGTTATTAAATACATTAATTCGTATCAAAACATTTTAAATTTTATGTCCTTTTTTAATTTACCACGCATTTTCTTATGTTTTAATTGCGTTTTTCACCTACCTAGTTTCTTATAAATGCTGCACTTATAATGTGTGGTTACGAATGAGTGGGGCTTGAAACTTTACTTAGATTTCTGGGAGCGAGTTTGTAGCGTGAAACAACTCAACAACCGCTTTGCGCACAGAGGTAAAGTTTTGTGTGTCAGCGTTTGAAGATGTGTCAATACAATGAGGTTAAAATTAAATTAAATTGCGTTTTATTTATGGATGCTCTTTAACTGCTGCGGTCCTTAGCGTCCCATTCTATATTCAGCGTGAAAGACCGGTAATTCTTTTACTTTCTCTACTACGTATAGTAAGTAGGGGAAGTATTGTATTCCACCCAAAAATTCTATACCGAGATTTCACCGGAAATATATGTTTTGAGACCCCCTGAATGCAAAAAAAAACATTTTTGGAAACATGTCCGTGTGTGTGTCTGTGAACAGCATAATTCAGAAACGAACACTCGGATAAACACCAAACTTTTAATTTTCTCAAAAATGGCTCTAACGATTTTGATTAAAATATCATATGTTTAAGATGTTTTCATGACAAATGAAATGTATATCGAATTTTCTGGGTATGTCTCCAAAAGTATTCTTCATTGTGAACGACTTTTGCATAACAGGTAAACCATAAGAGATAGACAAAATTTTACTACACAAAAATGTAGATCGCGTTAAGATACACAATTTATGTCATAATTATACATTTTTTTGTTGAGTGAACCATTTTCGAGATATTGCTTGTTATTCCCTTAAATTTTTAAAACTTATACTTTTTCTCCAATTCGTTATTCAATTTTTTTTGTCCTGGTAATGCCAAGAGAATGGAATACTCCACATAACAACCAGCTCTTAAAATATTTGACTATCGCTTAAAGCCTACCATATTCCCCTTGCATCAACAAGAAAATTAGCAATAAGATTAACATGAAGTATGTGGAGAGTAAGCGTTTGTAAAAATAGTTTGTACAAGAGTAGAGAAAGTCATGTGAGTGTAACACATCAGATTTTTTGTTCAGAGGCCTCTTTATCAGGGTTGAGGTTCTTTTACGTGCCGTAAATCTACGATACGGGACCACCGGCTTTACTTCCCTTCCGAAGGACGCCATGCTAAGGATTTTTACGCCCGAAAAAAATCCATCACCCTCCGCCTGGTTTGAACACATGACCTCGGGAACTAGAGGCTAGCATGGTAACCACTACACCACGGAGGACGACGATACAATTAGGATTTCATTGAATCAGTTTATACACTAAAACACGAAAATACACATGACTTTCCATACTTCAATGACCAATATTCAGCTTTAAGAAATTGGAACTTGTTTCAGTTACCTACCCTGTCAGTAACACAGTGAATATAAAGCTGCTCTGTGTTTGCAGAGGAATACAAGTTTTTCCAGAATACCATTCCTCTACTTGGAGAACCTGCAGCTACATTTGGACATGGACTTCTCTTTCTCTCCATTTATTTTCCCTCCTACTCTCTGTGTTACCGAGCGAGATGGCTCCACGGTAACGTGTGGCTCACATTCGGGAGGCCCCGGCTTCAATTCCCGTTGTCGGCCACTCAGCCCGTAAGGCTTTTTGTGGTTTCCACGGGGGTGGAGGTTGGCGAATGCTTGGGCGGATCCTGTTCTACCACGAATGTCCTGTCACCATCATTACCTGTGTCAGGGTTGAAGGACCAGGCGACGGCAACCGGTAGATTGTGTGCTTTGGAAAGGTTTCTCCCTGGCGTTTGCTTGGCTGGGGCTCCCTTCTTTGGAGCGTGTCTCGGGCCAACGGGATCCCCAGGGGCACCGGGCTAAGGGTGACTAGCAGGCACCAGACATGCTTGCTCCATCTGGATTCGTTAGCGCACATCGTCGTCTGGATGTGGTCACCCTCGAGTCTTCCCTCCCTCCCTCCCTCCCAGTGAGCACCGGGCTAAGGATGGCTAGCCGGCGCCAGGACATGCTTGCTCCATCTGGATTCGTTAGGGACTCCGTCCTTGCTAGCGCACATCGTCGTCTGGATGTGGTCACCCTTCGGGTCTGCCATCCCTCCCTCTCAGTGGGCACCGGGCTAAGGATGACTAGCCGGCGCCAGGACATGCTTGCTCCATCTGGATTCGTTAGGGACTCCGTCCTTGCTAGCGCACATCGTCGTCTGGATGTGGTCACCCTTCGGGGCTGCCATCCCTCCCTCTCAGTGGGCACCGGACTAAGGATGGCTAGCCGGCGCCAGGACATGCTTGCTCCATCTGGATTCGTTAGAGACTCCGTCCTTGCTAGCGGACATCGTCGTCTGGATGTGATCACCCTCGAGTCTTCCCTCCCTCCCAGTGAGCACCGGGCTAAGGATGGCTAGCCGGCGCCAGGACATGCTTGCTCCATCTGGATTCGTTAGAGACTCCGTCCTTGCTAGCGCACATCGTCGTCTGGATGTGGTTACCCTTCGGTCTGCTTGCCATCCCTCCCTCTCAGAGGTCACATTAGAAGCAAAAAGGGCCACGTTGCCCTACTTGCGGTGCTGCGCTCCAGTTTCTGGGGATCCCTCCATCTGTGTACTCCTACTCTCTGTGTTCTACCTCCCTCTTTTACCCCACTTCCCCTATTAATTCCTGTCTCTCCTTTGAGCGAAGTGTATGCATGTCATGCGATGCTTTGAAAACCAGGAATGAACTTTCTCCGCGGTGGGACAACAAAAGTTAAAACACAAGTAAAAGGTTTAGAACAAACTTGTTCCTCTTTCTTATGCTTGTTATGCCACTGGAACTACGCTGTTTTCCATGGTTACCACTTTACATACGCCAATAGTGGTAGGTATCTAAATCCTATCGAAATTCTGTAAATTAGAAAACCTATCACAACACATTAAGCAAAACTCTATAATAAGCAATGTTTGCTTCCTCTACCATCTAACCGAGCGAGATGGCTCCGCGGTAACGTGCGAGGCTCCCATTCAGAGGTCCTGGGTTCGATTCCTGGGGCCGACCACTCTGACCATGGGTTTTTCGTGGCTTTCCCTGGTTGGCAAAGCGTGTGCTTTCGCTTCCCCTTTCATGTTTCAGATGGGCTTAGGGTTAAGTATTGTCCATCGGTGTCGAATGGTAGACGCTTGTTCGGTGGAAATTTTTCTCGGCTCTACCAGATGGAAGCCTTCTTTGAGCCGCCTCAGGTGGGTCGTGTTCCGTCAGAGGAAAGCCTTTTCTAAACAGCCCTCCGGTGCGACCAGGTCATCAAGCTTGAAATCGTTAAGGATCTGCAGCCTATAGCTACCTGCGGTTTCTTCACCTCATCCGTTCCTCCTGGGGGTGATAAGTCTAAAATATCCGCGTTGGGTCGAGGTGAGAGGTATCCCCTCCGTTCCATAGTCATAGTCCTCTACCATCTATCTATGGTAACAGAGGAACTACCTATATGTTTTCCATCCAACAATTTAATATATAGGTTTCATCGGAAATATTAATTTCTTTGAATAATAACACATTACTTTACAAACATTCCGCGTCCGAGCGTGTGTGTTGTCTGTGAAGAGCATAACTCGAAAACTAAATGTCGGATAACTACCAAACTTGGTATTTAAGTTCAGCATCTGCAAGGATGGAGAGTTTCAAGAAAATCGCTTCGCTCTAAACAAACCAGTACACTCTACAACTGGGATCAACAATACGACTCCCATGTGCATTTTTCTAGTGATATCAGATACTTACGAATTATTTTTACTTCCTCTACTACGTATAGTAAGTAGGGGAAGTATTGTATTCCACCCAAAAATTCGATACCGAGATTTCACCGGAAATACATGTTTTGAGACCCCCTGAATCCAAAAAAAGCATTTTTTGAAACATGTCCGTGTGTGTGTGTGTGTGTCTGTGTGTGTGTGTGTGTGTGTGTCTGTGAACAGCATAACTCAGAAACGAACAGTCGGATAAACCCAAACTTGGTATTTAGGTTCAGTATCTTCCAGAGATGCGACACGAAGGTTTTCAAGAAAATCCCCCCACCCCAGATTACCCTTTACATGGAAGATTTTTCGAAATTTTTAATTTTCTCAAAAATGGCTCTAAAGATTTTATTAAAATATCATATGTTTAAGATATTTTCATGACTAATAAAATGTATATCTTGAATTTTCTGGGAATGTCTACAAAAGTATTCTTCATTGTGAACGACTTTTGCATAGCTGGTAAACCATAAGAGATAGAGAACATTTTACTACACAAAAAATGTAGATCTCGTTAAAATACACAATTTATGCAATATACGTTTTTTTTTTGTTTTTTTTTTTTGAGTGAACCATTTTCGAGATATTGCTTGTTATTCCCTTAAATTTTTCAATACTTATTTTCTCAAATGGGAATTCGTTATTTCTTTTTTTGTCTCGTATATGCAAAGAGTATTAATCTGTGGGAAAGGGAATGGTGCTGCACCTAGCAACCAGCTATTAAGAGATATGTATGCGCTTAAAGGCTACTGTATTTCTATATTGCCCTTGTAAATATATATTCCCCTTACATCTACAAGAAAATTAGCAATAAGATAGAGTCTGCAAATGTTTATTCTCGATTAACATGAAGTAGATGGAGAATAAGCGTTTGTAAAGATAGTTTGTACAAGAGTAGAGAAAGTCATGTGAGTGTAACACATCAGATTTTTTTATTATCAGATCACAGTTCGATGTATGCATTTTGGTGAGTTTGATGGCATTTCAGACCATTTCAAAGTTATTGATTTTACTTCCAGAACTAAAATGCTAAATTACCCCTAAAATGTGACTTTTTAAAAATATTTCATTCCTCAAATATATATTCCTCAAGATCTCAAATATATTAAGAACCAATCACTTCGTGTATATCAAGGCACTCACTCATTTTGGCATGTGTTTTTCAGGATTAGAGGTAGGTACTGGAATGTTTAATTCATCACCCTTCCTGTACATTAGGTTTAACACTTGCCCTGCTCCATCATCCCACTCACAATGAACAAATAGCATTCATTCATCACTGAGCAGTCAACGAAGCCTTTTTTTTTTACAGTTTCCGCTGTTTGACTTGTTATTGTGGCAGAATTCACATGGCGCTATCAAAGAAAAAGCTTTGTTTGCCAGGACTCGATGACAAGACGTGTAGGTATGACTCAGCAGCTCAAGTATATTGTTTCAAGTTGATTTGCGTGTTCGCCAACCACACGGGCTGTGCTGCTTCCAAAAAACTTGCTCTTGGGGTTTTAAAGCATATTTGGAAAACGATATATGACAATAGTACTTTATGTAATCAGTAAAGAGTTTGCTTGTCATAATCTATTTCATACGACAGTTAACACTGAAGAAATTATTTTTTGCCCCACTATGGAAAGCCAATTTTAAGTAGTTATTTTTGTTGTATTGTTATTATTTGCACCACGCTTTGGGCATCAATTTGAAGTAGGTTGTATTGAAGGAGTTGTATTATATTTCAACTGTTGGGGAGCCGAACTTGAAGTACGTTGCAACCGCGCGTATAGTACCTGGTAGCCTTTGCTCCAATTTTTAAAATATTAATTCTGTATTTTTACTGTTTCTTTAAATATTACATTTATGTTTGCCTCGGCTGCGTCAGTATTTATTGTTAGAGACATGAATATCTTAGCAGGGCGTGATGCAGCTGAAGAATGTAGGCTTACACAGATTATAATTCTACTTCACTCCTTTTATTAATGCTTGACACGATTTAAATAACATTTCACTGATATAGAGAGCTGAGAGATTATTTTATTAATTACTTGCACTTTTAACACGTAAACTTATTTTTCGTCTCACACGAATACGTATTAAATTTCTCGAGGACGCATCTCGCATCCGGTTACAAACACTGTCTGCAAGCAACTGCATTTATTTCTACCTCCTAAACTTGTAAATTTCTGTATTTCAAGTCTCTGATTGGCTATTCCTAATCCAATAGAATACCTTCATTTAACTAAAGCTTTTTTTTCTGGTTGTTGATTGGCTATTTTATAAACTGTCACAAAAATTACATTATTGCATCCAAGAATCATAAGTAGTATTGTTAAACTTTCTTACTCATCATTGCCTCAAGGTTACCTCATTGTTAGCAACTTTTAACCTATTATTCTCACAGCTCCTACATTATTAAATCACGTAATATATTCACATAACATTATTGAACATGTATACAATAATATAAACATTTACAATGACTGTAATATACACGTTTTATATATTGTTACATACACATATTGCTTTAAGGCGGGCCGCTTCAGTTTCCCCAGCTTCCTTCAATAATTCTAGAGGAATATCTTACATTTTAGCCATTTTATACGTAAACAACCAAGCAAGCCTCTCTTTGTCGCTATGAAAACATGATGAGGTCGTACCGATTGAAAAATGACAAAAATTGGAGTGATTAAGAATTTGGAAAAGGGGCGGGGGGGGGGGGAGAATGGAGGCGGCGGCGGCGTGGCTAAATTGTTAGACCGCTCGTCTCGCACCAAGGCAGGCCTGGGCTCGATCCCAGGGACCCGCATGTGGTATTTTTGGTGGACGAAGCGACGTCTGGGCGAGTTTTCTTTGGGTTCTCCTTTTCCTCCGCCGTTCATTCCACCAATTGCTCCATCATCGCCTTTTCTTTCATCCATTTCTCCTTCATTTCACATCATCTTCTCTCACTGTCATACCTGGCTACGAGCCCACCCCCGTTCCGGGTTATATAATAATAATAATAATAATAATAATAATAATAATAATAATAATAATAATAATAATAAAATGGAATACTTCAAAAGGAAGAAGAATGGATAAAAATGTAGAAAATCAAAACCAAGAATGGTGGGTTAAAACCGGGAAAAAAGAAATCGTCTTTCATAAAACTATAAGATTGTTTGCATCAAGAAAACAGCTATACATTTCCGGGTCCAAAGAACGCGTTTTTAATTTCAGTAAGCGCTATTAACAAAAGCAAAGATAAAGTGTTAATACCTAAAGGTGATATAATTATAGAAAGTTAAAGTGAAGTTCTATAAGGCAATACAAGGGGTAAAAATAGGGTTTTATTTTGCGGCCGTTTCGCAATCCTACACTTTTTTTAAACAGGCTCGAATTTGTAAAATATCAATAATATTACATTGATTCCTGAAACTAACAGAGATCACGTTTACAACGCGGTTCTTAAAACAAGAGAAATAACGTTAAAAAGCGAGATGTTATATGTTTTGTTGATTCGCTAGCAGTCATTTTCAGTGAAATTATGTTCAACATGTTTTGCCTTACACCAGGCAATGAAACGATTAAATGTTGTATCATAATGCTTTCTGGATTTTTTGGGGGGTAAGTACTTCCAGTGTTATTCTTTCTGCTGCTTCTGTAATTTCACCTGGCTCTTCCATTTCAGTTTCTTCTGAATTCACAACTTCCGCCATTTAATCTTTATGCGGGTTAGAAACGAGGTGGACTGGGATGCAGCCGTCCATGAACTGAATCGGTCTGTCGACCCGCGGCCACGTATCGACTCCATCGATGCGCTGGAAGCGGCGGCGGCAGACTTCTCCCAACAGATCCTGACTGCGGTACGTGCACACACTCACCGCATCCCGTCTGACATCCCCAACCCGAGAACCATACCTAATGAACTCCGGCAGCTGCTAAAAGCCAAGGCAACTGTACGGAAGCTATGGCAGCGTTTCCGCCATCCCAGGATAGGGGCAGTATACCAGCGGTTCAAAACCCTGGCAAGGCGACTGCTCCGTGTGCACAGAAAGGAGGCCTGGGAAAGAACAATGGAGACTGTAAACCTGCAGGAAAAGAAACCATGGCGGATTATCAAATCCTTGAGGAAGGATAAAACCCAGTACCAGCATCCTCTGCACGGCACTCGCGGGAGACTCGCATTCGAGCCCCGCGAAAAGGCCACGGTGTTTGCAGACCATCTGGAACTTCAATTCGAACCGCGGGAGGACCCCCAGGACGAAGACTTTACTGAACTCGTGGAAGCGACTGTGGACTACCTCTATGAGGAACCACAACCGCGCCACGAGGAGGTCCATCTTCCCATAGTCACCCCTAAACAGGTGGCTTCCGAAATCCGAAAACTCAACCCGAATAAATCCCCTGGACACGACGGCGTCACGGCGCCCATGCTCCAGCACCTACCTAAGAAGGCCGTCATCCATTTGACGCGGATTTTCAATGCATGCCTTCACCTCCGTCACTTTCCAACTAGTTGGAAGGAGGCGCGGGTGGTATGCATTTTAAAGCCCGGCAAGGATCCGGTCTTTCCATGCAGTTACCGCTCCATCAGCCTACTCCCAACCGTCTCAAAAGTATTTGAGCGGTTGCTCCTTGCCCACCTCACACCTCTATTTGAGGAAAGGCAATTCCTACCGGACCATCAGTTTGGTTTTCGCCATGGGCACTCCACCACCCTGCAGCTGCTGTGACTGGCGAGAAGGCCTCCCTGGGCTTCCAGGAGAACTTCAAGACCATAGCAGTGCTGCTGGACGTAGAGAAGGCCTTTGCCACGACGTGGCACCAAGGCCTTTTGTACAAACTCAAGGAGTCAGACATCCCTCCCGCCTATCTCGCCCTGATAAGCAGTTTCCTCCGGGATAGCACATTCAGGGTGAGAGTGGAGGGGAAGGTTTCCTCAGTCCGTCCCATAGCCGCTGGAGTCCCGGAAGGCAGTGTACTGTCCCCGCTTCTCTTCGCGGCCTACATGTCGGACTTCCCCACGGAACCCAGGACTGTTACGTGCCAATATGCCGACGATGTCCTCATAATGGCACAGAACAAGAATGCCCGATTCTGTTTCCCTCCACTACAGCGACAGCTCCGAGCCATTGGCAGGTGGAGCGAAAAGTGGAGGATGGCCATCAGCCCGGGGAAGAGCTCTGCGCTTCTCCTGGCGAAGGTCCGTCGGTGGCGGCCCGAGCGGCCTCTGAGGTTGCGGCGGAGGAGAATCCCCTGGGTTACCTCAGCCAAATACCTCGGAGTCACGCTCGACCGCGGCCTCACTTTCGCGCCACATGCCAGGGCAAAGGTCGGCCTCGGCCACTCCGCGCTCAGGCAGCTGTACCCTGTATTCCGCTCCACAATGCCCATACGCCTCAAACTACGCCTATATCAGGCGATTATCCCGCCCCTGATTCTTTACGGCTGCGAGGTCTGGGGATCGGCGGCAGCGACCACCATCCGCAGACTGCAAACCGTCCAGAACAGGGCGCCTCGGATGATCTATGATACTGGGCGTAGATTCCCATCACATATCCTACATACCCATTCCGGTCTCCCATACATCGTGGACGTGGTGCGGGAGAGAACCCGCACCATGTACGCGAAACTCACCTACCACCCCAACCAGCTGGTTAACTCTTTGGGCCGCTATGACCACAAGGCGCCACGGCGGAGGAAGAGCTACCGGTTGCCGAAAGACGGCTTGGGCCCCCGAGGCTGAGGTCTGCCAATCCCTCGTCCCACAAACTTCCCCAAGTTAAGCAGCATTGGGCCCGGTCGCTAAATGGATGACTGACCATCTAGCAGCGACCCGCCCTGCTGCCAACTTGAGTACCCCCATCCCATTACCTGTTTTCCTATCTTGCTTTGCTGCCATGCCGGCCTGCTTAACTTGATGACCACACAAGCGGTCGCCCAAGTTAAGCAGCATTGGGCTTGGTCACCACGTGGTCGCTAGTCCGCCTATGAGGAGACACCGAGACCCAGCCAATGGTAGCGGAGCAAGCTAAACCCCGCCCAAGACAGACATAAATCAAAAGCTTGTGTACACTCTTTTTATCCTTCTATATCGCACAGGTAAAGCCGCATACGCGGCTAGGTACTGTGGCGATTATATTCCGCCCAGGTGAACCTGGGCGACCTGTTCTCGATTGCTGGATTGCTAGGTAAAAGAATAACGTTTTAGATAAGCAGAAGGACTGCCAATATAAGGTATAGGTTAACTCTACAACGAATTGCGATGCATTGAAGTATGACGATTTGTATTGTGAACAGATAATGCGAATGCCATGAGAAATTAATCATGTAAAAAGACATTCTGAAAAGTAAAACCTAATCAAAGGAAGTCCAGTTATTAAATACGTGCAAATACAATGGTTAATTGGCATGTGATTGGAATTGAAGCCAGAGTCGGTCACACTGAAGATTATCGCACTAGATCGTGAGTGCGATTTATACGAAGTAATAAGCCCATTGAGACAAATGAAACAAAAGACATCTGTATCAAAGAAAAAATAAGTGTGTGTTCAAAGAAGAATAAAACCTGGATTTATAAAGAATTTGTTTATTTATTTATTGACGCTGTTTAACTGCTATGCTTCTTTGCGTCTAATTCTATATTGGGCGTGAAAGTCCGGACATTTTGCTCAGAGACCTCTTTATCAGGCTTGAGTTCTTTTACGTGCCGTAAATCTAGGACACGGGACCACCGGTTTTACTTCCCTTCCGAAGGAAGCCGTGCTAAGGATTTTACACCCGAAAAAATACACATCGCCCTCCACCAGGTTTGAACCCACGACCTCGGAATTTATAAAGAAGCCAAAGAAGTGGTAAAATAAAGTTAATAGAATTGTTAAATGGAATCAAAGATAACTAAAGCTAGTAAAGTTGATGAAAACGGGAAAAGAAAAGAAAATTTCATTCACATGACTTTCTCTACCCTGTATCGCTTATTAGTGGGTACACAAATTATTCTTACAAAATGTTATTTTCCTATCTACTTCATTTAAATCTAAATAAACCTTTCTTGAAATATCTTCATTACATATTTCGTTACAGATATTACGGGAAAAGCGATAGTCAAATGTTTAGGAACTGAACGCTGTACGCTGGCCTTAAAATTCCATCTCTTTGCGTACAATCGCGGGAAACAACTGAATATCCAAAAGGACTTGAAAAGAATGACAAAGTATTGAACAACGCTATCTCGGAATTGACTGACGAAAAAAGTTACTTGAAATAAATTGTGTTTTTTAAAAGAGATCTACATTTTTTGTGTAGTAGTTTTTGTCTATCGCTTAACGTTTAGCAGTTATACAAGATTATACAAAATTCCTTCCAAATGGAGAGACTTCACAAGCTATTTCCAGAAAATTCAAGATTTATATACATTTTATTTGGCATGTAAATACAAGCGTTTATCACGTTATCTTTAATATATGGTGTTTTAATCAAAATCGTCAGAGCATTTTTTAGAAAATAAAAGCTTTCGAAAAATGTTCCCTGTAAAGAGTAGTTTGGGGTGGGGGATTTTTCTTGAAAATCTTCGTATCGCATCTTTGAATAGTACTGAACTTAAATACCAAGTTTATATGCATCTGAATTTTCATTTTTGAGCTATACTGTTCACAACGCGCACACGCACGCGCGCGGACCGTTTTCTAAAAATACTTTTTTGGGGGTTCATTGGATCTCAAAATGTGTATTGGCGATGAAATCCCGACATCACATTGTTGGGTGGAATACTATACTTCATCTCCTTAATGTAAATACGCAGTATGGAAGGTAATGACTAGTATTTGTGGTTTCGCGTTACAGTTTGAAGGCATCCTAGCTTCGTACAATGTTACCAATTTTGTTTTTCTGATAAATGACCTTTCAAATCTCTAAACTAACTCAAAATCTGCCAAAAAAAGTTGTTAAAATTGTGTATGTGTGCGTATATACACAAAGGAGTAGGTTTTCGTTAAATTGTTCGCTATATATGTACGACATCTAGACGACTGGATCTATCACGTTTAAAAATCAAACCAAATCTAATGCTGTGCATTACCTCTTTTATTTCAACTCCTATATGGTTTACGCGACTAAAAAGTATTTACGAAGCCTGAGTGATAATCGTATGGAGACATGAACACATTAGAGAAATATTATATACTTACCGAGTTGGCGATAATTTCTCATTACGCATAACCGATGTCTATCTCAACGCTGAACAAATAACAAATGTGACAAACCAAATCGCAGTTTTTCATTTTCTTTATCTCAATGGTCTGGCCAGCGGAGCTGTAATAAATTTTACCGGATAACTGTGGCAATAATTCGCACAAGCTTGATAATATCAAAATAGACCATAAATCGTCATTCACTGCCTCCAATACAAGTATAAAAGCTTTTGGTGAACCTATCTGCGTGTATTTCATATTTTGCAAGCGTGCCTACCTATCCGTACGAGGATTTTACGTCGCGTTGTGTAATAGCAAGTTTTGTAAATCTATGACATTTCCAATATTTTACTTATTTTTAAGGGTAGCATTGCCATTTTATGAGTAACGTGCTATTGCACAGAATTGCAATGTGCTTGTATTACGCCTCTAATAATGATAAACTTTAAATAAAATAGTTGATTTATTCCCCCATCGAGTTTCAGTCTATTACGTATATCTACATATATTTGGTCACATTGTACAAGGTGATTTATGAACAACTGACACATTTATTTCTTTGTTTCAAAACGAGTTATGCTAGCGACAACTTATTATACCTGAAATGCAGAGGAATTTTGAGAGATTATTTACTTCTATAACAAATGTTTAAAATGTCCTCCATCCTGCAAAAGGCACAACTCAACATGTCGTTCCATGTTACTGGCCACTCGTTGGCGGACTCTGTTGTCAATAGCTTGAATCTCCTGTGTAATGTTGTGCTTTAGATCGTCCAATGTCTGATGACGTGTGACATAAATCCTGTCTTTTAAGTAGCCCCTTTAGAAAGAAGTCCGGCGATGTCAAATCCGGGGATCTCGGTGGCCAAAGGTTCTTGGAAATTATCCGGTCGTCAAAGAAACTTGCAATTAGTGCCATGGATTCATTTGATGTATGGCATGTAGCGCCGTCCTGCTGAAAATATCCTTGACTCAGCTCTACATCGTCTAGTTGCTCAGCAAACTCCATAAAAATCCATCGGTACTCTGCAGTGTTCACATTGTTTTAAACAAAATTGGTCCCACTATTCTCTGTGCAGATATTGCACACCAAACTCCGATTTTAACCGTGTGCATAGGTGTTTCATGAATAACACGTGGATTTTCGCTGGCCCAATAGCGTGAGTTCACATAGCCGGATAAATGGAACCATGCTTCATCTGTAAACCATGTGATGGACAATATGGCAGGATTTTGCTCAATGAACGCCTGAAACCAACGACAATAATTCAGTCGTCTATCCTTATCTGGTTCCTGTAACTGATGGACAACCGTAAACCTATACGGCTTTAGACCTGTACTTTTCACAGCTCTCTGACACATTGAGTAGCTGTACCCTGTCTCCTGCGACAAACGTCTTAATGATTTTTTGGGTGACTGATCCAGTCCTGCTCTAACGTCAACAACAACCGTGGGAAGCCTAGACGAACGAGTTTTGCCTTTTTCACTCACCAGAGATCCAGTTGTTTCCAATTTGTTTACCAGTCCCAGTATTGTGTTTCTTTGGGGAGGAACACCAAATTCTCTCTGGTATGCCCTTTGAGTAGCTGTAATTGAATTCGTAATCCTGTATTGCTTTACAAGGAAGAGTGGTTCATTTAATGTGTACTCCATTTTCATGTTGACTAGAATAAAATCTCAAAAAAGTTGCAGACAATAAAACTAACAATTGCGAATAAAACATGAACATCTGCGCATCTAGTGGCAGGCAGTCGAAACTCCAGAACATTCTGCTTAATTTGATGCTAGAATTGGGACATTGAGTGAATCTCGAACAGAATAATTAAAGAAATAAATGTGACAGTTCTTCTTAAATCATCCTGTATTTTACCTTTAGCTAGCAAACGTATTCAAGCGTATCGGAAACACTCGGCTGTTCGCTTCGGAAACACTCAACTATGGATAAATTGCGGAATTTAAATTCGTTTTTAATAGCTTAAATTCCAATAATTTACAGTTTTTGAATTTTCTAGATAATCTAGAACACAAACCTTTCAAAATAAGCTAAAACCTTCAGTAAAATGCCAAAACTAAGCGTCTCAGGAGTCGCCATTTGAAATACACAGGGTCGGATTAAATACTAAGATATACGAGCTATATGTGAATTTGTCATTGCTACATAAGTTCATGTGAGTACACATTTTTTATAACTCCATGGTTAGTGCTAAATTGTTCATGGCTCAGCAAGAGTAACAGATGAAGGCTTTCTAATAGTATTTGCAATAATAAAATTAAGAATTAATGCTCTGACATTCCGAAGTCAAGGTTAAATACATAAACGTTAAAGATACTCCGTGTAATGTGGTCATGGCGGCTTTTTATTGACTTTTCATTTCAGTGCATTTAAAATTGTAATAGCAAAGTAATGTGGACACGGGAATGTGTTGCTCGTGGCAAACATAGCTTTTCCATACTTTTAATTTTAGCTCGCTATTACATTAAGAAAGTCTCTGTTTCAGGTCCTAATCTTTACTTCCATTTCTTTGGCATTTAAGATGCTACATATATGTAAAAGATAAACAAAAACGGACTGCAAAAATGACACAATAAAATTTATCTCAAGATTTTTGTGGCATCAGTCATCTTCAAGATATTCGCTGTTTCTCAATACTTTATCATTTTATTAACGTGCTGTCACATTCAGCTATTGCTCGCGATGTATGGAAAGAAAGTGGAATTTCAAAGCCAGCGTATAGCCACTAGCTTTTAAATATCTCACTATCGACTCGGTTTCTTCTATTCTCCTTGTACCTACAACGAAAAGTGTAATGCAACTATTTTTGCAAAGGTTTGTTTCGATTAACATGAAGTACATAAAAAAAAAGCTTTCGCAAAAACAGGCTGTAGAATATATATAAAAATAAACGATAGTGGATAGAGAAAGTCATTGAATGTAACAGAATTTTTTTAATCGAGACATATGCTTTCTGAAGTCATTGTAGAGGGCCCCACCATCATGATATTAAAAATAATGGCCATCGGGTGTATGAAACCTGAGCACATATAACTGCCCTCATTTTCAGACTATAGATGAAATTAAACCCCTGTAGTAACATGGGCGAGAAGCTACATCCCAGACTTCTTGAATTTGTGCTCAGAATCTTGTAGTATTCAACAATTTCATCAGTATATCTTATCCTCACAGAGGAAATCAAAACATTCTCAAGTATTACTGTGTATTGCGCGCTGTTCAGTGTACCGTCAAGCTGCCACAACACACCTAGACCGTCCCTTGATATCCAACAAGATACAGATATGCGACCATTGTAAAATTGTGAAGCCACGAATTTTATATTTATTAAATAGCTATTATTATAGCAGTAATAGCTATTCTGTTATGAACTCTGTCAAATACCGTGTATGAAATGGAGTATATCCTAAATGTGTTGATTAAATCTTATTAACAGAAGAAAAAATGTTTGCTACTGCGAGAAGCGAACGTGCGGTATTAACGACCGAAGTACTCTACGCTTTGCCACAATGCTACAGAGAGGACACACGGAAGGTAGCATGTTTAATAGTGCCTTACAACAACTTGCTGCAGCGGCTACACAACTGTATTGCGTATGGTGTAAACAAGGCCCTGTGCCGTGTGGGAGTTAGAAAAAGACACGACTCTCTCTTTTTACTTGCTCTACTACGTATAGTAAGTAGGGGAAGTATTGTATTCCACCCAAAAATTCGATACCGAGATTTCACCGGAAATACATGTTTTGAGACCCCCTGAATCCAAAAAAAAAGCATTTTTGGAAACATGTCCGTGTGTGTGTGAACAGCATAACTCAGAAACGAACAGTCGGATAAACACCAAACTTAGTATTTAGGTTCAGTATCTTCCAGAGATGCGACACAAAGGTTTTCAAGAAAATCTCCCCACCCCAGATTTCCCTTTACATGGAACATTTTTCGAAAATTTTAATGTTCTCAAAAATGGCTCTAACAATTTTGATTAAAATATCATATATTTAAGATACTTTCATGACAAATAAAATGTATATCTTGAATTTTCTGGGAATGTCTCCAAAAGTATTCTTCATTGTGAACAACTTTTGCATAACTGGTAAACCATAAGAGATAAACATTTTACTACACAAAACATGTAGATCGCGTTAAAATACAAAATTTATGTCATATACGTTTTGTTTGTTGGGTGAACCATTTTCGAGATATTGCTTGTTATTCCCTTAAATTTTCAATACTTATACTTTTTCTCAAATGGGAATTCGTTATTCATTTTTTTGTCCTGGTAATGCAAAGAGAATGGAATACTCCACATAGCAACCAGCTCTTAAAACATTTGACTGTCGCTTAAAGCCTATACCACATTCCCCTTGCAACTACAAGAAAATTAGCAATAAGATAGTTTCTGCAAATGTTATCTCGATTAACATGAAGCATATGGAGAATAAGTGTTTGTAAAATCAGTTTGTACAAGAGTAGAGAAAGTCATTAGATTTTTGAGTTATGCCGTTCACAGATACAAAGACTTTTTCTAAAACTCTGAAGCGTGACGCATGGTTTACTTTTACATACCGTCTACAAACTATTCAACAAAAGCTTGTTTTTACACCTACGCCATATTAATCGAGATTTGCACATTTCGTTGCAGGCACAAGGGGGTTAGAGGAAACAAAAAAAGGTGTCAAATGTTTAAAAGCGGATCGCTATACTGGACTTGAAACAACTAAATGTGACCACTTCAAAAAATGACAGAGCATTGAAAAATTCTCACCAATAATAACGGATATCTCGGAAATGGTTAAGGCCATAACAAATTTACTTGACACTAGCTGGCTGTCCGACCTTATGCGGGTAGCCTTTCAAACTGGAATGGCGATTTAATTAATTTCATTTAGCTCTCACCGTTCTTTATGAAATTATTGTACAACCATCAAGAGAATTTTTATGGTGAATCCTCCCCTTTACACCTTAAAATCGTAATTTATACAGCCCCAGCTATTCCTAATGACACGAAAAAAGCCTGCTATTCACGCAAAAGGATGTGAAACATCGGCGGAAGACTGACTTCCTTAACCTCCTCATACAGTCTTCCAAGTTCTGGAAATGCTGCATAGTCTATAAGTGGTGGTGGATAAATCACCGGTCGAATTGTTGGAGTACAGTTTTAAGTGATCACAGTAGGCGCCATTTTAAACCCTTGTGCCTTCTCTTTGGTCCCAGTTATTTAATAACATAAAAGCTAAATCGCTTTCACATAATACATATGAGCAGACCTTTAACATACACAACGAAATAGAGACAAAGCTGGTGAATATGAAGATTCCCTATTCCCAGGCTACCAAGTTAACCTCTTTAGAAAAGACGCAGTCTGCGAACTGTACAGCACTCCCGTTGAAGTACTGGAGCAAAGAATTGTACGTGCTTGTCAAGAATTCCGAGATGATCCGGGGGTGTTAGGAAGAATTGAAACTCACTGCAGAGACGAGTACAGTATTGCATCCAGATGCAAGGACCAACTTTGAGCACCTCCTTTAACAGGAAGAGTGCACAGTGTTAGTGACATGAATATACTAAAGTAGAATTGTATTCCTTGTTAAGTTCGGCTATGAGTGAATTGAGTGGCAACTTTAAATGGCAAATAAACGAAAAGTCTACTTTTCAAATTCATCTGTACTTGTTAGGAACCTGGGCGCCACATCGGGCGTGACAGTGGCCATAACCTCAGGCCTACCTCTGCTTGGGCAGAGCCAACGGGTAGAGGCCAGCCCTGCCGACGCTGTTGTGTCTTCGGTCACTCAGCGAAGGCTTGCAGCGCAGCGCCCAGATGCCACTACTGCACCCAACATGACCTCAGCCGAAGACGCGTTTTTGCGCCACCTGCTCTGGGAACACACATTTTACAAGGCAGGCACAATGCTCCCTGTATCCCCGGAGCAGATAGCAACCACAACCTACGACAACACCAACTGCTAAAACCAGTGACCCGACGCAGCCCTCAGGAAGGGCCAATCATACGAACAGTGGCTTCACAGATACAGCTCTCCAAGGACTTCATGGCACCCTGTCAACAATACAGGCAGGAATCACTGACCTCTCCTCGCAACTGGCTGAACTATGCCGTGCAACCTTTACACGTCTCTCGGCTGTGGAGGCCAAGCAGCGAACCTCAGCCAGAATCTCCGAGCTGCAAGACGACGACGGGGTGCTCGCATCTGCCCAACGCAAGCTGGAACGCATCGAGTGCCACCTCGTCGAAACTTCCACCGACGGCAGCGACGACCGACCCACGCGACTGGGCGCCCTTGGGGCCTCAGTCGTTGGGATTCGAGAGCTCCAAACGACCACCAACAACTCCATCATCCAGAACTTTAAGGAGCTCCACAGACACTTCAACCACCTTCAGGAAGGCTACGCCCTAATCCGAAACTTCCTAGAATCCTATGTAATTCCACACCCCTCTCAACCCTCTACCTATCCACCTAACTCCAATCGAAAATCAAGGGTGGCGAAAACAACTTCCTTCCGCGAATCACCAAATATGCAACACGCACTGAATCACTCAGCAGCATGTGAAAAACAAACGGACGGTTGCAGAGAGGGAACGGCGCCTGCGAGTCACGTTTTCGCCACTTCTGCTCTACACTATCACCAAGAATTCATTCTATCCACACCTTAACTCCGCTGAGGGGGTAGGCTGGGCCCTGGTCAAGTCTGTCTCCCAGCAACCCAGCAACCGAGAACAGGTCGCCCAGGTTTACCTGGGCGGAATATAATCGCCACAGTACCTAGCCACATATGCGGCTTTACCTGTGCGATAAAGGAGATAAAAAGAATATTCACAAGCTCCAGCACTCAACCCTTACTCCGATGGTAACCGCACTGCGGCCCAGTCACACCGTCACCTTGGAATGCGCGGGTGCTTTAGGCGGTACCGCTACAAACCTTCTCCTTTCTTACTCGGTGGAGGAGTTTTTAGTGGGTATGCCATTCACTGGTGAGTCCCACACTCCCAGTTCCGACTCCCATCGGGGCTGGGGTTAGTGATTAAATCATTTTCTCCTCAACTCGAACGAAAGAAAAAAATCTGATGTGTTACACTCACATGACTTTCTCTACTCTTGCACAAACTATTTTTACAAACGCTTATTCTCCATATGCTTCATGTTAATCGAGATATGGAGATGTTAATCTTATTGCTAATTTTCTTGTAGATGCAAGGGGAATATGGTAGGCTTTAAGCGATAGTCAAATCTTTTAAGAGCTGGTTGCTATGTGGCCTATTCCATTCTCTTTACATTACCAGGACAAAAAAATGAATAACGAATTTCCATTTGAGAAAAAGCATAAGTATTGAAAAATTTAAGGGAATAACAAGCAATATCTCGAAAATGGTTCACTCAACACAAAAAAATGTGTATGACAAATTGTGTATTTTAACGCGATCTACATTTTTTTTGTGCAGTAAACTCTTGTCTCTCTTATGGTTTACCAGTTATGCAAAAGTCGTTCACAATGAAGAATACTTTTGGAGCCATTCCCAGAAAATTCGAGATATACATTTCATTTGTCATGAAAATATCTTAAACATATGATATTTTAATCAAAATCGTTATAGCCATTTTTGAGAAAATTAAAATTTTCGAAAAATGTTCCATGTAAAGAGTAATCTGGGCTGGGGGGATTTTCTTGAAAAGCTTCGTGTCGCATCTCTGGAAGATACTGAACCTAAATACCAAGTTTGGTGTTTATCCGACTTCGTTTCCGAGTTATGCTTTTTGAGTGGAATACAATACTTCCCCTACGTAAGTAGAGAAAGTAAAAATGTTAAGGATGATGTTTCTTAATAAAGTCAGTGGCGGCTCACAACCTCACATACGCAATAATAAATCTTCCACACGGTTTGTTTGCGGACCTATGTGTACTGGAACATTTTTGCTTCTGTTATCCTATACTTTCAACCGTTTCGGTTTGCGCTATTAATTATGATACATCATGTATTAAGATTTTGCAATTATATGACTTCAAGCGTTATAAAAAGACTTATGTTGCAGTATTACAGCCTTATATATGTTTATATGATATTCTACGTCACTGCAGTCAGCCAGGCGAGTCCAATATTTAAACATAGGTAAATGACAATGTGCGTAAATTCCCACGAGTTATCTGGTAATGATTTCTAAACCAAAAGTCATGTTATAATGATGCCGATGATGAAGTATGAAACTGTTGCAAGAATCCTCACTATCGTTGCCGCTGTCTGCTATCATCACCACTTCCGTAAGTGCAGTGAGGGTGGCATAACCATCAATGATAAGCTTGAAAAAGAGGTGCTGGCAAAACTAAAGAACAACGAATATTAACAAAGGAACGTCACGTCACTAAAGAATATACCGATATGTTATGAGCAAACACAGAATAAATTAATTTGTAAGACTATTTCACTCATGTATTAAGTAATCAACCAGGGACGAAAATATTTTGAGTCTGGTCCAGTCACAGCTATCTATCCTAACAGTTTTCAATTTTGTCACCTTCCGGTTATCACTCGACGTATTATTGTGTTTCTTTGGTGTGGCAATAGTGGATGAATATAACTAGAAATTTCGTCCTTCACTTGTTCAACTGCGCTTATCGATAAAATCTGGAGCTCTCGTAATATAAATAATACTTATTGCAATACACTCCCTTGTGCTGACGACCTAAGATGAATAATCATAAACCGTATATGGCGTTTTAGAATTTAAATTGCTTATAGCTGACAATTTCAATTTCTAAGCCTTTAAAGCTATAAGCATGAACATTTCATCACATGTTAATATGCTTAGCACACAATGTTGTACAGAAATTGAACGGTACAAGTAGGTTAGTTCCAAAATTATCAGCGGATATAAAAAGTTACCCTGGATTAAATACTGTGAAAGAATTTTTCTTACGTTTTACAAAACCACATTGTACCTTGGACAAGCTTACGCAACGAGGAGCCTATACAAAACAAAATGTTGAAACATACGTTGTTACCGAGATGCGTCAGGTCAGCTCAACGTACCCCAACATGGCGCTAAGTGTCACTGTTCTTCCCGACGGACACAGAATATAAGTCAGCTTCTAATTTCAACTTCTAAATTAATAAAAGAGTAAAAAAGATTTACAATGTCTGGATATTAGAATACGAACATGTTAGAGTCATAAAAGAACATGCGAATGTGGTTTTGACATTTCGTTGAGAATGCCATGGAGTAGAAAATATTTGTTGTTACTCTACAGAAAATGCGTGTACGAATAAGATAAAAGCTGCGACATTTTGTTTTAATACTGAGGTGAAGCTTATAGCTAACACCAGAAAGCTCCAAGTAAGCTTCATTCTAATACTACTGACTATTTAGTGTCCTTTCTGAATGACGAGAGCATTAAATGCCTTTTATTAATAATTTTCCTTTATTCCTTTATGTCCGATGGCATTCTGTAATGCATAATAAGAATCTAAAGAAAAAACTAGGTTATTAATGGGTGATCTCAGAAATTACTCCACCGATATTTATAATCCATGACAAATTATATTTTTTCCTCAACTATTGACTATTGACTATAGGACGTCTGAAATATTTAAAACTGGTGGATTAGGAGAGTAGGTATATTTTATACCTGCCAATTTTGCTATTTGTTGACAATTTTGGATAATTATTTATCACTAAATAATAGATGTTTATAAGTTAACCACCATTTCTAGAATTGTAAGATTGTCGAAGGAAAGAATGCCAAGAAGAACAGAAGTAAAATACCGATCGATTTTGTTCTATTTTCCGGAGTGACTAATACAAGGAGGTATATATAGTGGTTCTAAGAATCTTATACATAATTGGGCATAGATTCCAATGTTTAAAGAGTATAGGGAATTAAATGATATTAATGAAACTGTCATTGCAAATTAAAGAAGAGAAAGGAAACTCTTATGCAGTCTCTATGTAAGGCAGCTAGCAAACAATATAAACGTTGTCAATACAGATTTACATGTAATTTTAATTATCACATTATGGAATCACATCGCTAATAGCGAAACTTATAGAGGGAATGTATGAACAGGAATATGGTGGTCGAAAAGTCTCTAAAAGAATTGGACTAAGGACTCCTAAAAATGTTTTGGTATCTTATTTTATTGACGGGCTTGGAAAATGCATAATTAAGCCAAAATATTACACTTGGCAATGACAGAAATTAAACAATACGGCCATTACCGCATCAGAATGTGAAGTAGTTAACGCCCATTTAAACAAGCACTGCATTACTTCATTCTCTTCCACATTTGGATTAAAACTGTGCAAACTGCAACGTACATTACACTTTTATATGTGTATTCATCATCAAATGTTCGCTAGCGCTTTTGTCAAATAATATTACTGCAGATATATCAATGGTTTCTTAACTCATAAAATGACTTCTTAAGGCTTAAAAGCAGCATTTTTTTGTTTTGTTTCCCTAAACTTTGTTTCAAACATATATAAGGCAACTAACAATGTTACTACTATAATTTTGATCAACCAGACTAGTCATAAAGCAATTTCGCGAAATGCAACGTGACGAAAATAATAAAACAATGTAGTACAAATTAGGAATCAGCGACATTTATTACATCATTAATACAAGAAGTTATCGTTATTGTTGTTTTGTGACGTTAGCAGGATTCATCATTCACTTTTTCCTCATTTTAGCAAGCAAATGTTTGCCCTTTCATACCAAATATTCACTACGTAAAACAACTTTCAAAGTCCTCAGTTCCCTGTATGTACTTGTTTAATATTTCGCATCACTCAAATCACATTGTAGTTTTCTTATAATAAATGAACAAGCAGTAAATCCTCTTTAGCCTACCTTTATCGCTTCCTTCGAACAAAACGTTTGGTTTTGTCTTCAATCCATGAAATATCTAACACACATTTAACCTACTGCAGATGTCACACACTTTGGGAAACTGCACTCTCTCACTCTCACTTGTTCGCTACGACTGAATGGTCTGGCGCGCCGTCACAAACACTCGGCAAATAAGCCCTCTGGTGCTACTGGATCGGAATGAGGCGAGGGGGCACTCAAGGACAACCTGTTGAGCACAATTTCTTGTCGAGTAGACTCCATAGGGATGCTGGAGTCTGTAGGTCGTGACTCATCACTACTTATACATTGAGGTGTTACTACCCAATCCACCATTCATTATTGAGTGACACATTTTTCCTCATAGCTATAACACACAAAATTACCTACCTACTCGAATTGCTAAAAATCGTCATTTTAATGTGTTTTAGCAAATAATACGTCAAAATTAATAAACTGGAAGTCAATTAGCGTGCTAATTACGTGCCATTAGCTTTCTTAGAATACGAAAAACTACACAAACTACATATTTAGTAACTCATATACCCAATTTGTACAGTGAGGGACATTAATATTTCCTGAAGCCGGTAACGCTGCCGATTCAGTCACATAACATAACAAAAATGGATGTGTACAGATAAGCAGAGTTGCCAGATTCTCAAATTGAAAATAAGGAAAACCTTTATCGTTACAGTTCACACTACTCTTAGACTAAACTAGGTGATTACAGATAGTGGAGTTCCATTTGGATTATATATTATTTTAAATGAAACCAAAATAAAGTTTATTACTTACTTATAGAAAACTTGTATTACATAAACTTCACAGAACATATTTACCATACATTTGTACACATGAATTGAAACGGATAAGTTTTTATATTTACTGCTCTTTTAACTATTACGTATTTATCAAACAAAAACAATACTATCACAAAATTATGTGCATGGTTCATTGCAATTGAAATAAGCCAACTCATTTTTTGTTGCGCCCACTGAACTCCTAGATTCTAACAGAAATAAAAGCGGACCTCAAACCATTTCAAAATTCCCGTCAATTAATTTTCAGTTAAGGCTGAAGTCTGAGGATGATAATAAACAGTGAAGAACCACGCACAATTTGAATTTGGTAAGCTGAAAGCAGTTTTGCCAACTAGTCTTCATTAACATGGCAGTTAGTGTCCGTCGAGCATCCCTCCAGGGAAAACAGAGCACATTAACTGAAATGGCAAAACAAGGAAGATTTACCGTACGGTACGTGCGCTTATACTCGTACAGCAAGCGGAACAAAAATGTTTTTTTTTTTTTTGCATAGTACGTTTTCGTCTATCGCTTAACGTTTACCGTTATACAAGATTACACAAAATTCCTTGCGAATGAAGAGCACTTCACAGGCTATTCCCAGAAAATTCAAGATATGTCTTTTATTTGTCATGTAAATATCTTTTTTTTAGTTATGCTGTTCAGATTCAAGCACACATACATGCCCGCGCGCGCGGGCCTTTTTCTAAAAATGCTTTTTTTTTTAATTTATTTGGGGAACCTTAAAATATGTATTTCTGGTGAAATCTCGGTATCGAATTTTTGGGTGGAATGCAATACCTTCTCTACCTACTGTGCACGTGGTAGAGAAAGTAAAAATATCATACTGTTCCTTAAAAAAACAGCACTTCTTGCAACCCTACAGTTCATTATCTGCCTTTCCATTACAGCTTCACGTCTGAGTTATGATGTATTTACACCGAGCGATATCTCTCAGGCTCGCATTCGGGAGATCAGCTTTCAAAACTTGAATTAACCGACCAACTTAAGAGTTTTTTCGTGGTAGCACTCATTTAATTTCCTCCTTCATTTTTTACGGTTGCAGGGTCAGGCACAGTGGACGGTGATGTACAGCATTTGTTGTGGATGTACTTTAAGGAAACACAATTTCTACATCGATATCTCTGAACTAAAGTTGCCATAATGGCAATGGAAAAAAAATTAAGATACATCATAACTTAAGCCATGATGATACAAGTATGTTTTTGTGTGTTTAATTTGCATTGTCAAATAAAAATACAATATTCTTTGGCAACTTGCTCTACTAAAATACAAAACTGGGATGCACAATCTGGAAATGTCATGGACCCCACTGTTGTGCCTGTCGCCACTAGATCTGGCTTTGGACACAGTACGAAATCCTTCTCATTATTACCATAGCCTAAGACTAGAGGCGCTGGAACGTATAAAATATTACAGAGGTTCAGTAACCGAGAATTGAAATTACAAAATTGTTATAGTTATGTCAAAACACTACTAAATATATTGTATAGGACAGTTAAAATATTTTGTTATTTTCAAAAATGATTGGAGTGTCTCTGTGGTCAGCCTCTGGCTTCTCAACCCAGAGGTTCCAGGTTCGATTTCTGGTTAGGGTGGGAAATTTTTATTTTCCCACATTCATTCCCTATCCCCCCTCAGAGTCTGGAAGTACGAATGCAGGTGTGTTTCATAGTAAAAATGAATAAAATCAATGTAAAGACAACCTACAGTTCAACGAGCAATAGCACCATCAGTTGTTTCTGAACCCAAAGCCTTCAAAATAATCAAAGAAGTTAAAAAGATGATATACATATGAAAACAAAAATTAAGCATACTTAATGTTCAAAGACTGAAACAAGATTAATGTTATTTGGGAATTTACATGTTTTTATAGTTAACATTTAACACTGATATGTTATATGTTGTGCTTTTGGCATGTCCATGCTACATTAGCGGACTGATTATGACTGAATCAAGATAATCGTGTTTCCAAAACACAATCATCATTATGCACCAGGGAGCATACATGTACTTACTCTCTGGTTTTTACCAGTGCAGTAAAAATAATTAAAGAATAAAAGTAGAACAAACCACTGAGGGGGCTCAGCACTCCAAAATGAATATCTATGGGGGGGGGGGGAAGTCCCCAGCCTATGACTTTACCATCCATAAACAAGTAAATGATGACTTACAAACTATAGGTGATCCATCCATCCCTTAGGGAATGAATAGATAGACAATGACACACGATACAATTATATTACAGTTCCGCAGTCTTTCCTTGAGTATAGGTTACTTTAACGTAAACTGATTAAGTACATCAGCTACTGTTAAATCAAAGTTATCAATGTTGTTGTTCACCAATGGCACTGGGGATTAATTGATCTGCATCATTTAGCTTCCCAATATAAAGTCTGTAAGTTATCACTTTTAAGGCCTTGGGGAACAATGTAGTCCGCCTCCACGTGGTGTTCCTTGGGTAACACTAAATGGACTACAACACAGGCATGCTTCCCAAGCCAAAAAAATTAAAAGAGCACTTCTTAGTGCTATTTTGGAATGCTGGTGGAATGAATCAAAATAAAAAAAGTTGTCAATTTATAAATCAATGTTTCTACTCTTTCCTCTGTGACTAACATGTACTGTCTAAATACCATGTAGTTTTTCATTTCCTGAACATAGACAACGCAACTTTTTTTTATGTTTTATAACATGTTAAAAAACAGTATGTTCTTACCACCCCTATGGTCTCAGGGTAGCGTGTTTGCCTCATATTCTGGAAATCCCCCGATTTCAAAGTTTGATTGAGGCAAGTTACCTGGATAAGGTGTTTTTGGAGACTTTCCCTTAATCTGAGTAAACAAATATTGGGTAAATGTAAGCTCAGTGAACCTGACTACAGTCATTTGTCACATGACTGTCCGGCTGTAGAAAGTTACCTTTCTGCTATAGGGGAAGGTACTCTCAAGGGAACGTCTTCTTGATGGATTTCTTGGTGATAGGATAACTCAATTTCAAGTCGATATAGCATCCAATGTGTTCTTTACAAGCAGAGCACACGGCAAGAAAGAACACACAATCATACTTTAACATGCAACATAGACATGTAAAATTATAATTTTAATCTCCAAAGTATGTATTAAGATCACCGTAGGGTTGCTTAATTGATCAGGAGAAATGATTAAACAAATTTACCAGCATGCAGAAATTTATTTTATTTGTGCACAAATGTTACACATCTTGTGTGTATATAAAAACCGGAATATTTTTTATATGCACACATTGATCATGTGTTGCATGGTTTTCTATGCTAATTTGTAAAACTTGTAAAAGTTAAAAACAAAAATCTTTTCTTGTTCAAGTAATATTTAAAGCATTTTATTTTATTCAAAATCTTCTTGCATGGTTACCAACATTATGAATGCATGTGTTCCAGTTCAATTCAATACTTCATTTTAATCCCAGGGGTGATCTGTCTTCTCTTGATAAGCAGTATACAAACAACACAGTAAAACCTGGATAGAAGAGAATCATTTCTGAGAGAGGCTTCTTAATTCATGGGGATAAGAACTCCTTCAGTGCAATAATTTTCTTTGTACATACTTTTTTATGATGAAATCTATCATGAAAATAAAGCACAACAGTTTTTCTTGATTGCCGAAAAAGGTGTGAGCAACTATTTTAATTAATTCTACTCAGGCTAAGTAATGAAAAAGGTTCCTTAGCCATTAAATGAGAATTTTTAGAGAGAGGCAGGTCAACTCATAAACAGAGAGTTAAATAAATACGAAAGGTCAAATTTTCATGATTTTTAATTTCTGAAAAAAATGTTTAATATACAGGTATTTCAGATATTAAACGTAGTTCTTGAATTTTCTGTAAATAACCTGTTAAGTTCTCTTCACATTGACTGAATTTTGCAAAAATTTTGTATAAGTAAGAAATAATAAGAGAAATCTGATGCGTTACATTCACATAATTGTCTCAACCCACTATGGTTTATTCTTATGTAGCTTCTACAGACTGCATTTACTAAAGCTTATTTTTTATATCTACTCCATTAACTGAAATGAACCTTTGCAGAAATAGTTTCACTACACAATAGAGGAAACCAAGTTAATAGTCAAATGTTTAAAAGCTGGTTAGTATATGCTGCCTCTAGTTCCCATGGTCGCGGGTTCACACTCAGCGGAGGGCGATGGATTTTTTCGGGTGTAAAAATCCTTAGCATGGCTTCCTTTGGAAGGAAAGTAAAGTCAGTGGTTCCGTGTTGTAGATTTACGGCTTGTAAAAGAACTCAAGCCTGATAGAGGCGCCTCTGAGCAAAATTACCAGTCTTTCACGCCCAATATAGAATGGGACGCTAAGGACCATAGTAGTTAAAGAGCATCCATAAATAAAACTCAATCTAATTTAATTTTAGTATATGCTGGCCTTGAAATTCATACTTTTTCCATGACATTGTGAGAAACAACTGAGTAATGACAGCTTTTTAAGAAAGTGACGAAGTGTTGAAACACTCAAACCAATAATAACGGATATCTTGGAAATGGCTGATGCCACTGAAAAAGTATTTCAAATGAATGGTGTGTTTTGAAGAAGTCTACACTTCTTGTCTAGTTCATTTTTATCTATTTCTATGGTTTACCCATTATACAAAATTCCTTCTAAATGAAGAACTTTTCAACAGCTATTCCCAGAAAATTCAATATATATGTTTAATTTGTTTGTAATTATTTTAAATATAAGGTTTTTAAATCCAAATTGGAGCAATTTTTGAGAAAATAAAAAATATCAAAAAACATTTCCATGTAAAGGATAGTTTGGGATGGGGGGGATTTCCTCAAAAATCTTTGTGTTGCACATCTTTGGAAAATAGTGAACTTAAATACCTTTTTGTCTCTCTAAGACATATATACACAGACTTTTTTTCTTCTAAAAATGCTCATTTTAGGTTCAGGTGCCTCAAAACAAGTATTTTTGACATCTTAACATCATATTTTTGGGTGGAATAAATACCTCCTCTACTTACTGTAAGCATGTAGCAGAAAAATTAATATACAAAAACTTACTACAGGGAAAACAGAGAGTTCATTCAAATACACAGTCAAGTACACCATCTGATGGATATGTTTAAAAGTTTGCGATTATTGCTTTCTCTTTCCATTTACAAAAGCTTTTATCATGGCTAAGTATTTGAATGTTGTTTCTGCATGTTTTATGTAACTAAGCACATTTTGCTTAATTTAAAATAACTGTTAAGTAAAAATATATTGTAAATAACATCATGTGGATAGAAGTATCTTTGCTCCTTTAACAGTGCGTCAGGTTTTCTTGTGCTGTATTCTTTAGATGAATTACACATTTACACACAAAAATGAACTAAAATCACACATAAATAATATCACAAAGGTATATATTTACAATACAAAAATAAGAGAACACACAGACACTTCCTTGAAACAGATTCTTATAAAACATATAACAATTTAAATTATTTAGAAATTGTATCAGTCTGTAGTGTGAGGTTAGGTGAAATGGCTACCTGAGTTAATCAACTTTGAGTGCATTAAAATGTGCCTGTAGTTTATCACATTTAAATGTCAGTAAAGGATATAGAATGCTGACCCTTCTGATATGATATGATACGAGAGCACCTCAAGATCCTCTCAAACCATTCTACCTCTGTCCAATTAATGACTGAGTATACATATAATTACAATTTATGCTAAATATCTGTGAAACCATAAATATGTTGCTTGTGTTAAAATTGTACATAACAAATTATAAGAGGTATTTAGTTAAAATCTATCAGATGTCATGTAATATACTCCTTTTTATTTTTTTGAGTTACACAAAGTATGTTCAACAAACCAGCCTTTGATTGGTAAATTACATTACATCATTTTACATTTACTTTATACAAAGCCTTCAGTTGGATGTGTTCCAGCCTAACAGGAATTTTCTTGGTACAGAAAAGCACTTGTTTGCCAGTGGAGTTGTATATTCATAGCTCCTTAAATTCAATCACATAGACTTTTCATGCAAGTTATAAGTAGAATAACCACATACCTTCATCTTAGTAGATCCTGGAAAATATTCCCTTGTACTGCCACACATCTCTTACCTTTTAAGAAAATTTGCATTAACGCTCATTAATTCCTCATGGCTATGTAAATAAATGCAGGCTTTGTCAGTAAAAATAATTAAATACACGTCAACAGTGAGTTCATTAACATTGTCCAACACCCAATTTCAGAAATTAACTCTACTCACAATATCACAATGTTGCAATTCCAGAACAACAGTTATCTTATAGGGTTTTATTTTTAAAAATTAAATGGCGTTCCAAGCTGAGGTTTGCAAAATTCCTGATTCCTGTGCAAGTTTTCTCAGAGATTTATCTGGACTTTGTCCTAACTTTTCTCCAAGATCATAATAGTTTTTACTATATAGTAATAGAGAAATTTAATTTTGGCTTCTTGTCAAGAATAGATCCTGTTTCCCTAAATCTAGTAGTGGCTCATGAGTATACATTTTGGGTGTCAGATAGCCCTGAAATTGTGAAACAGCACCTGTAGCATATTAAACTGATACAACAGAGCTGCAGCTGACAATAACAACAACCAATAATAATAATGATAATGCATAATTGTCTGGCAAAAGAAAGTTTTTTGTTTGTTTGTTGTTCGGCTTATAATTAAGCACTCCATGTTACGGCAATAACGCAGTAATGTGTAAATTGAATTGTAGTTGAGATTATGGATGGTATGGAGAAACCGGAAGAAGTTTCTGGACTTGCACAATTACTTACTTAGGCTACTGTGACTGACTCTAACTTCTGCTGTAGTGCACTACCAAACCTAGTGTCACTGATGTAAAATTATGGTGATAGTGTGGAAACAGAGTATGGGGAAATCTTCATGAGCTAGTTTACAGGACATGTATGTATTTGACCTCATAAGGTACAAGGGCAATCCCAGATGTACCCAACCTGATGTATATATAGCGGTTGTTGTTTCAAACAAATGACTATGGTAGAAAGTACCACCCTTATAAAGCTTAAGTCTGAAGTATGACGATGCTACATTGTTTAGTAATTGTTTGGCAGCCATTAATAGTGAACGCTCTCAGCAAATTTGTAAACAAGAATAAAACTGGTTATTGTTATGTGATACAATACTTTCATTTGAAAGGTCTTAGCCCAACTAATATTAAAGCTGAGCTAGATTCTACTCTGGGAGAGTCTGCTCCTTCGTTTACAACAGTAAAATATTGGTGGCAGAGTTTAAGCGAGGCCGTACAAGCTGCCAAGATGAACATCGCAGTGGTCGACCAAATGAGGTGACCAGACCAGAAATTGTGAAGAAAATCCACAAAATGGTATTGGATGACTGTCGACTGAAAGTGTGTGAGCTAGCAGACATCGTAGACATTTCAAAAAGTGCTGTACATTGCATACTAACAGACAATTTAGACATGAGAAAGCTATGTGTAAGATGAGTGCTGCTTTTACTCACAATGGAACAAAAGCAGCATCGTGAGGATGTTTCAGTCGAGTGTTTAGCGATGCTTCGCTGCAATAAAGTGGAGTTTTTTGTGTCGGTTCATAACCATGAATGAAACATGGGTCCATCACTTCACACTTGAGATGAAGGAACAGTTTTTTGGGATGCGCGTAGGATAATTTTCATTGATTATCTTCAAAGAGGAAATGCAATCAATGGTGAGTATTATGCAAACTTATTGCAGTGTTTGAATGATGAAATCAAGCAAAAACGGCCGCATTTAGGAAAAAAAAAAAGTTATATCTCATCAAGACAATGCACCAGTTCAAACATACATTATCACCATGGCCAAAATCAATGAGTTAAAGTTCAAATTGCTTCCTTATGCACCCTATTCATCAGACGTAACCCCCTCTGATTATTTTCTGTTTCCAAAGTTGAAGAAATGGCTTGGTGGTAACAGATTTGCCAACAGTGAAGAGCTAGAGTCTGCAGTTGATGCCTATTTTGCAGAACTCGATGGTTCTCACTATAAAAAGGGTATCAAAGCTATTGAACATTGCTGGGAAAAGTGTATTGAGCTGAAAGGAGACTATGTAGGGAAATAAAGATGTTTTTTCCCAAAATTTTTGTGTTTTCTTTGTTATGTCGAGTACTTCTCATAATTACATCATACCAGTTGTGCATGCAGAGAAGCTCCCTAAAACATGCACAAATCAAGATGTGCTAGTGACCCTGTTGGCATGTCTCATCAGCTTAGAGGACTAGCACGGAGATTCAAATGCTGTAGATTTTAAATTACTGCACATACTGCACATTTAATAACATTCAAAGAAGAAAATAACCAATAAATCCACAAGGTGTCAAAAGATAAGGTGTTTATGTGCTCTGATACAGCAGCTGCTACTGCCTAAACCATTCACATTTATGAACTGTTTCTCTGTGAGGTGCATGAACAGCAGGGAATCTGTCTATAAATCACCTTCTCAGTTCTGTACAAGAGTTTCTTATCACATAGAAATCATATATGAAGATTCTGTGTGCTAAAGTACACAGACTTTCTGGCATTATAATACACTAACACTGAGATATGAGGTCTCACAACATATCAATCTCTGTGCAGCACAACTTCAGGTCACCTGATTAACTGACACATAGAGGAGGGGTCAGAACTGGTTAGAAGCAGCACAATGCAGGGCAAGCAATTCCCCTTAATATTGCCACACATTGAAATGAAGGCGTTATATATTAAATGCTTAGGCAATGTACAAAGCAATATTACCCAAATGTAATAAACTAATATTCAATGTGAATAGTTAACGGATCAAAGGCAAAACATCTGTTAAGTTTTAACTCACTTCGACAATTAAGCAGAAAAAAATGACTAGATATAAACACTCAAGCTTTGCTACAGGTGAAGTTTTCCAAGTGCCTAAGGATGGAATGTAAACCTTCTAAAAATCTCCACTATTTTTTAATGTGCTGGATTCCTTTATCAGTTTTTGTCTTTTTGTCAATTTAATATGTTAAAAACTTTAACCTTGTACCTATCTGCAAACACAAAGAATAAAATGTTTATCTTGAAATGATGCTCCTTGCAACTTTATTACCACGCTCTGTGGTAGCCTAACTTATGCATTCATAGATGGTAATAGCATTTGTAGTTATCATGATGTGTACTATAGAATAATGTGTTTTGTTTTTTTTGTGTTAAGGTTTGCTTGAACTGATTCACAGTGGACTGTTAGTTTGAATTTATATAGAAATTTCCTTGTGTCACGATCCCACAAATCCACAATTTATACACTGCTAGAAAAATGTAAGCAAACTGGGTGTGTTAGACAAAATCAAATATAGACAAACAACAGTTCTGAGGAACAATTAGATGAGATAGGGGCTATCATGGAAATTAAGCAGAAAATCACTGCCTCATATTACAATGTGTTTGATGACAAGTAACAACTAACCAGCTTGCTCTCCTTGTCCAAATCCATATGATATTATTAATCTGTTATGAATACTTAAAGATAAAATTTATGCAATAAATACCCATAAGCTAGGCAAATTGGAAGGAAATATTCAGCACGTGTTTTCCAATATCTTGGTTGCAAAAGTTTGTTGAGTGTTCAAAATGTTCACAACAGGTGCCAGACTTGATGTACAGGGGGCATATTTCATCACTTTTTATAACAAAAATGTAAGCATAGCATATTTGTATTGTTTTGTGTGCTAGCGTTATCTAGGGAAGGAATTGTCAGCTGGTTCACAACTAATACACAAATAAATTTATATTGCAACATCAATTGTGTTGTTCAAGAAAAACCCAGTATCACCTAATGCATTTCCAAAATTAAACATGTTGACTGTAACCAATTTTACACAGGAAGATCAGAGGAACATTGTCTTGCAAATGAAAAAAATCACTTTTGTAACACAAAATACATATTGAGGGAAAATCAATTGTATCCCATCATTTTTGGACAGAAAATCAGAATATAAGCAACAAAGCAAAGTTAATAAAACCTCTACAAAAAGACCGGATTTAAACGAGTGATAGTGGCAGAGTATGTCCATCCAGTAAAACATGTACAGATCATAAAGTTTAACATACCAAATGATAACAACAACCCATAGGGGTCACTGACATGCCAAATATTTTACCTATAGTGAAGTCTGAGTGTTCAGATGTACTCATTTTTTCTATTTAATTAAATTGTGCATTTCCAATGAAACAACTTCAGTGTGTTTACAGGATAAAGTTATATTTATGATGCACTTAACCCTTAAAGGCTTGTTCACAATAACTCAAGAATGGAAACAAGAATGGGAAGCTAAACAGCATACAGAATTTTGGTTCACAATGCCCCAAGAACAGGAATGCATATCGATAACAAGGAGAAAGTTGATTTTGTGCACTGGGACATCATTTGTTTGTAACTGACCAATGATATTTTTTTTCATATGCTTCCAATTCAGCCAACTTAATACAGGTTAGCAATGTCAAGATTTTAGAGTAAACATTTTCTAAATGCAGATTCATTATTATTTCTGATTACTCTAGTCATACCACACATTAATGCATCATCCGTCATTCCTTTATTAATAGCGTATATTAAAGTTATCTGTTGTTCTTTATTCTTTGTTAATTTCTACCAGTTTTGGATGTTCTTTGTGGTCTTTGCTATTGTTATTTCTTTGAGACAACATCCAGTTTTTTAGTTGCATATAAACAAACTACAGATAACACTTTCACTAGAAGAACCAACATTGAATGAATCTGAGGGAACCAGGATGTATATTTGCTGCATTTCTCAACATTAAACTAGAGAAAGCTTAAAAATTAAATTAAATTGAGTTTTATTTATGAACGCTCAACTACTGTGGTCATTCTATATTGGGCGTGAAATACCGGTAATTTTGCTCAGAGGCCTCTTTATCAGGCTTGAGGTTCATTTACGTGCTGTAAATCTACGACACGGGACCGCCAGCTTTACTTCCCTTCCGAAGGAAGCCATGCTAAGGATTTTTACACCTGAAAAAAATCCATCATCCTCCGCCGGGTTTGAACCCACGACCTCAGAAATTAGAGGCTAGCATGGTAACCACTACACCACGGAGGACAAAGAGAAAGCTCTAGCTGCTGTTTCATATCAGTGCTGTCTTGAATAATTTCTACAGTGAAGTGTCTAATATGCCATCCCCAGGAATGGGAATGAGAAAGTTAAAATTTGACCAAGTCTTCTTTCCTGTTCCTGGGACCTGGGAAAGCTTCCCATTAGTTGTAAACCATCACGTTATAATACACGTGTTCTTGTTCTGGTTTCCATTCTCATTTTTTAACCCTACAAAATGTTTGTAGTCAAACAAAAGTAAAAGCAAAAGATTTGAAAGGCATAATACCAATAAGTAGCTGAACCATGGATCTTTGGCTTTCCAAACCTATGCTCTATTACTGAGCTACCACGATGAGACACCTGAATCATTCATACCAAATCTGATTGAACTTTCCAGCCTTAGACTACTCTTGGTCGAAGTAGAAGGACACTTAAGTGTTAATACTGTGGTTAACTAGAAACCCAGAAATTAAGCTTCCTTGTAGCACTGCAAGTCACCTTTAAAGTACATCATCTCAAAATCAACATGAAGATCCTGGACATATTCTGATGAGAGAGGTGCGTGTCATTACAGCAGTTCAGTGCAAGAGGTCAGCATGGCAAGATTCAACTCAAACTATTTCATCCAAAGTAACAGACACATGTTTTGGATTCATCAAAACAGTAGAACATTACACAATAACAAAGTGATGTAATACAATGTAAGGGACACATAGGCACAGCATTAAAGCTAAAGTATTGGTATAACGAAATATAACAATCTTGTGTAATATGTACAAGAGTGGGGTTCAGCCTTTTCAATATCCTTGGTACCTGAAATACAAATAACACCACCACAGTATCCTCAATGGGTTTATATTGTTAAACACACATCTTTACAGGGAAAGATACATTATTGGCGTTCTAGCCATGGCATTGCATTTTCCAAACCTGATTCAACATTCCAATAACCCTGTTTGTATACTTTTACATCATGTGACATTGCATTAACTGTGTCATAATCTCATATTTACTGTTCTCATTTTCAGCAGGCATGATGAATTTTCAAGGATGTTCTAATTTCAAGAGTTGGGGTCAGACAATGCTGCATCTGCAAAACAAGTGAGCATGGCAGGCCTGTTGCTGTGGTCACTTTACCAGATGGTCATTTGTTAGTTGTATCTATTTCCTGTATTAAGTTCTTGGCTTAAGTTTGCAGTTATTGTTTTATTTTTACCTTCCCTACCACGTACAAAGGTATTGCATTCCACCCAAAAATTCAATACCAAGATTTCACTGGAAATACATGTTTTGAGGCACCCTGAGTTCAAGAAAAGCATTTTTAGAAAACAAAAGTCTGTGTGTGTGTCTGTCTGTGTGCCTGTGAACATCATAACTGAAGAACGAAAAGTCGAAAAAAATACCAAACTTGGTATTTGAGTTCAGTATCTTCCAAAGATGCAATACAAAGATTTTTAAAAATCCCCACACCCCAACTACCCGTTACATGGAACATTCTAAAAAATGGCTCCAACAGTTTTAAATTTATATCTTGGATTTTCTGGGAATAGCCTTTAAGGTCCTCTTCATTTGGAAGGAATTTTGTATGATCTTGTACAACTGGTACACGTTAAGAAATAGACGAAACATACTATGCAAAAAATGTAGATGTCTTTAAAACACACAATTTATTCCAAATAAGTTTTTTTGTGGCATAAGCCATTTGTGAGGTATCCGTTATTAATGGTTCGAATTGTTCATTTCTTGGTAATTTTTTAAAGTCCTTTCAACATCCAGTTGTTTCTCGCAATTGCATGGAAACAGCATGGAATTTTAAGGCCAGCATATAACATCTAGTTCTTAAACATCTGACTATCGCTGTTCCCTTTGTAACTATAACGAATTGTGTAATGTAGCTATTTCAGCAGAGGTTTATTTGGATTAAAACATAGTACATATAAAAATAAGCTTTAGTAAGAATTGTTTGCATACTCACTAATAAATGGTACAGGGTGAGAAAAATCATATGAATGTTATTGCAGACTTTTCTGCTTTCCGTTAGTGTTTCTTTATTACATGTTAAATATTCATTGCCCAGTTGGGTCCTGTAATGGTAAAGCACTTGTGTCCTTAATACATGAATCATCAATGATATCCAAATTTACTGAAAATATTGCTTTTTATGTACTAAACAGAGTAAATAAATTCAGAAAGCTTTTCTTTCTTCACTCCCAAAGTAGACACTGATATTCATAAGAATTCACTAATACACAGAATTATTAATTTGTATAATAAAATGCATTTCTTCGATGTGGACATATTTAACGTGTCTGAAACCCAATTTAACAATGTCGTAGTTAATAATTACCTATTAGCAAACACAAATTAATATACTAAGCATAGCTAAAATTACACAACTCTTTTGCTTTTATTTCTTTCCTGCATTCTGTTGAACTGTATGCAACTGTATCTGTATCATAAACATTGTAATTGAGTATTTGTCTGTTATGTATACTTAAAAAAGAAAAAGTGTTGCATTCACCTTACTTTTTCTACTCTATCTTCTACAAATACTTCTTCCATCTACTTTTTGTTAATCTAGACAGACTTTTATTACATTTCGTTGTAGGTATAAGGATACAGTAGGCGAAAGCGATATTCAAATTTTTAAAAAGTGTATTGCTATGTAATGACTTTAAAATTCCATGCGCTTTGCATGACCACAAGAAAAACTGCATAGCAACTTACCACTTGAAAAAAAAGTATAAGTATTTGAAAATTCAAACCAATGGCACAGAATATCTCGGAAATGGTTAACTCCACAACAAATTTTGACATAAAATGTGTGCTTTAATGAGATCTACATTTTTGTGTAGTAAGATTTTGTCAATCACTTATGGTTTACCAAGTAAACAAACAAGTCATTCAGAAGAAGAGGACTTTACAGGCTCTTCACAGAATATTCAAGATATACATTTTATTTGTAATGCAAACGTCTTAAACATATGGTATTTTAATAAAAATCATTACTGCCATTTTTGAGAAAATAAAAAATAATGAAACATTTTCCATGTAAAGGGTAGTTTGGCATGGGAGAATTTTTTTGAAAATCTTGTGTTGCAACCTGGAAGACACTGAACTTATGTGTACTTCTGGTGAAATCTCAATATCAAACTTTTGGATGGAATACAATACTTCCTCTACATGCTGTAGGTAAGTGGTAAAAAAGTAAAAATCGTTCAGTGTACATGCGTAATTGCGAGACAGAGGGCCAATTTCCCCCTAAATGTTGAGGTTGACAACATTGTGGCGGTGATAAAAGACTCTTCTTGTGCCCAAGATAATTTATTTGTTTTATTTACTAAACAATATAAGGTTGTTGGAAAGTTCAATCAAACTTGAAGAATACAATGCCATGGCCAGGACTCAAACCAGGATCCTTAGCTTTCCATGACTGCTCTTATCACTTGAGCTACCATAAAAAAATCAAATAGAGTTTTATTTATGGACACTGTTTAACTGCTGTGGTCCTTAGCGTCCCATTCTATATTGGGAGTGAAAAATTGGAAATTTTGCTCAGAGGTCTATTTAACAGGCTTGAGATACCTTTATGTGTCATAAATCTATGACACAGGACTACCATCTTTACTTCCCTTATGAAGGAAACCATGCTAAGGATTTTTACGCCTGAAAAAAATCCATCGCCCTTAACTGGGTTTGAACCCTTGACCTCAAGAACTAGAGGCTAGCATGGTAACCACTACACCACAGAGGAAGAGCTACCATAGTGAGATACTCACACATGCATAGAACCTTTTCATCTAATTTAAGCATCCCAGTAAATCTTCAAAACATTCTCAACTATTAGAGATATCATATGTCAAAGCTGACCTGCAATGTTCAAGTACTTTACATTTCCAAGCTTTAACTTCTACTAAGGTTAACTTGTGTTTTTGACAATTGGTCTTCCACAGAGATTTAATTCAGGGTTTGAGACCCAGCTGCAGCATTGGATTTTTGAAATCTGATTCAACTTTCCAGTTCAGTGATTACGTATGGCTAGTGAAACAGCAACTGTGGCTGTCAGTGTAAAAAGGCACCTAAGCCTATGTGCCCTTTTTAAACAGAATGCATGGTTTTATATGTAATTTTATCTGGTATATTTTGGTGAGAGTTTCAGTAAGTTGAACACTGGTTATTGTACATCTTACACAAGATAGATGAGATGACTTGACACATTCTTACACTCTGTTTCAAGATGGCTATGCAAACTGTTACTCCTTCTTTAAGCTCACTGTCAGCGAGAATTTCAAACTTTTCATACTTGGAAATCTCCTTTCAAGGTACAAAACCTTACTACTGAGAAAACTGCATGCCCAGACGTAAATCAAAAGAAAGTAGACAATGTAAGAAGCTTATATAAATATTTTTGTGAAGATGACATTAATGTACATTGATGAAATGATAAACCAAGACTTATATTAGTCTGTAATGCTCTCTTTATCAAGTTATAATGCAATTTCCCTACAACATTTATTTTTCTATTAAAGATTTTAAAATAATGCATTCCACTCTTATTTCTTAAATTCGATTCCAAAAATAGCATCTGCAAAAAAAGGGCTCCTAACAAGGGGCTAAACCTTTTTTTTCCTTTAATGCTAGAAGTTGTATTATTTATTTTTTTACTATATTATTATTTTATTTGAATAATTCAGATCTAAATAAAATAAGTACCAGAACATGCTAAACAACCACACATTAGAGAAATAATAGAAACAATTATTTATTTCCAGTTTTCTCAAAATACCATTTTCTCTTATGTGCCCTTTTTGTGTTGACCAGCTCAATTATCAAAAGCACAATATAAGATGGTGTTAATAGATCGCTTCTTTCGGAAATGCAAACAATATGCTCGTAAAAATCAAAATGGTTTATGGTGAGTGAATTATTTGGTTATTAACTAGTGCATCACTTTTGTAAACAAGTGATAGAATTTGGTAGCATATAGCAAAAGTACCCTAATTAATTTGCTTTCTGTATATTTTTTTTTCAAATAATTTATTTATCTTATTTATTTTATGCAATTACAATTTCCTAAGACCAATGTTTATACCCTATTATTTGAACCTACAAAAAAGTGCACCAATGAGAGGCACAAGTACCGGAGAGCTTCTTTTTTTAATAATTGTTGTTCTCTATAGCGTTCCACCTATTTCTGCTGTTGTACTATGGCTGGTTCACAATAGCCTGAGAGCAGCAACTAGAATTAAAAGCAAAACAGGAGGCAACATTTTGGTTCACAATACACCAGGAACAAAAACAGAAGTCATATGGGCGACCATATCGATAGCAAAGTGGAAAGTTGATTTTGTGCATTGGTACATTATTTGTTTGAAACATACCAATGCTATTTTATCAACTGCTTCCAATTCAGCCAACATAATGCAGGTTAGCCATTGTCAAATTTCGATAGAGTAAACATTTTCTAAACACAGAGCCATTACTATTTCTGATTCCTCTAGTGCAAAGGCAGGGGACTCAGGCATATGCTTGAGTGTCTTCATTAGTCACCTGTTGTTCCTCCGCATAAGTGCATGTAATATATGCATAAAGGTTGATAAGTGACATAGTGTGTTTTTATGTTACATTGCAATTTATTACAAATACAAAATGAAACATAATACAATACGTAATAGCAGTAGTATTTAATTTTCATATTATATAACAGTATTCACACTTGCATGACTTTGAAGCCCATTAATTTGCACTAAGCTACAACAATGCACTGCTTAAACTGAAGGCTTACTAATTGCTTAGTTATTTGAGCCTTCTGTTGAAACTTGACATCTTTTATTAATCATTATATTGTTGCATTTTGGGTCCAACTTGGAGCATTGCAAATACATTGCAGACACTAAACTGTGATCACTTAAGACTGCTACATGAAATGCTTTTGCAACAATATAATTTCCAGAGAGACACATATTTAGAAACTTCACTTTGGGCAATGCATGAAACAATCAGTCCCAAGAGTTTTTGACGTCCGCAGAGGTGTGTTATTCTGGAGGTCAATTAATTTCATCTGTGTGCTTGTGCATGTATCTAAAACACCGAATGAAAATGGAATATTAAACAGCTTCCATTCTGTGTACATAGTTTTTAGATCACCAAATTGGTTTTTGAATTCTTCCGAGGTCTCCAAAATTGCCTTGTACTTCTTTAAGAGATCAGGTGATCTTTTATTATATATAGAAATTAAAAGTTGCAAAATTATGTACATCAGCATGCTCTATTTGATACATCCAGATTCTTAATTTCTCCATGAAACCTTTTATCATCAATCATCAAAATTATTAAATTATCCTTTCCTTATAACTTGGTATTCAAAATATTTAAAAGCAATGTTAAATCATACAAAAATGCCAAATCACAAATCCAGACTTCATTACTGAATTCTGTAATTTTTATTTTCTGATCTTTTAAAATATATATATATAAAAAAACCTAACTTCTGATGCATTACGGAAGGTGCTCCATCCATTGCAACACAAACTAGTTTTTCCCAGGGTAGAACAAATTTTTCAATTATCTTCACAATGGCATTAAAAATATTCTCACTTGTGGTCCGGTCCATTAAAGAAGATCTAGAAATTCTTCAATGATGTTGAAATCAGGATCTATTCCCCTTACAAAAGCAAATACTGAGCAGTGTCTTTCCTATCACTACACTCATCTAATGCTAATGAGTAGTACACTAGCTTTTGAAGTTTTGTTTTCAGTTGTTCTTCCAAATTAGAAGCCATTTCTGAATTTCCCTCCGTGACCGCTCGACATGATAAACTGATGGCTTTAAAGAAATTAACTAAATCAGGACAAATTACTTGAGCCGCAGTTATTAAACAATCCTTCACAAATTCTTCGTCTGAAAGGGGTTTAGAAGCTTGAACAATTTGGTGTGCAATTGTAAAACTGGCACGAATTATGTTTTGCCAGTTAATTGTCACAGTATTACACTCACTTCGGGGTTCTAAGTTCTCCTTTAGATTATCCAGCACTTTTTGCAAGCCAATCCAATCAGTTGTCTGCACCATATTCTTCTACAAGTGTATTTATGAAATGCCTCCTAATATTATAATGCCAAGCATATATAATTACACCACAAACTAAACAATGTGGTTTTCCAACTTCAGGGATGGTGAAATACTTTTCTTCCCATTCAGGATTAAAAGTCGGGGTAGCACATCCTGCACTAATTGTGGATGGTACATTCCTCCCCAACTTGTCCTCACACACACACATTTGCAGTATAAGGGCATGAGCGCTCAGAGTGTAACAGTTCCCTAGGCATGTTCTAGTGAAACTGTCTTTCCAAGCATCATTCCTTTACTAAAGTGTGCGTAAAACTTAATTGTTGTTCTTTATTGTTCTCTGTTTGTAGTATTTTTCTAAGACAATAGAAGTTGCATATAAACAAACTACAAGTGACACTTTCACTAGAAAAACCAACATATGAGGACAGATTGATAAGTCCGTGACTTTGACAAGAGATAGCATTCTAATCACAGGTACCTTGTTTGTACCCAAGTCTTCCATCTATTCTGATTATAATCGTAGAAATTCGTTGTCATTTGTTTCTTAGAACATTGTTGAGAGTGTCTAAAATAAGTAAATGTGTGTTACTTTGTAGAAAATGGAGAAAAGTGAATTTCGTGTTCTGATAAAGCACTTCTGGTAAGACAGAAAGGAAACAGAAGAAAAGCTGAACATGTATTACGGGGACTCTGCTCCATCACATGGCATGGTTCACAAGTGGTTCACAGAATTTTGATGTGGCCGTTTGAGCACAAGAGATGCCATGCACATAGAATGGCCGGTTGAGATACAACAGAAGAAATGGTGAACAAAGTTCATGATATTGTGTTGGAAGACCGACGAGTGAAAATCCATGAGATAGCCAAGACCGTAAACATCTCTAGTGAATGGGTGTATAACATTCTGCACGAATTTTTGCGTATGAGAAAGCTGTCAGCAAGATGGGTGCTGCGACTGCTCACAGTTGAGAACAAGTGGAATTGTGTTACCATTTCACAAGGATATTTAAACATGTTCCAGCGCAACCCAAATGAGTTTTTGTGGCATTATATCATGGCTGATGAAACTTGGATCCATTACTATCAACCTGAAACCAAACAGCAATCAAAACAGTGGATTTCCTTTAGCGAACCTGCTCCAAAGAAAGCGAAAACCATTCTGTCGGCAGGAAAAATCATGGCAGCTATCTTTTGGGATTCACAAGGGGTGATAGAGATCCACTACCTGGAAAAGGGTAAAATGATCACAGGTTCACATTATACCACAATGCTGGATCAGTTTCACATGGAATTGTTAAAGAAATGACCCCACTTGGTGAAGAAAAAGGTTCTCTTTCACCAGGATGAATTGGGCTACGAACTGCTACCTTACCCAACATATTCTCCAGATTCTTCCTCTTTGCAAACCTGAAAAATTGGCTTGCTGGGAAGAAATTCACCTTCAGTGAACACATCATGGCAGAAACAACCTCATATTTTGCAGACTTCAAAAAATCATATTTTTTGGAAGGATTAAAAAAAATTGGAGAACCATGGACAAAGTGTATTGAATTGAAAGGAGACTAAGTTGAGAAATAAAATTGATTTTTTGGAAAAAATTGTTATTTTCTTTAAAAAGTCACTTACTTACCAATCCGCCTTCGTACATTGGTCAATGCATCTGAGGGGTCAGGACGCACATTTGCGAGAATTTCTTCTGGTTTCGTTTTCCCAGCTTGCTGCTTGCTCTAGCAGTTGTTTCATGTCATGGCTGCCTTGAATAATTTCTACAATGAAGAGTCTAATTTGCACACTATGGATCTAATATGCTGTTCCTAGGAACAGGAATGAAAAGTTCAAACTTGACATGATGATGATGATGATGAGATGGAGTTTAAGGGCGCTAAACACCTAAGGTTATCAGCGCCCTTACAATGTATAAAAATTAAAAGACAAAATACTAAAATATGGGAAACAAACCCGCTAGTCAAAAACGCTAAAACAAATCAACAAATTCTAAAAACTACCACACTAAAATCATGGCCAATAAAAGAATAAAACGTGTCAAGAATTGTAGAATGCAAGGGACATGAGCGTCATATGTCCGTCAGGGAGAAGAGCCCCATTAAAACCAACAATATAAAATCACAAAGCTTAAAGACGCTCAGCGCATCAAATGCGCCGATTAAAACCAAGGTCACTTATAAAACGTAAAAGACATTCTACAGCATGCACGTCGTCTGCCAAAACGTTAGCTATTCCAACAGGCAGACCCACACAAACGCACAACGGAGCTAAAACGTGACACTCTGTTAAAATGTGAAGCACCGTTAAGGGCGCATCACACTGCTCACAGAGTGGTGTGGGGTCACCACTGAGCAGGTATCTATGACTAAAACGCAATGTCCGATTCTTAAACGAGCTAAAAGTACCTCTTCCCAACGAGAAGAACGAGAAGAGGTACCCCATTAAACTTGACCAAGTCTTTTAAAAGCTAACTGAGTTGATTAATAATACACACTCAATTTTAAATTTCCTGCAGCATGTTTTGGAGGCTGTTTTCCTCCACTGTCAGCTGCACTTCAACTGATCCCTTACTGACTCTTTATATAAGTATCTAGCACCGCTGCAAGAGCAGACTATGGAAGGAATATCATCAGCTTCACTGCCTACGATCAGTTGATATACAGTTGACATAGCTTCTGAAGCATGTTCCGGGAAATTCAAAAGTGAGTGTTGTTTTGTATTATTAATTAACTCAAGTTTTACTTTTAAATGATTTTTAACTACACTGACATCAAATTTCAGTATATGGAGATGTTGACATCTTCTTTCCTGTTCTCGGAGTCCGAGAAAGCTTCCTGTTATTTGTGAATGCCACATTGTAATACATGTATTCTAGCTTTGTCGTTCTCATTCTGGTTTCTGTTCCCAGTTATTGTGAACCAGCCTTTATTCATTATTATGTTTAATAATATTAATATGTACCTCCTCATATTGTTTGATAATACTGCCTCATGCATGCTGCTGTATCATATTTGTTAAAAAATTTTATTTTAGTAGTATTTAATGCCCATTCTTACTATATACAGCACCAGAGGTGGTGGACTCAGGTGGTGTATAAAAAAAATGATAATTGGAAAAGGAAATTTGGAAACAAAAAGTTCCAGGCTTAGGTTTAAGATACCTCCCCAGCATTTTCTGAAGAAAAGCAGGGGAGAACCTGTCAGGGAGTATGGTCCTGGCAGGATTTGAACCACCCGCCAAGTCCAGTCCTTAATGACGTTGACTACCCATGTTGGTTCAACTGTCACGTGACCATGTGCTGCACATATCAGCAACATCCTGCTGTAGTTCCAAGTTTGACCACTAAACTGTCAAACCCCAACTTTTGAAATTAGAGGTATTACAACAAATGGTGCTATATTTAAACAGTACTATGGATCCTCATGTGCCTTTTTAAATGGCTACGTTCAGAGAAACTTTTGCTGCACAGTTCACAATTATGCGGTTTCTCTCCGGTGTGTATGCTCATATGAATCTTCAGTGTTTTACGATATGCAAATCTCTTACCACAGATCTGGCAAGGAAACGGTCTTTCACCTGAATGCACTTTAAGGTGCTCCTTCAGAGTTGAGCGCTGTGTGAATCTCTTGGAACACTGTGTACACTGAAACGGTCTCTCACGAGAGTGAATATTCAGATGATCTTTGAGGTTCCCACGTAATGCAAATCGTTTCCCACAAACACGACAAGAGTGGGGTTTTTCTCCTGAGTGAAGCATCTCGTGAATTTTCAGATTGCCCTTCTGCGCAAAGCTCTTGCCACACTCTTGACAAAGAAACCGTTTATTGCCAGAATGAACATTCTCGTGCTCGCGTAAAGCTGAACGGACTGAAAAGCGTTTAGAACACGTGGGGCAGGCATAAGGACGCTCTCCTGAATGAGTGCGCTTGTGGCGCGAGAGATTTGAGGATGATGGAAAGCGTTTTCCACAAGAATCACAGATATATGGACGTTCTCCGGAGTGGATACGCTTATGGATCTGGAGGTCTCCAGCTTGTGTAAACACTTTATGGCACTCGTCACACTGGTGGGCCCGTTTTGGCTTCTTTTTCTTCCTTGCAGTACTCTGTTTCTCTTCTGGAGGACTGATGTTCTCTATTGGTATTAGATCAGCATCTTCCTCAGCTGAAGAACCATTCTGGACTTCCAACCTTAATAAACAAAAATGAGAGAGAAAAAAATCTGATATATAACACACACTTGAACTTCTTTACCCATTGATCATTTACTTTCATACTTTTCAACAAATTATTCATACAAATTAATTACAAATAATTCAAATATTTGCCTAAAATACTCTCAGTACACCTTTTGATAGAAGTATAGGGGAGGTTGATGGGTCAATTGCTTAAAAATGGGTTAATATATGATATACTTTACACAAGCCCATAAAGAAAGAAAAACAGAAAAAAAAGGGCCATTTAACATTTCAAAGAGCACTGTTAAAAACATTAAAAAATCTGATGTGTTACAATAGATCACTTCTCTACTCACTAAATTTACTTTCTAATCAGTTTTGCAAATTGTTCATAAAAGAGGCTTGATTTTCTACTTCTTGTTAATCATTATAAGTGTTTTCCAAAATGGTTTCAATACGCATTTTGTTGTAGCTACACAGAAACATATAGGATGTAAGTATAACAATTAAATGTTTAAAAAGAAGCTTGCAATAGTACTCTGGACTTGATATTTTGAATACTCTTTGCATGACCTATTGAGAAACAAAAGAATAGGCACAACATTTCGAAAATGTGTAGCCTGAAATGCTAGAAAATTCCAACCAACGAAAGGAAACAGCTTGCAAATGGCTAAAACTACAAAAAACTGATTTAATACAAATCAGCTTAATTTAATAAGCGCTGCAGTTTTTCATCAGTTAAATTTTTGTCCTCCTCTTGTGGTTTCATAGCTATACAAAATTCAGAATGAAGGGATCTTCAAAGGTATTACAGAAAATTCAAGATATACATTTTATTCATGTCAATATGTCAAACATGTGATATTTTAATGAAAATTGTTGTTCCATTTCTGAGTAACTAAAAAATGATGAAATATTTTCCATGTAAACAGCCCCATATTTAGGTAATGTTACACCCATGGGCGCAATTCTTCCAATCCCCCCTCCCGTATCTGTGTAATACCACTCTAAAACAGTGCAGGCGGCATACAGGAAGGCAGTGATGCCAGTTTCACCATGCACGTAAGATTTCCATCCATTTACCTACAATTTCCCTCTCACTAATAAGAATTCCCACTAACATCGCTGCTCGTTTTTAGTGCATGTTATTTCCAGCATATATATATAATTATTTTCTCAATGTTACTGCCCTAAGAATTTGCCACCCTGGCTCGGGCCCATGTGGCCCATGCATAAATACGGGACTGATGTTCGATTTATTGGGTGGAATGCAGTACTTCCTCTACCTACCATAAGGCAGAGAAAGTAAGAATTCATATGAACTGCAGCAAATTTTCTGAAACTGTTAAGCCACGAAAAATTGTATTCTACATAAATTATATATTTTAATAAGCTCTGTATTTTTCGTGTAGTAAGCCTTTATCCAGCTCTTATGTTTCACACTCATATGCAAGTCAATAAAAATAAAAAGGACTTCATAGAATATTTTCATCAAAGATATTCAGATATTTCTGAGGAAGCAATAGCAACACAAAATTTTCCATGTAAGTGAGGATGATTTCCTGAAATCTTCGTCTTGCAACCTTAAAACCTTGGTATTTATCCAACATTTTGTATTTGGTCTCCCCCATAAAAAATAAAAGGTAATTTATCCATACAGTTTATGACTTACTTGTATCTTTGCTTTAGAGGACAACTGAAGAACCTAAGATCTTGTCACTTACTGCAACACTAATATCATGTTTAAACTGCATTAATAACTTGGAAAGCAGTACACAGTATTAAAGCAGTCATGTGGTGAGAATTAAAATAGAAAATATGGAACTTACAGAAGCCTGTCATTGTCTTCTATGGTCTTTAATGGCCGTATATCATTTGTGTTTTTTTCTTTGGCATTTTCTTCCAAATCCTGCTCACATTCTGCGCCTTCATTTTTAACCCAATGGCATTCGAAGTAATTATCCTCATCTTCTCCATCTGCCTGCCTAACACTTTCTTCAACCCTATTACCATCTTCATATGCTTCATCTTTCACGCCATCAATTTCTGCATTAGAATCACTAGAACAATCATCAATACTTTCCTCCTGAAAAGATAAAAGAGTATTTTTCAAAACTTTGATTTATTTATTTTTTTTTGTTTTCTTTTGTGATCAGGCACATTTAAAATAATATCTTACTGAGTTTATGAGGATAGGTATTATATACTTAGAAGTAAACAACTCAGTAATATGTTTTATGTTGAGTATTAAATAAAATTAATTGCATTGGATTTTGAGCTGTTTTTCTTCTCACATCTTTTCCTTTCATACCAGCAGACCTCAAAAGATCTCTCTGCCTTTTCATGAGTGCACAAACACATACACCCCCCCCCCCCAAAAAAAATCCCACATTTAAAAAAAAAAAATCGGATTCGCTTGACCTTGAAACATGTATTTTCAGTGAAATCTTGATGTCAAATTTCTGGGTGAACTGCAATACTTTCTCTACCTATTATAAACAGGTGACAGAGAAAGAAAAAAGAAAACCAAAAGAAGCTGTTTCTGGAGAGATGTAAGTATTTAGTTAAAATATGATTAGTACCTAACAAGTTTAATATTACACAAACTTGTGCCTATTCCTTATCCTTGTGCTCCTTCCCATAGTAACCAGAAAATAATACTGTGACCATGTGTGCTAAGTTACCTACAGATCGGCTGTACAAGTGCCTCCTGGGCCGTCTACCAGGCTGCAGGTTAGGCTAATAGTCACCCTCCAAAACAATGGGCTTGCAGAACAATAGCCAGTGTGGCCTAATAGCCCTTTATGTGCCACTTACCTGTTCCAGAACTTCATTTTGGCATATCCTAGCAGATTCCTTCTCTAGAATGCTCCATTTTATATGTGGGGCTGATATAAGGGACTGCTCTTGCCCAGACAGGCAGTTCTGTTAATCAAGTTGTGATTTGACGGATCAGTTGTGTTGTGTTCCAGTGTTTGCCAAAAGTGACTTGAGTGTAACATTTGTGCTACACTGAGTGTTTAAACGATAAATAAAGTGTGTTTCACAATAACTGGTGTTCTTATTTGATACAACATAAAAACTCAGAATTATAATGTATAAAACGTTACCTGTTTTACAGCACCAATAAGGAAATATTGGTAAAACCCTAAAAAAGTTGATAATACTGAAATTTCATAAGCAACAAAACTTGCCAGAAAAAAATTTACTACTTAAGTCTTTTTAGAGAACCTTTTTCACAAACAGAGCAATTAGATATTATTTTCATGTTTTGACTTTGTACCCCATTATAAATTCCCTCTTTGAAGACAATAATTTAAGATGTCATAGCTGGTTTGCATTTAATATACACATAATTACATCATCAATCAATAATGATCCAGATAATTAGGATCCTGTTTAGACTACAATTCCTATGCTCCCGTTAATTAATGTGCCCTAACTAATGTGATTGTATTAATAAAAATCTGAAGTGATATACTCACATGGCTTTTTCTACACTTTATCACTTATTAGTGGATATATAAATTATTCTTTCAAAAAATTATTTTCATTTTAATCGAGAGAAACCTCTCCAGAAACACCTGCATTACACATTTCATTATAGATACAATGGGAATAACGATACTCAAATCTTTAAGAACTGGATGCTATGTACTGGTCTTAAAATTCTATGCCCTGCATACAATTGCAATAAACAGCTGAATATTGAAAGGATTTGAAAAGTACTGAACAACTCAAACTATTAACAACAAATATCTCGGAAATGGCTGATACCACAAAAAAGGTTATTTGAAATAAAATGTGTGTTTTAAAAAGATCTACATTTCTTGTGAAATACAGTTTCGTCTATTGCTTAATGTTTACTAGTTATACAAGATAATACAAAATTCCTTCTGAATGAAATAGACTTCACACGCTCCTGCCAGAAAATTCAAGATATACATTCTAATTACAATGTAAATATCTTTAATATATGGTATTTTAATCAAAATTGTTAGAGCCTTTTTGAGGAAATAAAAAGTTTCGAAAAATGTTCCATGTAAAGGGTAGTTTGGGATGGGGGGATTTTCTTGAAAATCTTTGTCAGTACTGATCCTAAATACAAAGTTTAGTATTTATCTGACTTTTCGTTTTTGAGTAATGCTGTTCACAGACACATGGACCGTTTTCTAAAAATTATTTTTATGGGACTCGGGGGTCCTAAAAACATGTGTTTTCAGGGAAATCTCGATATTGAACTTCTGGGTGGAATGAAATACCCTTTCTACCTACTAGGTACATGAAAGAGAAAGTAAAAAGTAACCCTGATATAAAAAATGATAAGAACTTGTAATTTCCTTAAGTGATATAAGAAACCTTATTTTATCACTAATTTTTTGTACATGTTCCTGGAATTTAAAAGAGATGCAGCTGTAATCCTAAAAACCTAAGATCTGTAATATACCAAGTTTCAAAGTAAATGGTTTAGTCATTCTTTTGGGAAAACAGGTTTGGTTTGTATCTGACTTTTCATTTCTGAGTTATGCTCTTCTCTGTATTTGAATTAAAAATTACCAGAAATTACAACATTTTTAAAATGTTATTTATCTTTTCTGAATAAATATCTGGAAAAGCTCAACAGTTAAGTTTATTTATCATAGCTGAACCTGTGAACTCGGTGTTTGAAATAAAATAGCTGAGTCAAAGACTACAAAAGTAGTCATTTGATATAATTGCAAATCATCATTTTCTTTATTATTACAATGAACAATTTGAATATATTAAACCAAAGCCACATGTGTGATATTTGTAAATCTGAGCACAGAAAAGGAGAAAAAACAAAGGAAAAGAATACAATGCAGTACGCCCTTTAAGACTAGTTTTGAAAGCTTACTTTTTCCTCCCTTTCATCAAGTGACTCTTTCACATATTGTTTCAGTGTAGCATCTGAAGTCTGACATTTCTCCTTGAAGGCATACCAGCGATCCAATTCTCGTACACATTGTCTGCAAACCCTTGAAGGCAAACCATCACCAGATATTACCTGCATAAATAAAATTATTGTTAGCATTAAAAAATTTCAAGGTCTTGGTAACAAGCAACGGTAAGGCAAATGACACACACAATTTTCTCTACCCATTACCACTTCATAGGCATTCCTTATGTACTATACCATTCTTTAAAACATTATTCCTCTATCTGCTATACCTTAATCTTCAAAATAAAAGAGTTTACCTAGCAATGATTTCAAATTAGGCTGTATGGATTTACATGTATTCCTCCATGGTGACATACAAGATGCAGTATAATGGTATAGTAGTTTTTTCTCTGTCATGTGTTCATGGAGAATTGTGCAGGTTCAAACATTTGTACATTGCGATCAATCTAGGTTTCAGTATGGGAAAGCTTAAAAACAAAATAACAAATATTTAAAACACTAAAACTACAAAATATTTGTCTGACACAAATTTTGTATTTTAACGAGTTCACATTTTTTCAGCAACGATCTCTTATAGTTTCCCAGTTATATAAAATTCAGTCGGAATGTTAAGGGTTTGACAAGTTATTCACAGAAGATTCAAGATATACATTTTATTTGTCATATTAACACAGAACAGTATAATGCAAATTATAAAGACCTGTATTTCAGAAAATGTAAAATAACATTCTTTTCGTGCAAAGGGTCATACAGGATGGGGAAATTTGATGCAAATTATCTTGCAGGACTTTACAAAGTTTGATATTTAACCAACCTTTTCTTTTTGAGCTATGCTGCTCTCTCTCCCGGATAGACTGTTTTCTATAAATGCTTTCTTTTGGGGAAGGGGTTTCAGGGAACTTAGTAGCTGAAGTCATTAAGGCACAGGCTCCTGAACATATGGTCTGTGGTTCAAATCACATCTGGACCTTCCTCCCTGACTGGGGTTTCTTCCAGCGTTTCCTGTCCTTATAACTGGCGAATGCCAGGGAGTACCCTAAACTTAGCCCTGGAATGTTTCCTTACCAAATTTCTTTTCCTAATTATCATTTTATTCCATGTACCATTCATCAGTGTCTACCATCTGCTGCTGTAGTAGTGAGAATGGGCATTAAAGACTATTAAAGAAAGAAAAAAGGGGAATTTAAAACATGTCTTACTGTTGAAACGTGATATAGTGCATGTGTTTGTGTGTCTATGAACAGCATAACACAAAACTGAAAGTTTGTATAAATACCAAAGTTGGTATTTAAGTTCAGTATCTGTCATCCTACGTGGTGTAGTGGTTACCATGCTAGCCTCTAGCTCCTGAGGTCGCGGGCTCAAACCTGGCAGAGGGTGATGGATTATTTCGGGCATAAAAATCTTTAGCATGGCTTCCTTTGGAAGGGAAGTAAAGCTGGTGGTCCCGTGTCATAGATTTACAGCGCGTAAAAGAACCTCAAGCCTGATAAAGAGGCCTCTGAGCAAAATTTCGGGTCTTTCATGCCCAATATAGAATGGGACGCTAAGGACCACAGCAGTTAAAGAGCATCCATAAATAAAAGTCAATTTAATTTAATTTAGTTCAGTATCTTCCAAAGATGCAACACGAAGATTTTCAAGAAAATCCCGCAACCCAAACTATCCTTTAAATGGAGAAAGTTTAACTCTTTTTTATTTTCTCAAAGTGGCTCCAATGATTTTTAATAAAATGCCCATACATTTAAGATATTTACATGAGAAATAAAATGTGTATCTTGAATTTTCTGTGAGTAGCCTGTGAAGTTCTCTTCGTTCAAAAGTAATTTGTGTAACTTGTAAATATAAGAGAGAGATCAAACTTACTGCACAAATCTCTTTAAAACACACAATTATTATTCCCTATAATTTTGTTAGAGATATCGTCATTTCCATGATATCCATTGTTTTGGTTTCTATTTTTCAATAATTTTGTCATTTTCTGAAGTGGTCACCATTCAGTTGTTTCTCGTGATGTCATGGAATGCGCATGGAATTTCAACGCTAGCATACAGTGACTCTTGTTTAAACATTTGTCTATCGCTTTGGCCTCCTTAATTCCCTTGCATCTATTACAAAATGTGTAATGAAACCATTTCTGCAAACGTTTATCTGATTAACATTAAGTAGATAAAAAAATAAGCTTTTGTAAAAAAAATATTTCAGAAGCGATATCAAAATTAACAATAGTGGGTGGAGAAAATCATGTGAGTGCAACACATCAGAAAATGTTTTTATGATGAACTTACGCATTATGTAATCACCACCATTGTTTGGCATTATAGAAAGTATATTCCTCTAACATAATTTCATGCAAATATTTAGAATGATTAACAAACCAGAGTAAATAGGAAAATAGGCTTTTGTAGAACAGGTAAGAAAAGAAATGCTAATGGATAGAGAAAGTCATGTGGGTATTAAACATCAGATTTGTAATATTTTATTCAGACAATAATTTAGTGTCATCCACACAAAAGTTATCTATTTACTTCACTTTCATTACATGCATAAGTTCCATTTCAAGCTAGATAATATTAATTAAATTTATCTGCCTTGATTGGAAGTGCATCTGAGAACCTTTTTTCTTTTATTTCATTCTTCATAGCTCCCAAACCTAGAATGAATGCATGCGGACATTGAAATTTCATCCACAACCACTTTAAGATTATTTGATGTAAAGCCCTCAATTCAATTTAATTTCTACCTAACCAAAGCACTGTTCTCCTTTTCCTATTACATATGTGTTATTGTTATGCTTTCCTAAAGTTGGCAAAGGTACCTACAGTTAAGGTTACTACCCGTTAGTTGCCTGTCAAAAATGAACGACAAAGGAAAAAGAAAATTTCAGAGCTATTGGCATAACAGTGTACTTTGAGGCAAAACATTTCGTGCTCCGGTAGCTCCTACCGTAGCAAAATATGAACATGAAAAGAGGACCATTTCTATGCCCAAAAGTTGCACAACTTACAAAATTAGCCCAAAATTATATTAAATACTATATTCTAAACAATGCTAATCTGAGGCTGTGTGGTTCTGATCTTTTCCAACTCGAAATAATGCGAGTTATTCCTTAAAGCCGATGCCAAGTCTCCAAGTTTCTAACTTTTGTACCACTGTATACTAATGAATGGTCTTCAGGCTTTAATTCGCAGTCAAAGAATTTCATGAAATTATGTATCTCAGCTACATAATTACGAACCTTTATTGAAACACACATATAAATTCGAGTAGGCAGGGAAAAGGTGTGCTTTTTTCTGTCAGATGCTTCAAACATTTGAAACATTACTCCTTTTTTAGACATGCACAGACGGCACATTTTATGAATATCCGCGCTGTTCATTTTTCGTGAGTGTAATAATAAGTTTCTTTAAAAATGCTTATAAAAAGTTCAGGTACACGAATTCAATACGAGAATCATTCATGGCATGTTCGTCTGCACTCCAGACATTTTGTCTTTGTTGCCAACTAAACTTTTCATATTAAAAATCTCTCAGCGTTATGGTGAAATGACAAGTTTCCCTACTTTTTGTCCTTACTGTGACTATTTTTCAGTACCTGGACTTTGAGCCTAAAAGAAATACCATACCGGGACTTTGAGCCTAAAAGAAATATCATTGATAAAAGCAGTGGCGTCGGCAGAAAAATATTAAGGGGGTTATGTATAGGAATCTCTTTTTAAAAACTGAAATTGAGTTTTACTAATGGACGATCTGTAATTGCTGCGGTCCTTAGTGTCCCATTCTATGTTGGGCGTGAAAGATCGGTAATTTTGCTCCGAGGCCTCTTTATCAGGCTTGAGGTTCTTTTACGTGCCGTAAATGTACGACACAGGGCCACCGGCTTTACTTCCCTTCCGAAGGAAGCCATGCTAAGGACTTTTACGCACGAAAAAAATCCATCGCCCTCCGCCGGGTTTGAACCCACGACCTCGGGAACTAGAGGCTAGTATGGCAACCACTGCACCACGGAGGACAACATGCTGCCTGGAGGTGCACCAACACCGAGTTCGTTAGCCATTCTCTGTTGCTTGAAAATTAGCATAGGTAGCACCGAGCACGTATTATCCAGATGCACTAGTACAATACACCATCGTCACATTTACAACGCGCTCGCCGCTAGATATCACACCAACTTGTTTCTTCGCTTTTCGTGCTAATATTTTCTGTTTTTTTCTTCTGTACTGTGAAAGACTTCTCTCATCAACATTGGAGATCCTTGTTGCATTGTTACAATGTCTGTCACACGTGGTCTCGAGATAAAAGAGTTAATATAACCTTTCCTTATTGAGCCCTCTTGCTCTAGCAATGGATGTGGCCTCCTTTGCCTGTAACTTAAGTTAGGGTATATTTTCATATGTGCATAGTGCCAGTTTTTTTCCGGCTACACGCTCTTTGGCGTTTAAATTAGGGGAAGTCCATTTACTTCTGCAGTTTCAAATTTTCTTAAATCTGTCATTGTAAGGCCAAACATGGTTTCTTCGAAGTTCAAAATATGCCGGTTCAAAAAGGCTCCGATTTCAGGTAGATCGCTCTGGGCAGATAGTTATAATCGCCGCTCCCTTCCTTTTCAGTTTCTCCCAAACATGATAAAATTTTACAAATCCAAGCTTAGTTATGTATTATCATTTTTTAACTAACACATTATGCAACTAAATAAAGACACTTGTCTTTTTTTCTTATATAATACATGGATTTTGCAGTTTGATAAGGCTTTTATAACTAAATAAATAGAAACAACGAAATACAAAAATTGCCAATTTGCCAAACAAACTAGCTTGCTTTATGCTACGGTTTTCAAGCTTAAAGACATTGATTTGTTTCTTACCAAACTCGTTTACAATGTCTGCAAAGTTAGTTTTCAAAGTTACATATTTTTCAGTGCACATCACAACTAGCAAACTTAACACATAATTTAGAAGGGTTGCCCTCTTAGCATTTTTGACTCTGCTTAAACCGGGAAAAATCTCTTTCTGCAGTGCAGTTTGTTACAGGTAAGGTCAAACACATCCTAATTGCAATTTCAAGACTGGGAAAAGTGCTTGATAAATTGTGTTTTTAATATAAGAATACACTTTAGGTAAGTCTTTCAATCTTTCAAGTTCAACGTACATTTGAAAAAGTGCAGACTCATTTATGAAGTCTGAACTAAGATCTTCAGAGCACAGCGAGCAAGGTTTCAAAGCAGCGTTCTTGACTTCTGATGATTCGGATGAGTAAGTCAACAAAAGAAGTAACACTTGAAATCTTGAAGCTACGACTTTATACACTTCTTTCTTTCTTGCCAAATTTGCTAAAAGTGAGTCCATTATTTTAAGGAACACATTTGTGAATTTTGTTGTTTCATTTAGGTCTCCTTCAGTCCCACGTGTTTCATTTTCATCTGCAAAAATTGCTCGCATCCTTACTTTTGAGTAGTTAGGAACATCACTCATCCGTTTTCAGTTCAGATTGTTCATAGACACCAAACTCATCCCCTTTTGTTTTGAGGAAACCTTACAAAGTTTTCAGTTGTTTTGTTCGTACCTCAGGATTAAGACTTTCACATTGCAAGTTGTTAGAACATTTGTCTACTCTTTCCAAAATGTCATTCCACATAAATAAAAGATAAGTGGTCTCAAATTCTCTCAAGGTTTTGTGCATCAAGTTTACAAATAGGTTTCACACTGGGGCATTCCCGTACCCAGAAAAAAATTTCGGGGAGGGTTTTCCACAAGTAGATCTAAACTTAACAGTACTCCACACAGTTACCATGTAGGTACCTACTCCGTAGTATACAGACATTACATGGATAAGATAATTGCTTGGAGACATTAATTATATAGACAAGAAAAACTTATCAGAATGAGGATATTCCACCTTACAGCACAAAACATGGAGAATGCTTCGAAAACCGGAATGTATAGTCACCTTACCTATGTAAGGCGATGATATTAAGTTTCCCTTTTTCTTGTAAATGTGCTAATATATATATAGCAATAGACCTATGTTATCTAACGACATTTTTCCATATTAATTTGCTATAAATTTAAATAAATAAAACTGTCAGAAGTTTCGGGGGGTTCAACCCAAAAAAAACACCCTCCAAATACGGCCCTACACTGGGGTCTTCAGATAATTGCTTCAATGATTCTCGTATTTCTTTGTAACCTTTTACTACAGTTAGGACAGCGACTGCTCTTGCAGATCATCTAGTTTCTGACAAGTTTTTTTTTAGCACAGGCGTACGGTTTTTCTTTCTTTCTTTCTTTCTTTCTTTCTTTGCTAAGTATTGTTTCAAAATACTCCACCTATGTATTGACACGGAAAAGTAGTTATACAAGTCCTGGACAAAACCAAAGAGTACTGCTGAAGCAGTGCGGCATTCTGCGGCGGCGAGATTTAATGAATGTACAGCACACGATACGTATTCAGTGAGGGGACTGTGCTGCTTTATTCGAGTCTGAAGTCCCGAGTAGGATTCCGACATGTTGGAAGCACTATCATAATTTTGTCCCCTCCAATTCTTGATACTAATTTCAAAACTTTTAAGACAGCCAACTACAGCTTTTTCTATGCCAGCAGATGTATGCGATATTACAGGCAGAAGCTTAATAAGTCGTCGTTCTATTTCTGTTTGAGGTGCATAGCAAGACAGTAGCCATCTGGTCAATGTGAGAACAATCAGAAGTCGAATCCACTATGAGAGAGTAGTATCTAGCTTTTTTCACTTCCTCAACTATGGTTTTAAGCACACAGTTCCCCATAATTTCAATAAATTCATTACATGTTTGAAAAGACAGGTATGAATAAGGTGTTCCCTTGACCCTGGTTACCATACCCTCCAATGTGCTGGGCGAGGAATGGGTCACATTCACTAATTAACTCAAGGCATCCAAGCTACAAGCAGTTTGAAATTGGTTTTAAAATTAGAATAGAATGTTTTCGTATTCTAAGCGACAAATGTGTTGTGACATAAGAATTAATGGCCCTGTGAAATATTTTATATTAGCGTTGCAGGCCATTTTATTTCACTACAAAATAAGGTTTTTGTTATGTTCTAAACGGTGAGATGTTGCACTCATTTGGAAACCTCTCAAATTTAGCACCGGAACGAAAACATGCCCTGATGTCCTAATATGATTGTACCCACGGCATCTAAAGTACAGTTTCTGTTGCTGTCACCTTTGGCGATATTGTCCGAGGCATACGGTGTAAATATGTGCTACCAATGATAGATTAGGAAGTATGTCGTTCCCACCAATCTAGAAAGATGTTATTATTTAACGAAGCTATTTTTGCTATTAATTTTCAATTTTTTTTGTTGCAAAGGGGCTTTCTAAACCCCCAAGTTTCACCCCTGACTATGTCCTATTGTAAAAGACCGGGTTTTCCGATTTCCTGTGAAGATGGAACATACTGTGGTATACTCCACTTTCTATCCTTGTTGTGCTTTAAATTGTAGGATTTGCCATGTATTTTTTAACATAAAATCATTACCATACGTTAAAAACTTATTTTTCCCGTCCCTCAAATTATTTGTCCTATTTTGTCGCACATCAAATTCTCCCACCCTTCAAAAACTGGCGCTCTGGGCAAATGCCCAGTTGGCCCGTTTGTAAATCCGGGCATGGGATCAAATACAATTCAGTTTCATCGGAAAACATTTGCTTCTTCCAGAAACCTTTATCTGCGTTTGCTGATTTGTTTTTCTTTTCTCTGTGTCTCTTTATGGTTGATTTAGGTAAATTATATATACGGTCACATTCGTTTAACCCATAATTTCCGTTTAATAAGCTGTTACGGATAAATTAAGCTCATCCACACTTCCCTTACCATCCTTGTTTTGACGTCTCTTTCCTGCAATGCAAAGTTGTAATTTAATTAGACCCACAACGCATAGTATTTTTGAACAGAAACATTTCATATTATACAATTTATGGCACTACGAAGAATGTAAATGCCAAGAAAATCGAATATCTAGCTTAGAATTATGTTGCCAAATAATACTACGATATTAGGAGTAGTAATTATTTAAGAAAGCATTTAAGAACTAGTTTCCTAAATTGTACCGGTACGATATCGGAAACTACTAGTGTGTGTAATAGGGAACCACACCATTTTGTGTTTGTAATGTTCTTCCGTATGTACAACAATAATTACAGATTCGAGGCTACATAAAATTAGTAAGCTATCTTTATGCCATTTCAACCTATGAAGAGCAAAGTACTTAACGCATTAATGTAATTCTCTTAGCCATGAACGAAAAAAAAAATCAGATTTGCAACTATACGAAATGTTCTTTCAGCAAACGAACCTTTTCTCACCATAGAACGCTCAGAAACTGAAATAATAGCGCCTAATTGCGAGAAGTTGACGATGCCAACACTAGTTGTCAGATGTTACAAGAAACACCCATTTTATAAACGTGGTAAAAATTAGGAACTGGTACAATATAGGTACCAGTTCCCTATAGAGGGATAGTGACGCCTGACAGGCGAGACATAAATCCAGCAAAACGAATGTCAACCGGGTCAGCTCGCTTTCGAGCAATTATCTGTACTCTTGCTAGATAGCAAGGAAACATCACAAGAGAAGGACCACGAATGGGTTACTATATCCTTCAAGTCAAGCACATTTCTGGCAGGGGCGTGCGGTCAGTGGACTAGTAGGACTATGCTGGTCTCCTAAGTATCAACAGCTTATACAATATAAACTTTATTATATTTAATGTGTTAACTTTAGAAGTCATGACAACATGACTCTTTTTTGGTCCGCTCAGCGCCTGTACCTTTGCGGGAACATTGACTTATCTAGCCAACACTCTACTCCTCCTTTACCGTCTAGGACTAGTTGCAATCCAAGTGTTCTTCGTGCCACGTTATAAACATCACACGGTTGGACGTGCGCTGGTGAAGAACTTGTGTGTATCCAATCTTGTTAGAAAGAATGTTAGTACATTTATTGCTTTTGTGTATTATGAGTTAAGTGCTGAAAGTATGCCTCTGAAGTGTCACCGGATTAAAACAATACTGTGTGTTTTACGCGGTTTAGTGTTCATGAAGAGGGACTCGGTTGAGAATACAAGTCCTCTGCATCTCATATCAACTGATGCTGCAGCACACATCCGGCAACGCAACTAGTCACACCTGCCAACAGTCGCAATGTTGTGTTTTGGATCATTTGTTAAGTCCTGGCTAACTGCAAGTAAGTCGAAAAGTAAATTATTTTGCTGGCTTTGTAAGTTTCTGACATCAGTAATTTTCACAAAGCAAAGATTCATATGAGAAGGCGCAATCACATTTATCTGCAATAACGAAATTGAAAACTTTTGGTAAAACAAGGTTAGACTTTCAATTAAATGAACAATGCAGGTCGGATGTTTTGAAATACAATGCCTAAGTTGACTCTAATAGAGAAATAATGAAGCGATTAATCGATGTAACTTGCCTATTGGCAAGGCAGGAGCTACCTTTCGAAGTCATAACGAACACACTGAATCCCTTAATCGGGGAAACTATATCGAGTTCTTGCACATGCTGTCCAAGTATGACATCAAATTAGACGCACACTTACAAAGCGCTGAAGTTTTTCAAAGGAACGTTAAACCGAACTCAAAATGATATTATTCAAAGTATTGGTGACTTAATGCTAGACATAACAAGGAAAGAAGTAAAATGTACACCTTTTAATCCTTAATGCTGGACGAAACGTCAGATGTTGCAAACTTATCTCAGCTTTCCAATGTCATTCGTTATGTAAACGAGGGTGAAATTCAGGAGAGATTTTTAGGCTTTGCAGATGTCAGCAATAATCGCTCTGCAATTCGATAAATGAGCACGTGTATAAAATCCTTACAGATTTCGTCGAGTCTGAGAACAAGCTCGTAGCTCAAGGATATTCGGCGGCTGCAACACTTTCTGGTGATTTAAATGGGTTGCAAGAGCGTGAAGAAATATTTCCCAATGCGCTATTCGTCCGCTGCTATACGCATCGACTTAACCTAGTTTTATCGCAGTCAGTGCAATTCATAAAGGAATGTAAAATATTTTTCAAGACATTGAGTGGTTTTTGGTCATATTTTTCTCTTTCAACAAAGCGTGTAAATGCACTGCATGCATCGGAAGTCAAGAGGAGGTTTCTATCGATGTCAGTTACGCCTTGGAATTACAACTCTAGGATTGTGAACACAGCGCATGAAAATAGCAGAACTGATCTCATTTTTTGACCATATTGTTGATGACTCAGACTCATGGGATAGTGACACTTTTATCTGTGCCAGGGAACATTTAGCACCATTGAAGGATTTCACCTTTTCTTTTCTATCGTAATTTTGGTCTCATTGATACGCTATTCAATATTCTCCACACAAAGACTTTTGATGTAAATTATTGCATTGCGAAAGTGAGAGAGACCATTTCTTTCATTAAAGAATCTCGAAACAATTTTGATATTATGCGACACTAGAAGAAAGTAACACGAATGAGAATGAAGCTAGAAGGCGACGTCGGGATGGTGAATTAGACGATCCCAGAATGAAGTATTTGCGTTTTTACAAGATAATCGACGATAGTGTCAAATGGAAAACCGATTTCTGATTTAGAACTGAAATTTATTGAGCTACTTTATTCGAAAAGGTTTGAATCTCTCAAAACTAGATTTTCTGATATTTTGTTTATATCTCATAAATCATTCTATAACAATTTCTTTCATTTCGAAAATTTGCGAAGTGAATTAGTGGCTGTCAGACTTTTCAGGTCAGTGACTGAGGTTGCAACGCTTTAAGAAACTCCGAGATAGAAGCATTTCCAGAAGTGAGTTACATATGGAACTCTCAATGCTGAGACAGGCTTTCCCAGCTTTCATTATCAATGAAAAGGCTCTATTGCACAAAATTCACAGTCGAAGACATTGTCTGAAAAGGAGAGAGGAGGATTCCGTTGATGTACAGATGAAGATAAGCTTTATTTTCGTTCTAATACGTATTATCTATAACCTTTCCCCCCCCTCCTGTGTAGTTTGTTAGTGTGACTGACCTTGCTCAGTCGGTTGAGCACCTGCCAGCTGTGCGAGGGTCCCGGGTTCGATTCCCGGCTGGGGTGGGAATTTTTCTCTAGCCAAAATTATTCCCTATACTCCTCAGAGTCTGGAAGTATGACTGTGGTGTCATCTAATGAATAAAACCCAAAGCTTAATAGAAATCCAATGACAATCGAATAGGAGTTAACACCATTGCCTATAAACAATAATATATTCCAAAGGAAAGGCCGCCAATAAGACCATTGTAGTTAAAAGCGGGGTATAACTGGAACTTAAAAGTTTTATTACTGCTGGTTCCCCTTGGAACATATCACTGCATGCCACTGATTTCATTATTCAGGAGTGGTTTAGCCTTCTTCAGTAATTTTTGTCCATTCTCCATTTCTCATCTAAACATCCCTCTTCCTTCTTTGCTGTCCTATGATGCATTCGCCTCAACTCTGGCGTTTTCAACCCAGTGTTTTCTTTCATTTGTGAAGCTAATGAGTCTTTGGTTCCCTCTGTTTCTTGGATTCTTCTGCTTGTCCCAGTGAACCTTTCATCCTCTTTACAATCCATAATTTCCTCTCCATCACTATGGCTAGTAACAGGGTTTTATTTCTTCCAGCACTCATCTATCAATTTTTTTGTCTGTTGAAGAAACTTGAAGCAGTCTTCTACATGTCCAGAGTATAACATTCCTTTCTCTCTTTTTATTCATAGTACAATTTTCTCTGCCATTTGTAACTTAGTGAATACCATTGTTTCTACAATTCCGATATTAGTTCATCTCTCTCTTTACAATTTTGTCATTGCTATCCCCTTAATTTTTGTTTTGTTTGTTGTTATATCAATCATTCTGATTATGGAAACTAGAAAAGCTTATAACTATTTGTAATTTTTATGTGCTCCCCTCTAACTGAGATTTGTTAGTGTCTCCTGTTGTCAGTACTAAGTCTGAGCTGCAGACTAAATTTTTCATTTGTTCTTTTAGTTTAACATTATTTTTATGTAATGTTCTGTAAATATTGTGTCATCTGTGTATCCCAAGCTATATTACTGCCATCTATTCACCTTTGTTGGTTCCAACTTCCCTCATTATGTATTCATAACAAAAAGGCAACCTTTACTTATTTCAAACCAATCTGATCTCCATGTTTTCTTGTTTAGTGAGTATTTCAGCAACATCAACTGTTTTCACATTCCCACAACTCTCAGTGGTTCTAAGCCAAATTCTTTGCTGCAATCAATGAAGTCCCATCTAAATATTTCCTTTCAAACTCCTTTACATATTAAATGAGCGAGCTATGCTTCTCAAGATGGTCAAGTAACTGTAGGATCATTCGTAATTCTTCTCATTAGGCACTTTTTTTGCGGTTATAATTATTGATAAATTGACTTACGACCTGTGAATTAGCCTTTTCTTTATATAAAACACACTTCATTGATGTTAAAAGTTTTCCAGATGCAGTTGCAGCATTTTTTTTTCTTTTTAAGTGAGGCATGCATCGGGTTGAGAGCACCAGTGATATGAATTCTATGAGGAGCATACTCTATTGATCACGCTATTTTAACACATTCCTTCAGGCACTGTTAGTACATCAGAAGACACCATAGAGATGTTCAAGGGCAGGGTTTCTCTGGAAATAAGTGTGAACTTTGCAGAGATTCACAGGCAAGCGCACACAACTAGATGGAAGGTAAGAACACAGGAGAAAACCAATTCTTGAACAGCAACAGTGCAATTACTGAGATAGGGTTTTCGGTGCTACCAACAATGTACATTCTCAATTTGACCCCATATGAGTATCACCTTTTGAGGCTTTGAAGCAACACCTGCAATGACTTATTTAACTGGGTTTGAACTCTGGAAGCATTTGTGCTATGTTATGATATACTCTGTAAAAAAAAAAAAAAAAAAGTTATTCTACAGGGTCTGGAGAAGCACTTGGCACAAATGCATACAGAAGGGAGATCTGACAGGTTGTAAACTATGTAGGGCGAAAAATTAATTCATTATACAGTGTGTCCCACTTGCTACCAAACTCAGACATTGATCACTGTTGAGTGGTGCAACTTGGAATAGCACTTGTTCACTGGCTTATTTGTGATTGTGATCAATGAGTGTTTATTTGTAATTCAAGTGTATTGGAAAACAGACTCAATACAGTTCAGTTCGTAGAAAGCCAAGTAGGTCCAATGTATTGCAGTTGAAATGAATCGGTGTACTCTAGAAGAGAGAATGTGTTTATTATTTGAGTGTATTGGAAGATAGATTCAATACAGGCATGTCAAGAGTAGTTTGTAGAGAGATTTGGAGACAACCAACATCCACCAAGTAAGCCTGCCATTTGGGCCTTATTGAAGAAACTTGAAACACATGGAACTCTTCTGGTCAGACGTGGAGATAGAGAACAAATGAGACAGGAAATGATCGAGAATGTGAAGGATAGGCTACTGGCATCTCCCTCTAAATTGCTCTGCCAACTTTCACAACAAACAGGAATGTCCAAAAGCACTTGTCAGCATGCTGCAAGAAAAACGAAGCTTCACGCTTACTGTTTCACTGTGGTGAAAAAAACTGACAAAGTGGAATGAGTGTTACTGTAAAGGTTTCAAACATTTCTTCAAAATAATCCAACCTTTCTGAAATATACTGAATTCATGGATGAGGCCTTGTTTCACCTAATCAAAATTCCTGTATTTGTGCAAGTGAAAACCCCCATTGATACACAAAGAGCCCCTTCATATAGAAAAAATTGGTCTTTGGTGTGCAATATCCCAACGGTAAATAATTGGTCCCATCTTCAATACAACCATCGCAGTAAATTAATACCTTGAAATGTTCAATACGTTTGTAAATCAATTTGACGACCAAGAACTCATGGGATATTTCAAACAAGACAGTGCGACATGTCATACATCAATCGTCAGCATGGTCGAAACTCAGTCCTTTTTTGGTGACATCATTTTGAAATGACCGCCATGCTTGTCCGACCTGACATCACTTGATTGTTTTTTATGCATGAACCATAGATGCTTTGAAGGAAAACATCATCACAAATATCCAGGCAATACACATGGACATCCTACTGAAGACACAATAATATGGTCTGGCAAATTCAAATTTGCCTGGATACAAATGGCAGCCATTTACAGCATCTATTCACAATTCTCGCAGAATGAGGTAAGTCATCTTCTAATTTCATTGCAACATCCTCATTAATATTGCAATTATTAAAATAAATTCCAGGTTCGGTAGCGAGGGGACACACTGTAGTACTACCTTATAGTTAAATCACCAAATAAAACTGATGCTGCTGTTTTGGAGGTTTTAATCTTTCAGTCTTGATACACTTCTCAATGATGTTAAACACATTAGCCAGCATTTGAGGTACAGGCAGAATATCTACACACCAATTGCCAACAGACACATGCAGGCTATTAAAGACAGAGGACTGTTTTCTCATTAAATAAAGGCCAATAGCACAAACCATCCGTTGTATCCGTGTTTGCTGTACAACAAAATTAGTGGACTGTCCTGGTTTGTTTAATCTTTTGCTATTGTGATAAAACAGGAAGGGTGCAATTTCTAAAGCATATCCTTAAACATGCTTGTATATCACTACATTATGTGGTGTATTGCAGACAGAAAAGGGCACAAAAAGATTGGAGGGTGCCTAGCTGTAGAACCCAAGTCAGCACAGAACTGTTGAGTGGTGCCCTTAATCCAAGCACTGCTCAGTCTTTTTAGCTTTAACACATCATCATTTCTCGTGATTGCATGGAATTTTAAAGCGAGTATATGGCATCCAGTTCTTAACTTTTTTTTTTTTTTTTTTTAAAGAGATCTCTTTTCATTTTAGATTAGAACAAAGTCGAATTCAAATTAACTTGGATATAAGTCTTAACATATATCTACTGTAGTTCTTAAACAGGGATAGAGGCTTTTCTGTTCTTGTACTAGGTCAAAAAACTGCTAGAATGGTCTACTGCTTCTTTTTTGGAGTGGTCTTCTTGGTATCCTAACCTCACAAATAATATTTACATTATTATTCATGCATATATTTATCTTCACTTGAAACTAAATTTTAATGCAATTTTTCTAGTGAAAATGATCCATAACCTAACATCCTAATACAAGAAAATAACATCCATATTTCATCTGAAAACCTATAAAAATATTCCAAATGTAAGAAGTCGATGCTGTATTGGTGATACAAAATGTTCTATACATTTCCAATGGGAGCCAATTTCAATGCGGCTCTAGTACACTTTTATTTGCCAACATACAATTTCGTTTATGCACATAAAAGAGGAATAAATAGCCTTTAAGTGCAATGTTTTAGCAATTAGAGAATGCAGTTAATTTAAAAGATTTATACTTCAGCTGTATCCAGCTTCTCCTTAACTTTATTTCACATGTAAACAAAAGTACATGCTTCTGGTCTTCTCCTATTGGCTCCTAGAAGCATAACCACTTGTTGCAGTATAAATAAATTCTCTATTTAAAAGTTAACTGTTCTATATTCAAAGATCAGCTCAAGAGAATCTATGCAAATATAAAGAGCAAATTTATATGTAGAGTAATCTCCAAAACTATCATCCAATTTTGGCAATTCTTTCACCACTGAAAAGCCATATTCTTCCAGATGGTCATAGGTTATTAATGTTTGTAAACATTTTAAAATGGGGTGGGGGATTTTCTTTTCTTTTTCCATATTCATGTCGCCCAATTTCAAACCTGTTTTGTTGAGTATGAGTATCAGTGTATTTTTTTGCTTTTTATTGCAAATATGGTAATCCTTGCCCAAAGGGGTAAATCGGGAGACTTATAATAGTTTAAAATTGAATTACTGAAGTGGACAGTTGATATTGTGTTCATATTCCGCATTTCTCTCTGATCTCACTGAACTTGCTTCCAGCCAGACGTATTTGGAGATATAAACTTAGGGACAAAAAAAAACCCACACACTTCTATATTTGCTTAATGTTGCAATACATTAGCTTATCATAAAATATTATGGTAGGCATTTGCTTTCATGCAGATGTGTAGGCTGTATTGAATATTTGTTTTATAAACAAACCATTGTAGCAAATGTGTAATTATTGCAATTATATGTAGAAAGTCTCCGTTATAGCAAATCTGTCTTAATAATTTTACATTCCATTATCATTATTTCTTTATTTTTACATGTGAGTGTAAGTGGGGTTGTCTCATTTTACCTTAAGGACATGCGACCTGAAGTTGTAGCTCGAGCCACAGCTCTTAAAGATGATGGAAACAGCGTATGTTACATTGCAAATGTGATGAATATGGCATAAAATGGTTTCCTAAGACACTAGATATATTCATTAGACAAGGTTTGGATCGTCCGAGAGCTACAAATCAAAATGAAGACAGGTACATGGTGTTGACCATTCTTTGGAAGTGCAACCTGCCAGCTAGGACCGTAGCTCAGCAATTATAAATGGATGCCCAATTTCGGCCAAAACCATTAGAAGAGGAGGTTGAAAGCAGATGAACTAATATCAAGTAGACCTGCACCTGGTCCTAGGTTACTCTAGATGCACCGAATTGAATGATTGCATTTTGTAAATGATCATGGGGATCAAAGAAATGAACAGTGCCATTGTGTTCTGTTCACAGATGAGTCCCGTTTCAATTCTCGCTCATCTGATGGATGTGAAAGTGTTTGGAGATGGAGGGGAGATGATTTTCACAATGTTACATTTCTAAAAAGTTACCATTTGCAGGTGGTGGAGTGGTGGTTTGGAGAGTTTCTCTGGATGCTTATACTGAATTAATTTTGATAGAAAATGGAAGTCTAAATAGCTCATACATACATAAATAAATGTTTGGCTACTCATGTTGTACCATTTGGCCCATTTATAGGTGATAATTTTCTTTTAATGCACGACAATGCATGCCCACACATTGCCCATGTGGTCAGAAATTATCCCCAAGAAGTGGAAATCCACGTCCTAGCATGGCCAGTAAGGAGTCCTGACTTGAATCCTATTGGACATGAGTGGGACATGCTGGAATGGCATGTTAAGACAAGACTGCTGCTACCATTAACTTAACAAAATTAAAATTAAATTGTGTTTTATTTATGGCCATTCTTTAACCTACGGTTCTTAGCATCTCATTCTATACTGGGCATCAAAGATAGGAAATTTTGCAGAGGGGTCTCATCAGGCTTGAGCTTCTTTTATGTGCTGTAAATCTACAACACGGTACCACAAGTTTTACTTCCCTTAGAAAGGAAATCATGCTAATGAATTTTACCCCATAAAAATTCATCACCCTCCGCCAGGTTTGAACCCGTGACCTTAGGAGCATGGTACCATGGAGAACGACTTAACAGGAGTTGAGGCGAGCACTTCTTGAAGAATGAAAGCATATTCCTCAAGAAGCGGTTGCTAACCTGAACGAAAGCATAGCAAGACATATGAATGCAATTATTCAAGCCAGAGGTAACAACCATTATTAAAATGCTTTTTTGATGTTTCAGCACGTAAATATGTATTTAGGCATTACGAGTCGAATTTGGGACAGGTTTGTTTCACTTATTAATAAAATTCTAGTGGCAACACACTCTAACTTCACTCTTACAGCATAATTACCTTGAACGCGTTTCGAAGGCACCTTGTCTTCATCATCAGCTGAGAGCCACTGACTCGGTTTCGATGTACAGTTTGTGTAAATTGTCGTGACAGTCCCCCACTCCTAAAGCACATATGCGCAATAGCACTGACCAGTCCTCTTGCATAATAAGAGAGGTAGGGGTCAGTGTTCCACCTGCTGTGAGCTCAAATGCAAGGTAATCTTACACATTTGTTTACAGTGCATTATGTATGTGGCTGCCTCCGAGTTCTATCACTTGCTCCCCACCACTCTCACTACTCCTCATTTCTCCTCTTTTGCGCATATGGAGTGTCACGTCAAATTACACAAGCTGTAGTGGTCACTGTTGAAATTCCTGACATTAACGTCTTTCCGGCTTGATGTATTTAAAGATGATATCCTTTTCCGGGGGGAAATTGAAATTCATTAGATGGCTTTTGTTTTTTTGTATGAGGACTTTTCCCCATATCATCAATTCTATTGGATTTTGGATCGACTTGATTAGATTTATTTCATTATGGATGTTGTGGTTTGAATTCCAAAAATGATATGTGATGGCAGATTTTTCAGTTTCTTTGTGTCTTATATTTCTAAAATGTTCTTTCAGTCTCATCCCTATGTTCTTTTTTGTTTTTCCTATATATTTAAGTTTGCAATCACTACAATTTATCTGGTAAATGCATGGCATTTTAGTTCTAGGAATTTTATCTTTTGTGTTTGTCCTTAATATGTTATTTAAACTATGTTTATTGATGGGTGCTAGTTTGATATTCCACTGCTTGAATATCTTTTGGAATTTTTTATTTGCCCATGGATGAACTGTGAACTTTTTAAAACTATTGTCTTCTGTTATTTTTTTTGTAGTGTGGTAATTTCATTTCTTTATCTGTTTTAAATTTTTGGATTTTCTTGTATACTAATTCTTTTGCAAAACCGTTTTTGTAGGTTACATCTATGATGTTTTGGAGCTCTTTCTTATGTTCCTCATCGTTCAAGGGTATGTTTACCAATCTTGTTTCACTTACTCTGTAATTTATACAGGACATGTTTCAGAAGCTTTCGATTCCATCATCAGCTTAGGTCGACTGGCAGCGCTGGTGTCATCTTCATTCTGGTCTCTGGTAGATGGCGCGATGAATTTAGTATAGATGTCTGGAGGCGGGATTTCAAAGTTCATAGCTCTATGTTTGTGTTTTGGGATAAAAATGTTCTCCCATATGGCGAGTACTACTGGATGGTTTACTTCTTTTAGTAGTTCAAGAGTATGTGTCTATTTCATGGTTTGTTTCCCAAAATATGTGCTCACAGTTAAAACAAAAGTTGTCATTGTTTTACATCCTGTGTAAGTTTTCTTACCAGAACTAAGTTTTTGTTTATAGTTGTTACAATTTAAGGTTCTTAATAAAACAACATTTTGTTTAAATGGATACTCTTTCATTCTATAACAATGAAGAACAAAATGTAAGAATTGAGAAAAAATATAATCAAATATATAATTGTTCTTTTTTTTTGGGGGGGGGGGTTGTTTTTGTTTTGATTTTTGTCCTTGAATTTAGTTACAACATCTGTATCGAAGCCAGTAGCTCGTAAGCTGATGGAGGCAACATACATTCAAAATAGTTCATGGTAAATACTGAAAAGTAATGAAGTTTTTGAGTGAGTGATCCATTGGGGTTATTACTACAAAAACTGAGTGTCTACTGTTTTGAAGGTTTAAAATTCCAGTGTAGCTACCATACCCAATTATGAATGGGTGGCTTTTTAAATCTTAAATGATGATTTAATTAAATTTACTCTATACTCTTTATGAAATTATTGCACAATGATCTAGAATATTTTTTATGGTGATTTCTCCCCCATTATCTCTTAACACAATTTCATAAAACTCCCATGCTAGTCATAAAAATTGACCAAAAACGCACTTTTATTCACAGAGATGGGAATGAAACATCAGCAGATTTTGTACCTCTTATCTTAGCCTCCCCTGTAACAATCTTCAAAATTCTGGAAGTTTTGCATAGCCTGTAAAAACATGTTAGGAGTGAAAGATTATCCAAATGTCGGAGTAATTTTTACATAAGAAAATTATGAAACAATATATGTAATGCAAAACAATAACATTAACAAAATAATTATTTGTTTAACAAGGTTTTCCAAGAACCAATTACCTGAAAATTTAATCTGAAATAAATCCATACTGTATAGATATTTCATCCAATTTTTTCAGTATGTATTCACTAGTTTCAGTATATCTAGTGTGTAAAAATAATTCAAATATATTTCTAGTATATCCTGTACTTCCAGCATCAGTGGACACCCTGAAAAATTAAAGTGCTTCACTGCATGTTACCAAAAGTGTTGGTTTATAGGGTGCAGTAGAATGGATTTCACTTCAATTGGCAGCTCAGGATTTGGGTTAATGGTGTGTGTGAATAACAAAAAGGGGAAAAAAATCTGTTTTATACTTAGGTATATTTCTATTATGTATACAGCACAGGTGCATTAACTAGTTCATGATACATGAATTGAAGTTCACAGAAAGTATGCTTTCCGTCAAAGACAATGCCTACCACTACCACAGCTGATAAATTTTGTAAAGAAGCAGCAATATTGTTTATACAGTAATTGGCAAATTTTAAAATTGGTGGTCTGGGTGAGAAGGGATGGGGGGGGGATAAGAAATACAATGGAAGAATGTTTGACATACAGGCATTCTAAACTAGTAATCAAAACATCTCAACACAACATGTACGAGAAATGGAAGAGAACCCAGAACATGCTTCTTCAGTGCATTCCACTTCTTCCCTCTGCTTCTGTAGCAAGGTTTCACTTGATTTTAAAAACATTTTATGGCACTTGGAAAAGGTAGCAGTACATTGTTAGTAAAATGTTAACAAAAATGTCTTCATCCTACAGACACTTGGAAATGTGGATGGACTTCTAATAACATGACGACTATGATTCATTCCAAAGCACTTCCAATGTTTATGAAAGTAATGATACATTGAGTACGAATTTCTCCTTCATGTGTGCTTTCACACTTCAAAGTCTCACACGCTCTCAATTTATTATTTTTACTTTGTACAAAAAAAGAAATCTCAAAACATAAGTCTGTACTAGCTCTTTCTTTTTCACTTTGCAAATGTTAGTGTTACTCTATATCAACTAAAAACTCATAGATGTACCAACATTGATTATGCAATACCTTCAAAATACGATGCAAATTTTACCACATAAGCGAGAGTTTACACTTAAAAGAGTATCCCTGCTTGTAAAGCACAAACACATGTATATCTATTTACATAATATTAGGGAACACACATAAAGCAACAGTCTTATCTGACAGAACCTTTAAAAAAATGGCTAGCATCCACCTTCAGTTTCCAGCAGCATGAACCGGTCACACTTAAAACCTACCGAGGGACATGCAAAATTGCATTGTTATGGCTTTGCTCAGACTCCGCTGAATATGATGCTTTATTATACACAAAGAATTTAAGGGTGGATAACGATGTATAGAGGCTTTCAGGTAAAGATAAATGGTTTAACTTAACATTCCCGAGTTAAGTGGGTTGGAATTACAGCTGCATTATAGTTACCGGGCAGGTGCTCCAAAATATCTCTAGCGATACTGGAACTTGCACAAACAAAAAAAGGACACCTTTTGTTTTTGCTACTCGACAGCTGCAACGTTGTGCTGATTCGATTAATTTGGATTATCCTACTGATTATAATAAACATACCTTATATGTATATATGTACAGCTGCATTTCATGCACACTCACATTCACTCGATTATACGCAGGGAGTTCATACATTTTATGCAGACAAATAGACAAGTCATTCGTAAGGAATTTTTCACATCACATCCATTACTGTTACTTTCTAAATATACGTATATCAAACAAAATGAAAATTTGGGGTAGAGATTCAACACTGTCCTCTCATTTACAGGAATCTTTTAACACATTTTATGTGTAGGCCTCAAGTAAAAAGGCTTTTTCCATTGAGGTAATTAGGCCTCCTTACTTCATGTTTCGGAACATTTTCTCCATGCTGGATGCCACTGGCTATGGCACAGTTCTAGCACTGGGCAGAGCATGTAATATATTTAATGCGAGTTTTAATGAGGGATAACTTAATTGACCATTAGTGTGTGCGACTCCATTGGGGCAGCCGAATCATAGAGTGTGTCTGTATCTTGAGTTGGTTCTCCTTGTAGCTGACACTGATTTGTCAGGGTTCCAGCACCACAGTCGCAAAAGAACCTGAAAAAAGTAACAAATGCTGGATTACTATCTTAACGTTACGGCACCAGAACACAATACCAAAACTAACTCTCTTAATGAAGAAGCTGGGATTAATGCAAAAACTTAAATTTCAGATTTTAAAAGATGTTTAAAGCAGGTTTGTGATAACTCGTAAAGAGAATCGGCATAGGATCAATGAAGTTGGGAAGCTTACTGGAGGCTGGGGACAGAGGATTTCGTCAAACTTCAACTCTTCCATTCCCAGTCACAACCTACTGTATTCATATTGTGCAGAGCTTCTACATGGCAGATATTACGAGGATAGATCATTAAGTTATGCACAACAATTTTTCACATGACTTTCCCTACTCTTGTACAAACTATTTTTACAAGCTCTTATTCTCCATCTATTTCATAGTAATCGAGATAAACATTTGTAGAAACGATCTTTTGACATGCAAAGAGAATTACATTTTACACATAGCGACCAGTTCTAAAAATATTTGACTATCACTTAAGCCTATTATGTTCTCCTTATTTTGTATTTGCAAGGGCAATATAAGCACAGACATATCTCTTAATAACTGGTTGCTATGCGCAACACCATTCTCTTAGGCACAGATTAATACTCTTTGCATATCCAAGACAAAAAAAAATGAATAACAAATTCCCGTTTGAGAAAATAAGTATTGAAAAATTTAAGGGAATAACAAGCAATATCTCGAAAATGGTTCACTCAACAAAAAAAATGTATATGACATAAATTGTGTATTTTAACGCGATCTACATTTTTGTGTAGTAAAATTTTGTCTATCTCTTATGGTTTACCAGTTATGCAAAAGTCGTTCACAATGAAGAATACTTTTGGAGACATTCCCAGAAAATTCAAGATATACATTTCATTTGTCATAAAAATATCTTAAATATATGATATTTTAATCAAAATTCATTTGAGCCATTTTTGAGAAAATTAAAATTTTCGAAAAATGTTTCATGTAAAGGGTAATCTGGGGTGGGGGGATTTTCTTGAAAACCTTCGTGTCGCATCTCTGGAAGATACTGAACCTAAATACCAAGTTTGGTGTTTATCCGACTTCGTTTCTGAGTTATGCTGTTCACAGACAGACACACACACGGACATGTTTCCAAAAGTGCTTTTTTTGGATTCAGGGGGTCTCAAAACATGTATTTCCGGTGAAATCTCGGTATCGAATTTTTGGGTGGAATACAATACTTCCCCTACTTACTGTACGTAGTAGAGAAAGTAATATATTTCTTGCAACAGAAGCATGAAATGCTTGCAAAGATGGCACGCAGGTTACTGTCATCAACTTGTAAAGAGCAAAGGGGTATAGTTCGTCTTTGTGGGTGATAAACCCAGAGTGAAATATGGACAGAAATGTTAGGCTTGTATGGATCATGGCAACATCTCCCAGGCCATGTTGACTCACCACATGCCAGATGACTAGAAATGTAATGCAACAGAATGTCACAATCACTGAATGCAATTCTGAATACTGGCAGCAGATCAGCAGCATGGTTAACATTATTTGCAGTATGCTGTACCATATTGTACGTGAAGTACAGAATGGCTATACAGATGGCTATACAGGTGAACAAATGATACCTGTATTCCCAAAAGACAAGGTTCTCTGAAAGCAGTGCTTTGGTTATGCTCAAAAAGTAGCTAATGGATGCGGTTTCATTGTGCATGAATTATTTCGTCTTACCTTGTTGAGCTACTTAAGATCCACCCTTGTATTTAAGGAGGCCATTACTATTAACACCTACCAGAGCTTCTTTCTAGTTGCAGGCTTGGGAAAACAAAACCAGAACTACTGCCTGCTGGCTTGTATCCTAAGGAACTTACACTGCCTACCCGTTATATCAGTTTTCATTGTTTTACAATTCTGATGTTACATCACAGTACCATAGGCGAGTATAAAATTTCTATTGTGATTTAGCACGAAAAACTAAACAAGCACTTAGGGCATAGCTGGAAGTAAACTAGGCCATGAGAGAGAATACATATTATGTATGAAGCTGTATGTAATGTGAAAGTAAGACCATTGACTAATCCATGCTAATATTATAAAGAGAAAAAGCAATTGTGTGTGTGTATGGTATGAGGGATCAGAGTAAATCTCAGGTGATTTTTTTCCACCATTGACAATTTCCAGGCAGACTTAGGGAATAAAATATTTCCAATTTTTTATGAGGGGATTTTATATTCATTCAGCCAATTTCAATCCTGTTTCATTGAACATGAATATCAGAGGATGTTTTTGGTACGTTATCGAGAACACGACAGATTTTTAATTCCTTCCAGCCCAAAGAGGTAAATGGGGAGACTTAAAATCTTTTTAAATTGAATTATCGGAGGCAGGAAAGTTGCCTGTATTATATTCATACCACCAGATTACCTTTCGATTTCACTGAATTTGTTATCAAGGATTATTCTTAATATCATTTTGACAAAATTTGGTACACTTCGGGTTCCAGAGGCAAAAATTATATGGTACTCTACAGGTCAAATTCATAGTCGCTTAGGCAGCGATTTTCAATATACAGATACTCCGACCTTTGCTTATATGCGATAAGGAGAACCGACGCCACCTTGCATCAACTGCCTACAACTGGGGTTAACGATAATAGTGATTTTGTTCAGCATGTGGAATTTCATAACAAAATTGTACTGCGCATTAATAAACATATTTGCGTGATTTGTAGTATCCATTTGAAACATATACGGATGTTGAATTTAAGAAGCGATATTGGTTTACGAAGTCGCAATGTGAGACAAGCTTACTTCAAACGATAATGCATAGAATTTCAGTTCTATAACACTATCCATATATTTTCTGTTCCGACATTTTCCCATTTATCTTGTCCAAAATCCTTAGGTCCCTAGAAAACTAGAATAATCCATTGCATTTATTCAGAATCATTTAATAAAATCCTAAAAATAAAACTTGGAAATATTTCTGCAGTGCTTTTCTTGATCAAATTGCCTATTTTGCATAATTACTACAAGTTATCACTTAAAAACTCGCATGTCTTTATCATTAATTCGCAAATATATGTTGGGTTATCAAAATCTTGAACAGAGGTTTAGCGATTTCACGTGTAAAACCGCTGTTAAAGCCAAACATTGTAAGTTATTGGCTACTTTGCTTTGCTGCTTACTGCTAGATGGTACAGTAATTGCATTTGTGGTTTGTTTCCATGCATGCATATACATAGTATGCACATTGTTGTATATACTTCTAGCTACTAACAATTCATGCTAGAAAGTCAGGTTTTCAGTTTTAAAAGTCCACAAGTGAATACCACTTAAGGTCAGTACATCACACTGCATTCCATTGCCTGCATTCTATGATGTCTTGGTATCTCAGCATCATTCTTTTAGTTGGTTTCTTTCCTTCTCGCTGAAATGTTTTCCTTTTGGCATGTTTTCGACCTAACTAATGTAACTGCATAACTACTGCTACAAACCCTTTGCTAAATTTACAATCTACTTGATTTTCAACTATGATACGGTAATTTGTATCACAAATTACTCAAATGTAAATAACGATTGTAATATGAATATGTATTTTTATGTGACATTGATTTCAGAGGTTTATTAATTGTAATTATTATTGGTAAATAATAATATACGGCTTTACTGAAACTGTCAACAATAACGCAATAATGCAGCAATGGGGTGAGTTGTTTATCATTACCGGGAACCAGGAAGTTACGTAATGTTTCGCGCGTTTTTTCCGTTTAGAAGCTTCTGGAATGTTTTCTCCCTAAAGTAATATGTATTAGTGGTTTTCATTGGATAGTAAAATAGACGCTAATGTTGGCGCGTTTTATTAGCCAATAGCAGTTCATTTATAATCTTTAGGCGTATCTTGAGGCAAGCCTATAAATAAGCCAGGTTCGAGGTAGAGTGTCTCCCAGTTCAACAGAATTCTCAATACACTAAACGTCGGTCTCTCAGTTCGTCAGTCAGTCCTTCATTTCGCCAAATTACACGCAGCAGAATTACGAGAGTTATTATAAAGTATCATACATTTAAAAAATTACATAAAGTTGAAGTATGCGAGTTAAAAGTGATAAATAAGAAGTTATTACAAACAGTTTCAGTTTGGCGAGTATCTATCTTAATATGTAAAAAGTGTTAGTGAACGTGTTTGACAATAAAAGTTATAAAACCAATTTCTTCGTCAGTATAATTTCTGGATAAAAGATTCCTTTCCGATTCACACCCTGCAAGAGATACAAGTTCTACCAAGATAAGATGATAGCTAGCCGGAGGACAATATACATAACCTTAAATTCTTTTAGAAACTAATTGATACAAATTGCTACGCCAGAGGGAGCTACGAACCAAACAAGGAGTGACGTCACAGGATGGCAACACATGAAGCACACAACATTAATACCGTTACAAATTGGCTCCACAACGTGGGGCTCGACAACAAAAAGACATTACGTAAAGCAAGTTCTCTCGCAAATACGCGTGAAGTAAAAACATATGTAATACCGTCGCAATATACATAGTATGCACATTGTTGTATATACTTCTAGCTACTAACAATTCATGCTAGAAAGTCAGGTTTTCAGTTTTAAAAGTCCACAAGTGAATACCACTTAAGGTCAGTACATCACACAGCATTCCATTGCCTGCATTTTATGATGTCTTGGTATCTCAGCATCATTCTTTTAGTTGGTTTCTTTCCTTCTCGCTGAAATGTTTTCCTTTTGGCATGTTTTCGACCTAACTAATGTAACTGCATAACTACTGCTACAAACCCTTTGCTAAATTTACAATCTACTTGATTTTCAACCAAAGTTAATTAATTAATAAATGTACCACTTAAAACTTGCAAACATCTACCCCTGCTTAACAATTGTTGTCAACAAAACAATTAATATGGAAATGGCGGCTGGATATGTGGTCACCTGCATGTTCATTTACACATTGCTTTGCACATCCGAGTGGTGTGAAAGAGCCGAACCATGTGCTAGGCATATAAGTATTGTCTATGTATACAAAATGGTAATAAGCATTTACTTATCAGAAGGAAATGCTTATTGCTTAACCATCTCCTTTTCACATAAGCGACAACTATGAATTCGACCCTACAACTTTCAAAAACTTCTATCCTTATTTTCAAGCCCTAACACACAAATCAATTCTCTTTGGCCTATCTAGACACTACTTTGTACACTTATGCTATAGCACCCCAAAAAATTGAGGGCTACCTTGTATCTCTCAAAAATGACCATCGCCATATTTTTGACCCCTTGTGTAGTAATCATCTGGCCAAAATATTATACAATTACACTACAGAACCTGTATCTGTTTCTATCTTTAATTTTGTTAAATATTTTAGCATGGAAGAAATATAATTAATTACTTATACCTTTATTAATTTTAACTCAAATTTTTGGCAAAAACCATAGGTTACCTTACAGTTCCCAAATGTACTTAACCCTTATTTTCAATCATATAGTACCTCAAAAATTTTAAAAACTACCCCTTATAGACTATAATATACTGCTTAGCCAATCAGGGCATGAATTTGTGTACTTGAGCTATGTGACTTGGTGAAAGTTATAGAATACCTTACAGCTTCAAAAATCTTTGGAAAGGTATGCTTTAGGTATGGGTGAAAATTATAGGCCAATTGTGACTTTCAAAAATCATCCCCATATCCTTATTTTCAACCCCTTACTTTTCAGAATACATTTGTACAGTGCTGGGTAAGCCAGCTAGTAAATATACATGCTTACTGCATAGTCTACTAACGTCCATTGGATTTGCAGCAACACATTCTAGGTGAAAACACCTTTTTAAAACATTTCTACAGCATCTTTGATTTGTATGTTTAGAGGTGCCATGTGAGAACACAGAAATTTTTTGCTTGAGTGGGCAGGCAATTTTAAGTACTGTAATATGATCCAGCAGGCTGTGACCAGAACAAACAACAGAGAAATTATACTATATTTGTTTTAAACAGATTAGGATGATGCATTCACTAGAGGAATCATATGAGCAGTTATGACATCGTTTTCAGAAAATGTTTACTGCATTGAATTTTGAAGTTGGCTAACCTGTATTATGCTTGCTGAACTCAAATATAATTATTCAGTTACAAACAAATGTGCAAAATTGATTTTCCCTGAGTCATATGGCATTTCCTTTGTAAGAGGTCTGTTCAAAAAATTCTGAAACATTCGTAATTTCGCACCAATGGAGTGTTGGAGCGAAATGCGATTGGCATCCCTGCACACTCCTGTGTTTAATGTGCAACTGCCGGAAGTTTCTTTATTCTATGTCTGTTAGTTATTATTCAGTGCTATATTGAGTAGAACGTTGTGTCGCACAATTTGCGAATTTTGAGATGGCAGAGTTAGAGGAGCAATGCATTAAATTTTACGTGAAACTCAAGAAAGCCATTACAGACACACACCACATGATGCAGGAAGCCTATGGTGATGAGTGTTTAAGCCGTAATCGAATGGTTCACGCAATTTAAAAATGGCCGGATGGAAGTTAAAGATGACCCCTGTTCAGGACGCCCTTCAACCTCTACTGACAACGGTCATGTCAGGAATGCCAACAAAACTGTGGCCCCTTATCCGGATGTTTTGCAACGTCTGCAAGAAAATGTGAGAAGGAAACGGCCTGAAATGTGTCGAGATAATTCATGGCTCTTGCAACACAATAACACACCTGCACATTCATCCCTGTTGGTGCGTGACAATTGCACAGAACGATATTGCTGTGCTGTCTCATCCTCCGTACTCTCCATACCTGGCCCCTGTGGACTTTTTTTTATTTCCAAAGTTCAAACCCCTGTTGAAAGGATGAAGATTTGCAACGATAGACGAGATCAAAGAAAAAAACTGCAGATGGCGCTTTGCGCGATCCAGAAAGAGATGTAACAAGACTGCTTCCAGAAGTGGAAATAGCATTGGGAGCAGTATATCAATTGTGGAGGAGAGTATTTCGAAGGAGACCTTGCAAAATAAGTAAAAGTTAAGCATAGAAAAAGTTGTGGACAAAGTTCCGGAATTTGTTGAACAGACCTTGCGTTGTTAACTGGACTTTTTTTAGATTTCTCGTTTTCCCTTCTCATTCAGGTTTGTTTCCTGTTTTTGTTATTAGCCTTTATTTTCTGTTATACTGAAATTATTGCTTTAATAATCTCTTTTTCTTTCAAATTCAAAAATAAAGCTACAAAATTAATTCAGCGGTAAAAATTAAAACAGCAGTGTTGTGAGAGACAGTTCAAACATACCTGATTCCTATGAGAAATGTTTACTTCTACGTACATTGCAGCTCATTTACCATTAAATAAAATTTAACTTGTCATAGGATGGATAGGAAAATGCATACATTGCAAGAAAACATAAAATTCTGGATTAAAGGTTGTAGAGACAAAGTATTCAAACTAGTAAGCTAAACCAATATAATGTATAAGGATATACAAAATTAAGGAATGGCACAGACAAAATTTTGGTAAAAAAAGAGAGAGATACTTATGTTAAGATTTGTGTACATATCTGTTCTCTTTTATTCAAATTTTAAAACATACTTCAATTATGTAATTTAGCTGATTTGAATTTTGTCATTTACACATTCTAAAGATAAAATGTTAAGGCTTTGCAAAATTTTCAAGCCTTGTTCCTCCAAGTCGCCCTCCGTGGTGTAGTGGTTACCATGCTAGCTTCTAGTTCCTGAGGTTGCAGGTTAAAACCTGGCATAACAATCCTTAGCATGGCTTCCTTCGGAAGGGAAGTAAAGCCGGTGGTACCATGTCATAGATTTACAGCACGTAATAGAACCTCAAGCTTGATAAAGAGGCCTCTAGGCAAAATTACCGGCCTTTCATGCCCAATATAGAATGGGACGCTAAGAACCACAGCAGTTAAAGAGCGTCCATAAATAAAACTCAATTTAATTTAATTTTTGGTCTTCCAATTTCTCATTTTCATAATTTCTCAATACATAAAATGTTATTTGTAAGAGAGTTTGGTTTAAATTACATTTTTAGGGAACGTACTAAAATATTTAAAAATAGGCATTTTTATTTTTTTCATAAATTATTATAGTTTTCATACATGAGGGAACTCCAAACTGTATTATATACTCCTTAGTAAACAATGACTTCTGCACTGCAAAAAAGAGTTCCAGAGTTTATAAAAAATTAAGAACATGTAGAGATTTTTGGGCTAAAGAATGAAATTATTATTAATTAATACTTATAAAACTATTGAAGATCACATTCAAATTTTGAATGTTAATTTTCTTCAGGATTGCAAAATGTTTAAGAATATCAAGATAAACAATTGCAGATTTTCAAAATCTCAAATCATGGGTTGCCTACATAATGATTTACGCTTAATAAAGCACATATAACGAAAAAAACCTATGGATAGCTTGAAATTTGAGCATTGTAAAACTTGTAATGCCATTATAAGCAATGATACTTTTGTAGACTGTTGTTATTTCATTGTACAGTCACCACATCCTAACTTATATACAAATCAAAAATTTTACCATATAATTGTTGCATGAATATTTCTGTTTAACAAAACTGAGAGGTATTTATACAGCATACTGATACTGCAACAGGATACCGTTTTGTTCAGTAGGTTGAATGCTTAGTGAAGTTAATTGAAATCGGGGTTAATGTGATTAGGATTAGGCACCAAGTCAATAATTATCATCTTCAGGCTTCATACAGCTATTGATTATGCCTAGTTATTTACAAGTATTTACTTTGTGAACTGAATTTTTGGGAAATACAAGTATTACACATTAGATTTTCAATTACGAGTGATTAAGAGTTGGGAACAAATATGGCAAATTGTTCACAAAGTTATTTCATAATATGCACAAATCTAGTAGTTAAATGCACTTTGGTCGCAACAAGTTTAACTTATACAGCATTTTAATAGTTTTCCGGGAGAAATAATCTTTCCACAGACTGGTACAATAGTCAATATTGTGAATGTTATAACTTTCTCTATTACGCAGAGTAAGTAGAGGAAGTACTGCATTCCACCAAAAAATTTGATACCGAGATTTCACCAGAAATACATGTTTTGAGGTACCCTGTATCCAAATAAAGCATTTTTGGAAATCTGTGTTTCAGTACCATCTAAAGATGTGACACGAAGATTTTCAAGAAAATCCCCCCACCCTAGACTGCCCTTTACATGGAACATTTTTTGAAAATTTTGATTTCTCAAAAATGGCTAACAATTTTTATTAAAATATCAAATATCCTTTCTTGTTAAAAATACACAATTTATGTCATATACATTTTTTTTTTTTTTTTTTGTCGAGTAGTGAACTATGTTCAAGATATTCCTTGTTATTTGTTTGAATTTTTCAATACTTATACTTTTTCTCAAATGGGAATATTTTTTTTATGTCCTGGACATGCAAAGAGAATGGAATGCTCCACATAGCAACCAGCTCTTAAAACATTTGACTATCGCTTAAAGCCTACCATATTCCTTTTGGACCTACAAGAAAATTAACAATAAGATAGTTTCTGCAAATGTTTATCTCAATTAAGATGAAGTAGATGGAGAATAAGTGTTTGTAAAAATGGTTTGTACAAGAGTAGAGAAAGTTATGTGAATGCAACACATCAGAATTTTTTTGAACACTTTTGTAAGCAATAATGAAGCAGTTTAAGTTCAATAACACCAGTGACAAATACTTTCATTTTATTAGATTGGGTTTCAGCATCACACATTACTAGGGGTTACCCAAAAGTTCTCGAAATTCATAAGTAGCATTTGATGGAGCAGTAGTGCAAGCAAATGCTGCTATGTGACACTTCATACATCTCTTGTGAGTCAGTGCACCAAGAGGCTTCATTCTAAATGGACTCATTTAGTATTTGTAAGCTTTTTATCATTGTTACGTATTGATTACTTTGCAATTTCACAATGACAGATGTGAGATTTCAATGTGTCTATATAATTTTTTAAACTTGGAAAAACTGCTGTAGAAATCTATTCAATGTTAAAGCATTTGGAGATAATGTTCTAGGCCAGACTTGTGTGTGGCCAAACATTGATTATGACGATTGTTCTGGACAGCCTCAATTGGAATTACATCTGAAAATGTTGCTGTAGTCTGGCTGTGAAGGGATTATCCATGTGGAGCTTCTCCCTGCTGGTATGGCAGTGAACGGGGTGTTATATCGTGACATCTTAAAGCGATTGAGAGAGAGAGTGAGGAGAAAACGCCCGCAAATGTGGCGCATGGGCAATTGGTTTTTCCATAATGACAAGTCAGAGCCACACATAGTTTTTATTGTGCAAGAATTCCTGGGGAGAAACAAAAGTGAAGCGATACCTCATTCACCATATTTGCTAAATTTAGTCTCATGCAAGTTCCTTTTGTTCTCCAAGATGAAAATAAAGTTGAAAGGTTGAAGAGTTGAGACAGCTGAGGAAATTCAAGCTAAATCACACGAGGCACCAAATGTAATGGAAGTGCATAAGGCCCAGCTATGGTGTAAATCCATTTAATGAGGCATTTCGGGAACTTTTGGGTAGCACCTCATTTTGCCTCCTTCCCCTATCATTGCAAATCACTTGGTCTTATTCCCCTACTAGCGACACATATTTTACTGGCAATTAAAGAAGCATGTACAAAGTTTCACTTCAATATGCAATTGCATTTGAGATACTAATTTATATTGGTTTTGTTAATTAAAATGAAAATGTATCCCTTTCCAGAGATATTGAACTAAAAGTGCCATTTTTACTTTATCTACTATGTATAGTAAGTAGGGGAAGTATTACATTCCACACAAAACATTTGATATCAAGATTTCACTGGAAATACATATTTTGAGGGCTCAAATAAAAAAATAAAGAGAGAGAGAGAGAAAAAGGAATTTTTAGGAAAAGGTCTGTCTGAATATGTCAACATCAAAGCTCAAAAATGAAAAGTTGAATCAACACTAAACTTGGTATTTAAGTTCAGTACCATCCAAAGATGTGACATTTACATTTTCAAGAAAATACCCCCACCAAAGACTACCCTTTACATGGAAGATTTTTCGAAAATTTTGATTTACTCAAAAATGGTTCAAATAATTTTCATTAAAATATCATATGTTTAAGATATTTTTATGGTAAATGAAATGTATATCTTGAATTTTCTGGGAGTGTCACCAAAAGTCTTCATTCTGAATGACTTTTGTATAACTGGTAAACCCTAAGAGAAACAAAAAATTTTACTGTGCCAAAAATGTAGAGCTCATTAAAACACACAATTTATGTCATCCCCCCCACATGAGAACCTTTCCAAGATATTCCTTGTAATTGTTTGAATTTTCCAAAAACTTATACTTTTTCTCAAATGGGAATTTATTATTTGTCTTTTTTATGTCCTGGACATGCAAAGATAATGGAATGCTCCACATTGCGACCAGCTCTTAAAAGATTTGGCTATTACTTAAAGCCTACTGTATTTCTATTTTCCCCTTGCATCTACAATAAAATTAGCAGTAATATAATTTCTGCAAATGTTTATCTCAATTAATATGAAGTATATGGAGAATAAGCGTTTGTAAAAATAGTTTGTACAAGAGTAGAAAAAGTCATGTGAGTGCAATACATCAGGTTTTAAAAAAAATATCTTAACATTTTGGTAACAATTTGACCAATGAAGATGTTCATAAATTGGGTATAGTTTTTTTAAAAAAATATTTTATTCTGCAAAATGCTAAAATTGTTTAAGGTTATGTAAATTATTATTTTACAAAAAATGCATGAAAGAAACTTATTTGAAGTGAACTGTGTAAAATGTTGACTCCTATCTGTATTTCTATGGAGGATAAATATATGAAAATAGTGGCAAGAAAATTGAACTTGAGAAAAATGCCCATGAATAAGTTAATAAATGGAAGTTATACACAATGAGATAATTATATAGTATTTGAGTCAGTTGTTTTGTACATTATCCTCACTTATGTTTAAATTTTTTAAAAATAAGGTAGCATAGTGAACAAAGCAACCCAAATAGTATGGACAGTAACTTTGTCCACGAAAGTGATTTATGCACCAAAACTTAAAATGTTGATTTTCTTTTTATCAAAACAGCTAAAATAGCTCTCCACCTTCTTTAAATAAGCTTATTTGGGAGGGAGTAGTTTAAATCTATTTTGGCTATTAAGTCATCCATTATGTTTATAACAAGAGTTTTTTCTTAAGAAATTTTGATACTATTTAAATCATTTCCAATTTTTTTTTGTAATGACAGAGTATTAATTTCAATGTTAAGTTCTACCTTCAATTAATATGGTTTCTTATGGTCACCTCTTACTCAAATTATTAGCCCATATAACTATGTAGGTACAGGAGAAAATTAATGGGTTTTTCAAAAATGATATAAATGGGAAGAAAACAAAAACTGTGGGGAATGTAAATATAGGATTTTACATAGGCAGGAATTTGATAATTACTTTTCTGTAGATCATCTAGATTATGCAGGTTCTGTAGATCTAAACTCAAAACACAGCATTAGACACATTACAGTTTCATTATGGTCAACACATGTTGATAACTGTGCGATCTGTTACCTGTCATGTCTGATGAATTCCACATCATGTCCAGCATGGCACGTTTTAATGCAGTTAACACATATGGCATTGCGATCCGTTGTGTTGCATGTCTGACAGCGGTAGAAATCATGCATTGGGAAAGATGTGTAGCTAGAGATCTTGTATAAGCACTGGCCGTTGGCTACTGCTTTCTCCACTGCATCTTGATTGCTGAAGATTTTGTTACCTGCAAAATAAAAACACAATCATTTTAGGCCTGATTACATACAACAACTGATCTCGGATCAGAGACAAAGGTGAACCCAGGAATTTTCAATGCATTAATGCTTATCGATGATAAAGCTGTCCAATGAAATACACAAGAAACTGTAGCCAATGTGCTAATTTAATTTCAAATACTGAAGAAGATAAGATATCTTAAAGAATATTTGAAATATGCTATGTAAGAATGAGTGGGTACATTTACTGCACAGCAATAAAATTTAGATAGTAAAAGGTTGGAAGATATGTGGAGAACAAACGAACATAACATGAAACATTTCTAAAAAGAAGTGAGATATAGATTTTAATTTTCTTTAGTGGAATAGAATAAAAGAAATCATTACTATTTTATATAAAAATAAAAAACAGATGGGAAAAGAATAAATATATACACAAGGGGAGCAAAAATGAGAGGGAAGGATGAGAATAGGGATATGGAGATTGAAAGGACAATGCAAAGATTTAATGCAAGGAAAGCAAACATTGTGTGGAGGAGATGACCTAGGACACAAATATTCAAATATAACAGTGCTAATGAATGGAGGAATACATACATTGGAGATAAATGGTTTAAATTGGACAGAAATATTGCAATAAAGGAAATACTTAGCAAAGATTTAAAGTTTTTTGAGTCGGAAAATGTAAATTCACATCACATATGTGCGCTAGGTGTTATGGCAGGAGCGCTTTCGAAAGATGTTTCTCTCATCTTCAGCTGAGAATCCGACTGACGGATCTCCCTCTCCCCTCTCCCCATGAAGCTTTTCATTAAATGTTATTTCTGCCCTCTGTTGGGAAATCTTGGAACTTAAAGCTGTTGCTGCCCTCTGTGTTGTCTGTTGGTCACTCATCATGCTTCTTTCTTCTCTCTTGTGATGTAATTGGTCTGCATTCTGTTGAAAAGTCTTGAAAACAGACTTTTCAAGACTTTTCAACAGAATGCAGACCAATTACATCACAAGAGAGAAGAAAGAAGCATGATGAGTGACCAACAAGTGTTTTCAAGACTTTTCAACAGAATGCAGACCAATTACATCACAAGAGAAAAGAAAGAAGCATGATGAGTGACCAACAAGTGTTTTCAAGACTTTTCAACAGAATGCAGACCAATTACAACACAAGAGAGAAGAAAGAAGCATGATGAGTGACCACAAGTGTTTTCAAGACTTTTCAACAGAATGCAGACCAATTACATCACAAGAGAGAAGAAAGAAGCATGATGAGTGACCACAAGTGTTTTCAAGACTTTTCAACAGAATGCAGACCAATTACATCACAAGAGAGAAGAAAGAAGCATGATGAGTGACCACAAGTGTTTTCAAGACTTTTCAACAGAATGCAGACCAATTACATCACAAGAGAGAAGAAAGAAGCATGATGAGTGACCAACAGACAACACAGAGGGCAGCAACAGCTTTAAGTTCCAAGATTTCCCAACAGAGGGCAGAAATAACATTTAATGAAAAGCTTCATGGGGAGAGGGGAGAGGGAGATCCGTCAGTCGGATTCTCAGCTGAAGATGAGAGAAACATCTCTCGAAAGCGCTCCTGCCATAACACCTAGCGCACATATGTGATGTGAATTTACATTTTCCGACTCAAAAAACTTTAAATGTTACATAACATCACTATAAATAATACTTCTGGTTTATAATAAAATTAGCAAAGATTACCTAAAAGGTGAAAAATAAATGGAAATGGACAATGAACAAGAAGAAAGAATAAGCAGAGATATTGTTTACAGAGAAATATACAAGTGGCAACATGCAAGTACAGTAGAATCTCGTTAGTACGTTTTTGCAGGGACCTAAGGATTTGGACGTCATAGGCGGGAAAACGTGTTAACAAAAATGCAATTTCTGCAATTTAAGAACATAGGTAATAAAAATCTAATAATTACTATGTCTCCATGGGCAATTTAAATCAATTTTGAGTACAATTTCATACTGAATACGATCCGCGTTTCCATGTTAAATTCAATATGTTTAAATGGATTTGGATACACAAAGCCTGAGAATAAATAATTCCAGCTTTTATTTTGGTCAACTTGGATTTTTTTAGGTTATGAATGTTTTTGAGAAAATAATATGCGAATTGTGGAAGCGGCAATAGTGGTTTTGCTGTGTGTTTTATTACACACGTGATAACAATTTCTGCTAAAAAAGAAAAAATTATGAGCGTGCATCGTGTTACGAGTACAATAGACGATATTATCTTTGGTGTATACAAGACGATTTGAATACAGAGGTGTTTCCATGCAACAAATTTCGTTCCGGTCCTCTTCTGATCCTATTTTCCAAGAGAAAAGTTTTGTTTTAGTATTTTTCCCTTCTTTAAAAGCAGTTTCAATCAATTTAGGTTTGCTAACAATCATGTTTAAGGTTGACGGAGGAATGTTTAACTTCCGCACTATATCGACATGTTTTATATTTGGATTGTGATTACATCAAGGATTTTCAGTTTTTCACTGTTGGTTATTTACCTACTACACTTTCTTTTTTTCATTGTAAATGAAAAGTTAAAATACAATCTACGGTTGTTTGGTCATCACTCAACATTAGAAACTATCGTTAGCATTTACCGCATTTACCACGCCAAGGTAAAGCATTCTCTATCCCGCCATTCCCGCCCACAGAAATCGTGTCACACAAATATTTAAATGCATGTATGTGATTGGCTGCCGATTTCCACGCCATGACCAAGGATTGACCAAAGTAGCAAATGAGGACGTCAAACTATGAACGTGTTAAATGCCAACTCCCACTGTGCCGATCAAGGATTGGTCAAAACAGCGAATGAGGACGTCAAACTTCAAACGTATTAAGCGGGACCAGGAAAACGCACTAAGCAAACATTATTTATTATATTTGGTGATTTGGTACCGGGACTTTTATAATTAAACGTAATACACGGGAAAACTTGTTAATGAGGAACGTGCTAACGAGATTCCACTGTAGTAACTAATGCGAATTGTGATGTATATACTTATAACAAATTATTCTTAGGGCCGGTTTTCAACAACAGATGCTAAATTTTAATACAATGTTAAACTGATTTAACACTGAAGTTAACAAAAATTCTATTTCATCAAACAATGTTAACTTTTAACAATTTGTTAAAGTTGGTGTTAACTTAACATCCCCATACCCCTGTATTAAGGCGTTTAACAAATGTTAGAAGTTGGAAAATCGCTGCCGCAAACCAAGCTGTTGATGCGAGTTTGCTACAATTGGTATTTTTTAATGACATTCCTAATAGAAGAGCAGTCATACATCATCATAAATTTGAAACCCTGCAAAAGGAGGAATTTTTAATGACTATAGACTGTCCAAGGGGTCATGAGCATGGTTTTATGGGAAATACGAGAGGTTAGAATACTACCAACAGAAACATGCCTCTTTCTCCTATGCTACAAGTGTTACTTAGGTACTTAGATTTTATACTACTAACATTTTTCATTTACTTGGTGGGTGATAATGTTGGTATTTCCAAAGCTACCGTTTGTGGGTATATCCAGAAGGTTTCCAAGGCAATTGCTTCAAGAAGCAAACAGTATATTTTTTTTTCGGGTCTGCTTGATTAATTGGAGATACATTTTTGTACACTTTAGATTCAATGCAGTGTTCACCACCAGTTTTAAACTGTCTTAAACACTCTTTGCAGCTAACGCTTTTGGTGCTGCACTTTGTGTTAGCATAAAATTGCCACAGTTGCTTACTGGACTTAAGAGAAACGCGTTCATTCCAATTAAATTACTTGTGGATTTTGTCCCAGGCTGCAATCTTATCCTTTAATGTAAGACCGTTCAGCTTTTTTGTACTTGATAATACGTCTATACTTATTAGCCAGATGTTAATTAACGTGTTTCAAACGGTAAAACATTTATTTCAGTTGACATCGTGATTTTAAACTCAAACAATCGGGAACATCACATGGACATTGCCATGAATGTAAATAGTTATCGGCACAGAAAGCGCAGCGATATGTAGACAAAAGTGCATTGGAGTACGTTCAGAAGCAGGTAGTTTGGCCACCGCCTTCTGGAAAGCTAGCGTTCACGGTTGTCTTTGACATTAACAAAATGTTAGCTAACAATTTGCTGTAAAAGCTTGATGAAATGCAAAAGATTTAACCTTATGTTAAACTTTGAATACATTGTTAACAAACAAGTAGTTAGAATATTTTTAACATCGGTTAGTTATTTGAATGATCTCCGATTATCCTACATTTTCAACACTTGAAGAATAGCTTAGTTTCAGTCAGAACTATAAACTTTCCTTCTTATGGAGCAAGTTAACATTTTCCATAACTACCTGAATGCAAGAACAGTATAAATCTCACCATGTCTAACAGATCATTTCAAGAAACTTTTAATACATACGTATAATAGAAAGTGTTTAACAACATAACTTAATTGAATACATTATTATTCTAAAAATGTTGCATTCTAATGAGTATGGCTTTGTAAAACACCACTTATCTACATAAAAAAACCTGATGTATTACATTCACATGACTTTCTCTACGCACTACAATTTATTTTTATATAGCTTCTACAAACTATTCTTATAAAAGCTTGTTTCCTATATACTTCATGTATTTCTGCTCTATGTGTTGCATTCACAAGAATTTCTCTCCTCACTCTTGTGTTCTATGCTTACAAACATTTATTCTTCTATCTACTTTGTGTTGATTGCGATAAACATTTGCAGAAATCATCTTAACGCATATTTCCTTGTAGGTACAATAGGATTAGAGGAATACAGTAAGCTTTAAGTGAGAATCAAAGCTTTTGAGAGCGAGTATTATGGCTTAGATTCTTTTTGTATGGCCAAGAAGCGGGGGGGGGGGGGGGGGGGGGGCGAGAAAAACTCAATTTTTTTTTTTGGCAAAATGTGTGCCTTAACGAGGTCTACACTTTTTGTGCAGTAAGATTTTGTTTATCTCTTATGTTTACCAGCTACGCAAAAGTTATTCAGAATGAAGAGATCTTCAGAGGCTTTTCCCAGAAAATTCAAAATATACATTTCATTTGGCAAGAAAATATTGTAAACATACAATATTTTTATAAAAATTGTTAGCTATTTTTCAGAAAATCAGAACTTTTTAACAATTTTCCATGTAAAAGGTAGTTTGAGAGGATTTTCTTGAAAACCTTCATGTCAGATCCTTAGATGATGTTTAGTTATCTTCATTTTTGAGTTGTAAATTCTTCTCTCACATGTGCACACATACTTTTTTAACACAACCTTTTTTTGGGTTCAGAGGGCCTCAAAACATACATAACATGCATATAAAATATATGTACTTCTGGTAAAATCTTGATAACCAAATTTTAATTGGAATACAATACTTCCCCTATTTACTGTATGTAACAGAGGAAGTAACAATGGTTTCAATTCAGAATGAATGGCTGCACAGTTCTGAATGGCTATGAATGCATTCCTTTCCATCAAATTGAAGAACACAGAAATAAGATTGTCATATTTTCTACTGTACCAATGGCAATCTGTGATGCAAGCATTGAATTTTCACCATTCTTTGGCAATGAAGAAGTACTTGTATTCTGTATTATCCTTCTGTGTATTATCTTTTAGACAGTGCATAATTTTTGGTGCAACTAAAGACAAAAATTGCCAAAATGTATTTTTATTTTTCTGTGTAGTCTTATAAATTGGAATTTCCTCTTTATTTGATATATACTTTATTCATTGTAGGCAAAATACTTAAATAGTAGTAATACGTTTAAAAATGGCATCTTTTGTGAACTCAAGTAATATGATTTCTTTCTTTCCAAATGTGGTGTTTGTTGTTTAATAATGCTGAGCATTTGGCTCTCTTGCTCTCCAGTATTTTCCAGGTATTGTGACTTTGGCTGAAAGAGCTGGACATCTTTCAAGGTAGTTGTCATCCATCTCTTCTTGCAGAGGGCACAAGGGACAAAGTGGGGAAGAAGTAATTCCAATTCTGTGTAGGTGCTTTGACAGACAATCATGGTCTGTGATTAATTTAAAAAAGAGACAGCACTTTTCCTTGGATACTCTGCAATTTTAAATAAATTTGTGTTGAGACACTCCCACTTTTTATTTCAAGTTTCATTAAAAGAATTTTCAATTCTGAATTTATTAACTTTTTTACTGTTAAGAATGACAGGTCTGAAGAAGCTTTCGGTATGATATTACTTCCTTTTTTGCTAAATAATCAGCAGTTTCATTTCTGGATAATTTGCAGTGTGCTGGAGCCCATTGAAGAACTATTTTCTTTTTAAGTTTTAATAAGTGATGTATTCTTCTCAAACAATCTGTTATTCTTTTGCATTTAGGTGATATATTATCTGATACAGCAATTATAGCTGCTCTATAATCACAAAATACTACTGTTTTTTGAAAGAAAGAAAAAAAAAGTGAGTTCATTTTCTAAATTTTGCTTTGAACAGTTTTCTTCTGTGAATGACATTTTATGGTATAAATCGCCCATTTTCTGAGAAACCAGAGAAGAGAGCTAAATTAAATTTTAGGATGATAAAAACAACCTCTAAGTGCTGTTGTGGATCTACTTTGGTGTTAATAAAATGGCTGTTACTTTTAAAAAAATAATGAATAAATAAATTTTAATCTAAAGATGCAGTTTCTGAGATAATGGGTAACAAAGTTAGCAGAACAAACAGCAGAATAGGATTTTTAACCTCCTTGAAGATTCTTACCTCGAACTATGGGTTGTACTCCACTTGCAAGGCAAAGACCTCCAAAACGGTTGTTAAATATTTGGTTGAACTCTAGTGTAGCTGTGGCATTATTTGTTATTTCTACTCCAGCTGCAAGTCCATCAAATATCCTGTTTCGCCTCAATATTGGGTGACTCTGTGTGGATATTAACACTCCTGCTTGTGCGTTGCGAAATATGTCATTTTCCTCTAAAATGCCTACAAGCAAAACAAATATATTATACATGTGAAAGCACAGCTTTTCATTCTACAATATTAACTGATGCAATAGTAGTTTAAAAATTGCACGAAAGAAGTGATACCTTTTCCACCATTGAAAATGCAAATGCCTCCATCCCTGCCGTCGAATATTTTGTTACGCTTCAGAGTTGGATTGGAATCTGTTTTTATCCAAACGCCAGCCATGGCATTATCAAATATTTCGTTTTGCTCTAACAAGCCCAGGCCACCGTTGTACACCAGCACGCCACCATTCTGTCCACCCCAAATTTTATTTCCCCGGATGATTGGATTGCTGCCAGTTCTGCAACAGAACATTAATCACTTGTCAACAGGAACAAATCTGAACTGTAATTCTCCACAGTGTGGCCCAAATACGTGAGTTGTCTTTTTAAAAATATACTGAACCTCAATTCATGTTTTTCAGGAGGAAAGAAGAGGAAAAATCTTGTGTGTTACATTCACATGACTTTCTCTAACCACTACCATTTGTTTTCTCTCTTCTACAAACTATTAATATAAAAGCTTATTTTCCTATCTACTTCACATTAAGAGAGATAAACATTTGCAGAAATTACAAATTTTACTTTAAGTACGATGGGGATACAGGAGGTTAAAATTATAATAAAATCTTTAAACAGCAGGTCGAATATATCCTGGCTTTAAAACTCCATACTCTTTACATGACATGAGAAACAAGCTAATGGTGACCAATTACTTCAAAAGTATTAGAAAATTCCAACGAAGAGCAAAGTATATCTTTGATACAGTTAACAGCCTTATAAAAAACAAAACAAAACAATAATAATAATAATAATAATAATAATAATAATAATAATAATAATAATAATAATAAGCTGTGTGTTTAATGACATGTACACTTTTGTGCAGTAAGGTTTTGTCTCTCTTAATTACCAGTTATACAAAATAATGGAATGGGGCCACAAATAATTAGTGATGCACTCGACTTTGTAAATCCTTGAGGCAGAGGAAGAAGATAACGACTTTTGATGTATAAATTTAGAAGATTCAAGCAGGTATCTAGCAGTGAGAAATACTGAAGTTCAAATTCCCCCTACAAATGCATTCCACCCCCTCCTCGTTTTTAGATAAACATAAATGCTTATTACAGAATTACCAACTGGAAAAATCTTAATTCATTTTAAGCCATTTAAAATTGCACACAAAAGCTGCACTGCTTTTCTTTGTTTTCAAAACAAATGAAAACTAATAAAAAATATATGTTGTTGTCGTTCACCAATGGCAGTGGGGATTAATTGATCTGTATCATTTTCCTTCTGGCTTCCCAATATAAAGGCTGTAAGTTATCACTTTTAAGGTCTTTGCATTTGGCAAGATGTTGTTTGTTCAGGATGACATCATCTTCACAGAGAGTGCACTTGGGTGTAGGTAGGCATCCTATCTTGTACAGGTATTCTGTGAGGCAATCGTGGCCAGTTGCCATCCTAAATAAGGACACTGCAGTTTCCCTTGGCATTTTTTGTATTATCAACTCTATCTTTAATATTCTTATAATCTTTATCTTTTAATTTATTTTCTTCATCAAGTCTCTGCTGTCTTTTGAAATGTTGTTCAATTTATTTAAATATTTGTTCATTTCTATTTGTCCTGCAGGCTTTATTTGTTGTATTGCACCTTTCTTTGCTAATTGATCCGCATGTTCATTGGCCAAAAGTCCAACATGAGCTGGGATCCATTGTAGAGTGACATGATTTCTAGTTTCAACTGCTTTAATTAGGCTTCTTATTTCTTTAATTTTTCTTGTTGTTTTATTATTGTACTTTACTATCCCATCTATGGCTGATTTTGAGTCTGATAAGATAGCTATTTTTTGTTTTATGTATGGTCTATATAGAATGTTCTGTAGTGCTACTTTTATAGCTGTTAATTCTCCATCATAGTGGTTTGAAGTTTCATCTAATGTTAGATACTGTGCAAAGTGTTTACAGTATACTCCTGCACTGGCATTTTTTTTATTGAAGAGGGATCCATCTGTATATATCCGCAGCCACTCTTTTTCTGGGTATCTTTCATTTTCCGTAGCTATTGCTATGGCTCTCATTTCATCTGGCATATTGTTTTGCTTGTGTATTGTATACATCAGGTCATTCTTATATAGTATATCAAATGATATATTGTATAAAAAATATATATTAAGTAATACTGTGTGTATAGAACTTCTGGTTCTATTACTTCCCTCATTCTTTGTGGCATTTATTTTAAAGACAAAGGTGATGACTGATTTATATTTTTTGTGTAAAAACACGAATGTCCTTTAATTAAAATATATCTTACCCTTTAAAAAAAATCTGATGTGTTACACTCACATGACTTTCTCTACTCTTGTACAAACTATTTTTACAAATGCTTATTCTCCATCCACTTCATGTTAATCGAGATAAACATTTGCAGACTCTATCTTATGGCTAATTTTCTTGTAGATGTAAGGGGAGTATATATTTACAAGGGCAATATAGAAATACAGTAGCCTTTAAGCACATACATATCTCTTAATAGCTGGTTGCTAGGTGCAGCACCATTCCCTTTCCCCACAGATTAATACTCTTTGCATATCCAAGACAAAATAATGAATAACGAATTCCCATTTGAGAAAATAAGTATTGAAAAATTTAAGGGAATAACAAGTAATATGTCGAAAATGGTTCACTCAAAAAAAAAATGTGTATGACATAAATTTGTATTTTAACGCGATCTACATTTTTTGTGTAGTAAAATTTTGTCTATCTCTTAGGGTTTACCAGTTATGCAAAAGTCGTTCACAATGAAGAATACTTTTGGAGACATTCCCAGGAAATTCAAGATATACATTTTATTTGTCATAAAAATATCTTAAACATATGATATTTTAATCAAAATCATTAGAGCCATTTTTGAGAAAATTAAAATTTTCAAAAAATCTTCCATGTAAAGGGTAATCTGGGGTGGGGGGATTTTCTTGAAAACCTTCATTTCGCATCCTTGGAAGATACTGAAAATAAATACCAAGTTTGGTGTTTATCCGACTGTTCGTTTCCGAGTTATGCTGCTCACGCTCACGCACGCACACATGGACATGTTTCCAAAAATGCTTTTTTTTGGATTCAGGGGGTCTCAAAACATGTATTTCCGGTGAAATCTCGGTATCGAATTTTTGGGTGGAATACAATACTTCCCCTACTTACTATACGTAGTAGAGAAAGTAATAAGTAGTATTGGCATACATTAAACCATTTTACTCACAAAAAAAATTAAGTACATGAAGGTTTTGAACTGAGGTAGCTCTAATTACCAGAAACATGTGTTTGACTGCATTCTTCTGTCCAAATAATTGAAAGAAATCAACACAGTGAAGCAGTTGAATAAATATGGTCAATATGCAGCCAGGTGATGATGTGGGAATGGCTTTTGGAACATACTGAGAAAAGGTGGTAAGCAAAGGTGGATAGTGAATGTAAAAGTGAGACACAAACATTTAATAAATTTATGCATTCCTTTGCTTATTGCATATCTTGGAAATTAACATAGGCTGGCATTAAACTGTATATTGGGAATATAATGTCAGCAAATGCTTCTGTTTTCTCAATTTGATTTGCTTTCTGGCCATCCTTGTTTTCAACATAGAGTGCACAAATTTGTTTATGTTCTTAGTCATAGCATGCCTCCGAGTTACACTATTGCCGGTATCTCACTTGATCCAAAATTGATCAGAAAGCCAAGGGAAAATTTACTTCACAATTGCATGAAAAAAATTGCTGCAAGAATCACTGTCAATGAAGACAAGAAATTATACTAGTATTTAGGTGGGACTGTTCCAAGGACCAAGAGGAACTGACTATAAAAAACAGGGAAAAACGGTGTTAATAGGAACCAGAGGTCTACAAGGGCTTAGGCTTGAAAATAATGATGAAAAAAATTAATTGATCACATCTTTTGGTCAGCAATGTTGAAATGACAGGAATAATACAATTATCACAGCATGCTACATCCATAGCAGTAGTAATAAATAAATAAATTTTCACTTTGCCCCATTGTGAATAGTAATAACAGCAGCACGGCAGTTTAAAAACCCTGCCTACCTCTGTATACCCACACTCAGAACATCCTGGGGAGAGTGTAGTATTAGGTGTGGCAAGAGGTCAATAAGGCAGTGTGCCTTAAAATGCCACCTACTACATGATAATTGCAGGATCTCAGTCGCCGATATTTCTGTAAATAGGTTCCTGAATTGGTCCCAAGGACCTGAGTGCTTCCTTTACCGGGTCCCCACGCAAGGAGAAAAAATTTGCATGTCAGTACCGGAAATCTAAACCGAGTCCCTTCGTACTAATATTTCGTGGACTACTACTACTAACAACAACAACAGTGAATAACAAAAATAATTCTATTTAAAACAAAATCAGATAAATGGGCCAGGCTGGATGGTAGAATATTTAACCTAATCTTGGGCTTGGTTCAATCTAAGAATTTTGGCCTGTGCAGACCTCTAATAGAAACAATGCATTGAGGTTCCACTGCATTATTTGCCTCACAAAGCAATGGACCAATGTAAAAATGTTGGTACGGCCTTTCATTTAAGGCAAAATAAGATCTTTATGTTCATGCTTAACACTAATATTTGTATATGAATTTAGGCCACAACTAAACGAGTATTAAAGGAGTTGAATATTGTGAATTAGGTTTACAATCTATAACACAAAGTAAGTAAAAATATAAAGAAACATGTTGCAATTATGATGGAATCACACTGATTCCACTTAAGTGCATCAAGAAACATATTTACATTCATATGCAATGCATGAAAAACTGAACATAAACTACAAGTTGAAAAACTACTATTATTTCACAACTAACACTGAAACTTTCTGAGAATGTGTTTAAAAACATTGAATGCATGCTTCAGCTGTTTTTGAAAAATTACTAATGAGGAACGGTTCACAAATAATTTCACTGTAAACTTGCAAGCATTATGAATATACATATATTCCTACAGTGTTTATTATTAGGAACACTCAACTTTCACTCTCTAAAAAAATTAAAGAACTTCCAAAAATGAAAATTTATTTAACACATAAAATAAATATAATATATAGAAGTGGTTGCAAATGTGCAATTTCACTAAAATAGGTTCAATACCTCAGAACTAGTTTTCGAGGAATCACTTCCTCATCGTCAGCTGATTGCAACTGGTTGGCTTTCCTCTGATGGTTACAGACGTCTCTTTGTCCCTCTAGTGGTGGTTCTACAAGTTTAGTAATCAAATTTTTGTCCATAGGGATGTCAAAATTCATTAACCTTGGACGAAATTTCTAAAGAAATATTTTCTCCCAAATGTTTCATTCCGTAGGTTTTTGTGCCTACTTGATAAGTGATACTGTGTCCTCAATTTCATGTCTCTGTATCCAACAATGTGCTGCAACTGCTGATTTTTCTTCTTCCCTGGATTTAATGTTTCAAAAATGTTCCTTAAGCCTCGTTTCTATGTTACGCTTAGTTTGACCAATATAGATTTGTTCACAATCCTTGCAATCTATTCTATAAATCCTAGATTTTTTTATGAGCTGGCATTTTTTCTTTTTGGTTTGCATTTATGAGGAATTTTATGCTGAATTTATTTTTGGGGATGAGTGCCACATTGCTATCATTGAAAACTTTCTGGAATTTGCTATGTGCCCATGGGTGAAATGTGACTTTTTTGTATTTTGGATTTTGTTTGTGTGGTTTGAGGGTTATATTTTCTTTTATAATTTTTTGTTGCTTGAATTTTTTGATTAACCTATCCACCACCTCTGTTTTGTAGCCATTTTTTCTAGCTGTTTTTAAGATTTCTTGGTATTCTAAGTTATATATTCCTTTTCATTGAGGGGGATGTTCAGTAATCTATGGGTCAAACCGTTAAAAACTGCAACTTTGTGTGATGGGGGATTGTAACTATTGTTTTTTATATAGTTATCCGTATAGTGTTGCAGTTTTATTGAAATCAAATATAACCCCTTAAATAGATTTTCACAGGAAGTCAATGCAGCAGCATTTCTCACTCTCATCACAACTAATCTGGTAAATTCCGGATTTTAATGTGTTTGGGATGGTATTTTTGAGAGGTGTGTGAGAAATACTACGAGGGTAATCCCAAAAGTAAGGTCTTCAATTTTTTTTAAAATAGAAAGAAACTTTTATTGACAACAAATGGTATATAGTTTTGAAGCTTTAACATTTGTCTATTTTTCCACAGAATCGCCATTTCGGTCGATGCATTTTTGTAGACGCTGTGGCAGTTTTTGTATGCCCATGTCATACCAGCTTACTGCCATGCTCTTGAAAAAGTGATGGACCTCATTTTTGACTTCATCATCGTCACCGAAGCGCCTTCCAGCCAAGTGTTCTTTCAACCTGGGAAACAAGTGGTAGTCACTGGGTGCTAAGTCCAGACTATAGGGTGGATAGGTGATGGTTTCCCATCCAAAATGTTGTGCAGAAGATTCATGGTTTGACGGGCAGTGTGGGGGCGAGCATTGTCATGGAGAAGGCTTATGCCCTTGCTCAACATTCCTCTTCTATGGTTCTGAATTGCCCATCTGAGTTTTTTTAATGTCTGACAATACCTGTCGGCATTTATTGTTGTCCCAGGATCCATAAAGTCGACTTACAAATATCCCCCTTTTGATCCCAAAACACAGTTGCCATGACTTTACTGGCAGACTGTGTTCTCTTGAATTTTCGCGGCTTGGGTGAACCGGAATGCCGCCACTCACATGTTTGTTGTTTGGTCTCGGGTGTGAAGTGGAAAGCCCAGGTTTCATCACCCATGACTATTGAATCCAAAAGGTTGTCCTTTTCATCTGCATAGCGTTGAAGAAATTGGCGGGAAGTTTCAGCGCGTTGCCTTTTGTGATCTTCTGTCAGCATTCTTGGGACCCATCTTGCGCACACCTTCCGAAATTTCAACTCTTCAATCAAAGTCCGATGAATAGCGATTCGAAAAATCTCAGGAACAACAATGCAGAGCTCATCGAGGGTGATCCGCCGATCTTGAAGCACGATTTGTTCAACCTTTGTGATTGTTTTGTCAGAAATGGACTGTCTCCTGCTTCTTTCCTTGTCATGAATTTCCGTGCGACCATTTGCAAATTCTCTACACCACTTGCAGACATTTTTGACATCCATACAAGACTCTCCATACACTTCCATCAACTGTCGATGAATTTCGACAGGTTTAACCCCTTTTGTACTAAAAAAGCGAATAACTGCGTGAACTTAGCACCTGGCGGTAGTGGCTAACAGGAGCTCCATTATAACTGGCTGCCAAGCCAAGACTGAGGGCGCTAAGGGGTGTGCGGCGGTTTCTGAAGAGAGTGGAGGGAGGAAGGAAAAAAGCAGTATGGCCAACATCCACACAAACAGATTCCCTGCGATCCCAGCGCTTTGGAGACCTTACTTTTGGGATTACCCTCGTACATAAGAAAAACAAAAAGAAACTTGGAAACCAGACTTAAGGAACACCAAAGGAACATAAAACTAAAACAAATAGAGAAATCCGCGGTATCACACCATTTTTGGACAGAAAACCACAACATTGGCCAAAGTATAAAGTTGTTAAAACCCCTCACCACACCAATAGAATTGAACATCTGGGAAAAAAATACACATCATCAAAAACGGCAACAACGTCATTGATTTTGAAATCCCGCCTGTGAACAATGTGTTAAACTTTGTGCCCCCAACACCAGATGGCAGGAAGAGGAAGAAGAGGATACAGGAGAAAGCGACCTTTAGTCACCCAGTCGCTGACGATGAGGACAAATGCCCTTGAAAACGTTTCTGTTTTATACAACTTTTAATTAGTGAAGGTGAGTGTAAAAATGTGACTCAATCTACCATCATGATGAATACTTCACTGTTAATAGTGCTTCTGTTTTTAACCTTTTCCTAGTTGAATTTTAACACGCTTAACTTGGTTGACTAACCTTATATACTACAGGCCATGTTGCCTGCATCGTCAACTGATTTTGACTGCTGGAGGTGTTGCTGATGTCCTGCATGAAATCTGAAGTTACTTGGTTATTCCAAAAGTCAAAATCAGCTGAGGATGCAAACATGACTGTGAAACATGTCCTGTAGTAAATAAGGTTAGTGAAGCAAGTTACATGTTAAAATTTGATTCAAATGTTACTTATTAAAGTTCTCATTCTGTTTTGTTGTGCACCATTTCCAGTTTGGATTCTATAATTTGTGCTATAAGCCAATTCTGTGAGAAACTTTGTGCAGAATAAAAAACATCTGATGTGTTACACTTGCATGACTTTTTCTACTCTTATACAAACTATTTTTACAAATGCTTATTCTCCATATGCTTCATGTTAATCTTATTGCTAATTTTCTTGTAGAATGCAAGGGGAATGGGTAGGCTTTAAGCGATAGTCAAATATTTTAAGAGCTGGTTGCTATGTGGAGTATTCCATTTTCTTTGCATTACCAGGACAAAAAAAAACTGAATAACGAATTTGAGAAAAAGTATAAGTATTGGAAAATTTAAGGGAATAACAAGCAATATCTCGAAAATGGTTCACTCAACAAAACAAATGTATATGACATAAGTTGTGTATTTTAATGCGATCTACGTTTTTTGTGTAGTAAAATTTTGTCTATCTCTTATGGTTTACCAGTTATGCAAAAGTCGTTCACAATGAAGAATACTTTTGGAAATGAAATGAAATTGAGTTTTATTTATGGACACTCTTTTAACTACTATGGTTCTTAGTGTCCCATTCTATATTGGGCATGAAAGACCGGAAATTTTGCTCAGAGGCCTCTTATCAGGCTTGAGGTTCTTTTAAATCTATGACACGGGAGCACCAGCTTTACTTCCCTTCCGAAGGAAGCCGTGCTAAGGATTTTTACGTCCGAAAAAAATCCATCGCCCTCCGCCGAGTTTGAATTCGCGACCTCGGGAACTAGAAGCTAGCACGGTACCACTAGTCCACGGAGGACGACATATACTTTTGGAGACATTCCCAGAAATTTCGAGATACACATTTCATTTATCATGAAAATATCTTAAACATATGATATTTTAATCAAAATCGTTAGAGCTATTTTTGAGAAAATTAAAATTTTCGAAAAATGTTCCATGTAAAGGGTAATCTGGGGTGGGGGAATTTTCTTGAAAACCTTCATGGCACATCTCTGGAAGATACTGAACCTAAATATCAAGTTTGGTGTTTATCCGGCTGTTCGTTTCTGAGTTATGCTGTTCACACACGGACATGTTTCCAAAAATGCTTTTTTTGGATTCAGGGTGCCTCAAAACATGTATTTTCGGTGAAAGCTCGGTATCGAATTTTTGGGTGGAATGCAATACTTCCCCTACTTACTATACGTAGTAGAGAAAGTAAAAAGGGTTTTATGAGTAGATGCAACAAACCTTACTGTTATGTTGGGTTTACCATATAAAAATTCTGCCTGACTATAGCTGACCAAAAGTAACCAAGAATCTCATTTCTAACCTCAGAATTATTACTTTACTTTACTTTAAGAGACTTAAGAAAATTGAGTGTGTTTATGAAGTACTTAGGATTTCTTCTATGCCCCTAATGGCATCGCAAATAGCTTTAAAACTACAGCATTTTTCCCACATACACAGTTGGAATGCTTTCACTCTAAATATTACCTTTCTAGACATTTGCAATATCAACGCATGCTATGAATTATGGTCAATGCTTCACTTGTTCTGTATAAGAACTCATCAAGACTACATGAAAGCTACACATTTCAGTGAATTTTCATGCTCAAAGGAATTTCTAAGCAAATGAGGCATTAAAGAGTGATTAACGAGAATGGTTTCAACAAGGGATAGAAAAAATATAAATTAAAATACAATAAAACTTAATTGCATTCTAACTTCTTACACAGAAAAAGCTTTATAGAAGTACTCACGTGAGAATTATACTTCTGTATTCTAGTTCCTGATATTGGTAAACACTGCTGTTTTTATTACTTTTCTTGGTAATTTACACCTTAAGAATTAAAGAGCCCTACCATGAGATTAAATTTGATCTTACCTAATTTGTACACCTGAATACAGATGATTGAAAATGTCATTGTCTTCGAGTTTTCCATGTCCATTGTCATAGAAATAGACCCCAACTTGTTTCCCAGAATGGATACGATTCCGCCTGAGAACTGGCGTGCTGCCTGTTGTGATCCACACTCCTGCTAATGTGTTGGCATACACTTCATTCTCTTCTATCAGTCCTTGACCCTTCTCATGAACATAGATACCTCCATGCTGCCCATGATGGATTTTATTGTGACGAACAATCGGGTCACTATTTGTTCTGATTTGGATTCCTGCTAACGCGTTCCCTGCAAAATATTTCATTCTCTTGAAATACACTGCATACTCATAATAATCAATGTGAAAGGGAATTACAAAAATTACATGCAAAATAAATAGGAATTCCGTTTTATAAGAATCCTCCAAGACCTAGTACTGCTCGGTCTTCCTGGTACCACAATAAACATGTATTAAAGCTAAGAACACCTAGGCTATACACAGATATCTGGTTCATATTTCACGCTTTATAACATAAGCTATAAACAAAACAATCACAAAAAATGGGAAACTTATATCCCACAACCATAGATTGCAAATGAGATAAACAATTTACACAAGGGAGTCAACTTTAGAATTTACATCATCCCTTACTGAATGTTCACAGCCATTTACTGCTGGTCACTAGTGGTGCATTCAAATTTTAAATCCACATGCCATGCTATCTTGTTGCAGCCTAGTGAAGAGGGACCATGATCATGATGAAAGACACACAGATAAGCACTGGCCTATCATAGCACTTACACCAATTTGTGTACATACTGACTGTAATCTTTAGTTACAATATATGCAATGGAATTTAATGCTTTGCCATAACTGTATTAAAAATCTGTAACACTTTGAATCTGCCCACAAGTCATAAAGATGCCTCTTTGCAGTAAAGTTGTAAAAAAGGCCCCTGCTCCTGTACATTTTATGGGAAAACCACTAAGGTTGGTAAGTATGCATTAAACCCATGAGGAAACCTCTTCAGGAAGCTGATGAAAAATCAGCTAACCATCATAGCATAGAATGAAGGTGTATATTGGTCATATCAACCATAAATCTATACTTTAAGGGACTAAATCAGAAATGTTGCTGGACTGTTATGTAGCATCTGTAACGATCATTAACAGCAATTTTTGTGGCAAGAACAAATAAGGAGATAAACAGAATATTTATGAAGTTACCATATATATTATTATGCTCGATGAGCCCTCTGCCTTCGCCAAAGATATATACACCTCCTTGATGTCCATTATAAATTTCATTTCTTCGAATAGTAGGATTGCTGTTGGATGTTATCCATACACCAGCAAAATTATTTGAATGGATCTTGTTATCAATGAACTGTCCCAAGCCGTTCTCATGTACGTAGATGCCACCAGTTTGTCCATGATGTATTTCACAATGGACAACTGTGGGATTTGCACCTGCCTTCACTTCAAAGCCAGCTATGCGGTTGTTGTGGATGTCATTTGCTTCAAAGTAACCCTGAGAACAAATTGTGATACACATTAATAATTAACGAACATCGTTTTATCTTCTTAGTGAATGAGTAAAGATCTATGTTAACATCCAACATTTCATCATTTACAACTCGCAATTACATGTCAAGCAAAATTTAATGTAACACCTTGAAATAACTCTTAAAAGCATCTGGGATGGATCGGTGATTATTTCCAAGCATATAAGTGATACATATTTTTCCCAAACTGAAACCAGTTTCATCAACCAAGGTTAAAAATATTTTAAATTCTTGTTAACATTATGCTAAAAGTTTAACAAAATGTTAAAATTATTGCATTTCATCTTACAGCAAATTGTTAGCTAACACACTGTTAACATCAAAGACAGCTGCTAACAACAGCTTTTGAGAAATTGGCGACCAAACTAGACTGTTTCTGAACATGCTCAGAATGCATCGCAGCACTCTGTTTCATTAGCAGACAACTAGTTACATTCTAAGACAATTACTGCCTGTGATTTTCTTGATTGTTTGAGGTTAGAATCCTGATGCCAACTGAAAAATATAGATGCAGAAGAACTAATGTTTCAGTTTTCGAAAAGGCGTTAAGTATAGAACTGGATATTAAGTATACAGGAATAATCCAGTGCAATAAAGCCAATGGCAGACTCAAATTAAAGAAGGAGGCAGCCTGGGAGAAAATCTGAGAGGAATTTAATTGCTATGTATGCATTTCTCCCATGTCCAATAAACAACTGTTGCAATATTATGCTAACACAAAACACAACATCAAAAATGTGAAGTGCGAAGAGCATTTATAACAATTTGAAACTGGTGGTAGTCACTGCACTGGACAATAGTGTGCTGCCAGTGATTGAGAATCAAAACTCCCAAAAAATACTGTTTGCTTCTTGAAGCAATTGTTTTGGAAACTTTCTGAATAAACCCTTAAATTGTATCTTTGGAAATATCAATACATATCACCCACCATTAAATGAAAAGCACCATTAGCATAAAATCTTGTAGCAGGGGAGAAAGAGAGAGACATGTTTCTGTTGGTAGTATTCTAACCTCTCTTATTTACTCCACAATCCTGCTCATAACTACTTTGAACAATCTGTATTGCTTAAAAAATTCCTCCTTTTGCAAGTTTTCAAATTCAATATAAAGCACAACTTTCCTTCAGCTAGGAATGACATTAAAAAAAATCCATATATAACAACTCCACTGCAACAGCTTGGTTTGCGGCAGCCATTTTCCAAACTCTTTAACATTTGTTAAACGCCTTAAAACAAGACTATGGCAATGTTAACTTAACATGAAGTAACACAGTGTTACAGCTATTTTTTGATATAACAAAATTTGTTAACTTTGATGTCAAATCATTTTAACTCTGTATTCAAATTTAACATCATTTGGTGAAACTGGCCCTGAGTCAACTACATAAACCCTACAACAAGTACATTTAATTAATCTTAGCTATTTATGGCAACTTATAAAATTTCTCCAATTGCTTCAAAGATCAAAGCCAAAAACAGTCTAGCATTTCTATATAGTGTATTCCTCCAAATGCAAGACAATGTTTTTTTCTTCAAAATATTCACCTTAGAAAACCAGAAGTCATCTTGCATTTGTGATATATGCTTTCCAAATAGTCTGAGGAAAGAAACTTCAAACTCAATGCTTAAGGTTATCTTCAAGATCAGAGCATATCACTTTCTGTGTGTTTCATTTCATGTCAGTAAATTAAGCAATTTACCAACAAATCCAATGATATCTGAGGTATTATAAAGATTCACATTGGCACAAAAGTTTTGTTTACATATCAAAATAGAAGTTACAGGATTTCCTTTTCTAACCAATAGATTATAAACCTGGCTGTAAACAGAGTTATTGCTGTGTACTTCATTCCGTCCCTATCCCACCCACTGCTTTTACACACTTCTGCACGAGTTCATAACAATTCAATATTCATAATTACTGCAGTTATTGGTATCTTAATGCATCTTAAAAGAAAACCACATCCATCACCATCTCTTTCCAATTCCAATAATTCGGAAGCGAGTTCCTAACAAGACGGAAAGGGAACAATCACAGCTGAACCGCATGAGCTAAACATCTGATTGGGATGAAGAATTGTAGTTGTCACTGGACAACATGAACCCAAAGCTATTTATGAATTGGAAACTACTTTAACTGCTATGCCCAGCTTTGTGCAGTTGCATCATCTTCCTCCTTCTCCTATCTTCTTGTCTCAATTTATGCAAAAACTATGTGAAAGGTGTTCTAATTTTTTTTTTCTAAAGTCACGTTCTGGAAAAGGAATAGGGGTGTTATCTAGCATTTAGGATTATTTTTGGAGAAATACAGTCTTTTGGAATTTTGCTGAATAAACACTAGTAAAATTCACCTATGATCATGTACCTAACTTCTATGGGGAGAATCTCAAGTTAATTAAAGGTATGAGAAAACTCTCATTTTGTAACGAAAATGTATAGCAGTATACTGCAGCTACAAATTCTGCTAACCCTAGGTTTACCATGACTATCATATATGATAATCCAGATGATTCTTTAATATTAAGGATGTGAGATCTTATTATAGATTACTCCAAACAAAATTTCAACAGATAATATTACTGTGGATACCAGCACATGTGGGAGTAAATGGTACTGAGACAGCAGACTTTCTGGCCAAAAAGGATGCAGTGTTATACTCAAAATCTATAAAGTCTTGTGGACTAGATATGAAACTAAAAAATGTCAAAATTAATATAGAACGAAATAACAATATAATATTCAAAAGGAAATTACTAACAAAAATTACTCCAACATAAAAGAAATAGTACAAAAAATAAAAAATGTCCAAAGGAAAGAAGCCGTTGCTCACTTCAGATTAGCCACTAGACATGACTGCCTGGCGTAACATCTACATAGGTTTGGTTTTATGAATGACAAACCCTGCAAGATTTGCAATGCTGACAAGATTTTAAATGGAGAACACCTACTAGAATGTCCAGAATTGAGGAAAGCTGTACCAGATGGGAAGATACACAATTTATATTGGCTGGCTAGGGAAAAACTGATGGATCAAAATCCTGCACATTAGATCAACAACAGGTTTACCATGAAGGTACCACAAAAGTTGTGAAAATGAATTGTTCATTTTTATGCAATATCAAGTCTGTGAACTTCAAATTGCATGCATTTGTGTGTCAAGGGATAATGTACTAAACATTTTTTGATGCCTATTTGGGTATTCTAAGGATATTAATATTGTGCTTAGTAGAAAAAATAAAACATCTGACTGGCTCTTAGACAAACCTTTTACTGCAACACTCAAACAATTATCAAAGTGTTTACTGTGATCAGTGGGTACATTTTTGACATTTCAATATGAATTCAACAACCAACTGCCCTGGATGATAAATTACATAAACTTTAATGTCACTGCAAATCTGCTATATGCAAAGAATTCACTGTGAGGCAGTATTTTAATACCTGAATAATTTCAATTGTATTATATAATAAGTAAATTCAATAACAGCCCGCCTTGAAACAATTATGTATGTAATAATTATTTAAATTGTATGTAACAGTCATTGCAAATGCTTATTTTTATTGTAAACATGTTTTAATAATGTTATGTGAATACATTACATACTTTAATTATGCAAGAGCTGTGAGAATAATAAGTTTTAAGTTGCTAACAATGAGGCAATAATGAGTTACAGAGTTTGAATGTTACTAGTCATGATTAGAGCAACGATAATGTAAATTCAGTAACAGTTTAAAATTAGCCAATTAATAGCAAAGAAAAATTTTAAGTAAAATGCAGATATTCTATTGGATTAGAATTAGCCAATCAGAGACTTGAAATACCGAAGCTTACGGGTTTAACGGTTGAAACATGTTCAGTTGCTGGCAAACCTTGGTAGTGACCAGATGGAAGATGTGTTCTCTACAGAAATATTACGTGTGAATCGTAAATATGTCTGCGCGTTAACTAAGTTAAAGTATTAAAGAATCTCACAGCTCTTAAAAAGTGTAGTGCTTTATAAAAATGTGCAAGGATTAATAAAAGAAGTGAATTTAAAAAGTTAAATTCTGTGTATGTCTACAATTATTGTTGTACCGCACCCTCCCTAAGAAATACATGACTCTACAAACATTACTGACGCAGCCAAGGCAAATTAAAATATAAATAATATATAGAAGCAGTTTTAATAACAAAGTTAAATATTATACTGTAAAACTTGGAGTGTAACAACAAAATTACATCTTAAAATCAGCTTCTCGTATGTAGCAGGATATTGCATAACAACAGTAACTATTACGTAATCAGCAACTTCAAACCGATGTCCAAAGCATGTTGCAAACTTCTTAAACAAAGTAACTCCAAGAACAATACTAATTCAAATTAGCTTGCAATGCATAAAGCTTAATAAATTACGTAAAAATATATTATGTAACAAAATAAACTACTTCAACTGTCAGTTTCTTACATGTGCTATTACAGTTACTGCATTTTCTAAAGCTGAGACAAGTGTTCTTTGTACATGCTCATATTTGCTGAAGTCTGGAAACTCACCAATCCATTATCGAATGTGAAGATTCCCACATCTCTACCATGATGAATATGATTCCGTCGCATGATGGGATTTGCGTAATTTTTTACCCAAATGCCTGCTAATGCATTCCGACTTATTTCATTGTCTTCATACGTTCCTTGGGCATAGTCTGTTACGTAAAGCCCCACGTTCTCACAATCACTGATATCGCAGTGCCTCACCACAGGATTTGCACCAATACCACTTACACAAACCGCTGCACCAACTGCAGGACAAAATGACAATCGTTAGTTATTTATTCTACTGCACTAAAATGCCTATATGACCAAGTTTAACAATATTATGCATGGGGCCACTTAAGGTTACTGCTATTTCTGCTGGGATGGAATGATTCTACAATATTTACGCTCCTCTTTGTTCTTTCAATACAGTCTGCCAAAAACCAATAACACAGCTCATTTTTTTTTTTAAAGAGAATTGCTGCCATTTGTTAATACAAAACACTTTATAGGCTGTGCATAATGGTTAAATTTTGATATTGCCTTTTCTCTATTAAGTATTTCACAACGTATTGTCAAATTCGAAATGTTCCTTGGCAGGCAATTTTTTTTTTTTTTTTTTTTTTAAATTTTTGTCATCAATATATTGATGGTAGATTTAAAGTTGGATTTGGGTTTTTTTTATATAAATGATAAAATAACCAAATAATTAAACATTTTCTATACACAAGCCTAAGTGCTTACAAACAGAGAAAAAAATCCACATCACCAAAAATGCACATAGGACTGGTTCTACAATGTCCCAATAAACTTTCCTATAGTTAATCTCTAAATAAACTTTTCTGGTTGATAAGCAATGCTTTCATTCTACAATCACATGGCTTCTTCTGGATAGCAATCCTATAGGTTAATCTATGACATGTTAAGTTTGCCATTCTGAAACATCACCATTGGAGAATTCATACACTAGAAAACAAATGAGAATTGCCTTGCAAAAATGTTTATCACATGGTTTCTTTTGCCATTGTTTTAGAATAGAATGGAAGTGATGAAGTGAAGCAGGGCTCCAAAATTCACTCATGGCTGTGAAAGACTGTTAAACTGTGTAGAAACTTATAATCATGTCAAAAGTTCACCAACCTCTGTGTTGGCGACTATTTGCTGATATATTTCTCATTTCCTTATGCCCTTTCTGCTAAGCCAAAATCTTTACTGTAATAATATTATAAAGGGAGAAAATTAGTATGAATGTGTATGTGGGTTAATCTTAAAAACCACTCAACTCATTTTAATAATTCTTTCACCACTGTATAAAGCCCAGGTCTTTGTGATGAACTATAAAACACTTATTATTTCAATTCATAAATTACTAAAATACTAATAAGGGTTTGCACATCCTGTGTATTAGAATAATGACACACTGGAATTATAAAAGAACATACTTGCTAAGACTCTCAGGGGAGAGGTTGAAGTCAGATGTTCTGCTTGCACGAATATCAGGATTTTTGTCTGCTATTGTGAATAATCGGGGCAGTGAAATTACAATTATAAAGGGTAAAGGAGAGGATTAACCACAGAATTCCCTAGATGATTGTGTAAATGATTTTATAAAGAATGGTGAAGCTATATGAAATCAATCAGTAAAAGAGAGTGGATGTGTGTGGAGGAAGCTCCTGGAGTGGAAGAAAAGAAGAGCTCAAGAAACTATGGGAATTAGTATCGAAGAGTATAGAGAAAGAATTGGAACTTTTAACAAGTTAAAATGGAAGGAATTCAAAACAAGTAAAGGTGCAGAAGAGATGGTAAACATGTTTCTTCTCAAATGTATAATAGGCATACTATTGGTAATTAGTGGAGTTGAAATCAATCCAGGGCCAAATAGGAATCAAAACGTCATGGATGAAATTTTGGCTAGTATAAAAGATATGGATGAGAAATTAGGAAATAAACTCAATGGAGTGGAAAAGGAACTAATAGATATCAAGGGCGAGATTAAAAATGAAATGCAAGATATAAGAAATGAGGTACAGAAAATCAAAAGAAGAGTAGAGCTGTTGGAAGAGAGACACCGCAGATTTAATCTAGTTATAGCAGGAGTGAAAGAAAGGAATGGAGTATGGCCTGTAGAAGAGAGAGATTATAGAAGGAAAGCTTGGAATGGTGCTACAGGGCTGGGAGATTAGGGAAGCATTCAGAGTGGGGAGATCAAGAGGAGCCAGAATGATAGTTGCAAGATTTATGTCAGTGCAGTTTGTTTATGAAATGTTAAAGAAAACAAAGCAATAAAAGGAACAGACATTTTCATAAACAGAGATTTATCGGGGGAACAATGGGCCTTGAAGAAAAACTTAATACAACAAATGAAGCTGGCAAAAATGGAAAGGAGACGGGCCTTCATAAAGAATTTACGATTGTGGGTTGATGGGCACATGGTGATTGGATACAAAAGTGACATATGGAGCAGCAGATTGCAGGAGCAGGAAATGACTCAGCTAAATACATCCGGGACCAGAGAGAAGGAATTCAGATTGGAAGGAAGTACAAAGAGCGATCGGAGACTAGAGGAAAACGATGGACAGATGGAAGTTACGTCACCGGCACGTGGGGCTGGCGGAAAGGAGGTGACTGCATCAGAGGGAAGACATGGAGATGACATAACGAGAATGTCATATCAGAGTAAAGTAATGGCAACAGCAAGGAGGTAGGTAGTTCAATCGGCACGTGACCTGGCCGTAGGCAGGGCGGAGGCGTGGTTGCAGAGTGGCCGAATAGTGGGAGAAGAAAGCATTGTTTACTGGTTTTGGACAGAAACATAGCGGGACCATCAAGGGAGACAACAGGAACAGAATTACGGAGTAGGAAAGTGTGGGATAGGTATAGAAATAGAACAGGCTCAGAGAGAAGGATGGGAATACAGAAGTAATAATAATGGGGGATTTTAATATTAGAATAGGTGAGGGGGATGTGAATATAGAATGAATATGTTTGGAAATGAAACATATTCTAGAAGGGAACAACTCAGCCGAAGTAAAGATAAGTGTATTGATAAGTCAAGTGATAGATTTATTGAATTTTGTTAAGTGAATGCTCTAGATATATTGAACAGTAAATATGGAGATGACTTGGAGGGTGAGTTCACCTTTATATTGAAGAAAGAGTGAGTCGACTCAAGATACTCCTTGCTTCACTTACTACATATTACATGCAGGACATGGAGCAAAGAGTACTTTGAGTCGACTCCCTCTTTCTTCAATATATTTGAATGCTTGACTGTGTGTAAAGTTCCAAGTTTTCAAGAAACTCTGAGTTTACCTTTGTTAATATGAACGAGCAAGTGCTATTATAGTCGATCAGCACAAGGTACACAATAAGTAACTTTAAGGTATTAAACTCGTATCTAATAGTTGCCACTTCCTGCTGGTAGTGGAGATTCAAAGACGATCAGAGGAAGTAAGGGAAGTGACATGGGAATAGGAAAAGAATACTAAGCAGTATATTGAATTTAAATGAGGAATTGTTAACGTAATAAAGCAAACTCAACACACACGATTGTTAAATGCTGTAAGCTTGGGTATGATCGGCAATAGCAGCCAGGGCTCAACGCTGATCATGTCCAAATGAATTGTAATAGCTCAACACTCAATAAAGAATGAAGAATGTGAAATCAATTAAAGCATCATTCAAGTTCATTCGCAGAATGTCGGGTAAGCCAGCTAGTCTTTTATAAAAGCAAGCTTAAAATTTTCATCTTCGTCCAATGTTTGGAAATAATTTTGGCTCTCTCCTTGGCCTTAGGCTTTCTCCTGTTATACAGAAACCTGTAGTTCAATAAATACAATTCTGCCATGATTACTACAGATAAGAATTGTGTCAGTACTGAGCATAAAAATTTTGTTACTTATCGGATAATGGACATATCAGCTACTCCAACTAGCCAAAAACTTATCGGCAAGGATATCTTCTGAGTAGTGCTATCCAGAGATTGTAGAATGCCTATGCTAAAAAATCCTGTAAATAGCTTTATTGGCAGACTGTAGAACTGGCTCTTAAGAGTAATACATTTTGGAATTCTGCCAACACATGACGTAGTAAAGTTCACTAGACAGAAGGCAATACAATTGACATGGAAGTAACGGATCCTCTTTCAGAAGAGATACAGTTGATGATGGAGACAAATGTCTTCAAAACATGTTTTAACTGAAAACTTAGGTGTGTCACCAATGCAATCACAATTTCGGTTATTTACTATGCACTTAATTTAATTGCTAAAAAATGAGTATACTAATATTCCACTTTTTAGTAGGAATTTCTTAAAAATCTCAAATCAGTGTTTTTATATGCACCTCAAAGCTAAATCATCAGTCGTCTAGTTTACAGAAGGGAGCATTTTGATAAAATTAAAAATTTAGGGCTATAAAGCTAAGAAAAAATTAACTTCTCAATAACAGTTTCACATGGAGCTACCAAAATTTGCATGTGGCATTTGCATTGTATTCTTGTGTCAGATCAACATTTGAGAGTAATAGGATGGCAGAATTTTGCAGATGTATTGCCTGAAACAATATGAAGTTATGAATTTTGAGACTTAAAAAGAAGACCAATTTATTCAGAAATTCATAAAGCATACAGTGCATCACACTTGATATTTATGAAACTCGTTCTGCAAATTAGTAGTAAGTAGAACAAGAGAACACCTAAATATATTTATCTATTTTAAGATAAGCAACCCTAAATTTCTAACATATTTTCATTAACATTTCCTTAGTTGTTACTACATCCATTCCATCCCTTAATCATACAAGAATGCATTGCAGAGGAGCTGATGTTATAGTAAAGCAGAGTACAAATTATTATTCAAAGTAAGTTATCACTCACCGACTGAAGTACTTCGAATGATACAATGATCTATTGTAGGACTGCAGTTTTCGCCAACTTCTAAACAATAATGCTTATGATGTGGAACTGTTGATGTAACGTCGGGAGAGAATTTGAGCGTAAGGTGACCTGCATAAGCATTTTTTGCCCCTTCTACAAACATTACTGTTGATTCCGATTCCCTCTCCAGAATGACTGATTCAGCCACATTTCCTGGAGCAGCACCTATCAATGCCACATCAGAGTCTATAACAAGGAATTCTCCGCGGTACGTCCCCGCATGGAGAAACACAAGAGCACCATGTCCTTCGCTTCCATCACCATTTCCCGAGTTTGCAGAGCCCCTTTCATCTGCATAGTCCAGAGCTCCTTGCACCGTGTTGAAATAAGAGATGTTACGCCCTTGGAATGTAACATCCTGATAGCCTGGCCGAACATGGACACCACGGTACAGCTGATGGAAGCTTTCTTTCCAAGGGTTAGCATGTTCTGACTCTTCTGGTGATAGAAACTCAAAACGGCAAGGCGCTGGGTTGAATAATGGCAAGTCGTATTCGTAAACATGCTGATAGAGGCTCTTCCTGTTGGTGAGGAAAAACATTTCAAATATACTTGCTTTACAATATAATAGTTTATGCAATCATTTGATTTGGTCCTTAAAGGGAAATTGTTACAGTAATATATATATATTATTATTTTAAAAATATACCAAATCTAAATGAATCATATCATTTAAGATTTCTTAATGGGAAACCACAGGGGTTATAGATATTTTAAAAGGAAGGCATTAATAGGTTAACATTAGATTAACTTTTTAAAATTTGCCATATGGGTCTGATTTATGTGAAAATCCACTGCAAACCTGCAAAGTGATCTCAATTACTCAAGGATATTCATACTTTAAAGATGAGTATTTGTAATTTCTGAGCTTTGAGTTAATCACACCATTACATTCCTATCTTCCTGAAGGTATTTTATACTCAACTTGCTGTCATATACAGCTGAAGAAATGCAGCATATGTAACTAAACTACACTTGATTTATAGGAACATATTTCTTTGATTCCAATTTCCTTGTATAGCAAAGTATTGAACTTCATTAAGTATTCAGTTCTTAAAATAATTGACTTATAACACTGCTCTGTTAATACTGGACACAAGGTTTACAATCTTTTTCTTCACTATAAAGGCAATGGATGTGTGAAACATAAAATTAACAGTTTTCTTATAATTAACTTGGAATTTTACTATGCATGCAAAACTTACACAGACTATGCCAAAATGTTTACAAGATATTATTATTTTTTTTTTTTTTTTTTGTTTTTTTAAGCCAGTCACCTTGATATGTTAATAGAAAATTAGCCATGTACCAAATAGTTTATTATATTTATTCTAAATTGTTTATTTTGAACTTCAAAAGACAAAATGAAATTGTTTTAAGGCATCGATTAATTTGAATTAGTAAGCTGGAACAAAATTGTTTTTAGTTTTATGAAAATCAGTAATAAAAATTATTTAATTGCAAAGCAACTATTATGCAATACATTTTAATTCATAAATATCTGAAGTTCTACAAACATTTCACACAAATTAATGTGCAGGGCATTCTGATTAATGAAAAATGCTGAAAGAGCAGAGGTGAGAAAAATGCACTTGAATTTTTTAACATTCTATTTTACCTAAAAGCACAAAGCCATTATAAAATTGCTGTGTGGAGCTTTAGGAATGTGGAATATAAAGAAGAAAAACACAATGTAGCATAAAGGTATAAAGAGAGTTAAAACACAAAAACCTAAAGTTTCATTTTTTTGGGGGGGGGGGTGTTGCAAATTTCACAGATATATTGCCTTAACGTAGTAATACACGTAAAATACACATATTGTTTATCTGAGAAGAAAACAAACTAGTGTCACACACTAACTTCACTGTTTTAAAAACAACTTACTTGACATGTTTCATAGGCTTCTGTCTCCAACCTTAGCAGAGATTTACTAGCAAACTTGGGTAGCAGTCCGTAGACGTCTCTTTGTAGGGCAGATGAATTTAAAGATGACATTATTTGCTTGTGGTATATAAAAATTTATGACTTTTTGTTTTTCTATATTAACAAAATTTTCCAAACTGTTAATTCAATTGCATTATGACTGCTTTTAGTAGCTTTGGTTCACTATGAAAATTATGGTTTTGTGTTAAAAAATCTGATGTGTTACACTCACATGACTTTCTCTACTCCTGTACAATCTAATTTTACAAACGCTTATTCTCCATATGCTTCATGTTAATCGAGATATCGAGATGTCAATCTTATTGGTAATATATGGTAGCTTTTAAGCGATAGTCAAATATTTTAACGCTGGTTGCTATGTGGCGCATTCCATTCTCTTTGCATGTCCAGGACATAAAAAAATGAATAACGAATTTGAGAAAAAGTATAAGTATTGTAAAATTTAAGGAAATAACAAGCAATATCTCGAAAACGGTTCACTCAACAAAAGAAATGTATATGACATAAGTTGTGTATTTTAACGCGATCTACATTTTTTGTGTAGTAAAATTTTGTCTATCTCTTATGGTTTACCAGTTATGCAAAAGTCGTTCACAATGAAGAATACTTTTGGAGACATTCCCAGAAAATTCGAGATATACATTTCATTTCTCATGACATTATCTTAAACATATGATATTTTCATCAAAATCGTTAGCCATTTTTGAGAAAATTAAAATTTTCGAAAAATCTTCCATGTAAAGGGTAGTCTGGGGTGGGGGGATTTTCTTGAAAACCTTCGTGTCACATCTCTGGAAGATACTGAACCTAAATACCAAGTTTGGTGCTTATCCGACTGTTCGTTTTTGAGTTATGCTGTTCACAGACACAGACAGACACACACACACACACACACACACACACAGACACACACACGGACATGTTTCCAAAAATGCTTTTTTTGGATTCAGGAGGTCTCAAAACATGTATTTCCGGTGAAATCTCGGTATCGAATTTTTGGGTGGAATGCAATACTTCCCCTACTTACTATACGTAGTAGAGAAAGTAAAAATGGTGCCTACTGCTGATTTATCTGTCCAAAGCTACTAAAATCAGTTCATAATCAACTGAATTAACAATTTCGGAAAATTTATTAATAGAAAAAGAATTCATAAATTATTATATATCAGTCAAATGATCACATCTGAAAATTCGTCTGTACTATAAAGAGACGTAAAGAGAAACACACCACTACCATAAGTTAGCCAGTAAATCTCTGCTGCATTGAGGAATGTGCCTCCGAAACACATCCGAGGTAAATTGTTTTTAAAATAGTGAAGTTAGACTGTGATATTAAGTTTTTTTCTTTCAGATAATTTTAAATACTTCACAGAGCACTCCAGTTAATGTTATAAAACAAGAATTACTCTTCATTGACTGGCATTCCTCTTTATAAAAACGTTCTAATTCACAAGTGGACAATTTTTAATATGAGTCGTTCCACATCAAACCGAACACACACAAAACATTACTTTCTTCGAAATTTCTGAATTTTAGTTTAAGTTTTCCACACATAAAATAAATTGACAGCTATTTTATATTTTGTGGAAAATCAAATTCTTTTAGGATATACAGCATAGTTAACATTTTTCTTATACGCTCACAACGTTACATAAAAGTAATTTATTCTCAGAATACAGAATTGTCAGGGCTAAGAACAATACATCGTTTTGTAGATAAAACATTGTGGTTTTCCTTATACACAATACTATTTATTTGAAATAAAAAACAATCACTTTTTAAGTATGAGTATTTTAAACTGCAATATCATATTTAACCTCATAATACTAAAATCTGGAAAAAAAAAAAAAAAAAAAATATACGAGCAATCGGTGATATATTTGTTTTAAATCTGTTGATATCGGGGTGGGATCTTCCTTAGAAGTATGCTCTTAAACAGTTTATTTGTGTTAGCACATAGGGTTTTTAGAACATAAGACTGTTGATTAAGAGCTTTACACCGCAACAGCACGCTGCGCCAGCCATTGCATTATGCATAGGTACGAACGTGATAGGTTATCACTTCTGAGTTCGGTGTAACTTAACACCTGAAATCTGATATTCTATGAAGCCTCTCTCTCCACTGTTTCATTTTAAATGCTACTTTGTGTTCAGATTTTTATGTTAGAAGTTCATGTTTAGTTCTGTGGTTTCTGAAAGTGCATACTGAGTGAACTAAAGAAACGTAGCTATGACTATTGCTTCAATCCAGTATAACACAAGGCAGAAATCATTAAGCTTAGTTACCCCCAACATGCTTACAAACGTAAAAATGAAGAACTTAACTTTGTCATTAGACCCAAGACTATGTGATGCATATTGACAAAAAAAAACAAAGTACAACTCACTGATAAAAGTGATTGTGTGCTACTAAGTATCAATGCCGCAAATAATCCAGAAGTGGTTTTGAACATAGCGACCATTTTAAGGCAAGATACAGCAATGCGAAAGGGATCCCTGGTACCTTAGAGCTAAATTTATTTATTCCATCAACCAATAATGCAATAATAACCAGATAGTATTCATTTGAGCCTTGAGGGGAAAAAGTTAAGTTGGCTTCAATAAGATAAGATTGAAAGTTCGAATGTTCCTCAAATGTATGCTAAATTTAAAAGTTACATATGAACAAACTAGTGCAACTAAAGCGCTGTGAACAATTGACAAGGCATCCAATGACAGAATCAGACTGCTGCTGCTGTTGCTAGTCGTGCTACACTGGAATCCTGCTACGCACCGCTTTCTAAGTTATTTTATTTAAAATTAACTATACAGGATTATATATATACACACACACACAAAAGATTACAAGGAATTAATTTATAATTTTTATAGAATTTTAAACATGCGGGTTAATAGGAATATATAGTTTTTGAATGTTTGAATTTTAAAAACTGATGTAAATAATTAATTATATCAATTATAATCAACATTAAGCAGAAGATTACATATTAAGCTTTGCAATGCATTTTATAACATAATTTTATCCCTTATTGCCTGTGAGATACTCTAATTTAAGGTAGAGAAGTGTGTTGCTTTTCACAAGTTGGACTGCATAATATTTTTTAAAATATTGCAATTTAAAAAAAATAAGAATTTAAAAGATAATTCAGTTTGTTTTTGTAATCCACAGACATAATTTGAAGTGAATCGGAGACATGCTGGTCCAATTTTGTGAAAATTGTGGAATGACTCATATACGAGGGCTGTCCCAGAAGTTCCCGACCTAACAAAGAAAACACAAAGATTTTAGGGAAAAAACATCTTTATTTCTCTACAAAGTCACCTTTCAGCTCAATACATTTTTCCCAGTGAGTTCAATAGATTCAATACCCTGTTTATAGTGAGAACTGTCGAGTTCTGCAAAATAGACATCAACTGCAAACTCCATCTCTTCATTGTTGGCAAATCTTTTACCACCAAGCCATTTCTTCAACTTTGGAAACAGAAAATAATCAGAAGGGGGCTAAGTCTGGCAAATAGGGTGCATGAGGAGGCAATTAAAACTTTAACTCATTGATTTTGACCATGGCAATAATGGACGTGTGAACTGGTGCATTATCTTGAGGAAACAGAACTTTGTTTTTCGCTAAATATGGCCGTTTTTGCTTGATTTCATCATTCAAATGCTGCAATAAGTTTGCATAATACTCGCCATTGATTGCTTTTCCTTTTTGAAGATAATCAATGAAAATTATCCCATGTGCACCCCCAAAAAACTAATGCCATGACCTTGCCTGCAGATGGAACTGTCTTCACCTTCTTTGGAGCCGATTCTCCCCTTTCAATCCACTGTTTTGATTGTTCCTTCATCTCAGGTGTGAAGTGATGAACGCATGTTTCATCCATGGTTACGAATCGACGCAAAAACTCTGCTTTACTGCAGCGACACATAGCCAAACACTCGACTGAAACATCCTCGCAACACTGCTTTTGTTCTATTGCGAGTAGACGCAGCACTCTTGCGCACACTTTCTCATGTCTAAATTTTCAGTTAGTGTGCGATGTACAGCACTTTTTGAAATGCCTACAATATCTGCTAGCTTGAGCACTTTCAGTCGACGGTCATCCAATACCATTTTGTGGATTTTCTTCGCAATTTCTGGCGTGATCACCTCATTTGGTCGATCATTGCGATGTTCATCTGGCCTCATCGTTTAAACTCTGCCACCCAATATTTTACTGTTGTAAACGAAGGAGCAGACTCCCCCAGAGTAGAATCTAGCTCAGCTTTAATATTAGTTGGACTAAGACCTTTCAAATGAAAGTATTGTATCACATAACGATGGCCAGTTTTATCTATGTTTACAAATTCACAGAGAGTTCCTATTAATGGCTGCCAAACAATTACTAAACAATGTATCATCAAATTTCAAGCTTAAGCTTTATAAGGGTGGTACTTTCTACCATAGTCATTTGTTTCAAACAACAACCGCTATATATATATGTTAGGTCGGGTACTTCTGGGACTGCCCTCGTACCTCAAATTAGCTCATATGTATCATCATTTTGAAATGAAAGCCAAAATACTTCATGAAAGTTAATTTCCTGAAATATGGCTTCAAAAACATTTACCATGAAAGGATACAAAAAATACCATCTAAGTAGTTACATAACTTGTACTTACCATAGCTCTGTGTCATTGGCGATTGCTTGGAAGCGCTTACATACTTGGCTAACACGACATAAATCCTGCTCTAATAAGTAGCTGAAGATAGTGAGAAGGACCTCATCGGGCAACTCGTACTGCAGATAATGGGCTGCAGATGTTGCACAGCATGCTGTAGAGTTAACACATCTCATGAGAAACTTCGTGTAACCCTCACAACATGGAATACCAATAGTGTAAGAAGGCCAAGTTTAATTTTGTTTATGGGAAACTAATCACAACATCAATATTTAAATTTAAAATAAGTGGAACTTTCACATAGTGAAGCAAATAATTATATTATGAAAATGAATGCACATAAAGCATTCATAATATTGGTATGTAATACCAAAACTACTGACAGGACATGTTTTGAGGACCTATTGTCCCCATTTTCTTTGCTTCACAAAGACAGGACTTAAACACAGTGAAGCTTTTTAAATTATCCTGGAAATGGTGAAATGACTTGTCTCACTGTTCCTGCTTCACTTACCTACAACTTGAAGCAAGTGTGTAAAGTCTTCTCACCAACTCCAGGCCAATGGTATTTCACTTGTTCAATATACGAGGGTGGATCGAAAAGTAACACACAATAATTTTGTTTCTGCTTTGGTATTGCAGCTGGAATGTTGCAATTTCACACAGATATAGTTTGAAGTTTTCACCACAGAGAGTATTTTTTGTTTCATGTGCACCTCTAGCGGGAGAAGCTTGAACTATGCAACAAAGATGGCGAGCATGTCACTGTCAACCACGTGTGAAGAGCAAAGAAGTGTGGTTCGATATTTGTGGGCCAAAGGGCATAAACCGAGTGACATTCACAGGGACATGCGTGGCATGTACGGGGATGATTGTATGGACTGTAGCAATGTCTCCAGGTGGTGTGCATTCTTCGTAGAGGGCCATGTGAACCTTAGTGATTCGCCATGGTCCAGGAGGCCAGTAACAGCTGCAAACTCACAGAATGTCAGAGGCATTGAGGCAGCAATTTTGAGCGACAGGCATGTGCAACTGTGAACCTTATCGCAACAGTTCAACATTTCCTATGGCACAGTGTACAATATTGTCCATGCCATGTTGAAATTTCGTAATGTTAGTGTTCGCTGGATGCCTAAGAACCTGATAGACAACCACTAGGGCCAGCGAATGATGACAAGCTTGGATCACCTAACGCAGTAAACCGTAGTATACTACTACACGCCCGAAACCAAGCAGGCAAGTATGGAGTGGAAACATGCTGGTTCCCCAGTGAAGAAAAAATTCCAAGTGACTCAATCTGCTAGGAAAGTGATTGTGACGGTGTTGTGGGATATGCATGGTGTTGTATTGGTGGACTTTGCTGAACACGGGACCACTGTGAATGCTGCAGCCTACATGAAAACTTAGGTGAAGTTGCATCGTGCCCTTTGTAACAAACGCCACAACACGAATTCTGACGATGTCAAAATTCATGACATTGCTCGCCCTCATGTTTCTGGCGCTGTTTGTCAGAAAATCACCAAATTTGGTTGGGAGGTACTCCATCATCCACCATACAGTCCAAATCTTGCACCATCAGACTTTCATCTGTTTGGTCCCATGAAGAAATTCCTGGCCGGCCAGAGTTTGCGACAGATGCGGAAGTGAAATCAGCAGTTCGCAGATGGCTATACTTCAAGGAAATGGACTTCTATGAACACTGAAACTGGTATCACGATGGGAGAAATGTGTCAAGACACTTGGTGACTATATAGAAAAGTAGATAAAAATGCAAGTTCATTTGTGATTTTTTGTTGTTGTTTTAACCATAAAACTTTTTTGTAAAAAAAATATTGTGTGTCACTTTTCGATCCGCCCTGTAGCAATTCATTTCTCAAAACCAAAGTTACAAAAGTTTAAACTGCTCCATGCACATTAAATGCTCATAAAATTTAATGAAAATTCAGATAGGTAAAAAATATACCTACTATGAAGTCTCATAGCAATAATTAAGCTACCTTTAAAGGAAACTTTCAGAAAAATGTTTCTTAGTGTACAAATAAGCAAAACCTTTGGTAAGGTAACAACACTAATGAAGAAGAGGAAGTATGAGCAGCAGTGGTCAAGGCAATGAATTTGTGAAGGCAGCTCAGTGGCATAAAGTGCACAACTTGTTCTTTATTTACATAGCTGATGTATGTTTCCTAACTTGCTTACATAAATGTTGACTACTCTTTCTAATAAACAGCATGATATATGCATATTTGCCAACTTCCTGAATTTCAAACTTGTAAACTTTCCCTTGTCCAACAAAGTGTAATAATTTTGCAATGAGATGAAATTTATGTGTAAAATGTAAAATGTTCAGTACCGTTAATGTACAATTATTACAAGTCAAATAAATGGGAATTCAGTTTTATAAGGATCCTTGAAGACCTGGTAATACTGCTTCTTTTTGTCACTCATGCTGATTTTCTTCCTGGTACCATAATAAACATGTATTAAAGTTAAGGACCGCTACTTCCTAAGCTATATGCAGATTTCTAGTCCATATTTTATGCTTCATAGTATGAACTAAAAACAAAACTAGGTGAAACCTACATCTCGCAGCCATATGAGAATAAGATAAATAACATGAGAGGGAGCTGACTTTACAATTCAAGTGGTTGAATATGAATGTTTGTGCCCATTTACTGCTGGTTACCAGTCATCAGTGGTGCAATCAGATTTTAAATCTGCATGCTTTGCATTTTGTTGTAGCCCAGTGAAGGGGGCCCATGATCATTTAGAAGATACACATACAGTTAAGCTCTGGCCTATTATAGCATTGTACGAGGGTGGTCTGAAAAGTTTCCGACCTAATAAAGATACAAGACATTTTTTCAGAATTTTTTTTTTTCCCAACATAGTCTCCTTGTAACTCTACACACTTCTTCCAGCAATGCTCCCATCTCTGTAACCCATTCAAATAGTACTCTGCATTTTTCTCTGCAAAATAATTGTTCATGAAGGTGATTGCCTCTTCATTTGATGAAAATCTCTGTCCAAGCGCAATTTTCAGATGAGGGAACAAAAAGAAGTCGCTTGGGACTAGATCTGGTGATTAAGGTGGATGGTCAAGCAGTTCAAACTGTAATTCGTGGATTTTCGCCATTGCAACCGCTGAGGTGCAAGACGGTGCATTGTCTTGGTGAAACAGGATTTTCTTTTTCTGCAAATGTGGCCGTTTTTCCACAAGTTCTGCCTTCAGCTTGTCAAAGTAATGATGCGTAGTATGCTCCTGTAATGGTTTTTCCTTTTTGAAGATAATCGATTAAATAACTCCATGACTATCCCAAAAACAGTCGCCTCACTTTCCCAGCCGAAAAAAGTTTTTGCTTTTTTTGGAGCTGGTTCCCCCTTTGCAGTCCACTGTTTGGATTGTATTTTTGTTTCGGGCATATAATGGTGTATCCAAGTTTCATCTACAGTAATTAATCGGCGCCAAAACTCTGATTTATTGCGCCTAAACTGTGCCAACAGAGCGTTGGAAATGTTCATTCGAACACGTTTTTGGTCAAACGTGAGCAAATGCGGCACCCAGCGCACGAATAGCTTTCTCATGTCTAAATGTTGATTTAATATGTGACAAACACGTTCTTTTGACATGTTCATAGCCTCTGCTATCTCTCTCACTTTAATATGGCGGTCGTCTAGCACCATTTGGTGAACTTTGGCAATGTTTTCATCGGTAGTTGCCATTTTTGGACGTCCCGAACGTTCGTCTCCCAAGCTCTTACCCCCACGTTTAAACTCAGCTGCCCAAAATTTCACTGTGGTAAATGATGGTGCAGAATCCCCATACACAGAATCCAACTCGTCTTTGATTTGCGTAGGCATATTGCCTTTCAAAAACAAATATTTAATGACAGCTCGATACTCGATTTTGGCCATTTTCATAAAAACACTCACATCACCTCACACAAACGACTGTTACATAACAACTGAGCATCCAAAATGGCTGAAACTTTGGTGAGTAACTGTCAACAGATGAACAACGAAATTCACTAGCTTTTATTTACGAGTGCTGTCATCTTCATGTTGAGGTCGGAAACTTTTCAGACCACCCTCGTATACCAATTAATCTGTAATCTTAAGCTACAATATAATGCAATAGAATTTAATGCTTTGTCATGTCAATGGTGAATCACTTTGAATCTGCCTATTAAGTCATTAAAATGCCTGCTTTGACATAAAGCGATAAAAAGATACCTGTTCCCATACATTTTATGGACAAATTGCAAAAGTTGGCAAGCATGCATGCACAATCAGCGCAAAAACCACAAGCTTTCAGTATGTCAACAATGCAATGGTGCAGAGAGAGAGCAGCTAAATTCGTCATCTTAATGAGGAAGGGACAGTGATATTGTTGTTCATGAACTCATGTGCAGAGATTAAGTTAACCAACAGCATACAAGAGGTGGATGTCAGCGCAGGATGCACTTGTTTCTTACTAAAAATACACTTTACAAAAACATAAGTTGTTGCTCCGAAAACATACTGTGTGTGGAACATTTTGATTATCTCATAAATGTGCTAATAATTTTGTTTCTTAAACTACTGGTTTAATTTAGTTAAAATCATGTATACTGCTTATAACATTGTTAAAATATGGAAATAATTGCATAAAGATTGGATGCTTTTTTTAAGCCTAATCCCAATATCCTTAATTCTGTGTTCAATTAAGAATGTACCCAGTTTATGCTTGTAATGGTTAAGGGAAGTCTGAGGTAAACACATTCTCTATTATACTGCATAAAGAATACAGAAAGAACTTAGTGTACTTGTTCATGATATCAATCCAAACATATTCATTCTAGAACAGTTCCTGGCATAATGTTTTTATGATAATTGTTTGTGCTTTTCTTTTCCTTTTAGCAAAATATAAATTCCTCTATTTTTGCAAATATTATATTTATCTAACAATTTTTCCATGAATTTCCACAGATTCATGGCAAATAAAATGGTGAGATATTCCACTTTTATGCCATTCAGAGTATTTAAAAAATAATTACCCAGAGAATAAGCGTATTACAATAAAATTATATAAAAGCAAAATCTCTCCCTTTTATGTTTAATATACTTTGAACTAACTTATGTTTAATATACTTTGAACTAACTTCAAAAATTCTGATACATGTAGCTAAATATCTGGAGGAATGTGAGTTCCATAAAATTTCCAATGAACAAAAGGGAAATCCACAGATTTAGGTTCCTACTGTCCATTCCAAACCAGAGTTACCTCTGATGTAAACATAAGCATGTGCTTCTGCTTGTCACAAACCCAAGAACACACTCTTACGCCAAAGTAAATAGTTCCTTAATACATATATTATATTATGAAATATTAGAGCAGGAAAGGTATAGAACAGCACATTTTATTGCGGTTATCATAAGAACTCATTGTTAAGAGTAATGGATATATACTAGCTGTTGAGAGATTACAAAATATGATTTTCGTCTGTTATTGCGCTAACGCCGAGAGCATCTTGCTTGTTCATACCAACGTATGCATGACTGCCACTCTCTTCATATACAAGAAATGCGGCAATGAATTCCCAGAAATGCTATCTGAGTATCGAATAAACACTTTTGACTAACACAGGAAATATGATAAGCGAACAGTCATTCATAATACGGTAACACACGTATGCCGAGATCAAATCTTGTGATTTACCAGTTGGTATTTGAGTTCACATGGCAGAGGAAAGTGCGTGTGGTGCGAATAAACTGTTCAGACACAAAAGTGGGAAACAGTTAAAAAGTGGCGAAAAACAAACAATACTTCATATATTCAACTCCCTATTAGAAAAATACCCGACACTTGCATTAGTGCATATTACGAAACTAATGTCGGATTTTACAGGCATTTCAGTGAGAAGTGTAACCAAAGCGAGCAGGGAATATATACAGACATAATACAACATAGAAGAGGATAAAATGTGGGAACTGTGCTGTGAATAAGCTTGTCATTATTTTGGAGAGTAGTTTTGATTCCAATATGGCATCTGAGTCATCTTCGGAGTTGGGTGTTGCACTTTTGCCTGAGGATTGTGATTAACGTAAGTAAAATGTTCATTGCCACATGCTTATAAAATTGATTGTCACCTCAAGTTGCATTTTGAACTATGATTCTCACACAGGGCGCATTTTTATAGATTTAAACAGTGTTCAACAAGCAGCCATTATGGGCGGGGATTGCGAACTACTTCACGCGGATAATATAAAGAGTTTGTTTTCAGTGAAAGGCACTCTGTTTTGGAATGGACAGTAGTATTAACATTAAAACACTGAACACAGATTTACAGGGTGGTTATCACAGCAATCTTAGTGTGGGCCAACTAGCAAATTTCAGTTTATCTGCTGTGGTTTAAGGGAGGATTAAATGGCAAAAACTACCCAAAAATATTATTTTTGTGGAGTCTTATAATTGGAATTTCCTCTTTAATTATGATAATTTTATCAGCTTAAAACAATACTAGCATTTAAATACATCTTTAAAAATGGTACTTTATCTGTAATTTTTTACTCTAAATTCTGTACCATTTACAAGAAAAAAATCATAACCTTTATGCTCTTTGCAGGAGAAAGATAAATTTTGGATCACCTTTTACAGACAATTTTGTTCCACAAATTGGATCCACTGCTAAATGTTGCAGTTACTGTGCCCATGCCACATGGTCTCTTTCTTTGTGATAATATGCAAGTTTTTGTTCTGTTTTTTATTTTCAAAAGCTTAACTGCAAATTACACTTTCTGATATAAATGACTCATTTTTTCAAAACTACTGAAGATAGCTAATGAAATTTTAGGATAAAAGCAATACTTTATTGCTATAGAATAGAAAATAAAACATCTTCCATAATAAATGACATTACTGTATAAAACTACATCACTGAACACAAAATGCGTGCGTCTACATTCTGTACAAATTTCAGTCTGATATTTTAAATAGTTTCTGAGATAATAGATCATGATGTTAACAAATTTAACATTGACAAGATATGATTTTTCTCTCTCCTTAAGGACATTTTTATTCATCAAGATAATGTGCTAGTTTGAGTTAATACCAAAGTGCACGCTGAAATTTACTCCTGCTGGAGAATGCTGTAAATCTGTTAATCTCGTAAAATTGCTGGAATTCAAGTTGTGAATTTTATAACACTTTAAATCATACTTAGTTCTTGAACTTTATGTGCCCATTTCTCTAATTTTTTGTCTCATTTTGCTTGCTTATTTTTGCATTTATTATATATAAATTAGCATCCTGCTTGTAACAACATCCTGCTGTTTTTAAAATATATATCCACCCTCACAATTAAATACTTACTTTCATTTGTAACCGAGCAAGTCCGCCGGGGTCTTTTGCGAGCAGGGAGCATGGATGCAGAATAGTTTGTGGAAGCAGATACAGTAGTTGTACCGCTGGTGCTTGCAGCAGCATCGTGATGAGGGGGAGATTTTCGACGCAGGTCGTACGGCGAGTGGTGGCTAGAACTGCCACCTCCACTACTGCTATTACTACTGCTGCCACCCACTTCTGGAGTACCGGTGCTGCCCGTGGCTGCCGCAGTTGCAGCAGCTGCCGTGGCAGTGGAACTAGCTGAACTTGACGATGCACCTGCTGTGGCCGTTGAGCTGCTTGAAGTGCTGCCTGCACCGGGGATACTCTGGTTCAATACTTGGCATGGCAACTCACAAGGCTCAGCTGCAAAACAAAACATTTGTATCACTGACTCTACCAATTGACATTTACGTAGACACAAAATGTATTGTATCCCACACAAAAAACTGTGAAGCAGTATTTTTTTAACACTTAAAATGATTTCAGTCTAATTATATAATGTATAAATTCAATAACAGCCGCCTTAAGGCAATATGTGTATAAATAACATAAAATGCATTTAACAGTCATTGTATTATGGTTTATATTAATATGTACTGTTCAATAATGTTATGTGAATGTATTACGTAATTTAATAATGTAGGAGCTGTGAGAATAATAGGTTAAAAGTTGCTAACAATGAGGTAACCTTGAGGCAATAATGAATTTGAAAGTTTAATAATGCTACTTGTGATTCTTGGAAGCAATAATGTAATTTTTGTAACAGTTTATAAAATAGCCAATCAACAACCAGAAAAAGCTTTAGTTAAATGAAGGTATTCTATTGGACTAGGATTAGCCAATCAGAAACTAAAATGGAGCAAAATTTACAAATTCAGGTCAGTTGCTTCTAGACAGTGTTCCTAACTGGATGAGAGATGCGTCCTCGAGAAGTTTATTACGTATTCAGTGTGAGACGAAAATAGTTTACGTGTTAAAAAGTGCAAGTAATTAACAAAAGAATCTCACAGCTCACTATATCAGTGAAGTGTTATTTAAATCGTGTCAAGCATTAATAAATGGAGTGAAGAAAAACTTAAAATCTGTGTAAACCTACATTCTTCAGTAGCACCATTCCCTGCTAAGACATTCATGTCTCTAAAAAAATATAAATACTGATGCAGGCGAAGCAAACATAAATATATAATATTTAAAGAAAAAGTCAAAATTACAAAGTTAATATTTTTTAAACATTTTTGGGGCAAAGGCCACTGGAAAGTACATTTTTTGGGCGAAGTCTACCGGAAACTTTTTACCATATGTGCGGTTGCAACTACTTCAAGTTCGGCTCCCAAAGCGTGGTGCTAAAAATAACAATACAAAAATAAACTTACTTCAACTAAAATTGCCATTTCTCAACAGAAATTTCCTGAATAAAACTTTTAATGTGTTACATTCATAAGCCACTATCATTTTATTTTATATAGCTTTTACGTACTATTCATAGTAAGCTTATTTTTTCTATCTACTTCATACTGAGATGAACATTTGCAAAAATGGTTTCATCACACATTTCATTCTAGGCAATATACAGGAGGCTGAAGTGGTAATCAAGTCTTTAAAAATCAGGTCGCTTTACTCTTCGCACAACATTGTGAGAAACAAATGAATGGTGAAAGCACTTTCGGAATGAAGAGAACTTCAGTGTGTATTCCCAGAAATTCAAGTTACACATTTTATTGTTATTGCAAATATCTTTTAACATATAATATTTTAGTCCAAATCAATAGAATCATTTTTGAGAAAATAAAAAAGTTTCCATGTAAAGAATAGTTTGGGGTGGAGGGAATTTTCCTGAAAATCTTCATGTTGCATCCTTGAAAACTGCTGAACAGTTTGGTATTTATCTAACTTTTAGTTTTTGAGTTTTGCTATTCACAGATACAGACCTTGGCCTTTTTTCTAAATTTGTTTCAATATTTTTTATTCAGAGGACCTCAAAATGCACATTTCCAGTGACACTTTGATATTGAATTTTTAGGTGAAATGCAATACCTCCTACCTACTATAAGTAAGTACCGGAAAATGTAAAAAATTTACAAAACGTGTGTATGTATAAATACCAAATTTAATACTCAAGGTAATATACACGGATGCTCAGCAAAGTTTTCAAGAAAATCCCCCATCCTAAACAATCTACTGCATGCAAATCTCATTAGTTTTTATTTTATCAAAAACCACTCCACTGATTGTGATTAAAATACCACATATTTGAGATACTGGAATGTATCCTGATATGTCTTTAAAGACCCTGTGAAGTCTTCATTCTGACTGAATTTTAACTGGCAAAGTATGAGACACTCACAAAATTTTGACAAGAAAAATGCAGAAATAAAATGTTCCAATATTTCAAGCAACACTTGTGGAGTGTTACATGATCGTTCATTTATTGCCTATACCAATGACAAACTGTATTAAAACCATTCCTGGCAACATTTATCATGATTAAAAAAGATTTTGTAGAATAGGTATGAACAATTCACGACAAATTTTTACTGAAAATGATTTTGCCAGTACAGTGGTATAGTAATTACATTTTTTAGGCTTATGCAAGACTCAACTGTGCAAAAAGTAGGTACATAGATAATTATATACTAGCTAATATAGTACACCACCTTGCATGAGCTCATTAGAAACAAAAAAAATTATGTTCAACATTCTGAACTATATTGCTTAAAATTAAAAATAAATAAATAAAATAAAGAATAAAATATTCTGGGTGCCATAGCACAATAGTTTGACATAATTCTGTATTTTAGTGAGAAATATGCTTTTCCTATAGTAAAGTTTTTGTCTATGGCTAATGATTTATACCAGTTTTACAAAATTCAATGAGAACGAAGAGGACTTCACAGGCTATTTACATAAAGAATCAATATATACATTCTATTTGTGGTGTCAATATCTCAAGTATATGATACTGTAGTCACTTTCAAGGAAGTAACACAACTTTCTCCATGCAACTTGTATCCTTATAAAAAATTTGACTTAAAAGAATGAAATTTGATAATCATTAGGTTTAACCGAGTTCTTTCTCATATGTGTGCAGATCATTTTGTAAAAATGCTCTATTTGAAATACACAGGGCTCTCAAATATGTAGATAACTAACATTGATACATTTTTCATTTGCATGCGATTCTACCCAAGTTAAGGGGTAGAGAAATTAAAAATCAGAAGACTTTACAACATATTACACAACTCCATTACTCATCACATCAATCTCAGTGATAAAGCACATTACAGACTTGCTCCAGTCTCAGAGACATCTTATTTTTAGCCTTATGTCATTCTGACTTTAGTTAAATCAAGCTATCAAATCAGTCTGGTCATGTTAGTGTAATCTTGTTGGAGTTTTCGGCATCTCAGTGCCTGTGGCCATTAGCAGCTGCACACATTTAAAATAGCAAAAATATAAGAAAATAATATTTTAAAAAAATGCACTGTTACAATCACACAACTTTCTCTACTCATTTATATAGCTTCTACAAACTTATTATGAAAGCTTATTACTTTCTCTACTATGTATAGTAAGTAGGGGAAGTATTGTATTCCACCCAAAAATTCGATATCGAGATTTCACCAGAAATATATGTTTTGAGACCCCCTGAATCCAAAAAAAGCATTTTTGGAAGCATGTCCGTGTGTGTGTCTGTGAACAGCATAACTCAGAAACGAAGTTGGATAAACACCAAACTTGGTATTTAGGTTTAGCATCTTCCAGAGATGCAACACAAAGGTTTTCAAGAAAATCCCCCCACCCCAGACTACCCTTTACATGGAAAATTTTTAGAAATTTTTAATTTTCTCAAAAATGGCTCTAACGATTTTGATTAAAATATCATATGTTTAAGATAATTTCATGACAAATAAAATGTATATCTCGAATTTTCTGGGAATGTCTCCAAAAGTATTCTTCATTGTGAACAACTTTTGCATAACTGGTAAACCATAAGAGATAGACAAAATTTTACTACACAAAAAATGTAGATCACGTTAAAATACACAATTTATGTATATACATTTTTTGTTGTTGCGTGAACCATTTTCGAGATATTGCTTGTTATTCCCTTAAATTTTTCAATACTTATTTTCTCAAATGGGAATTTGTTATTCATTTTTTTGTCTTGGATATGCAAAGAGTAATCTGTGGCAAAGAAAATGGTACTGCACCTAGCAACCAGCTTAAGATATATTATGCCGATGCTTAAAGGCTACTGTATTACTATATTGCCCCTGCAATTACAAAACAAGGGTGACATAGTACGCCTCAAGTGAGTCAAATATTTTTAGAACTGGTCGCTATGTGTAAAATGTAATTCTCTTTGCATGTCAAAAGATCGTTTCTGTTTATCTCGATTAATATGAAATAGATGGAGAATAAGAGTTTGTAAAAATAGTTTGTACAAGAGTAGAGAAAGTCATGCGAGTGTAACACATCAGATTTTTTTTCTATCTATTTCATGTTAATTGAGACAAACCTTTGTAACATAACATATTTAGTTGTATACACAAGGGGAATGGAGGAAACTAAATCAATGGTCAGATGTTTAAAAGAGTGCGCTTTATGCTTGCTTCAAAGTTCATACTCTATCCACGACATCCAAGAAACAACTGAATAGCTACAGCACTTGTTTATCTATTTCTTAATGTTATCAGTTATATTAAATTACACAAAATTCCTTCTGAATCAAGAGGACTCCACAGCATATTCCCCAAACAATTCAGTATATACATTTTATTTGTCATTTAAGCATCTTAAATATATGCTATTTTAACCATATTCAGTAGACATTTTTGACAAAATTAAATAATAAAAAAGTTGTCCATGCAAAGCATAGTCTGGGGTGAGGGGAATTTTCTTGAAAATCTTTGTGTCACATCTTTGGAAGATGCTAAATTTAAATACCAAGTTTGGTATTTATCTAAGTTTTTGTTTTTCAACTAAGCTGTTCTCTCTGACAAACTTTTTATTTAGGGGGCTTCAAAACACGTATTTTCGGTGAAATCTTGATAGCAAATTTTCGGGTGGGTACATCTACCTATTAGATATGTGGTAGAGAAAGTAAAAAATTTGACATAAAACCTTTCACTTTTTCTTTTATGCATACTAGAACTTAGAAATTGTAAAATCCTGTTGTGGCGGTATCATCAATAAGCAGGAAAGAGATATTTACACTGCAGTTAATTTAAGCATAGAAAGTATATTAATGCCTGTTTCATGGCAAGTTACATATATAGGAATAGTGCCACCTCAAAGATGATGTGCTAGGCTAATGGAAACATGTCCAATACTAGTAGTAAATGCAGTGGTTACTGTTTCTTTCTATAAGGTTCGTTAAGATTCACAAGCCAAAGAAACACCTTTTTACTTTCTCTACTACGTATAGTAAGTGGGGGAAGTTTTGTATTCTCAAAAATTCGATACCGAGATTTCACCGGAAATATATGTTTTGAGACCCCCTGAATCCAAAAAAAGCATTTTTGGAAACATGTCCGTGTGTGTGTGTCTGCGAACAGCATAACTCAGAAACGAACAGTCGGATATACACCAAGCTTGGTATTTAGGTTCAGTATTTTTCAGAGATGCGACATGAAGGTTTTCAAGAAAATCCCCCCCACCCCAGATTACCCTTTAAATAGAACATTTTTCGAAAATTTTAATTTTCTCAAAAATGGCTATAATGATTTTGATTAAAATATCATATGTTTAAGATATTTTATGATAAATAAAATGTATATCTTGAATTTTAGGAATGTCTACAAAAGTATTCTTCATTATGAACGACTTTTGCATAACTGGTAAACCATAAGAGATAGACAAAATTTTACTACACAAAAAATGTAGATCGCATTAAAATACACAATTTATGCCATATACATTTTTTTTGTTGAGTGAACCATTTTCGAGATATTGCTTGTTATTCCCTTAAATTTTTCAATACTTATTTTCTCTAATGGGAATTCGTTATTCTTTTTTTTTGTCTTGGATATGCAAAGAGTATTAATCTGTGGCAAAAAGAATGGTGCTGCACATAGCAACCAGCTATTAAGAGATATGTCAATGCTTAAAGGCTACTGCATTTCTATATTGCCCTTGCAAATACAAAACAAATTTTTTTAGAACTGGTCGCTATGTGTAAAATGTAATTCTCTTTGCATGTCAAAAGACCGTTTCTGCAAATGTTTATCTTGATTAATATGAAATAGATAGAGAATAAGAGTTTGTAAAAATAGTTTGTACAAGAGTAGAGAAAGTCATGCGAGTGTAACACATTAGATTTTTTTATTTCTTCCAGTTAGTTTTGTTTGACTGGCCTAGCAATTCTTGTACCAAGCCATGAAGTAAACTTGTGCATTTACCTGTTGCATTCGCCAGCTCATTTCCTTAATATCACAATGGCTAAATGTTTAGATGACACACGTAGTTGCCAATGATCATTGTACATATTATGAACACTGTGGATGAAACTGTTTATGTCTTAGATCATTGATCTTTGGAGTATGCTGACAAATTTATAGAGTTGTTTTGAGAAATGTGCAATGATTCTGCAGTACTGCACCAGCAGTGGTGCAAATACTTTCATGATGATCAGAATAGAAGACAGATTTATAGACTTCAGTGCAGAGGCCACTGTTATCAACTTGCAGATGCAGATAGTCATATGACTGGTGAGGATTTAATGCATCAGCAAAAGAGAAAGGTCGCAAGATTGCATATCCGTGGAAGGAGCCTTTACAGACCAATTACAACTGGTAAACATTCCCTCACTCCGCTTTAACAAACTGAAAATGCTTTAAAGAAGATTTAAATGGCAGACAACACCAACCACAACACCAACCACAACACTGGTAAGGACTCAAACTCCAAGAAGATTATTAACAGCAATGTTGATATAAACAGACTGAAAAACTATATCGTACGGCAATTAAGTAACTTCATGAATTATTTCTGGATACTTCAACTCTGCAGCCTTATAAGGCAATCACACATGTACAGATATGATTCTGTCAGTTAAACACAGTATAGATACATACAGAGCTCCTAAGCCAGGGCTTGCTCCTACACACTTGTACAGAAGTGGTAGACAGACGAAGATAAATGTACGAATGGGAAGTATGTTTGCAGATGATACAATCTACACTGACATTTGACCAGTAATGTACTGAAGAAGAATCAGTCATATCAACCAGCATCTGGATTTGAATCTGCAATCTCATGACACACAAATCCCAAATCTCTAGTGCTAGCTCACAAAATTTTAAAACATTCCCTTTGCAAATAGCTCAAATATAAGAATACATTTTTTGATTTTTTTTTGTGTGCCAGATTGAAATTATTTTACGACTAGCAAAATAGCAGCTCTGTTCACATTATTGTATAAATTATCATCGGCATATGAACTTCGGAGGTTATCTCATTCCACCTAGTGATGACTGGACCCATTTCTGAGGTGGAGGCACCCAGAGGGCAGAGTCTGTCACCTCCAATGGTAGGGTGACAATGAGAATGGTGGAATGAGAGGACCTACAGCTTTTACCGTAGACTCCGAACCATGAGCAAGTCAGAGGTTAAGGCGTGGATAGGGGGTTTTAAAATTGCAATTCCAGAGCTGGGAACTGAACCCTGGATCCTTCAGAATGAGAGTCAGAAACGAAACCACTACTACCCGGGTGCCTTTTTATTAAATTTTGAAGTTCTCTTTCTTTAACGCTCTCATAATTCTCCCCTCACCTCTAAGCCTGTGCAATGTGCTATGTGATGTATGGATAATATGTTTTTTCTGTATTGTTAATAAAACTCAAAACAAAAATCAAAGTACTAATAATACACAAACTTGTGCCTGTTCCTTATGCTTGTTGTGTGATCAGAAACATACTTTTTCTGTGCTAACCAGAAAAGGAAATAAATTATTCAAAATTATGGTTTCTTAACTAAATGAGGTAGATAATAAAAGAACAAAAAAAATTGTGTAATTACAACATTCATCATAGAGAAACTTTGTAAACAATGTTTGTTACACACAATGTTTCATAAAACGTGATTTATGCAAGATATTTAGATTTGTTTCCTTGCAGCCACTTTGAGGAAAATAATTAAGATGCATATAGCCTATAGCAAACAGTTCAGCCATTCTTGAGTGAAAAGGTAACATACAAACAAGAATTTTAAAAATTGCATGTGTTTGACTCACAACTTTCTCCACCCACTGTCATTTATTTTATATGTTGCAAGCTGTTTGTGCAAAATCTTATTACTTTCTCTACTGCGTATAGTAAGTAGGGGAAGTATTGCATTCCACCCAAAAATTCGATACCGAGATTTCACCGGAAATACATGTTTTGAGACCTCCTGAATCCAAAAAAAGCATTTTTGGAAACATGTCCGTGTGTGTGTCTGTGTGTGTGTGTGTGTGTCTGTGAACAGCATAACTCAAAAACGAACAGTCGGATAAGCACCAAACTTGGTATTTAGGTTCAGTATCTTCCAGAGATGCGACACGAAGGTTTTCAAGAAAATCCCCCCACCCCAGACTACCCTTTACATGGAAGATTTTTCGAAAATTTTAATTTTCTCAAAAATGGCTCTAACGATTTTGATGAAAATATCATGTGTTTAAGATAATGTCATGAGAAATGAAATGTATATCTCGAATTTTCTGGGAATGTCTCCAAAAGTATTCTTCATTGTGAACGACTTTTGCATAACGGGTAAACCATAAGAGATAGACAAAATTTTACTACACAAAAAATGTAGATCGCGTTAAAATACACAACTTATGTCATATACATTTCTTTTGTTGAGTGAACCGTTTTCGAGATATTGCTTGTTATTTCCTTAAATTTTACAATACTTATACTTTTTCTCACATTCGTTATTCATTTTTTTTATGTCCTGGACATGCAAAGAGAATGGAATGCGCCACATAGCAACCAGCGTTAAAATATTTGACTATCGCTTAAAAGCTACCATATTTCCCTTGCATCTACAAGAAAATTACCAATAAGATTGACATCTCGATCTCGATTAACATGAACCATATGGAGAATAAGCGTTTGTAAAATTAGATTGTACAAGAGTAGAGAAAGTCATGTGAGTGTAACACATCAGATTTTTTTATGTTCTGGACATGCAAAGAGAATGGAATGCGCCACATAGCAACCAGCGTTAAAATATTTGACTATCGCTTAAAAGCTACCATATTCCCCTTGCATCTACAAGAAAATTATCAATAAGATTGACATCTCGATATCTCCATTAACATGAAGCATATGGAGAATAAGCGTTTGTAAAAATAGTTTGTACAAGAGTAGAGAAAGTCATGTGAGTGTAACACATCAGATTTTTTTTCTATCTGGTTAATGTTAAGATAAATGTTTGCAGAACTGGTTTCATTACACCTTTTGTTGTAGCTGCTAGGAAGATACAGGGGAGTGAAGCGATTAAACAACCGAATGTTGACCACTTCAAACAATCACGAAGTATTGAAAGCTTCTAACCAATAAGAACAAATATCTCAGAAATGACTGATGACACAAAAGTAGCTATTTTAAATAAACTGAGAGCTTTAAAGAGAGCTACAACTTTTGTGTGGTAAATTTTTGTCTCTCTCATATGGTTTACACCAGTTATATAAAATTTCTTTTGAACGAAGATGACTTCAGAGGCTATTCCCAGAAATTTTCAGATATAAATTTTGTTTGCCATCAAAATTGTTTTGAGCCATTTTGAGAAAATAAAATGTAATGAAAACTGTTACATCCACAGGGCAGTTTGGGGTAGGAGGATTTTCTTAAAAATCTTTATTGCATTTTTGGAAGATACTGAACTTAAATAGAAAGTATTCTGCAACATTTCGTTTTGAGTTATGTGCTGTTCTCTCTCTCTCTCTCGGACCTTCTTCTAAATATGCTTATTTATTTATTCAGGACAATGCAAAACATGTATTTTTGGTGAAATCCCGGTATTTCATTTTTGGGTAGAATGCAATATTTCTCTACTTACTAAATACGTAAAATAATATTTTGGGTAGCCCATTGGGTATTTATAAAAACAGAGAAAAAAAAGTTAATTAATTTATTACGTGTATAGATTAAAAATAATGTTCATTTTACAGAACAAATAAAAGAAATGAGAGACCATTTATCTGCGGGAATGATATGCATTGGTCTGACCACAATTTGTGCGGCTGCTTGTTTAGAACTCTGGTGATAACGATTTGAAAGCGAGCGATGTAACCGCTAAGCCACAGAGCGCCATAAGAAACGAAGCAGACAGAGACGAGGAAAGGGTGAGGGGAGCGACGAGGCTGACTCCACCCTCTTTCTCCCCCTTCATGTATAAAAGCATTCAAGAATTTGGGTCCATAGGATTCCCAGACACCAAATCCCTGCCCGAAAGGCTGTGATTCGGGGTGGTGGACTTATTGCATTGGACTTTCACAGCGTGCATGTAGTAATATAAGAATCAAATAACAAGGATCGACAACATTAGAGAGATGTAGCTGAACTTGCGAGAGATCACGGCTATTTCATTGTTCTAGCTCGAAAAATTCTCGATTGATTTGCTGCACGGCGTAACAACAGCCAGGTATCGCTGCTTGCTTGCGCACGGAGTGGAGCTACTTCTCAGGCGGGGCGCACCTCGTTGTGCAACCAAAATAGAAAAACCTTATGTGATGGTGCATTAAAAGACCATCTGTCAATATGTTGGCCACTTTGATTGCAGTAGATGGCAGAGAAAGCAGTTCTTGTATTTCACCGGAAAACTCGATATCCAGATTTCAACGGAAATACGCAATTGAGATCCACTGAGCGAGCATACCCAAGCATTGGGGGGGGGGGGGCGGTCCTTGTATGGATGGTGTCTCTGAAGAGCTTAGCTAAAATTTTGCTTCATTCACAGGAACTCTTTTACAAACCACTCTCTTCTACCTACTCCTTATTGATCAACAAACTTCCATTGCATATTTACAGTTCGTTGTAAGTATAAGGATACAGGAGGTTAAAGCGATGATCAAATGTTTAAAAAGCGCGTCGCTATGATGGCTTTGAAATGCTCTTTGCATGTCTAGAATAAAGGAATATCAACTTACTACTTGAAAGTAGAAGAACTGAAAATTCAAACCAATAACAAAGAATATCTCGGAAATGGTTAGTCGAAGAAGAAAAAAGACCTTACATTGTGTGCTTTAACGAGATCTATATTTTTATGTAGTAAGCTTTTGTCTATTTCTTACGGTTTACCAATAATACAAGTCATTCAGAACGAAGTCTTCACAGGTCATTCCCAGAAAATTCGAGATATACATTTTATCTGTCGTGTAAATATCTTTAAAATATGGTATTCCAAATCATAACAGCCATTTTTAAGACAATAAAACATAACCAACCTTTAGTTTAGTGCGGGGAGGGTGGGTTTCTTGAAAATCTTGGTGTCGCCACTGTGGAAGATTCTGAACTTGAAATACCAAGTTTGACATTCAAAAGACTTATCGTTAGACTTATGGTGTTCACAAACCACACATTTTTCTTAAAATGTTTTTATTTACTCAGGATGCCTCAAAACGTGTATTTCCGGTGAAATGTCGGCATCTAATTGTGAATGGAATGCAATACTTCCTAGACTTGCTGTGACTATAGCTAACAGAGAAAGTATAACGAAAAGTCATATTTACTTTTTTGTGAATAACCCGTCAAGTCCTCTTCACTGGGAACGAATTTTGTATAACTGGTCAACTATAAGAGAAAGAAACTTTCTGCGCGAAAACACAATTTGTTATCTCCATTTTTTTGGAATTAACCATTTCCGAGGCATTCGTTTCGGGAGAAGAAACGGCTATGAATAAACCCTACTTCTGAAATTCTGACACAAACAAGAAATAAGACTTTCGGCAAGATAAAGAGTGGTTGGATAGTTTATGAAGTTACCCTGGACACATTCTTCTCATTTATGTGTTTGGTGCGTATGGATTATTTCATAAGCTTGGATTACAATACACAAATGGATAAAGCATAACGGTTACCGAGAAACTTTCTATCTATATCTACAGTGATCCCTGGAAGTATTCGTCTTAATTTTAAAGAATTCTAGCAGCAAAATTAACGGAGAGGCAATTACCACTTTTAATACGCAGTAAGACCAACAGACAGTGTGTTCTGGCGTTTTTCAGGGTCTTTTTCATGTATTCGTTAAATTGGGTTTGAATTTTTGAAGTGCGAAGTGGCATTTCGTTTGTTTCTCGTGGTCAGAGTATGGAATTTCAAAACCAGCATACAGCGATCAGCTTAATAAAGAATTGAAGCCTCCTTCCTGTATACCTCTTGGGCTTGCAACTACAGAGAGAGCCAAAAGACTACGAACCGGCTGCGCGGTGTTTTTCCTGTCCGCGTCCTCGGCGCTCGTTGTTATCTGCCGCTATCATAGAAAGGCGCGGATGAAACCATACAACATTTTTAGCAGAGATTTATGGCCCCCTCGAACCCCCGACCTAATCCCCTTGCCATTTCTATCTTAAAACAAAGTGTACAAAGCAAACCCACATACACTGGAAGAATTAAAACAAAATATCCGCCAGGAAATTGCCAGCATTTCTCAACGTGAACTACGGCGAGTGAAGGATAGTTTCCTAAAGAGGTGCCAAAAATGTATGGACGACGTCGGCCAGTTTCAGCATCTCCTTTCATAAAGTTGGTAAGTAAAGCCTTTAAAAGTAGTTTTAAAAATGTTGAATGGTTTCATCCGCGCCTTTCTATGATAGCGGCAGACGGCAACGAGCGCCGAGGACGCGAACAGGAAAAACACCGCGCAGCCGGTTCGTAGTTTTTTTGGCTCCCTCTCTAGATAAATATACGTTGTATAGCAGAGCGTGCACAAACTGGAGGGAGTTTAAATTAAATTGAGTTTTATTTATGGACGCTCTTTAACTGCTGTGGTCCTTAGCGTCCCATTCTATATTGGACGTGAAAGACCGGAAATTTTGCTCAGAGGCCTCTTTATCAGGCTTGAGGTTCTTTTACGTGCCGTAAATCTAGGACACGGGACCACCGGCTTTACTTCCCTTCCGAAGGAAGCCATATTAAGGATTTTTACGCCCGAAAAAAATCCATCGCCCTCCGCTGGGTTTGAACCCGCGACCTCGGGAACTAGAGGCTAGCATGGTAACCACTACACCACGAAGGACGACTGGAGGGAGCTTGAAACAATGGGATGACCTAAGGACACAAATTTTGGCATTATACATTTTTGGAATCAGTAGCCAAAATGTTTTAGAACAATTTGGCAATTATGTAGGCATGGTAAGAGAGAGAGAGTACAGGAGTGATTACGGCAAAGGAAGAATTTAAATACAAAGGTAATGAGAAAGTAAGAAAACAAGGAAGGAAATATAAACGTCCAATTTTTAAATGTTTATATAGGATACAAAATACTAAACATTCTATGAACAGTTTATGATACTAACAGTAAAACTGTATATATTTTTGTATTCAAGATTTTATGTCAAAATACAATTAAAATATATCATGAAACTATTTCTGTAAAGGTTTATCTCGATTAATATGAAGTAGATATACCGACATTACACGTTTTGAGGCTCCCTGAATTAAACGCAGTTTTAGGAAAAAAGTTCCCTGTGTACATGTATGTACAACTCAAAAATAAAAAGTCCGTTAAATAACAAACTTGGTATTTAAATTCAACATTTTCTAGAGATGCGACACAAGATTTTCAAGAAATTCCATTCACCCCAAACTACCCTTTACATGGAAAATTCGTTATTTTTTTTTTTATTTTCTCGGAAATGCCTCAACGATTTTGATTTACATACATGTTTCAGATATTTGCATAACAAAATGTATATCTTGAATTTTCTGTGAACATTCTGTGAGGTCGTTTTCATACGAATGACTTTTGTATAAGTGGTAAACCATAAGAGATAGCACAAAATTTAACTACACAAAAAACGTAGATCTCGGTAAAGCACACAATTTTTGTAAATTACTTTTTTTTTCAGCATTAGCCATTTCCAAGATTTTTTTGTTATTGGTTAGAATTTTCAAAAGCTTATACTTTTTGCAAGTGATAAGTCGCTAATCGTTTTTTCTTGTGGTCATGTAAAGAACATGAAATTTCAGAGCCATACATGGCGATCCGCTTTTTAAATATCTCACAATCTCTTTAGTCTACTGTACACTTCTTATACTGTAACGAAATGTGTGAACGTCTCGATTAATAACAACTAGAAAGCAGAATAAGATTTCGTAAGAACAGTTTGTAGAAGAGTGAGTAGAGAAAGTCATACGAATGCAACGCATCAGGTATTTTTACTTTCTGGAGTCACTGTATATCGACTTTTTAGGATGAATATACTTCCTCCACCTATCATAGGCAACTACAATTTAAGTAAATTTGATTTTGCGTGCACCGACGCCATTTTATCGCAAGCTGGATTGGTAGCATTTGCTTTTAACGAGAGATACAATTTGCCCGTTGCGGGAATGGATTCAGACAGCAGACGAGCTGCTCTGTTCAAAAAAGGTGAAGTGAAAACCAAGGCCGATACAAACTCCTCCTACATGCATATCCTACAACGCTGGTTATAGATTTTCACATTTCTCCTCCTTGCGTTCATCACTGGGTGATTTACCTACTTCCAGACATCGGCTATTTCGTTATGAATATCTAGTTAAACGAACACGTATAAAAGAAAGCACAAAACAAATTAACCATTCATCTTGTGAACGTGCAATAATAAAGAATTCCTCATACGTACACTCAGCAATTCTCAGGCACCCACTACACATCCTGACAGACATTCATTTCTCTACCATATAACTATAAGAAGTAGAAGAAATATTTCATCTAAAATCTTAATTTATTTTTTGCTTTGAGGTCACCTGAAATAAAAATGAAGAAAGAGGTCCGCTTGCGCAAGTGAACAGCCTGATTCGGCTCCATTTTCATTAAAATGTCATATCTTTTGATATATCTGTATCACTAATAAAACGTACTTTGAATTTTCTGTGCATACGCTATTGAGTCTTCATTCTGAATGAATTTTATTTAATTAGTAAACCATACTAGATAGAAAAAACACTTACTTCACAAAAAATATGATGTGTTACATTCACATAAATTCCTCTACCTCTATCGTTTATTAGTAGGTATACAAATTATTTCTATTCTGAAAGTTGATTTTCTTATCTACTTCATTTAATCGAGATAAAACTTTCTGGAAATAGCTATATAACACATTTAGTTATAGGTACAAAGGGAATAACGACAGTCAAATGTTTTAGAAATGGACGTTATAGGTAAGTTGGCCTTAAAATACCATGGCTCTTTGCGTGCAATCGCGAGAAACAACTGAATATCGAAAGGACTTGAAAAGAGTGACAAAGTATTGAACAATTCCAACCATTAATGAGTATCTCGGATAACATAAAAAGTTATTTGAAATAAATTGTGTGTTTTAAAGAGATCTTCGTTTTTATGTAGTGCGTTATCGCTTGTTTACCAGTTATATAATATTATACAAAATTCCTTCCGAATGAAGTGGATTTCACAGGTATTCCCAGAAAATTCAAATATACATTTTATTTGTAATCTTTAATATATGGTACTTTAATAAAAATCGTTAGCCTTTTTTTAGAAAAAAAAAGTTCGAAATATCTTCCGTGTAAGCGGTAATTTGGGGGTGAGGGGATTTGTCGTCCTCTGTGGTGTAGTGGTTACCATGTTAGCCTCTAGTTCCCGAGATCGCGGGTTCAAACCTAGCGGAGGGCGATGGATTTTTTCGGGCGTAAAAGTCCTTAGCGTGGCTCCCTTCGGAAGGGAAGTAAAGCCGGTGGTCCCGTGTCGTGGATTTACGGCACGTAAAAAGAAACTCAAGCCTGATAAAGAGGCCTCTGGGCAAAATTAGCAATTATAGAATGGGACGCTAAGGACCATAGCAGTTAAAGAGCATAAAGGGTACGGAACCTAAATAACAAGTTTAGTATTTATCCGACTTTTAGTTTTTGAATTATACTGTTCTCTCTCTGTCCTTTTTCTAAACTTTTTATTTATTTATTCATTCATTCGTGAGGCCTCAATCATGTATTTCCCGTGAAATCTCGATATAGGATTTTTGGGTGGATGCAATACCTTTTCCCTACCTACTATGCACGGGGTAGTGAAAGTAAAAATGTAAATCTAATATTTTTTCATTTATTTGGTGGCATTAACCATTTCCGATATATTTGCTTTAAAATTTCCAATACTTTTTACTTTCTCTACTACGTATAGTAAGTAGGGAAAGTATTGCATTCCACCCAAAAACTCGATACCGTGATTTCACCGGAAATACATATTTTGAGACGCCCTGAATCCAAACAAAGCCTTTTTGGAAACACATCCGCACGCGTGTGTCTCTGTGAACAGCATAACTCAAAAATGAAAAGTCGGATAAATACCAAACTTGGTATTTAGGTTCAATATCTTCCAAAGATACGACACGGAGATTTTCAACAAAATCTCCCCACTCCAAACTACCCTTTACATGGAACATTTTTTTGAAAAATTTTATTTTCTAAAAAAATGGCTAACGATTTTTATTAAAGCACCACATATTAAAGATATTTGCATGACAAAATGCATATCCTGAATTTTCGGTGAAAATAGCCTATGAAGTCTTCATTCGGAGGGTATTTTGTACTCTTTTGCAACTGGTAAACGTTAGGCCATAGACGAGAACATACTACACAAAAAATGTAGATCTCTTTTAAACACACAATTTACTTCAAATAAACTTTTTTGTGGTATAAGCCGTTTCTGAGATATCCTTATTAAAGGTTCGAATTGTTCAATTCTTGGTCATTCTCGTAAGTCTGTCAACATTCGTTGTTTCTCGCGATGTCATGGAAACGGTATGGAATTTTAAGGCCAGGGTATGGCGTTCAGTTCTTAAACATTTGACTACCGCCGTTCCCTTTGTATATATATATATATATATATATATATATATAAAACAAGTATAATGTAGTTATTTTTGCAAAGCTTTAATTGTATTAAAAGGTAGATAGAAAAATAGACATGAGTAAGAATAGTTTGTGTGCCATTAATAAACGACAGAAGGTAGAGAAAGTAGTGTGAATGTATCACATCAGAATTTTTGGTGCTAAGGCACCACTGTTTTGTTGCTCGTGGTCATGTAAAGGGCATGGAATTTCAAAGCCAGCATATAGTGACCCGCCTTTTTAAACATTTGACTATCGCCTCAGTTTCCTGTATTGCTCGTCCTATAACGAAGTGTGTAATGAATAGGGTCCGGATTTTTAGGTGGAATAAACCTTCATTTTAGGTTTCTTATATGCTTAAAATAGGGTTTTATTAGGTTTTTCTTGATTAAAATATATTTTTTTTATGTTTTGCTTCTTGGATCAGTACAGGTATCAATAATTTTGCTTTTCTGGTACTTAGTTGTAAGATTTATATTTTGGCATTGCAGTAGATACATACATTCTCAAATATTCTGGCGTAAACGATTTCCTGTTATCACGTAACACATTCTTGTATGAAGAAAAGGTTCTTTCAACGGAACATGACGTCATTGGAGCGTAGAATATAGATGCCAGTGCAGCAGGTTATAGGGGTAGTTCTCTCCCTACAACACTGAATTGATGATTTTCATATCTTCAAAAGCAGGATTTCGTTGAAGAATCTTCTGCAACTTCGAAGAACATGCAACTCCCACTGGTCCAGGTATTTCTTTACTGGAAACATTGCCAATGATATCTAGAGCATCTTTCAGTGGCAAAGTTGTAGCTTCTGGTATAAAACAAAAATGTGTCTTAATGTATGCAAGGGAAGCGGCAAGAGTGGGACACTCGAGTGATTTCTTAGTCTTGGCAATGCAGGAAGGTTCTGTTTCATACAATTCATTGACAACATTTTTAACGTCTTATAAGTGCTCGGGCATAGTAAATGGCAGCAGACAGCCAAGTCCTGACCTTCTATCAGCTGCATCCAGGTGTCACCACGTCACATGTGCTGCGTTTAACTTCAACTATCTGCTGGCTATAAGTGGTGGAAATAATTTTACAACGAGTTTCAATCCGAAAATAACATTCATTTCGAAAAAGGAAAAACAGCTATTTAGGTTATTTTAGGTGTCAACCCCTCATTTAAGTTTCTTTAGGCGTAATGAAATTCGCATATTCTGCTCCAGGAAGTGTGAAACGAATATATATCTTGAAATGTGTTAATTAAATAGCGAGGAAAAATATAGGTTAAAACCTAAAAATTCGGGCCCTAGTAATGAAACATTACATTTCTGTAAACGTTATCTGGATTAATGTGAAGTAGATACAAAAATAGGCTTTAGCAAGAATAGTTTGTACAAGAGAGAAAAAATTGACTATAGTGGGTATATATACGAATAACACCGGAGTACCTTTTGTAATCAAAGTCCTGTTTCGTTAAATTTCTGGCATTGAACAAGTCACATAATGTCACAGCAAGTGGCATTGTACTCCAGTAAGCTTCATACAGTGTACTAACTACAATTTCAAATTCCGTCATGACCAAGTTATCACCGGACTAGCATAGGACATACAATCATGACTCACTCCCATCTTGTCTCACGAACCACCGCCAACTATATGTCAACGCTGTCAAATCGTGCAACACATCATCGAGTGCCCACAATTTCAAAAACAAAGACAACAGTTCCCCATTTCAAATAGTGTGGAAATACTTGGCAATGTAACTTCATGTAAAAATGTTATCAGTTTTGTAAAAATCTAACAACATGTAGAAGCCTAATGTATGTAGTCGCGATATGACTGTAAAGTTCAAGCGACTTAAAATAAATTAATAAATCTGATGTGTTACACTCACATGACTTTCTCTACTCTTGTACAAACTATTTTTACAAACGCTTATTCTCCATATGCTTCATGTTAATCTTATTGATAATTTTCTTGTAGGTGCAAGGGGAATATGGTAGGTTTTAAGCGATAGTCAAATGTTTTAAGAGCTGGTTGCTATGTGGAGTATTCCATTCTCTTTGCATTACCAGGGGGAAAAAGAAGAATAACGAATTCCCATTTGAGAAAAAGTATAAGTATTGGAAAATTTAAGGGAATAACAAGCAATATCTCGAAAATGGCTCACTCAACAAAAAAATGTATATGACATAAATTGTGTATTTTAATGCGATCTATGTTTTTTGTGTAATAAAATTTTGTTTATCTCTTATGGTTTACCAGTTATGCAAAAGTCGTTCACAATGAATACTTTTGGAGACATTCCCAGAAAATTCGACATATACATTTCATTTCTCATGAAAGTATCTTAAATATATGATATTTTAATCAAAATCGTTAGATCCATTTTTGAGAAAATTAAAATTTTCGAAAAATGTTCCATGTAAAGGGTAATCTGGGGTGGGGGGATTTTCTTGAAAACTTTCGTGTCGCATCTCTGGAAGATACTGAACTAAATACCCAGTTTGGTGTTTATCCGACTGTTCGTTTCTGAGTTATGCTGTTCACAGACACACACACACGGACATGTTTCCAAAAACACTTTTTTTGGATTCAGAAGGCCTTAAAACATGTATTTCCGGTGAAATCTCGGTATCGAATTTTTGAGTGGAATGCAATACTTGCCCTACTTACTATACGTAGTAGAGAAAGTAAAAATTAATAAAGCAACAAAATGCCGCAGCTACCTACGAACCTGGAATTTTGTATATAAAAGCTCAATTCTTCCAGTTCTGCTGCATTAAATTCTGTACCTGAGAGGCATACTGTCGTGACATTTTATTGCGAAAATGACTTATTTGCGGTTCTGGAATCCTCCGATCAGTTTTTTTAATGGTAAAGTGTAGTAAATGAAACAATAATTCCCTGTGGAATAAAATAATAACTTCCATACATTTGCAAACAAGGGCGGCTTCTGCGGTAGTGCCGCGCCACCACTTGCATCAGAAGGAAAGAGAAGTGTATAGGTGTTGCGCACAAAGCATTGTTTCAGAGTAAGTGTTCCCTCACTTTTTTTTTTTGCCGCGGATCAACCTAAGAGTGAATATAGTGTAGCCTTATACACAGCACTCATGAGCTTAGAATAACTAGCATAGTGCGCGCACTCTGCTACTTATTTTCTGAGGTTTGGAGCCAATTCCAGATTGACACCGTCTAAGCTCATGAGCGCTGTGTATAAGGCTACACTATATTCACTCTTAGGTTGATCCGCGGCAAAACAAACCCACGTGGTCAGTGCACCGTGGTGCAACACGGTAGCGATGTGCCCAGGAAAGCAGTCCCATGCTAATCTCTGAGTTTTAGAATGAATTTATCCTTAAATAGTATAATATTCTAAACAAATACCAAAGGTTTTATTTAACACTGATTTATGCCGTAAAACAGAGCTACAAGTCCCATGATGCAATTCGTATGAGTCACCTGACATCCGGGTAGGTGCAGAATATTGCTTACAGCCAGAAACCAGCAGTTGTGTTTAGTATCATGGCGGACGGTGAATTTGCTCTTGTGTTTTCGTCGAATTACGTAAAGCCTTAACCGCGCAAACCATTGACTAGTGGTGAAAAAACAATAGTGTTGAATCTTTATTATAAGTTATGTGAGAAATACCCAACACTTTCCGCGAAAGAAATGGTGAAATTAACTTCTTGAGTTCACTGATGTTTAGAGTACATGTATAAACAGTACTTGTGTAGAAAAATCTGAAACGAGAAAAGTGGTTACACCCGGAAAAAAAAGAAAGCATATGAAATACGCGATACAAGAATGTAGTGATTTTAAGAAGAATGCAATTCACAATTTCTTTTTTTTTTAAAATGAGCCGCCAACAGTTAATAAAGTGCCGCCTCCAGGACGCGAATAAATTAGGTTATCGCATACCTGTTACTTTATTTTTCGCTCATTTATTTTAGAATTAACTATTATTATATGTGCAAACGTTTATTTTGTTGCAACTATCAATTTTATCACCTTTAACCCTTAACATAATATGCTAGTCACCGTTTCAGTTGTCGAAATAAGAACTCTGTTCTTTTTTGCACTACGTGCCGCTTGTACTCTCCACATGGTCTGAAAGTGTGACAGTATTTCTATTGCGAATGGCGGAAGGATAGTTTATAGCGGTGCACTGGTCACCTGGTGTTTGTTTTGACGCGAATCAACCTAAGAGTGAATACAGAGTAGGGATAGTGGTAGAATACATACCCTGCGCTCGACCTTCCTTTAATGCTGAGTTACCATCTTGGTGCAAGCTAATGCATTGCATATGGAAATGCAAATTAATGCTTACTTAAATCGAATGCAGAAATAATACACAAAAGTATCCTTATAAATAAAAATATGCGGTTTTGAATATAATTAGGTTTTGAAACTAACAGACATTATTTCAATATTTGTATACTTCAGATCAGGGTTATTCGTAATGATTGAATATTGGCATCCTACCCGCCACAAAACAAAAAAACTAACATATTCACCATGTGTTGAGCACCTGTATTCAAAACAGTAGTCAAGTATTTCTGTTCGTTCGTGTACTAACAGTTCAGTTCAAAGACATAGTTCACCGTGAAGTCAGGTAACTAAAACAATGTTTTCTTTAAATGAATATTCAGTTGCGCGTGAAAGTTACAAACTTGAACACAGTAAGTGAATTATTAAAAACTCAATTTAACAACAGGAGTCTCAGTGAAAACATTCAGATAAAAACATTGGGTAGCGACTCCCGAATCTGAATTTGCAGCAGCAAACAAAAATCGATGTCAATCCGGAGATTTATCAGAACAAATGGATTTTTGGCTGTTAAGAAAACAGAGCTATTATTTTTAGTTTCCTTATGTGTTATTTAGGGTAGATGTCCATTATATAACATCGGAATAACTGATATTGGTCATATATAGTCTAAAATGAAAGTACATTCAATTCTTGGCAATTACGTAATACGTTGATAATGCTGCACAAAGTTGGTAAACATGTATTATTTGAGGGATTTGTTTTCACCTTTTGAGGGGGGGGGTTCCAATTCAGAAGTATTGGAAATAAACATTGATAAAACATAAATAACTGCGGTAAAGTGTCGTAACTGAGACTTTCTTAAAAGTTACTAATTTCGTAAACCTTTATACACAAAATAACCCAATGCTAAATTTAATACAATTCAAAACTAATTTACATAAATGGTACATTAAAATCGTGCAGAAAGTGCTTTCGCTTCTCCTGTAAAATTTAGAATACGTTGGTTACGTTAGTACATCGCTCAGGTACAGAGTTTGGCTGCATTGCTGGAGATTTCAATCTGCGCGCGTTCACACACTCGAGTGCACATTATCTGCACATTTTCTCCAAGTATGTGCTGCTCTCTTGCGACCGTTTTGTGAACTAAATAGTTTGTATACGCTCCGGAGAAGCATTAATTTCTAAAATAATACTTATAGTATGTAGAGAAAGTACTATATCCACTAAAAATTCTATATCGATATTTCAACGATTCTGCGGTCCGTTGACTGCCCTTTACATGGAAAAACATCTGATGTGTTACACTCACATGACTTTCTCTACTCTTGTACAAACTGTTTTTACAATCGCTTATTCTCCATATGCTTCATGTTAATCGAGATGTTAATCTTATTGCTAATTTTCTTGTAGATGCAAGGGGAATTGGTAGGCTTTAAGCGATAGTCAAATGTTTTAAGAGCTGATTGCTATGTGGAGTATTCCATTCTCTTTGCATTACGACAAAATAAATAAAATGAATAACGAATTCCCATTTGAGAAAATAAGTATTGGAAAATTTAAGGGAATAACAAGCAATATCTCGAAAATGGTTCACTCAACAAAAAAAAAAATGTATATGACATAAATTGTGATCTACATTTTTTGTGTAGTAAAATTTTGTCCATCTTCCATCTCTTATGGTTTGCCAGTTATGCAAAAGTCGTTCACAATGAAGAATACTTTTGGAGACATTCCCGAAAAATTCAAGATATACATTTTATTAGTCATGAAAGTATCTTAAATATATGATCGTTTAATCAAAATCGTTAGCCATTTTTGAGAAAATTAAAATTTTCGGAAAATGTTCCATGTAAAGGGTAATCTGGGATGGGGGGATTTTCTTGAAAACCTTCATGTCGCATCTCTGGAAGATACTGAACCTAAATATCAAGTTTGGTGTTTATCCGACTGTTCGTTTCTGAGTTATGCTGTTCACACACACACGCGCGCGCGCGCGCGGACATGTTTCCAAAAATGTTTTTTTTTTATTCAGGGGGTAAATGGCTAACAATATCTTGAAATTCCGTGCGTTTAAAATATTTGCAAGTGTATATCTTGAATTTTCTGCGAATAGCTTGTGAGAGTCATCTTCATTATGAACGAATTTATATAACTGGTACATCATGTGAGGTAAACCAAAGCTTACTACGCCAAAAATGTAGAGGTAAGTGAAGTATGCAATCATGTCAAACGTTTACTGTAGCACCAGCTATTTACTTCGTTACCTATTTTAAGTTTTACCCGTTGAACTGTCATGAGGCACATTATAAAGCATCTTAGCGCATTCAGGGTTTTTTTGTGATAATTTTTAAATTTTCATGTTAATACAAAATTTCGCGACAAAACTAAAAACAAAATATATACGTGCTTCGTATAACAGACTTGGAAATTCATTTGGACAAAAAAATTAACATCTCACATAATAGAAAATTGTTTTATCCGTAAAACTGAATTATTGAAAACACCAATAATTTATGAGAGGTTTAACAGAGATGCAAGTTATTTTGAAAGGATATTAATGTTTGGTAGGAAATATTAAATAAAATATTATTTAGCACAACCATTTCTTCCATGACATCAAATTGCAACATACAAGTTACGTTTACAGACCATTGAAGATCTCGTCAGTAATTACTATTCAGACACGATATGAGTGCGTGTGGTGGAAAGAGAAATTAAACGGTTACGAAACAAGTGGGCGGGGCATCGGAAGGACTGTCAGATAAAGAAAACACCCATAGTTCCGAGTTGCATTTACTAGTGAGGCTAGTGCCTGCACACACAGTACTGTTTTCGTCGTGCAACTGTACATTGCCCCTCACTCCCATCTGATCCCTGACCTTGATTGTCCACGAAAACAATGGCGCCCTCCTCCAAGCGCATTCATATCGTAGCTAACTAGTACTAAACTATAGTGTAAAAGGTATCTTTCACTGTTCGATCTCATGCTAGCCATAAGGCTTGAACATATATCTCTCAACATCTATGAGACTGGTTACCTTTAGCTTTAAATGTCAACAGAGCAAGCAGTACATCAATTTCATTATTATGCTGATACAAATTTCGGACATAGTTGCAGAATTCAATATAGCATAAAAATGCATATAATTTTCATTTAAATTCAGGTAATTGCGTGGACATAATCTTTACCCATCGAGATTAATATCAGATTTTGCAATTAATTTTGATAGCTCATAAAGGAAATCGAGTGTTTTTATTACCTTTATATCGGTATCATGCAAGTTTCGTAACACATTTTTAAAATAAGTCAATTTTCATGCTTATCGCGCAAATTAATTCTTCCGCGAGAAAACAAGAAATTCGCGAAAACTCGCTGAAAAAAATTACAGCAAATTGGTCTACATTTATTTTTAAACATATAGATACTTTTAGACGAAGTTGTAAAACATTTTTCGCGTTTATAGTTAATATACAAAACACGGTCCTGCACATTAGTAACAAAAACACGATACCGGACACGTAACCAACTGTTTATTGCTTTAGTTTGCCATTATTTCTCGTTAAAAGTTATCGGGTACAATGTCGCGAATAAAGAATCGCTATTTATATGAACACTATAGTATAATACACGGGATTGTGAGAGTTAAAATGGGTAGAGAAAGTCCTGCGAGTTTTGACCACATTTTCTCTTTATTTCTTTCTGGCGTTACATACAAAACATGACAATACTTTTGTTAAGGTTTTTAATGCAGGTATTTAAATTGTATGGTAAGTTTTCCAACGTTGTGATAAGTCTGCCTAATTAGGTATCATATGATGCAGTCTGATGTTTAAATTAAATCTCCCAGAATCTATACCGGGTGAGTCTTCTCAGCCTGCGGATTGTGAAGTCACACAGTTCCGACGTAGTACAGGCTAAGCCGTAAACACTGTCCACTGCATCGTGTCGTATCAATTTCAAATAACTGCTTTGCACCGCTGTGTGTGCAGTGATTTGCACTCGTAGTGTGGTGTTGGCCTACAGTGGTGAAGGTCTCAGGTTCAAATACTGCCATTTGAAGATAATTTATGTTTAGTAAATTTAATGAAAACTGGTATTTTGGCATGGAAGTGTCGTTTCACTTAATTAGTTTAATTATGTGAATTTCATTAAAACGCAAATTGTTACTGGTTAGAGTATGCAAATCCACTTTCCAGTGCATTCGGAAAGAAATCATGATTTGCTAGAACGTTCTCGAAAAAATGAACAGAAATAAATAAAAAAATCATTAATTCGCAGGCAAGATTTGAATTTCCGACCTTCATCACGACTTTCCAGCATGTTAAACATTGCACTACTGGAGCATGGCAGCCCTAACCAGCGGGCTGGTGAATGCGGTGTCAGCACCTGCATTTCGCATCGTCTGCAAAACGCAGGGTTGCCTAGTTACCAATCCGTAGGATGAGAAGACTCACGCGGTATATTGGATAACATTTTTTATTCAACTGTGTTCACACAGTCCTGCAGAATCCAAAAATTAAATCATATATTTTTTTCAAGATTGAAAATAAATGAAAAGGCTACCGCGCATATTTTGATATGTTTCATGTCTGGTTGCAATAGAGCTAAAGGGTAGTTGAGACCAATCTCGGTTGAGGCGAGCGCCAGGAATTTCCCTTATCCTAATAAGACAAATAACTGCTCTAACACTCTGGGTTTCATTTCAGCAACATTTCACCCATTTATTTCACGTTTATAGCAACCTGAGTTGTTAAAAGATATGAACACTTGAAAACAAAATAGTACATGGACTGCATATGTTACACATTTCTATTTTCTCTACTACGTATTGTAAGTAGGGGAAGTATTGCATTCCACCCAAAAATTAGATAGCGAAATTTCATTGGAAACCTGTTTAGAGATGCCCTGAATCCAAATAAAGCATTTTTGGAAACATGTCCGTGTGATGTGTCTGTCTGTGAACAGCAAAGAGAAGTCGGATAAATACCAAACTTGGTCTTTGAGTTTAATATCTTCCAGAGATGCGACACATGAGGTAGCGGGTTCAAACCCGGCGGAGGGCGATGATTTTTTCTGGCGTAAAAATCCTTAGCATGGCTTCCTTCGAAGAGAAGTAAAGCCAGTGGTCCCGTGTCGTACATTTACGGCACGTAAAAGTACCTCAAGCCTGATAAAGAGGCCTCTGAGCAAAATTACTTGTCTTTCACGCCCAATATAGAATGGGACGCTAAGGATCACAGCAATTAAAGAGAGTCCATAAATAAAACTCAATTCAGGGGTGCGACACAAGATTTTCGAAAAAATGCACCCCACCCCAGACTACTTTTTACATGGAGCATTTTTTCGAAATTTTTTATTTTCTCAAAAATGGCTCTAGCGTTTTGAGTAAAATATTATATGTTTAAATTATTTTCATGGCAATAGAAATGTACATATTGAATTTTCTGGGAATGTCCCCAAACGTCCTCTTCATTCTGAATGACTTTCGCATAACTGATTGACCGCAAGGGATAGACAAAATTTTACTACACAAAAAACGTAGATCTCGTTAAAACACGCAATTTATGTCATATACACTTTTTTGTCAAGTGAACCATTTCCGAGATATTTCTTATTTATTTGAATTATCCAATACATAACTTTTTCAAAAATGGGAATTCGTTATTCTTTTTTTTTATATGTCCTGGACATGCAAAGAGAATGGAATACTCCACATAGCAACCCGCTTTTAAAACATTTGACTATCGCTTAAAGCCTACCAATTTCTACTTGCACCTACAAGAAAATAACTAAGATATTTTGTGCAAATGTTTATCTCATTTAACACAAAGTAGATTGAAAATAAGCGTTTGTAAAAAGTTTATAGAAGAGTAGAGTTTATTTTAATATACAATATACCCTCACAAACATACGTTTTTCATCTTAGGTGTCTTGTGCTGCCACCTACTGCCTGGTACTCAATATCCGCGACCTCAGTAGTCATTAGACATCGTGAAACAGCAGAATGGGATGCTCCGTGCAACTCACAGACTTCGAAGGTGGTCAGGTGATTGGGTGTCACTTGTGTCAGAAGTCTGTACGCGAGATTTCCACACTCCTAAACATTACTATGTCCACTATTTCTGATGTGATATGAAGTGTGATGCAGTAATTTGTATCACAAATTACTTAAATGTAAATAATGATTGTAATATGAATATGCATTTTTATGTGACATTGATTTCAGATGTTTATTGATTGTAAATATTGTTGGGAAGTAAATTTATAATGCCTTACTGAAACTGTCAATAATAGCGCAATAATGCAGCGAGGGGGGGTGAGCTGTTTATCATTATTGGAAACGAGGAAATTACGTAATATTGGCGCGTTTTTCCGTTGAGAACCTTCTGGAATATTTTCTCCCTAAAGCATATGTATTCATAATTTAATTGGATATTAAAATAGACGCTAATGTTGGCGCGTTTTATTAGCCAATAGTAGTTCAGTTATAATCTTTAGGCGTATCTGGATGCAGGAGTATAAAAAGCCAAGTCAGAGGTAGATCGCGGCCAGTTCATCGAAAATCTCAATACATTACACGTCGCCTTCAGTTGCTCAGTTCATCAAAATTCTTTGTGCACTACACGTCGTCTTCAGTCAGTCAGTTCGTCAAACGTCGGGTATCGATTCACAAGTTACGCGCAGCAGAATTATGAATAATCTAAAGTTTTGTAAGGTTAATTATACAAAAGATTGAAGTACGTGGATTAAAAGAATTATCAGTAAGAAGTTATTATAACAGTTTCAGTTTGGCGAGTGTCAAGATCAATGTATAAATGTGATAGTTAACGTGTTCGACAATAAATGTGTAAAACAAATTTCTTCATCAGTGTAATTTTTGGATAAACGATTCCTTTCCGTTTACACAACCCTGATCAAGAAACATGTTCGACCGAGAGTTAATAGCTAGCCGGAGGACAGTAAACAAAACTTAAAATTTTTTCAAACACTAATACTGCCGCAAATTGCTAACACCAGATGGAGCTACGAACCTAACAAAGAATGACGTCACAAGATGGCAACACGTGATGTAAACAAACATACACAAACATTTGTAAGTAATACCGTCACAAATTGGCTACCACAACGTGGGGCTTCAATTAATGTTAAATTAACACAACTATACACTCGCAAATTGGCTCCCATACGTGGGGCAGTTAAAATTATGTAACTAAACAAAACAAAAGCAGCACAATATAAGATCTTCAAGTTCTAATAACTTACGTAAAAACATATTACGTAAACATTAAACCGTCGCAAGTGGAAACGTGAAGGGACATGTACAACACAAAAGTGTACAGGCCGACCTCGTCTATTGACTGACAGAGACCGCCGACATTTGAAGAGGGTCGTAAAGAGTAATAGGCAGACATCTATCCACACCATCACACAGGAATTCCAACCTGAATCAGGATCCACTCCAAGTACTATGGCAGTTAGGCGTGAGATGAGAAACCTTGGATTCCATGGTCGAGCGGCTGATCATAAGCCACACATCACGCAGGAAAATGCCAAACGACGCCTCGCTTGGTGTAAGGAGCGTCAACATTGAACAGTGGCAAAACGTTGTGTGGAGTGACGAATCACGGTACACAATGTGGCGATCCGATGGCAGGGTGTGGGTATGGCGAGTGCCCGGTGAATGTCACCTGCCAGTGTGTATAGTGCCAACAGTGAAATTCGGAGGTGGTGTTATGGTGTGGTCGTGTTTTTTCTGTTGTTTTGCGTGGCACGATCACAGCGCAGACCCACATTGATATTTTAAGCACCTTCTTGCTTCCCAACGTTGAAGAGCAATTCGGGGATGGCGATTGCATCTTTCAACACGATCGAGCACCTGTTCATACTGCACGGGCTGTGGCGGAGTAGTTACACGACAATAACATCCCTGTAATGGACTGACCTGCACAGAGTCCTGACTTGAATTCTATAGAACACCTTTGGGGTGTTTTGGAACGCCTCACCAACCTACATCGATACCTCTCCTCAGTTCCGCACTCCGTGAAGAATGGACTGCCATTCCCCAAGAAACCTTCCAGCACCTAATTGAAAGAATGCCTGCGAGAGTGAAGGCTGCCATCAAGGCTAAGGGTGGGCCAACACCATATTGACTTCCAGCATTACCGATGGAGGGCGCCACGAACTTGTACCTCATTTTCAGCCAGGTGTCCGGATACTTTTGATCACGTAGCGTAGTTTCTACAAACTATTCTTAAAAAGGTTATTTGTATCTCTACTTCATGTCAATCGGATAAAAGTTTACAGAAACAGTTTAATTACAGATTTCGCTACAGGTACTAGATGGATAAATAAACAGAAGCGATAGTCAAATGCTTAAAACAGGGCCGCTACGTCCTGGTCTTGAAATTCCATTACTCGTTTCACGATGTTGAGGGGGGGGATCAATGGTGACCAAGTATTGCACAATTCAAACCAATAATAACGGGTATCTCGGTAATGACCGATGTCACAAAAATAATTTGAAATAAATTCTGATTTTTAAAAAGATATACTTTCTCCGTGTAATAAGTATTTGTCTATCTCTTATGGCTTCACGAGCTATTCCCAGAAAATTCAAGATATACAGACTGATGGTTGGGGCAAGAGGAACCATACCTAGGCACTTTGCCGAGTTTTGCAAAAAGTTCAGTCTCAAGGCCAATTTCATGTACAACATTGCAGTTTTTACTTTTAAAGGTTCAATCAAAATTCTCCAAAATCATCTATATTCAAATTAATTTCATTCTGTAGCGTATGACTCACAGCAGAATAGCCACGCTTTTAGTAATTTCCCCTCTAAAATAGAATTTTCTGCCGTTTTCTTTTACTCATAATTGAAATTTGTTTCAATGAGAATCATGTTTTGTCTTCTTGTGCTATTCTTGTTTTTATATAATAATGTGTAAAAGTATTAAGCTTTGTCTGTTTGGCAGCCCCTACTTTTGGGAAAGCTGAAATTTTTCTTTCTCTCTGTCATGTAAATGTCATAAATATATAGTACTTTAATTTTGTGTCGCATCTTTCGAAAACAGTGAACTTAAGTCAGGCATTTTATAACATTTTCAATAGATTTCCTAAGTTTTAATTACCCCTCTACTTGGGATTGTTCACAATTTTTCAATAAAGACTCTATTTTGATAACTAATAAGTCTGTAATAATAGCATTATTATTATTATCCATTCAGTCCTTTCTCGAAGCCATGCAAGATAAAGAGTTACTCGGGAAAAATTGATCTCGTCAAAACTTAACAATTTGCCCTCTGGCATTACTCTTGTCCGAGATATATCCACGCTCCTGTATGTTAAATTCTCATAGAAACAATCTGTCAGAAATGTGAAGTGCACATTCTTTTCTGGTGAGCCCGTGATTTGTTTTATAAACATCTGACTAAAGCCGCATTTTCATAGCCTTTCTATGCGGAAAGAAAGAAAACGTTTGCAATTGGCAGAGAAATTGACGCAAACACTATAATACAGCTTTGTCCTTTTTTTGGGTGAAAAGTGCTTCTGCATCACGTCCTACTCCACCTTATCAATAGAAAACGCTTGAGCTTATTTCCTCTTCTCTCTCTCTCTCTCTCTCAACTTTACTTCTCCGCCAAGGTTAGATGTTTCACTTCAAACCTAGCATCCTTCATTCCTCCCTCTTTGAGTTTAGTTTTTCTTCCTTCTCTGGTGGTGGTGGTGGTGCATTCCACCCAAAAATTCGATACCAAAATTTCACCGAAAATAAAAAGTTTCACTCCCTGAAAAAAAAAATCTGTTGTGTTGGCACTCACATGCCTTTCTCTACTCTTGTACAAACTATTTTTACAAACGCTTATTCTCCATATGCTTCATGTTAATCGAGATGTTAATCTTATTGCTAATTTTCTTGTAGATGCAAGGGGAATGTGGTAGACTTTAAGCGATAGTCAAATCTTTTAAGAGCTGTTGGTATGTGGAGCATTCCATTCTCTTTGCATGTCCAGAAAAGACACAGAGAAAACGAATTCCCACTTAAGAAAAAGTGTAAGTATTGCAAAATTTAAACAAATAACAGGAATATGTAGGAATGTTCACTCAAAAAAGTATAACCAATGGTGTGTTTTAAAGAGGTATCATTTTTTTGTGTAGCAAAATTTTGTCTCTCTTACGCTTTACCAGTTATGCGAAAGTCATTCAGAGTAAAGAGAACTTTTGTGGACATTCCCAGAAAAGTCAAGATGTACATTTCATTTGCTACAAAAATATCTTAAACGTATGATATTTTAATCAAAATGGTTAGAAACTATTTTGAGAAAATAAAAAATTGCTAAAAAGGGTAGTCTGGAGTGGGGAGATTTTCTTGAAAATCTTCGTGTCGCATCCTTGGAAAACAGTAAAACTCAAGTACCAAGTTTGGTATTTATGTGACTTTCCGTTTTTGAGTTATGCTGCGCTCTCTCTCTCTCTCACACACACACAGGCATACGCGCGCGGTCATATCTCCAAAAAGGCTTTATTTGGATTCAGGACACCTCAAAACATGCATTTCCGCTGAAATCTCGATATCGAATTTTTGGCTGGAATGCAATACTTCCCCTACTTACTATACGTAGTAGAGAAAGTAAAAATCTGATGTGATACCTTCACATGACTATCGTTTATTAGTGGGTATACAAACTAGGCTTAGTTAAGCTCATTTTTATATCTACTTCAGTTTAATCCAAATAAACCTTTACAGAAATAGCTACATTGCACGTTTCGTTGTACATACAAAGAGAACAGCGATAGTCAAATGTTTAACAACTGGACGCTATATGCTGGCCTTAAAATTCCATACTGTTTCCATGACATCGCGAGAAACAACTGAATGTTCATACGTATTGAATAATTCGGACTATTAATAACGGATATCCCGGAAATGGCTGATGCCATAAATTATTTGAAATAAATTGTGTGTTTTAAAGAGATCTACAGTTTCGTGCAGCAAGTTTTCGTCTATCGCTTAACGTTTACCAGTTACACAAGATTATACAAAAAATTTTCCAAATGAAGTGGATTTTACAGGCTATACATGTATAAAGATATAAGTTTTATTTGTAATGTAAATATCCTTAATATATGGTATTTTAATCAAAATCGTTAGCCACTTTTTACAAAAACATTTCGAAAACTGTTCCATGCAAAGGTTAGTTTGGGGTGTGGGATTTTCTTGAAAATTTTCGTGTCGCATCTTTAAAAGGTACTGCACCTAAATAGCAAGTTTGGTATTTATCCGACTTTTCCTTTTTGAGTTATACCGTTCTCTCTTTCAATGCGCACGCGCGCGACTTTTTCCATCTATTTTTATTAGCGAGTATACAAACCATTCTTACTAAAACTTATTTTTCTATCTACCACATTTTAATCCAGATAAAACATTGCAGAAATAGCTAGTTTAGACATTTCGTTATACATACAAAGGGAACAGCGATAGTCAAATGTTTAACAACTGAACGCTATATGCTGGCCTTAAATTCCATACTGTTTCCATGACATCGCGAGAAACAACTGAAAATCGACGAGACTTTAAAAGAACAAGTATTGAATAATTCAAACTTCAACAACCGATCTCAGAAAGGGCTTATGCCACACAAAAACTTATTTTAAGTAAATTGCGTGTTTTAAAGGTATCTACATTTTCTTTCTGTATGGTAAGTTTTCGTTTATCGCTTAACATTTACCAGTTACACAAGATTATACCTAATGCCTTCCGAATGAAGAGAACTTTACAGGCTATTCTCAGATAATTCAAGATACACATTTTATTTGTCATGTAAATATCTTTAATATATGATATTTTAATCGTTAAAAGTTGATTTTTTAAAAAATCAAAATGTTTGAAAAATGTCCGCAGTAAAGGGTAGTGGGGGTGGGGGATTTTTTTTAAAATCCTCGTGTCGAATCTTTGGAAGGTACTGAATATAAATACGGAATGTGGCATTTACCCGACTTTTCGTTTTTGAGTTATGCTGCACACACACACACGGACCTTTTTTTAAAAAAAAATCTGATGTGTTGCACTTGCATGACTTTCTCTACTCTATAAACTCCTTTTACAAATGCTTATTCTCCATCTACTTCATGTTAATCGAGATAAACATTTGCAGAAACTATCTTACTGCTAATTTCCTTGTAGGTGCAAGGGGAATATGGTAGGCTTTAAGTGATAGTCAAATGTTTTAAGAGCTGGTTGCTATGAGGAGCATTTCATTCTCTTTGTATGTCCAGGGCATAAAAAAACGAATTACGAATTCCCATTTGAGAAAAAGTGCAAGTATTGGAAAATTCAAACAAATAACAAGGAATATCTCGGAAATGGTTCACTCCATAAAAACGTGTATATGACAGAAATTGTGTGTTTTAACAAGATCTACGTTTTTTGTGTAGTAAAATTTTGTATATCTCTTATGGTTTACCAGTTATGCGAAAGTCATTCAGAATGAAGAGGGCTTTTGGGGATATTTCCAGAAAATTCAAGATTACATTGCATTTGCCTGAAAATATCTTAAACATGCGTTATTTTAATCAAAATTTTCGAAAAATGCTCCATGTAAACGGTAGTCTGGGATGGAGGAATTTTCTTTAAAATCTTCGTGTCCCATCTTTAGAAGATACAAAACTCAAATATCAAGTTTGGTATTTATCCGACATTTCGTTTTCGAGTTGTGCTATTCACAGAGAGACAGACATACACAAACGGACATGTTACCAAAAACGCTTTATTGGGATTCAGCGCACCTCAAAATGTGTATTTCCGGTGAAATCTCGGTATAGAATTTTTGGGTGAATGCAATACTTCCCCTACTTACTATATGTAGTAGAGAAAGTAAAAATGCTTTTTTTTATTCAGGGTCCTCAAAACATGTATTTCCGGTGAAATCTTGGTATCGAATTTTTGGGTAAAATACAATACCTTCTAGGTAAGTGGTAGAGAAAGTAAAACGAAAGCATTTTGAGAAAAACTTCTCTGTGTTTGTGTGAACAGTATATTGAACAGATAAGTCAAAAACGAAATGTAGGTTAAACATCAAACTTGGTTATTTTAGTTGGCATCTGCCAAGAATGGGAACCGATTTTCATGACAATTCACCCACGCCAAACTACCCTTTACATGGAAAAAAATTCGGTTACTTTTTGTCTCAAATGACACGATTTTTCATGACACAAAAAAAATTCTGATGTGTTACACTCACATGACTTTCTCTACTCTTGTACAAACTATTTTTACAAGCGCTTATTCTCCATATGCTTCATGTTAATCGAGATATTAATCTTATTGCTAATTTTCTTGTAGATGCAAGGGGAATTGCTAGCCTTTAAGCAATATTTTAAGAGCTGGTTGCTATGTGGGGTATTCCATTCTCTTTGCTTTACCAGGACAAAAAAAAAAAAAAAAAAAAAAAGAATACCGAATTTGAGAAAAAGTATAAGTATTGGAAAATTTAAGGAAATAACAAGCAATATCTCGAAAATGGTTCACTCAACAACAAAAAAAATGTATATGACATAAATTGTGTATTTTAACGCGATCTACATTATTTGTGTAGTAACATTTTGTCTATCTCTTATGGTTTACCAGTTATGCAAAAGTCGTTCACAATGAAGAATACGTTTGGAGGCATTCCCAGAAAATTTGAGATATACATGTCATTTGTCATGAAAATATCTTAAACATATGATATTTTAATCAAAATTGTTAGAGCCGTTTTTGAGAAAATTAAAATTTTCGAAAAATGTTCCATGTAAAGGGTAATCTGGGGTGGGGGGATTTTCTTGAAAACCTTCGTGTCGCATCTCTGGAAGATACTGAAGCTAAATACCAAGTTTGGTGTTTATCCGACTGTTCGTTTCTGAGTTATGCTGTTCACAGACACACACACGGACATGTTTCCAAAAATGCTTTTTTTGGATTCAGGGGGCCTCAAAACATGTATTTCCGGTGAAATCTCGGTATCGAATTTTCGGGTGGAATACAATACTTCCCCTACTTACTATACGTAGTAGAGAAAGTAAAAATGTGGCTTGCCCCGTAGCTCAGTCGGTAGAGCACCTGCCTGTTGTGCGAGGGGTCCCGGGTTCGATGCCAAGATTATTCCTTATACTCCCGAGCCCGGAAGTATGAATGTGAGAGTGAATGTGTGTGATCTAATGACTAAAACCCAACGACAAGCGAATACGAGTTAACACCATTGCCAATAAGCAACAAGTTCCAGAAAAGGCCGCCGATAAGACTAATGTAGTTAAGGCGGGGTATAAATGGAAATTAAAAAAAAAGTTTACCTTGAATTTTTTGGGAATAGCTGTGAAGTCTCTTTATTCCGAATTACTTTTGTATAACTGGTAACGGGTAAGAGATAGACAAAATGTTTCTACATAAGAAATGCAGATCGTTTAAGCAAACAATTTATGTCAAATGCATTTCAGGCGTGAACCATTTCCGAGATATTCTTTGTTATGAGTTTGAATGTTCAAATACTTATACTTTTTTCAAGTGGCTATTGGTTTCTTCTCGTGGTCATGCAAAGAGCATAGAATTTTAAACCGACAAGGGAGGCCGAGGTTAAGACATGGGAGGTCCGCGCTTCAAATCCCGCAGAGACGGTCTTCTCTGACTGTAGTTTCTTTCCAGGATTTCCTATCTTCATAACTGAAAAATGCCAGGGACGTTTCCTTCCCAATTATCATTTCCTGTAATGTCAATGTCCGTCTGGGAGCCGTATGTAGTAAGAACGGGAGTTAAACACTACTAAAAGAATGCAATTTCAAAGCCAGCATGTAGCGATCCGACTATGGCTTTAGCCTACTTTATCCTTCTTATAACTAAATCAGATGTACAATGAACGTTTGTCTCTATTAGCAAGAAGTAGATATAAGATTTTGTAACAATAGTTTGTAAAAGAGTAAGTCGAGAAAGTTATGCGAATGCTTCACAAGATTTTTTTCGTATCGAATGAACTATAATCTTAAAACCTCATCTGTTATCTCCCTCTTCCCCAGACGGTCTTCCTGTTCATCCTTCCTTCTAGTGAATCTCTGCATGCAGCGACCCATAAGTCTCTCTTCTCTTCCTGGCTATCAATGTTCCTTTGCATTACTTTTACTATAAAGATTTTATTACTTATTTTACTGCCCATTTCACATACTCCATTATTTCCCATATAATACTGCCAATCGTTCCTCCCCCTTCGTCGCAACGTGAAAGTTTCTGCACTATACTTCACACTACACACAAATCACGTCTGCAACCTCTTCATTGGTTCTTTAAGAACATTTATAGTTTATTTTAGGGGCCGACAAGTCGACATTTTAATGATTTTCAAGTTTACTGCTAAGAAATCCCAAAAAATGTACCTACAATAGATTGTTCAGCCGAAACCGAAGTCCATGGCACCGAAAGTTACTCAAATTTCTTTTGCTGGCCATAAAAATCTTTGAGGGGAAACAGAACCCGCGGTCCCGAAATTGGAAAGCAGCGCATTTTTATACAAAACTCTGCGTTTTAAAACGAGTTAATACTACGTGAAGGGGATTTCAAAGCAGCAGGCCGATAATTAAAGTATAGTGTACGCAATTGTGCCGCATTTTCATTATGTTAACCTATGTTCCTGATTATTGATTAACGGTTTTGTACGGAGGGCTTATTTGACGCGCGAAACACCGAAAGAAAACTGCTCGTGAGCAATGTAGCGTTGAAAACGACATTCACGGCAATTACGTTGTGCATTCGCATGTTACTGCTCTTAATTAGGCCCGTCCAAACAAGTGTAGCTTATACATCTTGCTTCTAACATCTTTACACAAATTAAAAATGCAACGCAAAATTTCTGAATAATATTCATTTTGTGATGAATTATTATTACTAAGGCACACAATGGCCTACATGCTTACTTTTTCTATCACGTACCTAGTAGGTAGGGAGGGTATTGCTTCCACCCAAAAATTCGATATCGACATTTCACCGGAAATAAATGTTGAGGCACCGCGCGCGCGCGCGTGTACATTCCCTCAGAAAGTACCCATTCGTCTGCGCTTTAAAACATTATAGCAGACAAATTAATGGAGGGAAAAAATCTATTTTTTTTACATAAATATCAAATGATAATTCAGTTTACGTGTTTTGGCGATTTTTCAGATCGTTCATTTTATCAGTTTTATAAACTTTTGAAAAATGCCGAAATTGCAACTCTTTTGTATATGATGTTTCGAAAATGATCTTACAAGCATTGAGTAGCATTTTTTTATCTACTTGATTTTGTGGTCAAAATAGGATTTTATTTAACGGGGAATTTTCAACGTTTTTGCCTAATTCCTCATTTTCGGCTCACTTTTTACGATTTCAGGAATTTATTTCTCCACCAGTTTGTCACAAGTCGATGAAAAAATGTGGATATATGCACAATATATGTATGTGTGTATATGCAGAGTGAGCCAAAAGACTCCGAACCGCCTGCGCAGTGTTTTTCCTGTCCGTGTCCTCGGTGCTCGTTGCCGTCTGCCGCTATCATAGAAAGGCCCGGATGAAACCATACAACATTTTTAAAACTACTTTTAAAGGCTTCCACCGTCGATGTCCATACATTTTTGGCACCTCTTTAGGAAACTATCCATCACTCGCCGTAGTTCACGCTGAGAAATTTCCTGGCGGATATTTTGTATTAATTCTTTCAGGGTGTGTGGGTTTGTCTTGTACACTTTATGTTTTAAGTTACCCCGGAGGGATATTTTATGAACAATATTATCGGATGCGCGGTGTTTTTCCACTGGGCGTGTGGAAATATGATAAAAACATGACAACGCACTGCTACTATAAACAAAGTCACGCCGTTGTGGTTTTGCTTTGCAGTGTGAAGTGCAATTTTGAGTTGACGGTGATGTGATGTGGTTCAGTTATTACGAGTTATTTATTATTTTGTCCCGTGCTTAGTCACAAAGTATATTATGGCTCAATATATGTTTTCTACTGCACAGCGTATATTTATTTATGATTCGTATGTGTTAAATCGGCCAGCTCGCAAAGTGAAAGTACGATTTGCAGAAATATTTCCAAGGTGTAAAAGTTCCAGGCCGTACAACAATCCATGAACTTTACAGTAAATTTCAGGCCACAGGAAGTGTTCAGGCTAAGAAAAAGACGGCGTTCGGTTCTTACCGAAGAAACATTAGACGACATTAATCATCGTTTGGAGAATTCCCCCAAAAATTCCATGACGGATTGTTTCCTAAAGAGGTGCCAAAAAGGTATGGACAACGACGGTGGCCAGTTTCAGCATTTCCTTTCGTAAAGTTGGTAAGTAAAGCCTTTAGAAGTAGTTTTAAAAATGTTGTATGGTTTCATCCGCGCCTTTCTATAATGGCAGCAGACGCCAACGAGCGCCGAGGACGCGGACAGGAAAAACAGGTGGTTCGGAGCCTTTTGGCTCACTCTGTATTTAATAATTTAAAAAGTCAGTGTGTGTGTGTGTGTGTGTGTGTGTGTGTGTGTGAACAGCATATCTCAAAAAACGAAACTTCGGATAAATACCAAACTTGGCATTCAAGTTCAGTTATATTCCAAAGATTTGACATGAAGATTTTCAACAAAATCCTCCCATCCCAAACTACCCTTTACATGGAACATTTTTCGAAATGTTTGATTTGTTGAAAAATGGTTCTAACGATTTTGATTAAAATACCATTTATGCACTTGAGATATTTACATGACAAAGAAATGTATACCTTACATTTTTCTGGGAATAGCCTGTCAAGTCTTCTTCATTGGGGAGGAGTTTTATATTATCTTGTGTAATTGGTAAACATTAAGCGACAGACTAAAAAGCACAACAAAATGTAGATCTCTTTAAAACGCGCTATTTCAAGTAACTTTTTTTGGTTGCATTTGCTATTTCCAAAATATTGGTTATGAATGGTTGAAATTGTTCAATACTTTTGTAAGTCTGTTAAAGTCCTGTCGCTATTAAGTTGTGTTAATCTTTGGGTTTGTTTAAGCTGGATATAAACGTTTAACACACACACACACACACACACTCTTATCATACTTCCAGGCTCTAGGGAGGCGGGAAATATTTGTGGCTAAAGAAAAATTTCCATCCTCTAGCCGGGAATCCACTAGGAACCTCTGGATTTGGGAGCTAGCATGCTAACCACCAGACCACAGAGGCAAACATGGCCAGAAAAGCAGCTTTAATGTTTGATACATTTTCACGCAAAAATGGCACACCGTTTTCAATAAGCTCGGTTTTAAGACATTTTAGATACCTTAGAAAATTGATTAAATGCCATCTTACCTTCCCCAAATGGGGCACAAAATAAAAAAAGAGCGAAATGCCTCGCCTATTCGTTCTTTTGAAAACTGATACACAATAAAAGTTTGCAAACAAAATATTTGCAGTTTTGAGATTTACAGAGAAACGACATTAATTTTCCTGGCTATCTATCATTCGTGTGCGCAAACAAATACGAGAAACAGTATGATTGTATGGCTCCCGCCGTTTCCACAGACTGTTTTATCAGTTTGACCAGGCCGCCGCTTTTCCCCTGGTACTTGCTAACCACGCGAAACAATATTTATATGTTAAGCTTACTTTTCTCAAAAATATGTTATAAATGATGACCTCTGCGTTTATAAATCCTGGCACCTGTTGAACACACTGAACAGCTGAAATATTCGAAAACGCACGTGGATGCTATCTTCTAATTCGTCGAGAATTTAGGATTTGTTGTAGAAACTATCTTTAAACTTTTCTCGTAGAAATAATCACATGGATTTAGATCTGGAGAGCGAGGCAATTATTCTGTCATCAAAAACACGTAAGCGACAGGCGATTTTTTGGACTTCTTTCCATGATAGCCCCATATCTTACCTAATGTTTCCTCATGAAAACTGTTGGCTGTCTGTGTCTCTTTTTGTCTAACATGAGACCAGTCTGATGTTTTCTAACAACCTATAAATTGTGAATGTTAGGAACGGTGACCCTAGGGAATTTAGCGCAATAAACACACGTTCTGTAATATACACCATGACAACTACACACAGCTTCGTATGTTATTCCACCATGCCAAATAACATCAGACTGAACTGCTAATGCCTTGAGTTAGGTTACCGCAGAGCCAAGTCCTTTAACCCGGAACCTGCTACGTGTCAGATCCGGCAACCACCAGTTGCGTCATTCAAGACAAGCACGGTGGTTCCGATCGCATTAACTAGCATAAGGAAGAGGTAGTTTCTGTACTCGCTTTACTTGTTAATGACCCAGAAAAATTGTTTTATTGCCAGTTGTTAAAACATCACATGAACATAAGTTGCAGAGGGGAGAGTGACAAAGCCATGGAGCGCGAGACGGAGATGTGGTGAGAGAGGAGGAGGAAAATGAAATTGAGTTTTATTTATGGACGCTCTTTAGCTGCAGTGGTCCTTAGCGTCCCATTCTATAGAGTGAGCCAAAAGACTCCAAACCGCCTGCGCGGTGTTTTTCCTGTCCGCGTCCTCGGCTCTCGTTGCCGTCTGCCGCTATTATAGAAGGGCGCGGATGAAACCATACATGTTTAAAACTACTTTTAAAGGCTTTACTTTACCAACTTTATGAAAGGAAATGCTGAAACTGGCCACCGTCGTCCATACATTTTTGGCACCTCTTTAGCAAACTATCCATCACTCGCCGTAGTTCACGTTGAGAAATTTCCTGGTAGATATTTTGTTTTAACTCTTTCAGGGTGAGTGGGTTTGCCTTGTATACTTTGTTTTAAGTTACCCCGGAGGGATATTTTATGAACGATATTATCGGCTGCGCGGTGTTTTTCCACTGGGCGTGCGGAAATTTGGTAAAAATATAACGCGCTGCTACTGTAAACAAAGTCACGCTGTTATGATTTTGCTGAGCAGTGTGAAGTGTAGTATTGAGTTGACGTAGATGTGATGTAGTTCAGTTATTACGAGTTATTATTTTGTCCTGCATTTAGTCACAAAGTATATTATAGCTCAGTATATGTTTTCTACTGCACAGCGTGTATTTATTTATGATTCGTATGTGTTAACTCGGTCAGCTCGCCAAGTGAAAGTACGATTTGCAGAAATATTTCCAGGTGTAAAAGTTCCAGCCGTACAACAATACATGAACTTTACAGTAAATTTCAGGCCACAGCAAGTGTTCAGGCTAAGAAATCTAAAAGACGGCGTTCGGTTCTTACCGAAGAAACATTAGACGACATCGGTCATGATGGATTGTTTCCTAAAGAGGTGCCAAAAATGTATGGACAACGACGGTGGCCAGTTTCAGCATTTCCTTTCATAAAGTTGGTAAGTAAAGCCTTTAAAAGTAGTTTTAAAAATCTTGTACGGTTTCATCCGCGCCTTTCTATGATAGCGGCAGACGGCAACGAGCGCCGAGGACGCGGACAGGAAAAACACCGCGCAGGCGGTTCACAATCGTTTGGCTCACTCTGTATATTGGGCGTGAAAGACCGGTAATTTTGCTCAGAGGCCTCTTTATCAGGCTTGAGGTTCTTTTACGTGCCGTAAATCTACAACACGGGACCACCGGCTTTACTTCCCTTCCGAAGGAAGCCATGCTGAGGATTTTTATGCCCGAAAAAAATCCATCACCTTCCGCCGGGTTTGAACTAGAAGCTAGCATGGTAACCACTACACCACGGAGGACGACAGAGCAGAGCTGCGAGTTCTGTTAGTATAATGGTCATTCAGACTATATTTAGGGGTTGCGACCACTATTAGATCAATCAACATTTATTGATTACATGACGAAATTTATTTAAAAAATTCGCACAAACACAAGTTATCGTCGATAACGTTATATTACATTCGTATATTAGTTTCACACAAACACAATACCTCTCGTATTTGGAAGAGTTAGATGCTACTGCTTTTGGTTTCATACTGTTGCTTTGGTTATGTGTTTGGGATCAGGGCTTATGATGATGTTATGTTTTAGCCTCCACTTGAAGAAGGTGACATGACATTTGGGTTCTCTCTGACACCTTAGGTATATTTCCGATGAAAACTTGCGCTGGGATTTACTTTACTTCCTGGGAAAGCATATATCGGTTCATCGCGCTTTGCCAGAATATGAGGGCTACGCCGTCTGAAAAGTTGTGTTGGTCTAACGTCCTCTTTTTAATTCATGTGCAGCGATACGCGTCGATGACTGGCAAATGCAAGCAAGCGCGATATTCTCACAGTAACGCATGCATGTGTAGAATGCAGTGGCGGAATGGAAGACAACTTACTTGATACAAGCGACGGTTCAAGTGGTTTCGTATGAAATAATTATTTACTGAATGGATAAAACAGATCACAGTTTCCTTCCAGGAGAACCCCACAACGCTACTTTACTCTCGGACAACATATCCTCTCCAATGATATCATGTTCCCAGTTCTCTTTACATGCTAATATCAACACGAGCCGATGAATGTTACGAATAAACAAGATCAATGTACGCACAGCGTTAAATTTAGGCACATTCATTTTGTGGCAACATTACAATGGCTATTTTGAAAGACAGTCCCAACAAATGTTAGCTTTAAACTCTCTTGATAAATTCTCCAAGTAATTTTGAATCCCTCTACTATGTACCAAGTAGGTATGTATTCTATTCTACCAAAAATAACGTTTTATCTATCGATCGCGTTTGCCTATACAAAAACAATAACAATGAAATGGGGCAGCCCAATTGAACTCCTCAAAGAAAATTAAATGTGTGAATTATTGCAATAGATGATCCAAGACGGCTCTTGATGCGGGTTGTGCAGTTGGGAATAGTGGACTGCGCCTGAACATTGCCTAGGCTGTTCTTATGCCTGTTTCTCTATGCAACTATTTCGGATAAACCCTGGGGAGTTGGTTGAAATTCCCTTTATTTTGGAAACACAAACTTAGTATTTAAGTTTGGTATCTTCCAAACATGCGACACGAAGATTTTCAAGAAAATCCCCCCACCCTAAACTACGCCTTACATGGCAAATTTTCTCTAATTTTTTATTTTGTCAACATGATTCTCATGATTTTGATAAAAATAACACATGTTTATGGTATTTATATCACAAATAAAATGTATATCTTGAATTTTCGAAGAATAACCTGTGAAAACCTCTTAATACGGATGGAATTTGTAGCTGGTAAACCTTAAGAGATACACAAAAAATCTGATGTGTTACACTCACATGACTTTCTCTACTCTTGTACAAACTATTTTTACAAACGCTTACTCTCCATCTACTTCATGTTAATCGAGATAAACATTTGCAGACTCTATCTTATTGCTAATTTTCTTGTAGATGTAAGGGGAATATATATTTACAAGGGCAATATAGAAATACAGTAGCCTTTAAGCACATACATATCTCTTAATAGCTGGTTGCTAGGTGCAGCACCATTCCCGTTCCCACAGATTAATACTCTTTGCATATCCAAGACAAAAAAATGAATAACGAATTCCCATTTGAGAAAATAAGTATTGAAAAATTTAGGGGAATAACAAGCAATATCTCGAAAATGATTCACTCAACAAAAAAAATGTATATGACATAAATTGTGTATTTTAACGCGATCTACATTTTTTGTGTAGTAAAATTTTGTCTATCTCTTATGGTTTACCAGTTATGCAAAAGTCGTTCACAATAAAGAATACTTTTGGAGACATTCCCAGAAAATTCAAGATATACATTTTATTTGTCATGAAAATATCTTAAACATATGATATTTTAATCAAAATCGTTAGAGCCGTTTTTTAGAAAATTAAAATTTTCGAAAAATGTTCCATGTAAAGGGTACTCTGGGGTGGGGGGATTTTCTTGAAAATCTTCGTGTCGCATCTCTGGAAGATACTGAACCTAAATACCAAGTTTGGTGTTTATCTGACTGTTCGTTTCTGAGTTATGCTGTTCACAGACACACGGACATGTTTCTATAAATGCTTTTTTTGGATTCAGGGGATCTCAAAACATGTATTTCCGGTGAAATCTCGGTATCGAATTTTTGGGTGGAATACAATACTTCCCCTACTTACTATACGTAGTAGAGAAAGTAAAAATGTACATCTCTTTAAAACACACAATTTGTTTCAAATAACTTGTTTTGTGCATCAGTCAGTTCTGAGATATCCGTTGTTATTAGTTTGAACTTTTCAAAATCTTTGTCTTTGTCAAGTAATGTCGCTCTTCGGTTGTTTCTCGCAATGATATGGGAAGAGTATGAAATTACAACGCCGGCATATAGCCACTTGTTTTTAAACATCTGACTATCGATTCGGTTTCCCTATCTCCATTTTATCTGCAATGTGTAAGAAAGCTATTTCTGCAAAGGCTTATCTCGATTATAATGAAGTAGTCAAATAAGTTTTTATAAGAATAGTTTGTAATGACTGTATAAAAATAAATGACAGTGTAAAGAGGAAGTCATGTGAATGTAAGTTTTTTTCGGTCTTGCAAAGAGAACGGAATTTCAAAGCCACCACAAAGGACCAGCCTTTTAAAAATCTGACTCGCTTTAGTCTACTGTATTCTTCTTATACCTTTAACGAAATAAGCAGATAGAAGGATAAGATTTTGTAAGAATAGTTTGTAAAGCAGTGAGTAAAGAAATTCATGTGAACGCGGTACATAACATATTTAAGTAGTTTTAGACTTCAAACAAACCTTACATGTATGAACAAATGTTCTCCAAACAAAACTATAACACAAAAACTATCTTGTAATTTTCGATTTTGAATGAATATAACGCACTACCCCAAAGTCACACATCGCAGTTTTAAATTCTTTTGTTTGTAAGTTTGTATACGAGTGTCAGTTTTCGCGCAAAAATGGTTAAAACAACCGTTGAACTCGATATATATCGTGACTGGGTCCACTTACAGCGTAGGCTAAATGCCATCTTCATTACTTTGCCCAAAAATGCTACATAACAACAGGGTTTTAGGCATGGCGTTTATAATAGCTATTATTGTTTACAAAATGTCGATAGGACGAATATTTAAGAAGTGATGTCAATTTTTCACTGTTATTAGTCGCGAAGGTGAACCGGTTACCACGAGAAATAGTATAGCTTGGATCGCATTGCAAGTAAAAAAGAAAACTTTGTGCACCATTAAATCAGTTATGTACTTATGTTTTAATGCCAGTAAACATCCCCGTACAACTATTTTTACCGGTTTTCGAAACGTCACATCACAACATGTGGGCACAGAGATGGGGAGTACTATAGGAATGAGAGGAAAGGGGAGCGGGAAGAGGGAGAACGACGCAATAACGTGGACAGAGCTGTGGGTTCATATAAAGCTGGTTTTGCTATTTTCAAGACATCGCGTAAAACGATGCATGCGAATGAACGAGCATATTATTATGAAACTTGGTATACAACGTACCTTAGGTTCCACGGTTTCTGTATTATTACAGCTTTTACTGTGTTTAATGTTTATTAACTCTCCAGAAAAATCAGTTTTACTGCCGGCTTTTAAAACATCATATGCCATGTGCGTTACACAGAGGGGGAACGAGACAATCTCCGTTTTAACGCAATCTGACGCCCGCGCACACACCGATCCGCCTAAAATCCTAACTCTTGGAAGGTTTTTCATATGAACTCTATAACTTTGGAACAATTTCCACCAAATCTGAAAAAATATCCAAGTGTTCTTGAAATTTTTATATATAAAACTTCAATTCCGTACATGCTAAGATTCGTGAGTTGTTTCATGCGTACACATGGACAAAGCAAAGCTAAAATAAGTTTTCATTTGTATGTGTACACAATGAATATTGTGAAGTATATGTCCTATTTCCATTGCTATTAATAAACACTACAATTCCTCCATGATGCTACTTTCTGCGTCATTTTGTTTTAGGGGGGGGAATCTGATGACTTGCTCTACTCTTGTACAAATTATTTTACAAACGCTTATTCTCCATTTACTTCATGTTAATTGAGATAAACATTTGCAGAAACTGTCTTATTGCTAATTTCGTTGTAGGTGCAAGGGGAATATGGTAGGCTTTAAGCGATAGTCAATTTTTTAAGAGCTGGTTGCTATGTGGAGCATTCCATTCTCTTTGTATGTCCAGGACATAAAAAAAAGAATAACGAATTCCCATTTGAGAAAAAGTATAAGTATCGGAAAATAAACAAATAAGAAGGAATATCTCGGAAATGGTTCACTAGAAAAAAAAAGGTGTGTCATAAATTGTGTGTTTTAACGAGATCTACAATTTTTGTGTAGTAAAATTTTGTATATCTCTTACGGTTTATCAGTTATGTGAAAATCATTCAGAATGAAGAGGACTTTTAGGGACATTCCCAGAAAATACAAGATGTACATTTCATTTGCCACGAAAACATCTTAAACATATGTTATTTTAATCAAAATCGTTAGCCATTTTTGAGAAAATCAAATTTTCGGAAAATTTTCCATGTAAAAGGTAGTCTGGGGTGGGATTTTCTTGAAAATCTTCGTGTGGCACCCTTGGAAGATATACTCAAATACAAAGTTTGATATTTATCTTTTCGTTTTTGGGTTATGCTGTTCACAGACAAACACGGACATACTTATTTGGATTCAGGTCACCTCTAAACATGTATTTCTGGTGAAATCTCGGCATCGAATTTTTGGGTGGAATGCAACACTACTTCCCCTACTTACTATACGTAAAAAACATTTCCTTAGAGACGCCGGAAATAAAAAAAATATTGTGGGGGGAACTGAATATCGCAGAGTTGAAATTAAAAAATATTAGGTATTTTAAAAAATAATTAAGTATTACTTAATGTCCAAAGATAGAAATTAAAATTAATGCTATTATTTGGGATATTTATGTTTTGACAATTACCATTAACATGCTACGCCCTATGGAACATTAGTGAACTGTTTGCGAAGGAAACGAGATAAACGTGTGCCAAAACACGATTATTAGCATGTTTGCACATGTTCTCTTGTTTGTACCGGTCCTCAGGTTCCAGAGCACTTGCTTTCTTTTATAAATGAGTGAATTTGATGCTCGTTTTACGTTTACAATTTCTATACACCTGCTTTTGTCAATGTACAGAAAAATAACACTGAATTAAAATGCAGGCGAAGCATGCTCCTTTAAGACACAAGCTCAAATAAAAGGGCTGGCTTCTTAACACAGGAGTTTCGCATTCGATTCCCAGATGGTGGACGGGGGGGGCGGATTTTCTTAGGTCATTTCCTACCCTAAAGTAGCACTACAAATATGAATATTAAAGTGCGTTTCAAAGCCTACAGGATAAACCAAAGTTTATTTAATCCAATGTGCACGAGTTACTTGTCAAAAGTAGTTAGTCAAAGTCGCCGAGGCGACTGTATAAATGGGAGAGGAGGGGGCATAAATAAGTAAATGCTAGCCGTAAGTTCCAGTGATCGACCCCGTGTCCTGAAGTATGAAAAACCATCATGTTGCCAACTTAGCTCGAGGGCAAGTTAAACACACAAGATTTATTGCCGAATGTTGACGAGCTGTTGATCACTAACCAATCGCAATCTTGTGTGTGTCAGTGAAACGGAGTGTAATAGCACTTCTATGATCAAGTTTCGTTAAGTAGGAAATATGTATTTTTACTTTCTCTGCCTCCCACATACTAGGTAGAGAAGATAGGTGGTGTATTCCAACAAAAAATTTCAACGGAAATACACGTTTTGAGGCCCCTCAATCGAAAAAAAGTATTTTAGAAAAAAGGTCCATGCGTGTGTTTGTGTACAACGTAACTCAAAAACTAAAAGTCGTATAAATACCAAACTTGGTACATAGTTTAGTATTTCCAAAGATGTGACACGATTTTCAAGACAATCCCCAAGCCAACACTACCCCAACTTTACATGCAACATTTTTTGAACTTTTTGTTCTCAAAAATGGCTAACGATTTTGTTAATCATATATACCATATATAAAGATATTTACATGACAAAATGTATTTCTTGAATTTTCTGGGAATAGCCTGGTAAGTCTTCATTCGGAAGTAACTTTGTATAATCTTGTATAACTGGTATATGTCAAGCGATAGACGAAAGCTTACTACAACAAATGTCGATATCTTTAAAACATACAGTTTATTTCAAATAACTTTTTGTGGCATACGCCATTCCCGAGATATCCGTTATTAATGGTTTGAATTGTTTAATACTTTCTCACTAATTTTAAGTCTTGTCGATTTTCAGTTGTTTCTCGCGATGTCATGGAAACAGTATGCATATAGCGTCCAGTTCTTAAACATTTGACTATCGCTGTTCCCTTTGTATCTTTAACCAAAGTGTAATGTAGCTATTTCTGCGTAGTAGTTTATCTCGATTAAAATGAAACAGAAAGATAAGCTTTCGTACGAATAGTTTGTATATCCACTAACAAACGTTAAAGGTAGAGAAAGTCATGTAAATGTAACACATCAGATTTTTATTCAGTCATCGACGCTTATGTTCCGGAAAGACAAGCAAGCTTGGTTAGCAATGTGAGCTGTTTCGCTCCGGATAGAAACACATCGCTTACAATTATTTTTGTTTCTCTCCCGAACAATATATCCCGGAACAGAAAGCATTTCTTGTTGGGTATCTATTTCAGCCCCTGATGTAAGCTGGTAAACGTAACAGAATGTTGTCCATTTCCAAAGCACAAAAACTAGGCTCGTCAACTTTCTGGCATGTGCGTGGGTTGACTCAGTTGTTTTTTTCTTTCTTACAAGTTCCGCTCACACTCTTCCGAGAGCTTCCATATGGGAAAGATGGCTAATTATTTGGACACAAACGAGGCTGGATTTTTTTAGCAGCATATATCTCGAGCCCAAAAGCTGGTAGCAAAAGGCCAGCGGTAGCATACTATGGGCTGGGTTTGGAATACGCTTGTTATATACTTGGAAGCTGATTTTCAGCTGGAGTATCAACAATCCTGTTTATTTTCAAAACCAATAATTCTCTGAAATGAAATGGTGCAAGGTGACGTTTTAAGCAATGCTAAGTGTATAAGCTTTAAAACTATTCTCATAGTCAACAAAGGCCTAGCCAAATGTTTAATGTGTGAACAAATACTCTTCATGTACGAAATTTCAGCTCCACACCTGTAAGGTTTTGCCTTTGTAAATTTTATAAGAAAATATCCTAAAAACCATCTTTAATTTTGCAAAACTTTCAACCGAATTTGAAATTTGTCCACAAAATCTCCTCAAATTCTCATATAACTGGAAGAACGTGGTGGGAGGTGATTCTATGCACAGAGTCGAAATAAAGACGAATACAATTTTGTATTTTAATATTCATTTTAGAGATAACAACTGTATGAGTTTTTCATTCTTCAAATATGTATGGTACAATTAATGCAAGTTTTACTGAGTGTATAATTGAATAGCAAGCAGCTGGTCAGGGTTTTCTTCTTTTCCTTTCCCCCCTTCACTGCATTATTTCGTCACAATTTACACTGGAGCACATACCTAAGCTGCAACAAGGCTGCCTGTCTGACGTAGCATGCGCCCCAGACAGTTGTAGTATTACGCATTATGCACTTTATTCTACGCTACCCTAGGCGACAGCTGGACTTGATGATGTCAGGCAGATCGTAATAAAAGTGCAAATTTTTGCTTTTCAAACTAATAACCACACAGGCTTGTACTCAACCACAAACCTCCGAAATGAATACAGCACACATTGGCGAGTATGACAAACTATTTATTGAGTTGCTTTAAACACTTTAATTGTTCGTAAAACGAGATTTGTGTGCTGTTGAAAGCAAAGGAGATAGCCTGTCACCGAGGAAGCTTCGTTAGTACTAGTAATATACTGATACTGCATGTCACGTTTTATCTTATATTAGTGAAAGTTTATATAACAGTATCAGGTTAGTTTGTTGTGTCTTTTATTAAAGGTTTCATCACTATTTATTTTGTTTTATTTGCTTTTACTGAATGCTTAGGTAAACACGCAAACATTTTACTTTTTATATATGGTGGTTAAAAACGACTGTATCTACTTGGTCATTTACTTGTAAGCAAATGAAGGTTAAACCGTATATTTTATTTCGTTCTTTCATTAAAAGTTGCTGTCAACCGTTGCACTGAAATACTCTGGCTTGGAAAGTCTACACCATTACCAAATGTCGGTGATATTCTTGTAATACAGTAACACTAACGCTATCGCGACTGACTCCGGAAAGTCCAGTGCATTTATGTACTCTGTGTGTGTGTGTGTGTGTGTGTGTGTGTGTACCTTGTCCCTCAAGCGCAAATGTTTCTCACTCGCCGGCAGGAAAGAGGGCATCACCAAACGACTCCATTTTCCAAAGGGTTTTCGACAAATTTATCAAAGATAGGTTAATATGTGCTCTGCAATCACTAACGCATCTTAAATGACTAATGAATACATCTTGGCATTTAATTGTAAGCAGATTTCAGAAATTCAGTATTTAGTAAAGCTGCAAAGCGTGTTTGATTCCACTCATTGGTGAATCCTATTTGGAGCTATTATGATACAGAAACTGCTTTAAAATTCAATAGCCTTGTGCGTAAGATATACAAATAGTTTAAACAAACACTTTTGTATGTATGCCCATTAATTTAGGTCAGTTTGCTGAAAAAGCAAAATATGGCTAAAAGAAACAAATTTTAAACAATTCTGTATCTTCGATGCACGCATTTCGGTAGTTTTGATAACAGTTTATGACTAATAATGTTTAATATATATAAGAGTGAACCAGGACTCTATCCACGAAGTTGTTCAGGGATACCTTCCAAGCATTTTGGTACAAGGGACATGGTCTTCGGCGGTTCATTACAGAGTAATTGCATTTCGTTTGGTTTCTTGCCCCAATTAGCTTTGTATCTGTATTGCACTGAAAACACCGCACAACAATCCAAATGTCGACGGTATGCGCTGTGTGTCCTGTTTGTAAACAAATTGTTTCCATTCGCTCAAGGTACCTGCTGTAATGCCCTTAACGCGTTGCCCTCGAGTTTGTATTCAGTTAAATTGAGCTTCATTTATGGACGTTCTTTAACTGCTGCGGTCCTTAGTGTCTCATTCTATATTGGGCGTGAAAGACCGGTAACTTTGCTCAGAGGCCTCTATCAGGCTTGAGGTTCTTTTACGTGCCGTAAATCTGTGACACGGGACCACCGGCTTTTACTTCCATTCCTTTGTATTCAGTACTGCTTGGTTCTGTCTAGGGTTTTGTTTTTCCGACAATGTTAGTGGTGCGTTAACAGTGATACACAGCACCGATGAAGAGTTGGCCGATATGCACCTCGTGTGTATGGGCTCACTGAATGCAATGGAAGAGCGGCACGACACTATGTTGAGCTCTTCCCGCACCGACGGCAACCACATCACAGTACATAGGCGCCTACGAGAAACTGGATCCTTCCGTGTTAGAATGAAAGATGCTGGCCGTGCGAGGTATGCCAGAACACCGGATCTGGAAGAGAATGTGTTACACGCGATTGCTGACAATCCTGCCGCTAGTAGTCGGCGCATTGCACGTGATCTGAACACAACGCAATCAACTGTTTTGAGAGTCGTACATGGACAATCATCCACAGAAGGTGCAATCATTGCAGCCAGTGGACTTCCATTTCGAGTGGAGTTTGCAAATTGGTTCCTACGGCAATGTGCAGAAAACCACAATTTTCATGCTTTGGTGTTGTTTACAGGCGAGGCCAAATTTACAAGAGGGCACGTTCAACAGTGGGGGGTAGCTATGTATGGTATTACAAAAACCTACACGGACTGGTGTGTCGATCCTATCAACAGCAGTTCGCTGTGATGTATGGGTTGGTATTGTCAACGATTTTGTGAATGGATCTTGCGTACTTCCTGATGCACTGAACGAAGTCACGTACAAAACGTTCCTTTAACATGTCCTCCCACAATTCCTAGAAGATGTGCCACTGAGAATTTGTCAGCTTATGTGGTTTCAAAATAACGGGGCGCCGGCACAGTTTGCACTCGATGTTAGGAACCACATTGCTGTACAGTTTGGTCAATGGATTGGTCGCGGTGGTCCTGTTCCATGGCCAGCTCGGTCACCAGACATGACACCAATGGACTACTACTTCTGGGGGCTTGTGAAGAGCCTAGTTTACGAGACTCCTGTCAACACTCGCATGGACCTGGTTACTAGGATTATCGCAGCCGCGAACGTAGTATGCCAAACTCCTGTATTGCTTGAGGGTCTAAGACAGACGATGGTGCGTCGCTGTACACTCTGCCGTGATCATGGTGGTCGACATTTTGAACAATACATGTAAGGGAACAGTTCTGCATTTGTTACGTACTGTACCGTACAGTGACAGATCAAATTGAATATAAAAGTGTACGTGTTTCGTCTGCGGGATGCTATTCTGTGTTGTGTATTATACGTTTTGGTTACTGCATATTATACAGGCTTCTTCACTGTTGTAAAGGTATTTTCACAGAAACAAGGGCGATTGTGGAAACAAAGTGAATAAATCATAATTACATTATTATTCTGTAATGATCCGAGACTATGAGTCCCTTATACCAAAATACTCGGAAGGTACCTCTGAATAACCTCTGAAAGTTTGTCGGTGGAGTTCTGATTCACCCTGTATACTGATCTTTATTGTGTAACTGCAAAACATGTTCCACCATGTCTTATGGAAACCCTGTCAATCATCACCGTTTACTTTATGTGGGCCCACCCCATCATTTATCTCAGACTAGCCAACTGAGCAACAGCAGGTAGTAGCATGACTTTAACGATGCAGGTATTTAAAGTATAATGGTCAAGTTTAAAATTTATTTTCACGGAAATAAGTTAGGTTTGAAAGGGATATAAATGATTTGAAAGGAGTAGTTAAAATTAGAAAAAAAAAAAAAAAATGTTAATCCTTCCAGAGACCAATGATTTCTGATTTTTGCAGAATACAACATGTTTAAATATATGATTCATTTAAACGTTTTTTTTCTATGATAAAGATCTCAGCTGTCCACTTTTCAGCAGTTCCTTTTGGCACACAAAACTGATAAATAAAACTCTATTTAATTTTAACACACCAACTAATAGTGTAAAGTGATTATTTTTGCATCCTCATTTCTAAAATCTAGAATACAATGGCATATGCTGTTCTTATAGTCCAGCCAAGTTGTTTATGTCTCCCATAGTGGTATAATGCAGCAGAGCACAGAATTACAAATACGTTGGTTTACATTAGACTTCGCTTGATTTATGATGACATTTAATTTAGGCAACAATATTGTATGATTAAGCCCAAATTTTAGCCTTAGTAGAAGGGGAGCATAGGCTGTCAGTCTGCAGTCAGCCACAGTTAAACCATCAGGTCATGTTGTTGCCAGATTTACTCCAAGCTTGTGTGTGCTATTGTCGCCAAGGTTGCCCATAATAATGGTTGGGGGGTGGTACATGTCAAAGGATTCTCACAGGCGCAACAGGCCTGAGTCAATAAAGTACCAAATCAGTGGATATGGCATATAACCCATTTGTCATTACAGTACAGAGATGAGTGTCACCACATCATGACCTGTCAGGAGACCCCAGAATTTAAGTGGGTGGCTCTGGATGCATCATCTAAAATCCTATACTAGTCCCAGAATAATGGGAAAACAATGTCAAGCCCATGTCACCATATTCTAGACTTGTTACCACCTCATATCAAGTCCTATGCATGTTAAGTTTTTTTTTTTTTTTTTGGTGGGGGTGGCTAAATTGGAGCTTGAAATATTGAGCCAGAATGCCATTTCTGGTGGATTTTCACAAGAAAATCTGCGATTTCAAACATCAATCTGGTAATTTCTCCCCATAAAAATAAAAACATACTACAAATCTGGGTTTCTAAGAAGAAATGTAAGCAATGTCTATATACTTAATTGCAAAGCATTGCATTTCTGATGATTTAAGCACAACAAACTTAAGTCAACTGTTTTAATTGAAACAAAGGTTTGCTAAATCTGTTGGACTTTTCCATGTATTTGTGTGCAGCAAAAAGCTTAACAAATGAAAGCCTTACATGGGAACCTTATTTGTGCTTACAGAATACAGTACTGGCAAAAATAACATTTTTTTCTCATTCATGAGAAAAATAAAACACTCCAAGTCCAATACAAGCTCAAGTTACGGTCTAGTTCAACAAACTTCAAAAAAGTGCAAGATGTAGAAGTTCAATTAACCTCATGCGATTTTTCCAAATGCCACATTTCTATATGCTTAGTGCCAGTTAGCATCCATAGTGATAAAAGCACCACTATTGCCATGATATGCCTACTCAGTGTGTTAATTACAACAGTTGTGCTTTAGATGGGCCAGAAGAATGAAGAAACCAAAGGAAAATAAAATAAATATAAAAAAACAATAACACATATAACAATAAAGTTGAGATTTCATACTAATAGGAAGCAGGAAGTCTCACTTACCAAACAATAAACAACTGAGAACTGGTTTTAGGAATAGACATACAGATAGAAGGTGTAACCGAAATAAGATTCATCCTTTAAACTGATATTTGGCACTAGTATGTTACATTAATAAGAATAAAATAGAAGATGAAAGTTGTTCTGCAGGTATCATGTTTGTTATCTCGAGTTAGGTTATTATGTAAACAAATATGCATCACTTGTTGATGTTAAGTGCAACATAGTCTGAAAGACTGAGCATGCTTGTTTACATGATGACCTACTCAAAACAAGCTGGAACAATTGCCACTCACAGGAACTTACTTTGGCTTGTCATTCAATCTGAAAACATGTGACTTTTTCTTCATATAACTTTCATTTAAAGAAAGTAAAAAATGTTATCAACAAAACTTACTCAGAATTGTACCCAGTATAATTCAATTTAAAGGATGAACCTTATTTTCATTATACTCTGGAAGACCAAACACCCATTTTAATACACAAGCATAGAACCTATTAGCATGAGAAAAATGAGATACACAGATGATGTCTTACAGTATTTCGATGCAAGGAGTATTGTTGTAATCTAAAATATTGCTCCTTTACTCTCTCACAAATTCAACATATCTAGAAACAACAGGATACAACAGTTAACTACATTTATGTAACCCATGCTTGTCTCTTATTTGTTTAAGGCTAGAGTAATGTTTACATATAATAGCTTGTAACATTCAACATGCACAAAAATAAAACAAATATGATGCTTGTAAGTTATTTTAACTAAATGCACTTAAGTATTAAAAATGAGAACCTCTAATGTGTTCCGATGCAGTGATACTTGCTATCTTTCCCATTCAGTTAAGGGACGTGAAAATTTCTTAATGGTATTTTGTTTCTGCAAATATTAATTACAGTGAAAAACCTGTATCTTTTAGTTGTATTCCATTATAAGTAGATACTCATGAAATATTACAATAGTGTATTGTACTACATGACTGCAAATATCTCATACCTGCTGATTGGCTTTTGAGGCATAAAACTTACATCAGCAATATTTAATATTTTTAACGTGTTTTAGCATTTAAACAATTAGGAGGAGCAAACCCACTAGCTGAAACCACTGATTCTGTAGTTTTTAAATTTAACTGCCAACTAATCTAGTTTCTACACTTTCCTTTTCAAGTGTCTTGCTTATGCATAATTACTATTACAGTGACACAGGGCTAAAAATAAAGATTAAGATAACTGTATAAATGTGATACGCTCTCCATTCTTAAGTAATGGCATGCACATGTTAAACTCAGTCATATAATAGATAGTGGAGTGTTTCTTAAACCCTGTTTTACATGTTTTTAAGTACACATAAGTATTTTGTTAAACCTGCAAATAATAGATGCTAATATTGTGGTGAATTTTATAAACACAAGTGAATGGTATGTATAAATGCTATTGATTTGTATAAATTACAGCACTTGTTGCTTAATATAAGCATTTTTTTTTATAAATCAGTGACATACCTAGTTTAGCAATTGTAATAAACTGATTACCTAAGAAAACTAATTCATACACATCTGTTAACATTATTACTTGTTTCATCACTTTAAACCTTAAAATAAGCATTTAAGATACTTATTGATCTGCTACATGAGCAACTTCATTTCAAATAAATGTTATATGATGCATACTGGAACAACACACTAATTAAAAGAAAATACCTCAAGAGCAACCAATGAACATGACATGTAATTCTTCTTCAGTGTTTGCATACATTGACAGCTATACAATGGACAATTTCTTACGTACAATAAATATAAATAATGTCCTGAATTCATTTTCTTGTAGTTTCTCTTAAGTAAAGAATTAAGATATTTACCCAGTCTGCAGTCATGTGCAACAGTGACTTCACTTCTGCATTATTAATGTTTGAAAAAATTAAACTATCGCTAAGCACCAGTTCGTAGACAGTTTCAACAGCTTCCAAAATGATTTGAAGATTAACTTAAGGTAAGTAAAACAAAAATACAATGGTGCTTAATGATCAGCAATGCTTCAGTATCACCTCCCATGCCATTTATAGCTCTTATTTATTTAGCGGGGCGTATTATGTCACTTCATTTCAAAAACAGCTATTAACTCCAAGTCGTAACTCACCAAAACGTTAGCTAAAGTCCCAAAATCAGGACTGTTCTTGAGAACAATAAACTGTCAATAGGTAGACATGGGATAGGACGAGTCCAAGCAATCGGAGTCTATACAGGGAACAATTCTTTAACTTACCAGAACTGGTGCGCGATGGAAGTGGGATCCTGTTAGCCCCTTTTCTTCGTGATCTTCTTACATATGAACGCGATGAAGTGAAAGATGCACTCGGCATTTTAATATTTCCTGTAATTTTCACTCCAGAATGTCCTAAACAAAGGATACACTTCCATCAAACCTAGCAGCCATTTTCTCATTCAGAAGACAGATCGGTGTCGATCCAATAAAAACTTTCGGGAGTATCACGTGACCAACGTAATGTCAGTATGGAGAACTACAGAGAAAAAGAATATTCTTGTTTAACATCGGCGGGAGCATGTTTCCTTCTTTCTGTAGTTTATGTTGCAAGTTTGTATGTCTGGAATTCCCCTCACAATAGGTAATACTTTTAGCAACATTTCAAGCATTTAATGCAAATAATTATAGTCTTTGTCCGTGTCTTTGGACAAAACCAGTGTTGCCAAATCTGCTTTCTCAAGTTTGTAAACCTAGAAAAATGTAATGGAAATGAGACCATTAACCTAAAATTTGCCTGTTGAATATTTTGAAAATAAATGTTTTTGTTTTATGATTGATTTCCCTTTCAATGTTTGTATGTTTTCTTTAGGGACCACCCTTCAACAATAAAGAAGAGATTCTTCAGCGTATTTTTGATGATGTTTATATCACCGCTATTTTTGTATTATTTTTCACAAGAGCATATTCTCCAAAAAGTAAGTGAAATTACACTTCACCCTAACTGATACATAGATTTTCCATTTATCCAATGGCTTATATTTTAAAGTAAACGCTGTCATACAGCGTAGTTACAGAATAGAGAATAGACGGGAGAACAAAATCTAACCTAGAACTGAAAGGCAGGTTTTTAAAATATCACTGCATGTGATCTGAATAAAAAAGACAATAAAGTAAGGATATTATAATTAATATCTGATCTTTCACTTGGTTATGAAAAGCTCTGGTGCTAGCATATTTAAAGAATCAACAGAAGCTCACCATCAAATGCAGTAATGAAAAAGCATATGTTGAGGGGGGAAAAATAAAGCATATTTGTATGTTACCCGACAGGCTAATAACATTTATCATAAATACAACGGGAGCGTACAGATGGTGCCACAAGTAATACCTTGAAGTGGAAACACTGATAAAGTGTATGCTGAATGATACCCATAACTAGAAAAGAGAGAGGAAGATGGAAATAAAACCCAGTTATGCACAAGATATATTGTCCCTTCACGTTTGCTGCATACCTTAACTTTTTTATTTACTTCCTCTTCAATAGCGGTTAGAAGATTAAAACAGCAGGTTTTTGGGAAGTCATTAAATTATGTGAAGTTGTAATAATTTGGCTCACCTACCACTTATGAGATACCTCAAGGCCATGTATTGCAAAGTGTCAGGAAAGTATTGCAGATCATAGTATGTTATGAAGGTACCTACTGAAAATGATTGGTAATGCATGTAACTATCTTACAATTGAAGATCGTATTATTTGCTAATTCATTTTTTTTTTCTTTACTCACGAGGAAGATAGTAGAACTTACATTATTACAAAATATCAGAAGACAATACCGTAGCAGTTAGCTAGTATAAATTCATGTTAAGCATTATTTTCATTCATCCCCTATTAAAATGCATTAAAATTTGAGGCATTGTTTCTGTGGGGTCTTGTAGCATGCTTAGTTAAAATTTATCGAGAAGCTCAGAGGTCTTACACTTTACTGAGAATTTCCAAATTTGTTACCAATACGGAGATTGATCTCAAGTATTTCTTGGTGTTCATTTCTGGAGTATCCTGCGGACATATGTCACCAAGGCTTAGATTACTGTCACACAAAAAGTTTCTTTTTTTCAAACTGATAATTTTGTCTTATATATCATATAAAGTTAAATATAGAGTCTCAAAGTCGGTAAGAGTACTAATGAGAATAAAGCTGATTTTATTTTGTTTGGACTTATGAAACCTTTGTAATTTTAGTAGGCAGTAAATACTCAGTATGAAAGAAATTTATGCATAGCTGGCACATAACTTTCTCCACCTGTTATTTATTTTGATAGCTGTTCTACAAAGTATTCATATGATAACTTATTTTCCTATACACTTACTGTCATTAAATATTAGCAAGAATAATTTAATTTGGGTAACACCACAGAGATACCCACTTTGCAAGCAAAGATTACTAGCTTTTCAAAAAAGCAAACAAAGATTACTAGCTTTTCAAAAAAGCAAATCAAGCCATAATCAAACTCTTTGTAAGAACTCGTGAGAAACAGAAAACGACCACTTTTCATTCCACAATGTATTACTTAAAATCTGGCAAAATTTAACAAAAACACTGAATAGTTCAGAAATGGTTAATCTCACACAAATGTTTACTTAACATAAATTGTATATGTTTTTGAGATCTACCATCTTAATGTAAGCTTTTGTCTATTTGTCTTGGTTTCCCATTTATGTAAACTTCAATAAGAATGAACAGGAAGTTATTTATGGAAAATTCAAGATATACATTTTACTCATCATAGCAATAATTTGGTACAAATTGTTGGAGCAATTTTGAGAAAATAACTGTATAAAATCTGTATTTATCTGAGTTTACATATTTGAGCAATTGTGCTAAGAGACAAAGAGATTGGCTGACAGACACACCGCCAAATTAACATATAGAACTTTTCATATCTTTTGGGAACGGTGGGAATGTTCATTGCAATACTTTTTCTATCGCTAACTAAACTGAGTGATAGAGAAAATAACAATGGAAAATGAAACACACTTTTAAACAAGTTCTAGAAATTTTCTTTGATCAATATTGGACTGGACTTTTAGATAACCATGAAATTGGATATTTTGACTGATGACCTAACTTTTTTAGAAAACAAGCAACCATTTTAAGCATTCTTTATACAGTGTTTGTGAAAATAGCAGATCTCCAGGATGTAATAGTAAACTTCTAAAACTGCTTGGTTTATATCTCAAATACTGCATAAAGGTACATATAAATTATTCTTAATGTTTACATTCTCTAAATAAATTCAATACACATCACTGTTTCTAGCTTCTTTTCATTACAATATATACCAATCTTGGTATTTAAGTTCAGCATCTTCCAAGGATGTGACGCAAAGATTTTCAAGAAAATCCTCCTGTCTCAAATACTCTTTAAATGGAACATTTTTTTATGCACTTTTATCAAAGTTAGCTTTTATGTCAAAGCATTCATATTCCATGTTGCTGGATAAAAATATCAAATTAAATGAGCTTAATAAGGAGATTTTGTTTATTCATAACCTTTAAAAAGGCAAATTGTTATAATAATTACTATCATAAATGAGGAAAATTGTTTCACTAAACTGAAGTAAGAAAAAGAAAGAAAGAAGGAAAAAAAGTTACATTTTTCATGCCATATGTCTCCAAAAGTATTCTTCATTGTGAACGACTTTTGCATAACTGGTAAACCATAAGAGTTAGACAAAATTTTACTACACACAAAATGTAGATCGCGTTAAAATACACAATTTACGTCATATACATTTTTGTTCTTGAGTGAACCATTTTCGAGATATTGCTTGTTATTTCCTTAAATTTTTCAATACTTATTTTCTCAAATGGGAATTCGTTATTCATTTTTTTGTCTTGGATATGCAAAGAGTATTAATCTGTGGCAAAAAGAATGGTGCTGCACCTAGCAACCAGCTATTAAGATATATGTCGATGCTTATAGGCTACTGTATTTCTATATTTCCCTTGCAAATACAAAACAAGGGGAACATAGTACGCCTTAAGCGATAGGTAGTCAAATATTTTTAGAACTGGTCGCTATGTGTAAAATGTAATTCTCTTTGCATGTCAAAAGATCGTTTCTGCAAATATTTATCTCAATTAATATGAAATAGTTTGTACAAGAGTAGAGAAAGTCATGTAAGTGTAACACATCAGATGTTTTTTACTTTCTCCTCTCCGTAGAAGGTATTGTATTCCATTAAAAAATTTGATGTTGAGATTTCACCGGAAGTACATGTTTAGAGGATCCCTGAATCCAAAATGGCATTTTTAGAAAAAATCCATGTGTGTGCATGCGTGCGTGTGAGAAATAACTTTAAAATGAAAAGTCATATAAACACCAAATTTGGTATTTAAGTTTCGTATCTTCAACAGATACAATATAAGGATTTTCAAGAAATTCCCTCTACCCCAAACTACCCCTTACATGGAACAATTTCCCCAAAACTGGCTCAATGATTTTGATTAAAATATCATACGTTCAAGATGTTTACATGACAAAATGTATCTGGGTATCTTGAATTTTTGGAGAGGTCCTCTTCATTCAGAAGGATTTTTGCAAAATTTTATACAACTGGTATGTTAAGAGATAGACAAAAATTTAATACATAAAAGATGTACTGTTTAAATTGCACAATTTATTTAAAAAAACTTTTTTGTGTGTCAGCCATTTCTGAGATATCCATCTTTATTGTTTTGAATTTTTAAATGCTTGGTAATTTTTTTAAAGTGTTGTCACTATTCAGTTGTTTCTTGTGATATCACTGAAAGACTATTGGAGTTTCTAAGCCAGCATTTAGCTACTCACTTTTAAACATCTATTAATTGGTTTTTTTCCTTGTACCTACAACAAATGTGTAAGGAAAGTATTTCGCAAAGGTTTATCACGATTAACTTGAAATAGGTAGAAAAAAATTCTGTTGTGATACATTAACATGACTTTCTCTTTCTGCTATCATTTATTAGTGGGTATACAAACTAGTCTTACTCAAGCTTATTTTTATATCTACTTCATTTTAATCCAAATAAAGCTTTGCAGAAATAGCTACATTACACATTTCGTTATAGATACAAAGAGAACAGCGATAGTCATATGTTTAACAACTGAACGCTATATGCTGGCCTTAAAATTCCATACTGTTTCCATGACATCATGAGAAGCAACTGAATGTTGCCAGGACTCTAAAAAATGACCAAGTATTGAATAATTCAAAACATTAACAATGGATACCTTGGAAATGATTGATACCACAAAAAAATTATTTGAAATAAACTGTGTTTTAAAGAGATCTACCTTTTTTTGTTAGTACGTTTTCATCTATCGCTTAATGTTTAACAGTTATACAAGATCATACAAAATTGCTTCCAAATGAAGAGGACTTCAAAGACTATTGTCAGAAAAATTCAAGATATACATTTTATTTGTCATATAAATATCTTTAATATATGGTATTTTAATAAAAATCGTTAACAGCCATTTACTAGAAAATCAATAATTTAGAAAAATGTCCCATGTAAAGGATAATTTGGAGTAGGGAGATTTTCTTGAAAATGTATGTGCCTCATCTTTGGACAGTACTGAACCTAAATACTAAGTTTGACGTTGATTAAACTTTTCGTTTTTGAGTTACACTGTCCGCAGTCACACACATGGAGCTTTTTTTTAAAAATACTTTGCTTTTTGTATTGAGAGGGCCTCAAGGCATGTATTTCTAGTGAAATCTTGGTATCAAATTTTTGGATGGAATGCAATACCTTTTCTACCTAGTAAGTACATGTTAGAGAAAGTAATAAGCTTTCATGAGAATAATTTGTAGAAGCTATATAAAAATAAAGGGTAGTGGGTAGAGAAAGTTCCCGGAATGTGATGCATTAGATGTTTTACTTTCTCTGCTACTTACCTATATCTAGCGAGAAGAGGAAATATTGCATTCCACCCAAAAATTTGTTAAAGGGTGTGCTGTGGTGTGTCTTTTTTTTTTTTTTTTTTTGTTTAAGTTTCTTACAACATATGGCACCACAAGCAGTAGACACTGATGATACATAAAATGAAATGATTACTGGGAAAGCAAATTTGTGAAGGAAACATTCAGGCTTGAGTTTAAGGTACCTTCCCTCCATTTGCCTGTTGCAATGACTGAAATCTGGAAAAAACCAGGGGGACGGCCTGAAAGACAATTCCCTCACCCTCAAATAGCCTTTACATGGAAAAATTTTTGTTACTTTCGATTTTCTCAAAAATGATTCAAACAATTTTGATTAAAATAATGCTTAAGATATTTGCATGATAAATAAAATTCATATGTTGAACTTTCTGGAAATAGCCTGTGAAGTCCTCTTCATTCTGAATGACTTTTGTATAAATTCCTAAAGCATAACAGACAAAAATCTGTTGTTGTTGTTCAGCAATGGCACTGGGGATTAATTGATCTGCATCATTTTCCCTCTGGCTTCCCAATATAAAGTCTGTAAGTTATCACTTTTAAGGCCTTTGCATTTGGGAGATGTTGTTTGTTCAGGATGACATCTTCTTTACAGAGAGTGCACTTGGATGTAGATAGGCATCGTCAAAAATCTTGCTACACAGAAAATGTAAATTGCATTAAAGCACACATATTAAATAATCTTTTTGGAATTTATCATTTCTGAGATATTTTTGTTATTGGTATGCATTTTCAAATGCTTATAGTTTTTTCAGTAGGTAAGTTGCTATTAGTTGCATGGAATTTCAAAGCCATCACATAGTGATCAGCTTTTTAAAAATGTGACTATTACTTTAGCCAACTGTATCCTTCTTATATCTATAGTGAAATATGTAAATGCAAACCCAGCAATGGATTTTTTTTCAGACATAAAAATCTCTAGCATGGCTTTCTCTGGAAGGGAAGTAAGGCTGGTGGTCCTGTGTCATAGATTTATGGCATGTAAAAGAACCTCAAGCCTGATGAAGAAACCTCTGAGCAAAATTTCCAGTCTTTCACACCCAATATAGTATGGGATGCTAAGAACCCCAGTAGTAGTAGAGCCTCCATAAATAAAACTCAATTTAATTTTTTTGTAATGAAAGTTCACCTTGATCAACAAGAAGTAGACAGAAGAATAGAATATTGTAAGAATAGTTTGTAGAAGAGTGAGTAGAGAAAATCATGTGAATATAACACATAATTTTTTTTTTTTTAAGTTTGCTAATTTATGCTGCTTAACGTATTTTGATAATTGCAATTATAATAAACACTTTTATCACAGCTAACTTCAGTAAATATATCTGTTAAATTTATAATATGATACTTTTTAAACAATGTGCTGGAGGAATACTAGACTTCATTTCCTTATTAATGCATCAGCATCATTGTTTATTCAATAATGCTATGACATTTTCTGTATGTGAGTATGTTAAAAAAAAAGAAGCTTATATGTTACAATCACATGACTTTCTCTACGCATTCTTTAACAAACCATTCTTACAAAAGTATTTCTATGTACTTCATGCTAATTGAGATACACCTTTGTAGAAGTGGTTTTATTATATATTTCCTTGTATGTGAAGTAGGAATAGCAGAATACAGTAGGCTTAAATGATAGTCAAATCTTTTAAGAGCTGGTTGCTATGTGATGGCTTTGAAATTCTGTTTTGTTTACATGACCAGGAGAAAAAAAAGTAATGACTTCCCATTTGAGATATGTAGAAGTATTTGAAAATTCAAACCAATAATAAGGAATATCTCAGAAATGGTTAACTCCACAAAATAAGTAAGTAAATGAAAAAAAATAAGTAAAAAAAATATTTGACATAAATTATGTGCTTTAACGAGATATACATTTTTTCTATTGTAAGACTTTGTCTATTTCTTATGGTTTACCAGTTATGCAAAAGCCACTCAGAATGAAGAGGACTTAAGAGACTATTAACAGGAAATTTAAGATAACACATTTCATTTGTCATGAAAATGTCTTACACATATAGTATTTTAATTAAAATTGTTAGAGGTATCTTTAAGAAAATAAAAATTTTTGAAAATATTTCCATGTAAAGGCCAGTTTGGAATTGGGGGATTTTCTTGAGAATCTCTATGTTGCTTCCTTGAAAGTTACTGAACTTAAAGAGCAAGTTTGGTGTTTAACCGACTTTTAATTTTTTAATTATGCTGTTCACACATACACATGGACCTTTTTCTAAAATACTTTTTAGAATTTAGGGAGTCTCAAAACATGTATTTCCCGTGAAATCCCAGTATTGAGGTTTTGGGTGGAATATAATACTTCCTCTACCTACTATAGGTAAGTAGTAGAGAGGGTAAACATTTAAGATGTTATTTTGGGTTCCAGTACTTTGGTATTTTTCCAGCAACATGCTCACAGTTTCTCTTGTAACATGAAAATTAGAGGAAGAATAGAAACTTAGGATGAACTATTAGTTAATATTACTACATTTTAGCATCATTCATCACTCAGTACTTTTAATCCGTGAAGAGAATGTTTTAATATTGTCCCAGTATTATTTGTAATTAAATTCAACTTCATAAACTCCCTAGAAAATTGTTCAAATTTGTTGTTTGTTTAACGAAAACTCTGTGTTACAAAACCCTTCATTTCATCAGTTGTTGTGAATCATTATGTAGTAATATATTCTTTTAATAACTGCAGCTAAAGTGAATATAACCCAGAGAAATTCATACTTCTTTTTCTGCTTTTCAGGCAACAATATGGCAGTTGTTGGGATTAAGACTATGTGGTTTAATTCCTGCAACTATTATCCCCACATTTCTTACAATGGTTCTTTTTCTCGGACCAATAAGCATGCAGGGTTTCAGCGGACTCTGGAAGCTCTATGCTGGTATGTGTACTTCATATTTAATATATAATACCACTGTCTCACTATTTGTATAGTATGTGTATTATGATGACTATTCACTCACATGAGGCACTGTATAAGAATGCCTTGAATATCAACAAACTGCAGCCTAATTATAGGGTGGTTACTGCATCCAACAAGGTAATAACCATCTGATAATTATGTCGCCATCACATTTTTATGTAGCAAATATTGTGTGATATTTGTTTCCAATTGAGGGAGATACAAAACTATGCTGTAGATTTGTCAGGTATCTTATATTTTATTAGTTTGTTATAAAAACAAATATTGTTCTTGTAGAGGATTTGCATTTTTCTTCTCTTAATGCAACTTTATTCAAATATACCATACATTGTGCCCCTGGTCCTCCAGGTTCGGGGTTGTGTGAGGGGTTGGTACCTCCTCCACGTAAAAAAAAATATTACTCATAATCTTTGCATTCAGATTCAGCCGGATTATTTATAAATTATATGATAAAATTGAAGAAAATAAACACTGTTGGAAAGAGCCATGAACTGCATGAGTAAAGAAAGAATACCACTATTAATTAATAAATATAAACCGCCAGGAAAAAGGGACATTGGATGCCCAAAAAAGAAATGGGAATTTAAAAAGAATGCAAAGACAGAACAGGTGTAATACCTAATCCTTGAAGTGAAGAAGAAGAAGAAGACCATACATTGTTTGAAAAAGTTTATAAATTTGGGCTTTTATTGTATGGTATCAGCATTAAGCTAAGTAAAATTTTAATTCTGAAGAAAAAAGCCATTCAAAATTGAATAAACAAATCTTCTAGAAAGCATTGTTAACCCATTTTTAAGCAATGTCAGATTTTAGCTGTGTTTAAACTGTTATACAGAACGGTTGTTTATGGCCTGTCTCTATCACATGTATGCATGCTCTGCGCACTGTATACTACACTGGGGGGTTTTCCATTCTGAAACTCCTAAGCAACTCATGCACTATAATGAGTACTAACCTTGTTGAAAGTGGTGTCCATCTGCATTGATACAACCTGGCAACGCTCATCATGAACAACAGCCACTCTGTACGGTTTCAATTTTAAAAGTTTAGCACCTGTATGAACAGAGGTTTTTGGAATACCCACTTGCTCTGCAACACGTCTTGAAGACTTATTTGGAGAGCATTTGAATAATGCACCAATTTCATCAATTTTTTTCCTCCATCAGAACATGTCCTTTTTGCTTCTTAGCTGTAGCATTTAGCAATACCGCTGCCCTAAACTTATTAACCAGACATCTAGCAATATATCTGTTCTGAAATGGAATACCAGAAAATGTCTCCTGAAACTACCTACACATCTGTCTACATGATTCAGTGTTTACGTGTGATTTGTACATAAAATTCTTTGTTCAAGCGTGAATTTTTTGGTAGCTATTTCAGTGGACTAATAATAAGACAAGAACAGCAACCGTAATAAGAATACTCTAAAGTATTTCATACACAACATAGAGGTTTGAATAAGCTTTCTTTTTTTGATATGCACAATGAACAAACTGTAGTCTTTACAGCATGAACAGAAGGCAACATTCATAGCCAATAAAGTGTAGCCTTGAGTTGGTCGTTATTGAAACTATACCAGGTCACTGAAGTGCAAGCAAACCATGTATACACACGATCATGGGGCCACAAAATGACCACTCGGTGTAACACTGTCTCTCTATTTGTATATGTGTATTATGATGAATGTTTCACTCATATGAGGAAGTGTACAAGAATGCCTTGAATATCAACAAATTGCAGCCTAATTATAAGGTAATCACTCTATCCAACAAGGTAATAGCCATATGATAATTATACCTCTTTCATCACATTTGTATGTAGCAAATATTGTGTGACATTATTGAGGGAGATTCAAAACAAAGCAGCAGATTTGCCAAAAGTCTTATATCTTATTAGTTTGTTTTAAAAGCAAATGTTGTTGCAGAGGATTTGCATTTTTCTTCTCTTAATGCAACATTACTTAAATATACCATACATTGTTTGAAAGTGTTTATAAATATGTGCATTTATTGTTTGGTAACAGTATTAAGGTAAGTAAAATTTAAATCCTGCAGGAAAAGGCCATTCAAATTTTAACAAACAACCCTTAGAGTAAACCCCTTTACAAGCAATGTCAGATTTTAGCTGTGTTTAAACTATTGTATTTTGAAGCTTCTACTATATGTTCACAAAAATACAGCTAGATTTCCACTGGTAAATGATATTCATAGCTTATGGTACTAGAAATAATAAATTGCAAGTACCCTTCTCAACATTAGAAAAGGTAAAATCTAGTCAACTTATTTTAAGTCTACAATTTTATTATAAGCTGCCTATTCTTATTAAGTATTTAAACTACAGTTGTTTTAAATAACATGTTAAGAATTGCTGCATAATAATCCATTCTATAACTTGAACTGAGTATATGGAATGACCAGTTACTCTGTGATATGTGTTTTTATTTTCATTGTCATATCTTACTCTGACTTCACCTATTGTGCTGTGTAATTTAAGGGCCAAAATGCATCATCAACATCATAATGATAATAATGTTTCCTAATTCAGCAGTTGGTACTAACTGCACAGTATGGCCTTAATGTAGTGATTTCCTCTTCAACAGAACATGAATGAAAATAATGATTCTCCAACTTTTCTGTACACAAAAAGCCTTTAAGCAATTATTGTTATTAATAAGACATTTTTAAAAAAATGTATAAATGTTTATCTGCCTATTTTGCATTTCTTCTGTGCTCCATTATATAACACTCAAGTAGAGACTACTTTTATTGTGTGTATTTTATCGACTTTATTTGTAAAATAGTCAATATAAATATACTGAGGTTTTGAACTTAATAAGATAAGCTTATGTGATAACCTCAGAACTTCTTGTGAATCATATACCTGTGGTAATTGTAAAACTCTAAACTTACAAAGAACCATAAAAATATATGGTGCTGTTTTGCAGAACCCATGTACTGGCTGTCAAATTTGCAAAACTTGATCTGGCTTCGGAATCATGTAGTGGCGCCACTTTCAGAAGAGTTCACCTTCAGAGCATGCATGTTACCTCTTCTTCTACAGTGTTTCCGGCCTATGACAGCTGTCTTTGTATGTCCACTGTTTTTTGGCGTAGGTGAGAGATGTTGTGATATAAAAGTAGCAGCTTTTTGCTTTTTAAATCTTAACAACTATAACCATAAGATAAAACTACTTAAAAACATATTGTATTATCTAGGAAATAAAATAATAATGAGTAATTGTAAAGTCCCCTCTTTCCTTTCAAGAGTGTATTGTACTCCAAGAAACATTTTCCTGCTTTTGAAAATCTCTTCTGCTGCAGTTTTTATCAGAATGAATGGAAGCTTTGTACATAGATAGCAAAATACATGATGATTAAAAAGCATTAACATTTTTATTTGTTTTAAAGCTCACAATTATGATTTTAATGATTAAAAATTACCAGTTTTCTTGATAAATTGAAATTACCATAATTCAATTGTGTAATTACTTGCATAGTTTTTAGCTAATTAGCCATTGATTTAAGGACAAAACTGAATATTTCTAGATCTACAAGGAATCAACTAAATGTTTTCTATTAACCAACCTTAACTATTATGTTGGTTTTTAACTTTTAGAGTACTGAGTTGAGACAAAATCACTTAAGCTATGCCCAGGTGGTTTTTAATAGTAGATTATGATCAAGGAGTAAAGCCACTTTTAACACTTGTGGCATGGACTGTTTTTTAGACTGCTCAAATCTGTAAAATATCAATAATATTGTATTAATTCATGAAACTAACAGAGATTATGTTTAGAACATGGTTCTTGAAACAAGAGAAATGACATAAAAGTGAGTTGTCAATCTTTTGTTGATTTGCTAGCATTCACTTTCAGTGAAATTATTTTCAACATGTTTTGCCTTACACCAGCCAATGAAGAGATTAAATGCTATATCATATTTCTTTCTGCGTTGTTTGGGTAAGTACTTCTAGTGTTATTCTTTCTGCTGCTTCTGTAATTTCATCTGGCTCTTCCATTTCAGTTTCTTCTGAATTCATAATTTCTGCCGTTTAATCTTTCTGTAGATTATACTAGGTAAAAGAATAACAATCAAAGAAAGCAGAAGGCTACCAACATAATGTATAGATGAACTCTACAATTAATTGCAATAAATTGAAGTATGACGATTTGTATTGTCAACAGATAATGCAAGCGCCATGAGAAATTAATCATGTAAAATGATAAAATAAAAAGTAAAACCTAATCAAACCAAGTCGAGTTATTGAACATGTGCAAATACAAATAGTAATTGCCATGTGATTGAACTTGAAACCAAAGTTGGTCACAATGAAGACTATTGCACTAGTGCGATAATCTAAAGCTTTTAGCTCATGTCACTGTGTTAGAAGTTCTACTTTTAGGTTCATGCTGTCTTAAAAAGATATTTTTGAGGTTGACCGCCAAACTGATGATGGGCAAGATGTTCCCCAAACATGTTTTTTTAAAAATTACACAATTGGAGCTTAAGTGTTTTTATCTCCACTCTTTACCCTTAAAGCTGAATAATGTTGCTCCGCTTATCTGTGTAATGAATCTGTAAAAAAATGTAATGTGTTATACTCACATGACTACTTTCACCTACTATCATGTATTAGTTTCCACAAACTATTCTTATTTATCTATTTACTTCAAATTAAAATTGGATAAATATTTGCATAAATAGCTTTATTACACATTAAAGGGTAAATTAACTTAAAGTAACTAAAATGTATCACACTAAAATGTGTTTTATTTGGTAGAAGAGTATAAATTGCTAAATGCATATAAACTTTGACGTAAACATTGCATTGTACAGAGAGAGCCAAAAAACTATGAACTGGCTGCACAGTGTTTTTTCTGCCCACATCCTTGGCACTTGTTGCCGTCTGCCGCTATCATAGAAAGGCGCGGATGAAACCACACATTTATGAAGGCTTTACTTACCAACTTTATGAAAGGAGATGCTGAAACTGGCCACCATCATTGTCCATACATTTTTGGCACCTCTTTAGGAAACTATCCATCATTCGCCGTAGTTCACGTTGAGAAATGCTGGCAATTTCCTGGCAGATATTTTGTTTTAATTCTTCCAGGGTGTATGGGTTTGTCTTGTGCACTTTGTTTTAAGTTACCCCAGAGATAGAAATCACAGGGGGTTAGGTCGGGGGACCAAGGGGTCCACAAATGTCTACTAATAATTCTGTCCTCAAATGCACTTTCAATTGTTCTCATCGAAATATTGGCCATATAAGCTGTTGCAGAGTCTTGTTGGAAAAAGGCAAAATCATGCTCCCCGGCTGTTAATTCTCTAAAAAAAAGGGGGGCAAAATTATATTCACATATGTACGGGCGTCAACTGTTGACTCGAAAAAAATTGGCCCTATAACTCTTTGTCCGCTTATGGCGCACCATACACCAACTTTTTCATCATGAAGGGGTACTTTATGAACAATATTACCAGCTGCACAGTGTTTTTCCACTGGGCGTGTGGAAGTATGATATCGCACTGCTGCTATAAACAAGGTCACACTGTTGACGTGTTTTTGCTCTGCAGTGTGAAGTGTAGTATTGAGTTGACGATGATGTGATATAGTTCAGTTATTACGAATTATTTATTATTTTGTCCTGTAAATAGTCACAAAGTATATTATGGTTCAGTATATTTTTTCTACTGCACAGCATGTATTTATTTATGATTCGTATGTGTTAACTCCATCAGCTTGCCAAGTGAAAGTATTATTTGCAGAAAGATTTCCAGGCGTAAAAGTTCCAGACCGTACAACAATTCATGAACTTTACAATAAATTTCAGGCCACAGGAAGTGTTCAGTTTAAGAAATATAAAAGACGGCAAAAGAGTTATAGGGCAAATTTTTTTCAAGTCAGTAGTTGAAGCCCGTGTGTACGTGAATATAACTTTTCTCCCTGTTTTAGAGAATTAACAGACAGGGGGTAGTTTCTTAGATAGCGGCAGACAGCAACAAGCGCTGAAGACACAGACAGGAAAAACACTACACAGCCGGTTCGTAATCTTTTGTTCTCCCTGTACCTGCTGTTGTACAAGATGTTTTTTTGTTCAAATATGTGTATACTTTTTCTCTTTTATGTAACACTCATCATTTAACAAATTGACACTCCTTGTAAAATGTATTTATAATTAGAGTTAATAAATGAATGAATGGATGAAAAAAAGTGATAGTAAATATTTTAAACACAGGTCACTGTATTACATTGACCTTAATATTTCATACTTTTTCCATGACAATGCAAGAAACAACTAAAGGTTTACACTGCTTCAAAAATTGAATATAGCATTGAATAATTAAAATCAGTAAAGACATCTGGAAATGACGAATGCAACAAAAAAGTTATTTGAAATAATTGGTTTTAAAGAGATCTACATTTTTACTTTCTCTACTACGTATAGTAAGTAGGGGAAGTATTGTATTCCACCCAAAAATTCGATACCGAGATTTCACCGGAAATAAATGTTTTGAGATCCCCTGAATCCAAAAAAGCATTTTTGGAAACATGTCCGTGTGTGTGTCTGTCTGTGTGTCTGTCTGTCTGTGTGTCTGTGAACAGCATAACTCAGAAACGAACAGTCGGATAAACACCAAACTTAGTATTTAGGTTCAGTATCTTCCAAGGATGCGACACGAAGGTTTTCAAGAAAATCCCCCCACCCCAAATTACCCTTTACATGGAAGATTTTTCGAAAATTTTGATTTTCTCAAAAACGGCTCTAATGATTTTGATTAAAATATCATATGTTTAAGATACTTTTATGACAAATAAAATGTATATCTTGAATTTTCTGGGAATGTCTCCAAAAGTATTCTTCATTGTAAACGACTTTTGCATAACTGGTAAACCATAAGAGATAGACAAAATTTTACTACACACAAAATGTAGATCGCATTAAAATACACAATTTACGTCATATACATTTTTGTTCTTGAGTGAACCATTTTCAAGATATTGCTTGTTATTTCCTTAAATTTTTCAATACTTATTTTCTCAAATGGGAATTCGTTATTCATTTTTTTGTCTTGGATATGCAAAGAGTATTAATCTGTGGGAAAGGGAATGGTGCTGCACCTAGCAACCAGCTATTAAGAGATATGTATGTGCTTAAAGGCTACTGTATTTCTATATTGCTCTTGTAAATATATATTCCCCTTACATCTACAAGAAAATTAGCAATAAGATAGACTCTGCAAATGTTTATCTTGATTAAGATGAAGTAAATGGAGAATAAGCGTTTGTAAAAATAGTTTGTACAAGAGTAGAGAAAGTCATGTGAGTGTAACACATCAGATTTTTTTGTGTAGTATGTTTTCATCTCTTATGGTTTACCAGTTATTCAAAATAATACAAAATTCCTTCTGAATAATGAGTATTTCATAGGCTATTCCCAGAATAGCATGTAAATATCTTAAACAAAATTGTTAGAGCCATTTTCGAGAAAATAAATAAATACATATCAAATAAAAAAAATTGAAACATTTTCCACGTAAAGGGCAATTTGGAGTGATCTTTGGAAGATACTGAACTTAAATACTAAGTTTGGTATTTATCTGATGTTCCTTTTTTGTTTGTTTGTTGTTGTTATGCAGATACACACACATACCATTTTTCTTAAAATGTTTTCTTTTTGGATTCAGAGGCCTCATAACATGTATTGCTGGTGAAAGCTTGATATCAGATTTTTCGGTTAAATGCAATAATTCCTCCTACTACCAGGTATGTGAAGACAAAGTAATAAAGGAACATAAAGGAAGAAAAAGTAACGCATCAGGTTTCAGATAGTAGCAGTTGATGTTCAGATGATAAAGATATAAAACAGTAGAGAAGGTATGTTGTAAAATACTCTTGTAGAAAGCAAGTATATATTGCATTTTACTGTTTTAGCACACTTTCACCATATGGTTGAGAGAATGAGGAATGGCTTGGATTTAAAACGAGCGCTAATGATATCATGTAAGTGTAGTATCATTACTTATTTGAAAGTTTATCACTGTGATTATTTAAAATATTTGCATGAGTAATAGGTGGAAGACTAAATTTATTTTGTTTGGCCTGCAGGTTTTCAATTCTTGTATACTACCTTGTTTGGTGCCTATTCAGCATTTCTTTTTGCTAAGACAGGTAAGTGTTACACAGACTTTAAAAATGTTTCAAACGCTTGCTTTCAGGTTAGTCATTAATATAAAATTGCTTAATTTTTAAATGAAATATGAAATTCTATGTACTTGTTAAGTTATACATATACTTTTTGAGAGAAATTATACAGCTTTAAAATAAATTCATTTAAACTTCTTCTATTTGTATCATATTTTGGTTCTAGACCATTGTAATATACAGGGTTATTCAAAAAGAAGGAACAGATTTTAAATATTTATTTCTAATGAACAACAATAGATAGCAACACAAACGAAACATCATTGAATAGAGGAAAGTTCAAAGTTTGAAGTGGTATTAATGTTGTAGATCATTAATTACAGCTCCGCGTTTGGAAGCCAATTTACGAGAGCAAATATGTGTTTACTTCACGCGTTGCCATCTTGTGACGTCACTCCTTTTTGGTTTGTTTAGCTCCATCTGGTGTAGCAATTTGTATCAGTTTTGAAATAATTCACTTTAAATGTTCTCCAGCTAGCTCTTTGGGTCGAATATGTTTCTCATGCAGGGTGTGAATCGGAAAGGAATCTTTTATCCAGAAATTATACTGACGAAGAAATTGGTTTTATAACATTTATTGCCGAACACATTCACTAACACTTTTTACATATTTATCTGGATACTTGCCAAACTGAAACTGTTTGTAATAACTTCTCACTTTTTAACTCACGTACTTCGACTTTGTGTATATTTAACTGTATAATATTTTAGATTCTCGTAATTCTGCTGCGCGTAACTTATGACGAAATGAAGGACTGGCTGACGATGTGTAGTGTACACGAAATTTTGATGAACTGAGCGGCCGACGTGTAGTGTATTGAGAATTCCGTTGAACTGGGGGACACGCTATCTCGAACCCGGCTTATTTATAGGCCTGCCTCAAGATACGCCCAAAGATTATAAATGAACTGCTATTGGCTAATAAAACGCTCCAACATTAGCGTCTATTTTACTATCCAATGAAAACCACGAATACATATTCTTTAGGGAGAAAACATTCCAGAAACTTCTACCGAAAAGGCGCGAAACATTACGTAACTTCCTGGTTCCCGGTAATGATAAACAACTCACCCCCTTGCTGCATTATTGCGTTATTGTTGACAGTTTCAGTAAAGCCGTATATTATTATTTACCAATAATAATTACAATTAATAAACATCAGAAATCAATGTCACATAAAAATACATATTCATATTACAATCATTATTTATATTTAAGTAATTTATGATACAAATTACCGTATCATATGCCCCACTAGAAACATAATTATAAATATTTATAACTTGTTTAGAAATTTTAAAATTGTGTTTTTAGTCTCCTAAATCTTGGAACACACGTTATCACTTTCACTTAACACTTCACACGCATTTAACACACGACATGTTTTTCTTTATTATCTCGCCACTACTTACTGGCTTTGGTTTAATTAATTTAAATATTAATCTGACATTACAATTTTTATAGCAAATACTTTACCCTAAATTATTTAATCACTGTTTCAAAATTGTTTACTCTCTTACATTGTTGACAAAAATTTATACATTTAAGATTTTTGTAATTATTACACATATTTACCAAAATATTCACCCTCTACACAAATTTATTGATGTCTCTTAAATCTAGACACTGTTTCACATTTTCTGTTTGCTACATAAGTATTTGTTTTTAATTCTTTTTACCCATTTTTGTTATTTTGTACTTTATTTTAACAATGTTCTTGGAATTGTATTTACGTACTTTTAATTTAATATCATATTAAGTTTCAGTTATTACCTTCTTCTTTTCAAATACTGTTACAGTTACTAAAAATTTAAACATTTCTCCTTTCTCTTTTTTTTTTTTTTTTTTATAATTTATTTCTCTTTTCAAATGAACATATATAAATAGTTAACCCTCTTACGTTCCAATACATTTCTATGCAAGTCATCTTTACCTATCCAGCATTTACTTTACATCTCATTGCTATTTACCCTCCTGGATCAAATTGTGTGTGGCTAAACATTACTCGTAGCCGTAACCTAACCTTCAAATTTTTGTTCATGAGTAACCTCTTGTATTCATATGAAATTTCGTTCCCTGATAACATTTGAAAACAATCTACAGTTTCTTGAACAATACATCTTTTAACAACTTTCATTTTCAATTCATCTGCTATCTTTATAATCTGAGAATACTCTGACAAATCTGTACTCAACTGTACTGGACTGGAGTTTTCATTTTGAACATCTTGGTACAATTTATTTCTTTGCATTACTGACTCATTTTATATTTCTGATATTTCCCCTCTGAAATTAATTTGCGCCTCATTTACATCTACATTCCTAACCTCTTTTATCTCTCTTAACTCACTTGAAATACTACTCATTTGACTTCCTAACTCTGTGCATTCTACATTAACCTCACTTTTAGTATTAACCTCACTTTCTTTGTTACCTATTTCCATGCTCATGTCTAGCATTTTCTTTGAAATTTCTCCTGTCTCACTTACTATTACTTCCTCATTTTCATCTCTCATTTCTGGCATACTACTATTTAACTTCATAACTTTCTTTTCAATTTCTTCACTGCTTTGATCTACTGTTTGCTCTACTTTCTCATTCCTCCTACCAAGCCTTTCCATAAATTCCCTATGACTCTTTTGCATATCTTCCCTGTTTTGATCTATTTTCTTTTCTAATTTCTCATTATTCTTACAAATTTCTTCCCTTATACTCTGAGTTAATTTTTGTTCTAATTTTTCACCAAAATTTCTAAACATTTCCATCATCATACCAGCATCAAAATTAACATTTCCTGCTATTCTATTCTCCCTTTCTGCACTAACATTTTCATCTTCAAATCCTAAAAAGTCTGGGCTATTTCCTGTAATTTGTATTGGATCACAGCTAACTGTTACACTATCTCCCTCCATAATTATTTCTTCTGTATTACTAGCAGCCATTGTTTTTATTATCCTACCGCTCCTAAGGATCATTTAATTACCTTTTTGATGCTGTATGTTGCTGTAGCTTTGATGTCCAGCGTTCTGCCCCATTCTCCTAGGTTTGTATGTCGCTTCTGCGTTGTGTTGTGATGAATCTACGTCGTCTCGATGTTTTTGCGTTGAATTCCTTGTTGCCTCGTAATCTCGGAATTACGATGTCCAATCATCCATGTAGTCTGTCGTTCCTTTTATTTTTTCTGGAATCTGCGTCTTGTAGATCATTTCACTGCTCCATTCATTCTACTTTCCTGGTTATTCTTGTTCCTTTCCTGGTCATCTCGCCCCACGTTATGGGTGCCAATTTGAAGTAGAATTATTGTTGTGTTGACTTTATGTGAGTTGAAGCCATCTTGTGTGACGTCACTCCTTTTTGGTTTGTTTAGCTCCATCTGGTGTAGCAATTTGTATCAGTTTTGAAATAATTCACTTTAAATGTTCTCCAGCTAGCTCTTTGGGTCGAATATGTTTCTCATGCAGGGTGTGAATCGGAAAGGAATCTTTTATCCAGAAATTATACTGACGAAGAAATTGGTTTTATAACATTTATTGCCGAACACATTCACTAACACTTTTTACATATTTATCTGGATACTTGCCAAACTGAAACTGTTTGTAATAACTTCTCACTTTTTAACTCACGTACTTCGACTTTGTGTATATTTAACTGTATAATATTTTAGATTCTCGTAATTCTGCTGCGCGTAACTTATGACGAAATGAAGGACTGGCTGACGATGTGTAGTATACACGAAATTTTGATGAACTGAGCGGCCGACGTGTAGTGTATTGAGAATTCCGTTGAACTGGGGGACACGCTATCTCGAACCCGGCTTATTTATAGGCCTGCCTCAAGATACGCCCAAAGATTATAAATGAACTGCTATTGGCTAATAAAACGCGCCAACATTAGCGTCTATTTTACTATCCAATGAAAACCACGAATACATATTCTTTAGGGAGAAAACATTCCAGAAACTTCTACCGAAAAGGCGCGAAACATTACGTAACTTCCTGGTTCCCGGTAATGATAAACAACTCACCCCCTTGCTGCATTATTGCGTTATTGTTGACAGTTTCAGTAAAGCCATATATTATTATTTACCAATAATAATTACAATTAATAAACATCAGAAATCAATGTCACATAAAAATACATATTCATATTACAATCATTATTTATATTTAAGTAATTTATGATACAAATTACCGTATCAAGTTTTAAGTCCCATCTATTAGTTCCATTTAGTGCCTACAACAGCGATGTGTTTGTTTACGAGAAAATGACGACGCCACAGGAAAGGTTGTTTTGTGTGCTGCATTATGCAAAGGTGAATCCATTGTTTCAGTGCAGCGTTCATTTCATTGTAAGTCATCATAAAAAATTTACAATTGATACAATAAATTCGTAGAAGATGGTTGCATATGCAAATGGAAAAGCACTGGTCGTCCTCGCATAATTGAACACATAAAATAAAATTTTGAACTTTCCTCTATTCAGTGATGTATCACATGTGTCGCCATCTATTGCCGTTCATTAGAAATAAGTATTTAAAGTCTGTTCCTTCCTTTTGAGTAACCCTGTATATTTCTTTTGTATGCATCACTGTTCCTTCCATACCTTAATTGTTTTTACAATCAAATTATGCCTAAATGCTTAGCTCAAACATTGTTTTCTTTGATGAATTTGGATTATAAATTAACTTAAGCCCCTCTATTAATTTTTACTCTGTTATTTTTTATTTCAAATGTCATAATGTTTCATCACAATTCTTAAGTATATGAAAATGAAGACTTGAGCTATTTTTATTCATTTTGTTACCTTTAAACCACTGTAAATACTAAATATACATCATATTTAAGTAAAAGATACATTATTTGAAAGTAGAAGAAAGCTCTAATAAATGGCATAAGAAACCAAAATCACTGTATTAGGCATATGGCTATTGTTGTTTAAGAAGCAATATCACATAACTGACATTTTGACTTTGGTAACCTTGGAACAACACATACACTGTTACAATGATTAAGACATGCAATTTTTGCATTTAAGTCAATGAAATTCCTCTTTTAACTGTGGTAAAAACAGACTAATACTGTGCAGTTAACAACATTCCTCCAAAGATGTCACTGAATCACTGCACAAGGGACATGGCTAATTGAAGCTTGTTTCTGTAATATATTTTGTGTAAAAACACTGATGGCTCATAATCTTTCTCTACTATATCCACATACATTGTTATTATTGGTATAAAAGGTCATTACTCTTTTCAGGTTATGTTGTTCATGTTAAATGTTTGCCTAGGAATTATTTCAAATTAACCAATAAGTTTCTTCTTTTCAGGGGATTAAGCACAATGGTGTAATTTAATAATTTGGGGAAGAATTTGAGTCGATTAGTGGTCATTATACACTGCTTACACTCAGGAGTATCATTTCAGTTTCTGCTTGGAGGGGGCAAGATCATCTAAGCAGTTGTCTGAATTTTAAGGACACATTTAACCTCAAAGAAAATAATCTTTTATTTCTTAAGTGTGAAATATTTGTATTAAAAGTACAGTTCTCATAATTTTTCTTTTGGTAAAGCAATAATAACCAGTAGCCTAATTATTTCTCATTACTTGGGGGGGGCAATTAACCCCCCTGTACCCTGAAACAATATTCCTGCATACACTAATAACTAGGAACATGTTTTGGGGGCCAGTCATCTCCATTTTCAGCCTATGTTCGACTGCTGATTCATTGTTTATGTTGATATAAGGGAGTTGTCCTCTTGTGGTGGTTCCAGGATCTCTGAAACATGTTCCTAGTTATTAGTGTAAGTGGTGTACAAAGGTCACTTACTGTCTATTCAACAACGTTTTAGCTATTGGGTTGGGGTGGCTTATCTCTCAGGTAAAGCTTTAGCTGGTGGGAGGGGTACACAGTATGCTGAATTCATGCTGCATGTGGCATTTATAGTGGAAAACAGCCAATAATCTATTACTATTGCGTGTCTTTACCCCTCACTTGCCTCATACCAAGTAAACACTACTTTCTTCCAGTAGCTAAACCCCTACCTTTTTGGAACGGCTCCCCCACTCATTAGCTAAAACATCGCTGAACATGAATGAGCCTTTGGATGGAAGTAGAGATTCAGAAATACGTTTGTTATTCAAGAACAAGACTTTCCAGAAAGATAGCCTTGATCAGGACTTTACTTCGAAGTTGCTGATGTGACTATATGGAGAAAACTGAAAATGGTGGACTTTTTGGTAGTAGTAGGCATTGCCAAAAATATGCAACAAATCCAGGAGGTTATTGACAATACTCGTATTCCTTAGTACATTGTAAGGGATGCACAAAATCCAGTACAGTTCAATAGGGACAGATACAGATACAGATTTGATAAATAGATTGTGGTTGTACTGTGATGTTTGCACATACGAGTATTACCTAGATGAAAGAAACATCATGAGGACCCATCGTATGTTTATTAATTTTGCTGCTGTATTATGCCACATTTAAGATTCTGTTTATCTTCTATTAGTTTATACAAAATGGTAATCTCGGTGGATTATCTCACATTAGTTAAAAGATGTTAGGTTGTGATGTGTATTCATAATTTGAGACACTTTTCTGTCACACAATGAATTATGCAACAGAGGTTATTAAGGATGACTGCTGGAGTGGCTGAAAATCCTAATTTGAGACTTAAGTGAAATTTCTCTTTAAAAAGTTTTAATGTTAAAACTAAGCAATTTTGAGTACCTATAAATAAACATCTATCTTAAATTTGTCATACCCATTGAAATCTGTTGTTTTTTCACACTTAGGTGTACTCAATAATAAAGGCGTTTACATCACATTTTGAGTTTCGCATTCCAAATGTAGAATGCCAGTAATTTATGCCTATTGGTATCTAGGTTCTTTTATATGTAATCCAAAACAGATGAGGCACATATAAGAAAAGGAAGATGTAGATGCAATATTTGCAGTTTTAAATCTTACCATTGTTTTTATATTTGCAGTTTTAAATCTTACCGTTGTTTGTTATATTTGCCATAGTAAAATAGAAAAAAAAGGTATGTAGCTAATTCAGAGAAAGCAACATCTATGTTATAGTAAGAATTTTCTCAAGGAAGGGTTTGGAATTAAATCGTTTGATCTCATTAAAAAACATGCTGTATTAATACTGTGGAGGACCCAAAGAGGGGGACATCTGTCCTGTAGTTATGCTTCTGACATACATAAAAATGCAGATTTGTTTCATTTTCTGACAAGTGATCTAGAAGCTCCTCCATTTTTTTTCCAAAAAACTTTAAATTTTCCTGCTTTGTGCATTTATATTGTAAGAATTACTACCACTTATGTTATCCCTTTTTCCAAAACCAAAATAAAAAACGTGCACAATACAGCAGAATATATCTAACCTAACCTCAACACATTAAATTTTTCCTTATAAACATGTGTTGATGAACACTGCAAGGTTGGAGGGGAGGAACAAAATGTAGACGCTTTGGCCAATGCCTTCTCTATTGCAGTCGTGAGTTGCTTTTAGACCTATATGCACTAATTTTATTGCTGTAGAGGGCTGTGGGTTTTGGAAATCGGTTTAGCCAACATTGGAACTTGGCAATGATTTCTGAACTTTCCGTAGTTAAAGTTAAGTATTGAAGCTGTTGTTTATGAATAACAGTTTTAGTAAAGTTAAAATTTTCTAATAAAGCAGTCTATGAAAAGTTATCACTGAAAGTACCGTTTATGAATACAAGCATACTTGGCTCAAATTCTCTCCAAAATAAGCAATAAGTGCTTAGTTGCACACAACATGCAGAAACAGTATGTTTATATCCTAAGTTGTAGTAATGAGGTATGTGAAAGAAAACAAAACTCACAAACTCTATAACATGTTCCTTCAGAACACAAACTTGCATACTTACAGCATGTAATACTCCGAGAACAATGAATAACACTATGAAAAACTATTTGATACAGATTGAATATTTAACAAGCTCTACATTTTTCATACTTCTGTATATCCCTTATGGTTTACCATTTATACAGAATTATACAAAGTTCATTCAGAATGAAGAGGAGTTCACAGGCTATTCACAGAAAATTCAAGATATGTATTTTATTCTTCATGTCAGTATCTTAAATATCACATTTACATATTTATTACTACAGCATTTTTGAGAAAGTAAACAAAATATTATAATCGTTTGCTTATATTATTATCTTTTTTTTTTTTTTTTTTTACATTGGTGAATAAATCTGAATATAAAACTAGTATTTAGATTCTGGATTTGTTTATTCCTTCACTTTCACATTTTGTCAGTTATGCAACATTGTTTTTTAAACTGTCATTTTATAGCAATAACATACTGTAGCTTTGTTCATTATGTAGATCACAATAGATGATATAGAGCATGTCGCAAATATTGTACAAATAATTAAACCATATTATTGCTATATTTACAGATATATACATGTGATTCACTCTGAAGGACTTATATTTTAGAATGTTAAGCAGTTAGATGGATACATTAGACAAATATTTTACGCATTTATTAATAATTTGAAAACTAGTTTTGAACATATTTATTTAATTCTGTTATACTGTAAAAACAATACTGCAAAAGAAACTTTTTAACTTAACTTCTGAAATTATGCAGTGCAGGTATTTAGATTATCTATTTATAGCAAAATAAATTAGCTGTTGTATGTGGCTTTGAAGTTAAGAGATTAGATGATACGTAGTAAAATGAACATTTATCTGTGCATTTCAGGACATTTTGTGGCTCCTTTTGCAGCTCATGCATTCTGTAATCATATGGGCTTCCCAGATTTTGCAGAAGTATTCACGTACAAAGATCCACAAAGGATAGTCCTGATGTCTCTGTTTGTTATTGGTTTATTGGCTTGGTGTGCGTTGCTGACACCTCTTACAAACCCATTGTGGTATGACAACCATCTCTTCTGGAAGAATCATTGATAATAATTATTGAGTATTATAGAAAAGTATTACAGAATTTCTGTACACAAAGTCATTTAAAACAAGTCTTCAGCGGTTACATATATGCACATGTTCTGAAAGTATGTATATTAGCTCATATTTATTGAAGTACTGGAAGCATTTGCTTTAAAGAAGGTAGTTCTCTTTCCTCTCATTCTTTGAGGTACTGTAGGTCACCCGCCATGTTGGTTCCTCATACTAAAAACTGGTTCATAATATCTGCGAACAGAAACCAGAACAACAATGGCAAAGTTAAAATGTATGTATTACAGTAAGGATTGGTTAATTAGACATCACATAATTAAAATTTTTGGGTAGTTCAAATAAAAGTACATTCCCCTTGAAATTCCTGTTTAAAACAATGTTAAAATTCATATTTAATTCAATGTTATGAAGCCAACATTTGGATAGTTTTAATTTATTGTTAATGAAAACTTGTTCTGAATTGTAGAAAAGTCATAATGTGGTTCATGTACGTCTCAGTTATTGAGCTCTGTTAAAAATTCCAAGAATTCATCTTTGATTTTCCCTCATTTCTAGTTGCTTATTGTTAAGAAATTCTACCGTTAGGTGACCACATTGTCCAGCTTTTTGTGTTTTTAGACAACAACTTCAGCCGGTACATAACTGTAGGCTATTTAGTGGCTCCCTCTACAATGTGGAATATACACCAGTTTAACACTGATGAAAAAAGTTGAAGTGCTCAAGGAAGTAGAAAAGGGAATAAAGAAGAGCATTATAGCCAAGGAATATGGAATATTGCCCAACTTTTTATCTATCTACACAAAGAAGAAATAATGGAGAGTTGGAACGTACAAAGTGGTAGAAGTAGGAAACACACGCGAGGGGGTGAATTTTCTCAAATTGATTAGTGTGTATCCAAATGGTTCAAACAATAATATGATCACAACATACCATTGAGTGGTCCATTAGTGCATGCCAAGACAGAAAAAAATTGCAGAAAAGTTGGGCATTCAAAATTTTAAAGCAAATGCAGGTTGGTTCAGTGGATTTCAAGAAAGAATTGGCATTTCCTTTAAAAACGTGTGCATATGCATTTCATGGGTAAACTATGGAAATTAACAGTGTGAGTTTCACTGCATGTTATTTGTTTACATGAAATGAATTTACTTCAAGGTGTACATTTATAATAAAGAGCATATTTGTTAATATGAAGTTTGGATAATTCAAATTTTTTTATATTCCCCTTTGAGTTCAAATTAAAGAGAGTTCACGGTATAATGTGAGTATTCACAATTACTGGGAAGCCTTCCCAGGTGCTGGGAACAGGAAAGAAACTTTTTACATTTTAACATTCTCATTCCCACTTTGTGGAATGCCTATTAGAGCCATATTATGCACATTAGACTCTTCACTGCAGAAATTATTCAAGGTGGTTGTGACATGAAACAGCTGGGAAAATGAAAGCAGAAGAAATTACTGCAAATGTGTGCCCTGCCTCCTTTAGATCCCATTGAGCATTGGCTGTTCTAGTGAAAGTACCACTTGTAGTTTGCTTATATGCAAATTAAAACTGGCTATGTGTCAAAAAGCACCTGCCATGTGAGGGGTCCCGGGTTCGATTCACAGCTGGGAGTGGGAATGTTTTCCTATCAAGATTATTCCCTACCCTCCCCAGAGTCTTGAAGTATGAATGTGAATATATATATGTGTGTGTGTGTGTTTGTGTGTGTTGTGTGTGTGTGTGTGTGTGTGTGTGTGTGTGTGTGTGTGTGTGTGTGTGTGTGTGTGTGTGTGTGCGTGTGATGTTTAAAATCCAAAGAAAAATCAGAAATTCAGTGGCAACAGTATACGAGTTAACACCACTGCTGATAGGCAATATGACCATTGCAGTTAAAGATGGAATATAAATGGAACAATAATAATATAATATAAATAAAAGCTACAAAGAACAGCAAAAATGAGTATGCACAGTATCAATAAAGGAATGGTGCTTGGTATGAAGGAATATAAAACATCAATGGACCTGCATTAGCTGAATTTGAAGTTGGTAAAGAAATATAATTGGTCAGTTATAAACAAATGATGCCCCGCAAAATTGACTTTCCACTCTGCTATCGATATGGCCATTTGATGTGCATTGTTGTTCTCATTCCTGTGATATTGTTATATGCTGTTTTACTTCCCAATTTCTGTTCTCAGGTTATTGTGAACCAACTTTAATGGTTGGTTACACCATGTGACATGCTCTCTTAAATAATAACCTATTCAGAATGACTAACCAGAAAGTACTGAATAAATGTTATCACCCAGAATAATATGCCCCACAAAAGCCCAGGAATTTTATTAAACCAACTTACATTTTTTAATGAGCAGCACTGCCATTGACAGAAATGGAAAACATTTAAATCTGCACAAATAAAACTTAAGAAAGTTATAAATACATATTTCATAACATGTGCATTATGTGCAATTGAATAAGAAAATGTAGAAATAAAAGTTTTATCATGTAGCCAGGTGATTCCTATGAAAACGTCTGTTTGGATTCATGTTGTATTTGAAAGAAATTTGTGTAATTTCATAATTTATTACATTATTTAAAATATTAATAAGAAAAACACTTTTGCACAAATAGTACAAATTAATCTTGCTTAACAGGCTTGCATGCATACTAAAGCAGACATTACCATGGATCTGACTGTCGTCATGCTTCTGTACCTATTAGGTACCAATTCTGTACTTAAATAATATATTGAGCTATGCAATAAATAGTTCAGTAATCTGTCATTACATTGGTTGTTGTTGCTTCACTTCTGGTTTCTGATGTGTTTTTAACTCTCAAAAGGGAAGTATCAAACCTTTCAGGTCAGGAGAGTTAGGGTGTCTACCTCCGCTGATGAGGGACAAGAGTACTAAAATGTGGGACATTTCTGGATGTTGAAGGTCACATCACAGCGAGAGTTTGAGTTATAATTTTTATGTCTTTCTATCTTATAAACACAGAAATTGTCTAATTACACACATTTAATTTTAGATTTTTTTCAATCACGAGGTATTAAGGCATTGGTAAAATTTGGCAAAAAAGTGCAACCATATGGATCTTTTGTGTTTTTAATATCATTATATCTTGTACTTTCATGCTACTGTGTTGTATCATTTTTCTTCTTTCTCTGTTTACCCTTCCCGTTGTTAGGGCTTACACCCCCCCCAGGACTTACAAGCGGTAAGTCACACACCTGTTGGGAAGCATAGGTTATGGATCATAGAGGACAGGTTGGCTGAACTGATAACAACTAGGAGAGATACCGCACAATAAGCCATTGGCTTCGGTGCGGGCAAGTTTGGATTAGACCATCTTGTTTTGTCTCCCACCAATCAATGGGTGATCAGCCCGAAGCCTGGTATGAGAGTGAGGAAGGAGATGATATGAAATGGCGGTGAGATGAATGAAAGGAAAGGTAATGATGGAGCAACTGGTGGAATGAATGGCGGGGGAAACCAGAGAACTCAGAGCAACTTGCCCAGACGCCACTTTGTCCACCCAAATCACACATGCATTTCCCTGGGATTGAACCTTGGTGAGAGTGCCTGAAATTTTCAGGAGAGCTTCAGGTAACAAAAATATAAAAATCATTATGCAGTTTTTGAAAAGTATTAAGCACTTCACACGATGGTTATCAGGAAGCGGAGGAGGATTTTGGCAGTTCCCTATTGTGCTTCCTTCAGGAGAAAGGAGTGAAGCGAAGGACACAAGGTAACTAGAGCTGGGGCAGCAGGCTTGGACATAGCCCAGGTCCCTAATGACTCCAGATGCCACCAGAACCATCCACAGGCCTGCCTCTCCCCATGGAGAGGTCCCTCTAGGGCCTGTCCCAGAGTGAATGCCAGGGCAGTCAGTTCCACAAAGCAAACTCCACTGCCATATGGATTGCCCAATCCTGCAACCCTAAAACATGATAAGGAAATGAGAGATAGGAAAATTTGAGAATTATATAATACACCCCAGCATTTGCCTAACAACCAGGGAAAACTGCAAAAAAAAACCCAAGGACAGAGTGGAATCAAACCCAGAACCTCCCAAATGCAAATCTCAATGTTACCATGAAGCCATCTTTCTCAAGGGCTTCACATACAATTAAATATATTCAAATTCAGGACTGTGGTGGCACCATGGCCGAGTGGTTAGACTGCTTGCCTCTCACCAAGGTGGCCCAGGTTCAATCCCAGGGAGCCACATGTGGGGTTTGTGGTGCACAAAGCAGCACCTGGGCAGGGTTTCTCCGGTTTCCCCGCCATTCATTCCACCATCATCACCTTTCCTTTCATTCATCTCACCACCATTTCATATCATCTCCTTCCTTGCTCTTATAGCAGGCTATGGGTTGATCCTGCTGTTATCTCTGATCCATAAAGTTCTCCTCAACAGGCATCTGACCCCAGACACCCACTTGTAAGTCCTGGGGAATGTAAGCCCCAACAACGAAATGGTAAACAGAGAAAGAAGAAGAAGAAAAACTGGAGACTGTCCTGAAAAATTTGACATATGTAGTCATCCTAGAGATAAATGATGTGGAGTAGAAAGCAATATCCAAAAAGTTACCAGTTTCATCTTAATATCACAGCCAAAATCTTAAAAAAGCAATGCAGATGAACACACCTGCTTGAGGAAAAGTGGAGGGAATTGTACTTTCCCTCCCCCCTCTGTCCCAACATGATCTTTATCCAGGTGTTCAGTGTATTACTACAAATGTTGCTTTCTTTTAGTTTAAATGATGCTATATTTTGAAACTTTTGAGTTAAAAGCAGCAGATAATATTTTTTATGACAAACCATTTTTGTTTCATCATGAACAGTTTCATACTTTCCTTGTCAGTTACTTGTGCTACCATGCTTTAAGATGAAATCATATTAAAACATCTTTGCTCAAATTGAAAGCAGTTAAGTTGTCACAAAGTTATGAACTTCATTAGAAACCCATTGATGGCCCACATTCGTGGACGAACAGTTACTATAATGATTTACAGGAGTCAAGGGAAATTAGATTCTCTGGTGTAGAATCAATTATTACACAAATAAAAAACTCTGCTTTTTACCCATTTTGCACATTATGAAGCTTGTGTTTGCTGTAGAGTTGCTTACGCTTGCTTTTACTTACACAGTTGGAAGTAAGCAGGTCTTCCAATTATAGAAGAAAGCTATGGGAGGTAAAGATTGATAATAATATGTGAAAATCTACTGAAAGTATTGTTTTTCCTGTAAATATGTACTTTCAGTTTTAATATTTTTGTAAATGATAAAGAAAGTTCATACAGAATCAAGTAATAATACAAGGTGTATTTTTAAAGTAACTACCGATAATTTTTTAAAAAATAACAGAACATTATTTTCGAATTCATTACCTTACACTACTTCTCCACATACTCACCACCGTTATTCAGGCACTTGTAATGGGAAACCAGTTTTTGTATGCCTTCCTGCTCTAACAACAGGAAAACACAAAGTGACGATCACTCACAGCTGCATCTGGCTTCCTAATCAATGGAGGAAGTGACCATGCATGTTCAAAATAACGACTGCAGTGGCAAAATATTAAAAGGGTACTTACTTTAAAAACATGCCTTGTAATACTGTTTGTTTCATTATAGTATTTTGTAAAAACATTTGTATTATGAGTGTATTATTGTAATATCCAGTGTTCTTCCCTACAAATTCAAACATACATCCACTAATGTTTTTAAACAACTGATATTATTATCGTATTTAATCTCATTTCTCTGTACACCTTAATAACGCAAATGTATGGTAGTAATTGCTTCCTACATTCAAACATCAATTTTGTGGAGACCTACAGGATGCTTATTTAAGCTGAAAAAAAATGTTTGCACATTTTTGTGGCATCGTACTTCAAATACAGAATGTAAAGATTGGTGAAAGTATGAATGAATGAATATTTATTTCAACTAATTCATGCATTTGTTTCATTAGAAATTTATATGTTTAAAAGTATTCTATTATATGAATAATCTGCATATGAAATCAATTTGTAAATCACTACTTTAAGTTGGTAAAGTTGGTAAGTTTGCACATTGAGCTATCATTCTTTGTTGATGTTTTTAAATCTAATACCCAATCTTTTTAACTTGATCATCTACTTCATCAATATTTTTTAACCTAATTCGTATTTTGCCTAAATAATTTACTACTTGCATTGCACTATTTTCTTAATTTTATATTCCTTATTTTTTCTCCTATGGTTTCTGTTGGTAAATTGGGCCATTTCTTTAATCCTATTTTTTCCCTAAAAATCTTAGTTTCCGCACAATCAAAAATTATAGGCAGGGCCATTCACATAAATTCTCGGTCCCCTGTCAAGTCATGTTGGTGACTTCATGACAAATTCTGAGATGTATCTCCTATTTGTTGTATATAAGCTTTGCAATAATGGAAAAGTAATGATATATGGGTAGGGGAATAGATGCAAAATGGCATATCCAGTATTCTGATATTTTACTATATAGGCCCTTCTGGGCCCCCTAAAGTCCTGCTCCCCCTTATGGATAAACCTAATTGTGTGCCAGATGTTACCTTTTTGGTTACAAAGTGGGCATTTATCTTCATCTCCCTTGCTCTTAATCCTTTCAGTTTTATAACCATCATTCACAAGCCCATTCAAAGCCTTTTCTTACTAAACTGCCAAACTCCACAATATAATTTTCTTTACTCCAATTCATATACAATATATACACTCAGTGGAGTTATTTTTTCATCACTTCTCTTTTCTAGTCCTTTCAGAGTTGTAAAATCTTCAATAATGTGCTTCAAAATTTGCTCAGATCAGGTTTTAGTTGTATTCCTCTGATCATTGGCATTGCCATCAGTACAAATTTGCTTGTGTGATCTTCCACTGCCTAAAAAATACTCGAGAGGGCAATTCTGCCCCTATACACTTCCAAATGGTCATCATTCTTTAATCCATGTGAGCAATGTAAAAAAACATGCTCATCTCTATCTCCTGCTGTAAGCAACTCTCATTGAAGAAGGTTAGAACTAAGGAATGTTATCACATACAATTGCTTTTAGGTTATAATCTATGTTGTTACAAAGGGGAAAATGTATGCATTATGTAATATCGGCTTTCTGTTGAAAAGAAATTGACCTATAAACAAAAATTAAATTATATTATATTTTGGAATAATGCATGAAGATGAAATTAAAATATTTTTAGTCAGGGCTGTTAGAGCTCTGATGTTAAAAACACCAATTTACATAAAGCTAGAAATATACTTAGTTGGTGACTTACAATCATAACCAGATACAGTGCATTAAAACATCATTTTTTCATTGCTAAAAGTATTGTCTTCCATTAAGCTATGACTGTTCCAGCCACTGAGCAAAATTATGTTGTTACTGCAGTTGTACATTGCCACTGTTTTCATAAGAATCACCTGCCAAGTTTTATGTCATTTCATTAGTGAATAGTTATATTATTTCTAGAAATGTTTGCAGTTTTAAAGCTGGACTTTCATAACATTTCCTCATGAAATCATACACACATATACATTAAGTCTTCCTTGCAAGCGTTTTAGAACCTGCTTCTCCTGATTGTTCAGAAAACCTGAGTATAGTTATTAGAAACAATACATGTAAGTTTTATATGTTTAAATAAAATACTTGTAGATAAGAGTAGTTCCCAATGAAGTGAAGTCCTTAAAAAACAACGAGAGTTGAGATTGTGGGGAGATGTTAGTATGTATTTTAAATTGCATGAACATTTAGTTCTGGATTTTTTTGAAAAGTTTGTATTTTTTGTTGTAAGTTTAAATAGCATATTTAGATCCTTGAGTTGTCCTGCGATGCAGTTGGTTGAGCCCTGATTTTCTGTGCCCAAGGTTGCTGGTTCAATCTTGGCTTAGGATGATGACATTTAAATGCATAAGGATTGCCCAAATAAAACTGAGACTTATGTTGGTTTCTGATTTATTTTTTGGAATGAGCTGAAGTACATTGGTGACATGCTACCTTCAGAAAACTGTCTTGTCATTTCAAGAAAGTGTCCCAGTGAACTGCCATGGATGGCTGTTCTCAGAACTCCTCATTGTTTGTAAAACACACTCTGTTGAGAACATTTTGAATGGTCCAGAGTCATGATAACTACAGGCGAGAAGCCAAAGATATACAGGCTATGCTAAGGGATCTTCCATCCAGGGTTACCAGTTCTAGAGGTTTTGAACTACTGGTCTTGCAGTGAAAAATATTTTCTGCTGCTTAGCAAAATCTTAGCAGTTTGTTTTTTTAATCACAATAGCTGTAGTGCACAATACTGAATGATAATGGCATTCTTATTTCCAAATTTACCTCTTCAGGTTCATTAAAAATAAAAGCACCTCTCGGGTTAGGTTCCTCTTATATATAGAAAATCAGTGCCCTTCTTTATAAAATTAAGGGCAACTGCATACTTGCACTGTGTATGTACAATGGATAACTGGAAAGAGTTTCAAAATCCAGTGATAATAATATCTATGTATTAAAATCTGCATATTTGCTTGGAAAACTGTAGCCTTTCGAAGGCTGTCTGATGGAATTCTAATAGCAACCCTGCTTTCATCAGAAATGCTGCAGAAAATCTTGGCACACCTTTACCACATGTGGGTGGGCCTTGTTATGCAACATTCATTCCCATACATATTTTTCATATGGCGGTTAAAATCCAGCTCCATTAATGCTTCTGCCATCAAGACCTGATCACTGTACTCATTTGGGCAAGTCCATGGGACAAATATATTCAGTTTAATTTATTTCATCTGTTTGATCATACACTGATATTGGTCACATCATATTATAAAGGATTACATATATAGTATTTACAATTATCTTGAAATGTGCTTAAAATCCAAACTTATAATTAAATGATACTTACGAGGTAATATTTGTCATAATCTGGGTTACTTTGCTCTAATGGGTTAACCAGTGTTATTACTTACAATTCACAATGGTCTCATATACTCACTGAATAAAAGTTATGTTACAGTAGAAAGAATTTTACTTTGCTTCTTCATGTGCCAACAGCACACCTACACTTTCTGCTGAGACCATCACTTTGAGTGATGCTATTCATATACAAGTCTTGATTTCATTTGGACAACCCATAAATGCAGCAGCCACATGTCAGTAGATGTACTGGCACGTGACCCGGTAGCAACTACCAGCTAGCATTGTTAAACAAATTTAGCAATTCTCTTCTTCCTGCTCCAGGCAACTCTGATTATACTATGTTGGGATTTTTGTGTGTGTTTACTACTGCAGAGTACCTCTTAGAGTTGCTTTATCTGTTTCTTTGCATGAAACCAATCAGTAACTGCTGTACACAGGGTTTTTTTTTTCTGGATAAAGAGGTGCTGGAACTTTCAAGAGAGAAGTAAATATAAGAATTTTAGAACTTGTTAAAACAACAAAACTTCCATGCATTGTTACTTTCATCAAATTTAAAGCAGCTTCCAAACTTTAGACATGTCATCATCTTCAGTTTGTTTTCAGAAACAAGAATAATAAATTCCCAATCAAGTGCCAAGCAGTAGTTTATGCATTGATTCTCAAAATAATGAAGATATCTTGCACTTTTGCCATCTTAAAACAATTGCAATGAAAAATATTTTAACACACACATCACAAATAATTATTTGATATTGGTAATTTTATTTTGAAGTTTTGAATCTAAAAGTTTAGAAAGAAGTTCCAAAAACAGGTTCTGGAATGTTGTCCCGGCACATTCTTTGAGATAAAAAAACCCTGGCTGTATGTTTGGAGATGAAATTTTATATTCAAGCCTTTGAAGAAAATATATTTACATGTTTGATTGAGATTGCTACAAAATTAAGGATATTTTATGTAGGGTAACTTCCCAAAAAATTCACAATAATAAATTTTACCACTGGTACCTCATCACTTCCACCAATGCACCTGAAATTTGACATGCATACAATATGGTTTAAAATAGAGAGTTGAGGGTTGTTACACTACATCACTATAATAATCTTACTTGAACGCGTTTCGGGAGACGGCTTGTCCCCATCGTCAGCATTCTCTCTCAACTGATATTTGCCGGTCATCGTCTGGGGGATGTGTGTGGTTTGTGGTGTTCTCTGGTGCTGGGCTGATGAACCTCCAAAGGCTGTTGGGTGGCGGCAGTTCAAAATTCATTAGGTGATTCCTGTGTTTGACAATATGTATTTTTTCCCAGATGTCCAATTCATTGCTGCAAAAATATCTATAAAATTCACAATGGAAAAAGAAGAAAATGGCCAATTACCTTACCTAGACATCAGGATCATCAGAAATAATGCACACAACAAACTAACGTTTGGCATTTACAGAAAACCAACGCACACAGAAAACTACATTAAAAATAATAGCTACAATCCTACAAGCCACAAACATGCAATTTTAAATAGTATTACAAACAGGTTAGTACATATACCAATGGAGAAAGAGGAATACCAGAAAGAATACCAACACATTATCAACATAGCCACTATGAATGGATACCAGAAAAAAACAATAGATAAGAAGATAAAAAGGTTTGAAAGACAGAAATACATCCAACAAATGACTACATTACTCAGACAACAAAAACCACAAGCATATAGAAAATTCACTTATCACCCTTGGACACATCATAAATTTCAAAGGATTTTCAAAAAATACAACATCACCCTGTCTCCACAGAATAACCACAACATACAGAAACTACTATGCAACAGAACAAAAGATCCTATCCCCAACGATAAATCAGCTGGTATATATCAAATTGATTGTAATGAATGTAACCTGGTATATATAGGAAGAACAAAAAGAAATCTTGAAATAAGACTTAAAGAGCATATGAGATGCATTTACCAAAAGCAGCAAGATAAATCAGCAGTAGCACATCATTTCTGGTCTTCAAACCATGATATCACTCCAAACATAAAACTCTTAAAACCGATCAACAGCAGCAATGAATTGGACATCTGGGAAAAAATACATATTGTCAAACACAGGAATCACCTAATGAATTTTGAACTGCCGCCACCCAACAGCCTTTGGAGGTTCATCAGCCCAGCACCAGAGAACACCACAAACCACACACATCCCCCAGACGATGACCGGCAAATATCAGTTGAGAGAGAATGCTGACGATGGGGACAAGCCGTCTCCCGAAACGCGTTCAAGTAAGATTATTATAGTGATGTAGTGTAACAACCCTCAACTCTCTATTTTAAATTATGACACATCACTGTTACAAGCTTCTAAATCTTCAAAAATTGATACAATATGGTCTTGTTTTATAGACATCAATGAAATGAAATATGTGTAATGCTAAGTTCAAAGTGGAATTTGTTGTACAGAAATGTATATGACATTTTGTAACCTACAAATTTGTTCCATGCAAAACAAATGAAGAGTGTTTACATTTGGAATATTTGTATTGAACATATGCAAGTCAGTTTCAGTTTGCTATAGTACTGGGATTAAAAGTTATGATCTTTTTCTTCATTCCCCAGCTTCAGCTTTCAGAACAGAATAAGTTTTACCCAAGAATTTTCTTGAACTTTGAAGTTTCTAATGCTATGCACACCATTAGTTAAAATTTATAAAAATATTCAGTAACATAAAAAGTATTATAAGTAAATAACGTTCCACTAATGTCTCTCTGTAAAAGTATCTCTAATGACATGAAATAATTATCTCACATCTAATGCGCATGGAACTAATTAATTGTATATTTTTCCCTGCACGTTTTATGGAACTTAATCACTTAAAAAGTAATGGTCTAATTAATTTGGTTATATTTCTTTCTGAGAGTGCACAGAAATTTCAAAAGTATACATTAGTGAATGTGGAAGCTGAAAACTTATTAGCGATGTTCCTTAAAATGAGATGATAGAATCTATGCTTTGTTTAATCATTGTCTTAGTTCTGCTTCTGTATGTATACTGTACAGCTTGTGGACTACAAAACAAGTGTATTAGGGAATAAAATTCTTGCTCAAGAGGTTCCAGCCAATATCTCAAAGAATCCTTTAACCCCTCTTGAGTCTAAATGAATAATGCATGAATGAGGTTCTGTTGTATATATACACATTTTAACTCTGAAAGTGTGTAAAGGAGCTAAGATAAGTGAAAACTTCTTGTAGATATAAAACAATTAGCAAGAAAGAAAATGTCCCAAATCAATGTTAAAGCTTTCATCTCGCATCTTTTAGCTTTCAAAAGCCATAAAAGCTGAAAGCAAGTCTATTGCACTGTATTTATAATGATATAATTCTTTCTTTTCCTATGGCTGTATAGAATAATAATTGCTTTTGTGTAATACTTGGCATCAGTAACTTATAAATGATACTTGCCTATGAAATGTTACGCTCTTGTTAGCTTGAAATGAACTGTTCATTAGTGTAAAAGGTTAATTAATGCTAATACAATGCAAGAATTAGTTAGAATAATAGGTTAGTAAAATATAACAAAGCACAATGTTAATTTAAGACAGGAAATGTTTATTTGGTGCTATTGTTGTTCTTACTTGCATATTTATATGAAAGGTTGAATAATTGCAAAAGGAATTGGAAAAATGCCATGCTAGTACAGTGCTTTTCACATACGAGTTGGCATGTCTTGCCGCAGCAGCCAGAGTTTTTCCTCCAAGCAGTCTGATAAAATATCTCCACAACTGAAATCTGATTCAGCTTCTGAAATAGAGCCAATTTCTCTCCTGATATATTCCTACAGTTCTTCTAATGTGTGGGTAACTATACACTTTATTTTTCAAGTTTCCCCATGAATAAAAATTGAATGATATGACATCCAGGGACCATGCGAGCCACAACCCTGCAGTTTCTGCACTGCGACCTTTGCAGATGTATTGCACATCCCCAGTCTTACTATCAACAATCCAGAAAGTCTGATGTTCATAATGAACTGAATTAGGCTCTGGTCCGATTTGGAAATTGACTCCCAAAAATGGGGGCTCTTTGAAGAGCAAGTGCCGGGTACTCACAATAGATGGGCAGTTGTCTCATCTGCAGGCAGGATTCACTTGTGCCATCCTGTTCAGTGTCCTCCAAGGGGATAGTATCATGTAAAAAAGGCCCATTGCCCATGAGAGCTTTTCCCTGCTTAATTTTAGCAGTTCTCGTGACCTGCATCTGTCCAGTCTCTGCATGAGAGCTTTGGAGTGCCTGAAACCTACAGATGAGTTCCAGTATTTCTTGTGTTCTCTGAGCAATCAGAGCTTACCTGATGGCAGCCCCATTGCTGGTTCAGGTTCAATAAAAGGTTGCCGTTCCCTTCTTAACAGCTTCATCTGCTCTTTTGTTGCCCACAATCTACATGCCCTGGCACCCACTACAGCTGAACTAAATTGTGGGTAGCCACACTCATGGCATTCTAAAACCAACTTGGAATTAACCAAATGGTTATCAAAGCCTTCAGGCTGCCATAATCCCTACTAATTACCCTATCTTCAGAAACTTCCTAATGAATTTTAATGACTATGCAGCTGTGGCCACAGTCTTGCTGAAAATGTCGAGACTGACATTCATTATTAATCAAGTTATTCAAAACATGGTGTGAGAATATAATTCTTATAGTGTGGTATCTGCAACAAATATTGGCCCTATTATTCTGTGTGCATTTCTCCAACCGGGGGTTCTCCGAGCTCCAATACTGGTATTTCTGCATGGAAGCATTGCCATTTAAATACAACCATGTGTTGTTAGAGAAGATTATTAAATTTGGATCACTTCCCATGATTAACATTCCTCAAAATTCAATTACAGATATGTAGCTGAGTCTTGCTACTGCATGGCAGCAATTTGTTGATGACAATGATATTGTATGGTTTAAATTAAAGAGTTTAGTAGCTTGCCACACTGAGCCCATTCATATTGTAGTATCCTATGAAAGTCGTCCAAACTACACACTGCTTTTGTTGTAGTCGTGTGGAGTTGCAAGGTGCGTGGAATTATAGTTTGGCCACCACAATGTCATGGCACGCCAACCAGCCAACTTGTATGTGAAAAGTATGTTATAATAAACAAGGCAACAATTTCTATAACTGAGCAGTTGAGAGTTGAAGTACCTAGTAAAGTTGTACAGGAGAAAGGGTTTTGCATTTTGGCTTATGTAAAATCTTGTATAGAGAACCTCAAATAAGGATGCTTCTATTCAAAGGAAGTAATGCAAACAAAAGGCTTTCAAGCACAATCATTTAATGCAACACATGTGACTTGACATTGAGTATTGACTTTCATCTTAAATGTCTCTTAGTGATTCCAATATTGTTTTTTGAATTGCAGCTTTCACATGACCATCATACAAATATACTGGTTTGCCTGTGGAGTATTAAAGTACATATAGTATACCTAAGTCAAAAGTTGACTTTTTTGTAACCTATACCACTTCACCTCTCAACAGCTCATTTGAGGTTATGGTAATCATGAAAAGGCATTTTGGTCTGAAGACGTAGAAAATTGCCTTGAAGCTGCTGTAATGGAAAATGTAAATAAAACAATAATACAGGGCATTTTAGTAAGATATCACACTTTTTAGATAGCTCTATTGTTTGAATAAACAAAAGTGTACCAGGATATCTATAATGAGATATTTCTGGAAGAGTGCTTAGCCATTTGAAAAGGCGTAAAACAGGTGGGCACAGTTCTGTTTAATCTTGTCACCATCGACAAAGTGATACAGAGAGTATCCACCATTCCACGAAGATGTAAATTTGGCATTTTCGCAATATCTGATGATGTTTTCCTGGAGGAGGTGCAAACTGGGTAGATAAACACTTCTATAATCTTCACCATTAGAATTGAGGAGCGTTTTTTCAAAACTCAATACATGCAAAATTTTATTATTAATAATAATAATAATAATAATAATAATAATAATAATAATAATAATAATAATAATAATAATAATAATAATAATAATAATAATAATAACTTTATTGCAGTCAATAGACTCTTACAAGAGTATCTGACACTGTCAATTATAGCTATACAATACAATTTACTTAATAATATTTACATATGTACATATATCCATTGTAATTCAGTAATAGCATTTCTCTATCAGGAATGATTAATACAGTTGACTTAATAAATACATAAGTATACATATCCATTATAATTCAGTAATATTATACAAGCATTTCTCTATCAAGAATAATTTTAGGACAGTTTTAAATTTTGAATCTCTGGTATTCTTAATTGCAGATAGTAATTTATTATATAGTATGGCTCCCATTTTATATGGGTCCTTATTTGTTTGACTTTTATTTGTGCTCACCCTGTGGTAATCGTTTGCTCTTCTCATATCATATTAATGACAGTCTTTATTGAGTATGTTAAATTGCTTTCTATTTTTAACAAGTATAATAGTTTTAAATACATACAGTGAAACTACAGTTAGGATGTTTTGTGTTATAGATGTTTCACGGCAGGATTGCCGAAACCGAAGGTTGAACACAGTTCTTATGCACTTTTTTTTGTATTTTTAATAATCTGTCCATATTAAGTTATATACAGTATCAGGATAATTTGTACCTCTTGGCATCATTCTGTTAAATTAGATTTTGCATATCTCGATACATGCCCTATGTAGATGATAAGGAATATTAGCAGGTTTTTTCAAAACTCGATAGATGCACTTGCTTAGTTACAGCAAAAGTCAATAGATGCAAAAGCACTGTACTGTGCACATGCTGGATAATGGACAGGAGCTCAGATTATGAAACTGTACTAGTCATAGAATGTGCGGGAGGCAGGAATCACAAAAACAAAGAAAGGAAATCAAAATGTAAGCCAAAAAAGGATCATACTCCAGCAATTGCATGTTCACATGACCTCAAGTGCACCCCACGAAATCCTAAAAGTAAAAGAAATAAACATTGTCTTACAATGATATGAGTAAATATCACCAGCACCTTTCCATGTTCAACAAGATAGATCAAGATAACTTCCTTGTGAGATATACAACTGTTACCTCTTCTAATCGCAGAGTGGTGAAGAAAGAAGTTGTATATAGAAAGCAGACTGTAAGCATAAAATACAGTATGACTACTAATAATGGCCGAGGATTGTCAGTATGTGCTGCAGGCTTCCAAGGAATCGCAGGGATGTCAAAAGATAGATTATCTCTCCTGGCTAGAAGATTTCACTCATCTGGGAATGCACCAAAGGAAACCAGAGGAGGTGGCAGAACACGAATAATACAGAAGGACATTACTGCTGCTGTAAAGGAAGACATTAAGAAGTACAGATATAGGGAGAGCCACTATGGAAGAGCAAAACCAAAGAGAGGGTATTACCTCCAGAACTTTAGTATCAGAAAAAATGTGGACAAAATTTTGCAAAGAATGAAGGAAAAGCAATCTACCAGTCTGCTCATCAACATATAAATATATATTTTAAGGACCAAAGAGAAAGTATAGCCTGGGTATGAGCAGGTGTATGGAGACTAATAGGAATGAGAAACGGGTTCCCACAGAATCAGTGTCCAATATGTGGGGAAAGAGAAGATTTAGAACATACCGTTTTTGATTGTAAAGGTACACAGCATTGGAGAAAGGAAGCTATAAATGGGAAATGGTTCAAACTGGACAGGAAAGTAGCTTTAAGCAAGATTTTAACAAGGATAGTAAAAAGGTAGGAGAGTACCTGTCCAAAGTAAAAAAGAAATGGTTATGGACAATAAAAAGAGATGTAAATTAATTTCATCATGTGAGGTTAAGTTATGTAATTATATTATTATTATTATTATTATTATTATTATTATTATTATTATTATTATTATTATTATTATCATCATCATCATCATCATCATCATCATTTTTATGTTATAATTAAACAGTGTAATATGGGTAGAATATGACAAGATAACAGCTTGGGCTGATGTATAGCCATATTTTAAGGAAGATTGCTAGCACAAATAAATAAATAAAATAAAAAATAAATATATATTTTACAACTTCTTCAATCTTTTATTCCATACACCACACACTGATACATGCTCAACCTGCAAAATGGGACTAATGAAGATTAAGACAGAGGCAGATTCAGAAAAGAAAAATGCACAAGCTCTGTTCAAAAATTTTTATCAGGTATTGAATGAGGAAAACTCTGGGATAATCACTATTTGCTTTGATATGCACCAGAATCAACTACTGCCTAAACTTTCAGTTAGCGAGGTATTCTGTGCAATGTGTAATCTATACATAATGATTCCTTATAAAGCAAGGACAATATTTCCTTATATACATGGTTGGAAACTGAATCAGCTAAAGGCTGCAACCAGGTTGCCTCTGCTTTGCACCACTTCTTGTTGGAACTGGAAGAAAGGATCTCCAGCAATGCTCCTTCTACCATTCGTTTATTTTCAGACTCTTGCTCTAGTCAGAACAAGACTAGTGTGATGATGCTTTCTTGGAGAAGAGTAGAAAATTTTGCTGCATTTCACATACGAGGGTTGGAACTTAAATAGTGGCAACTATTTATTTACAGCCGATACATAAGAGTTACATGTTAGTAACCTTTACTGCCCTTCATTGTAGTCACCAGTGTTGTGTATAACCCGTTGTCAGCGATGTGGAAGTTGTAGTATACCTTTAGCAGAGCCTGTTCTGTTGATAGTGCGAATGGAGCGGTCTACTGCTTGACGAATCTCTGGAACAGTTCTGAAGCGAATGCCAGGGAGTGGTTCCTTCATCTTTGGAATCAAAGCAAAGTCATAAGGACTTAAGTCCGGGGAGTATGGTGGATGTTACAGCACTTCTCAGTCCCATTGACCGAACAAATCAGCTTTATGCGCACGAGCATTGTCGTGCAAAGTGATGGATGGATTCTGCAGAAAGTGTTGCCGCTTCTTTCTCAGCTGGTCACAGGTGGTGCTACAAAAACGAATGGTAATACTGTGCATTGACGGTCTACCATGGAGTAATGTAGGGTAGCATCATCACAGTCCTACACGAGAATCACCATTGCTGGGGTTCTGACAAACTTTCAATTTTCGTGGCGACCCATAATAACGCCTTTGTTTGATTGGCGTTTAAGATTTGGCTCATACGATTTGGCCCATGTCTCATCCAGCATTATGATATGGCATAAGAAAGACTCTCCTTCGCGCTCATAGCGCTCCAAGTGCATCCTAGCAGCGTCATAACGCATCTGCATTTGCATCTCCGTCAAATCATGTTGAACCCATCGTGATGCAATTTTTCGCATGCCCAGGTGTTCCTTCAGGATGTGAAACACAGTCATATGCGCTAATTCGGTTTCTTGGGCAAGCTCACGAATCGTCTGGAGTCGAACACTGTCCAGCAATGCAGCAAGAGCATGCACTTCTTCTTCACTGACGCTAGGACGACGTGCCCGATACATGTCTGCCACAGTTTGCCGACCATCGTTGAAGGCTTTTACCCAATGTGCCACTGTTGTGTAAGGCAATGCAGATTCCCCGCAAGCCTCTTGATGATACTGTCGTGCTGTATGACCTCTGGCACATTCAATCTTGATCCAACTCCGTTATTTCTGTTTCGAACATCGTAACAACACTACGTTAGACTGCTAGCTCACAAGTGACTCTGTTGCTCTCGACTGTGTGCATGCAGGTGAAGTGGGAAGGGAGAGTCCATTTGCTCTTAGGTAAGGTAGATATGTAACTAACGTGTGCTATCAGCGACAATATTAGATTCCGTTGCATAGCGTCTCTACAGCAGTGTTTCCACTATTTAAGTTCCAACCTTCGTATTTACCCAATGTGTGGACACAGTTATATGCCTCCAGTGAGAGTTTTTGGCAGAACTGAAAAAGATTTAAGGATAAAAGATAATATCTTGAGCCGAGTACCACCAGATATTACAAAATCATGACTCTGTGAAAGTGATGTTTGAAGACTGGGAAATTAAGGATTTGAAAGAAAGTGCAAAGTAAACAGTGAATCAAAGCTTCCTTTCAAAATGAATACACAATGAATCATAACATATACCAAGCAAATCAAAGGAAGACCATAAGGTACATGTAGAAGTTCAAAATACATATTCTGTTTTGCCTGTGGAGGTGGATGTGATAAAACCATGCAGCAAGGTCCTGCTTCAATCTCAAACTGTTCCCAAAATCAATAGGGTGAGCAAAGAAAAGTAAAAGGATGTTCAAAATCTAGCTAGGTTTTTTTTGAAATTCCAGAAAATGCAAAAAGAATTTTATAAGTATGTGCTTGGAGCGGCAGTTAAAGTTTAAACCTTACTTATTCATATTGTTATGAATATAAAATTGTTATTTCTTAGATTCTAAGTTTGTACCTACTAACTAATCTATTTAAATATTAATATGGTGGTTATATAGTACATTATTAAGTTGAAAATAAATACAAAATTAATATATAAATAATGAACAAAGAATTGTGCAATCAGAAATTACAAGTATTGCTAAGGCTGGCAAAATATTATATTGAATATTCAAAATAAAAGTGAATAAAGTTAAAACGATAAAACATTAAAACATCAAATAAACATTGGTCAACATGCCTGCTAAGCATTTAATAATTCTATGTCCATAAAAGGTATTCATAATGAAGCTAACAAGTAAACACTTCGGTCACACCACAGGCAGCATGCAAAATTTAAAGTCTCTAGCTCAAAATTTGTGAAAAATCCTCTCAGCTGTCTTGGGTCCTTTTAAGTTTTCAATTCTTTTGTACTAATTTTAATAGGTACATGTTCTGTATTTGTTTGCAATGTAGTATTGTCATAGAAGTAAAATGGGTGAAGATTGTGGTTAATTTCTTATAACCTAAAATGTTTTCTTATGAGTGTCTTATGACAGAATAAACTAATGTTATGATATAGATAATACTAAATATGTTATATTGAAATATAGCGAATCTTATTGTTAACCAATAATAACATACTTTGTTAGTCTAAGAGATCAACAATGTTATAAAAGATGACTATGCAAACAGAGAGTTAATTTAAGACTTAAAACTTTCATGGCAAGCATTATTAATTATGGTTTTATGGGTAACCAGCCATGTCAAATTTATAAAAGTTGAGCTTTCGGCCATTCCAAACTCCATGGCCTTCTTCAGGAACTGAATAAAATGACTCCGACTTGACTGGGTGTGTGTCCCAATATATACTCTTGCTAGGTGGGTTGGTATTGTGCTGCTCTAGAAAAAGAACACAGAATGATATGCGATTCGGCCGGCTGGCTCTTGGTGAGAGTGCCTTCTGAGGTGGTGCTTTTATAGAGAGAGATTTGGGATTCAACTGAGTAAAGCTTGGACACCAACCATAAACCACACCTGCAATAGCAACTCCAGTCACTCTGTACAGATGACGGACCATGCAGAAAACACCACACCAGAAGACACTCTCGCCAGGAGCTAGCCAGCCCAATTGCAGATCGTTATGTGTTCATTGGCTAGAGCAGTGCAAGCCCCACCACCTAGCAAGAATATATATTGGGACACACACCTAGTCAATTTATTCAGTTCCTGAAGAAGGCCATGGAGTTTGGAATGGCTGAAAGCTCAACTTTTATATTTGACATGGTCGATTACCCATGAAGCCATAATTAAGAGGGTTAATTGCTTTGACAATGAATAATAATTATGAAAACCTACCTTCATCTTCTGAAATGCCAGATTTTATGCATATTTTCCATGTGCTTATGGTTTTAAAGTCACTTAAAATGCAGATTTGTCATTAATTAAAAGTGAGACATCACACACTAAAATGCTCTGTATTTGATTAAGTAGTTATCGAGTTTTAAATGTGAGATTTTTTTTTCTTTTAGTCTGTTTTCCAAAGCTTTGTGCATGCTGTAAAGTAATGTACTTGAGACTGAGATTATTAACCTTTTTTGTTTTTACTTGAAAAGTATTGTTTGTATGCACATATAATCAACGCAACAATCTAATGCCAATGTCACCAATGTTTGATCTCAGTTTAATTCATGTATTAAACTACGGTGTATGTAACACCAGCTTTTGAAATGTTCCTGAAAGAATCTGTTTGAAAATTCTGATCTTTACAAGTGTTCAGAGAAGTAAAGCTCTCCTAAATCATGTAAATACTGAGATTTATTAAGCTGTTTTGTTAATATGCTTGTATGTCATAATTTATTTTGAAAACTAAAAGGTTTAAATTTAAGTATGGAAACTAGGAGATTTAATCCATCTGTTAAATAACTTATTTCATTCTAAGTAAAATGGTATGAGTGTTGATGTTTGTAAAATTTTAATGCCTGTTGTTAAACATACTGCTTAAAAGAGTAGGATCAATATTGTCTGGTTTTATTGAACACCAAAATAATTTTTGCATTGTAGTGTATTTGTATTAGGAATAGAAGTTTTTAACTTGTATATTTACTAACATCTCAGGTACCTATTTCATGTGAGGAAATTGAAAGTATTTCCATTAAACAGTTTTGGCACTAAGAAGTCTGCATTCTGTTGTTTGTTTTTTTCATCATAATTAAAGGTGAAAGCAAGAAGGAAAAGATTCCACTTTTTAACCAGAACAAACTGAGGCAGCTTGTTTGTTTCTCTAGCAAAGATGCATCTTTTGATGTAATGAAACGAAACATTAATTGACCACACTGTAATAGTTATTACTTTATTTGTTTGAGAAGATTCCCTGAGCCCAAGGCTCATTTTGTGAACATTACATTGCATGCATTGATAATAGTTAATACAAAATTTAAGTAAAGCATTGCAAAAATTGTTTTTAAAAGCCTTTTGTATCATGGGCTACATCCTTGCAGTCTGTTGTTGATGAATGCCTAAACATTTGTTTCAAATAAATAGTTTTGAATGTTAAATAAATACAAATACATAGTTTGCTTAACATGTTGACTGTGGCCATTGTTGTAGATCTATATATAGTAAGTTCTCCAACATTTGATATGCCAGTGACTTTATTAAGTAAGCGAGCCATGGAGTACAATACTTGTTACCACAAGCAATGCCATCTAGTGGTGTGTAGAATTACTATAACAACATTTTTATAATCTCAATGTAACCTATGAGAGAGCGATAGCAGTTCCATTAGAGGTGGTATCAGTCTCCGTAGTCCAGTACCGTACAAAGTGACTTTCATTCATCTAGCAATTCATTACTGATACAACTCAGAACTTAAATATTTATTATATTCTTACAGACATATTTAGAAAATTAAACTTCATATTGTTAATTCACTCCCTTTTAAACACTATAAGCAATAATCTGAGTTTTGTGGTGTAATTTTTCCTTCGCAGAAAAACTAATTTAGGCCTAAACTTATTCTCAGCAACTGTGGCTCACATTGTAACATTTTATGGAACTGATTAAAACAACGTGGACAAAATCTTGACTTTCTTTGTTTCCTAAGGCTTTTCTTATTTGCGTATAGCATTCTCTGCACTGCTTTCTTCCTTCTCCCTCTGGTTTGATAAAGGTATGAATTAGTCTCATGGCCTGGTGTATTCTCGAGCAAAGATTTTACTGAAATTTATAATTCTTTTTCCTCATTGGGCAATGTCCATGATTTCTTCTTTTGATGTATTCTCGATTCATCAGTCTCTGTTGGTTATTAATTTTTGTCCCGAATATATCATCACTTTCAGTTTCACTATTACCAAATCATTAATTTGATCATTTTTAAGCATATTCAATGCTAACCCCTACTCCATGACATTGTGACTTCTGACTAATACTGCGACATACTATAGATAATAATTGGAACTATACTCTGAAGTAGTATTAATGTTGTATTTATTTAACATTAATTGTAGCCCCACGTTTGGGAGCCAATTTGCGAGAGATGGTGCTTACGTAATATGTTTTTACGTAAATTATTAGAACTTGGAGATCTTATATTGTGCTGCTTACTTCAGGCGTTGCCATCTTGTGACGTCATTCTTTGTTTGATTTGTAGCTCCATCTTGCGTTAGCAATTTGTGGCAGTATTAGCTTGTGTATGATTTTATTTCAAATGTCCTCCGGCTAGCTGTTTGGGTCGAACATGTATCTCTATGCAGGTTGTGAAATGGAAAGGAATCTTTTATCCAGAAATTACACTTAATGAAGAAATTTGTTTTATAATTTTTATTGTCGAACACGTTCACTAACACTTTTACATATTGATTTAGATACTCGCCAAAATGAAACTGTTTGTAATAACTTCTTACTTATCACTTTTAATCCACGTACTTAAACTTTGTGTATATTTAACTGTATAATACTTTAGATCTTTAATAATTTTTGCTGCGCGTAACTTGACGAACTGACTGACTGAAGACGACGTGTAGTATATGAATGCTTTCGGCGAACTTAAGGACTGACTGACGACGTGTAATGTGCTAGTAATTTTTATGAACTGAGGGACTGACGTGTAATGTATTGAGAATTTTGTTCAACTGGGGGCGATCTACCTCGGACCTGGCTTTATATACTCCCACTCCTCGACATGCCTAAAGATTATAAATGAACTGCTATTGGCTAATAAAACGCGCCAACATTAGCGTCTATTTTAATATCCAATGAAAACCACGAATACATATTGCTTTTAGGGAAACATTCTAGAAGGTTCTACCGAAAACGCGCGAAACATTACGTAACTTCCTTGTTCCCAGTAATGATAAACAGCTCACCCCCTCGCTGCATTATTGCGCTATTATTGACAGTTTCAGTAAAGCCGTATAAACTTATTTCCCAATAATAATTACAATTAATAAACATCTGAAATCAATGTCACATAAAAATGCATATTCATATTACAATCATTATTTACATTTAAGTAATTTGTGATACAAATTACCGTATCAACTCTTGCCAAAATAAGAAACACACTTGAGCTAAACAAAGGCGAGAGGCAGTCCCATGCACGTGGTAGTAATGAATGCTCTCATTGGCCCCTGACTGTAGTACTCAGCTTAAGAGGAAAGAAATACAGCTAATTTTTCTTTATTTTATTGCTTTTAAAATGCGCTAATGGATAAGTTTACTGATTTCATTGCAATATGCTGCACTTTCACTGTTATTTGGAAATATAGAACAAACAGTTAAACGAAACGGAACAGTTACTGTTTATTGATTGCATATGCTGTACACGTGTTGCGTGAAGTAATACAAAAGTGTGTTTCTTAGAGCAGATCCAGTATAGCAGTCAGCAATGGCTTGCTAAATCTTTAAAGAAAAAACCACGAAACCATACGCATTGCTGTCAGTCACTGGAGGGTAGTGCCATATTGTATTTGTGTACATGATTTCAATATAATAACCGTCTCTAACAGGTGATACAAGATAAATATGTATAATAAATATAGGGATTTCAACATTTGTTTCCATAGTTTTAAAACCTAAAAATTATAATTTATATTACCTTCGTAAGTTATGTAAAGCAAGAAGCAATCCTAACAGTACCTGAGAAATAACTGCCTTGGACTCCTGCTACTGATCCGCAGCCAATGTGTTGTCAAGAGATTTTTAACAATAGTTGATGGTTAAACTAAACAATGCTTGATTAGAATGTTTAAATTTTATTAATTGCAAAGTTTATATCAATTATTTAATTAATTGAAGTTTAAAAGTATTACGGTAATATTTATTTATTTCACAATTTGCCCTTAATGAGCTACTGTGGTGGATATCCTAAATATTGCTTTAATTTCCTTTTAAATATATGCAGTTTTGGAATAGTTTTTATTTCACTTGGCAACGAATTATAAAGTTTGGAAGCTGTGTAAGAATACACACGGAATGCCATATTTAGTGGAATTTGGCATTATGAAGTGAATATATTTTATTGTCTTGTACTATGGTTATGGATTTCCATCAAAGTTCCTCTGAGAACCAATAGTTAAACATTTCACAAAGTTTATTTTATGCCATTAGTTATTAAATATGTAGGAAAAATGTTTTTCTATGATCACCATCAGAATTATATAGCATCAATTTTAAAAAGTATTCTTTGATCTGTGGAATCTTTCCTTCTTGTTCACCCCCATTCAGTGACACTCTATAAACAACTTTTCCTGGACTTCCATCAGGGAATTTTTCCCAACCTTTTGGAAGTGGAATTGCAAGAAAATTTAATACACCACCATGAAAATTTGATTATTAGACGAGGATTCCTGGACATGCTGCACACAAATGCAGTTTTGATTAACATACAACCTCTCCCTCTTCAGGCTGCAACTGACATCCCCTGCCTTGGTTGGTGTCTGAGTTGGATCTTTTATCTATGACTTAACATGTGCAGTATGAATTTCTCATCACATGTCGTCCGTGGTCTAGGGGTACCAAGCTAGCCTCTAAACCTTTTTCACTGATAAGCTGAAAGGAAAAGTAAACAAAACCACTGACAAGACAGCACCTCATTGGCTGGTGAGCAAACTACAACCTCCCCACTTAGCATGTCAACTCTTCCTCTACAAAAAACAGTTCATTTGAGATAACATTTTGTGGTTATTCTCATGCAGAGAAATTTAAGAGACTCATTATTGCAACAGTTCAATTTATGAAACTAAATGTGTTTGCTCGATTCATCTATAACTAAATGAACTGTAATAACAGAAGGTTTAAGAGGCTATGTGCAGGCGCTGTAGTTCGTTTCCAGCCGAGAATCCTCTGCCATTGTGGAAAACAAATATGCAGCAAATGGAAAGAAGACAATTGTGTTAAATGCTTTTAACAAATTCTGTGAACAGTACCCACCTTTAATCGACAATAAATATGGTTGGCCATTTAGCAATAATTGAACTTCTTTATTAGTGATGCAGAATTGTTGCACGGATAGCTTGGGTCGCGTTTGTTTTCTGTTGAGTTTTAAGCTATAGTGCTACTCGTTTTTTTAACTTGTTGACTCATAAAAGGTTAAAGCAAAAGTGGTTTGCTGATATTAGTCATTAAATGAATCATTTCTAAAGCCTGAAGTTAAGAACAGTTTAATCACAGATGCCGAACTGGTCAGGTACAACTTTTAATTGTCTACTCTTAGTATTGTGTGTTAGAAGTTTAGGATGTAAGGCAAAATATAGGAATAAGACATACAATGTTTAAAAACTAATGATTCCCAAGTTGCACAATATACTGTATTCGTATTCTGTCTGAAGCAATTTCCTCTCACGGGTCTTAGTTCCCGTCATCCTCCACGTGATGCTACCATGTGCTCGGCGGAGTGATAAATTTAAGTTTTGTTTACTTCTCCTTTCAGCTTATAATGAAAAATGTTTAGTTCCCAAGGTTCTGGGTTGAAACCTGGGAGAGGGTGATGGATTTTTTTTTAGGGTATAAAAATCCATAGCATGGATTCCTTTGGAAGGTAAGTTAAGCTGGTGGCCCTGTGTCATAGATTTATGACACGTAAAAGAACCTGAAGCCTGATAGAGGCTTCTGAGCAAAATTTCTGGTCTTTCATGCCCAGTACAGAATGGGGTGCTAAGGACCATAGCAGTTAAAGAGCATCCATACATAAAACTCAGTTTTCTTTCCCATCACATTTTTCTCCAGCATTAGGTTGGTATTTTGAATAAGCTAAAACAATGTTCTGAATGAACATAACTTCAAATGGCTGAGCAGTTGAGACTGAGCATAGGTAATCAAAGAGCAACAGTTACTAAGCTTTTGCATTGGCTGTTCACTGGCCTAAATAAGTAAGTTCTTCAAATATCTGAAATCAGCAGTTTCTGTTAAGCATAAAGCTTCAGAGAAGGTTACAAAAAACGTTTGAGGAAGAATCATTCAGCAAGGATCCCCGGAGTTGTCCATAAGGTGTAAGAGCTGATTGCAAAATACTCAGGTCTGTCTCTCAGAAAATTTTAGTAAGACCATCATATGCAAAAAAAAAAAAAAAAAGTCAAGAGATGTGTATCTTCCAAAAGGATTGGGTACCAGCACACAAAAATCATTTGGTCCAAAACTGGTTTTTGGAGCCAAGAGATTTGCCCTCTGAATGTCCAGATTTAAATTTGTTGGCCAAGCAAGCATAGCGCAGAGCATGCAACTGCTTCTGGCCTAAGAACAGGGCAGTAATTGTAGCAAACAATGGTTTCATTCAGTCATTTTTGTCTTACAGTTCCGCAAATGACAACAAAGAAAAAAAGTTAATATATTATTATTTAAATAAGCTGTTAATCCTGTACATTCGTTCCAAAAAATACTCTTTATCCTCTATAGAGTGCACTAGCTGAATTCTGGAGAACATTATGACAGAAAATGGCTAATTTCTGATTCTGCACCATTTGAGAATCCATCTGTGTGTAATATTTTTATTTCAGCGTTTTTTTTTCAAGAGTTGTGTTTTCAGGTTGGTGAACATATACATTGGACAGATCATAGAAAAAGCACCCAAGAATGGTGTCCAGTATTACACAAACTAGAAACTAATAAGACAATCTGCTTCCCTGTGAGAAATCAGGAAGACATGACAAAAACTCTGATGCAATACATACACATTCTACCTTCTCTTATTTATTAGTGGGTATACAAACTATTCTTACTAAAACTTTTTTTTTCTGTCTACTACATTTTATCCAAATAAGCCTTTGCAGAAATAAACACATTACACATTTCATTATAGATACAAACGGAACAGTAATAGTCAAATGTTTAAGAAATGGACGCTATACACTGCCTTACAATTCCATACTGTTTCGATGCAATCGCAAGAAACAAGTGAATGTTGACAGGACTTGAGAGAATGACCAAGAAATGAACAATTCGAACCTTTATTAATGGATATTTCAGAAATGGCTTATGCCACAAAAAAACTTATTTAAAATAAATTTGTTTTAAAGAGATGATCTTTTTTTTTTTTTTTTGGGGTAGTATGTTTTTGTCTATCACTTAAGGTTTACCAGTCATACAAGATTATACAAAATTTCTTCCATATGAAGTGGACTTCACAGGCTATTCCCAAAAATTCAAGATATACATTTTATTTGTAATGTAAACATCTTTAATATATGGTATTTTAATGAAAGCCATTAGAGCCATTTTTTTAGAAAATAAAACATTTAAAAAAATGCTCTATGTAAATGGTAGTTTGGGGTGGGTAGATTTTCTTGAAAATCTTTGTGTTGCAGCTTTGGAAGGTACTGAACCCAAATACCAAGTTTGGTATTTCTCAGACTTTTTGTTTTGGAGTTATGCTGTGTGCTTACAAATGTTTTTTGTTTTGATTCAGAGGGTCTGAAACATGTATATACAGTGAAATCTCAGTATTGAATTTTTAGGTGGAATGCAATACCTTCTCTACCTACTATGTATGTGGTAAAGAAACTTAAAAATATACATCACTGTGTACATTATTAACCCCACTAAAAATCCTCAACAATTTGAATATGACTTTCTCTCACTAAAAAGTTAGCTACGGCAAACGCAAGACTAAATGCTATATATATATATACACGAGGTGTGATCAAAAAGTTTCCGGAATGGCTTCACAACAATGCTGACGCTGAGATTTCTTTAATTCTTACCCAGACTGTACATGCAGCGTTCCTTCCCAATAAAAATGAGAGGTCACGTGACTTCCTGTGACCCTGCAGTGACAAGGTAGATGCTCTGAAGTGAACACATGTTTTGCATGTGCTGCGATTTTTCCGCGTAGCAAAAATGTCAGATTACAAAGAACAAAGAATGAACATCAAATTTTGCTTTAAACTTGGTAAAACTGCAACAGAAGCCTATGAAATGTTACGGACAGCTTATGGGGAGGAAGTTATGGGCAAAACTCAAGCATTTGAGTGGTTTTCGAAATTTAAATGTGGTGTGACATCAGCTAAAGATGCAGATTGTTCTGGGCGACCCTGTTCCAGCAAAACTGATGAAAATATCAATCAGGTGAGGGAAATCGTCTTAAATGATAGGCGCATTACAATAAGAGAACTTTCTGACTCATTAGGACTCTCCTTTGGAAGTGTTCAAAGCATTTTGAAAGACAATTTGGACATGAGAAGAATTGCCGCCAAGTTCGTGCCCCACCTGCTTTCAAATGACCAAAAGGAAAGCCGTGTGATTGCCTGCACAGATCTTAAAGAACAGCTACAAAATGACCCACAGTTTATGGAGAAAATTATTACTGGTGAAGAAACATGGATTTATGAGTACGATCCAGAAACGAAGCAACAATCTTCACAATGGAAGAGTCCTTCATCTCCACGCCTGAAAAAGGCCAGACAAGTTCGATCCAAAGTGAAGTCAATGATGATAGTGTTTTTTTGACATTAAAGGCATTGTACATAAGGAATTTGTGCCACAGGGTCAAACAGTGAATCAAGTGTTCTACAAACAAGTGCTGCAAAGATTAAGGGAGAATGTGCGACGCAAACAGCTGGAGAAATGGAGGAGTGGTGACTGGTTCCTGCATCATGACAATGCGCCCGGGGACAAAGCCCTTTCTGTTCACCAATTTTTGGATAAAAATAGGATGAATACTGTTCCCCATCCCACCTATTCTCCAGATTTGGCACCAGCGAACTTTTTTCTTTTCCTGTGACTTAAAATGCGGCTCCGAGGACAGCGTTTTGAGGACATTGATGTCATCCATCTCAAATCACAGAAGGCTCTGAACATGTTGAAAGAAGAGGACTTCCAGAGGTGCTTCCAGCAGTGGCAGAAGTGCTGGGACAAGTGTATCAACTCCCAAGGAGACTACTTCGAGGGTGACAGTGCAGATTAGACAAAACAAACTGTTGTGTAGTATTTATGACGTCATTCTGGAAACTTTTTGATCACACCTTGTGTATATATATATATGAAATAAAGAAAAGCAACTGATGTGCTGCATTCACATGATTTTCTCTACTTACACTTCTACAAACTATTCTTACTAAAACTTATTCAATCTGTTTTTTGTTAATCAAGATAAACTTTCATGATACATTTACATATTTGTTGTAGGCTTAAGAAGAATACAATAAGCTAAAGTGATAGTAATATTTTTAAAAAGCAGATGCTGTGTAATGGCTTTGAAATTCCATGCGCTTTCTATAACCACAAGCAAAATGAATAGTGACTCACTACAAGCAAACAGTATAAGCATTTGAAAATTAAAAAAGAATATCTTGGAAATGATTTACTCCACAAAAAAAGTTGACACGACCCGTATCAATATTAAATGAAGTATTATCGTGTACCAATTATACAAAATTTCTTACGATTGAAGAGAACTTCACAGGCTATTCCCAGAAAATTCAAGATATACATTTTATTTATTATGTAAATATCTTAAACATACATATTTTGATCATAATTATTAAGCATTTTTGAGAAAATCAAAAATAATAAAAACTTTGGCATGTAAAGGGTATTATGGGGAGGGGTGGAGGGATTTTCTTAAAAATCCTCATCGCATCCCTGGAAGATGAACTTAAATACCAAGTTTGGTATTTAAGCAACTTTTTGTTTTTGAGTCACATATGCACACACAGATCTTTTTAAAGAGTGCTGTTTCTTGGATTCAGGGAGTCTCAAAATGCATATTTCTGGAATGCATACTTCCCTACTTAACATAAGTAGTAGAGCAAATAAATATCTAAAAAAGAAACTTCAAAACACTACCAGAATTCAAAATATATACATTGCCAGCATATAAAACACCTTGTTTTTGCTGTACATTTTTAACAAAAACACTTATCACTTAATGAACTTACCATAATTCAAACAAAAAGATAACCACATTTTAATCTTTGTCAAAACCCAGAAATCCATTTCCAGAGCTTAACTCTTCTTTGTAGGACTTACAAGCCAATGCCTTGGGTCAGTAGCCTTTCGAGTAGCAAGCAAACTCTGGATCATACAGTTAGGTTGTCCCAGCTAAGCTTGGACAATTTTGAACCCTCTCCCATTTCTACTGTTGACTCAAATGCTGACGTTTGCTATTGCATCAGTTTGCTGTGTGTACCTGCAGTCTGCTGGTGCATTCTGGAGCCAAATTAATCTACTATGATTCTTAAGCCATTGATTTGTGGCAGGGATACACTGCTGGATTTTCCAATGCCAGTTACAGCCTTTCAATGATATTAGAAAGGTGCAAACAGAAAAGTCCTATCATAAGTAAGTCATGTGCATGGCTGTATAACACAGCTGCACAAAAATGGATTCACACCTGAGGCCCAATCTGCAAAAAAACTAATAAGGAAAAGAGTGCGACCAGCATGACCTAAAGACTTAGTAGACAAGGTGAGAGCATCAGTGATTCAAGAAAACCCTTCCAAAGCAAAGCAGCATTGCCAACTGCATTGGAACAACTGAAGGGACCATTTACAGAATAATCCATAAAAGTTTGGGTCTAGTATGGTGGCATAAAGCACGAGGGCACGTGTTGAAAGAGCAGTACATTAGAGAACACTTTATAAACACCAATGGGTGTTTTCCTTAAATGAAGCATCTACATGACATAACAAAACCCGTACCATTTACTATTATCAAGAGCCATTAGGGGCACTCCCAACTTCATCCGGGAGAACAAGAGAAAGTTTTCCAAAGGATTCACAGTGGTTGCAGGATACTGCTCTCGGGGCAAACTTAACAATCACAGAGTTGCCAAAAATGTAAAAATTAATGCAACCTATACCAAAGGAATGTCATGGATCCAGTTCTTGATGAAGAGATTCCCTGACTGTATGGCAAGGATGTCCAAAATGTTTGGATCCACATGGACAAAGCATCCAGACCTTCCCGGGATTACTGCCATTAGAAAGCTGAGGAAACGTGTGTAAACATCGACTTCACTAAAGCCCTTTGACGGTATAAACTGGAACATCCTGATGAAAGAAAACTCTCCACTATTCTACGATAACGAAGCTCTCTCCTGCTACTAATTGAGAGCATACTGGCATTCAACCTGATAGCAGTTACTGATAGCAATGAGCCAATCTAGGCTCATAGTCCAAACAAACGGCGTTCTCAAAGGAGATCCCCTCAGCCCCAAACTATTCAATTTATTGATCCCTGATGTAGTTGAAGTTGCGTCAGAGCAAATATTATGCTTCTCTACATGGACAACATGATTCTTATCTCGAAAAGTCCTGAAGGAGGGACTGAACAAGCTTTATAAGTGGTCGCAAAGAAATGAATTATACATAAACACCAACAAAACAAAAATCATTGAAATTCAGAAGAGGAGACAACATTGCCAAGATACAACTTCCACTGCAGAAATGATAAGTTACAGTTAGTAAATTCTTACAAGCACCTGGGATTAACACTCCAAGTCACAGGGAAAACTTTCACAAAGCATATAGAAGAAAGGTGCACAGCAGCCATAAAAGCCATTTTTTTATACTAAGAACATTGAAAAATTATCCCTTGACACAGCCTTAAGACTATTCCACAACAAAATTGCCACGACAGCATGCTATATAGTCACCAAAATGTGGACCCACCTTACACCTGCAAATCTAAGCAGACTGGAGGCAGTGGAAGCAACCTACCTATGCAGAGACCTTCCACTATCCTGAATGACAATGACTAAACCATATTCAGCCTTAGAGTGATCCCGATCAAAACAAAGTCATGTAACGTGACTGTGTGCAGCGAAGTACAACACAATAGCAATGTGCGCAAAGAAAGTAGTTACATGCTAGCCGTCTAAATTTTAGGATGTGTTCAGTAATAAATAACATCTACTATACAAAAAATAATATTTATGACTTGAATGTGATTACTGCTGACTTAATGAAACAGGTTTTCGAAGTTTCAAATCAATGCGCTCCAACTCCCAAGATGCATTTCGCCTGACTCAGCTGTTGTTCAGACAAGGCAAGGCGCAAGCAGTCCATTTGCTCTGTTATTGTGGCTGATGCTAACAAACCTTGTGCTTCTGTTTCTACAGAGTTTATATTAAGCATAAACCGGGCAAGGCTTTAACTACCGGCAAGAAAACAATTGCTTTAAACGCATTTTCCAGGTTATGTAAGAAGTATCCAGCACTCGCAACAAAGGACATAGTAAAGCTAACCTCGAATTTACCAGTGTTTCGGCTATGGGTATAAATAGTGCTCAAAAGGAAAAAGTAGTGGTGGTGGTGAAAGTGACAACGCTTTGGAAAAAGAAGGAAACTTTGAAGCACGCTATGGAAGAGTGTGTTGAGTTTGTGAATTCTTATAATAATGCACAATTTCTTTTTCATAAACGAACTGCCTACAATAGATAAAGTGCTGCGAGAAGTAAAGCAAGTTCTGAAAGAAGAAGATTTGTTTTGGGATTTGGATAAACTGAGCTACTTTCTTGTTGACAGACTTATTATCAACATTGACAAACAAAGCAGCAGTGAAACTGATACTGATGACTCAGATATGGAGGGGATAGAGCTGCTTGCAGAGTCGGAATAAAAATTAAGTTATGACACGCCCAATCTTTTCCTAGTTTTGTTATACAACCACTTCGTAAACATCTACTTCCTTTTCCTATCTGTGTTCAATAATGTGCATGTTAACTTGTGCAAGTTATACATATGTTATTTACGAGAAAAATTGTATGCTCTCTTGTCATTTAATTACTTACACTTGCAACATGTTTCTAACAACTCAGCAATACTCTTGGCGCAAATGGCGGAAGGATACATTATCTTTTGTTTACGTTAGGATCACTCTAAGAGTAAACAGATAATAGACTCATCTTTCTTGGCCACCACAGACTTTATCAGGGAGGTAGCAATAAAGAACAATGTATTGCATACACCAGTATATGAAGCCTACATTAGAAAAAGGAAAGAAAAGTCACTTGCAGTAGATCAAAGCTTTCATCATATGCCAGCCACGTGTTCAAAATGGAAAGAACCAAATTTCCAGCTCCAACATGTGTATACAAGAACAGCAGTACATGGCTTTCACTTCCGAATCTGCAACCAAAGAGGATTTCACCAGGCGTCATTTCAATGTTTGTGCATCCTGTGTGTACAGTGTCAACAGTATCATCTACTGGACTGCGAAGCAAGGACAAACTTGCTAAAATTTTATGCCAATGACAAAAACTTTGTATAATTGTATTTTCTGTGCACAGTGTATTTACCTTTTATTAATAATGTGGATTTGTCATGAGTAGAGAAAGTTGTGTGAGGTTAACATCGAATATTTTGAAGTAAATTTTCCTTCAGGCGCCAAGACCTCTAGCTCTGTTTATTGGTTTTAACAGTTTCAACGCTCGGCTTATCTCATAAGTGTAATGCCACTGCTGATTTGTTAGTGTGTTTATGATTGACCATATGCCACTACTGTCCATTCCAAACCAGAGTTCCCTCTGATGTAAACAGAAGCACGTGCTTCGGCTTGTCACGAACCCGAGAATATACTCTTATGCCAACGTAAATAGTTCCTTAATACATGTATTGTATTATGAAATATTAGAGCAGGAAAGGTATAGAACTGCACATTTTATTGCGGTTATCATAAGAACTCATTGTTAAAGGTAATGGATATATACTAGCTGTTAAAAGATTACAAAATATGATTTTCGCCTGCTATTGCGCTAACGCCAAGAGCATATACCAACCGTATGCATGACTGCCACTCTTTTACATGCACAAGAAATGCAGCAATGAATTCTCAGAGGTGCTATCTGAGTACCGAATAAATACTTTGTGTAACACAGGATATATGATAAGCGAACAGTCATTCATAATACACTAACACACATATGCTCAGCTCAGGTCAAATCTTGTGATTTAGTCAGTTGGTATTTGAGCTCACATGGCAGAGGAGGGTGCGTGTAGTGCGAATAAACTGTTCAAACACAGAAGCGGGAAACAGTTAAAAAGTGGCTAAAAACAAACAATACTTCATATATTCAACTCACTATTACAAAAATACCTGACACTTGCATTATTGCATAAAACGAAACTAATATCGAATTTTACAGGCGTTTCAGTGAGAAGTGTAATAAAAGCAAGCAGGGAATATAAACAGACATAATACATTTATTTAAAGGTTGAGTCGGAATTGTAACACTAACATCACTTAAGTTGTTGTTACAATTCCGACTCAACCTTTAAATAAATTCAATACACATCACTGTTTCTAGCTTCTTTTCATTACAAGACATAATACAACATAGAAGAGGATAAAATGTGGGAACTTGTTTTAAGTGCAACAGTGCTGTGGAATTGTGGATAAGCTTGTCATTATTTTGGGGAGTAGTTCTGATTCTGATATGGCATCTGAGTCATCTTCGGAGGATTCGGATTTGGGTGTTGCACTTTTGCCCGAGGATTGTGATTAATGTAAGTAAAATGTTCATTGCTGCATACTTATAAAATTGATTGTACCTCAGGTTGCATTTTGAACTATGATTTTCACGCAGGGCGCCTTTTTATAGATTAAATAGTATTCAACAAGCACGTGGGAGGGGAACAAGCAGGCATTATGGGCGGGGATTGCGAACTACTTTCGCGCAGATAATACAAAGAGTTTGTTTTCAGTGAAAGGCACTCTGGTTTGGAATGGACAGTAGTTAGTAAATAGCTGATGATGCAATGTTCCACAAAACATTTCTAGTTTAGCTAACTGAAGTGAGAAGCATATAAAAGTCACCTCATCAATTTTTTAACCTATATCTATCTCAGTGGATCACATTTAATGGAAGCAACAAGCCTGTAAAACACATTCAAGGTAATTGATCACAGGTTTCTTAAGTAGAATCTTATTTTCCTTTTATCCATCCCGATTTACAGTTAACCACCAAGGACTTAATACCTCGCCAAAGACATGCAATGCTGCTGTAATTATCCAATACAGAGAAAAGGAGAGGCTGTTAAAAGGAAGTTACCAATAAAATTACAAGTAATAAAAATACAATAACTCTGTGATTTATTAAACACCAAAACCGGTGACACAAATAATTGTCAACTTATGTTCAGTACAGAAATAGGGTAAAACTTAATCTGTCTCATCATCCAACAACATATGCATTACATATCACAGGTAGTTAAACGTGTAGGAAGAACATAACATTGGGCAAGAGATAGGTTTCCTTTAAACTTACATTTTCTCCAGAGTACAGCTGCACTTTCATCTACATTTACGTAATATCAACAAATACATGCCAAGTTTTAGCACTGTGAACTTCCTGCCCTATCCCCAAATTCTTGTTGAGATTGATTTAGGAATGCCACATTTGAGGCTTTAATTCGGGCTGCTGCAGTGGCTGCCATTGAAGGACAAGGTGAGATGCACGGAGTGGAACAATGACTGTTGCTCAGGTCACATTGGTCCAGCAGGCGTAGTAGTTCCTCTGCGGTAGGCCCTCCAGACACTTGGGTTGCTGAAAAATTAATTTGATTTATTAACAACTCAATACAGGGTGGAAGTGAAGTAGTCCTGCAGACTGGGGGAGGTGGGAGAGTGGATGTAGATGAACAAAACCTCCAACACTTTTCTGTAATTAAATGCACCGTTTTTGAGGAAAAAAAAATGCTTTTACCCAAAAAATTTATCACCACCTTGCTGGATTACGGAGGCTTAAAGTTCTTAATTTATGACTATATCCATAGAAAACTGAATAAACGGCAACTTTTTCCTTTGACGTATTTCAATAGAATGAACGGTTTTTGTGTAAATTAAATTTAAAAAGTCCATCAGCTGCATTTACTTTCTTCTGATATTGGCGTAGATCGCAGGGAATATTTACTTAATCGCATGCAATTGTTTTTATGTCAAAGCCACAAGTTAAGATCAGAGCAGGTAAAGGAGGCATGGATAAAAACAAAGGACAGAAAATCTTGCTACAGAACAACATACACCATGTCGTGATTTTCAACGTCCAAATATCTGGAAATGATCTTAATTTACAGAGAAACACAGTGCAATTCTCAATCTGTTCTATGCTAAAAGTTTTCCTAACAGGATCGTGCCAAGTGCAGACACATTTGTTGCCGTTTGCCAGCGCGTCCATGATACAGGAAGTGTAATTCTGAGTTTCATAATCGAGGGATATGGAACACTTCTTCTAAACTCTTATTTCAAATTTACATCCTGGAGGCAAGTTCAGACATTTTAAATGAATCCCAATGTTTTTGCATACTTGTAAATGCTAGTGATTAAGGTTATGGTCATTTTTTGTTTTTCTAAAACTACCAAGTAAATACTGGTAGTCCGTGACTGTGGAATTCATGAGACACAAAAAGCAATGTCAGTTTTGTTTACCTATTTTTTTTAATATATTTTGATATCTGTCACACAAATCCTATCAGTAATGTTAGTGTTGCAAATTTCACTAACTCGAGTTTTTTTTGCACTCATAAGCTTATTGTTAAATCATATTGGAGTAACCATTGGCAAAATTGCTTCTAAAAACTTCTGCATCATGTTATAAGATTCTTTTTTTAAACCAGTAATTAGATGTATGTGCTCATATGAAGGACAATCATCCCATTTTAAAACAGGCATGTTAAAAAATTAAATAGAAGCATACACTTCCTGGGTGGATAAAACTATAAACAATTGCACATAAATTTCCTTTAAGTATATTGCAATGGAATGTAAATTCACATTATAAATTAGGCTTTCCTAAATGTTTAGCAATTATTAGTACCACATTGTTAAATTCAACACAGAATAATGGTGTTAATAATGTAAGAGGTGTTTCACATAAGAGTGCCATAACCTTTAGAATAATATTTTCATTTGAAGTAAAGCAATGCATTGTCACATCACTGCAGTATGGCATTGCGCAGTAATTAAAATGTACCTTTTATACTACATACATAGGTATTATGTGTACACAAACCTTAAAACTGTTTAATATCAGTAACAATTCCATGTGAGTTTGTTACCTTACCATGGAATTAAGCTTCTCAAACAGAATAGACCAGATATTTAGGCCTTTAAACATATCAAATAAAATATTTGTGATTACGATATATAGAATTCAAAGTAATGTTTACATATGGTGCAGTGAACAATAACCTGACTTTTTCCCGGAACTTTTGTGGTGTCTTGCGCGCCAGCAACAAAATATCTGAATTTGATACATGACCGTTACTTTATCAGTTTTATAGAGTAATAGTTCAAGGCACTGCCAGTAGAACCAGAATACTCAATCAACAAGTTGCACCACATTGCCAAATACTCCTACTTTTAAACACGATTATCTAGTTAATGGTGCATTTAATTACAAAAAAGTGTTGGAGGTTTTTGTTCATCTACATCCGCTCTCCCACCTCCCCCTGCCCACAGGACTATTTCACTTCTTTCCTGTATAAACTTTACAATGCACATTTGCGTACAAGTAAGAGAGCTCTTCTACCTCAAGGTATGTCATAAAACAAAACATGTTACATACCCTGACACATGTCTCACAGAGCTGAAAAGTAATCAGTATGCTTGTAGTTACATCACAGGCTACTATGATATAGTCACAAAGCTCAATATATAGAGATTATGCATCGATTTGGCAGTTAGGGTGGCATGCACCAACCTGGAGTAAACTCTACTTTCGTACTAAACTACTATTCAAGTCAACACTCAGCGACTTCCATGCGAGAGTAAACTGCTTCCGAAGAATTTTACTCCTTTCAGATACTCCCAGATTAAATTACTGCAGAAGTAAATGTCGGAGAGCACCGTCATGTAGTATGTTACTATGGAATGAAATAAAGCACAAATATAGGTTAGAATTTACTCTTGTGACCGGATGGAGTAACTAACCCGTTGATTGAACTAGAATACCGTATCGTATTTGGAGGAAGATATTTTGACATCTTCATGGATTACTTAGATTATATTGATGATCTTGATGAAGAAAACAGCGATTACTTAGGTTACATTGATGATCTCGACGGAAAACAAACAACGGGAATGCAATAGTGGTATGCGAGAACCATATGATATTTATACAGAGAGAAAGTTCAATGAACATTTCGGTAATAGGAAAGAATCTTATACACGCCTTTTGAACCCGCTTGGAGAACATTTCAACAAAACTCAGACATAAATCCAAACATAATCCAAACTGTAATTATTGTTATGCGTCATATGAGTGTTTCATACCATATTTCAGAAGCTTGAGCCAGCATTACAATGAATTTAACATAATGTGATAGTTTTACACTGTATTAAATGGAGATATTTAGAATAGACTTAACGTGATGTAACTTAAAAGTTTGGCAATGTCAACTTTTCCTTCCTGTTACGTCAAGTTTGATTTCACATGACAATTAAAACCAATCGGCACTAACTTGAAGTAATAAAACAACTATCAATCAAGAGCCATTCCCATTATGTTAAATGCATGCCAATTAAACCTTTAGTTTGCCAGCATTTCCATGTCACGTTAAGTAAAGTGCATCGTAATTCTGGTATTACAGGCGATCTTATAAATAAATGTTCACCATGCATCTGCTGGCCGTATATTTCATTGCGTTGTTAGAGAGCTTTTGAGATTAAGAGCAAGGTGTCTACACATATAAAATATATACAATGTTCAGAAAATAAAAGGAAATTCTTCTTCACTTTTACAGATTTCCCACACATTGTGTGTGGAATTGACTGCACGCATGTTACTATTTTGTACCCATCCGTGAATATGGTGAACTTTTCCAAAATCAGAAAGGGCATTTCTCTATTAACATGCAAGTGATCTGCGATGCAAAATGAAGATTAGAAACATTGTTTCCAGAATTTTAAGCTGCTCTTCAGTATGTTTCCGTCGCTCGAATTATTAAACTCGTCAATCACAACCTTCCAGCATCTTTATAATACGTTTTGGCTTTTTTGCATTACTTTGGTCTTCATTGAAAATGTTAATAAAAGTAACCTCCCATGAATCAGGAACCTAAGCTTATATATATATATATATAAAAAACTAACCCTAACCCAACCTCCCATAAATCAAACTAAACAAGTGATTAACCTAAGATAAAAAGTAATTAGGAATGCACGCTGCAAGCGTCGCCGGTATCTCACTGGCTTTGAAGCCCAACGTAATGCAGGTTACAGCACGTTTTTACACTCATATTGTTTAAATGGATTTTCTTTATTTCTACCAACAAACATTGCTCTCTTTCGCTGACATTTCTCCCCTTTTCCTATCACACATAATCTTATTCATGATTGCATCAAGTAAATCTTAAATTGTAATTGAGCTCTCCAACATTACTTCCAGAGTAAATTGCTCCTGTAGTAACTTATTTCCATAGTGGGGACTTCTTTAGTAAACGTTACTTCCGAAAATTTACTCCAACATGGTGCACGCCGCCCTTAAGGCTATAGTAGTACTCCTGGTGACTAGCTCTTTGGATCATCTCAGCAGATAAAGCATGCTTTCGTTATAGTGTTCTTTTGGAAAAATAAACATCTTCCTTCCATTATTTAAACATTATAGAATGTATACATATGTGGAAACTTAATGAAGTTAAGTGATGGGTAATGGTAATACACTGAGTCAGGTACTAGTCGGCCATATTATTTGGAGGAGGACATCAGTGTTTTTGTTGAAACTGGCTAAAGTCATCAAGGCTAGGGATCTGAGGGGAGCGACGGGCAAGGTGCAAGTACAGTTACACAACAAAAACAGTACTACATTTTGCAGGCCTCAACCTCGCTAATAAATGCAACAGAACAGTGGATGTTTTCTTTACCAGATTGTCCTTCCAGTGCCCCCCCCCCCACTTATTCTGTAACTATTTAGTTCTTCTTCCCACCGCATGCATTCATATCATGGCCAACTAGTAGTTATGCCAAAAACATGTTTCTATGGTTACACATAGTTTTAGTAAAGTTTGTGTATTTAAACCAGACTCAGGGTATTAGCATATTAATTTAATTTAATATAACAAATTTCACCATAAACATAAAGACACAAAAAATAAAAGCAATAATTATTGTTTTTAGGTGTGTAGGCATAGCGACATTTACTAAAACACTGAATGGTTATTTTAATTCATAAATTGTGTCCACCACAGCTGGGTCATTAATACAGTAGAATCTCGTTAGTGCATTTTTGCAGGGACCTATGGATTTGGACATCATAGGCGGGAAAACGTGTTAACAAAAATGCAAAATATGCAATTTAACAACATAGTTATTGACTAATTTTGAAGATTTAGAAGCTAGTAACAGTGATGTGTCATAATTTAAAATAGAGAGTTGAGGGTTGTTACACTACATCACTATGATACTCATAGTGATGTAGTGTAACAACCCTCAACTCTCTATTTTAAAACATAGTTATGTAATAAAATCTAATAATTACTACGTCTCCATGGGTAATTGAAATCGATTTTGAGTACAAGCCGTGTTGAATTCAATATGTGTTCAATTGAATTTGGATAAACAAAGCCTGAGAATAAATAATTCAAGCTTTTATGTTAGTCAACTTGGATTTTTGAGGTTATGAATGTTTTTGAGAAAATAAATTGCAAATTACGGAAGTGACAAGAGTGGCTTTGCTGTGCGTTTTATTACACATGTAATAACACTTTCCGCTAAAAAAGAAAAAAAAATTATGAGCGTGCATCGTGTTACGAGTACAATAGGCGAATGTATCTTTGGCGTATTCAATACGATTTGAATACGGTAAGTGTTTCCATGCAACAAATTTCGTTCTGATCCTATTTTCCAAGAGGAAAGTTTTGTTTTTGCATTTTTCCCTTCTTTAAAAGCAGTTTTAATCAATTTAGGTTTGCTAACAATTGCGTTTAAGGTTGACGGCGGAATGTTTAACTTACGCACTATATCCACATGTTTCATATTTGGATTGTGATCTATTTCAAGGATTTTCAGTTTTTCACTATTGATTATTTACTACACTTTCTTTTTTTCATTCCAAATGAAAAGTTAAAATACAATCTACGTATGTTTGGTCAACACTCAACAGCAGAAACTATCGGCGTTTACCACGCCAAGGTAAAGTATTCTCTATCCTGTCCACACAAATCGTGCCACACAAATATTTACATACATGCATGTGATTGGCTGCCGGTATCCACCCCGTGACCGAGGATTGACCAAAGTAGCCAATGAGGACATCAAACTTTGAATGTGTTAAGTGCCTTCTCCTACTGGACCAATCAAGGATTGGCCAAAACAGTGAATGAGGACGTCAAACTTCAAACGTAGCGGGACCGGGAAAACGCACTAAGCAAACATTTATTACACTTGGTGATTTGGTACCGGGACTTTTATAATTGAACGTAATACACGGGAAACGTGTTAATGAGGAACGTGCTAACGAGATTCCACTGTACTTAAGTTTAAATGTGGTCTCTTTTTCTTATTGTTAGTGAAACTTATACCACTACAAACACCTCCTCCTTGTCCCATATTCTTATTCTTGATGAACATTTCACATAACATAACCTTTCCTCTCAAACAACAAATTAACACAGCTATATGGTTGGTTAAAACCATTCCGGTAGTAGATGGCTGCTAGAGGCATTGTAATCACACCAGCTGCAAGCTTCGGGACTGCATTATACTAGACTGTGCTCATATCCTGAAAACTGAGAGAGCTCTCAAGAGTGAGACAGAAATCTGTGGAACTCTTGAGACATATTAGTAGCAGTCTCAGAGTGAAGAAAATACTATGGAAAAACAAATAACTGAGTTTATGGATGTGACACCAAGAAGAAAGAATTGATGATAAAATCTCAAGATCTTCTTATTTCTGGACTTAATCTCCCTTGGCCAAATTATATATGATTAATTTTGAAATTCACACCACTAGAGCATTTCTGCAAATCTTTTATATTGGCATAGATGTTGGATAGATATATCGATGATGTTTTTGATATAATTCTAAAACAGTTGATTGAGGATGCAGTGTACTTATTAAACCTACAGGAGAAGTCCATAAAATTAACAGAGGAATCAAAAGAACAAGGACTTTTACCATTTCTGGACTTAAAGACGGGATTACAATTTGGCACTTACAAAAACCAACACATGTAGACAATTATATCAAGTGTAACCAGTTTAACACCAGTATGCTATATTCCACAGCCTCAGTCAGATTGGTTCACATCCCTCTAACACCAATAAAATACAAACAGGAATACCATATATGCATTATGTTATTGAGCTGAACAGTTTCAACAACTGTAATGACAAATTGATTGGTAAGCACAAAACTACTCTGTATTCACTCTTAGGTTGATCCGCGTCAAAACAAATCCCAGGTGACCAGTGCACCGCTATAATGTATCCTTCCGCCATTCGCACTAGAAATACTGTCACACTTTCAGACCATGTGGCGAGTACAAGCAGCACGTAGTGCAAAACAAGAACAGACTCCTTATTTCGACAACTGAAATGGTCACTACATATTCTGTTAAGGATTAAAGGTGATATAATTGATAGTTGCCACAAAATAAATGTTTGCACTTATAATAGTTAATTCTAAAATAAATGAGTGAAAAATAAAGTAACAGGTATGCGATAACCTAATTTATTCGCTCTCTGGAAACGGCACTTTATTAACTGCTGGCGGCTCATTTTAAAAAAGAAATTGTGCACTGTTACGCGAATTGCATTCTTCTTAAAATCACTACATTCTTGCATCGCGTTATTTCATATGCTTTCTTTTTTTTCTGCATGTAACCACAGATTTTTCTGCACAAGCCCTGTTTATACTTGTACTCGAAACACCGGTGAACTCAGAAGTTAATTTCACCATTTCTTTCGCGGAAAGTGTTGGATATTTCTCACATAACTTGTAATAAAGATTCAACACTATTGTTTTTTCACCGCTAGTCAATGGTTTGCATGGCTAATGCTTTGCGTAATTCGACGAAAACACAAGAGCAAATTCACCATCCGCCATGATACTAAACACAACTGCTGGTTTCTGGCTGTAAACAATATTCTGCGCCTACCCAGATGTCAGGTGACTCATACGAGTTGCGTCATGGGACTTGTAGCTCTGTTTTACGGCATAAATCAGCATTAAATAAAACCTTAGGTATTTATATAGAATATTATACTATTTAAGGATAAATTCATTCTATAATTCAGAGATTAGCGTGGGACTACTTTCCTGGGCCAATTGCTATGGTGCACTGACCACATGGGTTTGTTTTGCCGCAGATCAACCTAAGAGTGAACACAGAGTAGAAGAGGCTGAAACAAATCACCACTTTAAAGAAACTGAGAAACCTAATTTTAAATACAGCAAGTTCTACTTTCATCTCAAATTTTTGAAAAAATTTGAGAAGATATTCAAGGAATTCAATACAAAATTAGTGCCACAAAATAACTATAACATCGGGGGCATATTAAACCACCCACTCAAAAATAGCATGCCAAAAAATAAATAATCAGGCATCTATCAAATAGATTACCAAGATTGTGAAAACATACATTGGAAAACTAAAAGAAGTTTGGATGAAATAACATTTGAGGAATGTCAAGTTCAAGTGTATGGACCAGTCTGCTGCAGCACATCACTTTTGTTCATTAAATCTCAACATAAAACAGGAGATAAAATTAATGAAACATTTAAAGAAGCCATTACAACTAAACACTTGGAAGATCATCTTTGTCATCAAGAATCAAGAAAAGATTATGAATTTTGAAATCTCTGCCAATGATGGCATCATCTGATATACCACAAGACCAGAGGGTAGCACAATGTCAAGTAGGTCCAAACCATCCACTGGAACACTAGTCGACTGCAAACTGACGATGGAGAAGATATTTCAGAAACTATTCTTAATAAATAAATGTGTTTTATTTTTAAATCAGCAAAATATATAAAATAAAAGTAAAATAAATAACTAAGGAAACTAAATTATGACACTTGAAAGAGGTTCCTCAGCCCCAATAGCCACAGTCTGTACTTCTTGGTGCGCAGATAATGTAATCAGGAGGTATAGGTTGAGTTTTTTCATTGTGACATGCTTGTCTATATGCGCAGTAGCTGGACAAGTCCATTTATCTTCTCGGAGGGGTGTAGGGTCAGTAGCAACAGAGCAGCAAACGCATACAGAATGTGAGATAAGGTGGTATCACTACGCATTCTAAGTGAGTGTTGTTCCACACAAGGGGAGTGATGCCTACACTACCTTCTCCTCCTCTCCATTTCTGCCATGTCATGTTAAAAAAAATCTGATGTGTTACACTCACATGACTTTCTCTACTCTTGTACAAACTATTTTTACAAATGCTTATTCTCCATCTGCTTCATGTTAATTGAGATGTTAATCTTATTGCTAATTTTCTTGTAGATGCAAGGGGAATATGGTAGGCTTTAAGCGATAGTCAAATATTTTAAGAGCTGGTTGATATGTGGAGTATTCCATTTTCTTTGCATTACCAGGACAAAAAAAAATTAATAACAAATTTCCATTTGAAAAAAAAGTATAAGTATTGGAAAATTTAAGGGAATAACAAGCAATATCTCGAAAATGGTTCACTCAACAAAAAAAATGTATATGACAAATTGTGTATTTTAACGTGATCTACATTTTTTGTGTAGTAAAATGTTGTCTATCTCTTATGGTTTACCAGTTATGCAAAAGTCATTCACAATGAAGAATACTTTTGGAGACATTCCCAGAAAATTTGAGATAAACATTTTATTTGTCATGAAAATATCTTAAACATATGATATTTTAATCAAAATCGTTTGAGCCATTTTTGAGAAAATTAAAATTTCCGAAAAATGTTCCATGTAAAGGGTAATCTGGGGTGGGGGGATTTTCTTGAAAACCTTTGTGTCACATCTCTGGCAGATACTGAACCTAAATACCAAGTTTGGTGTTTATCCGACTGTTCATTTCTGAGTTATGCTGTTCACAGACAAACACAGTCACACATACGGATATGTTTCCAAAAATGATTTTTTTTGTATTCAGGGGGTCTCAAAGCATATATTTCCGGCGAAATCTCGGTATCAAATTTTTGGGTGGAATACAATACTTCCCCTACTTATTGTACATGGTAGAGAAAGTAAAAATCAACCTGAACATGCAAAGTTTGAATCTAATTAATTGCTGGTGTTTCCTCATGTGTGCTTATTGCAAGTTCTGGTTTTGATTACTGCTTAAAAGTGCTGTTTACCTGGTTCCCCCTTGGCAGCAAGATCCAAGGCAGTTGTTAGATCCCACATTTGAATCGCTCCATTGCTATGTCCAGTGAAGATGAACCTGCGAGGTCGTGAGCCCATGCGACTTGAACCTTCACACTCGTGCACACAAAATGATGTAATTGTTGTCCCATCAACAGCTTTGATGACACACACTCTGTGCAAATATTTCCAAATCAAGCATTACAATAGCTGCTACAAACTATTCTTACAAAAGCTTATTTTTCTATCTACTTCATGCAAATCCAGATAAACTTTTGCAGAAATAGTTTGACCGTTTTGTTGTAGGTGCAAGTAGGACAGAGGAAACTGAATTAATAGATATTTAAAATAAGGACGCTATATGCTGGCCTTAAAATGCCATCACAAGAAACAACTAAACAGCGACAGCACTTTAAAAACTAACAAAAGCATTGAAAAATTCACAATGAATATTTTGGTAATGGCTCATGCCACAAAAATGTTATTTGAAACAAAATGTGTGTTTTAAAGACATCCATACTTTTTATGTACTAAGTTCTTGTCTATTTCTTATGGTTTACCTGTTATAAAAAATTATATAAAATTCTTTGCAAATGAAGAGGCTATTTCTAAAACATTCAAGGTATACATTTTATTTGTCATGTAAATGTCTTACACATATAGAATTTTAATCAAAATCTTGAGCCATTTTTGAGAAAATAAAAAATATCAAAAAAGGGTAGTTTGAGGTTGAGGATTTTGTTGTAAATCTTTGTGTTCCATCTTTAAAAGATTTAAACTATACCTTTTTCACTATAAGCTGAAAGGAGAAGTAAACAAAACCATGTGACAAGACAGCACCTCATTGGCTGGTGGACAAACTACAACCTTTCCCGCTTAACATGTCGTCTCTTCCTCTACAAAAAACAGTTCAATTCAGATCGTAACATTTTGTGGTTATTCTCGTGCAGAGAAATTTAAAACACTCATTATTGTAATAGTTAAATTTATGAAACTAAATGTGTTTGTCAGATTCAGCTATAATTAAATGAACCGTTACAGCCGAGGGTTTAAGAGGCTATGCGCAGGTGCTGCAGTTCGTTTCTGGTTTCCAGCAGAGAATCTTCTGCCACTGTAGAAAACATAAACATTGTGTTAAATGCTTTTAACAAATTCTGTGTAAAGTACCCACCTTTAATCGACAATGAATATGGTTGGCCATTGTTTAGCAATAATTGAACTTCTTTGTTAGTGATGCAGAATTGTTGCTCGGATAGCTTGGTTCCGTTTGTTTTCTAACCTATAGTGCTAATCGTTATTTAACTTGACTCATAAAAGATTAAAATAAAGGTGGCATACTGATATTAGTCATTAAATGAATGATTTCTAAAGCCTGAAGTTAAGAACAGTTTAATCCAGTACCTTTAATCACAGAAGCCGAACTGTTCAGGTACAACTTTTATTTGTCTACTCTTAGTATTGTGTGTTATAAGTTTAGAATGTAAGGCAAAATATAGGAATAAGACATATAATGTTTAAAAGCTAATGTTCTCCAATCTGCGCAGTATACTGTATTCGCGTTCTGTCTGAAGCAATTTCCTCTCACGGGTCTTAGTTCCCGTCATCCTCCACGTGATGCTGTCATGTGCTCGGTGGAGTGATACATTTAAGTTTTGTTTACTTCTCCTTTCAGCTTATAGTGAAAAAGGTTTACAATACCAAGTTTGGTATGCATGCACGCACACACATGGATCTTCTTGGGGCCTCAAAAGCATATATTTCCAATGAAAACTCAACATTTCATTTTTGGGTTAATACAATACTTCCTGTAAGTACGTAGTAGAAAGTAAAAATACTAGGTTCTATACATGCTCCAAAATAACATTAAAGTATGTCTATGAGTATTTACAAACAGCAACACACCAATCCATAACATACTGCTAACAATAATACAGTGCTTTTCCTTCATACTGTGACCATCACACAACTGTTCATGCGCTGGTCACCACAGCTTGGACTACTGCCGAAACAGTTATAATATCTCTGCAACTACTTCATTGTTACAATTACAATGATAATAAGCACATACCTTATTATATACATTTAAAATTTCAGTTAATCTTGATGTACTTAAAATGGCCTACTTTGCATATTTCCGTACCCATTTATCATATGGTATAATATTCTGGGTAAAGTCCACTTTAAACCTTTGCAGCAACACAAGCTACAAACCTTACTTCATACTGTTAAACATCTTGACTGTTCCTTTGCTATACATTTTTTGAAATTCTGGTAAGAATGTATAAGCAGCAAAATAGTTTTAACACAAATGCTGATATTCATGACTGTAATACAAGAAATAAATCTAAACTGCACATTACAGATCATAAAGAAGCCCATATGAAAAAAGTTTATATTATAATGGCATTCAATTGTTTAATAAACTCTCCACATATTTAAAAAATCTGATGTGTTACACTCACACGACTTTCTCTACTCTTGTACAAACTATATTTACAAACGCTTATTCTCCATCTACTTCATGTTAATCGAGATAAACATTTGCAGACTCTACCTTATTGCTAATTTTCTTGTAGATGTAAGGGGAATATATATTTACAAGGGCAATTTGGAAATACAGTAGCCTTTAAGCATATACTATCTCTTAATAGCTGGTTGCTAGGTGCAGCACTATTCCTTTGCCACAGATTAATACTCTTTACATATCCAAGACAAAAAAATGAATAACGAATTCCCATTTGAGAAAATAAGCATTGAAAAATTTAAGGGAATAACAAGCAATATCTCGAAAATGGTTCACTCAACAACAAAAATGTATATGACATAAATTGTGTATTTTAACGCAATCTACATTTTTTGTGTAGTAAAATTTTGTCTATCTCTTATGGTTTACCAGTTATACAAAAGTCGTTCATAATGAAGAATACTTTTGGAGACATTCTCAGAAAATCCAAGATATACATTTCATTTGTCATGACAATATCTTAAACATATGATATTTTAATCAAAATCGTTTGAGCCATTTTTGAGAAAATTAAAATTTTCGAAAAATGTTCCATGTAAAGGGTAGTCTGGGGTGGGGGTATTTTCTTGAAAACCTTCGTGTCGCATCTCTGGAAGATACTGAAGCTAAATACCAAGTTTGGTGTTTATCCGACTGTTCGTTTCTGAGTTATGCTGTTCACAGACACACACACGGACATGTTTCCAAAAATGCTTTTTTTGGATTCAGGGGGTCTCAAAACATGTATTTCCAGTGAAATCTCGGTATCAAGTTTTTGGGTGGAATACAATACTTCCCCTACTTACTATACGTAGTAGAGAAAGTAAAAAAGTTAAAACCCTAACAGTCTTCAAAAAAGATTTGAAAAAATTCCTAACACAGGGTTGTTTTTATTCAGTGGAAGAATATCTAGAAATGAATTAGTTTATAAGCTTTCTTATGGAATATACTATGTTTACAATTCCAAAATTTAGTTTAGGTACCTATTCATGTAATAAATTAGGATTTCTGTATGTGTATTACATCTAATTAGACCTGTTCTTTTTGTGCTAATAATTGTATCGTTAAAATGAAGCCAATATTTCTGTATTGAAATCAAACGGTGAATAAATTTGAGTATAAGAGATGTTTGAAATGTTGCCCCCCTCTATACATACATTTCTGGCCTCTTCTAAGGAAATTTTCATTCACACTAGAGTGTCAATATCAGAAAGTTGAGTGACTTTCTCACCTGAGGTTTTATTTAGTTCTTCCAAGCAATGAGAGCTTGTTGCACCCACCTTATTTTTCATGTGATCATCAGACTAAATTTCTGTAAATGGCTTAGCAAAATGATAAAAAGTAACTGGCCCAAGCTTAATATTCTTCTCTGGTGAAGCATGGTTCCATTTATATCGCTGTTTCGTTGCAGAATAACAGATACTGGAGTACAGAGAAACCCAATTTTACACACTAGATTTCCTTGCACGACGCAAAAATTGGTGTGCAGTGAACCTGTATTTTTTGAACAAACAATAAATGCAGACAGGTACAAGAATGACTTACACCATTTTTGAACAGCTGACTGATGTTGAATGCCAGTCTCGATTTTTCCAACAAGACTTTGCTATCACACATACAGCTGATGAGTCGTTACATTTAATTCAGAAAGTTTTTGAAGATAGTGTAATTAGTAAAGAATTATAGCCCTCAAGATTCCTTGATGTAACTGTATATCATTTTTATCTATGGGGGAATTCTCCGTAAGGTATGTGCTTATTATCATTGTAACTGTAAATATGAGAACATGAGGCGGTTGCAGAGATATAACTGTTTTAGTGGGAGTCCGAGCTGCGGCAGCCAGTGCGCAAGCTGCAGCCACTGCATGAAAGAAAAGTACTGTACATTTACATACATACACACTTATTATAATTATTGCTCACTTAAAATCACACACAGACACACACAAGGACATGTTTCCAAAAATGCTTGTTTTGGATTCAGGGGGTCTCAAAACATGTACTTCCGGTGAAATTGGTATCGAATTTTTGGGTGGAATACAATACTTTCCCTACTTACTATAAGTAGTAGAGAAAGTAAAAATAGATAAATATAAATAAATATATATGTATAAACAAATACAAACAATAACCACAAATATAAACAACAATGAACAATACTAGCTTGCAAAGAACAATTGATGCTAAAGATTCACAAACACATGGTTGGAAGTAGCTATATCCGGCAACAGAGCTGCTTCCAGTTCTGCTTTGTCATCGACCATTCAGAATGCTGTGTTGTGATTGGTTTAGGAAGTCTAACGGTTAAAACTTTTCATCTGTTTCTTTTTTTGCAATTTAATCGCTAGCTGTCAAGTGCAACGTTTCAACGGCGAAGGTATAGGCTAAGAAGAAAGAACAGATCATGTGCTTGCAAACACTTGTCGCCTCACTTTTGTTGGGGTTCCAATCCTGGGAAGAGTCAGATTGATAACTATCACTTAGTTTCTGAGCATACTGATATATCCTTTATCAACAGTTATGATGTTAAATGTTTTTGATCCTCCTCCATTAAATATTTGCAACATTTTCTGGTGCCAATCTTCAAATTGAGGCAGTATTTTTAACACTTAAATGATTTCAGTCAAACTATATAATATATAAATTCAATAACAGCCCGCCTTAAAGCAATATGTGTATGTAACAATATATAAAAAGGGTATATTACAGTCGTTGTATATGTTTATATTATTGTATACATGTGTAACAATGTTGTGTGAATGTATTACGTAATTTAATAGTGTAGGAGCTGTGAGAACAATAGGTTAAAAGTTGCTAACAATGAGGTAACAATGAATTTGAAAGTTTAATAATGCTACTAGTCATTCTTGGAGAAACAATAATGTAATTTTTGCGACAGTTTATAAAATAGCCAATCTACAACCAGAAAAAAAGCTTAAGTTAAATAAAAGTATTCTATTGGACTAGGATTAGCCAATCAGAGACTTGAAATACAGAAATTTACAAAATTAGGCGGTTGAAATCAAGTCAGATTGGACGCGTTGATTAACTGGACGCGTTGGTTGTAGAAGTGCTCCTAATCGGACACGAGATGTGTCCTCGAGAAATTTAATATGTATTCGTAATAGTTTACGTGTTAAAAAGTGCAAGTAATTAGTAAAAGAATCTGACAGCTCTCTTTCTATATCAGTGAAGTGTTATTTAAATCATGTCAAGCATTAATAAAAAGAGTGAAGTAAAATTATAATCTGTGTAAGCCTACATTCTTCAGCCGCACCACTCCCTGTTAAGAAATTCGTGTCTCTAAAAATAATACTGACGCAGCTGAGGCAAACATAAATATATAATATTTAAAGAAACAGTCAAAATAACAAATTTAGTATTTTTTTAAACATTTTTGGGGCAAAGGCTACCGGAAAGTACATTTGGGACGAAGGCTACCGGAAACATTTTACCATACGTGTGGTTGCAACTACTTCAAGTTCGGCTCTCCAACAGTTGAACTACAATACAACCTACTTCAGATTGGCTCCCAAAGTGTGGGGCAAATAACAATACAACAAAATAACCACCTTCTTCAACATGCATTTTCTGCTCATTTGTGAGGTGATGGCAGGATCCAATGACTGCAGTGTCTCCTGACAAAGCTTTTCTTTGAGGATCATTTTTATTGCTGTCAATCCAGTATTTAGGGCTTCCTGAATCTGATATTATGTACATGGATGGTCTTCCTACTACATACACCGTACTTTCATCACATTTTCATTAACTGTTTCTGTAGCAGGCTGTCCTGCAGGACCTGCATGGTCTTCATCCTTGAAGGAATCCCTTTCTCTTCTAAAATCTGCAAACCATTGGTAAATAATAGGTCAAAGATCCCCAAATGATTGATTCTCAAAGCATTGTCCATCCCATGCACTGAAATGCTCTTGCCTGAGATCCATCCTAGCATCTTGCATAGCAACACCTGACTGAGCAAGATCACCCCGTCACAATGTGTGAAGTTCATATTCAGGAGGTCCTAGGTTTGATTCCTTTTGACACTCTGACCTTGGGTTTCTTTCATGGTTTGTCTTGATAGATGAATGCTGGAGTGCATTACTTAACACTGCCAATTTTCCTGTCCCTCATTTCTTGTCATTTCATCTCATTAGCATGATTCAGGGTTGAAGGATCAGGCAAGTGGACAGCAGGCAAGGCATATGACGGTGGAATTGCTTTGTGGATCTGTCTGTGTTCAGTATGGGACAGATCCTTGGAGACACCTCTCCATGAGAAGAAGTAGGATTAAGCAGGAGTCCTGCTGGAATCAGGATGTAATATCTGTAGACGTTACAGACCTGCCTGTGTCTGAGTCTCCGCCCTAGATCTCACCACCCTTTGTATCCCTCACTTCACCCCTTCCTCCTGTAAGTTTCCTGAAGTGCAATATGGAACTGCGCGCTGAAGTGCAAAAATCCTCCTTCTCTTCCTGACACATGCACACACAAATATACTGTGAGGTCCAAATCTCTTGACGTTTCATGACAACGGAGTGACCTTGCGGTTGCCTCACTTCACTTCTCTTTGTCAGAACGTTATGCATTTGTTATAAATGCCATCACAATGTTCACTTAAACAAGAGGAGACACAATAATGGAAATGTAATACACAAATAGAGAAATAAAAACCATACTTTCTATGCTGCCTTTGTTATTCAAGTGGCACAACTAATGCCATATCCTTTTCCGCTTCCCTACACACACGTGAAACAATTGGTGTATTTAATGAGCATGCCTCAGCCTTAAGTTCTTGACATTTCGTGAAGTTAGGATTTTTGCAGTTTTCTTCGCTGGCATCCTTTTTAAAGAAATTATACACACTGAAGACAATAGCCCTAATCCTACTGCTATATCTACTGGTGCTACTGGGCAACAGCACATTCCAAGCAATGAGGAGTTGAATGTTGTAAATAGCACAGCATACTCTTCTCGTGTGTGTGTGTGTGTGTGTGCGTGTGCGTGTGTGTGTGTGTGTGTGTTTGTGTGTGTTTTTTTTATTCACCAAGAGAATTTTCTTACAAATTCATGGCTTCGTCAAGATTTAAGTAATATAGTGAGGAATATATACAGGAAATATACATTTTACAGTGTTATATACAGAGAATACATATTAATTAATTAATTAATAATAATAATAATAATAATAATAGTAACAGTGAGTTAACTTATTAGTTTTTGAAGTATTCAAAAAACTCTTCCATACTATACAAAGTTTGCTTAATTAAAAAATTTTTAACATTGTGTCTAAACTTAATTTGATTACACACATTTACCTTATTTGTAATGAGGTTGTACATTTGTATGCCCTTATGCAGTATTGAATTGGCCCTTTTCGTTGTTCTGGCTGTCTGTAAATGTATTTTATTACTGTTTCTAGTGGGATGTTCATGTACAGTGTTGTTCATATTGAATAGATGAATGTTGTTCCTTATAAAGCATACAGTTTCTAATATATACAGACTCGGTAGAGTAAGAATATTATGTTGACGGAAGTGTGGTTTACATGTCGTCATCCTACTTAGGTTTAGCATTAGCCTGATTATTTTTTCTGTAGTATGAAAAGAGTGCTTATATCACTGCCAGATCCCCAAATAAATATACCATAGGCAAGTGCAGATTGTAGATAAGAGAAGTATATCATTTTTAGTGTTTTTTGGTTACAAATGCCTTTTAAAACAGATATTACATAGTGTGCTCTATTTATTCTTGTTTTAACATTCTTAATATGGCTTTTCCAATTTAGGAGTTTATCAATTGTGATTCCCTATGACTCGGCATTATGTACATTGGTTTTCCAATGGTATTAGTCTGTGAAACAAAACCATACATGCCATTATTAAAAACAACTTCATGTATGGTTTTGTAGAGCTGCGTCAGAGGGCTTTGAAAGTAATTTCATGACGAGCTTGTAACTGTATTACAAAAACTCGTGGGATAACTATTTCTAACTTTAAGACATGGTGAATTGCACATTATTAAGTGATAATTACGTCTGTGACATAACAATATATAAAATAACTACAACAGCAATGGATTTATTAGTATTACAAGCATAACTATAACTAAATGTCTCCGTTTAAACATCACAAAAGATAACTATAAATTAATGGCAAACCATTGGGTGTAAAAATATGACTCTTTTTTGTACTGTTCAGGAAAATGTCACCTTTTATCTTAGCTACTTGTTGCTTTTCTGAAATATGAAATACATATGCACGCAAATAATACTGCAATTAGAGTTTTACCAGTGGCAGGGTGTACTGTCCGTATGAAGCAATGCCGCGCTGCTACTATTTGCTAGTGCTGTATTGGTGGACACACCTCAAACATCAAGAGATTTGGACTGCTGACACAACATTTGTTGCAGTACCTTCATGTTTACACACATTGCTATCTAATGCAGTGTGTCACAACTCCAACTCATTGTTGCCCATTCCCAAAACTTTCAGAGCAGACTTGCATGTTTATAGTTGAATACTTACCTCTTTCCATTAGATGCTAGTCTCACAAATAACTGATCAGTCTCTGGCACTACTTTCTGCACAAACACTTGTTCATCATCCTGCTCACCAAATGGCCCTAAAAGAAAACAAATGAAGTACTTTTACCAACTGCCTCTACAGCCCAGTTGTCTGGGAACAGAAACATGAACAATCCGATTTCATTCCCATGACTTTCTCTACTCACTCTTCTACAAACTATTGTTTTAAAAGTTTATTCTTCAATCTACTACTTGTTAATTGAATAAACTTTCATTATACATTTACACAGTTCGTTGCAGGTATAAGGATACAGCAAGCTAAAGCAATAGTCAGATTACTACGTGATGGCTTTGTAATTCCATGCTCCTTGCAGGACCATGAGAAAAAATGAATAAATAGATATTTACCACTTGAAAAATGCATAAGTTAGAATTCAAACTAATAAAAAAGAATATCTCAGAAGTAGTTAATGCCACAAAACATTTGACATAATTTGTGTGTTTCAACAAGATCTACAGTTCGTGTAAATCATTGTGACAGTCCCCCATTCCTGAAGCACATATGCGCAATAGCACTGACCAGTGCACTTGCATAATAACAAGAGGTGGGGATCAGTGTTCCAACTGCTGAGAGCTCAAATGCAAGGTAACCTTACACATTTGTTTACAATGCATTGTGTATGTGGCTGCCTCCGAGTTCTGATATCACTTGCTCCCCACCACTCTCACCACTACTCTTTATTTCTCCTCTCTTGCACATATGGAGTGTCACGACAGTTTACACAAGCTGTACATTTTCTGTGCAGTAAGATTTTATCTATCTCTTACAGTTTGCCAACTATACAAAAGACATCAAAATGAGGAGAACTCTAAAGGCTATTTGGAGAAGGTTCAAGATAAACATTTTGTCACTGAAATATATTAAACTTTGGTGTTTTAATCAAAATTATTAAGAGTCATTTTTGAGAAAATTAAAACTAGTGTAAATTTTTGCATTTAAATGTAGTTGGAAAGTATTTTATTTGTCATGGAGATATCTTAAACATGTATTTTAATCAATTTGTTAAGAGCAATTTTTGAGAAAACTAAAAATAATGCAAAATTTTGCATGTAAAGAGTAGTTACGATGGGGGTATTTTCTTGAAAATCTTTGTGTAGCATCCTTGGAAGATACTGAAAGACTTTTCTCCCCCCCCCACACACACAGAGCCCTTTTCCCACAAATTTTTTTTTTATTCACGGACTTTTAAACATGTATTTCCAGTGAAATCTTTATATAAAATGTTTGCTAGAAAGCAATACTACTTCCTCTACTTGCTATAGTTAGGAAGCAAAGTAAAAACTTATTTGACATAAATTGTATATTTCAACGAGACCAACTAAATGCAATGTGATACATACCACAGTCATTGCCAGCTGCATAACTGATGTAAGGTTCCACCTCATCCAGAGAAACAATTTTGAATGATGCTACAGGGGTTGAACCTGGCTGCGTTGATATCATACCACGGAACCGTGTCACACTCCACGTTCGTACATGGTTATACTCGCTGCACACAGATACTAGAAACTTCTCTGACAATGTTACCTATAAAAAGGTTTGTTTCTTTTGTAAACGTTCAGTAATATGAAGCATGATACATACTGCTATATTCAGGAGCTATCAATATATATATTTACAATGAATATCTCAGTCTAAAATAAACATAACGAACAAGTAAATATAATATGAACCTGATTGTGTATAATGAATCCTGGACCTTTTCTACATTCACTATCTTTGTTTACTAATTTTGAGGTTTTATAGTTCCTCTTTCTAAATAAATCTCTCTTCCTATTTCCACTTTATTCTTAAACCTGGTGCACAATTGAATCAGCCAAAACTGAAAAGCAATGTCACTTTTTTTTGCAGCTTTTCAGAAGGTAAAAACAATAAAGGTACATAAAAATAAATATTAATTGTGCATGTATTTTTCTATAAAGCAATGTCACTATATAGAGCAATGGTTCCCAACCTTTACTACCTGGCACCACCCTTTGCAACTCCAGAATATATCATGCCCCCCTACATTTATTTATTTATTTATTTATTTTGCTTTTTTCGAAGAGCTTTAATTGACAATAATCTGCAATCCACACTTTAGTAAAAGGGGGTTATCAAATGTAGAGTAATACAAAACTATAGTGTTTCAAAGGACATGGTACTGAAATAGAAATGTCTTTATGTCTTACTTAAATACTAATGATATTGTTTTCACTTGAACACAATAATCACATTCAACATCCCAGTGCAAAGCTTTCTTGCTTCCAGAAAGGTGTATATTACGAGACCATAAAAATATTTAATACTCTCCCTAATGATCTTAAGGGAAAAGTTGACAATTTCAATGTCTTTAAAACTGCTGTTAATGAGTACCTATGCTCAAAAGCATATTATTCTGTACAAGATTATCTGAATGACAAATTATCCTGATGATAATACTTATATAGCTCTGTAAGTAGTATTAGTAAATATTAATGACAATTGCCAGTCATATTTGATGCCTGCTCTAGAATTAATGAAGCTATTTAAATGTATGTATATTAAGAACTGACAGTAAATGCTATGCATTACAAATCAAATAGAACAAAATGATGAGACGAACAAAGGTACAAGCCTAGTGAATGTTAAAATAACTGTTCTTGCCTATACGTAAGTTAACCTTATAACAGTAAGGAGGTATTCAACTCTGTACAAAATTACACTTGATTTGTTTCATTTTGTATATGTCTTTATTTTATTTTGAATGTTCTGTATACAATGTAATATTTATGTATATATGTAACTTTATTGTACATTTCCTTGACACGCATATAGTATGTGTCTATTTTATTTCAAATGTTCCATATTCTGTGTAATATTTATGTTTATATGTAATTTTTGTACATTTCCTTGACATGTTCTATGTTCACAAGCCTTTATGGCTGCTAGTGAACTCACAGAATACAATCTAATCTAACATTTGTTATGTGACGAAAGTCATAAGAAGAATTCAGAACATCAATGAAAGGGTTGAAATTGTTTTTCTTTAAGCACCTCCTGAATGTTTGGTTTCAAACTAGTTAAAGCACATCTAAGGTCACTCCATGTTCAGGCGACTGTGGTGTTTTGTTTTCAAGATGGCTAGTGTCAAGAATCCTGTCTCTCATAGCTATGTAGATGAGAACTGTATGAGGACTTTTAAGGTTTCCTTTGCCACTCTTGGATAAATAGAAAGGAAACTGGCCCAAAATTCTTCCAACCCCATTTGTTGAAATTGTTCAACACTCTAATCGCATTTCAATTCAATTACATCCTCTTGTATTTCATCAGGAAGTACATGCACATCAATTGTGAAGGGTGATCTTGCTAATTTGCACTGCCAGTCTTCTGAAGACAAATCAATCAGCGAAATAAAGCTTAAACTCTTCTTGAAACCGTTCCAGGTGTTCACTAATGATAAGTCTCCACTCAACATCGCACTGTTGCCTCTCTAGAAGTATACTGAACTGAGGGAATGGCGAAAAGCTAGTAATGGGAGCATCCAGGCAACGCTTCCATAGATGTGTCTTTTCCAAAAGGCCCTTGTGGCATCACTAGCATCCGTCATTGTGGTGTTTCTACCTTGTAGTTTCAAATTCAGATTATTCAAGGTTTCAAAGAAGGTCTGCAAGATATGCTAGGGAAAATATAAACTGTCATCAGTGAATGAATGATGAAGCTCAGCTTTCCCTTGATGCAAAAGAAACAGTTCTATCTCTAATTTCAATTCATACAGCCCGCTAAGCATATTGCCCTTCGAAAGCCACTGGACTTCTGTATGAAAGATTAAAGATTGGTGTTCAGCAATGAGATCATTACAGAGAACTCAGAAAAGACAAGTATTCACAGCACTTGACTTAATTAAATTAACTACACTGATAACCATTTTCAGTGCAGAGTTCAGTTTCGCAGGTAAAAATTTTAGAAGCTATGGCTTGTCTGGATCTTACAGTGAGAGCCAATAAGATTAGGCTTGCTTGCTTGCTTGCTTGCTTTTTTTCTTTGGCAATACTTAGGAAGCCAGAACGTGAACCTAACAAGTCTAGTGCTCTGTTAGTACAAATTCCCATAACTCTGTCCCAAGCATTTTCAACCAAAAATTCATTAGAGGCAGAAAATACATCAGAACCTTTCGATGTTGTTTCCAAGATTTTAGAAAACAACAGCTCTTCCATGATTTTCTTCATGTCCACAAATCGGCAGTATACTGTAGTGACATTGTTGAGCTATATCAGTAGAATCGTTTCACTGCAAGGCAAAAACTGGAGACATTTTCAGTCTTTTAACCAGCTGTTCTTTCACATTCAGGGTCATTTGTACAATCCTGTGTTGCACACTGTTATTTGAAAGAGGTATCTTGTCCAGGAAACAATTCTGGTTGCTTTAAAAATGGAAAATTTGATTAACGTCTCACCAATAGTACAAGTTTTTTTTTTGTTTTTTTGCTATTAAGAAAAATTTCGTATGATGCTTCAGTAACTTTCTCATTTTCCTGCTGAAGGATCCCAGTAGAGTCCAGTTTCATGCAATTTAAATAATTTCTTTTCACAAAAAAAAAATTCTTGTTTGGTTTATTTTTCAATGCAGGGTAAACTGTTGTTAGATGATGTTCCAGACACACAGGCCGCAATGAGTTGTTACTGAGGAGACCATTATGACACACAACATGCTGGGCAGTTGGACAGTATCCTTTTCAATAAACATGAATCCATACTTAATATATTCTTCATTATACAATCTTCTTTTAGCAAACATTTTCACTCACTGTACAAAACCAATAAAAACTATATTTACTTCTACAGAGCACAACAAGGTGCAATACTCAGTTAACAATGCAGAGCACAGGCTGAAGAACATGTTGTCAGCAATAACTGGTGACGCACGAGGCAAAACTGATGTTGCCAATTCTACAAAAAATGCAAATGCTAACTGTAAATAAGAACATAAAAATGTTGACTTGTCTGACGCATGTTTCTGCTTTCTTCTGAGCTGTCTGCGCCTCCCCCTCCTGGTTGGAACCACTGATATAGAGGTACCTTAGTTATCAATGTGAAAATACGATTTAAAACACTTCATCCAGGGCTTTATTTTATTTCTTTATTATTATTTATTTATTTATTTATTTATTTTTTTTTTTTTTTTTTTTTTTTTTTCAAAAGTGACAATGCTTTTCAGCTCCCCAGTCACAACTTAGTTCACAATCTGCATTGATAGAGACATTTAATGTGGTTACTTTGGTTGCCTTTATTTGTAAAACCCTATGCTCATTGAGAAGCACCAGCACTTTGTCTAAATGCCATTTAAACTGCATAGGCTAAAATAGAAAAAGGGAGGAAAAATGGCCTCATAATACTTTACATAGATTACAGATTTTGCACAGACTACCCATTGTTGGTCATTTCAAAATGTTCTCATGAAACTGCAGAGCATCCCGAGGAACATATTTTACTACCTTTGCAATGGGAACTCTCTCCTTGTACACCTTTTCAGAGGCAACACACCTCTTTTTCCTGTTAGGCAACATGGTGAAACCCCTCACTTCTTTATGCTTTTCTCCTCTGTTATCAATATGTACAGCAGCAGTTTTGCATAAGGAGAAGCATGATAGTGCTTTTCTGTGCCATTTCATGTGCTACTTAAATACTCTGTAACACTGATTCAAAATTTGACTTAATGCCTTTCAGCTCTGATCAATTCATTTGTCCAAGAACAGAATACAGAAAGAAATACAAAGATGACTAGAAATTGCACAAATCAATTGAGAATGGTAGCAGTCCTAACCTCAACTTGACAACTGGAATTTACTGTTTCTTATATTATTCCAAAATAAATTGGAATAATAACCACACTGAGAAATAAAACAAAAGACCTGAGTAGTACAGGCTTACGATAGTTTTTAACAAAAACTGAGGATGGAAACAGATTAGCATTAGGGTTGCCAGATCCTCACTTATCATTACAGTGTACAGTACTCTGGACACTAAGAATATATTATTTGACAATTATACATACATTATTTGTACACATGAATTGAAACTGATTAATTTTTATAATGACTCCTATTTCTAGCTATATTTAACAAAGCATTATGGCAAATAACACTATCATAAAATTTTCTGCCTAGTTTATTGTAATTGAAATACAGTTGAACCTTGCTTATAATTATTGTAACCAAATGATGTGTCGCATAAAATGTATATGTTTCTGAGGATGCAATAAAATACAATACATTATTCACTTCTACATTTTTTGCCAAATGGTCATTGAATAGCTTAAAAATCTGATGTGTTACACTCACATGACTTTCTCTACTCTTGTACAAACTAGTTTTACAAATGCTTATTCTCCATCTACTTCATGTTAATCGAGGCTTTAAGTGATAGTCAAATATTTTATGAGGTGGTTACTATGTGGCGCATTCCACTCTCTTTGCATTACCAGGACAAAAAAAAAATGAATAACGAATTTCCATTTGAGAAAAAGTATAAGTATTGGAAAATTTAAGGGAATAACAAGCAATATCTCAAAAATGGTTCACTCAAAAAAAAAAATGTATATGACATAAATTGTGTATTTTAACGCGATCTACATTTTTTGGTGTAGTAAAATTTTGTCTATCACTTATGGTTTACCAGTTATGCAAAAGTCGTTTCACAATGAAGAATACTTTTGGAGACATTCCCAGAAAATACGAGATATACATTTCATTTGTCATGAAAATATCTTAAACATATGATTTTAATCAAAATCGTTAGAGCCATTTTTGAGAACATTAAAATTTTCGAAAAATGTTCCATGTAAAGGGTAATCTGGGGTGGGGGGATTTTCTTGAAAACCTTCGTGTCGCATCTCTGGAAGATACTGAACCTAAATACCAAGTTTGGTGTTTATCCGACTGTTCGTTTCTGAGTTATGCTATTCACAGACAGACACACACATGGACATGTTTCCAAAATGCTTTTTTTTTTATTCAGGGGGCCTCAAAACATGTATTTCCGGTGAAATCTCGGTATCAAATTTTTGGGTGGAATACAATACTTCCCCTACTTACTATATGTAGTAGAGAAAGTAAAAATTGTGACACTCTTGTGGATTTTGAAAACCTAACATCAAATACTGGAAAGCAAGAAGGAGAAGGATTTCATTATTAACTCCTGAGTACAGTATTGCATGCACATGCACACACATGTTTTACAGATATACACTAAATATTTTAGGCACTGAACTTTGTCCATTAATATTTTGCTCAGTTATATGTTTTCTCACTAATACATCACATTTATCTAGCCGCCATGTATGGATATTCATTTTCTTACTCATAAGTTATATTAATGCTATGTTAACATGGCTTCTATATACTGTATCCTTGCTGTCACAGTACAAAACAGTAGGCATGTTGGGCGAGGCATCAATATTTTCATAATGCAATATTGCTATGCACATGTTAACAATACGGTCGGGCAAGGTCATTCTACTCCAGGATGTATCTGATGATGATATGGTGAAGTAGCCTAAATAATGAAAGTGCTCCAGTGTACATTAACCCTCCGTCAGTCATTAGGGGCCTGAGAGACCCCTGGCATTATATAAATGTTATAATTTTCGAACGAACGCACCTATGCAATTGCCTGACTAGGACATCTAACATTACACCTTGCGCGATTATTTGCTGCAGCGATAACCTTATTTGTTTATTTGTTTGGCTGGAGGAATGAATAATCAGCAGTTACGTGTCGCACAGGTCAACCAGGCCCCGCGCGCCTGCTCTTGTTACATATTGTTGACAGATTTGTTTCTCATTAGTTTTTGTGCAATATTGCTTTACTATTGCAAGGAGCTGTTACTGCTTCGTCATGAATACGAGTAAAAGGTACGATCTACAAAATCCGAATGATTTGGAAGAAGTACATCGCCTACTTTGCGATGATGATGCCTTGCCCGTGGATGACAACTTATATGAATAAGATGACTCTGATTCAGAAGATAAACTCGATACGAGATCTTTAGATTCAGAAACTGACCATGAAGATGAAGACGATGAAAGCAGCTTGTGTGATAACATGTATTTTAAGGTAACATTATATGCATATAGTAATTCTTCTTCTTCTTCTTCTTCTTCTTCTTCTTCTTCTTCTTCTTCTTCTTCTTCTTCTTCTTCTTCTTCTTCTTCTTCTTCTTCTTCTTCTTCTTCTTCTTCTTCTTCTTCTTCTTCTTCTTCTTCTTCTTCTTCTTCTTCTTCTTCTTCTTCTTCTTCTTCTTCTTCTTCTTTCTTCTTCTTCTTCTTCTTCTTCTTCTTTCTTCTTCTTCTTCTTCTTCTTCTTCTTCTTCTTCTTCTTCTTCTTCTTCTTCTCTTCTTCTTCTTCTTCTTCTTCTTCTTCTTCTTCTTCTTCTTCTTCTTCTTCTTCTTCTTCTTCTTCTTCTTCTTCTTCTTCTTCTTCTTCTTCTTCTTCTTCTTCTTCTTCTTCTTCTTCTCTTCTTCTTC